>CM051243.1:173604292-174811792 GCA_027917425.1 Gastrophryne carolinensis
AAACCCAGTGCTTAGTAATAGGGTGGATATTACAAAGGTTAGTAATAGGGTGGATATTCCTGGAGGTGTCTGCAACATGGAAAATGATTTAGCTTTACTGGATAGATGGTCAAAACTGTGGAAACTAGAGTTTAATGTCTCTAAATGAAAAAATCCTGCACTTGGGTAGAAGGAATCCCTGCTCTGAGCACCGTATGGGCAGCACTGTGTTACCCAGGACCTCGGAGGAGAGAGATTTAGGGACACTGATTACTGATAGCTGCAAGATGAGTGGACAGTGTAGCCAGGCAGTGGGAAAAGCAAGCAGGATGCTCAGCTGCATAGCTCGAGGCATCACCAGTAGGAAGAGGGAGGTTGTGATGCTGCTGTATAGAGCCCTGGTGAGGCCACAGCTAGAATACTGTGTGCAGTTCTGGAGACCTTACCTGCAAAAATACATTATTCAAATAGAACGTGTCCAAAGGCGGGCAACGAAAATGGTGGAAGGACTTAAACTTAAAACTTATCAGGAGAGACTTAAAGAACTTAATTTGTACAGTCTGGAGGAAAGAAGGGAGAGGGGGGACATGATTGAGACCTTTATATATGTGAAAGGATTGAATAAGGTTCAGGAGGGAAGTGTTTTTAAGAAGCTTAATGATAGAACAAGGGGGCACAACCTGAAGCTAGTCGGGAGAAAGATCAGGAGCAATGTTAGAAAATATTATTTTACAGAAAGAGTAGTAGATGCTTGGAACAAACTTCCAGCAGAGGTAGTTGAAAAATCAACAGTCACTGAATTTAAACCTGCCTGGGATGAGCCGCCATCTATCCTAAGATACAGAGAACATACAGTATACACATAAGATACAGAGAACATACAGTATACACATAAGGGCAGACTAGATGGACCGTATGGTCTCCTTCTGCCGTCAACCTTCTATGTTTCTATGTGTGAGATCTGCACCTTGGGTCACTACACTACATCTTCATGTGATTCTGCCAGGACATTGTTGGTTACTTGTTCTTTTCTCTGCTGTAGGTCAATCCTATGAGATCCGAATGATGAGCAACTGGAAGGGATCCATTGACTTGCCTGAGGGTCGTCGCATGTTAAAGGTAAGTCTACTCATACTACTGTCCGTCCTCTAGTATTCTAAACAATGGCCTTGATTCACAAAGAGTTGAAAAAAACTCTCATGGTAGTAAAAAATTTAATTCATGAGAAAAAAGCCTGAGAATGTCACTGTTAGTGAATCACCAGATAGGAAGACAATGAAAGTCAATGGTACTGTTTTACTTCTGAAAAAAGATATTGAACTTTTTACCTGTAGTAAAAAGTGCCATTGACTTTTATTGTCGTTTTTTCTGGTGATTCACTAACAGTGACATTCTTAGGCTTTTTTCTCATGAATTGAATTTTTTACTACCGTGAGAGTTTTTTTCAACTCTTTGTGAATCAAGGCCAATAGGGTTGATTCAGAGCCCCTTTCTCATCATTTTTATGTAGGTCTTGGTACCAAACGAAAAATCATGCAAAAATGAAAACATTTCACACTAAAGTTCTCGCAGAAAAAAGGCTTTGCTGAATCAGACGAGGGGAAAAAATGAACGAGAATGGAAATATTAACACAAAACAAATGTGAGAAAGGGGCTCTGAATCAACCCTAATGACTTTGTAATCCAAAAGTTATCTCAATTTAGAATGAATCTGAGAAAGCCAGTTGGATTACTGTAAAGTTAGAGTCAATATTATCAAAAAATAAAACAACATATCTAGTTTCCTTGATTTATTCCCAAATATATACCACTTACTGGACAATTGAGAACCTTCAGACATATAGCAGTTCTATATATTGTATGTCTGTAAGGAATTTTTTGTCCTGTCTCACCAATATATCAACCATGGTTACACAGGATGAAGACCTTACTAGACGCGTAGTCTTATAATCCATGTGGTTTTAATAAAATGAACTTGGCAGGGACACTTTAGGTTTTCATCATGTTTTCTCCCCTGATGCAGAGCGTTATCAGAGTGGTTTTCCATGACCGGCGTCTGCAGTACAGCGAGAGGCAACAGCTGGAGAGCTGGCAGATGAGCCACCCTGGGGACAGAATCCTGGATATAGGTATGCTTATGAAGACCTTCTTTCTGTTTCTGTTATATTTGTAGCATTCACAAAGTAAACCTAGCCTAAGGGACTGCAATGTGAACGTGTACTAGCAATTAATAGCGATGACAAGATTTCAGAACTGGATCTTTGGGTTAAGGATCAACAATAAAAGTTAGGAGTCCTAAGATCGGTTGCCTTTGTGACGTTGGGGGGATAGTGCACAAATCAGCATCTTATAAACAGCAGTATATGGAATGACCATCAAATCCAAATCCAGTCAATGCCTTTGATTAAGAGGTAGATAGATTGAGGAAGAGCTCCCAATGGAGTGATCAAGCCTTACTCCTTGATGAGACAGAAAATTGAAAAAATTTTGATGGCTGGTGGTGACCAACCCTTTGAAATACTATGGTACAGTAAGGTAACATGTGGGCAGGTTTGGGCCTAGTTCTCTTCTCATTTATTGACCCTTGTTAAGCTTGTGAAGACCAAATATATTCATGCATTGAGCAAATCCTTTATTGCAGATGTCCCACTGTCCGTTGGAATCACTGAACCTGTTGCCAACCCTAGTGCTTTAAATATAATAGAGTTTCTGTGGGACCCCAGCAAGAGAACATCAGCTTTTATACAGGTAAGTAGAAAGAAGGTGGTGGAACCCCATCTTCATGGGCTCTTGGTGATAATTTCTTTTAGAAAAAAAACACTGCAACTCTCTTTATCTTACAGGTTCACTGTATCAGTACAGAGTTCACCCAAAGGAAAAATGGTGGCGAGAAGGGTGCTCCCTTCCGGATTCAGGTGGACACATTCAAATCCGACAATTATGGAAATTTAACTGAACACCTTTACTCATGTAGCTGCCAAGTAAAAGTATTTAAGGTACTTAAATGTCAAAAAAGAATATGCAATAAGCTTTAAAAATACTTTGGTTATATAAAACGTTCCCAGGTAGACCAAATTTAGCCAAGTCAATTATGCTTTACTGAGCCAAATGCTTCTACTGAAATAGGCTGATAGACAATATCTGTGGCATTCCTCCTGTATTACAAGCTCTATAGAGGCAATTCTATAACACCATCTATAACATTCAAAATATGCAAGAGGTACTTGGTGGCTAGGATAAGACGGCTGCAAGGCACAGCAGATAGTGTATACAGTACAATACATAGATTTCCAAGGTCACTAACGGTGATGCAGACACTCTCACAAGGTTCATCGTATTGTTGAGTACAAATGAGCAGACAGATAAGAATCTACATATATACTACATATATACTACATACAAGGAAGATAATTTTTTATCAAGGGTCCCCACCCACCCAGGATGTTTTTGTACCAAGACAGGTGGTAAAAAAGTAATAGGGCACTACCTTTACAATAAATAAAAAATAATAGTTTTATTGTATTTTACACATAATTCCAAAAAACACCACACAATACATGTTAAAAAACATACATCACAATACTACAAAAAACACACACTAGGGGTCGCCAGGGTACCATATCAAAATTTCATAATATTATAGTTCCAATAGTCGCCCTGAGGAAGCAGCGTTTGGTCGCTGCGACACGCGTTGGCGGGTTATAGCAGGGGTAGGTCCAGTTGGTACTCTTTATCTCCTATGTTGGTGTGATTGTTCCATGTCTCTCTCAACTGTCTGGGCTGGCTCTAACTAAATAATGTTGTTGTTGTTGTATAGGATAGTTTGGTTTGCACAAACTGGTTGGCATAGGCACTTTATCACGGTTATTGCTGCTGAATCATTTGCACACTTATGTATATATATATAAAAATTTCTATAATTAATTTGAATACACATTTTATTTTATTTATTTATTATAGTGTAGTTTCCCAGCCCTGTATGTGTATAGCCTCTATTGGAACTATAATATTATGAAATTCTGATATGGTACCCTGGCGACCCCTAGTGTGTGTTTTTTGTAGTATTGTGATGTATGTTTTTTAACATGTATTGTGTGGTGTTTTTTGGAATTATGTATAAAATACAATAAAAATATTATTTTTTATTTATTGTAAAGGTAGTGCCCTATTACTTTTTTACCACCTGTCTTGGTACAAAAACATCCTGGGTGGGTGGGGACCCTTGATAAAATTTTCTCTTCCTTGTATGGTAACATAGTACCAAGTATAGTGAGCACACCCTTGTATACTCATTTATATAGTTCTGGTGCGGTCCATACACATCTTTTTCGTATATACTACATACATACTACATATATACTACATATACTTCGTTTTGGGGAGTAGGCGGTAGATGGCCATAGAACAGAAAATGCTTGAACAGGGACATGTTAAGCTAGAGCCAAAACAGTTGTAAATATAGAAGAAATGCTAAGGAATGTTCAGATTTCTCCATTAAAAAGCTGATGGCTCCAAGGTAGCCTTTTTAGTGACTACAGAAGAGAACACAGAAAATAAATACCGTATATACTCGAGTATAGGCCGACCCGAATATAAGCCGAGGCACCTAATTTTACCACAAAAACCTGGAAAAAGTTATTGACCCGAGTATAAGCCGAGGCGGCTTTTTTCAATTGGAATTGGAGTTGATTTGAGGAATCACCCCTGACCACGCCCCCAGCCATCACCTAAGAATTAAATAAAAATAAATAATAATAATACAGTGAGGGGCATCCCTTGTTACAGCCAGTTAGGGTCATCCCTCATTACAGCCATTCAGGTGTAACACAGCACACACACAACATACACACAGCACACACACAAACACAACACAGCACACAATACAGCACACATACACACACAAGGCACACACAACACACAGCACACAACACAGCACACATACAATGCACACAACACACACACTCACCAGTTCAGCTCCTGCACAATCTTCAGCGAGGCTCCTTCCAGCCAAGGCGACGGTGCGGGACAGAGTGAGGACGGCGCGGGACGACGGCATGGGACGCGGCCAGTCGCCAGTCGCAATGGCGACCCCTATAGCTACGCCCCTGGACGCGGGGCAGAAGAGCCGCCTCAGAGGCTTCAGAACTCGGCGGGGAGATCAGTACACCCAGCGCGAGGTGGGTGTACCAAGATGGCGGCCGGCGCGCTCCGCGCCGCCACGTCACTGAGGCCCGGGCCTCCATCTTGGTACACCCACCTCGCGCTGGGTGTACTGATCTCCCCGCCGAGTTCTGAAGCCTCGGCGGCTCTTCTGCCACCTCGGAGGCTCTTCTGCCGCTTCCTCCACCCCCTCGCTCAGGTAAGTCAGGTTACTGACTCGAGTATAAGCCGAGGCTGCTTTTTTCAGCCCAAAAAGTGGGCTGAAAAACTCGGCTTATACTCGAGTATATACGGTAGTTGAGAGGCAGGGTCCATGTCTATTTGAAGGTTGGCGGGAGGAAGTACATACATTTTGGGAGATGCAGAAACAAGGACATGTATACTGTATGCATCAGTATCATCCTTGTTAGGTATGGGATTCCCACAAAGCAGGGAATCAAGTCTCCAGACTTGATTATAGTGAATATACCAGGTATCCAGGGCACATGCTATGAATAGTGTGCTTAACCAATCATATGGGCGTTGCTCGTGGTAGAAAATGCTGTACAGCTGGTGCCTCCCAAGACACAACTGATTTACCCCACCGGTAACTAACCAGGATTGGATAGGCACAAATTATACTCAGAAAACAGGATAGGCTTGAACTATAACAGGGGTATGAACCAGCAATCTCAGATAGCAGAAATACTGTAAAAAGGAAATAAAATGGTAGTGGTAGACAACACAAGATAAGCCCGTGTGGACCAAGATGCAACACATTCTAAAGAACAGAAGCAATTTGGACTAAAGGCTCTGACTCGTTATGAACTTGGATGTGTTCAAGATATCAAAGGTCACTCTAATATATTCCCATTCTCAGCCTAAGGGTGCAGATCGCAAGCAGAAAACAGACCGGGAGAAGGTGGAGAAGCGCTCAGCCTTAGAAAGGGAGAAGTACCAGCCAGCATGTGATAGCACCATTCTAACGGAGGTACATTTTATTTCCTACTTAAAATTATCCTGTCTTTAAGAATTTAAAAATAAATAAAACTATGTAAACTCTTTAGCTAGAGAAGCCACAGTGCATATGTTGATTTATTAAGGTTGGCAATCTCGAATAACCTCAGTGTTAATGCTGTCCTCAATATTTTAGTGCACCCCTTGGCCAGAAGTTGATATACCGCGAAGTCCCACCAGCACCCCAAATATTTGCACACCTCGAAGCTACAAAATGCCATCCCCTGAAAGGTAGGATTACATTATTGTCGTTATATATATATATATGAGACTATTACAACAGTATGATCAGTGTACACCTAAGAAACAACAACAAGGACATTATTGTTCATCAATTATCAGGACTAAGCAATCAAACTACTACTATGTTCGGCTCCATTAGCATATCGTCACTTACACAAAGGGTTGGTCCCAGTCTAAAAAGTTGAATCCCTAGGCCAGAAACATTGTTATGTTTAACACAACATAAATGCCCTCATCTTTGGCATATCGGGCTTGCTATTGTCTGCAAACTCCAACCCTAGGAGTTAAGTGCCGGATCCTCTTTATCATGTGTCTGCTTCAACCATGGCCAATGACTAGGACTACTGCAAGTTTAAATCTTGGGTCACTGGGTGCTCTATCATTATGTATAGTTAAACTGACCAGATGTTCTCCTTTTTGTCCCACTTTTTTTAGGTGTCTTTAGAGACATCTAAATGTTCCACTTTGGAAACAGTCTGTCCCACCAAAATCCAGAACGGCAGACAATTTACAACTTTGGCCCTGCAGGCCCCTGAATTGCAGTAGTAAAACAGTAGTAGTTTGGATTGGAAACATATGGATTGGCTCATTGTTTGGTCAATCACCAGCATCCTTTACTGAACAAAGATATCCAACACAGAGGAGTAGCATAGCATGCTGCAGATATGTGTTCCTCAACCTGCAGATAAGCCCCACCCCAGTCCCCACCCATTACTCTGGAAAGTGGTCAGTTTAGGTGTCCCACATCGAGTCCTCCTAAAAATGGTCAGTTCAGACATAGCAGACTAGTAACTGACCCACTTTGGCTCTATAGAATTTTAGATAAGCTTTGTCACTAACCAATCACTCCCAGAGCTATAGGAGTCTATAATGGTCCCATAAACACAATTCTTATGGCAGAAGAGATAGAGGGATTGGCTAAATTGCAGTAAAGTAAAAGCAGGCATCATGGCTGTTAAACCAAAAACATATTCACCAAAACAAGTATCATATTAACCCTATTAGAAGCTATACGTGGCAAAGCAGCATCACCTGGTAATCTTGCTCAGCACTGAACATCAGTCCTAAATTGCACGGACCAAGCATTAGGGTCATCTGTTCAACATGCTTCACCAAATTAAGTTTATTCATGGCAACGAACATAGCAATTGAAGCTGATTGTTAGGGAAAACTCTTAATCCATTAAAACATGTCAAGTGCTCACCAATCTACAGATTAGGTTACTAAGTTTTTTTTTCTATTACCTAGACTATGTGGATCTCCAGTTTGTACATCCGACAGCTCCACTGAAAGTGCTGGAGAGGTAAGTCTATCTTATGTATTACTAACATCCTATGATCCAAAAATAATACAAGAACTGCCTTAGTTTACATGGCAGTCAGTTTCCAAATAAGTTGAGGAACCAGAAAGTGACGTTATTACCTATAAAAGCCAATAAGCTTCAGTGTTTCCATAAGAAGGATAATGATTCCATGTGTAGAAATATCTCTCTAGCTGGTTGTGCTAAAATCTCCCTAGCTAAAATAATCCATTGAAAGAAATCCTGGCCTCTAGCTAGTCCTATATAGGAGCCTTCATTCTTTGATCTTCTACAGTTACAATTTCCCATTCACTCTATCATGTGTGCTTTCCACTTTTAGAGTCTCAGTCCTTCAGCGTCAATGAGTGACACCCAACAGTGGCTATTGAGGAATCGTTTTTCCAATTACTGCCGCACATTTTCTAACTTTACAGGTGAGAAATCTACACTTTTTTTTTATAGATCACCTATTCTGAGACCCAGGGATGGATTATGAGGGGGGCACAAAGGGCTTGTGCCCCAGGGCCTCCACCAACCTTTGGGTTATGGTCTGGGCTAGGAGGCATTTCAGTTTTTGGCATGACTGTCCACGGGGCCAGCAACAAAGCTATCGGTGCCAGTGCCCCCCCCCCCCCTCCATGCCTGGGCAAGCATTTATTTTTGTTTTTGCAAACCTGCAGCCAAAGCCACCACAGGGCAGGATGGAGAGTCTAGAGCAGCAAAGCCGCCGCCAGCAGCGCTACAGTGATGGGTGCAGAGCTGTCACTGCACATAAGCCACTAAGCACAGCCGCTGGCAGCTCAATGCAGGGAACTGTTTTCTGCTGGACCAGCCGGGTGACTACACCCCCCCCCCCCCCCCAGAATGGCAAAGCAGGAGTTCCCGAGCAGCACGCACCCGCACAAGGGGGGCACAAGGGACTCTATTTGACATTCCATTAAGTGGGCAGGTTCCAGAAAACCACCAATCAGTTAATTGGCTGGACTATTATTTCAAAGGAAAAAAATTACTGTATCTGGGCCCTCCACCAGATTTTGTGCCCAGGGGCCTCCACCACACTTAATCCGGGCCTGCTGGGACCTTAGAAAAAATGTAAATTTTTCCATGTCCTTCATCTCCCATTTCCACATTACTCGCCTTTCCTCTACCTCTCCGTCTTTTCTCTCTTCTACCTTTCCGCAGCCTTCCTAGCTTTCTCCTCTTTTTCATGCTCCACCTTTCCTTGTTTCTCACGGTCTCACTCGGTTTTCCACATTCCCTCGGTTACCTTTATAACTCTTTACTTAGCATTTTCACTTAATCGCTCTCTTCTCCACCTGTCTCATCCTGAAATCCTGCACAGGGTGACATTTACTCCATGGACAGACTTGCTTATTTTTGGAAGGAATATATAGAAACAAAGAAGGTTGACGGCAGAAGGAGACCATACGCTCCATCTAGTCTGCCCTTATGTGTATACTGTATGTTCTCTGTATCTTATGTGTATACTGTATGTTCTCTGTATCTTATGTGTATACTGTATGTTCTCTGTATCTTATGTGTATACTGTATGTTCTCTTTATCTTATGTATATACTGTATGTTCTCTGTATCTTATGTGTATACTGTATGTTCTCTTTATCTTAGGATAGATGTGTGCTTATCCCAGGCATGTTTAAATTCACTGACTGATTTTTCAACTACCTCTGCTGGAAGTTTGTTCCAAGCATCTACTACTCTTTCTGTCAAATAATATTTTCTAACATTGCTCCTGATCTTCCCCCCGACTAGCTTCAGGTTGGGCCCCTTGTTCTATCATTAAGTTTCTTCTTAAAACACTTCCCTTCTGAACCTTATTCAATCCTTTCACATATTTAAAGGTCTCAATCATGTCTCCTCTCTCCCTTCTTTCCTCCAGACTGTACAAATTAAGTTCTTTAAGTCTCTCCTGATAAGTTTTAAGTTTAAGTCCTTCCACCATTTCTGTTGCCCGCCTTTGGACACGTTCTATTTGAATAATGTCTTTTTGCAGGTAAGGTCTCCAGAACTGCACTGAATACAGAAATAATTTGAATTTAATCTACAAAAACAAAATGTTTTCCCCAGGGGCAGATCTCTTGAAGTTATCACGCAGGGACCTTACTCAGATTTGTGGAGTAGCTGACGGGATCCGCTTGTCTCATGCACTGACAGCAAGGTGAGTGCAGGCAGAAATAAGTCTAGAGAAGGTGGGCGGAGCATCAGGGTGTACATATGTTTCATAGGGCCACATAGCAAAAGTCATGCCCCCCCCCCCCCCCCCCGGGTGTGTCCCTAGACCCCAGATGTCTCACTTGCCCAAGTACAGGCCACACCATCATCATGCTGATAGCAAAGACTGGGACCAGACCTGACCTTTTCTGGCTTCCACAACCATGGCAGTCCTAGTTGCTCTCCAAGCAACAAAACACTAATCTGTCTCCTGGAACTGAAAGCAGCACAATGAGGAAGGGAAAGCAAGCTAGTGACCCTGTGTGTCAGGAAGGGGTCATGAAACTGCTCAGTACCGATTACCTAGTGCTCTAATCCTAGAACCGTGCCCCCCACCTGCCATGGACCCCCATCTACCATGGGCCTGGTAAAAGCTGCCTCCATTGTATGTGCACCAGTGTCGTGTATATGCTACTAAAAATGGAATGACTAAAGCAGTGTGTGACTTTTTGTCTTCCCCACAGGTCTGTTCGCCCTCGTCTTACCTTGTACATCAGTGCAGAATCTCAGGGAAAGATTCAAACAGTAACAGATTCATCTAAAACAGGTAGGCATAGCACAAACTCAATAGAAGTATACATGTGTATAGATGTATAAATAAAAAATGCTACAGTCAAATATCCAAGCAAAAGGCGAATTCCTATATCATGCTAATGTTTTACATAAAAATTCAGGTGATAGCTTGCTTTATGCTTTTAAAACTGAATGTGAAAATTGTCATATTTACTACAGGAAGGATTCAGTTTACGTTCTGGAAGGATTTCTAACCACATTCTCTTCAACCTTTAACAGCTCTGTACCAGGAAATCTATCTAGAAGATATGACGGCAGCCGAGCTCACCAATAAGCTTGCCGACCTTTTTAGCGTGCCGGCCAATCACATCCTGCGCATCTCCAAGACTGGTCCTCATGGAATACATATTCTGCTTAGCGATACAGTAAGCATCCAAACGATAGAAAAGATTGTAAAAAAAACTAGCATCTCCTAAAAAAAGAAACTATTAAAAAGTAATTAAAGGTAGACATACAACCTAAGGAGGGTGCTCCATGCACAGCCCATGACTGCAAAAGGGACCGAATCCGTGTTCTGAATAATGGATGTTCCTCTTTCCAAAGTGCTGGCCATTGCTAGAATGCACTACAGTTAGAAGGTTATAAACTAAAAACAAATTACTGTATTTCTCGCCCTATAGGATGCACCTAGGATTTGGGGGAGGAAAATAAGAAAAAAATATTTTAAACTAAAAACGCACCATTACAGACAGTGTGGCATTCCCCTATCCCATTCCCATAGGCCGTGTGGGATGCCCCCATTCCATAGACAGACGTATACCCAGTGTGGCATCCCCCCATTTCCATAGGCTGTGTGGCATCCCCCTCTTCCATTGGCTGTGTGGCATCCCCCTCTCCCCCCATTCCCCCTGACACTTTCGTTGAGCGGCCAGCTCCATTAATCGGGTGGGCGTGGCCTGCGCCGCATCAACGCCGGCGCAGGCCACGCCCACCCGATTCACGGAGCTGGCCGTAAGAAGCAGCGGCGGGCTGTGTCCCGGCCCCGCCTCTGCGATCGCTGTCTTTTCTGACAGCAATAGCAGCGGCGGGGCCAGATACAGCGCCCGCCACTCCACCATTTGCTGCCGTTTCCTGGGCACACGCGAGCACCCAGGTCAGGGCAGCAGGTGGGTGTGGCCTGCACCGACTTGGTGCAGGCCACACCCACCTGCTCCCCTGACCTGGGTGCTCGCATGTGCCCCAGCCGGAAGAGGCAGCAAATGGCGGAGCGGCGGGCGCTGTGTCTGGCCCCGCCGCTGCTATTGCTGTCAGAAAAGACAGCGATCGCAGAGGCGGGGCCGGGACACAGCCCGCCGCTCCTCTGTCTTTATCTGGCCTCTTGCAGAGTGACAGGCAACGCGGGAGCGCCGGGAAGGGGTGAGTTTTTAAAAAACATTTTTTTTTGTTACATTCGCCCGATAAGGCGCACGGACAGTTTTCCCCCACTTTTGGGGAAAAATAAGTGCGCCTTATAGGGCGAAAAATACGGTAAATAGAAAATGTATATGAGAGGTAGCTGCAGAGGCAAATGGGCTTTTATAATAAGACAAGAATAAGATGGAAACCACAAGTAAATCTTGCCTGATGCTTCTTTAAAATACTATACTCAAAATGAATGCCGCTAACGGCGTGACATCTATACGGAGCCCACCCAAAAGGCCTGACACTGGAATAGTTGCAGTGTCTAACAAGTCATGGATGGAAAAAGACAGACAACAATGATCTAAATAATGTAGAGCGGGGTCCCAAATGCTACATAAGGGTGCAAGGCTAATAGCTAAAAGAAGGCCGGCCAATGATGCTAAAAAGAGAACCTGGATGTCCAATAGCAAGGAAAGTTGAATAAGGATCTGGCCTTCTATTGAGGAGATGGGCCTAAATGCTGAGAGAGGTCGCACAATGTATGAGTTAATTGACAAAAAGAAAATTTGGATGTGATCAAAAATATAGGCCATCTCTGTGTAGAACATGACTATACTCCCCTAACCACCTGTCAGTAGCAGGATCTCAGTCTGCACAGCAACACCAGCAATTACGGACAGAAGCATCTCAGTTGGTGTGGTGATGGAGGTACACCCTGGAGCATGCACATAGCTGTAGAACCACTTCAACTGTGGCACTGTAAGCCAACGATAGTTCTTCTTGAAAGTGTTCTCCTATAACTTTGCATATGTGCCAATTACTTCATCTTTGCATCTGAGTGGAGACCTGCAAAATATGATCTTTTGGCTTCCAGTTGAAACAGTTGATCACTTACATCTGTTAGATACTGCGTTCCCCTGTAGCACCGATAATTACCGGCCGGCGACGGACGCACTCCGGTGTGGATGATGTCATCTCCGGCCGGGCGACGTGATGCACTTCCGGCCGGTAATTATCGGCGCTGCGGGGGAACGCAGGCAGGTGGGTATTTAATAAGCACCCACAGCACCTTCTGCCTCGCACTCTGCCTTGAGAAAGAGACTTTGCGTCTCGGAACGCGTGGGCGCCTTTTCAGGCCTGGACATATGTATAATCCTTAATAAGATAAGTAGTACAACTTTTTTTTCTATGATTTGGCCTTTATCTGTATATTTTTTTATGATGTGGTTCTGGTATTGAGGAAACATTGAGGATTCTGTAATTATTGATGCACTTTAGGTTGAGGCACTTAGCACTTTAGTCTATAATCACGATTGATTACCTTAATAATAAGTTTGGGAGTATTAGGTTATATTTAGTATATATTTATGATTAGTCCTACTGGCAGCTAGGTACAACTGCGCCCCCTTTGGCAAATTATGATACTGTATGTCCTGTATGTTTTTTAATATTGTCTTTTTAGTGTATTGTATATTGTGGTAGTCATTACATTAATTGGGTGTGTGCAAGTATAAGTCTCTGGAACTGACTCTTTGGGGAGTTTCGGGCATCCCCAACTTTTGTATTGGTAGTTCTGTGTTTCATAAAAGGTGGTTGGGTGGGGGGTACAAGAGCTTTACATTTGTTGCCCATAGATGCCATATAGGTTGTAAAGAGCCCACAAATTTGTAGCCATAGTAAGCTTGCAGGATAAATTGTTCACTTTGAATCCAGGTTAATTATCTTCAGGACTGTCATGTCCATAAGAAGTAACAGGAAGCTGGCCTAAGCAGTCTGACAACATGCCCCTCATAATGGCTTATAGCTTTGCCCAAAATACTGCAAAGCCATATTTCCCTTGGGCTGTGGATCCTGTAAAGTTAGGAAAGCATTCATGCTTCTTATAAAAAGCAGACATTTCAACTCAAAAAAGCCATTATCTAAAAAAAAAAAAAGGCCTTAAGCAGACACCCTACTGTGCACCACTAATTAAACCCGAGCTTCAATGTGTCTGATGGTTCCTACATCACAGCGCACAAATAGATTTCTAATGTTCTACAAATGGGATTTGCTCTCTAATGTTTCTCTGTCTCACTTCCAGATGGTCAGAAATATGCTTGATGAATCGTGTTTTATCGCTTCACTGCAAAAATGTAAGTACCCTTCCCTACGCCATGTGGAACGCAGGTCACATGGGGTTATTTGTTGCACACTGGCTGTATTTAATCAAATGTTGTAAGTTACCAAAATAAGGAGAAGCTGCTGCAATAGTCTGAATAACTTGCTGCTATGTGCTACAGCCCTGGTGCATTGCAATGAAGCCATGTATTATACTGTAGGATGTCGAGCAGCATTTCTTTCTAAGGAGGGGGAGCATCGATCTGCTGTAACGGATAGCACAGCGATCAATAATCTGCAATGATCTTTACAGTTGATCATTATTGTATGTATGCTCACACCATCTTGTGGCAGGACAGGGCTGGTACAGCTTACCTTTCATATACTGTAGGCAGGGCCGTATTTGGTGTCAAGACTGCCCTAGGCACTATTTGTTTGCTTGCACCCCACTTGCGCAGGTGGGTGGGGGGCCCGCAAGTGGTTTAAATGCAAACAGTGAGAAGGTGGGGGGGTGAGGGTGCGAGAGCATATATATCAGTATATTATATACTTATTAGTGGTTTTGAGGTTCCTGACATATAGAAGTCTCATGACAACAGCGAGGTTTCGGCAGACTGCGTTTAGCCCCTTGCACCCACCCCCTGCACACACATTATTGCATCTTCCTGTGGATGAGGGGGCACTCAAGAGGGTCACTAATGTGCCAGCAAGTGTTTTTTATAGCACACTCCATATCACCCCCCCCCTGCAAGTGGCCACCCTAGGCACAGGCCTAGGCTTGCCTAATGGTACATAGAGCCCTGACTGTAGGTAACGTCTGTAAACTAAGGCTGCTGCGTTTCCGTCTACCCACATCTGTGTTGTGCTGTGGCATTTTGTCACAGCAGTGTGAAAGCAGCATCAGTTTCAAAGGTCTCCCCTTCACCAGTGTATCACTACAGCAAACACAAACCCACTAGGACGTGTGCATACCTCCCAAGTGTCCCTGATTTGGGGGACTGTCCCTCTTTTGAGTCCACGTTCCTCTTCCCCGCGTTCTCATTTGTTCCTCTTTGAGGTGTAACATGCAGATCTGCATCAGTAAATGATTAATTTGCCTATTTAAAGTGTTTATATTTTTTGAACTGTTACACCCAATCTCCTATAAATCCCTCAATGAGGCGATGTGGCCTAATTTAACAAATGTCCCTCTTTCTATGTGTGTGTGCTCTGCTGGCCATGCCTGTAACAAACTGGTGATGGTCTACAATTTTAGGCTGGTGTCCTCCAGCCATGCCTGCCTTAATTTCGAGATTTGCACCTCAACCTTCTTGACCAAACCCAAAGTTGACATTGCTGTCAACCCTTGAAAGCTCATTGCCCAGCCTTCATTTGTCAACCCCAGCCAGCCTGGCCAGAAACGTCTATAGCATGGTACACTGCACTATGGCTGTGCTGACTTAGACTTCTACTGGCTTTGGCTGTGTTGGGTTTGGACTCACAAGCTGAATTTCTGTGTGCTTTCATTGTTGGACTCCAAATATTACTCCCCAACAAAATACATGGTCTCATGGAATCCTGGGGGGGGGGTGTTGGAGCACATCATGTAAGCTTCCACCACTTAAATGCTATCAGCAGTGGATGCTCAAATGTGTTCCAGGTGCTTGGGTTTGCGTCTGACAGCATTGAAATGTGGTGGCTGCAGCCCATGGCCACAGGACTATGTTGACTTGAGCCTGTGGACTATTAGGCTTATTTTGTTGGGCAATTATTACTATTGTTTATTTATGTAGCACCACCTACTTCCGAAGTGCTGTAATCCATTGAACTTTGCTCATGGCAGATGATGACCTGACTATAAAGGAAGAAGCTGGGGGGCTAGAACTTGGCAACTACCTCAAAGCAGCTTCTTCTTCTGTGATATTTCATCTCCTGTGAAGGCTTACTCTACCATATTATTGCTTCAAGACTAGAAACCCTGATGCTGGTAGAAAGTGAATAAGCGTAGTTAGTAAGGGCCATTTTACACATGATTTTACACAATCTTCCCTCTAGTCCACAAGGGAGCCTGTTCCTTGAAGGCTGAGAAGACCTTGATCTGGTAAAGGCGGGTAGATTGGGAATTATAAATAAGCATCTTTCAGGTAAACCCACCAAGCTAGAGGAGATGCCTACAGACTTCCAAAACAGTAGTTACTGCAGGTTACCAGTTTTAATTCTTAATTACTCACAGATTTCTTGTCTTACCCATACAGTGCAAAACCCTGATGGCTACCACTGCATCCTCCAGTGACCTTCTTGCCACGCATTTGCTCTACACGGAATACTACCAAGTAAAAGAAGATGCAGCTTTAAAATAGAAACTGCCAGTGGAGGACGAAGTCTGCAACAACCCAGACTTTTCTAACACTTTTTCGGCCTTTTTGTGGTCCAAGATTCATTAATTTAAATTATTTAAGGTGGTCAGACATTTTCTGCTCCATGCAAAATTAGCACTGGTGCTAACTGGTTCATGGTGCGGCCTAGCAGACTAAGCACTAACCTGTCAACCCTATTGTAAGGACACATCTTGCATATTTTATATTTGTGTACATAATATTACTAATAATAATTATTTCTTATAAAATGCATAAACGTTTAGTGTATATTTGTGAAGCCAATGTTAAAACTTCTGTCCTATTTTTATTAAGGAGATTTTGCCTTTCATCCTTCATACATACAGACCCCACAGCACTAAGTTTTAGGGTAAACTCAGGACAACAACTCAATTGTTGTACCATTGTCAATGCAAGCTTGATTGTTGCCCCATTGTCAATGCACTGCCTTAAACTTCAATCCATTTTCAAAAAGACCCCGTAGTTCATAAGTTATGTTTAAAAGTATTAGAGCATTGGAGAGTCATAGAAAAAATTGAAGAGAAACAGTGGGTGTGGCAACAGCGATGTGATGTAAGCACACTGTGATGAGTGTGAGATGAGATTGGAGGGCGGGAGACAGGCAGCCAATCAGGCTTAGGTGCCAGACCAGCAGAGGGAAAGCTGAATGAAGAAATTATTTTCCTAACTAAGAAGACAGACAGAAGATAAAGCACAATGCCCAACCCACTAAATGAAAGGTAAGCTACTGATAATTATTTCTTAACTTTTGACTTGCCAATCACTTGGAGGTAATCAAGGGTGGCTATCCAAAGGAATAGGGGTAGATTTAAATGTAAAGGTTCAGTGGGTTAGGGTAAATGTTACATACATGATTAGGCTTTAAAGGTTAATCTTATAAAACTTTTGGGTAGGTTTAAGGCTTAAAGTGGATCAAAACCCAGGATTTTGACTATTCAGGTCAGGGTGCCCTGCTGTGTGAAACCCCCCAGGTTGCCCAAACAAACTCACCTCTTTCCAGTCCTACGGCGAATGCGCAGCCGCTCGTCCAATCAACACGCTCAGAGCAGCTGAAGTCACATCGTCTAAGCCTTCGTCTAAGGCAATCAGCTCCAATCGCACTGACGTGCGCATCCTTCGCTTCCCTCTAACAGGGAGTATGTCCGCACCGGCCATTCACAAATGCCTGTTGCAGGCACGCAACCTGTTAGATGGATAGCGGGGATGCGGCTCGCACATGCGCCGTTGGACCGGGAAAGAAGGTAATAGTATGGGCCACCTGGGGGGTTTCACAGAGTGGAACATCCCACTCCATCCATTTAGGATGCCCTGGGGAGAGGGAATCGATCAGCCCGGAAATCTTATAGATTTCTAGGCCAGTCCCCATGGGTTTTGGTCCACCTTAGATTGCACCAAAAGTCTAAATCGTAGTATTCCATGGGGACATCCTGATTTTGGGATCACATTACAAGTTGCTACAACCCCCTGCCCGAGCCACACAAGGACCTAGGCGCCATCCACTGCTGGACAAATCTGGCACCATAAGTGCACTCGGTGGCATCCCTGCTGTACACGCTCTCCATGTTCACAAGACCGGACAGTCTGCCTGTGGGAGCACACACAGAACTTCCAGTCCTGAATGGGTCTAAAGCATTGTATCACAGCTAGGCGAGTGTGCGGTGGGGGGGGGGGGATATGTAGCCATTCCCACTGTGGGACATCGCAAATTCGGGATGCCCACTACAAGTCCTGCTATCAAGACCAAAAGTCAGTTTTGACTTTTGGTCTGGTGTAAATGCTTCTAAAAATGTTTTGGTGCAGAAACCATTGATCCCATAAAATATCTGCACTGAAAGAACATTTTTACACAAGACATACAAGAAGTCAAAGAAAAAGCTTTACAAAAAAACTTCATAGTGGGACCAGAAGTTTCAAGTTCACTACAGCTCCTCTTATAGACAGCACAGTCTATAAAAGTGTACAACGTGGAGGCAGCTGCTGCAGTGTACTAACAGCTTTGGTGCCAATGCCTATTGTCTTACAATACTACACCTCCCAGAAGTCTTTGCAGTCCAGCCCTCCTCTAGTCCACAGCAGGCCGTAGCCATATTGCATAGGCTGAGAAGTTATTTTCTATACGGCCTGTGACTAACTCGGGAAGGGGAGTGGCCAGCAGCACCTGCAATGGGGGAAATTGGCTTCAGCCTGCTCGGGCCGTACAGTGGACGACAGGAGGAAGGGGTGGGATGGTTGCATTTGCAAGGTCTGCGGCTCCGCCGTCCTTCTCCTCACTAACTGCACGAAGCAGCGCCATCTTGTACGGTGCCTGGAGGTCCCTGCTGCATCCCCGGATTGTGGTGAGAATTGTCAGTGGCCTTCGTCAGCAGGGGCATTCCTAATCTGTCTCTGCCCGCCCAGGCAGAAAGGCTATGGCCAAGCATAGGCATAGTCACACGGAATCCTCTGAGGATTCGAACACCTACAGCGAGGACCTATTTACCGGGTCAGGAACTAGTTCCAGCCGGTCAGAGGGAGATTTGTCATCTGACAGAGCACAGGAACCGTAAAGCCGCGCTGGGAACCCTCCGGATCACCCAACAGATCAGATTGAGGAGCTTATTGAGGCAATATTGGAGGTTCTGCACCTTTCTACTCCTCGGCCAAAGCGGCAGATGAAGAAGGGTGAACCTTGCGTGTTAGAAGGTCAGGCAGGTTTTTGCCAGACTTGCCAATTTTCATAGGCTGGTGGCAAAGGAATGGGAGAAACTGGATAATCTTCCGTCTTTTCCTAAGGTCCTGGACGCCAAGTACCCCGTTCTGGATGAGGCGTCAAGGTTTGGTCTTCGCCACCTGAGGTAGACGAACTGGTGTCGTGTTTTATTAACAAAGGCAAAAGGAAACAAAAAGATCTTGGATTCAGATACACTGTGATAAAGCAAAGAAACAAGGCTAACTAACAAGATAACTAATAAGGAAAACAAAGGAAACCCTAAAGGTGCTGGTACACTCACCCAAGGTCCAAGGACAGGGGCCAGAAGCCAATAGAAGGCCTGCTGCAAAGATTGCAATTGGCCAAGCAGCCTCAGGGAAGCCAGGGAGAGGCCTGCCTGGCACTAGACTCCACTGAGGTACAGGTACAGACTCAGGTTCAGGTCACCAACATGCACAGCCACAAACCAAAGCAAACAAAATCCTGCTGTACCAAGTCAAGGGCGGAACCACTTATATAGGCCTCAAGGGGCCCAGCCAGCCCAAGCCCTCTCAAGGTTGACGGGACACCCTCACATAAATCGGGTGGGGGGACGGCTTTTGCACTACCCATCGGTGTGGATGGAACGGATATCCGAAGCCTGGGTCTGGGAGGTTGTTTCTTCCGGATACAAGATTGAGTTTGGGACTAGGCCTCCACACAGGTTTGTGGCATCCAAGCCTTCCCACATCATGGAAAGGGTGGTGACTTGCAGTAGAGGATAGCTGGACCGGGGCGTTTTAGTACATGTGCCCCTCTCAGAGTGGGCTGTGGCTTTTACTCAATACTATTCATCATCCTCAAGAAGCACAGGTCTGCCAATCCTGGATCCCAGTAATGTGAACAGTTACGTTCAGATGCAGAAATTCTACATGCATTCTCTGAGGTTGGTCACGACATCGATGCAACAGGGGGATTTTCAGGCCACGGTGGACATAAAGGATGCTTATCTGCATGTCCCAATCTTTTCTGTCACCAACAATACCTGCACTTTGCGGTGGACACCCTACATTTCCAATTTGTGGCACTATCGTTAGGACTATCTACTGCCCTGTGAGTGTTCACAATAGTCTTGGTGGTAGTGATGGCACTCCTGCGGTGGCCCTATAAAGGTGCACTAATTTTTCCCCAAAAGTGGAGGGGAAAATGTCGGTGCATCTTATGGCGTGGATTCCGCTTCCTCCGCTGCAGCTGCCAGGGGCTGTTATTCTCTCCCTCCACCGCATGCATCAGCGGCAGAGGGAAGTATAGGGTGCCAGCAGCACCATTTTCAGGGGACAGCCAGGGAGGACTTGGGATCGCTGGGTCACTCTTCTGGCCAGCCAGGGAGAGAGGAGGAAAAGGGGAACAGGCGGCAAAGCTTCTCTCCTGGTATCATCCCGGGGGAAAGCGGAGGAAGGACGGCGGGCAGAAAGGGCTCTGAAAGAGGATGAGGAGGGGGTAGGACGTTAGGAGGGGAAATTAGACATTCCATCCTCTCTGGTCAAGCTGACTGGGGAACAGGATGAAAAAAAATGTCATTGGCTGAATCTGTAAACTTTGATATCGCAGCCATTTCAGCTTCAATTTAAAAACAGAAAACAGTTTAGGACAGCGCCAAATGTAGCCCGACACAATGGTGTAACAATTACCTTTGCCTGCTGTATCACTTTAACTGCTTATTTAGCTTATTGGTGTTTCTCAAAATGTGCTCCATGCCTAGTAATGCTGCCCAGTGCACTTTATGTGCTATGTATGCCCTACTTGAACAGAAGTTTGAGGGTGAATTTCATTGTGCTAGATGTGACACATTGGAAGTCCATATTCGGGATCTGAATGAGCAACTAGTAACATTAAGATGCAATGATATGCTGGGAAGGAGTCTGATGCTCACTGAGCAGGCACACTCTGGGTTAGAGGGTGGTAGTATGGTAGGACAGGAAAAACAGGACGATGAGGCATGGACGATGGGTTGGATAACAGTTAGGAGGGGTAGGGGTAAAAGTTACAGGTAAGCTAGCACACCCAACAACTTTGCCTGTTTGGCAGATGAGGAGGATGATAGCTCGAGGGGAAGGCACAGCTGCAGTAAGGAGGGAGTATAGGGAAGACAAGACAGGTGCTGGTAGTGGGCGACTGCATTATTATGGTTTTTATTGAGAGCAATCTGTATGTACAGGGTGTGGGAAACATATAAAAGATAGGCTCCTATTCAGGGTGAAGGACCGCTTTAATACTAACCAATGAACCAGACAAAATAACACAGGTACAGGTCGGGGGGACAACTTGGAAACAGTGATCATATTATTCATTTCTGCTTAACTGTCACTAAGATTCCTTTCCTCATCAAGGAGCCACAAAAGCACAGAACTTCAGAAAAGGCAAAATATGACCAGCTAAGATATGCCCTAAACCTCATTGACTGGGAAAATGTACTCAAAAACGGCAGTATAGGGCAGACAAGACAGGTGCTGGTAGTGGGCGACTCCATTATTAGGGGAACCGACAGGGCAATTAGACAGTGGGCTGCCTTCCTGAGGCAAGAGTTCGGCAAGTCGCAGATCGGACTGATAAATTATTGGGAGAGATTGGCGAAATCGCCATGGTCATGGTGCATATTGGTGCTAATGACATAGGAAGAAGTAGGTGGAAGGACTTGGGCCATAAGTTTAAGGCAAGGACCTCAACTGTAGCAGTCTCAAATACTACCAGTACCAAGAGCCACACCAAAGAGACAGTGGGAGATTAGGAGAGTAAACAAGTGGCTCATAAATTGGAGTAAAAAGGGTTCCTAGAGAATTGGACAGACTTCTCATTGGGCTACAGGTTCTATGGCAGGCATAGGCTACACCTGTCCTTGGGGAGTGGATGGCTAAACGGTTGGAGGACTCTTTAAACTAAGCACTTGAGGCAATTATAGAGGGGAATGGAGGAAAAGAAAGACAGTGTGGGTAGAAATAGAACTGGGATTGGAGAGGGGTGGAGAGAGAGTATACTGAGCAGGCAAATGGACATTATAAACAAATCATCAAAATCATATGAAATGCTTGCTTATCAATGCTAAAAGCATGACCAAGAAAATGGATAAACTAGAACCATTAATAACAGAGAAACAGTAAGACATAGTGGGAGTAGTCAAGACATGGCTGGATGAAAGCTATGACTGGGCATTAAACCTACAGGATTACTGTGTGTTTAGGAGGGACTGTAAAAAACGCAAGTAGGGTGGAGTCTGCTTATTTGTAAAATCCTCCCTACAGCCCGCTCTGCAAGTGAAATGAACAAATTAAGTCTGTATGGGTAGAAATACTTGGGAGGGATAAACAAAAGTAAAAATAGTAATCTGGGTTTGCTACAAGCCCCAAGCCCCCAAATATATTAGAATCCATAGAAAACCTGCTTCTAAGGCAAATAGAATTGTGAATTATTTAAATTGTTATTATAAGGGGAATTTATCTATCCAGATATAGATTGGGAAGCTGAAAGCTGTGGATCCCTATAATCAATAATTAAAAATAGCTACCTTTCCCAACAAGTGCATGCTCCAAATAGGTGGAGGGCTACCTTGGACTTAAACCGGACCTTCACCATGATTTATGGAAAAGCCCAAACCCTGTAAAAACGATTCCCCAGCATCTAAAGTTAATATATTTTAAGTTTTTAGTCACTTACTTATTATTCTTTCCCCCACTGGGCTGCAACTCTATTCAGGACTTTAGGATACGGGCGCCGCCATCTTGACTCAGAAGCATCACACTTACTGAGGAGAGTGGGATAAAGTACAGGGGGGCGGGTTATAGCTGTGCTTTGCTCAGACAGAGCAGAGCTGGGGGTCAGGAAAAAGGTCAGCAATCCCAGAATGCAGAGCAGCACAGTCAGAAGACACTTCCTGTTTGCAGGCTGCCTGATGTTCCATGAGCCACCATCTTAGATGTTTAAAGGCTCAAAACATGCAGTAGATGCAGGTAGGGTGGTTTTTATTGAGATCAATCTGTATGTACAGGGTGTGGGAAACATATAAAAGATAGGCTCCTATTCAGGGTGAAGGTCCGGATTAATGTGGGCAATCTGTATGTACAGGGTGTGGGAAACATATAAAAGATAGGCTCCTATTCAGGGTGAAGGACCGCTTTAATACTAACCAATGAACCAGACAAAATAACACAGGTACAGGTCGGGGGGAAAACTTGGAAACAGTGATCATATTATTCATTTCTGCTTAACTGTCACTAAGATTCCTTTCCTCATCAAGGAGCCACAAAAGCACAGAACTTCAGAAAAGGCAAAATATGACCAGCTAAGATATGCCCTAAACCTTATTGACTGGGAAAATGTACTCAAAAACGAAAGCATGGACGCCAAATGGGATACCTTTATCGCTTTGCTTATTAAGAATTTCATTAGATATATACCCTACAGGAATAAAAAGGGTAGAAACAAGAGTAACCCAACATGGCTAAACATGAGGGTTAAGGGGTCAAATAACAAAAACAGGGCATTTAAAGGAAGCATTACAAAATTATAAGGAAATAAACAATGTAAACAACAGATAAGGTAAGGTAAGGTAAGATAAGCAAAGCTGGAGACAGAAAGACTGATTGCCAAAGAGAGTAGAACTAACCCCAAAATGTGGAGAATGCAGAAGCCTAAACCTCTCCTTTGCTTCCATATTCACAGAAGAACATGGTGTGCCATGTGAAATGCAGAGCAATAAACCAAACTCCCCATTTAAGAAGTGCAGCACCGTCATGAACAGATTAAAATTGACAAATCCCCAGGACCAGACGGCATTCATGCCAGGAAATTCTATACAGTAATAGACAATCCACTATTTTTAATATTTCAAGATTCCATAATGTCAGGGTCTGTTCCACAGGACTGACACATAGCAAATGTAGTGCAAATATTCAAAAAGGGGTCTAAACTGGTAAGTTTAACATCTGCTTTTTGAAGGCTTTTTAAGGGATGTCATGGTGAAGTATCTGGGTTTCAGTAAATAGTAAACTAAACTGTAGTGATCTATGTCAGGCAGCAGCTGGATCATGGGGTGCATCAGGAGGGGCATAGGTGCTCAAGACCAGAGCATTATTTACCCCTGTATAAGTCACTGGTCAGACCCCATATGGAATACAGTATACACTTCTGAGCAAGATGCGTAAGAAAGACATATCAGAACTTGAGTGCGTTCAAAAGCAAGCCACTGAATTAATAAATGGAATGAGGGAAGTAGAGTACCCTGAAAGGTTGTCAAAGTTAAATTTTATTTAGCTTGGAAAATAGACGCCTGAGGGATGACCTAATAAGGATGTATAAATATATCCGGGGTCAATACAAAGATTTGTCCTACTATCTAGTTAAAGCCAGGAATATAAGGTAAAATGATTTGTGCACCAGCATAGGAGGGGATTCTTTACTGTAAGAGTAGTGAGACTGTAAAATCTCTGCCAGAGGAGGTAGTAATGAAGGATACAGTAAAAACGTTCAAAAGTGGCCTTGATGCCTTCCTGGCATGTAATAACATTTCCAGCTATGGCTACTAGACCACTGGAAGGAGATCTATAGTGGCCGGGATGCCCTCCTGGCATGTAATAACATTTCCAGCTATGGCTACTAGACCACTGGAAGGAGATCTATAGTGGCCGGGATGCCCTCCTGGCATGTAATAACATTTCCAGCTATGGCTACTAGACCACTGGAAGGAGATCTATAGTGGCCTTGATGCCTTCCTGGCATGTAATAACATTTCCAGCTATGGCTACTAGACCACTGGAAGGAGATAAACAGGCTGAACTGGATGGACTAAAGTCATTTTTTAGCCTTACATATTATGTAGTGGAGCCAACCTGTCCTGGACTGGTCACCACCATGGGCTTTACTGTGTAGAGCTTTATTTGAGCAATAGCATTGTTTTGAAACTAAAGGTAAGAATATATGAAAGGAAAGCAGTGTTGTCTTGGAGAAATTGTCCCTCCTTTGTGGGCAAGGTTGCCACCTGACCGGTATTTGACTGGCACGGCTGGTATTCTTTGGTACCTGCAAGTACAAGCGAGGGCAGGGCAGGGGTCGCGTCCCTTTTGGTCAGTCCTCGCAGAGTGCTGCTGTCATTCACCTTCCACCCACCCCCCTCTTCTGTGTCCCTGCTTGCTGTCCCATTTGGTGACCAAACTGTCTTTTTCCTTGCAAAAGATTTCTCTTCTTTTTTTCTTCTGTGTTGCTCCCACACACACACTTTTAATCTTTCCCTCTCTTTCTCCCCTTCCTCGATTCTTTTTTCCCTTCCACCTTCCATTTCCTCTATTGCACCTTCCCTTTTCTCCTGGCTTTTCTCTCTCACTTTTTTCTCTCTTCCTCTGTCCCTCTCTTTTATATTATATCTCTCTTTCTTTCTTCATTACCTCTCCTCTGTTTTCCACTCCTTTGCTTCTCCTTTGCTTCCTTTCTCGTTTCTCTCTCACTTTCTTTTTCTCTGCCCCTCATCATCTGCCCTTCTCTCCCCCTTATTTACTACTTCCTTTCTCCCTCTCCTCACACCCTCTTTTTTTTTCTCTCCTTATACCTGTATTTTTTCCTTTTTATTCTTTTTGTCTGTCTCTTTTTTCTTCCTCCTATTTTACTATATATTCTTCTTAGCATCCTTTTTCCTCTTTTTTTCTTTGCTTTCTCCTTCTCTTGTAATTTTACATTATCCACTTATATATGATTAAAGACCACACCCTCACAGGCATCCCCACAAAACCGCGCCCCATGAAACCACACCCCACAAGTTGGTCTGTGGGAA
Organism: Gastrophryne carolinensis; assembly: GCA_027917425.1. Classification (NCBI taxonomy): domain Eukaryota; kingdom Metazoa; phylum Chordata; class Amphibia; order Anura; family Microhylidae; genus Gastrophryne; species Gastrophryne carolinensis. Next base: position 173,630,070 of record CM051243.1, read on the forward strand.
AGATGGCAACCATAGTGGGCACTTGAAAATATTTTTCTGTAGCCAAGTTTCGAATAGAACAGCTATGCATTATGTCCCCACTACCAGGACCCAGAACTCATTACAGAGATATCTTATTGGTCAACAAGCAAGAAAAGAAAATTTAACCATTTAGAGGTTTGAAATTCTACTCTGGCTCATTTGCTCTATAGGTAATGGCTCAGAGGGAACGGTGGCTAATAGGCCATGGTGTAACCATGAAAATAATGTTAATGCTTTAAAGTGGAACAAAACTCACCTGGGTCTTCCATGAAATCTAAAACAGGTTGCCCTGCCATGTGAAACCACCGGGGGCACCCGTAACCACTCACTTTTCTCCACTCCAATGGCACATGCATGGGCTCTTGTCCAATGAGAGCTGTCTGCAGTTACTATGTCATTGGGCAAATGTCTCGCATTGTGAATGGGGAGCATGGAGCATAGAATGCTCCAAATATTTGTTGCCATGGCCCGACCACACCCTCTCCAGAACCATCACCATATAAAGTCAATACTTTTAAGTCTCCCAAAATATGATCAGTTTATATATAGGATGCCCGCAACTGGCTGGCATAGCAAACCAAAAAACAAACTCCAAAAACAGGGTGTACAAAGTTTCAAGCAAAGCTAAAATATCTTTTTATTTAAATTTAGGTCCCGTCAAATGCCAACAGTAGGCAAGCCCAGTGTCTGACTGAGAAGCATAGGGCCCACCAGTAGAAATGACTCTGGGGGCCCACCCCACATTTAGATGCAAGTATTACCGGCTTACATTTAGTGTCCATGCACAGAAACATTATGCCAAACTGTACTGTCTCTATGTGCGCACTTGGGAAGCCACAAATAAGCTATACATAATTCAGGTTTGGTGATAAAGGCCCTCAAAGGGGCCCCTGGGAACAAGTCCAAATTCCTTCTGTGAATGAGCAGCAATTGGCATTTACTACTTCTTTAAAGAGAAATATCCCCCAGGGTTTCCCAGTGGATCATCAAGGTAGACTCATTTTTCCAGCAATCCCACAGCACAGGCACGGACCAGGAGCCAATCGGTGTACCCCGCTAGCTGAATAAAGGGAGTGCGTTGCTGGCTGCACCCCTGCAAGCCACGGCATTCAGAAATGCCTGACACGTGTAAATGTCTGCATCTGGAGGTATAGCAGGGATGCGGCCATTCCCTTACACCAGAGCCGTATGCCAATCATTAATATGCACATCATATGGCACCGATTGGACAAAAAAAAAAAGGTTGGCTTACTTATGCCACCGCCGTCAGGTTGTCTTCTTGAATCCCGACAGTGTAACCCCTCAGATTGGAGGTCCAATATGTGAGAGACCGTAGAATCGCTCTCAGCTCTACAGCATTTATTGGAAGTTTGCTCTTCCCTGGTACCCACCGTCCCTGGATCATTTGTGATCCCACGACCTGTTAGGCTGGCATCCATGGTGACCGCCTTTCATGGGGTCTTGTGTGGAACTGTGCAAGACACCATCAAGCCCAACAGACACAGAGGCAGGTCAAGAGAGACTGTACTGTGGCCTGAAGTAATAGTCCCTTTTCTTCCGGAGGAAACAATGCTGAGCCGAGTCTAATATCATTCCCAAAAAGGAATGAGGGAATGATATGCAACTTTGGATAGTTAACTATCCAGCCAAAGCTTTCTAGAGTCGATAAGACAGACAGTCTCTGTATCTCTCAACGCCTCCTGAAAAGATGGGGCTCCGATAGTCTAAGTAAGGGATTATTTGTATTCCCTGGTTTATTAGAAGGGCCGTGAGGCCTGACAGAACCTCGGTAAAAACCCTTGGAGCTAAACAAAGGCCAAAAGGCAAAGCCACGAACTCAAAATGACAGACATTTTTGATGGCCTGGGAAGATAGGGATATGTAGGTAGGTGTCCCTTATATCCACTTTGGTCATAAAATCCCCCGTCTGTATGGTTCTCCCTTCTTCCTTTTTGGAGCCCTAGGAACTGGGATACCCAAAACTTCTAGGACAGAAGAAATCAGATTATCCATCTGCTCTTTAAACATAGAAGACCCCTATTCAGAAGACCCTGAATCTGAATTACTCACTTCCCTACTGGAAGAGAGCTCCCCCTCTGAATAATCATTCTGAGACTCTATGGCTGCATAAATATCCTCCTCTTTGAAATCCGAAAACTCCATGAAAACTAAATGTGTCAGTTTTTCTGATACTTTTAAGGTTTGAAAGCAGAGGATCTTTAGGACCCTTAAGCTGGGCTCTTTCTGCCATATTTCAGCAGGCTTATCTTTGCGCCATATCCAGTTGGATATAAAAACCTGGAATATCAGAACGAGGTAGAGCTGCCAGAGAAGCAGTAAGCTCCGAGGGAGCAGACCCAGAGGCTTCCATGACAGGAAGTACCTCCAGGGGTCGCAGTTGTCAAATCCAGAGAGTACTACTGCAGCAGTACATTCTGAACAGATAGGACTGTCCTCTTCTGGAGGCCTTTGCAGGCACACAGGACATGGGGCAACACACTTTTACTGTACCGGATGTCCCAGATGCCTCAGTCATGGTGAAGTTAATCTGTTATCCCTAAGGTCCCAAGGCCGAAGTATATGAGGAATCTCGATAGTCACAAGTGACTACTCCGAGATCCTTAGGGGTGGACCACAACCTAATATCTTAATAAACAAATCTAAAAGACAGAACAATCCAAATTTATAGGATAGTGCTCACAACAGAAAGCAAAATACATAACATTCAAAGGACCGAGCAACCTCCGAAACAGAAGCCGCACCCAGGTCCAGAGACAACGGGCAGCCAGATGGAGTAGCGAGCGGGCGGCAGCCCCATGAGCAAACAGCCAGCAAGGCTGAAACAGCGGCTCGAGAACAGAGGGGCCATGGCCTGGCCAACGCTCTCTCTCTCGCTCTCTCTCTGAGACACTGATGAGTCGCTGGCAGAGGCACAAGCTGCAACCCCAGCAAATGGGCAGCGGCATCAACAGATGCCCGAGATCCTGAAGCCGCGCTCTTCACTGCCAGAAGGAAGCCATGACCTGGAAGGTCTGTTCACCTCCAGGACCCTAGTGCCTACCCTTAAATCACCCTGACCCGCCGCTATCGGCCTAACCGAATCCAGGAGGCATAGGTGGGTCCACCAGATCAGCAGGAACGCAAGTGCCTGGAAGACAGACAGGATTATATCCACCACTTGCTGAATAAAGACCTGTATAAAAAAGGGAAAAAAAAGCGAATAAGAGGAAAATAAATCCAGGCACAACCTTCTCAGTCCTGTCCAACTGCACAAATTAAACTGTTTTGCGGAGAGCAGCCGGTAGTATATATAGGCTGGGAGGAACCACACCTGTTTATCTTGCAGTCCCTCCCTTCAGACGAGAGTTAACCCATTCATATCAGATTCACTGACAGTCTGGAGTGGAATAGAAGAGCATGACCACCTTTGGTCCACTATGAGTGGTTGTTATCCAGACCATCTTGCATCAGACTGTGTGGGACACTCCAATACATGTGTGTGCAAGGGACGCTAGCTGCTTCTTGCTCTGCTTGCCTGCCTCTTCTCCAATTCAGTTACATGACAGCAAATCAATGAATCCTCTTCTGATGGAAGTACTACCCCCTTTTTTTTTCCACAGACACCTGTAGCAATCCCAGTCTGCTTTTCCCCGAAACACAACTGCAGCGTGGTTGTACGAAGGGGACTAGAGGTCATTCTCCTCTGAGAGATTAGTTTGGCATGTAGAAACATAGAAGGTTAACGGCAATAGGAGACCATATAGTCCAACTAATCTGCCCTCTTGTGTATATTAGGTCTCTGAATTTACAACTCCTTTTAAGTAGCTATGTATATTCAGCATCTGCTTCTACTTGTTTCTCCAGGAAATTACCATAAATGGGAATTTTCAACCAGCTACCAGGGCCTGGTACACCAAGGACTACAGCGGCCATCAAGAAACCTCCTGGTGACAGATTAACCACAACCATTCAAATTCGAAGGTTGAAATCCAGACTTCCATCTTGTTTGGAGTCGCCTTCTGCTTTTCAATGGATTGTTGGGGCTAAGTGTAAAAACAAATCATTGTTACCATGCAGATGATTCATCCCTGGGTTCTGCAGAATGAAGCTGTAGTTGAGATTTAGCCTCTATCCTGTAGTCTGGCCCCTGGATTTTATTTACTCATGAAGGTTTTTTTTTTTCCTTTTTTTAAGCAATGAGAGTTGGACCTATTTTTACCCCTCTTTAACATCCAGGGTTCAACACCCCGCTGTTGATTTTCCTGGTGGGTGCTGATGCGCCAGTAGTGGGGCTGGGGGCAGTTGCAGAGTGGGCAGCGTGAGGCGCGCTGTACACTTACACGGCTCCTGCATACAGCTACACAATACCACAAAGGCTGCATATTATGTCTGCTGGCTGGAGGAGCCCTATCAATTTTGGGTCTGGTCTGGGGACATTGGCCAGCATTTTAAAGAGGGGGCAAACTGGCCTTCTCAGGTACCTCAGCCCCAGCATCGCTTTGCAGCCCTCACCTAACCCTCTTTCCCAGCTGCTGACCTAAATCCCTTTCTCAACTGCTTTACCCAGACACTGACCCGAAACCCTTACCTAACCACCCCCCTCCCCAGCCCAACCCTCCCTCCCTTCCCCCCCCATCAGGTGCTGATTCACACTGTCACCTGCTCTCCCTCCCTGGCTGCTGACCACCACCCTCAACTAACCCCCCTCCCCAATCTCTCTACTTACACGTGGGATATACTCCGCCAGATGGCGCTGGACTGCAGAGACATCGAAAATAGGCTCCTCCCGGCCCCTCAAATACCCGGGGACCTCCCACAAATCCCCAGCATTGAAAAGCAGTTAACGAGAAGCCGGGAGAATTAAACAATCCAAAATATCAACTATAACCATGATAACAATCGCCATACAGGGGATCAAAGATAATGCAAAACCAAGGGTGGGTTGGAGCAGGACGTACTGTATACTCATAATACCAATTCTACAGGTGAGTAATCACAGAATTGTATTATTCTTAGTATACAGTACGTCCTGCTCCAAATCTAATACTTACAGTTGGGACACCCAATAGCAGTGTCCATAAAGTAGGGTGGGATCCCCAAGACAAATCAGCAGCAGACAGTTTAAACCACTGCCGCCTGCAGAACTTTTCGGCCAAAAGCAGCATCAGCTGAGGCCCTAACATCAACCTTGTAAAACTTTGAAAAGGTATGAACAGAAGACCAAGTAGCGGCCTTGCAAACTTCAACAGAAGCCTGGTGCTGAAAAGCCCAAGAGGCACCAATAGCACGAGTGGAATGAGCAGTAAGGCGGAAGGGAGGATTCTTTCCCTTAGCAGAGTAGGCCTGAATCACAGCCTGACGAATCCACTTGCTGATAGTAGACTTGGCAGGAGCCAAACCCTTCCTGGGACCAGAAGGGACCACAAAAAGAGCATCAGTTTTCCTGAAAGGTGCAGTAGCCACCAGATAGTACTTCAGACACCTAACCACATCCAAAGAGTGCAAAACCCTCTCCTTAGCACTGCTAGGATTAGGGCACAAAGAAGGAGAACAATATCCTGATTCAAATGAAAAGCAGACACTACCTTAGGCAGAAAATCAGGTTTGAAACGAAACACCACCTAGTCCTGGTGTCTCTCATAGTAGGATGGCTGAATGGAAGCGCCGCCAATTCAGACACACGCCTGACAGAAGTGTCACCACCAGAAACACAACCTTGAGCGTAAAAATGGCCAAGGCAGCCTCCTGCACAGGTTCAAAGGGAGCACCCTGCAAGGCTGACAGAACCAAGTTCAGATCCCAAACAGGCGCCATAGGCTTACGTGGGGGACGCACATGAGTGACCCCTTGGAAAAAAGTCCTGATCAGAGGGAGCTGAGCAAAGGACTTCTGGAAGAAAATAGTCAGGGCAGAAACCTGACCCTTCAGAGTACTGAGCTGGAGTCCCATTTCCAACCCATGCTGCAGGAACTCCAGAATCCTGGGAATAGAGAACACACGACAGGGAAGAGACCTAGACTCACACCAGTCAATGTAGGCACGCCAAACCCTGTAATAAATGGAAGAGGAAGACTTCTTCCTAGCTTTGATCAAAGTATCCACAACCGAGGAAGACAGCCCCTTCTCCATCAAGATGGAGGTTTCAGCAGCCAAGCCGTCAAAGCCAGAGTTTGTAAACTGGGATGGCGTAGTGAGCCCTGAGTGAGCAGATCTGGCACCAAGGGCAGAGCGTACTGATCTACTGCCAGCTGCACCACGTCTGCGAACCACACTCTTCTTGGCCACCTGGGGGCCACCAGAATTGCTGGCATCCCCTCCAGAGCAATCTTGCTCAGAACCCTGCCCAGCAGGGGAATTGGACATACAGGAACTGAAAGTCCTGCCATGACATTGCTAGAGCATCCGAGGTCAGGGCCAGAGGATACTGGGACAGAGAGACAAAAGCTGGGAGCTTGTGATTGTGGCGGGACGCAAACAGATCCACATCTGGTTGGCCCCAACGGTGACACAGGGATTGAAACACCCTGCTGCATAGGGACCATTCTCCCTGGCAAGAGGTCCCCCTGCTCAGAGAGTCTGCCAGGCGATTTTCCACCCCCGGGATGTACACAACTGATATGCAGGGGACATTGGCCTCCGTCCAAGTCAGGATCAGAGACGCTTCTTGGAGGGCCCCCTTGCTCCGGGTCCCTCCCTGATGATTGATGTAGGCAACTGCCGTCTGGTTGTCCGAGCGCACCTGAACAGGCAGGCCCCGAAGGTGAGTAGTCAAGTGAGCCAGAACTAACCTGATCGCCCGTAGTTCCAAGACATTGATAGGAGTGTGGGCCACCTGAGGACCCCACCTCCCCTGGAACCGCAGAGACTTCCAGAACCCCCCCCAACCTGACAGACTGGCATCCGTAGTGACCGTCTCCCAGGGAGGGGTAAGAAAAGATCTGCCCCCCAACAGGTTCCTTGAGTCCATCCACCACAAGAGGGACCTCCTGACCCGAGGGGAGAGCACACAGACCCCGTCCAGGGACGCTGGGTCCTTGTCCCAAACTGACAATAGGTGAAGTTGTAGAGGCCTCAAGTGGAACTGAGCATAAGAGACTGCTTCGAAGCACACCACCATCAGGTCCACCAGCTGCATCCCCTGCCTGATGGAGGGATGAGGACAAGCTAGGAGGGACTGAGCCTGTGCAATCAGACTGTCCACCTTCTGTTGAGGAAGGAAAATCCTTGCCTGAACTGTATCCAGATTCATTCCTAGGAATGGAGTTACCAAGGAAGGGGACAGTGAGGACTTGAGGTGGTTGATCACCCATCCAAATGACTCCAGAGTGGACACCACCAGCTGAGTATTCAACTCTGCCTGATGTAGAGACTGGGAAGTGATGAGAATGTCGTCCAGATAGGGAAGCATGCGGACGCCCTGACATCTGAGCAGAGACATCACGCCAGCCAGCACCTTGGAGAACACCCTGGGAGCTGAAGTGAGGCCAAAGGGCAAGGCCACAAACTGGTAGTGTTGATCCATCAGAGTGAACCTGAGGAACCTTTGATGACCTGGGAACACAGGAATATGAAGGTAAGCATCTTTGATGTCCACAGAAGTCATGAAATCCCCTTGGCGCAGGGAACTGATTGCAGAGTGCAGAGTTTCCATGCGAAAGCGCCTGCCCCTGACAAATTTGTTGAGGATATTCAAATCCAGGATGGACCTGACTGAACCATCTTTTTTGGGTACTGTGAATAGGGTGGAATAAAAACCCTTGCCTTTTTCTCTTAAGGGGACCTGGCAGCTCCAGGAGGCCTTGCACTACTTGTACTAGCTCCTGAGCTGACACAGGGTCCTGAGGAATCCGGGATCTGATGAATCTTGGAGGGGGACAGGCAGCTAACTCCAACTTGTAACCGGAGGACACTACCTCCTGAATCCACCGGCCTGAGACATGAAGCCTCCAGATGTGAGCGAAGTGCTGCAGCCGTCCCCCACCCGGATGGGTGAGAGCGCCCCTTCATGCCTGATGGGGCTTGGGAGAGGATTTTGCTTTGGAATCCCAGGAGGAGCCAGGACATCCACGTCCTCTGCCTCTACCCCAGAAATCTCCCGGGCCCCAGGAAAGGAAACCCCCCTCCCCTGTCTGGCACCACGGTAAGGGAAGGAGAAGGAACCCTGACCCAGAAAGGGCCGAGATTGCCGCCTGTGCTGGGGTAACCTGCCTCCTTAGCAAAAAGGTCCAGGCTGTCCCCAAACAGGCGCAGTCCTTTAAAGGGATAACCAGTGAGTGCCTTCTTGGCAGCGTTGTCAGCAGCCCACTGGCGCAGCCAAACCGAGCTGCGTATAGCCACCACGAGGGCAGACGTTCTGGCACACATTCTGATGGTGTCATCCAATGCTGAGAGGACAAAATTTACAAACACATCACAACTGGAGAAATTTACAAACACCTCACAAGGCAAATCATCAGGGGCACTATCAAGCATATTTCTGATAAGGGTTCTAGTGTCCACAGCAGTAATAGAGGCACAGACCGGGCGCAGCACCGTCCCCGCACATGCAAAGGCGTGGGATGCCAGCTGGTCAATGCGCCGGTCCTCAGCATCCTGCAGGGTAGTAGAGTCAGGGGAATGCATGACAGAGGTGTTAGATAGCCCTAGGATCGGGGCATCCACCTCGGGGACCAACATTTAACCACCTCAGCAGGAAAGGGATACTTTTCCTATCCCAACATTTTGGAACCCCGGGAGGTTTACTGGGGCGCTCCCATTCCTTGAGCACAAGGTCATGGAAATGTGCCTGCTCGGGAAATTCCAAACGTGATTTTGCTGTATGGAAAAGCTCCCCTCTTTGCCTGGGAGCCGCAACCGGGAGAGAGATGGACAGAACCTCAAAAATCTGGGTCAATAATCTGTCAGTGTCATCCGGGGCCCAGGGGTCAGAGCCAGAATCGTCATGACCCCTTGGTCTCTCATCAGATGAGCCTGAATCAGAAAAGAGCTCCCCTTCATCAGACGGGGTATAGCCACAAAGATTCCAAAACTCCTCAGTTCCCATAGGGAAAACAGTGACATTAGGCGTCAAGTGCTGCTTCTTAGCAGGGGCCTTACGCGCTAAAGACTTAGCAATCAACTGCTCAACAGTATCCAGTCTAGAAGACACATCAGGCTAAGAATCCCCACTACTATGCAACTCAGTAGGAGTGAGATTTAAGCTTGGGGGAGTAGGTGAAGTGAAACGAGGTGCAGCCACTGGCAGGCCCGATTGCAATGCAAGCACCTGCTCAGCACAGGGTACACAGACCCGCGCCTTGTCAGCGTCAGCATGAGGCTGCCCACACACTACACACAGCCGGTCTTGTCCCGAAGGGACCCCGGTCACATTATCCTGGGATGCCTCCATATGGTGATTATAGCGGCGCTATACGCCGAGAGGGAATAACGCTATATAGCAACCACGGATGCCCCAATAATCCGCTAGGGAAGTGGGAGTATTAACAAGGCCTACAAGTTATATACTAATACAGGGCCGGGAGAAGCCAAAAAGGGTTCGCCCCGCCTGAAAGACATAAGCAGACAAGACCGTAAGCACACAGTAACAAGAGTGAAAAATATAAAGCCGCCCGCGAGGGCACTTACGGACCACGGTAGGTAGGGGTCCGTCGCGCATGGGCCAAGCAAGCAGGTTAAAGATGGCGTCGGTATACCTCGAGGGGCCGGTATCCGCGATGACGCAGAGCGCGCCATAGACGGCCCCCGTCCCCCCCCAGAAGAGCGCGAAGCCAGGACGTGCAAGCAGCCAATGACGGTGCCCCAGCGCCTGAGGTAATGCCGTCGCCAGCGCGCGGCAGCAATTTTAAAAACAGTAAAGGCAAGCCAGCGCGGCGGCTGACACAAAACTAAACTGAATAAAAATAGAGTGTAAACGCAGAATGCATAGCATACACATTTACACACACACCCCCCCTCTTTTTCCCCGAAGGCTACAAGGAGAATGAGGGAGGACAGCAGACACTTAAACAGGGCCCACCGATAGGCAGGGGCAAGGGGCACTAGTGCGGGAGGGGCATCCCATAGAGGCTCACCATAAGCCTGAACCGCCTACCCTTTGGTGGGGGATTGCGGTGGAGCAGCGCTCCTAAGCACCTAACAGCGGTGCTGCCTACCTTCAACCGACCAGCGCAGCCAAGGCTGGGAGGCATATTACTAGTGGAACGGGTGGGAATAGTCCTACAGGGCCGCAGGCTAATAGCCCCGCTCACCTGCGAGAGCCATTTCTCGTCCTTCGCAGCCAGACTGCAGAGAAATTCTGGGTATTTGTGGGAGGTCCCTGGGTATTTGAGGGGCCTATTTTCGATGTCTCTGCAGTCCAGCGCCATCTGGCGGAGTATATCCCACGTGTAAGTATTAGATTTGGAGCAGGACCTACTGTATACTAAGAATAGAACCATAAAGAGATTTCAATTTACTGGGTTTGAGAAGCGCCGCTTTAATGGGTCAGGAAAGGTGGCCATTTCCATGCAGTTCAGTAGCACAGAATCTGCCTGCTACATAACATCTGTGTGGGGTTAAAGTGGACCAACACCGAGAGGTGATCGGCCCGGAAATCTATAAGATTCCCGGGCCGATCACCTCCCACCCCGCGGGACATCCGAGATCGGGATGTCCCGCGGGGTGAAACCCCCCCAAACACCCCAAATCACCTACCTTATCTTCGGCGGCGGCCGGCCGCCGCCGCCTCCCTCGCGCCCCTGTAGGCGTGCGCGCGCCCGCGCCGGCCGTCTGCGAATGGCCGGCGGGGGCGCGCGCGCGCCGAAAGTGACGCGAGGGAGGCGGCGGCGGCGGCGGCAGCCGCCTGGACGTTCCTGATCCCCGCCTGGACGTTGGCGGGGATTGGACCGTCCAGTCACGTGGGAGCGGGGAGAGGTGAGTTTTTGGGGCTTTCTGGGGGGTTTCACACAGCGGGGCACCCCCGATCGGGGTGCCCCGCCGAAGTGGACCAAAACCCAGGATAGTCAAAATCCTGGGTGTTGGTCCACTTTAAGCCCCTCTCAAATAGCTTATGTCACCAATTGTTAGAGAGGGTGCTTTATGCAAGCAATTTACTAAGCCTTGATTTTTTGACTGGAGGTTCACATGTTAAATATCAGTCATTACACAGCTGCTATCATTTGAATTGATTCTGATTAAAAGATCAGAGCATGTCTAATAGTTTTCTAAATGTCTGACATTTTCTTCTTTGCATTATACAGCAAAAGCCTGGTCCGTAAATTGCTTGAAAGCAAACAAACAATCTCATTTTTAAAAGGTTTCAGTTGAGAGTCGGGTTTAAAAAAATGTTCCAAGGCATTAGATTACCCATGGAACACACTTGAAGACTGCCATCGAAAAGTTGGAACAGTGACATAACCAAGAACTGAACGTCCTTGAAGACAATTGGTCCAAGAGGCTTCCAGGAGGCCTACAGCAATATTAATAAAGCTGCAGGGATGTCTTGCAAGTACTGGTTGTGTGACCACAATCTCCCGTATTCTTCATGTTGGGGCTGTGGGGTAAGATGGCAAGACCGAAGGTCTTGCAAAGAAAAACATCCAAACCTGGCTATATTTTGCCTAAACCTTGATTATGTCTGCCAAAGGCATGATATGCCTGAAACAATGCTTCTTTGTCGGATTGTTTGACATTACAAAAAGCTTGCCATTTTAACAGGGTTGTACAGACTTTTTATATCCACTGTATGAAAGATCATCGAAAATCCTGCACACATCTCTACAGCCTGCCAGCAGAGGGTTGTGGCCAAGACCAGTCAGCTTGTGATAGAATAAAAGGAGTTTTGTTTTTTTTTTTTTGTTTTTTTTCTCTCTCTCTTCCTTTCTCTTTTCCCTCCCTTTCCCAACCCATTTGCCCTCCCCCCTTCCCTCATTCCAAAGGTTAAGAACGTTTTCTGTAGAGTTTAAGACTTTAATGTATATAGAAATTTAGTTGATTGGCTCGACTTCGACTACTGGCGTGGGACCTTTTGGGCTAGGAACGCGGTCTCCGGAAGGATACGCAGGGCAACGGCTCCGTTCATCGCACGAAGCATTGTATTATATACAAACTATTGCAATAAGCTTCTCCATGTTGGAGATTATTGCCCGTTCTGTAATTTTTGAAATGATCTATTCAATAAAAATTTATTAAAAAAAAAAAAAAGAATAAAGGAGTTTGTAGCGGCGTGTAGTTCTGCAAAGCTGTAGATCAGCCGGGTAAGAACGAGAGCTGGATGACAATAGTTATCAGCCATGAGATAAAGTGATGTAAAGATTCTGTGCATTATAACCAGGACATTTTTTTTTTTTTTTTTTTACAGAAAAGAGGGGACAGGTGGACATCTTATTGAGGTATATTGCTGAATAGGCACATTATTTTAAATGACATATTTTTAGGTTTGCCTGGGGTTCTACTTCAATAAGCAGCGCACATAGTCTGGGCCTCTTGGAAGTTACTCAATAATATGAGCAGACTCTGCAGGTTTACAGTTTTTTTTTTCCCATTTTTACTCATGTAATTGGCATCGTTATCACATCCACGTGAACGTGAGGAGGGATCATCCTGTCATATCATTAAAATTATATTGTACAAAGTCTATATTTATATTTATATAATATATAATTCATTTTTGTAACTTTTTCTTTTTCCGTTTCATCTCTGGGGAATGCATTGCGATGATTTGGTAAGTCCGAGATATTATGACCCCGGTGGGAGAGGGAGGAGAAGGAATAAGGGATGCTGGACATACCCCCAATGCACTGTCCCTGGTGTTATGCCAGAGGTGGGAGTGAAAACTGTAGGTGGCGCCGGAGCATTGTTCTTTAGGTCCTTAAATGCAACAGCAGCCCCGTCCACAAATGCTCCTCGGGAAACACAGCAGGGGATAACCGTACGATTTGGGTCAGGGGGCAGTACAGTACCCTTGCTCAAAGACGCTCCCTGATTTTGGGGAGTAACAGGAAGGTACCCATGGGGCTTGTGCGTCCAAATCGCAAGTTTGTGAAAGTCCTTTCTTCCTTTGTTGGGATGAAATCCTAGAGTTGTTATGCTTCTGCTCCCCTTACGTTTTCATCAGTCTGGGTAACATAACGAAACAAAAAGGTGGAAAGGGAGAAAAAGAAAAAAAAAAAAAAAAAAGGGGGGGGGGGTGCCATACATGCCCTGATGTGCAGTGGGCATGTACACTCTTACTTTCAAGAGGGAACCACCACAACCACAGTAACCTGGCGCATTCTCCTGCAAATAAGTCCCACATGGGAGCGACGGGGCGAGTCCAGGCAAGTGTCTCTTCTCATAGGATGGCACAGCATCTGCAAAACCGCTGCCTGCTGCCCCCCACTGACGGAGGGGGTGTGACTGGAGCGAAGTAGGCATGGACTTTAATATTCGGGAGATGTGTCTGAGAAGAGGAAAAAATAGAGTAGAAGATTAGACTCAAAGGAAAACAAAATATGCAGCAGACAATTTCAGCTATACAGTGTATATGATTAGTTAAACCGGACCTTCACCATAATTTATTGAAAAGCCCAAACCTTTATAAAACGATTCCCCAGCATCTAAAACTAATATATTTTAAGTTTTTAGTCACTGGGCTGCAACTCTGTTCAGGACTTTAGGATACGGGCGCCGCCATCTTGACTCAGAAGCATCACACTTACTGAGGAGAGGAGAGTGGGATAAATTACAGGGGGGCGGGTTATAGCTGTGCTTTGGCTTAGAGCAGAGCTGGGGTCAGGAAAAGGTCAGCAATCCCAGAATGCAGAGCTGCACAGTCAGAAGGCACTTCCTATTTTCAGGCCTGATGTTCCATTAGCCGCCATCTTGGGAGTTTAAAGGCTCATAACAGGCAGTAGATGCAGGTAGGATGATTTTTAATGTGAGCAATCTGTACAGGGTGTGGGAAACATAAGATAGACTCTTATTCAGAGTGGAGGACTGCTTTTATACACATAAGAGTGGATACTGCCACTGATGGCACTCCTTACACGGGGGGGGAAAACGTGGCAGGGTCCAGCATCTGATAAAGGGACAGTTTGCCTGTTTTGGGTCGATAGTTTTTTCTAATGGGCTTATGGGTCTTTTGTTGTCCTTTCTGACATTGGTGACCCAATGATTTTGCCTCTAATGGCTCATTTCCATAGAATCGATTTGCGAACAAATAAAAAAATGAATATTACTAAGTCAACCACAATCAGACGAGAGATGAGAACAGATCCATGGAAATGGCATCCAGCAATGAACGAGAAATCATTTGTTGGTCATGTCACGTTCTTTAGGCCGACATAAAACCTTTTGTTTGTCACATGACCGTTAGAGCATTTTTGGTTGATTTCTGTTTCCACGTGCTAGCTAGCGAACAATTAGCTGACAAATTTTCCGTAACTGAACACAAATCGTCCGCTAGCATATAATCATATATGCTCTGCAAATGGTTGATTTATCAGTTCATGGAAATGGGCCATTACAGTTTGGCCGCCAGAGAAACCTCAAATGCTAAAATGCCATCAGGACTAGAATGTGGGCTCCAGAACAGAAGGTTCCTTTGCCAGTGCTACATATTTGACGTTACATATATATTACATGGAAATAGAATAAGGTCAACTCCCTAACAGTTTCCCAGAGTTATGCACTGATAAAAGGAGCTTATAGTTTTCCCTTAGCCGACTGCTGGCCCTTACTGCCCCTTCACCCTGGTGTATCAGAACCCCACACTCTGTACTGTACTATGTGGTGATATGTGCTAATGGAGGCATATGTGACATTTATGGAATCAGGTGTTAAATAGGTCTGGCATGTTAGTGACACTTTATAATACACTGCTAGCATGCTTGTTCCAGATAGCAGCAACACGGAAGCCAAACTATATCAGCACTGCCAATGAGGCCAATAATTGCAAACCCCATTTTGCAAATTATTGTTTTTTCTCCAGCCCTAGAAGGTAACCCACTTTCACCACTCCTGGCCATCAAGAATGGAACGGGCATGGAAATGTACTGGATAGATGAGCACTTTCCTAGGGGGTACTATAGAAGTCATAAACAGTTACTGCATTGCTTTCCATTCTTCTCTGTGGCATCCTTGCCACCAGGATTAAGCACATGGGCCAACCAGACACATGAATATTAGAAGTGTCACCCAAGAACAGTTGAGAGGAGGCAAGTCTTTTGGTAGAACAGGCTAATCAAAGAATACAGGATGTGTGTGGGATTTGTATATGGGCACTCACACTAAAAATATAGAGAGATTTAATTATATGCAAAGTTTATTGAAAGTGCTATATACAAAATTTAAAAAACATATACAACACAGAAATACAGGACAAGTTAAAAAATATAATTGGGTTCCCGGGATCTGCTCAATATTTAATAAATGTGCATAAAAATATATAAATCCCAATGCAAAAAAACAGATTACATGGGTACATACAATATGCATGGATATATATTTTGCCCCCTAGTGTTGGAATAATCAAATAACAGGGAGTCAGTGAAGTGTCTTGAGGGGAAAAAAAAAAAGTTTGATGAACAATGAATCTATATTAAATAAATAATAATAATAATAATAATAATAAGGAAAAAAACTATTAGAAAAGATTTTTTAATACAATAAATTAATATACCGCCATAAAGCTAAATGAGGAAAATATGTGTATATATTACCCCTGAAAGTGTCAAAGTGATAAAGTGCTAAGTGAAATAAAGAATTCTCTAAGTTTATAATGAAAAAACTATATGAGACAATAAAAAAGTCTCATTAACTCAAAAGTGTAAAGAAAAATATATTAGTATGGCCACAGTGAACTCAAGACAGTTACACAATACCCTTGAACAATACACAAATGAGTGGTGTGACTCCCTGTATTATAAGTGTAAGCAATACAACAGCTCCCCCTATTGATTGCAACAGCCATCAACAATATAGTAAGCCAAGTAGCAGATAAGGAAAATGCTCAATCAGCAGGGGCTTAGGCAAAGCCATACTGAGGCTAAACAAGGGGAGCAAGGAGGGCACAATAACTATGCATCTATTTAAAATCAATCCAACATGATAAGAATAAATACCGCCATCATCAGCAGGAATCCCGGGACCTCAGGCTGCCCCGCGCGCTCCGCCGTGCACCCACGGCTTCTGATTTTGGTAGAACAGCATTCCCCAAAGCCCACTTAATGTAATAATTTCCCTGTGTTTGTGAAATGGTTTTGCGCAGAGTCTAAATTGGGTGGGGGCTGCTCCAAAGGTTATATAATTTGAATGATTGGGCAAATTAAGGACTAGTAAACCTCAAACCAGCCTAAAGATTTGGTGGCTCCATCTACAAAAACCCATCACTATCAATATTTGTAAGGATTCTAATAGACCCCCATTAGGGTTAAAAAAAAAGCGAGTCTCGGAGGCCAGACCAGGGTTATTTGCACAGGAATCTCATTAGTTAAAACATAGTTGAATCTTCTCAGTAAATTCCAGTCTGGACCAAACCGAGCCTGATGTTTCCTCAATGAAATCAAAATTGACTTAACTACCCTAACCCCCAACCACAGATGAGCTTTTCAAAAAACATATGTTGCACCTAGCAAGAAGCGGTGGGCATCTTCTACTTACCCGCAGTCTTTTGATGCCAGCTCGTGAGATTTGTTGGCAGTCGTACAACTCAATTCGTTCGAGACTCTGACAGCTTTTTAAGTGCTCCAATGACGCATCAGTGATGAGAGGACAGTTGTCTAATTCAATGACTTCCAGCCGATCGTGGGCACAGGCGCCATTGCCCAAGTGGCGGATCCCATCGTCTGTGATTAACTCGCAGTGAGATAAACTCTGTGTGGAGAGGTTAGGTTACAGTGTTAGAGCATTTAAAGATATGTTTATCAAGAGGTCAGTCAACTTCTTTAAGAAAAACAGAACCAGAGTCTATGTTTCTTAAAAATATAGGACATTTCTTATTTAAATTAACAGGTGTGTAGTCATTAGAAACCTCTGAAAAGATTATGTTCTTATATTATAGACCTTGGAAAAAAACACTTCACCAATATACATTATTTAAAAAAACTCCTCCTATATATTTTTCCCAACTTGAAAGTTCAAAGAGTCAGCAGAAATCACTAAAAAGGGCATGCAAAGAACTGGCACTTATGAAGGGCACCTTTGAAAAAGTTGTTATTTCACAACGAAACGCGTCAGGCGGCAGGACACGGGGAATTTACTTCTTGTGCACATTTTTCCTTAACATCTGAAGATTTCAGCTTCACACTTCCAGCGGCCGCGGTGGGGAAGCGTAGGAACATCCTGCTTATTTATGTTTTATATTAAGTGCCGAGACCAAGAACATGTTTGTGAGTAGTTTTTAATTAGTATTAAAAGGTTTCTTTTTTGGCTGAGTTGCACTAGATTCCTTTTTTCCTTTCTCTTCCATGGGATATTGTCTGAATGAGCACATCAGACTTCTCTTTAATTAGAGAACATATTATTTTGACGTCGGATTAATTAAATGGGAATCCCAAGGGGAGGATTTTGATGACCGTCGTTTCATAAATCGTGGAGGAGAATATGATGGAATTAGAGGCTTGATTTTTTACTTCAATTTGGTAAGAGTATATATAAGAGGTGGAGGGCACGTGTGGAAGTGTGCATGCCTTTTGGGACCCTTTTCAGTACACCTTTGATTGATGAAGATCCGCTTATAAGAACTTTGCTCTGTGCTTATTCATTATCACTTATGAAGGGTGAAGGACTGTGATGTGTGTATGTGTCTGAAGAGACAGCACCGTGTCCAGAAGCAGCTATGAGAAACCAGACCAGGGTGTGGGTATGGCATGTGTACGGGAGGCTTATATTGAGGATAATGTGTGCCTCCATCGAAGGAAGCTTCTGTATGCTGTGTATGAAGATGCCCATAGAACTCAATAAGACCCTCCTGAACTCCTGCTAGGCCCTACTGCCGGCCCAGCCTCTCATACCTGCAAGTAAGCCAGAGGGAACTTGCCTGTTTCATCTGTTATGATGTGATACTCACCAACACTTGGAGCCTTGGACAGTGTATGGAGAGCTGGATAAGAGTGCTGTCTGTAATCTGCAAAAAAGGTACACCGGTCAAATACAGCATGGCAAGAGCAGCCTCAATATACATATACAGTTACAAGAATAAGGTAACCTTTTCATTACCAAAGCCTTAAACCACCCTTTATACCAATAGCCCAATCTTCTTTCCCAAAGATGAATTATCTGTCTGAATATGCACCTGAATTCTGAATTTTGAGTGGTATAAATAAATGGGGGATAAATGACAGTTTCTCTGCATTTTCGCTAGTTTAAGAGGCTAATCAGGTGCACGAAGGGGGCAGATTCAATTCACACTATATCCTTTTAGATCAGCATGGTCAGTCATCTAGAAGGAGGCAACTGAAGGGTACTAGAGAAAGAAGATAAAGAAGAAAATATGGAGTATGTGGACAGACAAGATTTCTAGGAGTGTGTGTATATATAAACGAGGCTACAGACGGTATTTTAAAGGACTCTATTGGCCTCAATTGTTTAAAGTTATAATAAAGGCAAGCCGATTGTTGTCCCATTGTCTCGGGCTACATGTTGCCGTGTCCCAAACTTCAATCCATTTTCATAAAGAACCTGAGTTATTTGTAAACATATATTAGAGCATTGAAGATGCAGAAAAAAAAGGAGGAGAAATAGTGGGTGTGGCAACAGCGACGTGATGTAAGCACACTGTGTGCTTTACATATTCATAATGGCCGTGTGCCTGAGACTGCTCTATATTATAGTAAAAAAAAAAAAAAGAAGTGCATTTCTGTGCCTCTAGTTATTGCCAGCACATAGTGTGAACAGATAAGGGGGTGAGAGATGCTGCCGGAGATCAGAGAGGAGGGCAGGGTTTCAAAGCTGCAGAGAGAGGCATCCACTCGGGACATCTGGACAGGGACTGGGGGCGTTTCCTTCCTTTCACCATTGTGAGCTGTGTGCAAATATAGCCGTTTGCCAAGCAAACAGCGCTGATTGGACGAGAGCCTGTGCATGCACCATAGGACAGGGAAAGGTAGCTTTTTACGGGCGAACTGGAGGGGGTTTCACACAGCAGGGCATCCCAAGTCAGGATGCCCCCAGCAAGAGACAAATCTCAGGATAGTGATCCTGGGTTTTGTTCTGCTTAAAAAACACACAAAGCTGAAAAGAAGAATACATTTAAATATCCACTGATCCAAGTAGGGATTAGAACCCTGGACTCTCTGATTCAGAACCCATCACTTCACCAACTGAGCTATCTAGCTTGCTCAAGCCGAGTCAGACGTTTGATGCAATAAGGACCATGCCACCCTATGAATATTCTCAATCTCAGACAACTTGGTTTTGTACTGGGCGACAGGACCAGTCAACAGCTGCTGCTCTACAACGGCACAATGTACGCTCTTTTTGGAAGAACACATTTGCTTCTCATTACACTATTTACATAGATTACGTATGATATTAAGTATGATTTAAATCTATGTTCTGATCAGAAATTCGCGATAGTGCTCCTTTAAGGTTTGATGCTAAAACAAAAATCTCCTTTCTATGTTGCTGAAGAACCAGGCAGGTGCATGTGTTTTCAAACAGCAATTTTGATTAATGTAAAACAAATATGACATCCTGAATGGGAGGCGACCATATGAAGAAATGGCCACATGATGCTGTGTTAGTGACAATGGTTTTTGAATGAAATAGTTCTCAAACAGACTCCAAATTAGAAGCCGCCAGCAATACTTACCCACCATCATTATCACTGCTCCCCTTCCCCATGACTGAGCCCAATATGGGGGGGATTCAGTGGGTTGCAACAAATGCACTCTTACCAGTGGTAATGCTGCAGAACAAAATAAAAGGAAGAGGCGCCCTGACCTATCTGCAGGAAATAGGATAGAAGGGATTAAGTCCAATGTCCTTGGCACCCAGAGCGATCAACCTACTCACCCTCCCCTAGAACAAAGGCCTGGTTGTATTTGTCTATTAGAGCAAAAAAATCTGATTTTACCTGTACACACTCCTCCAGATCCATCTTTTCCAGCTCATGGCAATTCTATAAAACCACGGAAAAAGACATGTGAACAATGGCAATGATAAACATACAGTTACTGTGAAATGTTGCCTAACCCCGCCCCTCTTCTTAACAGAATCCTAACCCTGGAGTCACCCTCAGGGTCACCTTGAATAGGGATCCCCCAGGGGAGATGCACAGGGCAGAGCAAGCAGGCATGCTGACTCCACATTAGCACAGCACCCCATGGATTCAGCTCGAGAGCTGTGCATGTGGTGAGCTTTCACCCATGCTTTAGAACTCTATGGCCGGGTAGTTTTGGTTTTGGTGATCATTAAAGAACCATCTTTCCAAGGGTGTTGCTAGAATGTGAAGAGATCAGGGGCACTATGAGTAATGTAAAAGGTACTCTGTTGCTTTTATAGGGTAAAATATTAATAAGCTACCTGGAAGACATTTTGAGACAGCTTCACTTTGTATGAAAACAGTATAGCGAGGACAATGGCTGTCAGGCACCCAATGTGGCGCTGGGTAAAACTAGAAAACTTCAGGCTCTCCATTTTGCTTCTATGACATTCCTGTTTGTAAAACTCAATGAGCCACTCGCTCTGAACAACAACATCTTTGACCTACCCTCCCCCCCCCGCACTTCTCAGGCTTCCCCAGGAGAAGGAGAAAGAGGTTTTTGGTATTTCCCCCTTATAATGTAACTTGATACTTAAACACAGCTCTTCAGCAGTAAAAGACTTTTGGACACCCATTTGTGTGAACCCCCTGTCACGAAATCGATCGCTCAACGTCTATTTGATCGAGCGATCTGCGACGTGTGTGTGGGCTGCTTCCAGCACAGAGAGCAATCACACCAAAAACACCCCACACACCAATTACAACACGCTGCCACCACCACCGCAACTACACTTTAAACGATTAAATCGGGCCGGTGGAACCCTCCTCAATCACCATCCGATCAAACTCTGCTGGCAAGTAATCGAGACAGTCACCACACACCTGCAGACCCCTCTCCACATACAAGCAGGGCACAGGCAATCCACACTGATTCCGTCCCACACTTATCCTGAGGAGAGTCTGATCAGTTCTGCTGTCGAACGATCAGATACAATCAGCTTGCAATCTGCTGGCTCATACACAGTCACCATGCAGCACTCCAAGTTAATTGTGAGTCATTCAACCTGGTAACACTATAGGATTAGTTACACTTTCCCAATCATACAATGGATTAGTTACAATCGATCTTACAGTCTATGGGTTAATACACAGTTACAAGCGGTCATACAATCTTCAGAAACCAGGGTCGTTTTTAGAGCTTCAAGGAAACCAGGTTAGAGGTTTTCTAATTGCCAAAAAGGTCGGCCCGTGCAAAAATGGAAATTTTAAAATTTTAATAAAAAGACAAAAATTCAAATAATAAACAAAAAAAAGACAATAAACAAATGTGCAGAAAAACAGTTATAAAATAAAAGGGGAGTAAACACTGAAAATCCTATACCTCTTAAATGGATACAAAGTCTTCAGTTTTCCGAGGGTTAGAAGGAGCAATGGATCAGACACCCCACGATTGAAGATCGGACCCTCTGTACCTGACCCTCAAAACCATTTCTTCCCCTGATTTATCCTAAATTCCAAAGGGGCTGGAAAGACAGATGCCATCCCCCTCCCTGGGTGGGTGCTGTGTGGACAAATTATTGTAAATCTCTTCTCCAAGCTGCACTCCCCCCAACCTTTCCTTATCAGTGGTGTTTTCTGTTCCTAGATAAGGATTTATTGCCCCTGTGTGCAGGAAGACTTTGGAGAACTGTTTATTTGTTATAGAACATGTGTAGGAATGCAGGAGATGAGGCAGAGGGGGAAAACATGACATAAATTTAGACATTGGATGTCACACCCCCTACCCCATTGGCATTTTTTAGGGTTCCTTAATGAAATATAGTAAGAATGGAGGGCCCTTGAATTAAACAATGTGGGTTGGGGGTATCCTGAAGTAGAATACTCACATACTGGCAACAGAAGCCCTAGTCCCAATACTTACCCCACTTCAACAATCCTACTGAGGTTCGCTTTACCTAAAAAGCTATGCGCCGCTTCCGCTTACTCAAACTGAGGTTCTGTTATATGGACAGGAGCAACTCAAGCAAATGCTCCCACAGCACGCAACTCCCTGCCACCCTGAGTATTTTCTTCCCCTGAGCCCTACAACTTTCTGATCCCAGAACGACCCACAAGACAGTAAGCAGTACGTTTATTCCACTAAACTATGTCACAAATTAAAAAGAGAACCCAAAAGTGTGGAGTTTCTTAAATCAATATGGTTCTCCACACAGATTAATGGGTAGATTTATAGCTTTAGCTGAGCTATAGAGTAGCCTGGGAACGGGGAAAAAAATGGTCCTCAGCTGGTTTGGTTTGGGAAACCGTATCCATCATTTCCCAGCTCTTGGTTTTGCCTAAAATCCCAATTTAACTAAAGCATAGACAAATATGAACAGGCTTACCTTAGCCAGGGTAGTAAAGCCAAGATCTGTTAGCTGTGAACATCGCGCTACTTCAAGTATTCTGTGTTTAATAC
Organism: Gastrophryne carolinensis; assembly: GCA_027917425.1. Classification (NCBI taxonomy): domain Eukaryota; kingdom Metazoa; phylum Chordata; class Amphibia; order Anura; family Microhylidae; genus Gastrophryne; species Gastrophryne carolinensis. Next base: position 173,652,710 of record CM051243.1, read on the forward strand.
AAAAAAAACAATTCAACCGACCATCCTCTAAAATCAGATACGTACATTTGGTGAAAAATGGGTGTTCTGGTGTAGGATAAAGGATGGGTATATAATGGATGGGTGCGGGTAGTTGTCACTTGCCAGTGACAGTGTTTCAACACATTCCCCTTTAGAAGTGGAAGTCCAGTCATGGGGTGATCAACCTGCACTGCCACCCACCCCTGGCACTGAGAGAGAGAAAATTACAATTCTGTGATTACTCACCTGTAGAATTGGTATTCTATGTATACAGCACGTCCTGTTCCAGAAGATATTCCTTACACTTGGGATACACTCCAGTAGATGGTGCTGGACTGCAGAGACTCCTCCCGGCCCCATAAATACCCGGGACCTCCCACAAAATCCCCAGTATTGAAAAGCAGTTAGCAAGAGACCGGAAGAACTATAACCATTATATGAAATTTGAACATAAAAACAAATCACCATAAAGAGGTAACTAAAGATAATGATAACAAGGGTGGGGTGGAACAAGACGTGCTGTATACATATAATACCAATTCTACAGGTGGGAAATCACAGAATTGTATTATTCTAAGTATACAGCACGTCCTGTTCCAGAAGATATTCCTTACACTTGGGACATCCCATAGCAGTGTCCGTAAGGTAGGGTGGGATCTCCAAAAGTAACAGCAGACAGTTCAAACCACTGCCACCTGCAGAACCTTGCGGCCAAAAGCAGCATCAGCTGAGGCCCTAACATCAACCTTGTAAAACTTTGAAAAAGTATGAACAGAAGACCAAGTAGCGGCCTTGCAAACTTGTTCAACGGAAGCTTGGTGCTGAAAAGCCCAAGAGGCACCAATAGCATGAGTAGAATGAGCAGTAAGACGGAAGGGAGGCTCCTTCCCCTTAGCAGAGTAGGCCTGTATTACAGCCTGACGTATCCACTTGCTGATAGTGGACTTAGCCGGAGCCAGGCCTTTCTTAGGTCCAGATGGAAGCACAAAAAGAGCATCAGTCTTCCTGAAGGATTCAGTAGCCACCAAATAGAACTTCAGAGTTCTGACTACGTCCAAAGAATGGAAAAACCTTTCCTTAGGGTTAATAGGATTAGGACACAGAAAAGGCAAAACAATGTCCTGATTGAGATGAAAGGCAGAAACAACCTTAGGTAGAAAATCTGGCTTAAAACAAAACACCACCTTGTCCTGGTGTCTCTCAAAATAAGGAGGCTTGATGGAAAGCGCCGTCAACTCAGAAACACTCCTAACAGAAGTGATAGCCGCCAAAAAGACCACCTTAAGTGTAAGAATGGACAAAGTGGCCCCTTGCAAGGGCTCAAAAGGAGACCTCTTCAGGGCAGACAAGACCAAGTTCAAGTCCCAGACTGGTAACATAGGCTTATGTGGGGGACGCACGTGAGTAACCCCCTGGAAAAAGGTCTTGACCAGAGGATGCTGAGCAAAGGATCTTTGGAAGAAAATAGCCAAAGCAGACAAAGCCTTTCAGAGTACTGAGCTGAAGACCCAAATCCAAACCATCTTGGAGAAATACCAGAATCCTAGGAATAAAAGAGGGGTGGCAGCCACTCAGACCATTTTATAACTAACCAGGGAGGTGCACATTGGCAGGGCAATTAGAAAACAAAAGTCTTAAAGGGGCCACAGCACTCAAACCAGTTAGATTGGTCAGCAAGCTAACTGGTTTGAGTGCTGTGGCCCCTTTAAGACTTTAGAATCCTAGGAATAGAAAACACACAACGAAGCGAGTGGGACTCACACCAGTCAATGTAAGTACGCCAGACCCTGTAATAGATGGAAGAAGAGGACCTCTTCCTAGCCCTGATCATGGTATTCACCACCGAGGCAGGCAGCCCTTTTTCCATCAAGATGGAGGTTTCAAAAGCCAGGCCAGAGTTTGTAAATTGGGGTGGCGTAGGTGTCCCTGAGTGAGCAGATCTGGAACCTGTGGTAGAGCGTACTGATCTACTGCCAACTGCACGATGTCTGCGAACCACACTCTTGCTGGCCAACAGGGGGCCACCAGGATGGTTGGCACCCCTTCCTGAACTATCTTGCGCAGCACCCTGCCCAGCAGTGGAAGCGGGGGAAACACATACAGGAGCTGGAACCTCGTCCAGGACATTGCCAAGGCCAGAGGATCCTGGGACAGAGAGACAAAGACTGGAAGCTTGTGATTGTGACGAGACGCAAATAGATCCACGTCCGGCTGACCCCAGCGGTGGCACAGGGAACGAAACACCCTGCTGCTGAGGGACCACTCTCCCAGACGAGAGGTCCCCCTGCTCAGAGAGTCTGCCTCAAGATTCTCCACCCCCGGGATGTACACAGCTGAGATGCTGGGAACATTCTCCTCCGCCCTGGACAGTATCAGGGACACTTCCTTGATTGCCCTCTTGCTCCGGGTCCCTCCCTGATGATTGATGTAGGCAACCGCCGTCTGGTTGTCTGAGCGGACCTGAACAGCCCGACCCCTCAGGTGAGGGGTCAAGTGGGCGAGAACCAACCTGATTGCCCTCAATTCCAGAATGTTGATAGGGGCATGGGCCTCCTGAGGGCCCCTACTGACCCTGGAATTTTAGGGACTTCCAGAATCCCCCCAACCTGTCAGACTGGCATCCGTGGTGACAGTCTCCCAGCAGGGGGCCAGAAAGGACCTGCCCCAGCAGGTTCCCTGAGACCAACCACCACACTAGAGACCGCCTGACCTGAGGGGACAAGACAAACACCTGATCGAGGGACACAGGGTCCCGATCCCATACTGACAAAAGGTGAAGCTGAAGAGGTCTCATGTGGAACTGAGCAGATGGAAACGCCTCGAAGCAGGACACCATCAGGCCCACCAGCTGCATTCCCTGCCTAATGGATGGATGGGGACAAGACAGCAGGAACTGAACTTTCTCTTGAAGGACTTCCACCTTCTGCTGAGGAAGAAATATCTTGACCTGAGCTGAATCCAGAATCATGCCCAGAAAAGACTTCACCATGGAAGGAGACAGGGAAGATTTGGGGTGATTGATCACCCAGCCGAATGATTCCAGTGTGGACACCACCCTCTGATTGTCCAGCTCTGCCTGATGAAAGGACTGAGAAGCAATAAGCATGTAGTCCAGGTAGGGAAGAATGCGAATGCCCTGAGATCTCAGCAGGGCCATCACTCCTGCCAGCACCTTGGTGAATACCCTGGGGGCCGAGGTGAGGCCGAAGGGCAAGGCCACAAATTGGTAGCGCAGATCCTCCAGAGCAAACCTGAGGAACCTCTGATGACCTGGAAAGATAGGGACGTGAAGGTAAGCATCCTTGATGTCTACAGAGTTCATGAAGTCCCCTGGGCGTAGGAAAGTCACAGCTGAGCGCTGAGTCTCCATGCGAAAGTGTCTGAATCTGACAAACTTGTTGAGAAGCTTTAAATCCAGGATAGGTCTGATGGACCCATCCTTCTTGGGCACAATGAAAAGATTGGAATAATAGCCTTTGCCCCTTTCCCTCAAGGGCACTCGGCAGATGACACCTAGGTCTAGAAGGCCTTGGACAGCCAGTGAGACACTGAGCTGACAAGGGGTTTTGAGCTACATGAGATTTGATGAATCTTAGGGGCGGCCAGGCTGCAAACTTTATCTTGTAACCGGAGGAAACTACCTCCTGAATCTACCGGTCTGAGACATGATGCCTCCAGACGTGAGCCAAGAGCCGAAGCCGTCCCCCCACCCGGATGGGTGAGGGCGCCCCTTCATGCCTGAGGGGGCTTGGGGGAGGACTTAGTCTTGGGACCCCAGGTGGGGCCAGGGCGGCCACGTCCTCTGCCCCAAAAATCTCCACGGGCTCCAGCAAAGGAAGCTCCCCGTCCAATTCTGGAGCCCCTGAAGGAAGGAGAAAAGGCACCTGAACCCCAAAAGGACCGGGGCTGCCTTCTACGAGTTAACTTGCCTCCCTTAGCAAACAAGTCCAAACGTTCCCCAAAGAGACGCAGCCCCTTGAAGGGAAAACCAGTGCCCACTGGCGCAGCCAGACCGAGCGGGGTATTACCACCAACAAGGCAGAAGCCTGCCACACATTCTAATGGTATCATCCAGGGCAGAGAGAACATATGCAACAAATTCCTCACAAAGCAGAAGAGCTCTATACTCTTCACTACCAGCATTATCAGGGGCCCCATCTAAGAGACCCCTGAGCAGGCTTTTAACAGCAACAGCCGTGATAGAGGCACAGACCGGACGGAGCCCGTTCCCAACACAGGAAAAGACATGGCAAGCCAGCTGATCATGCACCTGTCTTCCCCATCCCTCAAGGTAGTAGTGTCAGGGGAATGCATGACAGATGTGTTAGACAACTCCAGAACTGGTGCATCCACCTCTGGAGGACATGACCAACGTTTAACCATTTCAGCAGGAAAGGGATACCTCTTATCCCAACTCTTTGGTACCCCGGGAAGCCGGCTAGGCCTTTCCCACTCTTTGAGAATCAGATTATTAAAGTGAGTTTGTTCAGGAAACTCCAAACGAGGCTTAACAGTATGAAACAGCTCCCCCTGCTGCCGCGGGGCCACGGCAGGAGGAGAGATACAGAGCACCTCAAAAATGTGAGCCAAAAGTCTGTCAGTATCATCTGAAGCCCATGGGTCAGATCCAGACTCAGCATAACCCCTAGGCTGATCTTCAGATGATTCTGAATCAGAGAATAATTCCCCTTCTTCCAGGGGGGTATAACCAGTAACATCGAAAAATTCCTCAGCTTCCATAGGAAAGAGAGTAACACCGGGTGCCAGATGCCGCCGCTTAGCAGGAGCCTTACGCGGACCAGAACCAGCAATATGCCTTTGAATGCTGGCTACCCGGGTAGCCAAATCAGGTTGAGACTCCCCACTGGTATGCACCTCACTGGGAGTCAGGTGTAAGCGTGGGTGGGTAGGCGAAGTCAGAGGGGGCGCAGCACTAGGCCCAGCCGCAGGTAAACCAGACTGCAGGGCCAGTACCTGCCGGGCGCAGGATACACATACCCTGACATCATCACTTATAGGGGATACCCCACACGCCACACACAGCAGGGCTTGTCCTGAAGGAACCCCGAGCACATTATCCTGAGAAGCCTCCATATTGCGATTGTCACAGCACAACAAGCTAATAGGGATTGACGCTAATAAAAGCAACCCGGGATGCCCCAATAACCCGCAAGGGAAGTGGGAGCAATGGTATGTAATAGCCCTCCAATAAGAGTTAACACTAAATAGAGGGGATAGGACCGGGAGAAACCACAAAGTTTGACCCACCTGCAGGACATAAGCAAAAGATCCCATAAGCGATATGCAATATAGGCAATATAGGCAATATATATATAATAAATCAGCCCGCAGGGGCACTTACGGAGCGCGATAGTGAGACGCTAGGCACACGCAGCAGAGAATCAAAAGACGCCTGCATATACCTCGCCCCCCCGAAAGAGCGTGAAAACGTGTCCACCTGATAAGACCAGCCAATGATGGCGCAGAAGCACCTGAGGCGTTGGCGCCGCTGACCGCGGAGCACAGTACAAACGTGCAGCGGGAAAAGAAACCAATGCAATCAATTCACAGGGATAAGACACAACAGACACAATAAATACAAGGACATGCACCCCCCCCAGAGAACTACAAGGGTGAGCGACGGGCAAGCGACAGCCAACCTAAAGGGAGCCAACTGTGGGGACAGGGTGCGAGGGGCATAAAGTGCGGGAGGGGCATCCCATAAGGCTCACCATGGGCCTGTACTGCCTACCCTTTGGTGGGGGACTTCGGTTGGAGCAGCGCTCCTTAGCGCCTGACAACGGTGCTGCCTACCTTCACCCGAACCAGAGCAGCCTGAGCTGGGAGGCAGTAGAAGGAAACGGGTGGGAATAGTCCTACAGGGCCGCAGGCTAATAGCTCCGCTCACCTGCGAGTAGAGAGTAGTCATCGCAGCCAGGACTGCAGAGAAGAACTGGGGATTTTGTGGGAGGTCCCGGGTATTTATGGGGCCGGGAGGAGCCACTTTTCTGTCTCTGCAGTCCAGCGCCATCTACTGGAATGTATCCCAAGTGTAAGGAATATCTTCTGGAACAGGACGTGCTGTATACTTAGAATAATTGGGCAGACGGGAGCACGTACATTGCGGGGGATACCTCTGTGTCTCAGTGCAGCGGCCACACGGACTCTAAGAACGGCACCGGGCCGTTTTTTTTTCCTTTTTCTTGGTACCCCCCCCCAAGACTGGCCTTTGGACCACTTTAGGAAAAAGACGCGCTTCATCTCGAGTGGGAGTAGTGATCAAGGAAATTGGCTACTGGAGGGATGGACGCAATCCACCCCCAGTTGCATGCTATTTTTGCTATGCCCCTCCTGTGGTTGTCATGCGCATACAGGTATTGGAGGCTTGTGTTGTGTGATGTAATGCACATCTACTTCCAGACAGGCAAACCACTGCGACTGAGACCTGTGTTCCGGGCCTCTTTCGCAGTGTGATGCTGCTTGTTTCAATTTCGCCAATCCCAAAGCAGGGAGTGGGGCGGAATGGAGAGATGTGAACATTGAGCAGCATGAGCCACATATAAAAGTGCAGCCGTGGCATGCTGGGTAGAATGTCATCCACGAGGGATATGGCAATTAAGATCTAATTGGCACATGTTTAAGAAAACAACAAAGCTATCTGTAAACACATAGCATGACTCCGTGGAATAGGGAAAAATGGCTTGAAATTTAGTAGTTAGATCCTTATAATTCCAATAGGGAAAAAAGGGCGTGGCCTCACCACATCGTCAGATGCTCTCCCTTCAGTCAGCTGTGAGCGCCGGAGTTCAGCTGCGTTGCCCACGGCCGGGGTGACGCAGCGTGTAAACTAGCCTTTACAGAGTAAAGCGAGGAGAATTGAAAGGCAACGCTTTCCCTCTATGATTTGGAGCTACTGTCTGGATGTTTTGATACGCGCATTTTAAAACTTTTTCTGGTAAGCGCAATAAATTCTTAAGCATTTAAATTTTAAAACGGTGTCACGCTATGTATATTCTCTCTATTTCATCCCCCGTTTAATGATCTTTATGCAACTGCGGAGACATAATTGAGGAGGATATTATTATTATTATCACTACTACAGGAAACAATCTTTTTGGAGAGTGATTTAAAGTGATATGCTATACAGAAAGGTACGTGTATTTAAGTGCCTGGTGTTGGGATACACAGCCTGTCTTAAGGAGCACCGCTGGTGAAGTTTTTCCCTATTGGAATTATAAGGATCTAACTATTAAATTTCAAGCCATTTTTCCCTATTCCGCGGAGTCATGCTATGTGTTTACAGATAGCTTTGTTGTTACATATTAAACGGACTGCTCTGACACAGTCTATGGACTCCTTGCGCTGAACTTTATAAATGCCTTTTTAATTTGCTGGTTCTATTAACAGTCATTCTTGTTAGCGCGGCTTTTCTTGGTGGTGAAAGATTGTGGAGTCTCCAGTCCATCTTTCTCTTCACTACTGATTGTGTACATGTTTAAGCAAACTAATCATTGGTTACTGACCTAGTTAAAGGAGGCACTACAGGTAACAGCACCATTGCAACTTCCCTGAGGCAATGGTATAGCTCGCCACGGAATGCTTGGGTCAGAAGTTAGGGCATAGTGGGGTGCCATTGTTTCCTGAGGAATAGGTGATATATTTTCATAAGCTATTTGTCGTGGGTTGAATTTTGTGGTGTTTTCCAATTGGATTTTTTCATTGCGATTTGCTTGGCATGAATTGTAATGGTACACTTTATATTTATTAGATTTGTGGGCAGGTGCTCTTTTTTGTGGGAGGTTTTGTAACTGGGAGGGGGGGGGGGTACCTCTCTCCAGCAGCCACATTCTGTTTTCTGAGCTTAATTAAAGTGGACCAAAACCCATATCGGGCCAGCCAATCCTTTCCATAGGGCCTCCTGATCCAACAGGACCGTAACCACAATATTCTATACCTATAGCCAGGTGGGTGCACGCTCCGAGCATTTGTAAATGGGCAGTGCAGGCACGCCCCCTGCAAGAGGCTAATCTGCGCACTCGGCTTCATTCAATTCTTAGCTGGAAGAATTGAATGGAACTGAACATGCCAATTAGCTGTGTACCCACGCCACAGGAACGGGGAAAGTTGAGTTTTTCTCAGGGATCCAGGAGCGAGGACCAAATCCCGGCATAGTCAAAATCCCAGGTTTTGGTCCACCCTAAATAACACAAATACTGTACAATTTAATAAAGCTCAAAGAATAAAAGCATCATTTGAGTCTTACTTCTTATACAGGAATTGTAGAGGCACCATACCACTACTCCACACCTCCACACTACCCATTCAAGTGGTGGGCTGCCCTATGCTGGGATTTGACTCACGGCAAGTACTTTGTTATGATCCTGCCTTGGACACCAGCAGAAAGGAGTCTGGTGTAACCACCCACATGGTTTCCCCAGCTTTTAACCATTATCGTGTAGTTACCTGAGGCGGGGGCAATTCTGCCCCAGTGCATTAAGAATGGAGTCTGTGATGTTGGAACAGCCGGAGGCGCACAGGGACTGCAGCTTGTGGCATCCACGGCAAATAGTGATAAGGCCATCGTCCGTGATCTGCTGCTGGGAAAAACAAAATGAAGACAATGACAACTTCGACAGCTGATGGGACGTATGTGACACATAGACAATGGGAAAACAGATGACTGAGGTATATAATAAGTGCAATATTACTAGCCCTAAAATACGTTACATCTTCCCCCACCATCTCCTGCTCTGGAAATAGCAGACATAGGAGTTCCTTCCTGCCTATGAGATCACACGATTTACCTGTCCAAATGTTTTCATCCTCAGAAGAACTACTGTGCCATTCACCCTATCAAACCTTTTTTTTTTCAGAGGGCAGTCCAGTCTAACTCATTCTTATAGTTCATGGGAGCAGCCATGATGGATTTACTGCATAATGTAATGTATGAGACAAAGCACTACCTCTCCCTTCTTCTCTCAATAAAAGACAATGGTGAGGCATTATGCATTGATTCCACCATGGCTGCTCTCATGAACAATAAGAGTTGGACTTGCCTTTCACTCGGTTGACAACCTCAGGGAGGGGGTGGTCAGGGTTTAGGCAGAGGATCATGTGATCCACCAGTCGGGGCTAAAGAACATCATAATGATGGATTTCCAGAATAAACAGTCACTGGCACCAAGGTAGAAGAGGGGCTTTATGGTCAACGTAAAGAAAGTAAAAGAGGGCATATATTTTATTCAATATGAAGACACTGGATGCAGGATAGTTATAATTTTAAAACATGTTATTAGAATACATATTAAAATCAAGGCATATTCATCCTTCATCCGTACAGCACTGCTATGGAAACACCAAGAGGAAGCACACCAAAAGTACGTTCCAGGTCAGTGCTTCTGCTCAATCCCTAAACCCCAGGACCACCCATGGTCAATAGATTTACTGGGGGTCGTGTGCACATGCACATGGAATCAGGCATAGGCAAGTAGTTATGATTGATTTGGGAGGGGGGGTACCGCCAATCATTTTTGATTGGAACCCAGTTTTAACATGTTTGATGAGACTAGCGTATACTGTAGCTAATGTGCAATGATATACAAAGACCAGTAAACTATGGTCTGGTCTACAGCACTGGCTTTTTTATAAAAGCAAGCAGCTATATTAAAATAGAACAGATTTGGTGTGGCCAGCCCTGGAATCTAAAAGACTACAGGGCCAGCTGCTGGCCTTCCCCTGTGTGAAACCTCCCGGGCGCCCGTAAACACTTACCTTTCCCGGCTCCAACAGCACATGCATAGGCTTTCGTCTAATGTCATTTGGCAAACAGCTCTCATTGTGAATGGAGAGCGTGCACTGCTGTATCCTTTGTATCCCTAATAACCCACCACGTGGGGAGAGCCTCTACTCCCCACAGCAACACAAATAGGAGCGCCGCACCACTGCTTAATCTTACTTGATATGTTCTTTATTCATGTTTCACATAGAGCTTACAAACACAATTAAAATCATTTGAAAAAAACATACAATCTAAGCAAAACACCATGAATTATTGTTGGGCACTGTGCAACTACCTATAAATGCCTGGATACTAAAAAATCAGAAATAAGCTATTGTCATGTCCCTTCAAGTAATCCCTCTTCTTAATACCTCACAAACTGATCCCTCTTCTTAATCCCTCCTGTTAAAGTGCAATGTGCTAACTCCCACAAGTTATTAACTGTGCAAATAATATTGTGCAAACAAGATTACCGTATTTTTCGCCCTATAAGACGCACTTATTTTTCCCCAAAAGTGGGGGGAAAATGTCCGTGCGCCTTATCGGGCGAATGTAAAAAAAAAAAAAAAAAAAAAAAATCACCCGTTCCCGGCCAGAGGAGCAGCGGGGGCTCTGTCCCGGTCCCGCCGCTGCGATCGCTGTCTAATGGGGGGAGGGGGTGGGAATGGGGGGAGAGGGGCCACACAGCCTATTCTAATGGGGGGAGAGGGGCCACACAGCCTATACTAATGGGGGGAGGGGGGATGCCACACAGCCAATGGGTATATGGGGAATGGGGGGGGGATGCCACACTGTGTATACGGGGAATGGGATGGGGGGCATTCTACACTGTCTATGGAATGGGGGCATCCCACACAGCCAATGGAAAGGGGGGAGGGGGATGCCACACAGCCTAGGATAATGGGGGGAGGGGGATTCCACACTGTCTATGGGAATCGGAGGGCACATTGCCTATATGGGGAATAGGGGGGGGGGGGGGAGAGCCACACTGCTTATGATAATAGGGTGCACACTGCCTATATGGGAATGGGAGGGGGGATGCCGGGGAATACGGGGAATGGGATGGGGGCATGCTACACTGTCTATGGAATGGGGGCATCCCACACAGCCTATGGGAATGGGATTGGGGAATGCCACACTGTCTGTAATGGTGCGTTTTTGGTTTAAAATATATTTTTTTTCTTATTTTCTTCCCCCAAATCCTAGGTGCGTCTTATGGGCAGGTGCGTCTTATATGGCGAAAAATATGGTAATAGTCTACCATTAAAAATCCATATACATCGCAAAAAAAGTATATCCAGAGGGAATAACCATGACCAAAAAATGAAATGAGTATATAATAGATTATAAATTACCAGGATATGCACAGTGCCCAACAATAATTCATGGTGTTTTGCTCAGATTGTATGTTTTTTTTTTTTTAATAGTTTTAATTGTGTTTGTAAGCTCTATGTGAAACATGAATAAAGAACATATCAAGTAAAATTAAGCAGTGGTGCGGTGCTCCCATTTGTGTGGCTGTGGGGAGCAGAGGTGGGTTATTGTGTATAGTTGCTTCACAGGACCACTGAAAACTTTTGCTAGGGGCTTCTTCGTTTCCAGCGTCTAAGCCGGAAGTGTCATTATTTCACCACCTGATCAGCATGCTGATATCTTTCTTAAAAGGAGCAATGGATCCCCATCTGTTTTAAGGTAGGATTAAGGGGTGAGGTAACCCCGAAACGCGTTACCTTTGAATGGGGAGCCCAGGATATTCACTGCACACAGGTCATGCTATATTTTAAAATGTTACATTAAATGTTATGTTTTATCACACTTGGTGAGCTGGACCTGCAGCTAGGGATGCTGCAGCACACGCTCCACATTCTAGTCAATGAGAGTCATTAACTGAATTACGTAGTCACAGCAGGTGGCCCGTTGGAACCAGGAAGAGGTGAGTGAAAAGCGGCATTCTGGGGGGGGGGGCACACAGCAGGCCTTCCGAATCGGGATGCCCCAGTGGAACGGAACAAAACCCTGTAAAGGCAAATACCTGGATTTTGTTCTGCTTTAAGACTTGTATACCTACAATATATTTCATTGGCTACATTTGATTAAAAAAAACACTGAATTAAATAGGGTAAAGCCCATGAATATAATCTAAATCGCATTCAATCAAATTTATAGCACTTTACATAGATCACAGGGCATAAAAACAATTAAATAAAACTTCAGTGAGCGTGTAAAAGCCTACTGCTTGTCCGAACCCAGTTCTGGGTCATAGCAGCGTACTATAAAATAGGACATACAACATAAAATAGGAAAACAACTGCGTTCATTCTTGGAAGACATCAAGTATGTTGCCTCTTACACTCCGCCAAGACAGAGACTACTTACTGAGCACGCCTGAAGATTTAACGTGACAAGCTCTGGACAGTGTGATCCAATGTACTTCAGAGCCTCATCTTCCAGCTATGAAGGAAAAAGAGACACAGATGGTGAGAAATCTGCAGCGTTGGCTTCCATATGTGCAACAGCCCAGAGGGACCCCACCTCTGGCTCCTATGGCCGTGCTGTCACACTCATCAGCATGCTTGCCATGATGTGTCATGAGGTTATGGCTGAAGGACCTGAGAGCGCAGATCAAGACACAAAGACCTATTCTGCAGTAGTTAAAGGCCAGTGCCATTTCTTGGTACGTTGGGAAGGGATACACCCACACACTTTTGGGCTGCAATAAATGAACAGATAACTCATCCAGCAGAAAGAGTTTTACTGACAGAAAATGAAGAAAAAAAAAAAAAAACTTTGGGAATCTTGGTCAATGATGTTCTATGGCAGCTCGGCAGGTTTCTCAGCTACGGGGGCCGGTTATAAGTAAGCTCAATTAGGTGCAGTAATCCGCTACCCCGTTCCCGCTATGTTCCCTCCCCCCCCCCCCCCTCATTCCCCTATTCCCTGTTCTTTTTAACCAGGTAAGAGGCCTAGTACCCCCAGGTACATTGGACACCTCCCTGTGTCAGAAAGTAAATTTCTTCCAACCATAATGTCTGGCTTGCTACTGCGGTCTACACGTCCACAAGTATACCCGGGGCCTAGATGTGGTTAAACCAGTCCCAGCACCTCTTTTATGGAGACCTAATAAGGGGGCAACAGTCCTCCTCAAGACAATCAGCAAACTCCCCCTCCTTTAAAGTAACGCATTTTTTTATATGTGCAGGCGTAGCCAGAACGTTAAAGGTATGGAAGAATGAGATCAACACCAATTATCTGCATGAATATATCTACCGTATATGGCTATTGCAGTACTGCTCCCTCCCTTGTTTCTCCCTTTGTGTATGTTCTTTTTGTCTTTTTTGTTCATAACCTATACATACACAAAACAAATTCGTAGCCCTTTTACTCATGCCCACAAGCATGGGCTTACATACCGGAGCTGCACCCACATTGGGGCCCACCCTTGCTGCTCCTCCACCTTATTTAATGTGATTTGTGCTAACATGGAATAAAAACTCACCATTCATACCTGCTGCTTCAATGTTTTGTCATCTTACTGTATGCAAATAAGTTACAAATTAGCATTATAAAGGTCTAAATGTAACAGTCAATAGATCGCTATATGAGCAGCACTGAGGGCCTCATTACTTGTATGCACCAGGGAATCGGTCACACGCGACTGTCAGAAGCTCATCCTGTTTCCAGTAACCAGGCGACATGAGGTCTGAAGAAACCAATGAAGTGGACCAATCGCCCCCTGCAGCTGGCGCTGGATTCAAAAAGACTCCAGAGCCAGTCGACTAGGTGCCCCTGGGGCATCCTGATGACCCACTGTGTGAACCCCCCAGATCGCCCAGAAACCAATTACCTTTCCTCCGGGTCCCTCGCTGCAATTGCAGGCCGCGTCTGCATCTCCGGCATCCCTGCAGCTTACGCCGGACATTAGTATGCATGGCATAAAGCACTGATAGAACCAGTGCCCGTCATGTGCCGTGGGAACAGCGGAAAGGTGAGGGGAGTGGACGATCTTGGGGGTTTCACACAATTAGCACCCCAAATCAGGATGCCCCCAGGGCAAGAACCAACCACTGGAATAGCCAGGGCCAGGCCTGGTTTCTTGCCAGAGTAAAAAGTTGGGCCAGGTCACCCATAGAGAATAACGCCTCATTTTGCCCTGGTACCACACACAAGCCCTCTCAAGGCCAGAAGCCAGGGACTAGAGGCGAGAAACCATCGACTCCACAATAACGGTTTCCACCAAGGTAGACTCTCCCTTCCCTCCAGTCCATTTTAACATTTGCACACAAGGGATGCTTCTACAGTTAAATACCTATAGGGAGCCAAAATCAGGCACATAATATGTATGATGGGGGACAGGAAATAGCTGCAGAGGCCCAAATAGATTAGGTGAGTGTTCCTGTGAACCAGGAGTGTGTAGGTCTAAGGAGTCCTCACCAGAACCAAGTTGTATCTCACTTATAGGTCAACAACATTTTGACTTGAAGGCTTTATCATGGTTATAAAGTTAGATTAAAATATATATATTATACACACACTAAATAGAAATAGCAAGGGTCAGAAAAACAGTTTGTCTCTTTTTCAGGAAGGAAGAGGAAGGGGCAACAGATTTGTGAATGCACCAAATCTTACCAGCCTATACTGGAAAAATTGCTGCTACGGTTCTTTGATCCAACACGCAATGCTTTGCCAGACATAAGAGTGGTTATTGCTTCGGTTTCCCACAATCTGGCTCAACAGAAAGGAAGGAAAGGCTCAACCCCATTATTCTCCCCCCCCCCCCCTCACCACCACATTAACATGGATTTTTAACATTGGACTATTTTCAACTAGAGATTACAGGAGTCTGTTTTGAACCATAGCCAAAACATGATTTTCTATAGTTCAAATGGTCCTTTACTGTCAGGTCTAGATCATCCTTAGCAACGTAAATCTGCCGTGGCGAGGGCGGGTTGTTTTATAGGTGGTGGACTTCAAAGAAACCCAAACAAGACTTTGTACAACATGAGAGAGATGCTGAGTAGCATATCCATTGCCACATAAGCCTTTAAGAGTAGCGTTTCTTCAAATGATGCTGTTGAATTACTGAGGTTTCAAAAGCCTCAGTCTCTTGTAAATGTTATTTTTGGAGTAAAGAAGATTAGCAAACTGCACTGCCTAATCCGGGGGGGGAGCCTGATCTTATTCTTTGAAATCTACTTGTGATAATCCCCAATCACTGCTCTGTGTGTCTGTCAATTATACTCCCTCATATACAGGCATAGCTAGGCTTTCTGCCACCCGGGGCAAAGATTCGAAATGGCACCCTGTGCTCAGACCCCCCTTTGGCGCCGTCCTGACCTGCTGAACCCGCGCCCCCCAGCTACGCCCCTGCATCTACATTAGTGCCTGACCTGCTGCTTACAACCACTGATGTCGCAAGGAACAACGCCTTCAATTATACTTAAAATCATGCTTGTAATAAGGCGACCCTCTAAAAAATGCTACATAAAAAAAAAAACTATTTCATATCAAGTCTCATTTTCTTTCACAAGACAACTGTAGCTTGATGCAGTTTGAGGGAAGTAAAAAGAAGTAGTTACTCTAACTATTCCAGACAGAATTACAATAAAAGGCAGAAGAATATTCAAAAATAACTGCAGGGACTGGCCCGAACCTCTGCAAGACAGATTCCTACCCATCTCTCTATGGTCCATGCATGAGAAAAAAAAAAAAAAAAAAAGGAGTAATATATACTCACATTTCCCTCCCCCACAGCTCCTCCATGCAGTGCCACCATCTTCATACCCACCAAGGAACGAGCGGTTCCCTTTCTCCAGTGCCACGCAGACATGGCGGCGTCAATCACAATGGCTTCACTCCTACTCAATTTAGGAGTATGTCGAAACCGGCTTGACATGCCCCCTCCATTGCAGTGAATGGAGTAGGTAAGTAAGGCTCCTCGGCTAGCATGAAGATACCAGCATTGGCTGAAGGAGCTGCATGGGCACACTAGACCAGCATGGAGGAACTGCGGGGGACAAAAGGTTTTTTGGCATCTGAACATTGCCTTTGTAATAATAATCTTCTTTATCTTTATATTTTTTTCCTGTTACCCAAGACCAGAATGGGTGGGGGGGGTTATCTTTAATGCAGGGCTCACTGATGGCATCACAGCGTAGGGTCAGGGTCTTTGGATCAGGACTCTCCCTGGCACAAGGTTGCACAGGAGGCTTTGAGTTCTATAGAGGCCTGAGCTCCCACCCTGGTCTTGCAAGCCACGTAATCGCACATGGGCAGACTCGCAGCCCATGCATGCCCATCTGATGGGATACAGTTGTTTCTGGCAGAGCAAGCAATCTGTAGCCACAATCACTGATGGATCCCGAGTTTGCATATGAGAGATGTTTTTGGATGTTAGGTCATTTTTAAATGCAGTAATAAGTGGTAAAGCACGAGTCCACATCTCAAGGGGAAATGAAATATAGCAGCACTCCTCATGCACCCGTCATAAGAATTTAAGATATGAAACACTAATTAATCACCACAGATGGAAGACAGCTCTTCCAGGCAAAATGATTACCGAAGCTCAAAAGCCCGAGGATAAAATGCCAGAAATACAAAGTCTATGTGCTTGAACTCAGCAAATATTTAGAGTCTGTCTCCATGACTAGGCGAGTACAGGGAAGGGCAGATCTGCTCTATCCACCTGAACGTCCTGACTTTTCTGAACGAAATCCTAATCATAGTCAGGAACAACCCAGGACATGTCTTCTGATAAGCTCAGGATTCAACCTTATTTCATAAAAGGTTACAAGTTGATACAAGTACAAGGGGGGATCCTGATTGCTGACAATTCCTCCAGCAAAATGATCCCGCCATTGGGAGGAGCTGTACCATCCAGCTTTGGTTGCGTGAATGCTATGAATGAGCTTCACGGCATTTATACTCAAACGCCTCAAGGATACTAGGCCTAGGCACCCCCCCCACCCCAATGTAATGAACGGAGCAAGTGGAGTGGGATGCTTAAGTCACTGACTAATGCAGGGGGGAGCATTCATCACCAGTAAATAGAGGACAGGATGCAGGACTCAATCTCAGAAAACTGGTACATTTTATGCAATTAGAGAAAGATGGAGCAGCTATGGGTGAAAAGGAGTATGGCCTTTTTCATTTAGGCAACCCCGAACGTCTCTTGACCTTTCATAGTATTCAAGCCTTTATTGTAATAATGCGACAAACTTTTACTGATAAATAGCCATTCATTTTCAGTGGCGGAGAATGTCCTTGCCATCGACCAGAAGTGTCACAGGGAAGTTAGTAATAGTGGTCGAGGATCACGGATCTTAAGGTCTTTCCCGATGTATTACACTTTTGAGAACTAATCACAAATCACATATTTGAAGTCATACAAAAAAACACTATACTCACCTTTTATCCAGCGCAGGCTATTGCTGCTGGTCCACTCTGCAGATATTCACACAACGGCGGTGGAAGCCAATTCCCTCCCCAGCCACTTGACACTGCTATGTTGTTGTAGACAACTAGGAACTATGGCATGCCCCTCCTCCATTGTAGTAAATGGGTGTAGCGGCAGAGGAGGGATCGCCACCAACGCGGGACTGGCATCAGGGAATCCTGTGAGCGCCTACAGACCAGACCAGCAACGAAAGTATAGTAACATAGTATGTAAGGTTAAATAAAGACTTTAGTCCATCCAGCTAAGCCTGTTTATCTCCTTCCAGTGGTCTAGTAGCCATAGCTGGAAATGTTATTGCATGCCAGGAAGGCATCAAGGCCACTTTTGAAAGTTTTCACTGTATCCATCATTACTACCTCCTCTGGCAGCGAGTTCCATAGTCTGCCTGCTCTTACAGAGAAGAATCCCCTCCTATGTCGGTGGAGAAAGCACCTTTTCTCCAACCTTAGTGGATGCCCTCGGGTTATGGTTACACTCCGGGGTATAAATAGATTGTGGGACAGATCTTTGTATTGACCCCGAATATATTTATACATAGTTATTAGATCACCCCTCAATCGTCTTTTTTCTAGACTAAATAAACCTAACTGACAATCTTTCAGGGTACTCTAGCCCCCATACTCCTTTTATTAACTTTGTTGCCCTTCTTTGAACGCACTAATAAAAGGAGTGCGGGGACTGACTATAACAACAATGCCCCCCCAAACAAAAAAAAAAGGGGGGGACCTTTTTTCAGACATACAGGCTTTCATATTTCCTAGGTTGAACCATCCTACATATATCACTGACCCTAGATAGCCACATCTCGATTGTCGACTTTTGACTTCCAGCAAGCAGGTATACAGGTCTTGGCTGCATTCAGAAGCAGGTTGCTGCTTCCATTTTACTGCGGCGCCTTGAGGGGAAACTGTAAGACAATGCAGCCCCTCCAGCACAAAAGGTTGTGCACCCCTGTCCTAAACCAAAATGTGTTTTCTTTTACAAAAAGTGGAGATAGGTGGACATCTTGACAAGAAGCCTTTCAAACTGTTTTGTTTCATAGGCTTGAACAAAGATTTTCTAAGAGCCAAAACCCAACTCTTCCTTGGACAGAAACGGATTACACACTCACATTTTATAAAAGCCAGGTTACCAAAGACCCAGCAGTATAAGTATAGTTTTCTAATAACATATAGATAAAAAGTCAAGAATTCTTTGCAGAGAGAAAAACACACACACACACACACACACACACACACACACAACATACCTGAGTGCAGCCTTTAAGGGATAGAAACCGAAGCCCTCCACAGCCCTTGACCAGTGCCTGGATCCCATCCTTGCTGATCTGGTCACACCATGAGATGTTCAGTTGCTCTAGGAGAGGGCAGCCCTCGCTGTTATAACCAAAAAATAATTCAGGTTAAAGGGATTTTTCATGCAAAAGGTGAAACCAAATAATCAGTAGCTTACCTTTCCAAGCATTCCTCTAGCGCTCAGCTCAGCACCTTGAATGAGGAAATACACTTACTCCTCTGACCCTCCAGTACCACCCTGTAGATGTGGACTACCAATACTAGCTTTGGGAGCTTGTCCAGACCACACCCCCCTGTATTGATATCAGAGCTGCCATTCAAGCCTAGCTAACCCCCTCCTCCCCATCCAGCCTCCTCCTAGCAAGCACTTTTGCTCCCAGTGCCACCCCACCCATTGTGCTGACTATTATGCAGCATCGCAGCTCCAAGGGCCATGCCCACATGTCTCAGAAGAGGAATGGTAAGGTAAAACTGTAATCCTTGATATCACAGCCATTTCTGCTTCAATTTAAAAATGGAAAACAGTTTAGGACAGTGCCAAATGTAGCCAGATACAAAGGTCGAACAACTGTCCCTGCCTGAAATATCATTTTAAGTGGTGATACACCTGTTTGTGCAGCTGCCAGACTGGAAACCAATGATATATGAACAGCTGCTTAATCTACTTTGTGATGCCACATTGGTAGCTAGTGCAGGGCACCCAGGCTGGCCCTACTGCATTCGCATCTTTTAGATCAGGGTTGCCAAGGGGTGATACACAAGCCACAAGAAGCTGTGCAATGGAGCTGGCAGCAGCTCCAAGGTTTTACTGGTGTTTTGGAGCCCCCAAGCTCACATCCATCTACTGATTGGCTTGGCCCCAAAGCCTATAGAGCTTCATCCTAACCCCTTCCACTCCTCCTACCAGCGGCTGCAGGCATGGGGACATGATGCAATACAGGTCAGGACTGACTACGCTTCTGCGCTCAGATCAAAAAATGGGGAGGTTGAAAAAATACAATTCTGTGACTACTCACCTTGTAGAATTGGTATTCTAAGTATGCAGCACGTCCTGCTCCAGATAATGATTCCGCCAGAGGTCGCTTGACTGCAGAGATAGCAAAAAGAGGCCCCTCCCGGTCCATATATACCCGGGACCTCCCACAAATTCCCCAGTATAGAAAAGCAGTAAGGGGACCAGGAGAAGCCAATTAAATTAACAACGTTAACAAGGATAACAATCACCATACAGAGGATCCAAGATAATGCAAACAGGGTGGGGAGGAGCAGGATGTGCTGCATACTTATAATACCAATTCTACAAGGTGAGTAATCACAGAATTGTATTATTCTAAGTATGCAGCACGTCCTGCTCCAGATAATGATTCATAACAGATGGGACATCCAATAGCAGTGTCCGTAACTAGGGTGGGATCCCAAAAGCAACAATGCGCAGTTCAAACCACTGCCGCCTGCAGAACTTTGCGGCCAAAAACAGCATGAGGCCCGAACATCAACCTTGTAAAACTTGGAAAAGGTATGAACAGAAGACCAAGTAGCAGCCTTACAAACTTGTACAACAGAAGCCTGGTGCTGGAAGGCCCAAAAGGCCCCAGCAGCACGGATAGAATGAGCAGTAACACGGAAAGGAGGATCCTTTCCCCTAGCAGAATAGGCCCTAAAAATGGCCTGACGAATCCATTTGCTGATAGTAGACTTAGCAGGTGCCAGGCCCTTCTTGGGGCCCGAAGGAACCACAAACAAGGCATCAGTCTTTCTAAAAAGGCGCAGTAGCCACCAAGTAGTACTTCAAATTCCTGATCACATCCAGGGAATGTAAGGCCCTCTCCTTGGAATTACCAGGATTAGGGCACAAGGAAGGAAGCACAATGTCCTGATTGAAATGGAAGGCAGAGACCACCTTGGGCAAGAAATCAGGTTTAAATCTGAAAACCACCTTGTCCTGGTGTCTCTCAAAGTAGGGGGGCAGCCAACTCCGAAACGCGCCTGACCGAGGCGATAGCCACCAAAAAGGCAACCTTAAGAGTAAGAAGAGACAGAGCAGCCTCATGCACAGGCTCAAATGGAGGGCCCTGAAGGGCAGACAAAACCAAATTCAAGTCCCAAACTGGTAACAGAGGCTTGTGAGGGGGACGCAAATGAGCAACCCCCTGGAAGAAGGTCTTGACCAGAGGATGTTGAGCGAAGGATCTCTGGAAGAAAACAGCCAAGGCAGAAACGTGACCCTGAGCGTGCTGAGCTGAAGCCCCAGATCCATACCATGCTGAAGGAACTCCAGAATCCTAGGAATGGAAAACACCCGACATGGAAGGACCCTAGACTCATACCAGTCAATGTAGGCCTGCCAGATCCTATAGTAGATGGTAGAAGAGGATTTCTTCCTAGCCCTGATCAGAGTGTTAACCACAGACTCAGAAAGCCCCTCATCCCTTAAGATGGAGGTTTCAGCAGCCAGGCCGTCAAAGCCAGCGTTTGTAAATTGGGATGGCGTAGCCGCCCTTGAGTGAAAAGATCCGGGACCAGGGGCAAAGCGTACTGATCTACTGCCAGTTGAACAATATCCGCAAACCACACCTGTCTTGGCCAACGGGGGGGCCACCTGGTTTGCTTGTACCCTTTCCTGGGCCAGCTTGCGCAGAACCCTGCCCAGCAGGGGAAATGGAGTAAAAAGATACAGGAGACGGAACCCCTGCCAGGATAGAGTCAGAGCATCCACCGCAAGGGCCAGGGGATCCTGAGACAGAGAGACAAAGACTGGGAGCTTGTGATTGTGGCGGGAAGACCTCGCTGCTCGATCCTGGCCTGAACAGTATCCAGAATTATGCCCAGGAAGGAGGTCACCAGAGACGGAGACAGGGAGGATTTGGGGTGATTGATCACCCATCCGAATGTTTCCAGAGCAGTCACCACCTGCTGGGTATCCACTGCTGCCTGCTGGAAAGAATGAGAAGTGATGAGGAGGTCATCCAGATAAGGAAGAATACGAATGCCCCGAGCTCTGAGGAGAGCCATAACACCTGCCAGCACCTTGATGATAACTCTGGGGGCCGAGGTGAGACAAAGGGCAGTGCTACAAATTGGTAATGTTGGTCCTCTAATGCGAACCTGAGGAATCACTGATGCCCTGGGAAGACTGGTACATGAAGGTAAGCATCCTTGATGTCTATGGGAGGTCATGAAGTCCCCCGGGCGCAAGGAGCTGATTGCGTAGCGCAGGGTCTCCATGCGAAAGTGTCTGGTCTTGATGAACTTGTTGAGGAGCTTTAAATCCAGGATGAGTCTGATGGAACCATCCCTTTTGGGTACTGTGAAGAGATTGGAATAAAAACCCCGACCTCTCTCCCCAGGAGGGACCTGACAGATGACCCCCATGTCCAATAGGTTTTGTACAGCCAGAAACAGACCCTGAGCTGCCAGGGGTTCTGGGGGAATCCAAGACCTGAGGAATCTTGAAGGCGGCCAGGCAGCGAACTCTAGCTTGTAGCCAGAGGATACAACCTCCAGAATCCCCCTGTCTGAGACCTGCTGTCCCCAGACAGGAGCGAAGAGCCGCAGCCGCCCCCCCATCCGGATGGGTGTGGGCACCCCTTCAAGGCTGAGGAGGCTTGCCGTCAGATTTGGGCTTTGATCCCCAGGAAGATCCGGAGCGGGCACGACCTCTGCCCCTGCCCCAGAAGTCCCCCCTAGGACTTGCAAAGGAAAATCCTCTCCCAGGCCTGGATCCACGGTAGGAGGGGACAAAGGCACCCGAACCCCGAAAGGGCCACAGCTGCTTCTTACGCTGAGGCAACTTACACCCCTTGGCAAACAGGTCCAAGCGGTCACCAAATAGGCACATCCCCTTAAAGGGGAGCCCCGTGAGGGCCTTCTTAGCAGCGTTATCAGCTGCCCACTGACGCAGCCAAACATAGCGGCGTATAGAAACCACCAAGGCAGAGGTTCTACTACACATTCTAATGGGGTCATCCAAGGCAGAAAGTACATATGCAATGAACATTTCACACTGCGACATGGCCCTGAACTCGGCACTAGAAGTCTCATCAGGGGCGCCTTCCAACAGACCCTTGAGGAGAGTCCTAACAGCAACAGCAGTAATAGCAGAGGCACACACAGGCAAAGGCATGGGAGGCCAGCTGGTCAATGCGCCGGTCCTCACTATCCTTGAGGGTAGTGGAATCAGGGGAATGGACCACAGATGAGTTGGACAACCCCAATACTGGTGCATCCACTTCTGGGGGGGTAGACCAACATTTAACCACATCAGTGGGAAAAAAGGGTACCTTTTATCCCAGCCTTTAGGGATTCCGGGAAGCCGGCCGGGACGCTCCCATTCTTTGAGAACAAGATTATTGAAATGGGCCTGTTAACAGTCTATTGGTGTCATCAGCATCCCAGTGATCA
Organism: Gastrophryne carolinensis; assembly: GCA_027917425.1. Taxonomy (NCBI): domain Eukaryota; kingdom Metazoa; phylum Chordata; class Amphibia; order Anura; family Microhylidae; genus Gastrophryne; species Gastrophryne carolinensis. Next base: position 173,675,637 of record CM051243.1, read on the forward strand.
GAGCCATAGTCAGCACCACTCAAATGCCGATCATCAGATAACTCTGAATCCGAGAATAATTCACCCTCTTCAAGTGGGGTATAATCAGACAAATCAAGGAAATTCTCATTCTCCACAGGAAAGGCAGACGCACCCGGCGCCACATGCCTCCTCTTAGCCGGGGCCTTACGGGCCGCAGAGCTAGCAATCAGCCTCTCAATGTTAGCCAACCTGGAAGACACGTCAGGCTGAGACTCCCCACTAGTATTTAGTTCACTGGGAGGCATAGTCAAGCGAGCGGGAGTGGGTGAGGACATAGTGGGCGCAGGCCCAGACAGCCCAGAATGCAGCGCAAGCGCCTGCTGGGCGCAGGGTACACAGACCCGCACATCATCGCTCACAGGGGATGCCCCAGATGCCCCACACACTACACACAGCCAGGCTTGTCCCGAGGGGACCCCGAGCACAATATCCTGTGAAGCCTCCATATGGTGATTAAGGTGGCACAACTGGCCGATAGGAATTACGCCGTAAAAGCAACCCGGGATGCCCCAAATGTCCGCCAGGGAAATGGGAGGATTTTACAGTGTAGGCCTCTAATAAAGTTACAATAACTAATAGAGGGGGCAGGACCGGGAGAAACCTCTAAAAACACAGTTATCCCGCCTGAAAGACATAATAAAAACACCCCATAAGCACATTAAAATGACAAGGGAATAAAAAAACAAGCCCGCAGGGGCACTCACGGACCACGGTGGGGGACCAGCAATCACACCAGGCGATGACCAAAATGGCGCTGGAGGGACCTCAGGGGGCGGGCCGCTGGAGGGTCCGACGCGGAACGCGCCAACCGAGCAAGCCACGCCCCCTCCGAGAAGCGCAGGGATAGGCCAGAAGCTCCAGCCAATGGGCGCGCAAGGATTCTTGATGATGATGCTGCCGCTGACCGTGGACACCAGAAGGTGTGCGCGTCAGCGGCGGCAAATTCAAATAAGTAAAAGACAGAACTAAACGAATAACGTGCATAAACACTCATATACAAGGCAAAAAGCCACATACAACCCCCCCCCCCCCCCCCGAACGGGAAACAGAGGGGGGGAAAGGTGGATGTCAAGAGACCCAGCAATGGCCAGGAGCGGACGGGGCATCCCAAATCAGGTTCACCATAAACCTGCACCGCCTACCCTTTGGTGGGGGATTGCGGTCGGAGCCAGGCTCCGCAAGGCAAGCACCTCTGGTAGCTGCCTACCATCACCCGACCAGTGCAGCCAAAGCTGGGAGGCATAATTAATAAGTGGAACGGGTGGGAATAGTCCTACAGGGCCAAGGGCTGCTAAGCCCGGCTCACCTGCGATAAGAGAAGCCATCTTCTGACCTTCGCAGCCGACTGAAGAAGAAACTGGGAAATTTGTGGGAGGTCCCGGGTATATATGGACCGGGAGGGGCCTCTTTTTGCTATCTCTGCAGTCAAGCGCCCTCTGGCGGAGGTAATCCCATCTGTTATGAATCATTATTTGGAGCAGGACGTGCTGCATACTTAGAATAGATTGGGGGCTGCTGTTTTAGATATTCTCATTTGAACAACACAAACAAGAAGCAGGGCAAAAACATATTACAATGTTTTATCCCTTCCCCCGCTCATCTATAAAACTAAAAGAACATGGGGAGGTCACTGTCACACTAACTCCATAAAACATGGTGGTCTCTACCAATAGGTCCAAAATATTGGTTGAGAGGTTAGATTTCCATAAAAGGTTCAAATGAAAAACATAGCAAATCTTCCATACGCTAGCAGGCTATGTCACATTCTAGAGTACTCACCTTAGAGCCTTGAGTGATAGGTTAGTAATAGACGTGCATGACGCCAGGTCCAGATGTCTCAGTTTGCAGCAAAATTTACTGAGGCTGGTCGAGGTTCTGTAAGGACAACAGATTAAGAATGAGCCTCAGGAAACAGCAAAACAATCCTTCATACATCAAGAAAGTCTTTAGTGAGCAGGGACACACCCCGTGTTCAGTGCTATATTAAGAGGGCAAATCTCTAGGATACAATAATTGCAGAGTCCTCTCTGAAAGGTGGATTCTCATTTCTCAAGTTGGAAAAGCACAAAACTCTGAGGTGGATAGGATATCCTATCTAGAATGGCACTAGCAGGTTAGAAAGGGTCAAGTCCATCATGAGATCATACCATTTCTAAACGTGTCCCTTGGGGCTGCAGCTTCCCAGTCCTTGGCTGCTACCAGGAGAAAATCAATGAGGTGGCCTTTCAGCTTTAAGTGGGCACAGAAGAAAATGTAAGTGCCAACAATGATTCAGTATCATGCAGATGGGGCATTGATGGAGGGGTTAGTGAGGTTTTTTTTTTTATTACAACTGTACAAGGCAGTTAGTTCGCTCTAAACACCATTCGTCCCTGGCAGTGAAGAGGAGACGCAGCGGCTGCAGACACGGGAAAGCAGAAAAGGGAAAACAAATGCCTTAGATTCTGGCATTTTTAGTGACTGTATAGTGGGTGGGCATCCCAAATCCAAATGCCTGTGGATGGAACATTTTGTTTTTAGGTTCACTTCGAGAAAGTGTGTTCCAGCATTCCTCTTTGCAACTGAGTGTTGCCCAAGTAACTGACTTTGAAAGGGGAGATGCACTTCCAAAATCTGAACTACAGTGTAGAGAGAGAAGCTTGAACATGTGGCACCTGAAGCTGGTACTCCTGTATGATTCGGCTTTTATCACTGGGTAAGTCAGCTGAGAGTGGGAGGGCATCTCTGTGACCCATTCTGTAACAGGAGGGAAAGCCAAACTCTGGGATCTGCAGTCAGCCAGCATCAGGGAACCCAGCAAGAGGACCACGAGTGAATGCCGGGCAGCTAATTGCAGGGCTTGGTTACGGCGGGGGAGCAAAAAGAAAGGTATGAAAAATGGGTCTACTATTTTAAGGCAGAAGCAAAAGGTACAGATTATTAAGCAGGATATGTGGGGAACAATTTTGCTTTCAAAATTACCTCCGATTTGGGATGCTCCACAGTGTGAAAGCCCCTGGTTTCCCCATATACTCACCTCAATCCCATACTCCACAGCATCCCCACTCCTGGCGTGAGCTGCCAGCAGACATTCAAGTGATGGATGCCACTAAAAGGCCCAGGCATGTGATGTGGGATCAACATGAGTATATGGTGAAACCAAAAGGAGCATCATACTGCGGGGCATCCCAACTTGAGATGCTGCTTAGGGAAGTATTTAACCCATCCTGGAGTCTTTTAGACTTTATCATGGGTTTTGGCACACTTTAAAGGGATTGTAAACCCAGCGGGTTAAGAAAACAGTAATCAGCTCATATGACGCATATCCGATGTGCCCGTCCTTCATTTCCTGCAGCGCTGGGTAGAAGCCATAGCAGGCCTTCAAATGTTGCCCTTTTGTCAATTCCACGGCGTGGCAAGATAGAAGCTATGGCTGTGCAATGCCTCTAGGACCATGCAAAAAAAAAGTGATCCAACAACCAATCTGTTCCTTTGAGCCCCTCAGCATGAGCGAGTCTAGGAGTCCTGCAGCTGTCTTTAACCACAGCAGAGTATGCTCAAGATTGATAGAGCTGTGTCATGACACGCCCTTCCCGGCTCAGCCACAGCCACTTATAATATATAAAAGGTAGTTACATATAATTGGAACATTTGAGATGCTTTGAAAGGACTTATTTTCCACGGTTCCCCCAAGGGAAAAGATGGGAGGAAGTTACTGCGTGCTTGGGCGGGGACTTTAATGAGATCATTAAAAGGAAAACTCCCTTCAGGTATTTTGCGTTTTGCCTTATTGTTTTCCTCTTCTGGGATGTAAAAATACAATTCTGTGATTACTCACCTGTAGAATTGGTATTCTATGTATACGGCACGTCCTGTTCCAGAATATTCCTTACACTTGGGATATGCTCTCCAGTAGATGGCGCTGGACTGCAGAGACAGAAAAGAGGCTCCTTCCGGCCCCATAAATACCCGGGACCTCCCACAAAATCCCCAGTATTGAAAAGCAGTTAGCAAGAGACCGGGAGAACTATAACCATGACATGAAAATTTGAACATAAAAACAATCACCATAAAGAGGTAACTAAAGATAATGATAACAAGGGTGGGGTGGAACAGGACGTGCTGTATACATATAATACCAATTCTACAGGTGAGTAATCACAGAATTGTATTATTCTAAGTATACAGCACGTCCTGTTCCAGAAGATATTCCTTACACTTGGGACATCCAATAGCAGTGTCCGTAAGGTAGGGTGGGATCCCCAAAAGTAACAGCAGACCGTTTAAACCACTGCCGCCTGCAGAACCTTGAGGCCAAAAGCAGAATCAGCCGAGGCCCTAACATCAACCTTGTAAAACTTTGAAAAAGTATGAACAGACGACCAAGTAGCGGCCTTGCAAACTTTTTCAACAGAAGCTTGGTGCTGAAAAGCCCAGGAGGCACCATTAGCACGAGCAGAATGAGCAGTAAGGCAGAAGGGAGGTTCCTTCCCTTTAGCAGAGTAGGCCTTACTGATAGTGGACTTACTGAGCTGAAGACCCAGATCCAAACCATGTCGGAGAAATTCCAGAATCCTAGGAATAGAAAACACACGACAGGGAAGCGAGTGGGAATCACACCAGTCAATGTAAGTATGCCAGACCGTGTAATAGATGGAAGAAGAGGACCTCTTCCTAGCCCTGATCATGGTATTCACCACTGAGGCAGGCAGCCCTTTTTCCACCAAGATGAAGGTTTCAACAGCTAGGCCGTCAAAGCCAGCGTTTGTAAATTGGGGTGGCGTAGGTGTCCCTGAGTGAGCAGATCTGGAACCAGTGGTAGAGCGTACTGATCTACTGCCAACTGCACAATGTCTGCGAACCACAATCTTCTTGGCCAACAGGGGGCCACCAGAATGGGTGGCACCCCTTCCTGAACTATCTTGCGCAGCACCCTGCCCAGCAGTGGAAACGGGGGAAACACATACAGGAGCTGGAACCCCGTCCAGGACAATGCCAGGGCATCCGTGGCCAAGGCCAGAGGATCCTGGGACAGAGAGACAAAGACTGGAAGCTTGTGATTGTGACGAGACGCAAATAGATCCACGTCCGGCTGACCCCAGCGGTGGCACAGGGAGCGAAACACCCTGCTGCTGAGGGACCAGTCTCCCAGACGAGAGGTCCCCCTGCTCAGAGAGTCTGCCTTCAGATTCTCCACCCCCGGGATGTACACAGCTGAGATGCAGGGAACATTTTCCTCCACCCAGGACCGTATCAGGGACACTTCCTTGAGGGCCCTCTTGCTTCGGGTCCCTCCCTGATGATTAATGTAGGCAACCGCCGTCTGGTTGTCTGAGCGGACCTGAACAGCCCGACCCCTCAGGTGAGGGGTCAAGTGCGCAAGAACCAACCTGATTGCCCTCAATTCCGGAATATTGATAGGGGCATGAGCCTCCTGAGGGCCCCACTGACCCTGGAATGTCAGAGACTTCCAGAATCCCCCCCCCCCCCCCAACCTGTCAGACTGGCATCCGTGGTGACAGTCTCCCAGCAGGGGGCCAGAAAGGACCTGCCCCCCAGCAGGTTCCCTGAGACCAACCACCACACTAGAGACCGCCTGACCTGAGGGGACAAGACAAACACCTGATCCAGGGACAAAGGGTCCCGATCCCATACTGACAAGAGGTAAAGCTGAAGAGGCCTCATGTGGAACTGAGCATATGGAACCGCCTCGAAGCAGGACACCATCAGGCCCACCAGCTGCATTCCCTGCCTGAGGAATGGATGGGGACAAGACAGCAGGAGCTGAACTTTCTCTTGAAGGACCTCCACCTTCTGCTGAGGAAGAAAGATTTTGACCTGGGCTGAATCCAGAATCATGCCCAGAAAAGACTTCACCATGGAAGGAGACAGGGAAGATTTGGGGTGATTGATCACCCAGCCGAATGATTCCAGTGTGGACACCACCCTCTGATTGTCCAGCTCTGCCTGATGGAAGGACTGGGAAGCAATAAGCATGTCGTCCAGGTAGGGAAGAATGCGGATGCCCCGAGATCTCAGCAGGGCCATCACTCCTGCCAGCATCTTGGTGAATACCCTGGGGGCCGAGGTGAGGCAGAAGGGCAAGGCAACAAATTGGTAGTGCTGATCCTCCAGAGCGAATCTAAGGAACCTCCAATGACCTGGAAAGATAGGGACGTGAAGGTAAGCATCCTTGATGTCTACAGAGGTCATGAAGTCCCTGGGCATAGGAAAGTCACAGCTGAGCGCAGAGTCTCCATGTGAAAGTGTCTCAATCTGACAACCCTGTTGAGAAGCTTTAAATCCAGGATAGGTCTGACGGACCCATCCTTTTTGGGCACAATGAAAAGATTGGAATAATAGCCTTTGGCCCTTTCCTTCAAGGGCACCCAGCAGATGACACCTAGGTCTAGAAGGCCTTGGACAGCCAGGGAGAGATACTGAGCTGACAAGGGGTTTTGAGCTACACGAGATTTGATGAATCTTGGGGGCGGCCAGGCTGCAAACTTTATCTTGTAACCAGAGGAAACTACCTCCTGAATCCACCGGTCCGAGACATGACGCCTCCAGACGTGAGCCAAGAGCCGAAGCCGTCCCCCCACCCGGATGGGTGAGGGCGTCCCTTCATGCCTGAGGGGGCTTGGGAGAGGACTTAGTCTTGGGACCCCAGGGGGGGCCAGGGCGGCCACGTCCTTTGCCCCTGCCCCAAAAATCTCCACGGGCTCAAGCAAAGGAGGCGCCCCGTCCCATTCTGGAGCCCCTGAAGGAAGGAGAAAAGGCACCTGAACCCCGAAAGGGCCGGGTCTGCCTTCTACGTTGAGGTAATTTGCCACCTTTAGCAAACAAGTCCAAACGTTCCCCAAAGAGGCGCAGCCCCTTGAAGGGAAAACCAGTGAGGGCCTTTTTGGCAGCATTGTCAGCTGCCCACTGGCGCAGCCAGACCAAGCGGCGTATTGCCACCAACAAGGCCGAAGCCCTGCCACACATTCCAATGGTATCATCCAGGGCAGAGAGAACATATGCAACAAATTCCTCACAAAGCAGAAGAGCTCTATACTCTTCACTACCAGCATTATCAGGGGCCCCATCTAAGAGACCCCTGAGCAGGCTTTTAACAGCAACAGCCGTGATAGCAGAGGCACAGACCGGACGGAGTGCGGTCCCAACACAGGCAAAGGCATGGCAAGTTAGCTGATCCATGTGCCTGTCTTCCCCATCTCTCAAGGAAGTTGTATCAGGGGAATGCATGACAGATGTGTTAGACAACCCCAGAACTGGTGCATCCACCTCTGGAGGACATGACCAACGTTTAACCATTTCAGCAGGAAAGGGATACCTCTTATCCCAACTCTTTGGTAACCGGGGAAGCCAGCTAGGCCTTTCCCACTCTTTGAGAATCAGATTATTTAAGTGGGTTTGTTCAGGAAACTCCAAACGTGGCTTAACAGTATGAAACAGCTCCCCCTGCTGCCGTGGGGCCACGGCAGGAGGAGAGATACAGAGCACTTCAAAAATGTGACCCAAAAGTCTGTCAGTATCATCTGAAGCCCATGGGTCAGACCCAGACTCAGCATAACCCCTAGGCTGATCCTCAGATGATTCTGAATCAGAGAATAATTCCCCTTCTTCCAGGGGGGTATAACCAGTAACATCAAAAAACTCCTCAGCTTCCATAGGAAAGAGAGTAACACCGGGTGCCAGATGCCGCCGCTTAGCAGAAGCCTTACACGGACCAGAACCAGCAATATGCCTTTCAATGCTGGCTACCCGGGTAGCCAAATCAGGTTGAGACTCCCCACTGGTATGCACCTCACTGGGAGTCAGGTGTAAGCGTGGGGGGGTAGGCGAAGCCAGAAGGGGCGCAGCACTAGGCCCAGCCGCAGGTAAACCAGACTGCAGGGCAAGTACCTGCTGGGCGCAGGGTACACACACCCTGACATCATCACTTATAGGGGATACCCCACACGCCACACACAGCCGGGCTTGTCCCGAAGGAACCCAGAGCACATTATACTGAGAAGCCTCCATATGGTGATTATCACGGCACAACAGGCCAATAGGGATTGACGCTAATAAAAGCAACCCGGGATGCCCCAATAACCCGCTAGGGAAGTGGGAGTAATGGTATACAATAGCCCTCCAATAAGAGTTAACACTAAATAGAGGGGATAGGGCCGGGAGAAACCACAAGTTTGACCCGCCTGCAAGACATAAGCAAAAGATCCCATAAGCAAAATGCAAAATATACAGTATACAGATAATAAATCAGCCCGCAGGGGCACTTACGGACCGCGATAGTGAGACGCCAGGCACACGCAGCAGAGAAGTAAAATGGCGCCCGCATATACCTCGAGGGGCCCCCCCCGAAGAGCGTGAAAACGCGCCCACCTGACCAGACAATGATGGCGCAGCAGCGCCTGAGGTGATGTCGTCGCCGCCGACCGCGGAGCGCAGTACAATTGTGCAGCGGCGGCAGCAAAGTAGCCAGTGCAACCAATTCACAGGGAATAAATACACACACACACACACGATAATAATACAAGTAAACGCACCCCCCACCGAGAACTGCAAGGGAGAGCGAGGGGGAAGCAATGGCCAGCCTAAAGGGAGCCACTGTGGGGACAGGGGGCAAGGGGCATAAAGTGCGGGAGGAGCATCCCAGAAGGCTCACCATGGGCCTATACCGCCTACCCTTTGGTGGGGGACTGCGGTTGGAGCAGCGCTCCTTAGCACCTGACAGAGGTGCTGCCTACCTTCACCCGAACCAGAGCAGCCTGAGCTGGGAGGCAGTAGAAGTAAACGGGTGGGAATAGTCCTACAGGGCCGCAGGCTAATAGCCCCGCTCACCTGCAAGTAGAGAGAGAGACATCTTCTAGTCATCGCAGCCAGGACTGCAGAGAAGAACTGGGGATTTTGTGGGAGGTCCCGGGTATTTATGGGGCCGGGAGGAGCCTCTTTTCTGTCTCTGCAGTCCAGCGCCATCTACTGGAGAGTATATTCCAAGTGTGAGGAATATCTTCTGGAATAGGACGTGCTGTATACTTAGAATATAAACATTTGTGAAAGGATTATGCCCCCAGACCTGGGATTTACTTATGAGCAGTGGCGTGCTTAGCCACCACGCAAACCACGCGATTGCATGGGGCTAGCACAGGCAGGGTCAGATCAGCGGTTGGTGGTTGCTGCCGCTAGGGCGCTCGGATCTACTCGCATTAGACGAGCTCCTGGACGAAGGGGCTTGAGCGTATCCGAGCGTGCTCATTGGACAAGCAGCCACGCATGTGTTGTAGGAGCGGGAAAAGGTGTGCCCCAGGGGGCACTTATAAACATCCAAAGAATCCTGCAATTCTCACCGCCAGGGATCCCACTGTTCCAGGAGGGTCGATCACACCCCTACCAAGATTCAGATGTATAGTCCGACTGAGCATGTCACGCTTTTCGTCGCCTGACAGAAGTCGCTGCGGCGACGAAACGTATTGACGTGCTCGGTCGGACTATACATCTGAATCTTGGTAGGGGTGTGATCGACCCTCCTGGAACAGTGGGATCCCTGGCGGTGAGAACTGCAGGATTCTTTGGATGTTTATAAGTGCTTTCTTCTTATTTGTTTGTGAGTACATTTCCTTAATTAAACTGTTTTTTAAACATTTAAAAGGCGTACTACACTATATTTGTATTTTTGCTTTTCCATGGCTATTTGCTTTAAATGCAATCAATCATGATTGGTCTGAGTACAAGGAGCTCGGCTATTATTGTGGGAATTTAAATTGGATGTTATTGGATTGAAAAAAGGTATAACTTCCCTCTTCCAATGTGAGACTAAGGCGCTGTAATATCCATCCATCTGGTAAGAGTTTTGGCACTATAGGTGGTGGTTTACTCAAACGGTGGAGGAGCATGCACAGTGGGATGAATTTTATGAATATTTGATTCACCACAAACAAGCTCTGTGTTTATTGGACTTGAATTGTTTTCATTGAGACGAAGGACTCTGCACACGTTGAGCTTTATTTTATTATATATGAGTGTGTAGCGCGGTATTTGTATATTGAGTTTTATTCAAAACCCAGGATAGTCAAAAATCCTGGAACTTGGTCCACTTTAAGAAAATAATCAAATCAATAACAAAAGAAGACAGCAGAACAAGAGTAGCTAAACCGGTTAAATTGGATTAGACTCCGTAGGTAGGTAAAAGCTAAGCAGTTTTCTTTTTTGTTTTCTTATAAACTATTTTTCCTCTAAACATTCAGGACATCTCTGCCCTCAATACGTCTCACTTCTACTTACGCGTCTGTGATTTTGGTGCAGCCATTCAGGTTCAAAACCTCTATGTTCCTACAGTTCTGGGCGAAGGTTCTGCAGACAGCAAAGAAGAGGCTCAGGTAAGTGAAAGAGTTACAAGAAGGACCACAGCTCCCAATGAAGTGTGCAAGAAAGGCCATCGTACCTGAGCGCGTTATCTCCCACACCCAGGCAGCCACGTAAACTTAGTTTGCGCAAGAAGCCGCCGCATCTTTTGGATATATTCTCTACCACGCGCCCCTGCACAGGAGAGAAGACACAGTCAAGAAAATATATAAACAATGCTCTGATGCCTACGTTTCAGAAACCTATATATACCACCAAGGGTCGGCTCCAGGGGGTCGCAGGTCAGGGGTCTATAAATTCCATGGCCAGAATTAAGAAGGGCTGCTTGCCCTCCAACCCCCTATTGGAGCTTTTTTTTTTAGTGAGACTCACGAAGCTGGCACAATATTAATCACATTGTGCCAGCTGTCAGTGGGGGATGGGGGCACTCGGCAGCTGACCAGGCTTGCCGGGTGCTGACGCCGGCCCTGATACCACCACACTTAAAGCGGACCAAAACCCACTGAGTTTGTGAAATAAATTTGGCCAATACTCCCTTCTTGGGTTGTAGACGTAGAAATGGACAATTTCGCTTTTCTAATCGTCCTGGAACATTGATTTTTTTTTTTGCTGTGCCCTTGTGTGAGATGGCAGGTGATCAGTCATTGCATAGGTGTGGCAATTACATCATTGCCACACACAACAATAGTAACAAACCACACACACAAATAGTAATGAATGGATGTTTTTAGGGGCGACTGGGGGGGGGGGATTCACACAGTGGGGCATCCTAAATCAAAATGCCCCAGGGATGAGGATCAAATTAGGGATAGTCAAAATCCCAGGTTTTGCTCCACTTTCAGGGGTCAGCATAGGGTTTGCTTCCTCTTTACGGCATCTTCCACACAAATTTGGATGTTCCGCTGCGCAGTGCCACCCAGCAAGTAGGATGCCAGTTCAGCAATACTCACCACTTCTGTGATCTTGACATGCTGAACTGTGGGGGGCGCTACCTTCCATTCAAATTAAATTAGGTGGGTGTGTCATTTGTGTCGGCTCACCCAATCATCTGTTACATGGATGCTGGAATACAGAAGAGGCGAGTTTTCCTATGCCAGGAGCAAATGTCTGGGCAGTTAGCACTACACTATGGCATGCCCTATGATGCCAGTGTCAGGCACCATAAAGAGGAACTAAAGTCTATGCTGACTTTTTTAGTAAGTATTCTACTTACCCAGTCCCTAATCCCACGCAGCACAACGACTGTGTGGGTGTGGTTGTAGTTTTTGCCAAAATTTACCAGCTACTTGCTCATTCTCTCTTTTTAAAGAGGAACAACACCCGGGAAGGTCACTCTTCTGAGAGTTCATTTCAGATGGGACATCCTGATTCCCGATGCCCCGCTGTGTGAAACCCCCAGGACACTCACCTCTTCCTTGTTCCCAGCTGGGGCCATCAGCCAATCAGCACGCTCAGTTTTGCATGGCTCCATTCGGGTCTGCTGGCCGCACAACAATGAAGTGTGCCACTGCCAGTATCCCACCTCTAGTTTTGGGAATGCCCATGCCAGCCATTCTGAAAGGCCTGGCGTGGGTAAACGACCAGCTAAAGATGTAGTGGGGATTCAGCCGTGGCACCGAGGGCTCCGGGAACAGGTGAGTGGATCTGCTGATGGGGGGGGGGGGGGGGGAAGGGGGGTTCACACAGCAAGCATCCCAAATGGGGCTGCCCCAGGGAGTGGCACATCTAAAAGACTCAGGCCTCTGATGTTCCTCTTCCTCAGAAAGATCCTATCTCTTCCGCACAAGACCTCAATCTGTACAAGATACCAAGAGTGCAGCTACAAGCTGCTGACCCGGTGGTATAGGGTCCTTCATAAATGGTTCCCAAGCATTTCAAAGACGTGTTGGAGGTGTGGGGAGGAGAGAGGAGACCTGCTGCATATGTTCTGGTCTTGTACAAAACTCAAAGCATTCTGGGACATGGTTAGGGGTTGGCAGGGAGGATCTCGGGCTCAGCCATTCCTGCGGACCCGGCACTTTGTCTTTTGCACGTGTCAGGATCTCCGCTAAAAAGATACCACAACTCTCTGCTGCGTCATCTGTTGAACGCAGCCAAGGCGTGCATACCGCAGGTGTGGAAGAGCAGGGAGCCTCCCCCTATAGCCCTGTGGTTCCAGAGAGTCAACGAAATAATGAGATTCGAAAAGGTTATGCTCTCTAGGGATAACAGATTTGAGAAATTTACAGCAACGTGGTACAGTTGGATAGAGTTTACGGAATCCCCAGAGGGTAAAAAACAGCTTGGAAGGTGCTAGCGGCTAGGTGCCCCCCAGCAGACCTCCTTTGTCTGTTCTTACCTTGCAATGGTTGACAACCGTCCACCCGGGTCACGTTAGACTGACTCTAACAGACGGCGTGCCCCGACTGTGTCACTCCCCTGCGGGCGGGGGCCCTGGAGCCGTGGGTGGGCCTCTTGCCCCTGTCGCCTGGATGCGGCTGACTTAACCACTGGCTTGCAAAATATTAGCAGGTGTGAACACGCCCGTCCGTAATTGGGTCATCTGGTTTGAAGCTTGGGTGCACGGCTATGCCGATACTCTACGTGTCATGTGTACTACGTTATCTGTATTGCATTGTATGTCACTTTATTAGAATTGTTTGTCAATACATTTGTATCTAAAACTTTAATAAATAAAGAATGCATAAAAAAAAGTGGCCTTGTGAACAGTTGCAGGTTCAAATCCAGTCCAGGAAATGACTGAAGCGCTCTTGACCTAACTTCCCAACTGCTCCCCTGGCGCCATTGCTAGGGCAGGTGTACGCTCACAGCTTGGGTTTGTCTCACTACACAGATGGGTATGTGCACAGGGCATCCCAGTTGCAATACTTCTTCCGTTAAGAGATCCTTAGCCAGGCAGCATTATACATGGCGCGCTTTATGATGGGGGACAGGAAACATCCCAGTAAAGTATGCCTCCTATCAGAAAAGCTGCCACTGCCACCCGCGTGTGTGGCTACTTTTGGTGCCTCATGAGATGAAGCTCTTCTATAAAAAAAAGTGAGTCTCTTTAATGCAGGGCTCACTGATAATGAGAGTCATGTAATTGTAAACCAGGCAGAGTTACAAAGAAAGGGTGTAGGTTTGCTTTTACAGAAGAAGAAAAAAGAAAAAAAATAGAAATTACCTCTATGTCCCTCTGGAAGTCAAACAAGTCAATTCTCTGCCAGTTGCTGCCATCAAGAGCAAGGACATTCCAAGACTATGGGAAAAAAGAAGGAATTAAAAGAAAACCTGGAAGGCTCACATAGGCATCAATGGATTACATCCCAGATTTAGGATAAATACAACTTTTTTTTTACTGCCCATTAGCAGTTGCCCCTGCCGTTTGCCCTTATTGTTTTCCGCATCAGCATGCTGTGTTCAAGTTTCTTATCCTGTGGCTCTGTGTAGCTCAATTGGGAGCAGCTTTCCTGGCCTTAAGTAAAGCCCTTAGTATTGCTTCTGTCTAAAAATCCCAGAAGCCTTCCACTGTCAAGGGGACCCCTCCGCCCCACCTGGAGAGGTTAAATTACAGCAGAAGTGGTTAAACCGGTGAGCTCACAAGTGTGGGGCGTCAGTTCGTGTATAGTTGCTAAGGTAAATATTGTTGCTAGGGAAATGCGTTTTCAGATAAATAAGCTCAGTGTCTTGAGGACATCATTTTGGCACAAGATAATTGAAAGAAGACTTCTCCTTAAAAGTGGACCAAAACCCAGGATTTTGACTATCCTCCCCCGGGGCACCCCGCTGTGTGAAACCCCCCAGATCGCACAATGGCAACTCCCCTCTTCCTGGTCCTATGGCGCATGCGCGGCCGCTCGGCCAAACAGAGCTCGGAGCCACTGATGTCACATTGTCTAAGCCTTTGCCTAAGGCCAGCAGCTTTGAGCGCACTGGTGGTCGAATCCCCTGCTTCTCTCTAACAGGGAGTGTGCCCACGCCAGCCATTCACAAATGTCTGTTGTGGGCATGTGCCCTGCTAGAGGGATAGTGGGGTTGCGACCACGGCTCGCGCATGCGCTGTTGGACTGGGAAACAAGGTAAGTGTATGGGGCGACCGGGGGGGGGGGGGGGTTTACACAGTCAGGCATCCTGATTTTGGATGCCTGGGGGAAGGGAATCGATGAGCCCGGGAAGCCTGGGTTTTGGTCCACTTTAACTCCAGTTTCCTTAGAAGTTTGTGAACTCAAAACAGCTAACCTACCGGCACAATTAAACTGCTTGCCCAAAATAAATTATATTTTGATAAAACAGGCTTCTAGGTTTGGTGGAGCAGACTGCTGACCCTTACAGCCCGCTCACCCTGTGTACCAGGACCCTACATGTCTGCAGCTGTCCCTGCTAATGTAGGCATGCGTTTTTTACATTTTATGGGGCATCCCAAATTGGGATGGCAGTGGGCAGGTAGAATGGCCCCTATCCTGATCATCCTAATAGGCGCGTACCTGTGCAGGGCCGGATTAAGTGTGTTGGAAGCCCCTGGGCACAAAATCTGGTGGAGGCCCCAGATACAGTATTTTTTTCCTTTTAAAATAATAGTCCAGCCAATTAACTGATGGTTGTCTGGCCCCGCCCACTTACCGGAACGTCAGATCGAGTCCCTTGTGCGGGTGCGTGCTGCTCGGGAACTCCTGCTTTGCTATTCTTGATGGGGGGGGGGGGGGGGGTAGTGTAGTCACCCACCCAGCTGGTCCAGCAGAAAACTTAAGCAGAAGGCTTATGTACAGTGAGCGGCCATTGATGGACTACTCTGCACCCAACCACACTGTAGCATTTCTGATGGCGGTTTTGCTGCTCTAGACTCTCCGTCCTGCCTTGTGGTGGCTTAGGCTGCCCAAATATGGGGGGGGGGGCACTGCCGTTGATAGCTTTATTGCTGGCCCTGCTGCCCATCAAACCAAAGACTGAAAAGCCTCCTGGACTAGACCATAACCCAAAGGTTGGTGGAGGCCCCCTTTGCAGGGTAAGTGGTGGAGGACCTGTACCTGTGCCAGACATTTCTAAACAGTTGGCGCAGGCATACCCCACAGCTACAGGGGAGCGGAGACCAGCAGGTGGCGCATCCTCCATTCAGCATTTCTTCCTGCTCAGAGTAGCAAGATAAATCTGAAAGGAATGTGAGCTGTGATGGGCCACACACAGGCTACGTGGGAACAATAGAAAGGGGAGTTTTTGGGGATGTGTACAAACAGCAGGGCATCCCAAATCAGGTTGACTTAGGCAGAATGAACAAAACCTGGGGAAATGGGTGGGTTTTGCTACTCTTTAAAGCAGAGCTTAATATATCAAGACATATCCAGGAGACACTTGTTGGTAAGTCTGCTTTAAAGTGGACCAACACCCAGGATTTTGACTATCCTGGGTCTTGGTCCACTTCGGTGGGGCACCCCGATCGAACCCCCGAAAAACTCACCTCTCCCCGCGCCAACGGACAAGCCGCGGACAAGCGGCTCCTCCGCCGCCGCCTCGCGCGCGTCCCGCTTGACGCGCACGCGCCCGCACCGGCCATTCACAGACGGCCGGCGCGGGCGCGCGCACGCCTAGAGGGGCGCGAGGGAGGCGGCGGCGGAAGATAAGGTAAGGGGATTTGGGGTGTTTGGGGGGGTTTCACCCCGCGGGACATCCCGATCTCGGATGCCCCGCGGGGAGGGAGGTGATCGGCCCGGGAATCTTATAGATTCCCGGGCCGATCACCGGTGGGTGTTGGTCCACTTTAAAGCAAAGCAAAACCCATTTCTGGATGCTCCGCTAATTATCCTGCCCCACCCCAGCAGCCGGGCAATGCTGTCGGCTCAGTTTTAGAAAGAAAAACAGGGTTTTCCACCGCCAAGATCATGCCCACCCAGCCCTCTTGAGATTTCCGATTGGCTGATCTCAAATGTGCCGAGTGACACGATAACGCGGGCTGGGCCTCATCCCCGGCTTTCACGCTGAGAGCAATTAGCATTAAACTTCAAAAAACATCTTTACTGACCATAAGGTTGTTAAATGTCCCAACCATTAAAAAAATAATAGGACTTACCCTGGAGACTTGAGCACATCGACAAAGAGTTACAACATCTAAGAAAGAGAAAATCCTGAAAGACAGGCAAACAAGGGGATAGAAATATTAGTAAAGCTTGTGTCAACCAACAGGCGGATTCATTACTAGCGCCAGGTACCAACAGATGAGCGTCTGTAGCGAGGCATTGAGAGCGACCGCTAGTAGTCACGGTGCTCGGCCATGGTTCAGAGCGTCTCAGTCGCTGGCCGGCATTGATGAATAAATGGGGTGAGTCGCTCTAACACCAGTACAGCGCTGTATGGGAGGGAACGGTAGAGTCAGCTCAGTGTGACCAACTCACACCATATTCATAAAAAAAAAAAAAAAAAAAAAAAAAAAAAAAGCCTCATACAGCGCCGGCGCTCAAAATCGGGTCGTTGTAGCCCAGAGCACCAGACGCTGTGTGATTAAAGTCTGTTTTTGAACATGCATCCACTAGTAACAAAGCGAAAACATGGAAATACATTGTTATTACATTGAGACATGAACACTTTAATACCAGACATGTAAGGACAATTCTGCATAAAAATATAAAAAAAAAAATCAAAAAAGTTTTCAGAAATGTATTTAAATAGGCCAGGAGAGGTCACACAGCGATTTGATACAAAACAAAAAAAATTATTAAAAGAAAACCCTGTTTAAAGAGAAGAAAAGTAACGTCCATTTAAATCTATGGGAGAGCAAGAGGTAGCGATAGATAATACCAGGCGCTCTGGAAGCTAGAGCGCCGGCAATGTACGGTGAGCCATCTGTGATGATGAAGCAGTCGCTATGTGACGCCGTTAGAGTCGCTCACCAGATTCGTTTTGATAAATGTGGTATTGCATACAGCGTCCGGTGGTCACCAGTCGCTACCTGTTACCTGCCGCTGCCGGTCGTTACCTGCCGCTATGGCTTGATGAATAAACCCTCAAGTAACCCAGCAAAAGGGCAAAAATAGTTTGCAGCAACATTAAACAAAGTGCACGAGGCAGCAGAATTGTCATCACTCTTGTCGGGAAGAGGTTAAGCTTTCCAAGGACACTATCAAGAAGGAGTGTATGCGTTGAAGGGATTTTTCAGGTAAAAGGTTAAAAAAAAATATAAACAGAAGCTTATTTTTCCAAGCATTCCTCCAGCGCTGTGCCTCCTCTCAGCTCTGTGCCCTGAGTGAGGAAATATACTTCCTTATCTACCCCTTCAGCACCACCCTGCTGATGTGGACCACCAATACTAGCTTCAGGAGCTAGTCCACATCACACCCCCTCTGTATTGATGGTCCACATCATCAGGGTGGTGCTGGAGGGGCAGATAAGGAAGTATATTACCTCATTCAGGGTGCAGAGCTGAGAAAAAGCACAGAGCTGGAGGAATATTTGTCAAGGTAGGACGCTGTTTATTTTTTTAGCTTTTTGTCTGAAAAATACCTATAATCAATAAGGAAGCCTGCTCCCATGTCCCACATACAGATCAGGCCAGTAGCATGCTGTAAGCCAGTGATACTCAACTGGTGGACAGGGGTCCGAATGCGGACCTCGTGCCAGATTTTCGGACCCCCTAGAATGACAGCCCTGCACTCAGTTGCTTCTGTGTTGCCGTGTTCAGAGCTCGTGGTCAGCGATGTGGTGCCGAGTCTCCCTGCCAGTGTCATGGCTCCCTGGCACCTGGCATTGCAATATGAAGTTCTGCACAGATGGAAAGTAGCACTGCAAAGTACACAGAAACTTTGTTTCTCTGTCTGTTTGCCCCATCCAATCCTTTCCCCCCGCCCCAGTTCAGCCCCATCTATCCCTGTCCCACCCTCTTGTCCCCCCAGCTCTGCCCCATCCATCACTGTCCCCTCAGCTCTGCCCCATCCAGCCCAGTCTCTATGCCCCATCCATTCCTGTCCTCCCAGCTCTGCCCCATCCATCACTGTCCCCTCAGCTCTGCCCCATCCAGCCCAGTCTCTATGCCCCATCCATGCCTGTCCTCCCAGCTCTTCCCCATCCAGCCCAGTCTCTATGCCCCATCCAATCCTTTCCCCCCCATCCATCCCTGTCCCACCCTCTCGTTCCCCCAGCTCTGTCCCATCCATCCCTGTCCCCTCAGCTCTGCCCCATCCATCCCTGTCCCCTCAGCTCTGCCCCATCCAGCCCAGTCTCTATGCCCCATCCAATCCTTTCCCCCCCATCCATCCCTGTCCCACCCTCTCGTTCCCCCCAGCTCTGCCCCATCCATCCCTGTCCCCTCAGCTCTGCCCCATCCATTCCTGTCCCCTCAGCTCTGCCCCATCCAGCCCAGTCTCTATGCCCCATCCATTCCTGTCCTCCCAGCTCTGCCCCATCCATCACTGTCCCCTCAGCTCTGCCCCATCCAGCCCAGTCTCTATGCCCCATCCAATCCTTTCCCCCCCATCCATCCCTGTCCCACCCTCTCGTTCCCCCAGCTCTGCCCCATCCATCACTGTCCCCTCAGCTCTGCCCCATCCATCACTGTCCCCTCAGCTCTGCCCCATCCAGCCCAGTCTCTATGCCCCATCCATCCCTGTCCCACCCTCTCGTTCCCCCAGCTCTGCCCCATCCAGCCCAGTCTCTATGCCCCATCCATTCCTGTACCCCTCTCCCAGTGCGCTGATTTCTAACTATCCACCCCTCTGCCTGGACCTTCACCTCTCACCGAATGCCTTTAAATGGACCTTTAGAACAAGTGGTTGAGTACCTCTGCTGTAAGCACTGGAGCCAACAGTGCTTATGCCAGGACTTCTGCAGCCCACAGGACTCTGTGGGTTCAAGTTTGTGACCTGGTAAGTGAGCAAGTTTTATTATTTGGTTGCCTGGACAGCGACTTCAAACTGGACCAACAGCCTTGCACATCTGATAAAAAAAAACATTTTTTTTTGTCATCTAAATGCACGAAATAGAATCATTGCTGCTGTATCCACTCACAGCTGAAACGCAACCTCACTTATTTTCTCCTGGTCATGACCACCTGAAGCACCGCTGAGGCTTCTTTTCCCAGCTGCTGCCTGGATTTAAAGCGGAACAAAACCCACCAGTGGCCTATAAAAGATTCCAAGGCCAGCCACTGGCTTTTCAAATTGGTATGCCACACTGTGTTAAACCCCCCCCAGGGTGACCATAAACGCTTATCTCTGGTCCAACAGTGCATGAGCGGGCTCTCGTCCAATGAGATTCAGAGAGGCTGGTGCAGGAGTGTGCGCGCCGCCGGGGATGCTGCAGCGAGCGCACTCCCCATTAAAGGCAATGAGAGCCATCTGCCAAAGAATGTAAACAAGGCAAAAGATTTTGACTGGCTGCGGGTCTGTGCATGCGCCGTAGGAACGAGGAAGAGGTGAGTTGTACTGGGAGTTCGGGGGGGTTTCACACAGTGGGGCATTCCATTTTGGGAAGTCCCGTAGGAGTGGAACAAAACTCCGGAAAGTCCAATTCGCACAAGTGCCGCTGGAATGGGGAGTAGGTAGGTTTTGCAAGGAAATAGTTTTGGTCCATTTCAAAGTGGACCAAAACCCAGTGCGATTGGCCCGGGAATCTTATATTCCCTCCCCCCGGGGCATCCAAAAATTGGGACGCTTCACTGTGTGAAACCCCCCAGGTTGCCCCATACACTTTCCTTGCTTCCCGGTCCAACGGCACATGCACAAGCCACGGCCGCATCCCCGCTATTCCTCTAGCAGGGCCCACACCAGCAATGGCAATGGCCGACACGGGCACGCTCCCTGTTAGAGGGAAGCGGGGGATGCGGCTGCCAGCATGCTCAGAGCCGCTGGCCTTAGACAGCGTGATGTCAGCAGCTCAGAGCGCTCTGATTGGACGAGCGGCCGTGCATGTGCCATAGGACCGGGAAGAGGTGAGTTGCGCTCAGCAATCTGGGGGGTTTCACAAAGTGGAGCACCCCCGATCAGGGTGTCCCGGGGGAAAGGACCAAAACCCAGGACTGTCAAAATCCTGGGTTTTGGTCCACTTTAACAGACATAACCCACAATGCACAGTAACAGGAAAGCTAGCAGCAATTCTTCTATGCAGGCTACCTGCAGGTCCATAGGATGCCATTTTGGGGCTAAAATTCAGCGCTTCAACGCTCTCCTCCCTGCCATGTCATTCTACTTACAGGCTGATTCATTACTAGCGCCAGGTACCAACAGATGAGCATCTGTAGCGCGGATTTCAAAGCGACCGCTAGTAGTCGCTGTGCTCAGCCAGGGTTCGCTGCTTCAGAGCGTCTCAGTCGCTGGCCGGCATTGATGAATATATTGTGCGAGTCGCTCTAACACCAGTACAGCGAACGTTAGCGCCAGTTCAGTGCGACCGCCTCACATGAAATTCAATAAAAAAAAAAAAAAAGTGCCGGCACTCAAAATCGGGTCATTGTAGCCCAGAGCGCCAGAGGCTGTGTGATTAAAGTCCGTTTTTGAACATGTATCCACTAGTAATAAAGCGAAAACATATGGAATGACATTGTTATTACATTGTAACATGAACACTTTAATACCAGACCTGTAAGGACAATTCTGCATAAAAATATTATAAATCAAAAAAGTCTTCAAAAATGTCATTTTCTAGGCCAGAATACATGTCAGAAAGATTTGTGTTTAAAAAAAAAAAAAAAAAAATATTGGGATCAGGAAAGGGAATTAAGGATCGTCCATAGTAATGTATGGTAGAGCGCCAGGTAGCGAGAGGTAAGACGTGGCGCTCTGCAAGGCTGAACGCCAGCGATGTACGCTGCGGCTGGGATACTGATGAATCATACGCTACATGGCGTTGTTCCAGTCGCTCACCAGATTCGGCTTCATAAATGTGGAATTGCGTGCCGTGTCCGGCGTTCACCTGGCGCTATCCCTTCATGAATAAGGCCATTAGTAAAATCACCTCCTCATTCAGCTTTCAGTCTTCACTGGGTCCTTCAATCAGCCTTCAGCCCTCTCTGGTCACAATATGTGCTGGCAGACTGGAGACGCCCTTAGCCTGCAGCATCTCTCACCCCCTTTTTCTGGTCCACTAGGTGCTGGCAGTAATAACTATAGAGGCTCAACAATGCACTTATTTTTTAATAGGATATATGTAAAGCACACAGTGTGCTTACATCACATTGCTGTTGCCACACCTACTGTTTCTCCTCAGTGTTTCTCTGTACAAATATAAATAACTTAGGAACTACAGGGTCTTTTTAAAAACAGATCAAAGCCTGAGACAGTGCAACGTGTAGCCCGATTTAATGGGCCAATCAGGCGTGCCTTTAGTAGAACTTTAAGTGTATACTTTATTTGACCCTGAAGTATGTTTCTGGATTTACGACAGCGGAAAGAACATGTGAGCCGCTTCTCGGTAATTCCGTGTGCTTTGTACGACTCGTTCAGGTGCTACAAAATGAAGTGCAATAACACCGTAAAGCAATGGCACACCTTAATGTATAGAACATTCCAGTCTCCTCTTACCTAAGTAGCAGCTCCTTCGGAAGCTTTTTGTTAATTAGAGCTTCGTCATTGTTTGAGAACATCTAGAAGAAACAAAAGTGGAAAAAAAAGATAAGAAAAAACTAAAAGAACACAAGAAAGAGTAAAAAAAAAAAAAAAAAAAAAAAAAAAAAAAAGGAAGAAGAACATAGATATATAAGCATTCATCAAAAACACGTCCCGTTGGATCTACCAGTACTTGCCCCAAACATAAGCAAAAGGTTTAAAGCAGACCTTCAGCATCATTTAATGAAAAGCTCAAACCTTCAAAAAAAAAATATTCTGCTTCATCTAAAATTAATATATTTTTAGTTCCCCCACTGGGCTGCAACTCTGTTCAGGACTCTAGGATACGTCTGCCCTCACCTTGCCTCAGAAGCTTCGCCTTGTTACTTCCCAGCATCACATACTGAGGAGAAGAGAGCGGGATAAAGTGCAGGGGGTGGGGTTATAGCTGTGCTCTGCACAGACAGAGCAGAGCTGGGGTCAGGGAAAGGACAGCAATCCCAGAATGCAGAGCGGCACAGTCAGAAGTCACTTCCTCTATGCAGGTAGCCTGAGACTCCATGTGCCTCCATATTGGATGTTTAAAAGCTCATAAAATGTAGTAGATGCAAGGTAGGATGATTTTTAATGTGGGCAATCTGTATGTATAGAGTGGGGGAAACATATAAGATAGGCTCTTATTCAGGGTGAAGGTCCGGATTAATGTGGGCAATCTGTATGTACAGGGTGGGGAAACATGTAAGATAGGCTCTTATTCAGGGTGAAGGTCCGGATTAATGTGGGCAATCTGTATGTACAGGGTGGGGAAACATGTAAGATAGGCTCTTATTCAGGGTGAAGGTCCGGATTAATGTGGGCAATCTGTATGTACAGGGTGAGGGCAACATATAAGATAGACTCTTATTCAGAGTGAAGGTCTGGATTAATGTGGGCAATCTGTATGTACAGCGTGAGGGCAACATATAAGATAGACTCTTATTCAGAGTGAAGGTCTGGATTAATGTGGGCAATCTGTATGTACAGCGTGAGGGCAACATATAAGATAGACTCTTATTCAGGGTGAAGGTCTGGATTAATGTGGGCAATCTGTATGTACAGGGTGTGGGAAACATATAAGATAGGCTCTTATTCAGGGTGAAGGTCCGGATTAATGTGAGCAATCTGTATGTACAGGGTGTGGGAAACATATAAGATAGGCTCTTATTCAGGGCGAAGGTCCAGATTAATGTGAGCAATCTGTATGTACAGGGTGAGGGCAACATATAAGATAGACTCTTATTCAGAGTGAAGGTCTGGATTAATGTGGGCAATCTGTATGTACAGCGTGAGGGCAACATATAAGATAGGCTCTTATTCAGGGCGAAGGTCCAGATTAATGTGGGCAATCTGTATGTACAGTGTGTGGGGAAATATATAAGATAGGCTCTTATTCAGAGTGAAGGTCTGGATTAATGTGGGCAATCTGTATGTACAGCGTGAGGGCAACATATAAGATAGGCTCTTATTCAGGGCAAAGGTCCGGTCCGTACACAATCCCAACAGTAAGTCAGTGGGGGCGGGGTGGACTGGGGCAAAAAAAGCAAGACCCTTACCTTCTAAAGGGGCCTGCAGCTTTGTATGTTTTCCTGCGGAGGCCATACGGGCTCAGGAGGGCGGCGCAGGCCCCTGGATAAGGTAAGGGTATTTTCTTAGTAACCCCCTCATCCTGCCTCAGCACCAAGGTAGGATGGCAGGACGGGGGGGGGGGGGGGGGTTATATGGTGCCTGGAATTCCGTTTTAATATACATTTCAAGAAAAAAGTTATACATTTTTTTTTAAGGCCAAAATGCCCCTTACTCAACGGTACAAGGTTCAATTCTTAGCGGTGTGTAGACCCACGTAGTATAAGAGTATATCTTCTAATATTTACACAGCCATCACTTCCTACCTGGGGGCCCAGGTTTCAGCCTAGTGGCTTGTCTGCAAAAAGTTTGAGAGATCACAAGGTTAAAGGGGACTTGCATGGCTCTGCCTACTGCTAAGAATCATAGTTAAAGTGGACCAACAGCCAGCGGGATCTGCCTGGGAATCTATAAAATTACCGGGCCGATCCAATCCCTACCCAAAATCGGGATGCCCCGCCGTGTGAAACCCCCCCAGGACGCCCGCTGCATTTACCCGATTGCCGGACCAACGTCCGTGCACGGGCCACAGCCGCATCTTGCGCTTCTCTCTAGCAGGACGCGTGACCGCGTTGGCCATTTGCGAATGGCCGACGCAGGCGCGCCCCCTGTTAGAGGGAAGAGTGAGATGCGGACGCCAGCGTGCTCGGAGCCGCTGCGGTAAGACGTCTCATTGACGTGCATACCACAACGGCTCCGGGCGCGCTGATTGGATGAGCGCCCGCACATGCGCCGTAGGAGCGAGGTGAGTTGTATTTAGCGATCTGGGGGGGTTTCACATAGCGAAGCACCCCCGATCGGGGTGCCCAGGGGAAGTAGACCAAAACCCAAGATAGTCAAAATCCTGGGTGTTGGTCCACTTTAAATCCCATTATTCTTGGTATCTGCCATGCAAATACTTTGTTTTAAAGCGGAGCGAAAACCCTCTCGGCTGCTAACCGGCCCTGGAACATCCTATGGCAGGATGCCCCCCCACTGCGTGACACCCTTGGGGTCGGCGGTAAACTCACTTTTACCAGCGGCTCTGGTGACGCTGTGATCGCAGACCGCTGCATCTCTGGCTTTCCTGTAGCTGTTCACGCTATATGAATGTCTGGGCACAGGAGCGCACAGGAGCGCCCAGCGTGAAAGCCGTGGATGTGGCCAGTACTTTTGCACATCACCAGGCCCTTTTTGAGATCAGTCAATCGGCGATCTCAAATGGTGCTGGGTAGCCAAAAAAAACCTTATTTTTTTGATATACCGGGGCCACCACAGAGAGCTGCTCAGTCGGGGGGGGGGGGGGGGTGCCCAGGGAATAAGCGAGGACCCAAAAATGGGTTTCACCCCGCTTTAAAGTGGACCAAAAACACAGGATTTTGACTATCCCGGGTTTTAAACTTTGCTCCACAAAGCGGAGCATCCTGAATCTGGATGTCCGGGGGGGGGGGGGGGGGAAATGAAGCGGCCCTGGCATCTATAAGACCATAGGATTTGATCCACTTTAAGAAAGCGCATTTTACCTTGCATCTTTAATGAAAAGACCAAACCCTTAAAAAACTATTCCCCAGCACCTAACATTAATATATTTTAGGTTTTTAGTCACTTGCTTATTATTCTTTCCCCCCACTGGGCTGCAACTCTGTTCAGGACTCTAGGATACAGGCGCCGCCATCTTGCCTCAGAAGCATTACACATACTGAGAAGAGGAGAGCGGGATAAAGTGCAGGGGGCGGGGTTATAGCTGTGCTTTGCAGAGCAGAGCTGGGGTCAGGAAAAGGACAGAAATCCCAGAATGTAGAGCAACACAGTCAGAAGACACTTTGTTTGCAGGCTGCCTGATGCTCCATGGGCCGCCATCTTGGATATTTAAAGGCTCATAACATGCAGTAGATGCACGTAGGATGATTTTTTTTTTTTTTTGTTTTTTTTTTTTTTTTAATTCTTTATTTAAGTTTTTCAATAAAAGACATTACAAGAGAAAAATCAGAAATAAAAATCAGAAATACAGCAGTACAGAAGGAAATTAGGTCCAGCGCGCAGGCCGGGTCGCATTCCAGGCCCGAAGGCCTCCATCAGTTCCTGTAATACACTTCTACTGTAAATTCGAGTAAACACGAATCTATGACATCATCAACAATTAGGCCCCGGGCTGGGGTTCGAGGGCGAGACCGCCCCACCCAGTCCGGACCCCCTTCATACGGGCTTTGGTTTCTATTCGCTTTTTCAATGTCTGTGGCACCCGCCTCAGAGCCCAGTCCGGGCATCCACGGCGCCCTACATGTACTCTCTTCCTGTTGGCTAGTAGAAGTTCAGAGTCAAATTTGAGTTCCTTAATGAAATAGAGGCCAGTCGGGAGCGCCCTCCAACCTGGGCCAAACCTTCAGATATTGTAGACAAGAGAGGAGAAGTGAAAAGAAAACAGGGAGTATATGGTAGGATGATTCTTAATGTGAGCAATCTGTATGTACAGGTTGGGGGAAACATAAGATAGGCTCTTATGCAGGGTGAAGGTCTGCTTTAAAGTGGACCAACACCCAGCCGGATCGGCCCGGGAATCTTGGCCGATCCAATCCCTCCCTATGGGGCATCCAAAAATCGGCTGTGTGAAACCCCCCAGGACGCCCGCAAGCCTTACCTGGATCCCGGTCCAACAGCGCATGTGCGGGCCGCATCTCGCGCTTCTCTCTGGCAGGGCACGTGCCCGCGCCAGTAATTTGTGAATAGGCTGCATCTGCACGGCCACTCGTCCAATCAGCGCGCTCGGAGCCGCTAGGTTATGGGCGTCAAAGCGACGTCTTACCTCAGTGCCTCCAAGCATGCTGGCGGCCGCATCTCGCGCTTCCCTCTAACAGGGAGCACGCCCGTGCCGGCCATTTGTGAATCGCTAGAGAGAAGCGCGAGATGCGGCCGCGGCCCGCACATTGGACCGGGATTCAGGTAAGGTGAATGGGGCGTCCTGGGGGGTTTCACACAGCGGGGCATCCTGATTTTGGATGCCCCGCGGGGAGGGATTGGATCAACCCGGGAATCTTATAGATCCCCAGGCTGATCCGGCTGGGTGTTGGTCCACTTTAAAGAGCTAGGTGGCTGAAAAATGACCTGTAAACCAACCTGATCTGTCGTTTATACTTAACCCAAACCTGATTAGGTCCAGAAGCATAAAACTACTCCAAAATGTGATGGCACTATTGATGTGCATTACATAAAAATGTTTTTAGGCGAGTGACAGCCCATATGCACCACCCAGATGGTGGAAGTGGACCAAAGCCCCTGGAGTCTATGGGGGGTATAGAGTCTATAGGCATACTCGCTCCCCCGGGGCATCCAGATTTGGGATGCCCTGCTGGTAAAACACCCCAGGTCGCCTTTAGCAAGCCGCGCGCCCTGTTAGAGGGTAGCGGGGATGCGGCCTCCAGCGCACCCCGGGTCCGCTTGTCAGGACTCAGCTGTAGCCGAGTCTTAGCCGATCGTTAGATGAGTGGGCAGGAGCGAATCTGAACACACTGATTGGACAGGGAGTTGCACATGCGCCATAGGACTGAGGAGACGCATTGTGGCGGACGACACTACATAGAATCATGTTTCCAGTTAGATCAGCTACGCATTAGGGCCCTCGGGCAGATTGTTTGAGGCCAGAGCCTCGCGCAAAACCTCAATCACCGCGCTCCACTAATGCCTCTCCTAGCACCACAGTGCCCCGGGGCCCACACGGGGGGGGGGGGGGGGGAGATGGACAACCACGAGGGACCCGTGACGTGTACGTGACTATTGCTTGAGTTGCCGAGAACAACTGTTTAAATTCATCCGACTCCTGAGAGATTAACCAGGGCATCCAAGTAGATCTGTACTGCTCGTCCCCGTCATGTAGTGCTAGTGTAAGGTCCTCCATCTCACAAATGCTCAAGACCTCCCCAGCCCAATCCTTTACGATCAGGGCTCTCTTTTGCTTCCATAGCCTAGGGAATCGCTAATTTGGCTGCGTTCAACCAGTGCACCCCTAGGGATTCCTTATATTTCCCCACTGGGCAATCCGTGAGATGTAGCAGAACCTGGGCAGGGTCATCCAAGACCTGGTCTCCCGTGAGCCGGGAAATTATGGCTAGGAATTCCACTCAGTATTCCCATATCTTGGAGCAGGACCAGAGAATGTGGAACAAAGTACCCCGCTTGGATCCACATCTCCAACAGAGCGGGTCCAAAGAAGCGGACATTCTGTTGAGCCTATCAGGAGTGTAATACCAGCGTGACAGCACCTTGTAAATTTAACTCTTGTTGCAATCGAGGATTTATGCGCAAGCGATGCAATTTTCTCCCTCTGGTCCTCCCCAAGCTCTCTCCCCAGATCGGCCTCCCACTCCCCCCAGAAAGCCGGGGGACTGTCCCGATCTCCTGCCAATATTGAGTACAATTTAGAGGTCAGGTGCGTGTTTGGTATTTCCCCCAGACATATCCTCTCCAGCTCAGTATAGGTTCTACACCTGTCCCTCCTCAAAGCCTGACTGGACACAAACGACTGTAAAACGCAGGAGGGTCCACGGGTCCAGGTTTGCGTCTCCCCATCTAGATCTCAGATCCGCTAATAGTATCCAACCCCTCTCAGAGATCAAGTCCCCACATCTCAGTTGTTCCAGCTTGCCCCATTCCCTAAGGTCGGTTCTGGAGGAACCAGGGGCCAGGAGGGGATTTACTATTATGGGCACCATGGGAGATGGCCAGGGGGAAATCTCCGAGTAGGATCTATATTAACCAAATACCTGAATGGAAGCCGCGATAGTCGGGTGTCTCCTTAAGTCTGGGGATACTCCCTCTCTGCCCCACATTGAGACGTCCGGAGGGGTGAGGACCATGGTGCGCTCCAGCTGGACCCATCTTTTTGTGGTTTGGCAGGTCGCCCACTCACAGACTCTCTGCAGATGAGAGGCCGCCCAATAGAGTTTAATATCCGGCAAGGACATACCACCCTGGCTTTTAGGCCTACATAGCGTGCGCACCCCGAGTCTCGCTCTTTTTTTGTTCCAGACAAAATTCAGGAGGGATTTGTTAAGGTCAGTAAAGAATCGCATGGAGATCTGGACCGGGAGAGCCTGGAACAAGTACAATAGCCTGGGCAGGATCGTCATTTTTATTATATTCATTCTCCCCATCCAGGAGAAGGAAGGGAGGTCCCACCTGTTCAAATCTGCCTTGATCCTCCGAGCAAATGGGAGGAAGTTTAGGGTCTCTATGTTATAAAGGGAGCTCGGTAGCTGAGTACCAAGGTATGTTATCGAGGTTTTGGCCCACTTGAAGGGGAAAGACTAGGGAGAGATACATTCAGAGCCTCAGACTTATCAAAGTTCATTTTTAAGAATGAGAGTCTCGAACTCCTTCATCAGAACTGGGATAGTCACAGAGGGGTTAGTTACGAAAAAAAGCAGATCATCTGCGTATGCAGCGACCTTGTGGGTGCCTTCACGAGAGACCAATCCCCAGATGTCTCTGTTATCTCTAATTTTACACAAGAAGGGTTCCAGTGAAAGGGCGAAGAGAAGGGGAGAGAGGGGGCAGCCCTGGCGGGTGCCATTTCTGGTACAAATTGGGTCTGACAGGTGCCCACTCACCCTCACCGAGGGGGCAGCATATAGAGCCTCAATGAGTAGCCTCATGTTATTATCCAGCCCTATATGCCGGAGAGACTCTTTCAGAAAAGGCCAGCTTACCCTATCAAAAGCCTTCTTGGCGTCGGTAACTAGAAGCATCAGGGGGGTCCCAGCAGTCTTTGCCCTGTAAATGATGTTAATGGCCTGGATCACGTTATCTCTAGCCTTTCTGTGCAACACAAATCCCGTTTGGTCCGGGTGCACAAGTTGGGGAACTAGCAGTGACAGCCTGTTAGCTAGGATTTTAGCATAGAGTTTCATATCTGCATTGAGCAGAGAGATAGGCCTGTAGCTCCTGCAGGACAACTGGTCCTTTCCTGGCTTATGGAGGACGGTAATGTGGGCTTCCAGCTCCCTACTTGAGAATGACCTGGGGTTCTCCTCATCCAGTGCCATGTTCCAGGCCCTCACCAGGCGCGGCCCCAGCAATCCCGCAAAGGATCTGTAGTATTTAACCGTGAACCCGTCCGGCCCCGGGGCCTTACCCCCTGGCGTGTGCTTTATAGCCTCCGCCAGTTTCTCTATACTGATTGGGGCTTCCAATAAAGCCGCCGTCTCATCAGGGACCTTCGGCATGTTTAAGTCCTCTAAGCATTGCCTAATTCTTTCCACTTGCGTCCTCCCCACCGTTTCCCCAGCCAGGCCGTATAATCCTGTGTAATACTTCCTGAAGGCGTCAGCTATATCCTCAGAGGTGTGCTGTTTCTTTTGAGATTTGTCTATAATCTCAGAAATGTAGTTTTGGGCTTGTTGCTGTTTGAGGGCTCTTGCAAGGAGGGCGCTATTTTTTTTGCCGAACTCGTAATATCATCTCTTACACTTTCTGATAACATGCTTAGCTTTTTGTCTCAGTAGGGCATTGAGGGCCGCCCTAGCTTGCATTAGCTTGTCGAGTACCCTCACTGCCTCCGACTGTTTGTGGGACAACTCCAAATCATTGACCCTCTCCATCAGTCTCGACAGCATAGCTGTGTTTTCTTTTTTTAGCCTCGAGGCTTGACTGATCATGATACCTTGGATTACGTTTTTATGCTCTTCTCATAATGTCTGGGGTGAGACCTCCCCGTTGTCATTTTCGTGGAAGTATGACGCAATACCATCTTTAATAGCTTGAAGGGCCACCGAATCTTGCAGCAGGGATTCGTTTAGCCACCATGTAAAGGGGGGAGGGGGTCTGGTTATGAGGTCCACTTATAGGTATATAGGGGCATGGTCGGAGAATGAGGTCGGGTAAATACCCTCACCCGAGATCAGACCCAGTAGGCTGTGCGAGACCCAGAGATAGTCAATCCTAGAATACGTCCTATGCACACTTGAGTAAAATGTGTAGTCCCTGGTTGTGGGATTTCTAATTCGCCACGCGTCCACCAGCTGTAGGCTTTGCAATCTTTTTTTAAGGGATCGTAAGGCAAGTTGGGTGATTGCGGATTTACCCGCCGACATGAGGGGGTCAATCACTAAGTTAAAGTCACCCCCCAAGATCAGCTCCCCCTCAGCAAATTTCTCGATCTTGTCCAGTGTCAGTTTAAGGAATTGGACTTGACCCTGGTTAGGGGCGTAAACAGAGATCAGGGTGTATCCCTTGTGGTTGATCAAACCTTTGACCATAACTATTCTTCCCGATTTGTCAGCCCAGGAATCCAGGAGGGAGAAGGGAACATCCCTCGCCAGCAAGATTGCTGTCCCTTTTTTTTTTAGCTTCAGCTGCACAGCTGGTGAAGACGTGCGGGAAGAGTCTACTGTTGACTTAGGAGCAGCACCCCTTTTAAAGTGTGTCCCCCATATGAAAATTATTGTATCGCTTCAACTCTTGCCACAAAATCGTTCTCTTTTCAGGTGTATTAAGACCCTTTACGTTAAGCGATAGCACCTGCAATGAGCACATGTTCGTGGCGTCCAGGGGGGCAAAGCCCGGGTGCATGGCTTTAAAGTGAAGCGGCTGCCAACGCCCCTACTTCGCAGGGGGGAAAGGAGGGGGACAAGGGGTCACAAAATAGGGAAGTAGGGAGGGGGGGCAGGGGTAACAAGTTAGCGTATGGCTAGGGAAATAAACCAAAAAAAGGGGAGAAGGGACAGAACAACAACGGTAAACAACTATATCAAATAAATGGACTAAAAGTGTGAGTTCCGTAAACGGTGCTTTTTGCAGAGAACCAAGGTGTACTTCTCTACCCCTCCTGCTATAGCCACTACCCACTCTTACCCGTCTGAGGCCACCGAGGTCGCCACCAGAGGGGAGCACCTAGTGTTCAAGGGGGAGTGGAGGACCGGAGCTATGGTCAGCAGGAGAAGAGACGCACTGAGCTTGACTTAGGCGGATAATTGCACTCAGGGCGTAGGTAAATAGAGGGGGGGGCAGATTGTTGAACAACTGGGGGGAATTCTGCGAGAGTGGCAGGGCCGCAGCTTGTATCTATCCAGCCCAAAGAACACTTAGAGCAGCCCAACCCTGGGCTCCCGCAGGGAAAGCAAGGTCCGTGTGAGTAACCGCGGCGAACAGACCCGGGGGCCCCCAGGTTGGCTGTGCGACCGCCAATAGCCAACCCAGGGAACCAAATGTATATAGTGGACATGCATAGGTAACAACAGGTACATGCATAAACATCAACAACAACTAAGCCCAACTTATCAAACGTTAATGCAGAAAAAAATAGCACAAACAGTGAACCTCTACCATGGCGCCGACTCCACCGCATCCCGATTCCCACTTAGCGAGGCAGCCAACAGACAAAGGGGAATCACTGAACTGGAGGGGGGAACTTGGGGAGGCCGCGCCATGTCATCAGAGGCATCAAAAACTTTTAAACGGCGGGTCCGGGCTCCTCTGCCGGCCCCACGGGGGGGCACCCTCTGTGGTCGCTGTCCATCGTGGACCAGTAATTCCAAAGCAGTCCAATCGGGGACGACCACCGGGACCGCCTCCAAGAAGTGTTACAAGTCCGGGAGTTGACTTGGGGATTTCAACACAAACAGGTCACCATTTTTCCGGACCAGTATCTGAAACGGGTGGCCCCAGCGGTATGTTGCCCTCTGGCTCTGGATAGTCTCCAGAAGAGGTTTTAGGAGCTTCCTCATTTGCAATGTCCTCCGGGACAGGTCCTGCAGAATGATAACCTGGGCCCCCTGGAATGTAATTGACCCCTTTTCCCAGGCTCGCCGAGTGACCTCCTCCTTGATTCTAAAGTAATGAACTCTGCATATCATGTCTCTGGGTCTGTCCCCTGCCGGCGGGCGGGGGCCAATGGCACGGTGGACTCAATCAAGTTCAATGTGGTTGGTGCTGGGGAGCTCAAGGAGCTCATTGAAAATTGCTGTAAGGTCTCCGGGCTCTACTGATTCGGGTACTCCTCGCAGGCGGAGGTTATTTCTGCGGTTACGGTTCTCCACATCATCATGTGCGAGGAGGAGGAGGAGGTCGGACATGTGTCGTCTGCCCTCCTCTTGCTATTGTTCCAGTGTTGCCACCCGCGCTTCCAGAGATCTATGCGAGTATTCAACGCCATCTACTCTCTTGATGGTGCCCTCCATCCTGGACACATATCCATCGAAGTTACCTCGGGTCGGGAGGCCACAAACGGCCTCGTTGATATTGATTCTGACCGCCTCCGCAACCACTCGCGACAAAAGATCCAGAGGGACAGGTGAGTAAGAGCTGAAATTGGGCGCTGCCGGTATAACGCTCTGCGAGACCGCTTCTCTGGCAACCATCTCTCCTTGTACCGCAGAGTATACAGCAGAATACGGGGAGCTGATGCGATTCCCCCTCAACAAGAGGCCCTGGCTCGACCAGCCTAATTGCAGTGGACTTGCTGCGTCCCTCGGTGATTGAACCTCCGAACTAGCATTTAGGATTGGTGCGGGCCAATTCTGCCAAGATAGGAGGGGGCTAGCCAGTGGTGTCAGGGCGGCCGGCGAGCTGCCCGGGCCTAGGGAGAAGGCGGCAGACCTGGGCGAAAGCTGAGATAGCTCCCCACACGACGGGAATATGGGCTCCGATGCTATAGGACAGGGTGGCGAGTCTTGGCTTCTAAATTCTGCCGCTGGTGGCCCTGCACTCTCCACATGAAACTGTTGGGTGGGGATGCCAGACTGTTGCAGCAGCGTGCCAGTATGCACCTGCCCCCAGGGGTCCGTCCGCCGCCCCTGCCCCATCACAACAGGGGCCCTGGAAGTCTAGGCTCCGATTTGGGCCCGGGGACCGTGGTGCCAGGGAGCGCCCACCAACCTTGACGTCGCCGGGTACTCCCCCAGTTGCTCCTCCGCGGCCGTCCGCCTCGCAGTGGACCTGGGCCGTGATGTGCTGGCAGTTCCTGCCAGAAGCGCCAGCCGTCTCCAGCTCGCGGACTCCCGCTTTCGACGGCGGAGTGACAGCCTCCTCTCCGCTGAGGTACCTCGCAGGGCGCCGGGTGGTCGAGTCCGTTCTGGCAAGAAGTTGGAGGGTAGGCCCCCTCCTCACGTGCTTCCTCGCCATTTTGGATCCCGTCACTCGGGGGATGTTTTCGTCCCAGGTGCGGAAGAATGAGGGGATGGAGCGGTCCCTAGATCTCCTGTGCACTCCCTTTCCCCTTCTTGGGCATTTGAATTTAGGGGCTCTCCTGGGGCGCCCGAGTGCTCTTATTAAAGGGTGCCAGTGCGGAGCTCTCCACACACGCGTCTTTACGGCGCCATGTCAAGCCACGCCCCCCCGAAAGGGGGAGTATTGATGCCAACAAATCAAAGACCTCGTCGATGAAGTACTGGGAAATTCATGCTAAATGAGTCAACCTAGTCTAATGACAAAAAGAGAACTACGTTTGCAAACTTTTTCTAAAGGTTGCTCAACCACATTGCGCAGTTTTAAGACACAAGGGGAGCAGCAATGGGCAAAAGAATTATTGAGGTTGTAAAATTTTGGGGCTACGAGTACAACACAGTCAAGCCTTCTGCGACATCATTCCATGGAGATAGCATAGATCTTTTGGAAGCCACATCTTTGGTTGTTAGAGAAGTTCCTTAGAATTTTCCACTTTGGTCCCTGAACTGACATACCAACCGTACCTCAACGACTACTACATTTAAGTGATCATATTTCTTCTGCAATAGTATTTTCCCGTTATCAAGTCCAAAAACATCTCCATTAAAGACATCTAGGCGCCAGAAACGGTAGATAAGATATATTGCTAAAAAACCTTCAGGTGATAAACGACAAGGCCCATTGTTGATTACTTTGCAAAATAAAATCCAATTAAGTCCGCTGAGCAGATCCAGTATTTCCATAAGTGAATAGAAAGGTATGCTGGCGGCCTCGTGGGACTTGGCCAAACCTTCTATATCTACTTGTATGGCTTCCAATTCTCCAGCCTAAGCGAGGCTGCCGTCCAAACAGGCCCAGTTGTTCGAAGCCAGAATTAAAAATTAAATCTAAAATGAAACACGGGAGGAAAAGACGGGAAATTTGATGCATAATTTAACTGAAAGATGCCTTCACATAAAGTCGAAATGAGTTCGGAAAGCTTGGACCCAATTAAAGAAATACTGTGAAAATAATTAAAATTGTCTGTCCCAAGAGCCTCTCCTCCATTTTCTGTAGGACGTTGTAGATGCTGCAGCAGGAACCCAAAGTTTCCATTCCTTCAGAACCAAACGCCAAGCATGTTCCCAAAGCCACCCCTGTCCCTCAGCGGCCTGCTAGACTCATACCAGGGCAGCTAAACACTTGCATTTGGAGTGGGTTTGTGGGAAGATGGAAAGGAAGGGCAAACTGGAAAAGCACTACGGCATCTACAGTGTGTTGCAGTAAATGGAGGAGAGGCACCAGGGGGAAGCTTCAGGTGAGCTCTTTGCGGCCTTATTCTTTGGCTGGAATGCCAAAAATGATGATTGGCTCTGACCGGCCCGCGACCAGTATTCCCTGTAAGGTGCGCGGTCGCACGCTGCCAACGCCCCCGCCGCTCAGTCCCGCCCACTGTCTGCGCAGTCTTGCCCGAAAAGAAGTGCCGGGTTTGAACAGCACTTTTGCCCCTCTGTAGTGAGTGTAATGTAGCGGGGGCGTGTGTGGATTAGAGCCTGCTTCCTATTGGACAGCTCCCTCCTGCCGGTTTGGCTGTGGGCGGAGTTTCCCTGTACTGTGTGGCATGTGTCAGTCGCTGCGGAGCTGACGCCGGAGATGGAGGTTCTCCAGCCACTTGTCTGTGCCTCACGTCGCAGGCTGCTGGTACTTGTAATCCACACCAAATGTGTTACATGCCGTACGCAGCGCCTGATGGTGCACTGGCTCTCGTATTCCATTTCTGGCCACACCAATGCCTTTGGGAGGGCGGGCGGGGGGGGGGGACCATGCTGCAAGGTGGGAAGGGTTTCACACAGCCTATTATCCAAAGCCCCCCCCCCGGGCATCCCAAATCGGGATGCTCCACTTTTTGAAACCCTTTCTACTCAGTAGCAACGCGAAAAAAGGCGACTCCTGAAAGCAGACCACCCAGAGCGGCCACTGGTCTTCCCCCCTGGGCATCCCAGATCAGGATGCCCCACTGTGTGAAACCCTTGTTACGTAGTAGAAACTTGACAAATGGTGGACTCCCTGCCATTTTTCATGTTGCTACTGAGTAAAAAGGGTTTTACACAGTAGGGCATCCTGATCTGGGATTTCTAGGGGGAAGACCAGTGGCCACTCTGGGTTTTGTTCTGCTTTATGTGAGGGAATCTGCAATTTTTTACATTGCTACTGAGTAAAAAGTGTGAGCAGTGCTATGTTACTTTAATAATAATGTAAAAGGTGGGGGGTTATTCCATCCTAACCTGATTTGGTCATGATGTTTTAAAGCAGACCAAAACCCATGTAACCCAGCCCTATAGAGTGTGAAGGGATCCAGGGCTGGGTTACAGGCATCATGCCTCTGGGGCATCCCAATTTGGAGACCTCACTGGACACAAAAAAATGTGGTTTATTTAATAAATTACTTTTTGTAAGGCAACCTCACTTTTTCATTGTTTAACTATAACATATACTGGTCCCAGCTTGTCATAACTATAACCTATACTGGTAGCAGCTTGTCATAACTATAACATATACTGGTCCCAGCTTGTCATAACTATAACATATACTGGTCCCAGCTTGTCATAACTATAACATATACTGGTCCCAGCTTGTCATAACTATAACCTATACTGGTCCCAGCTTGTCATAACTATAACATATACTGGTCCCAGCTTGTCATAACTATAACATATACTGGTCCCAGCTTGTCATAACTATAACATATACTGGTCCCAGCTTGTCATAACTATAACATATACTGGTCCCAGCTTGTCATAACTATAACATATACTGGTCCCAGCTTGTCATAACTATAACATATACTGGTCCCAGCTTGTCATAACTATAACCTATACTGGTAGCAGCTTGTCATAACTATAACATATACTGGTAGCAGCTTGTCATAACTATAACATATACTGGTCCCAGCTTGTCATAACTATAACATATACTGGTCCCAGCTTGTCATAACTATAACATATACTGGTAGCAGCTTGTCATAACTATCACATATACTGGTCCCAGCTTGTCATAACTATAACATATACTGGTCCCAGCTTGTCATAACAATGCTATTTACTGCTTTTTATAAAGAAATACAAATAATATTGAGAATCGAGTTCAGCCTTTTGGCCCGACCCTCCACAATATTTTTAGTTTCTCATGTGGCCCCAAAATAATTGCCCACCCCTGATCTAGGTCATGGTATATCTGTAGTAATGAATCGAGCCAACTGGTATTGCTGCATTCTTCTTGGTAGACCATCAGCCAGCTGTTTTCTTTGGATTTTGAATGGATTCCTGGCCACTCCTGCTAGTAAAAGTAAGCAGCTCTGTTAGCGGTGGGTAGACGGAGTCTTGCTGCGGGCACATGGCTCGAGTCCAAGACCCGGATCTCCAGAACAGATAAGTATTGAGGATCCGGAGCCATAGAAGGAACAGGCTAAAGGGGCATCAGTAGTGACCATCCTGTATTTATTTTTTTATATTTTGCACACAAGCAGCAAAGCTATACCGTTTCAATGCTCCTCTTAAAAACAGAACAAAAACACACTGTGGCTGGCCCTGGAATCTTTTAGACTGCTGGACTTTCCAGGGGCATCCCAAATCAGGATGCACCCCTGTGTGAAAGCCCCTGGGGCGCAGCAGAACTTGTCTTCCTGGCACCGTCAGTGATGTATACACCCGGCAGCCACATCAGGCTGTGAATGCGCTGCTGGGGATGCAGCCGCTGCGATCACTGAAGCTCTGCATGTAAACAGAGCCATTTGTCGAGCATTACATATTCACTGTAAATGGCTCTGATTGGATGAGAGCCGCATCTGAACCATAGGACCAGGGATAGGAGAGTTTGTATGGATGTTTGATCCGTTCAAAAGCAAAAAGAATAGTTGAGGACCCCACTCACCCAGGCCACCCCTTCCTCAAACTCCTACCCTCTGGACGGAGATACCGGGCTATCTCGTCCAGGACCTCTCGATACAAAAACAGTTTTTTCCCTCTAGCAGTTAAAGCGCTTAATAATCAATTCTAAGAATCCTGCAAGAACTTGCGTATCACCAGTTAGTGGAATGTCATATGTAACTAAGGCCCAAGTGTATAATATGTATGACTAGCAAACGTTTAAAGTGGACCAACACCCAGGGGGGGGGATCGGCCCAGGAATCTATAAGATTCCCGGACCGATCAGATCCCTCCCCGCGGGGCATCCGAAATCGGGATGTCCCGCGGGGAGGAACCCCCCAGGAGGCCCACAATCCTTACCTTGCCGGCGATCCAACGGCGCATGCGCGAGACGCGGCCGCGTCTCTCGCTTCCCTCTAGCAGGGCGCGCTACCGCGCCGGCCGTTTTGTGAATGCCCGGCGCAGGCGCGCTCCCTGTTAGAGGGAGACCAATAATTAAGCTGTCCCTGCACCACTCTTCAGATAAAGGTACAGCAAGATTAGTGTGCAAAAAGATGGTGTCCCAAGGCAGGCAATTTGAGTTTGCAGACCTGTTAGAGGGAAGCGAGAGACGCAGCCAATGACAGCGCTCTGGTATGCGCGTCCAAGCGGCTTTGGACGCGCATACCAGAGCGGCTCTGGGCGCGGTCATTGGCCGGACGAGGTCACGTGGGAGCGGGGAGAGGTGAGTTTTTGCGGCGATCGGGGGGGGGGTTTCACACAGCGGGGCACCCCCGATCGGGGTGCCCCACCTAAGTGGACCAACACCCAGGATAGTCAAAATCCTGGGTTTTGGTCCACTTTAAGTTCCAACGGTGTGTGTAATATGCATGACTAGCAATTGTTAAGCTCTATGGGTGAACCTCCCTTCCAAAAAGTATTCCCTGTATGTATTCTGTACCTACTTGGCAACCAATAAATATTCGTATGTTCACAAAGCGGAGCATCCCAATTCAGGTTGGGGCATGGAACAGAACTCGGGATTTCTTGGCTGCCCCCAGGGCATCTTGTGTGGGGATGCCGTGCTGTGTGAACCCTTGGCGATTGTCTGCAAAACTCACCTTATCCGGGACCTCCCAAGTGTTTTACAAGCCCCAGCTTCTCTTTAGCAGAGGCCCGCTTCAGCACCCAGCCATTCAGATAGGTTGGAGGCAGGAGCACGCCTCAGACTAGAGGGAAGCCAGGGATGTGGCCAGTGGGCTTGTTGCCATTAGCCGGCACATTCCTGCCAACCGGGACCCCAACTCAGAACATGTATGGGCGGTATGTAGAGATCATGAAACATGGTTTGATGGTTTTGTTTATCCCTCCTCTTTTCCATGGGCATTGCTTTATTAGCTTCCCCCCTATTCTGGTTTGTCCATTTATTTCTTTCCTCAGCTTCCTCCTTGTTGAAATGATTTTTGCACAAGAGAGATGTTTATCTTTATCATATGAACATAATTGTTACACAGTTTTGTGACCTTAAATTTGAGCATAGGTATTAGTTGCACTTTTTTTTTTTTGGAATAATTTATTTTGTTGCACTTGGCACTTTGTGGTTCACATGTCTACTAAAAGATATCAATTATTAGTATTTTCTTACACACTGTTACGTTAAAGTGGACCTTCACTCTAAATAAGGAGTCTATCTTATATGTTTCCCACACCCTGTACATACAGATTGCTCACATTAAAAATCATCCTACCTGCATCTACTGCATTTTATAAGCCTTTAAACATCCAAGATGGCGGCTTATGGAAGCTGCCATTTTTGCAGGCAGCCTGCAAACAGGAAGTGCCTGCAAACAGGAAGTGACTGTGCTGCTCTGCATTCTGGGACTGCTGACCTTTCCCTGACCCCAGCTCTGCTCTGTCTGAGCAAAGCACAGCTATAACCCGCCCCCCTGTACCTTATCCCACTCTCCTCTCCTCAGTAAGTGTGATGCATCTGAGTCAAGATGGCGGCGCCCGTATCCTAAATTCCCGAACAGAGTTGCAGCCCAGTGGGGGAAAGTATAATAAATTAGTGACTAAACATGTAAAATATATTAATTTTAGATGCTGAGGAATTGTTTTTTAAGAGTTTGGGCTTTTCATTAAATCATGGTGAAGGTCCGGTTTAACTGTCTAGTGAGAGTAGACTTTGTGCGATTCACTTGCTGCTAATCTTTAGAATTTATTGTGTAGTAATTGCATGGTGAAAAAAGGAGGGGCTCATGAATTAATAAGAGGGATCCTTTAGTGCGAAATTCAACTGGTATACCAGCCCGTTAGGATAATTGTTATAAACTTATAATATAATTCAATTATTATATTGGGTCTAGCATAGACAGGTTTTTTGTAGTCTTTTAGTCATGTCCTTTGTGGGTTTGTATGTTTTTATGTATTTGGTGGCTTACCCTGTAATAGAAACTTAAATAAAATTTATATTTTTATATAATTAGGTTGTAGTGCCTAATATTCGGCTCCACTAAGAGGTTTCTTTGATAAGATCAGCCAATAGTTGATCTCAAATCTGCCAGCTGGGCGTGGCTACGGTGGTGAAAATTGCCATAGATACTCAAGTGGGGGGGGGGGGTGATCGGTAGGGTGCATGGGGGAGGGGGGGGGGTTATAGGGTTTTTGGTCTACTTTAATATTCTAGGGCTGGGTGTCAACCAAAAGACATGAAGTCTGTATTATGCACCTACCTCCGTTATGGTCAGTTCAACACATTTTTCTTTGTATCCAATATACCCACAAAGAAAGGACCAATATTCCAGTGCCGGGCAGTCCTACCGATAAGTAGAGATAGGTAGAGATCACGGCCGCTCCCATAGCCCAGGTTTGTGAAGTCAGGAGGTGCGCTTTTAAATCCCAGCTGGCGGGTAGGTGTGGCCTTTGTAAGTCTAGCTCTGGTTAAAAACTGGGAGAGCAGTTATACTCCAGAAACTTCTGTGTACGGAGGCACCCATTGTTTTCAATGGGAGGCGACGTACAGAGGCCATGCCTGCCCACCAAACCTGGGCTGCAGGAGACCAATCAGTGGCGTGGTGGTAAAGGTAAGCGGATCTCCTCGTCACCACTTGGACTGCCTGGCACTAAAAAAAATTCAGGAAAACCTTTTGCACAATGTGCAGCTGTCCCGCACCACCCAAAATAGAATAAGAGATTGAGGAAAAGGATGTGCCAATCCCGGACCCAAGACCAATAGTACACCAATACACACAACAATGGTCCCAGTAAACCGCAAACTGGGATACCCAGGATGGCACCAAATATTCAGCAGTAATTAATCATGAGAATTTAAACAAATCAATATAATCTTCTTTAATTCATTTATACATTAAAAAAGCCACAAACACATACATAATTACAGTACAGCCACAAAATCTTAAAAAAAAACATATACACAAAGACCCACAGCAAAGTATCCTCATTATAAAACCACAATTCATAACCTATATATACATAAATAGCAAGTGAATCCTATAATCCTAAATTAAAGTGCTAAATACAGGACAGTACAAAATTGCAGACTGAAAAGTGCTACAAGTGCTTAAAGTGCAAAAAAGTTGTCCGCATGTGCAAATAAACAGAGCAAAAACTACCTGAGACACAAAAACCCCTGCTGGACCGGACAAATGATCTCACCACCCAAGCGTTCCGTGGCCACCTACGACACTTTCTCAAGGCGCTAAACATTAATTGCTGACCACCACTCACTTTTTATAATAAAAAAAAATTCAGAAGTGGACTTCTACTTTGAAAAGCCAAAATCAGGAAAGGAACTTTGTATGATGGTAGACAGGAAGTAGCTGTGCACCGCTACGAAGCACGACTCCTAGTAGAGGAGGTGTAGATCCCGCATGGATACAAATCAATTTCCTGTCCGCCATCAGGTTGATCTCCAACAGGAAAAGGAGTAGCTTTCCAATGCAGTGTTCTTCGATGGTGTTAGGGGGTAGGTTAGATCAGTTAAAGCAGACGAGCGCACACACAGAGCTGGGGGACACAGTTTTGTGTGTCCTGCAAAGAAATGGGAGAGCAGCACTGGACTGTGGTGTGGGCGAGTCAAGGGAGAGTCTCAGCACCAGGAGAGGGTTGCAGGGCAGAGGGTTGTTTTTTGACAGGATTCTGCTTTTTTTTTTTTTAAATT
This sequence comes from Gastrophryne carolinensis, assembly GCA_027917425.1. Lineage (NCBI taxonomy): Eukaryota > Metazoa > Chordata > Amphibia > Anura > Microhylidae > Gastrophryne > Gastrophryne carolinensis. The sequence continues at coordinate 173,717,369 of CM051243.1, forward strand.
CTTTAAATTCTTTATTTAAAGGTTTTTGCATATAAACAGACATAACGGAATTACAATGCACCATACATTACAATACAATGCACAATAGGGTAAGGGGGAGGGGGCAGGTGGGTGCGGGTCAAGTGTGGGGAGGGACAGGATAGCAGCTGAATCACCTATATGGCACGTAGGTCTACAGGCACGCATCTCAACACTGCTTAGAGGCCGTTAAGCGCGGCCGCTCCCTTTGTGCACAGAGCGACCTCGACCGGGCCCACGGTGCCAACTTCGCTCACCGCGTGTCGCCCACTGGGCCTCTTGGAATTATGGTAAAGACCCACCACCAGGAGGATCAAAAGTAGAAAGGGGGAAGCAGAGCAGAGAAGGACCCCAAGTACTACACGCCAGAGTAACAGCATAATATTAACTCAGTGATTCTCTGGCTCCTTGAATAGCTGCTTAAACTCCTCAGACTCCTGGTAGATTAGCCAGGGCATCCACGTTCTCCTATACTGTTCGTCCCTATCGTGCATAGAGAGTGTGAGATCCTCCATCTCCGCGATGCTTGAAACCTCCGAGGCCCAGTCCCTCACCGTGGGGGGTCTTTTTTGCTTCCAAAATCTTGGAATCGCTAGCTTAGCTGCATTCAACAAATGGACCCGCAATGATTTCTTATACTTGCTTACGGAGAGATTCGTCGAATGCAGCAGAATCTGAGCTGGATCAGTGAGGGCCTGGCCCCCCGTAAGCTGAGAGACCACGGCCAACACACCCTCCCAGTATGCACGGATCTTGGGACAGGACCACAGGATGTGTATCAGGGTACCCCGCTTGACCCCACACCTCCAGCAGTAGGGATCTACCGAGGCGAGGCACACATTCTATTAAGCCTGTCAGGGGTATAGTACCATCTGGTCAGAACCTTATAGTTAGATTCCTGTACTCTTGTGGCTATCGAGGATCTGTGGGCCAGAGATGCAATCTTCTCTCTCTCTGCTTCTTATCTAACTCAGTTCCTAAGTCGACCTCCCATTCCCTCCAGAATGCCGGAGGCTTCTCCCCCTCTCCCGCCAATAACGAGTACAATTTGGAGGTCAGATAATCGTTTGGCACCTCACCCAGACAAATCCTCTCGAGTTCAGAATGGGACCTGCACTTGTCTTTCTTAAATCCCTGTCCCGCTACAAAAGATTGCAACCTAACCAGGGTCCAAGGGTCCAGGTTCGCATTCTCCCATCTGGCTCTCAAGTCTGACAACGGCGTCCAACCACTCTTCGTAATCAAGTCTCCTGCCCTCAACTGGGTCAGTCCCCCCCACTCCCTGAGGTCTGCTCTGGATGGTCCAGGGGCCAGTAGTGGGTTAGCGATTATAGGTACCATGGGGGATGGCCACGGAGAGATCTCTGAGTAAGATCTGTACTTCCCAAAAACCCATAATGTTGCTGCGGTAGTCGGGTGTCTTTTTAGGTCTGGAGGTAGGACCACCCTGCCCCACAACGAGACGTCCGCTGGGGTAGGGGTCACGGCGCGTTCTAGTTGAACCCATCTCTTCGTGTCCCGGCATGTCGCCCACTCGCAAACTCTCTGCAGATGTGAGGCCGCCCAATAGAGCTTAATGTCTGGCAGAGACATGCCCCCCTGGATCTTGAGTCTGCAAAGCGTGCGCCTCCCAATTCTCGCGCGCTTCTTGTTCCATACGAAGCTCAAGAGGGACCTGCTGAAGGACTTCTGCTTTAAGTGACCATGTGGACCAGGAGCCTCCCTGGCACAGTTGCAAGACTGCATTCATTAGTGTGGAAGGTGCACATACCCAATATAGCACATTCAATAAATAGAGGAGGACAGAGGCTGAAGAGCTGGCAGTTCTCTGGAAGGCCGGTGTATATGTATCTCATGTTAGAATCCATCTAAGGTTACCATAATAGTAGTGAAGTATGCAGCCTATATCATCCAGAGCCTGGAACCAGATAAGCAAGTACACGGAAGGAGGGAGTGTAATTAGAGTCGCACAAAGGCAACGCTGCCTGAGAAATCCCCACCAGCACAGGTTAAGCCACGTTCCAGAAACAGAACATAATGAATAGTCTGAGAAAAGCGGACCATCTGAATACAAAAAAAAAAAAACTTTAGCACCTCCTCCAGACACCAGTAAACTGAAGAAGATATCTCAAAAACATACAGTACAATGGGGCACCCCAAATCTGGAATTGTGCTTACAGTTTTAGTTAGCTTTAAAGTGGAACGAAACCCAAGCAGGCTGGCTTCTAAAAGATTCTAAGGCCGGCCGCTGGCTTTCCCCTGGGACGTTTTCCGGCAGCGGCCTCGGTGAAAAAAAAAAAAAAAACAGGGAGCGAGAGCAGCGACGACCCAAGGATCTCTGGGCTTGTGTCTGGGGATGTGCCCGCTTTCACTCTCGATTACCAAACGTATAGCCATTTCCCGACTATTAATATACACAGCAAACCTGTTAACTTAATTTCTAAGCCTCCGAAACGGCAGCATACCACTGAGATATTAATGCTCTGCCCCAAGGTAGGAAAACATAACCACCAGAATACACAAAAGCTTTAGCTCCTCCTCCAGACACCAATAGTTTAGGAGATCTGAAAACAATAACAAAGCACCAACTGCTAAATCAGTAAGATAACATCTAAAATAACGAAGCCCGAGGGAGGGAAGCCTGTATGCTGCCCTTTTGGATGTTTAGAAAATAAGCTACCAAGTAACTAACTTAGGTTTTCTCAAAACATCCTTAGGGCAGCATACCACTGAGAGGATACGTGAGGTACTACCTCTACTGGGTGGGAAAGGCTGCCTGCAACACACTCCTGCCAAAGGATTGATCTTGCAAGGCGAGCAGATTCAGGCAATAACGATCAATAAACATCTTATCTGAGAACCAGGTTGCCGCTCTACAGATCTGTTCAATAGAGGCACCAGCTTTCTCCGCCCAAGATGTGGCAATCCTCTTTGTTTAATAAGCTGTGATCCTCCCTGGAGATGGAGATCTGTTGTAAGCAAAACGGATAGTGCTCTTCATCCATCGGGTCAATATTGCCTTCGAAAGACGCTGGCCGTTCCTGTGAGCCAAGAAGGAAACTAATAAGCTATCGGCCTTCCTCCAATCCTTTGTTTATCTGAGGTATTCCAGCAAACAAGCCCTGACATCTAAAGACTTCTCTACAGAACCCATGGAGGGTCATCACTATCGCTATCCCCAGCGGAGGGATAATCCTCTGGTCCGATGAAAGTCGGAAGAGATCTTAGGAAGGTAGCAAGGATCCACCTGTAATATTATAGGATACTGGAAAAACCTGAAGAAAGGGACAACGCCAGGATAGAGCCACCAAAAATAGAGCCTCCTTTGTAAGAAATTTAATGAGAGCTTGACAGAGGTTCAAAGGGTGGTGCAGTCAGAGCTCTAAGGACTGGGGCGAGATCCGATTGAGGAGCTAACCTCAAACAGACCAGTCTGGACCTCCTGACAGCTAGCAAAAAACGCCTGACCAATGCAAAATATGAAAGTCTCTCAAAAAACAAAAGGGCTGCTAATTGGACTTTCAGGGAACTGATGCTGAGAGCTAGGTTGACTCCTTCCTGAAGGAAGAGGATCTTTGTTACGCACATTACATATGTTAAAAGTTTTCCGAATTTCCAAATAAAACTTCCCATCACCTCCTTTCTGCTAGAAAGTCTTGATCACCCCCCCTCGGAAAAATTATTTTTCAGGAGACTGGACTTCTGGTAATTCAGGATCCAACCCAAAGGGCATGGCACGCGGGTGCAACTTTGAACCCGTGTCCCCTGACCAAGTACGCAGCCACAAAGTCCAATGCACCAAATTGGTAAGGGCCATGGTCCTCGCCAAAAATCTCACCGATTCTGCAGTGGCATAGGACAAAACAAGGCCGCCAAGAAGAGAATCAGTAAAGCCTTCATAATCTCATTAATATCAGTTTTCTTCAAGAGACGTGATTTAAGCTGCTGAAGCCAATAATTAAACCGGAGCTTCAGCATGATTCAATGAAAAGCCCAAACCCTTACAAAAAACTATTCCTTAGGATCTAAAATTAATATATTTTAAGTTTTTAGTCACTTCTTATTCTTTCCCCCACCGGGCTGCAACTCTGTTCAGGACTCTAGGATACGGGCACCGCCATCTTTGCTCATCAGCATCACACACTGAGAAGAAAGCAGGATAAAATGCAGGGGGCGGGGTTATAGCTGTGATTTGCACAGACAGAAGAGCTGGGGTCAGGGAAAGGACAGCAATCACAGAATGCAGAACCACACAGTCAGAAGACATTTCCTGTTTGCAGGCTGCCCGCTTCTCCATGGGCCGACATCTTGGATGTTTAAAGGCTCATAACATGCAGTAGATGCAGGTCGGAAGATTTTTAATGTGAGCAATCTGTATGTACAGGGTGTGGGAAACATATAAGATAGACTCCTAATCAGAGTGAAGGTCTGCTTTAAGATTTCTGGCAACTCAAGTAGAGACTAGAATCAGTTTGAGAGTACAAGATTCAGCCTCCCATGCTTTCTTCAAGAGAGAATCCATATTCTTGTCTAAAGGATCTTTAAAGTTTTTTTTCCTACCTCGCCATACCAGGTATTCCAGCAAATGGAGCTAGCAGCTCCATCGCCAGGGGGGAGGTGCCCCTGGACTCCCCGCCCTCCTAGTTTCACACTTATCTACTCTAATTCTCTCTTTTTTGACTCTCTTTGCTTTTATCCAAATATTACATATTGGAATATTACCTAACACTATAGTTGTCATGTTGTATTACAACAAAAATTGGGAGTATTCTGGTATAATTCTGGCAGATAACTAGAATAGTAAGCAAACCATCCAGTCATTGAACATTATAAGATTTAATGACTACTATCTTGACAATACATTACTCCTATATTATGAGGAAAGTATTGTATTGCATGTGGCACGTTTTAAATTCAATTTAAAATATAATAACATATTATGTGTACAACATTGTACCAATTTTTCTTTAATCAATACGAATATTGAAACTTAATCCAAACTTGCTTTCTAAAAATTGTTTTAATCAAAATAAAATGTACTGAACTTTATAAAAGACTTTGAACTGGATCTTTTGTTCCATGTTTGTTGACATTTTTGTTAAGAGTAAAAGAAGCAAAAAACAACCTGTTTCTTTGTTCCTAAGACTATGGCCTCGATTCAATAAAGGTAGAAAACAATTCTCATGGTAGTAAAAAATTTAATTCATGAGAAAAAAGCCTGAGACTGTTACTGAATCACTAGAAAAAAAAGACAATGAAAGTCAATGGCAGCTTTTACTACAGTGTAGAAAGGAGGAAACAGTTCTCTACTTTTCTTAGGAGGAAAAAAGTGCCATTGACTTCCATTGTTTTCCTACCTGGTGATTCAACAACAGTGAAATTCTCAGGCTTTTTTCTCATTAATTGGCCTTGATTCACAAAGGGTAGAAAAAAAAACTCAACTGGTAGTAAAAAATTCAATTCATGAGAAAAAAGCTTGAGAATTTCACTGTTAGTGAATCACCAGATAGGAAAACAATGAAAGTCAATGGCACTTTTTTACTCCTGAAAAAGGGATTGAACTTTTTACTCCCTTTTTACCTGTAGTAAAAAGTGCCATTGACTTTCATTGTCTTCCTATCTGGTGATTCACTAACAGTGAAATTCCCAAGCTTTTTTTCTCATGAATTGAATTTTTTACTACCAGTTGAGTTTTTTTCTACCCTTTGTGAATCAAGGCCAATTAATGAGAAAAAAGCCTGAGAATTTCATGGTTGTTGAATCACCAGGTAGGAAAACAATGGAAGTCAATGGCACTTTTTTCCTCCTAAGAAAAGTAGAGAACTGTTTCCTCCTTTCTACACTGTAGTAAAAGCTGCCATTGACTTTCATTGTCTTTTTATCTGGTGATTCACTAACAGTGACATTCTCAGGCTTTTTTCTCATGAATTTAATCTTTTACTACCATGAGAATTTTTTCTACCTTTGTGAACCAAGGTCATAGGCCTCGATTCAATAAAGCGTTGAGAAAAACTCTCATGGTAGTAAAAAATTCAATTGATGAGGAAAAAAGCCTGAGAATGTCACCGTTACTGAATCACCAGCTAAGAAAAAGTCAATGGCACTTTTTACTACAGGTAAAAGGGGGTAAAAAGTGCAATAATTTTCTCAGGAGTAAAAATGCACCATTGACTTTCATTGTCTTCCTATCTGGTGATTTACTAACAGGAACATTCTCAGGCTTTTTTTCTCATAATTTGAATTTTTTTACTACCATGAGAGGTTTTTTTTCCAACTCTTAGTGAATCAAGGCCTATACCTCTATTAGAGATCCTTCGTCAAGCTGGGTTCATGTGTGTGCATAGACCTTTAGGGACAGGCTGGTAAAACAAAGGATCCTACACGCCCATGACTGCTGGCAGCAGGTCAAACCTACCCCCACACCAACTGCTGCAGCATAGCAGAGTTATCTCGGTTATGACAGAAGAAAGCCACAGCAGACCCCCTCCTCCCCCCTGTCAGCAGGCTGTAGATATCCCCCCATCCCAACCATGGAGGAATAAAAAGCGGCCATTCAAGGTCAGAGTAGTTTCAGAAAGCCCAACAGAAAACTAATGTGAAGGTGTACTAGAGACTTTTCTTTTTAAGCAGGGTAGGGTTAGAACCTATTTAGAGTAAACCAGAACCCTGGGGCATCCAAATTCGGGATACCTCGCTGTGTAAAACCCCCCAGGTTTGCCCAGTAAACTCACCGTCTCCCCGCTCCAACAGCACATGCGCAAGCAGCAGCCGCTGCCCAATATACCTTAAAGTGGACCAACACCCAGGATTTTGACTATCCTGGGTCTTGGTCCACTTCGGTGGGGCACCCCCGATCGCTGTGTGAAACCCCCCCCCGAACCCCAAGAAAAACTCACCTCTCCCCGCGCCGACGGACAAGCCGCGGACAAGCGGCTCCTCCGCCGCCGCCTCCCGCGCGTCACTCTTGACGCGTGCGTGCCCGCCATTCACAGACGGCCGGCGCATGCACGTCTAGAGGGGCGCGAGGGAGGCGGCGGCGGCCGGCGAAAATAAGGTAAGGAGTTTGGGGTGTTTGGGGGGGTTTCACCCCGATCTCGGATGTCCCGCGGGGAGGGAGGTGATCGGCCCGGGAATCTTATAGATTCCCGGGCCGATCACCTGTGGGTGTTGGTCCACTTTAAATTGGACCAACACCCAGCTGGATCGGGCCGATCCAATCCCTCCCCGCATGGCATCCAAAATCGGGATGCCCCACTGTGTGAAAACCCCCCAGGACACCCGCAAACCTTACCTGAATCCCGGTCCAACAGCGTATGCGCGGGCCACGGCCGCATCTCGCGCTTCTCTCTAGCAGGGCGCGTGCCAGCGCCGGCCATTTGTTAATGGCCAGCACGGACGCGCTCCGTGTTAGAGGGAGGCGCGAGATGCGGCTGCCAGCGCGCTCGGACGAGTGGCCGCGCATGCGCCATAGGAGCGGGGTGAGGCGAGTTTTAATCGGGAGATCTGGGGGGTTTCACATAGGGAAGTAGACCAAAACCCAGGATAGTCAAAATCCTGGGTGTTGGTCCACTTTAAGTGGGGAAGAGTTAGAACCTATTTGAAGTGAACCAGAACCGTGGGGCATCCAAATTTGGGATGCCCGCTGTGTAAAAAAAAACCCCGGGTTTGCCCAATAAATTCACCGCTTCCCCGATCCAACAGCGCATGCGCAAGCAGCGGCCGCTCCCCAATATATCTTAAGCAGGGTTTGTGCCAGGCATTTGTGAGTGGCGGTCATGGGCACACTCCCTGCTAGAGGGTAGCGGCAGGGATGTGGTCACCGGTGTGCTTAGACGAGTTGCTGTCAGTGCAATCAAGCCCGCTGATTGGATGGGTGGCAGCGAATGCGGATCGGGGAAAGACGAATTGGAATGGGCAACCTGGGGGGGGTCCAGCGGGATATCCCACATCGGGGGGGGGGGGGGGGGGCAAAACCCAGGATAGTAAAAACTCTGTAAATGGTACCAAAACAAGGCGACCAACACATTAGTTTTTTTTCCCGCAAATAAAAAGTGGGACACCCACCTCGCCAAAACAGTCTGCATTAGATGGAGAGTACACTAAAGGAGATCAGCGGCAATTGACTAATTGGCAGAGTCAGAAAGGTCACTGATGCAGGACTGCCAAATGGCTTAGACCAGGGGTCCCCAACCTTCTGTCCACATCCAAAACCAAGAGATGGTCATAAGCCACCTTCAAACCAAGTAGATTGGTTATATCCTGAGGAGGTGGCGGTGTACTCAGCCACGGAACGCGTGGTTATATCCTGAGGAAGTGGCGGTGTACTCAGCCACGGAACGCGTGGAATCTATCTCCTGTTGTAGGGGATGGCGGGGCACCATCCATGTGGACTTTACACTGTAGGTGATTTATGAATTGTATACACTTTGCACATACATGTAGCACTTTATGTAGCATACTTTCAGCACTTTATACAGCACTTTATTGTCTGGTTAGATGAATTACATTATGTATTTACACATTAGATATATATGTATTTGGGAGTAGGTTTAATGTTATTATTAATGTGGACCAACACCCAGGATTTTGACTATCCTGGGTTTTGGTCCACTTCAGTGGGGCACCCCGATCGGGGGTGCCCCGCTGTGTGAAACCCCCCAGAAAGCCCCAAAAAACTCACCCCACTCCCACGTGACCGCTGCAGCCAATCCCCGCCGACGGACAATAGAGCGTGCCCGCCGCCGCCTCCCGCGCGTCACTCTTACAGGGCGCACGCCCACGCCGGCCATTCACAAACGGCCAGCGCGGGTGCGCGTCCTGCAAGAGGGACGCACGGGAGGCGGCGGGCGCCGCTGGATCTAGGAGCAGGTAGGGATTTAGGGGTTTCTGGGGGGTTTCACACAGTGGCGCACCCCCGATTGGGGCGCCCCGCAGGCCCAATGCTTATAGATTCCCAGGCCGATCAGCATCAGGTGTTGGTCCACTTTAAGGGAGCAGTATTTTGTGATTTTTTTTAGCCCGGGGTGATTATCTGCCATGTAACTGTGTGTGTGGGTTTGTGTGTGTGGATCTTTTTATCATGTAATGAATGAATTTTTCTTCTTATAAATAAATTATAATTTTGATGGATTGAATTAATTGCTTTATTTGAGGACCTTTGGTGCAATGGGTTTACCCCTTAGTGGCTGCTGGAGCCGCAACCTAATTGCAAGTAGATTGGGGACATTCATCTTTAGACTGTGTGCTAACCCCATCCCCTCAGAACGAGATCCATAAATACTTGCTCCCTATGAGTGAATCCCTCAGACCCAAACCGATTGTATGGAAAAAACTGTTAAATTGATTACTGTGCCAGATTACCAGTTTATGCAGCTCCTGTCCTACACATGTTGAGACATGTTCAACTGTGGGTAAGCCAACACACATCGACTCTTGTCATCCTCAGAAATCACTCAAACAGCCCACAAGCCACAAATCAAGGGTCTGCGAGCCACATGTGACTCCCAAGCTACAGTTTGGGGTTCAGGGGTATAGAGCATGCTTTCTAATTTATCCGGATGGTAAAGAGAGACAAAACGGTTAGGAAATAGGGATGTAACAGTTACAACAATATATACGATTTGAATAGGCAAATGAATCATTTACTGATGCAGATCTGCCCGTTACACCTCAAGGAGGAACAAATGAGAACAACAAGGGACATGAACTCAAATGAGGGACACTTGGGAGGTATGGCCTAGACAAGGGGTTTGTGGGATTCCCCCTATGGTAGAGTTAGGCTGCATCAGACCATACACACAGTAACCTTTCAGTCAGGGCCGGATTATGAGCGGGGCCTCCACCAACATTTGAGTTATGGTCTGGTCCAGGAGGCTTTTCACTCCTTGGTCTGATGAAGCCATCGGAGGGGGCAGGACAGGGAGTCTAGAACAGCAAAGCCGCCGTCACCAACACTACAGTGATGGATGCAGAGCTGTCACTGCACATAAGCCACCAAGCACAGCCGCTGGCAGCTCAATGCAGGGAACCAGCCGGGCGACTACACTACCCCCCACCCAGAATGGCAAAGCAGGAGTTACCAAGCAGCACGCACCCGCACAAGGGGGGCACAAGGGACTCCATCTGACGTCCCAGTAAGTAGGCGGGTGCCAGACAACCACCAATCAGTTACTTGGCTGGACTATTATTTTAAAAGGAAAAAAATACTGTATCTGGGGCCTCCACCAGATTTTGTGCCCAGGGGCCTCCACCACACTTAATCCGGGCCCTGGTTGAAAGCTATCTAGGCCAGGGTTTCCTCAACCTCTTTTCACAATTTACCACTTCCTATTTTCATATTTATTCAAATACAACCTGGGAGGGTGGAGGTCAGCTTTAAAAATGAACTATACTGTAGGTACTCCATGTGCACAAGCTTCTTGGCCATCAATGCCATTATCCCAGTATGTTCCACACATGCAGCTTGTTGACTTGGCCACCCAGCGCATTCTTTTGGCGCAGTAGTTTGCCTGTTCCATGCCCCTCCCTCACATTTTTACATTGGCGATCTTTATTATTTACTGAATGACGGAGACTTTCATAGAAAATAAAAGTGACTTGCTTGTCCAGAGTGATGGGTGTATGCAGGGCTGGCGTCAGCACCGGGCAAGGCGGGGCAGCTGCCGGGGGACCCCCACTCTATTGCGGGGCCCACTGACAGGGCCGGCCTTTGGGGTTGACCGGCAGCGGACTGTGAGGGCAAAGCTGGTGCCCAACTTCTCCTTGAATGGCGGGGTTCCACACAACGGGGCATCTCGATTTAGATTCCAGGGGAGGAAGTGCTGGGTTTTGTTCTGCTTTTAAGTTGCCCACCCCAGCTGATTTCCTATCCCTGGAGCATCCCAATCTGTGATACCCTATTGTGTGACACCCCCTGGGATCGCTGGCATACCCATCATGCAAGCAATTCCACCTCTGAGCTTTGGTCCGCTTTACAGGGCCATCTCAATTTGGGATGCCCCTGTTTGTGAAAGAACCCTCCTGGTTTGGCTGTTAACTCAAACTGGCGACCCCCACAGTGCATTCACCAGATCCAGGAAAGTAATGAACAAAGGGGGGGGGGGGGGGGGGTCACACACAGGGGCATCCAAAATCAGGAGAATCTAGATTCATTTAGACTCCGAGGTCAGGTTTAAAGGGGTTTGGTGCGCTTCAAAGTAGACCAAAACTAGAGTTTTGGTCCAAATAGCCTGATCCTTAGGGGGCTTCCAGATTTGGGACGTCCCTCGGTGATGTGACGCAACGCTTCACTACAAAGGGGCTCACTGAGACCATGCCGCCCAAGGGCCCACATAAACCTGGAGCCGGCCCTGGGTGTATGGGCAGCATCAAGGCAAACAGAGAGCAAATAAAATCCACCTCCTAGAATTTCAGGTCCTGTGCAGCTGTCCTCACCCCACTATTTAACCCGTCTGTGAGCGAGTGTTCATTGTGCAGGTGATGACACACAAGGACAGGTGACAGAAGCTGCATGAGGCTCCCAATAAAAGGCAGCTGTACTCCTCAACCCTCCCCCAACCAGATGCCCCGAATGTCAGCCAGATACCCTGCTTGTTGCCCTCTTTTTTTTCCAATTACCCAACAAATACATTCCCTTCTATACCATGTGCCAAAGCCACCCATGAAACATAGCTGCTGGACAATGCCACGCTTGAGATAAAACTCTCTGGGGACTACATATCTCCTTTAAAATTTAGATTCTTACCAGCCACATGCCATTATGATGATATGTTACTGCCAGGTGCCACACTCACAATATAAACCGGACCTTCAGCATGATTTCATGAAAAGCCCAAACCCTTAAACTATTCCCCAGCATCTAAAATTAATATATTTTAAGTTTTAGTCACTTATTATTCTTTCTCCCACCGGGCTGAAACTCTGTTTAGGACTCTAGGGTACGGGCGACGCCATCTTGACTCAGAAGCATCACACACCGAGGAGAGGAGAGGGGGCAAAAGTGCAGGGGGTGGGGTTATAGCTGTGCTTTGCTCAGACAGAGCAAAGCTGGGGTCAGGGAAAGGACAGCAATCCCAGAATGCAGAGCAGCATAGTCAGAAGAAACTTCCTGTTTGCAGGCTGCCTGATGCTCCATGAGCCGCCATCTTGGATGTTTAAAGGCTCATAACATGGAGTAGATGCAGGTAGGATGATTTTTAATGTGAGCAATCTGTATGTACAGGGTGTGGGAAACATATAAGATAGGCTCTTATTCAGGGTGAAGGTCCTCCTTAAAGTGGACCAACACCCAGGATTTTGACTATCCTGGGTTTTGGTCCACTTGGGTGGGGCACCCTGATCGTGTGAAACCCCCCAGAAAGCCCCGAAATCTCACCTCACCCCGCTCCCACATGACTCGCTCGTCCAATCACCAGCAACGGACGCGCTTGCGCCGCTGGAACGTGGAAAAAGTTGGATTTGTGGGCTTCCTGGGGGGTTTCACCCGGCGAGACATCCCGATTTCGGATGTCCCGCGGGGAGAGAGCTGATCGGCCCGGGAATCTTATAGATTCCGGGGCCGATCCCCCCTGAGTGTATGTCCACTTTAAGCCACTTACATGCCATGTGCAATCTGTATTAGCCAGACAGTCCGAAAATCAGGATTAAATCACTTTTGGAAGATCAACCCCTGCCCAACAATTATTAGTTTTATTAAGCAAAAGCACAAACACATCCAGCCTATGATAACACACACACACCAATTACCGCTAGTAGTAATATAGATATCACAGACACCAAATATTCACATACCTTCTATATACATACACCTTCCATACCATCAGTTCACAGTTTCCCTACCAATTGTCCCCATAATCCCCCCCCCCAATCCTCTTTTCCAGTCACCCCAGTCCCTTACCCCACACAGGGCCGGATTATGAGAGGGGTGCAAGGGGCTCGCGCCCTGGGGCATCCACCACTTGCCCTGCAAAGGGGGCCTCCACCAACCTTTGGTTTATGGTCTGGTCCAGGAGGCTTTTCAGTCTGTGGTCTGACGGCCCATGGGGCTGGCAACAAAACTATTAGTGGCAGTGGGGGGCGCACCTGGGCAGCCAAAGCCACCACAGGGCAGGATGGAGAGTCTCGAGCAGCAAGGCAGATGACAGCATCTCTACAGCGATGTGTGCAGAGCTGTCACTGCACAAAAGCAACCAAGCACAGCCGCTGGCAGCTCAATGCAGGGAACCGTTTTCTCCTGGACCAGCCGGGCGACTACACTACCCCCCACCCAGAATGGCAAAGCAGGAGTTCCCGAGCAGCACGCACCCGCACAAGGGGGGCACAAAGGACTTGATCTGACGTTCCAGTAAGTAGGCGGGTGCCAGACAACCATCAGTTACTTGGCTGGACTATTATTTTAAAGGGAAAAAAATACTGTATCTGGAGCCTCCACCACACTTAATCCGGCCCTGACACCACATAACACTTCACTATTACAACGGTCCCGGTCTTCTCCATTACCCAAAAATCTCTATACGCCCACCCCAGCCTCCAGTCACCCCCCAACCCCTCCTCCACCACTCAGCTCCATCACCCAATTCCTTCACAGTCACCCTAATTCCACCAGGCCTCATTAGTGGCACCCCAATTTCACTCACCCCTCCTCCTATCTCAGCCACCCCTGTATGAAGGGTGAGATTCTTACACAGCCATCTACTCCCTCCTGTGGACTATATTTTGGCGCTACCAAAGCTCATCCTCCATGCAGCCATCCACTTCCCTCCCTGTGCTGATGAGGGACAGTACTCCAAAACATGTGATGGTAGCCTTAGTTTGTATGCAGCATGCAAATACTTTCTCACCACCCTACATCCCTGGCTAATGTTTTCACCTACCTCCTATTCACATCCACCATCTTTGCTGTCACCATATTCCCATCCCATCCTATGTTTTAGCAACCTTATCTCCACCCCCCACCACCACAATGATCACCCATTTTTTTTTTTTTTTTTTATTTTCACTGTCACCGCAGGCAAAGGTAATTGTTACACCATTGTGTCGGGCTACCTTTGGCACTGTCCTAAACTGTTTTCCGTTTTTAAGCTGAAGCAGAAATGGCTGAGATATTGGGGTTTACAGGTTGAGCCAATGACGTTCTCTTTTTCATCCTGTCCCCCAATCAGTTCAGCAGAGCGGGACATGATTGCTGGGCCTTCCCTCCTCCTGCCCAGCCCTCTGCCTCCTCCTCCAGATTCATCACATTGCTGTCAGTGCAGAGAGACGATTATTATGCAGTACCACAGAGCCAATGCCCCCCCCCCATCACCCCTATTTCCCCCCATCCCCCTCCACCACTTCTCATACAGCCCTCCCAATCTTCCCCATTACTCTAATATCCCTCAACCCAGCCCCCGATCCCCCTACACCACATCTGACACATCTCATACAGGTCCCCCAATCTTCTCCATCACCCCTATTCCCCCCATCCCAGTCCCCTATCCCCCTCCACCACATCTCATACAGCCCTCCAAATCTTCTCCATCACTCTAATATCCCTCAGCCCAGCCCCCTATACCACACCTGACATATCTAAAACAGCCTCCCCCAATCTTCATCACTCCAGTCCCCTATCCCCCTACACTACATCCCATACAAGTCCCCCAATCTTCCCCATCACTCTACATAATATCCCTCACTCCAGACCCCTATCCCCCCTTACACTACATGTTCATCACCCCAGTCCCCCCTACACCACATCTCATACAGCCCTCCCAATCTTCTCCATAACTCTAATATCCCTCACACCACATCTGACACATCCCATACAGGTCCCCCAATCCCCCCTACATCACATCTGACACATCCCATACAGGTCCCCCAATCTTCAACACCCCAGTCCCCTATCCCCCCTACACCACATCTGACACATGCCATACAGGTCCCCCAATCTTCTCCATCACTAATAATATCCCTCACACCAAACCTGACACATCCCATACAGGTCCCCCAATCTCCATCACCCAGCCCCCTATCCCCGCTACACCACACCTGACACATCCCATACAGGTCCCCCAATCTTCAACACCCCAGTCCCCTATCCCCCCTACACCACATCCCATACAAGTCCCCCAATCTTCCCCTTCACTCTAATACCCCTCACCCCACATCCCATACAGGTCCCCAATCTTTCCCATGACTCTAATAGCCCCTCACCCCACATCTCATACAGGTCCCCAATCTTTCCCATGACTCTAATACCCCTCACCCCACATCTCATACAGGTCCCCAATCTTTCCCATGACTCTAATACCCCTCACCCCACATCTCATACAGGTCCCCAATCTTCTCCATCACTATAATATCCCTCAGCCCAGCCCCCTATACCACACCTGACATATCTAAAACAGCCTCCCCCAATCTTCATCACTCCAGTCCCCTATCCCCCTACACTACATCCCATACAAGTCCCCCAATCTTCCCCGTCACTCTACATAATATCCCTCACTCCAGACCCCTATCCCCCCTTACACCACATCTTCATCACCCCAGTCCCCCCTACACCACATCTCATACAGCCCTCCCAATCTTCTCCATTACTCGGATATCCCTCACACCACATCTGACACATCCCATACAGGTCCCCCAATCTTCAACACCCCAGTCCCCTATCCCCCCTACACCACATCTGACACATCCCATACAGGTCCCCCAATCTTCAACACCCCAGTCCCCTATCCCCCCTACACCACATCTGACACATGCCATACAGGTCCCCCATTCTTCTCCATCACTAATAATATCCCTCACACCAAACCTGACACATCCCATACAGGTCCCCCAATCTCCATCACCCAGCCCCCTATCCCCGCTACACCACACCTGACACATCCCATACAGGTCCCCCAATCTTCAACACCCCAGTCCCCTATCCCCCCTACACCACATCTCATACAGGTCCCCAATCTTTCCCATGACTCTAATAGCCCCTCACCCCGCATCCCATACAGGTCCCCAATCTTTCCCATGACTCTAATAGCCCCTCACCCCACATCCCATACAGGTCCCCAATCTTTCCCATGACTCTAATAGCCCCTCACCCCACATCCCATACAGGTCCCCAATCTTTCCCATGACTCTAATAGCCCCTCACCCCACATCCCATACAGGTCCCCAATCTTTCCCATGACTCTAATAGCCCCTCACCCCACATCCCATACAGGTCCCCAATCTTTCCCATGACTCTAATAGCCCCTCACCCCACATCCCATACAGGTCCCCAATCTTTCCCATGACTCTAATACCCCTCACCCCACATCTCATACAGGTCCCCAATCTTCTCCATCACTATAATACCCCTCACCCCACATCTCATACAGGTCCCCAATCTTCTCCATCACTATAATACCCCTCACCCCACATCTCATACAGGTCCCCAATCTTCTCCATCACTCTAATACCCCTCACACCACATCCCATACAGGTCCCCAATCTTTCCCATGACTCTAATACCCCTCACACCACATCCCATACAGGTCCCCAATCTTCTCCATCACTCTAATACCCCTCACACCACATCCCATACAGGTCCCCAATCTTTCCCATCACTATAATACCCCTCACCCCACATCCCATACAGGTCCCCAATCTTTCCCATCACTATAATACCCCTCACACCACATCCCATACAAGTCACATCACACCAATTTCCCCCATCCCAGTCCCCTATCCCCCTCCTCGACATCTGAGACGTGTCATACAGGTCCCCCAATCCTCTCCAACACCCCAATTTCCATGATCCGTAGACATTATCCCCCAGCCAGCCATCCCTAATCTTGCCTCGTACAATCTAGCCCCCACCTCCCCCTCAGATACCCCCGCAGGCAGTCCCACCTCAAAGCGGCTCCGGGTGACCCCGTTCATGTCTCTCCTCATGGAGGCGGCGGTGCTCCCCTTTGTCAGCTCAGGCTGCGGGTGTCCGGGGCTCGGGTGTGGCCGGCCTTTCCTCTTCCCGACTGCGCTGGCTCCCCAACGGAGGCCCCGAATCCGCTCCCGTCTCTGAGGCCTTTAACTTTAGCCCAAAACAATAACACCCGCACCTGCCAGCATCGGAGCCTGCGATTGGTCTGCAAAAGCAGAAGGGGCGGGGCTTTGGGGCTGACAGCTGATCGCAGCAGCGGAGGAGAGCAGCCGGGCCGGAACCGGCTCACTAGGAGGTCCCGGGCTCACCCGGATCACCCGCCTCCTGCCTGCGAGGCGAGGCCCGGGAAGCTCACCAACGCCCGGAATGCTGCGGCTTCGGGGGATTTAAATGTGACGTAATTACCGCGGGAATCCTTAGAAAGGGCCCCGGCCAGGGATTTAAAGGGACCGCATAGAGTTCTTCGACGTGTGGTGTCATGGTGCTGGGATGACCGCAACTAGCTGGGAGGAGGGGGGCCTATACTTTGTAATACTGACTGCCTACATTATGCGGGTAACCTACAGCAAATACTTGTATGGCCAGATGAGCCATGGTCGGGGCTAGATGAGCCATGGGCGGGGCTACATGAGCCATGGGCGGGGCTTGATGCCACTATTGAATGAGGCAGGGCCAGATGAGCCATGGGCGGGGCTTGACGCCACTATTAAATGAGCCAGGTGCCATTGTTTGATCTTTTTTGTGGTGCAGCAGCGTCCAGGGGATTAGTCATGCGTGGGGCTTGATGCTATTATTGAATGGGTCAGTGGGCAGGGCCAGATTAGTCATGGGTGAGTCTTGATGAATGGGTCAGGAGGCAGGGCCAGATTAGTCATGGGTGGGTCTTGATGAATGGGTCAGGAGGCAGGGCCAGATTAGTCATGGGTGGGTCTTGATGAATGGGTCAGTAGGCAGGGCCAGATTAGTCATGGGTGAGTCTTGATGAATGGGTCAGGAGGCAGGGCCAGATTAGTCATGGGTGAGTCTTGATGAATGGGTCAGGAGGCAGGGCCAGATTAGTCATGGGTGAGTCTTGATGAATGGGTCAGGAGGCAGGGCCAGATAAGTCATGGGTGGGGCTTGATGCTATTATTGAATGGGTCAGGAGGCAGGGCCAGATTAGTCATGGGTGGGTCTTGATGCTATTATTGAATGGGTCAGGAGGCAGGGCCAGATTAGTCATGGGTGGGGCTTGATGCTACTATTGAATGGGTCAGGAGGCAGGGCCAGATTAGTCATGGGTGAGTCTTGATGAATGGGTCAGGAGGCAGGGCCAGATTAATCATGGGTGAGTCTTGATGAATGGGTCAGGAGGCAGGGCCAGATTAGTCATGGGTGAGTCTTGATGAATGGGTCAGGAGGCAGGGCCAGATTAATCATGGGTGAGTCTTGATGAATGGGTCAGGAGGCAGGACCAGATTAATCATGGGTGAGTCTTGATGAATGGGTCAGGAGGCAGGACCAGATTAGCCATGGGTGGGTCTTGATGCTATTATTGAATGGGTCAGGAGGCAGGGCCAGATTAGTCATGGGTGGGTCTTGATGCTACTATCGAATGGGTCAGGAGGCAGGGCCAGATTAGTCATGGGTGAGTCTTGATGAATGGGTCAGGAGGCAGGGCCAGATTAGTCATGGGTGAGTCTTGATGAATGGGTCAGGAGGCAGGGCCAGATTAGTCATGGGTGAGTCTTGATGAATGGGTCAGGAGGCAGGGCCAGATTAATCATGGGTGAGTCTTGATGAATGGGTCAGGAGGCAGGACCAGATTAATCATGGGTGAGTCTTGATGAATGGGTCAGGAGGCAGGGCCAGATTAGTCATGGGTGGGTCTTGATGAATGGGTCAGGAGGCAGGGCCAGATTAGTCATGGGTGAGTCTTGATGAATGGGTCAGGAGGCAGGGCCAGATTAATCATGGGTGAGTCTTGATGAATGGGTCAGGAGGCAGGACCAGATTAATCATGGGTGAGTCTTGATGAATGGGTCAGGAGGCAGGGCCAGATTAGCCATGGGTGGGTCTTGATGCTATTATTGAATGAGTCAGGAGGCAGGGCCAGATTAGTCATGGGTGGGTCTTGATGCTACTATTGAATGGGTCAGGAGGCAGGGCCAGATTAGTCATGGGTGAGTCTTGATGAATGGGTCAGGAGGCAGGGCCAGATTAATCATGGGTGAGTCTTGATGAATGGGTCAGGAGGCAGGACCAGATTAATCATGGGTGAGTCTTGATGAATGGGTCAGGAGGCAGGGCCAGATTAGTCATGGGTGGGTCTTGATGAATGGGTCAGGAGGCAGGGCCAGATTAGTCATGGGTGAGTCTTGATGAATGGGTCAGGAGGCAGGGCCAGATTAATCATGGGTGAGTCTTGATGAATGGGTCAGGAGGCAGGACCAGATTAATCATGGGTGAGTCTTGATGAATGGGTCAGGAGGCAGGGCCAGATTAGTCATGGGTGGGTCTTGATGCTATTATTGAATGAGTCAGGAGGCAGGGCCAGATTAGTCATGGGTGGGTCTTGATGCTACTATTGAATGGGTCAGGAGGCAGGGCCAGATTAGTCATGGTTAGTCTTGATGAATGGGTCAGGAGGCAGGGCCAGATTAGTCATGGGTGAGTCTTGATGAATGGGTCAGGAGGCAGGACCAGATTAGTCATGGGTGGGTCTTGATGCTATTATTGAATGGGTCAGGAGGCAGGACCAGATGAGTCATGGGTGGGTCTTGATGCTATTATTGAATGGGTCAGGAGGCAGGGCCATATTAGTCATGGGTAGGTCTTGATGCTATTATTGAATGGGTCAGGAGGCAGGACCAGATGAGTCATGGGTGGGTCTTGATCCTATTATTAAATGGGTCAGGAGGCAGGACCAGATAAGTCATGGGTGGGTCTTGACTACTATTGAATGAGCCAGGAGGCAGGGCCAGATTAGTTATGGGTGGTGCTTGACTACTATTGAATGGGTCAGGAGGCAGGGCCAGATTAGTCATGGGTGGGTCTTGACTACTTTTTAATGAGCCAGGAGGCAGGGCCAGATCACAAGAGTTACCTTACCTCAACTTACCTCCAGTGGAGATCCAGACCATGCCATCCCAGCTCACAACCACGGTCATACTAGGATTGTTACATTCTGTCTCTAAAGGAAGGTGGGGCTCTTTTTCTGCTTCTCTGTTTAATTCACTATTCTTAAGCACTATAGTAATAACGAGATTACATTTTTTTGTCACTGAATAACGAAACTAAAGTGAGCTGAAGTGCAATGGAACCAAACGGCATTTCAAGGGACTGTAAAGCCTGCAACAATAATAATGAAGCAAGCAGCTCACTTGATGCATGTCCCATGTACCTCTCCTCCATTTCCCACAGCATTGGGTAGAAGCTGTAGCAGAGCTAAAATGTTTGCCCTTCTTTCAATTTTATTCCCCAAGGACTACGCTAAAACGCTCTCAGCGTGAGACCACTGCAGCTGTCTCTGACCACAACAGAGCATGCTCTAGACTCAAAGCTGCGCCATGACATGCTCTTCCCAGCTCAGCTATGACCCAGAAATTAAAGCGAAAAAAATAATTTTTGCTTAGAATACATAAGTTACCTAGAAAATAAAGAAGCCAAACTTGATTGGAAAGAGGGGGGGGGGTGAGACATGTAATGCCTCCCACTTATAATGCTGTGTTAACACCCCCATTCCCATTTAGATTAATAATACCTTATAGCTCCAGTCATACTACTATTGAATGGGTTAGGAGGCAGGGCCAGATTAGTCATGGGTGGGTCTTGATACTATTATTGAATGGGTCAGGAGGCAGGACCAGATAAGTCATGGGTGGGTCTTGACTACTATTGAATGGGTCAGGAGGCAGGACCAGATCCCAAGAGTTTGAAACTTACCTCCAGTGGATTGGAGGGGGGGGGGGGGCTGAGGCATTTAATGCCTCCCACTTATAATGCTGTGTTAACACCCCCATTCCCATTTAGATTAATAATACCTTATAGCTCCAGTCATACTACTATTTAATGAGCCAAGAGGCAGGGCAGATCAGTCATGGGTGGGTCTTGATGAATGGGTCAGGAGGCAGGACCAGATAAGTCATGGGTGGGTCTTGACTACTATTGAATGAGCCAGGAGGCAGGGCCAGATTAGTCATGGGTGGGTCTTGACTACTATTGAATGGGTCAGGAGGCAGGACCAGATCCCAAGAGTTTGAAACTTACCTCTAGTGGATTTGGGGGCGGGGGGAACTGAGGCATTTAATGCCTCCCACTTATAATGCTGTGTTAACACCCCCATTCCCATGTAGATTAATAATACCTTATAGCTCCAGGCATACTACTATTGAATGAGCCAGGCGGCAGGACCAGATAAGTCATGGGTGGGTCTTGACTACTATTGAATGAGCCAGGAGGCAGGGCCAGATGAGTCATGGGTGGGTCTTGATGCTATTATTGAATGGGTCAGGAGGCAGGACCAGATAAGTCATGGGTGGGTCTTGACTACTATTTAATAGGTCAGGAGGCAGGGCCAGATCCCAAGAGTTTGAAACTTACCTCCAGTGGATTGGGGGGGGGGGCTGAGACATTTAATGCCTCCCACTTATAATGCTGTGTTAACACCCTTATCCCCATGTAGATTAATAATACCTTATAGCTCAAGTCATGCAAATGCAATCAACACCCTACCTCTATAATGTGTATGGTAAACAGAGGGTGTGGATTGGAGCTACTACTTACTGCTGCTAGTTTTATAAACAGGTCATGTTAAATAGTCCAATTTCCTTGATTTATACCTACAAATATGCAATGACCTCGATAAATGAGAACCTTCACAGGCATGGAGGAGAAAACCAAGCTGGCGTAATTGCAGAGGGAAAGACTGAATAGGGGAAATGTTTAATGGGTTAATCTGCTTTGTCCATTGTGTTTTTGTAGCTAAAACCTGACACTAAGAAGCTTTGCAGCAGGATTTCAGAGACGGAATATCAGTCACCTGGTGGATTAAACCCTTTGAGGAAAGTAGGAAGTAGGAATTAGGAATTCTCAGGTCATGGTCCAGGTTTATGTAGCAGTATATCAAAACAAACCACAGCACTTCATATCTTCCAGCTGATTACATGTAACAGTTAATGTTTACAAAGGATAGAAGCAAGGTTACCAGCAGGCATAGAACTGTGTAAAGTGTGTTCTACTAGAAGAACACAACAGGAGCCCGTAATTGGGGCACCCACCAATTAGATTTTAGGGTGCAGTGAACCTGGGCTTACATACTAAGCAACCCTCTTCATTGCATATCTAGTATCACGCACACCCTAAAAGTGGGAGTGGGGGATTGGTGTGTCTTATCGAGTGAATGTGTGAGAGGAGCAAGTGCAATAAAAGACCAGCGCGCAGGAAGCATTTAAACTTACACTTGTTGTGTGCCGGTCCTCAAATACCAGGCACCACACACACCCCACTCCACTGATTGTGTTCGGGTGGGAGTAGCCTATTCACGGAATATGCCTCGCCCACCCGCCGGAAGCAGGAATGCCGCTAACTGCATATAATGACCGCTGCTCACTGCCTGTAATGAGGGACGCCACACACTGCCTGTAATGGGGGGTGCTGCTCACTGCCTGTACAGAGGGATGCCACACATTGCATGTAATGAGGCATGTTGCACACCTCCTGTATTGAGAGATGCCGTTCACTGCCTGTAATGAGAAATGCTGAACACTTCCTGTAATGGGGGATGCCGAACACTGCCTGTAATGAGGGATACCACGCATTACCTGTCGGGGGGGATGCCGCTAACTGCATATAATGATCGATGACGCTCACTGGCTGTAATGAGAGATTCCAATGCGTGGCCAATGCATCTTATGGAGAGAAAATACAGTATAAAAATACAGTGCTCAAAAAAATAAAGGGAATGCTAAAATAGCACCTAGTTCTTACTGAATGAAATATTCCAGTTGCACGTCTCTTCGTCTGCAGAATGCAGCCCCAGGAGTCCTATAATCGGGCACACACCGGAAGACCCGGGCCATAGTGGAGAGGGCCTTTGAACTGTTGAAGTCCAGATTTAGATGTTTGGGCCATACAGGGGGAGCACTGCAGTATGACCCCAACAAGGTCATCCAAATCATCATAGCGTGCTGCATAATTTTGCCCTGATGCAGCGTGTCCCCCGTTATCTGGATCTGTCCCCCTCTCCACCCAGCCAGGAGGCAGATGACATTTATGATGGCACCACTAGTGCCTCTGGCCATCCTGTGCGTACACATGTAATTTCTTCTTTTTTTTCTTAACTTTTGTTTGTTTATGTTTTTGTGTGTTTCTAATATTTGTTGCCTCTGTGAAGGCCTTTTTTTTGGCTTAAACAATTTAGTAATGATTTAATTACTAAACATTTTACACCTGATTTGAACGTCATGCAGTTTATTTGGTCATGTTTGTTAACCTTTATTAACCTTCATTAATATCAAAACAACACAAACATCAATGCATCAACTTAGGCAACAACAGCTAAGGTCAAAATTCCATATATTTTCTGGGAGTTTGTCAACTTTTATTTGAAGGGCACTCGCAGACTCCATGTACATACATTTTAATACATAACTATAAATAGGACCAGACTCCTGGCCCCTAGCAATTGGCCACATACAGGAGTTCTAAAGTAAATGACTCCAGCCCGAAGTTTCCCCACCCACCAAGATCCATAGGGAGCAACGATTTCCAAGGGAATAGTCAGCCAGGAATACATAGGGCCACATACACACCCTCTCCTGCTCGGCCACATTTGCCACCGGCACAGGTGGAAACCAGCCATACTTATGCCACATCCATGCCTGTAAGTTGGGTGGCCACCCAGCAAATGACCCCCAGTTCTAATGCCAGTCCAGTCCAATCTTTTCCATGGGCAAATGTTTTTTTCCAGCCAAGAATGTCCCCCAATATTGCCAACAAACAGGATGAGCCAGCCAGCATTTTCTTAGGCCCAAGCCTGCAGCGTGGGAGCTTGAGCGGCCGCTTCAGTGAGGCTTAAGGTCCGCCATAGGCTAGTGGGCTATGAGAGCACTCTAATAAGCTATATGGCCGAATTCCAAAACAAACCAGCAAAGCCATAAACAACCCAATCTTGGTTGTGCTCACCACACAGGTAAATAGAGTTGGGATGTACAGGAAAAATGTGGAGCAGATCCAGGTCACATAGATATTGATGGTGCCCATAATAAGGTTGTGGTGGGCCTTGGAGGTGGCCCAACACTTGGGCATGTGTGGCATTCATAATCTGCCACTGCTCCAGCATCTGTCGCTAGTTCAAAATTCATCTAGCATGGCAGAGAAGTTTGCATTTAAGGTGGCCGTTTGTTCTGCCATCTGTCTGTTTAAGGTGGCCATTTGTTCAGCCACCTGGCTGTTGCTCGTCCTAAAATCAGTCAGCATGGTGGTGAATGTAGTATTGAAGTTCTCTAATTGTGCAGTAAGCTGCTCTGTTGTTCGTTAAGTCACCTGCCTAAAGTAACGGCTGTTATGGCGCCATGCTGACTCCATGATCGGCACGTGCCTCCCCTGGGAAACTGGTCGACGTTGTTGACTGCGTCTTCCACTTCCCCGGGTTTGTGCGCCTGCAGATGATGGAGTTCTAGGGCGAGCAACAGTACCAGATGTGCTTGGCAAAACCTCTGCAGCAGAGCTAGCACTGGGGACTGTAGGCTCAGTCTCAGCCTGCTGCCTACGATAGGCTGGCAGCATGCGTCCAGCTTCACTCTGCTGCAGAGGATTTGTTGCAGTAGGATGCTGGGGCAGTGGCAGATTAGGTTCCAGGGGGGTCATTTGCGAAGGTCCAATACGGCTGGCATTCTCCTCCATCTCCTGGATGACATCCATTAGTGTGGGAGTCTGTTGGGACATGTGAAAAAGTGTGTCAGATTGGGCCCTAAATATCTTTAAGAACAAAATAAGTCATGTGCATTCACATGCATCACCAGTTTCAAGTCCACTTACCCTAGATATCTGGTCCTGTGTCCTAGGCAGCAGGGAAGTAGACAGCGTGCTCAAACTGGAGGAGGCTTCCACACTTCCAGAGGCTGGATGCTGGGCTGTGTTAAAAAGTAAAAGGCACGTAAACACACAAACACCCCTTGATGAGCCTGATGAGTACATATGCTTTAGCAAACACGTGGGCAAGCAGGAATGACAACTCCACCAACGGCCAAAGTTGCCCTTCCCAATGAATCTGAGGCTATCTTATATGTATTCCTCACCCTGTACATACAGATTGGTCACATTAAATAATCCAAACATGCATGTACTGCATGTTAGGAGGCTTTACAGATCAAAAATGGCGCCTTAGGGGCCAACAGTCAGCTTGCAAATGGCATTTGGTTCCAGAATATGCTGCTGTGCATTCTTGCAATGTTGACCTTTCCCTGACTCCAGCTCAAGTTTGTCTGACCAAAGCACACCTACAACCCCAGTGGTAGAAACACAAAGAAGTAAGTGTTGTCTATTATTGACTATGTTCACATCACATGCAGTGCTTTGGTAAGATAAATTGGTTAATATTGACCAGAAATACTGTCAAAGGTCGTGTATGGCCTGCAACACTTTTTAAGGACCATTAACTACTGCACCCTGGGAGAGTGGCCATCATGAAGGCCATTCCTCAGACATTAAACACCCACCGAAAACATTAACCTTCCCTCAAAGGCACTCCCTAGGGGCCTGTGTTCATATCTGCCTGTGAGCCTCATTTCACAAGTTTACTATAGTTCACATTAAAACATTACTAACCTGCAGAAATATCCTGGATGTCTGTGTCGTGTCTGCCAGAGAGGCCCTCTAATGGGACGGGGTGGATTAAAGCCAGGAGCATTTCTTCAGCTCTGGTATATTGTAATTTGGTGGGGAAGCCTCCGCTAGTTTGGAAGCTGAAAAATAGAGGTTAAAAAATATTTTCCATTGTGGTCACAAGCAGCAAAATGCAAACCTAAAAGATGCACGGTACCTGTGATTGCGCTGTTTATTCTGCTTCTTCCGCACTGCATACTTCAGGTCAGATATTTTTCTCTGTATCTGCTCCACATCTTTCCTCTCATCCTCCGCTGCATTCACCTGTCTGGCGAGGTCTTCCCAGATTTGGCTTTTTCGCATTTTGCTGGTTGCTTTGGAATGGCGGCCAAATAGCTCATCATAATAAAGTGTGAGGCCACTTGCCAAGGCTAGGGTTTGTGCCTCCCCAAACCGGCCGCTCAACTGGCCTCACCGCAATGTTCGGCCTAATGGTTGTTCTTCTGGCTCATCTATGTTTGGTGGCAATTCAGGGGACATTCTGGGCTGCCTGTGTGGTGATGAATCGGCCGTCACGTGGCTGGAAAAAGACTGGACTGGCATTAGGACTGGGGGTCCTTGCCTGGGTGGCCACCGAACTTCCAGGCGTGGATGTTGCATAGGTCTCGCTGGTTTCCACCTATGCCGGTGGCAAATGGTGCCAAGGAGGAGAGGGTGTGCTTGGGGGGCTCAGGCTTCTGGCCCTCTGCCTCTTTGGGCCCTTGGAACTTGTGCTCCCTTTTCCTTTGGATATGGTAGGGCGGAGAGCAGGAGAGGGTGTGCTCGGGGGGCTTGGGCTTCTGGCCCTCTGCTTCTTTGGGCCCTTGGAACTTGTGCTCTGTTTATCATGGGATGTGGTTGCGCGGGGAGCAAGAGAGGGTGTTGTTGGGGTGCTCGGGCTTCTGGCCCTCTGCTTACTTTTCCCCTTGGACATTGTGGTCCCTTGCTGTTTGGATGTGGGTGTGCGGGGAGCCTTCTTCTTGGAGGATACTTCCTTGCGTGTGCTTGATGTTTTTGATGGCCCTGGAGTTGTGGCCAATGTAGCCTTGTGGTGGCCACTTTTGCTAAGCGTTTCAGGCACCTTTGTAGTAGATTTTTTGTGCGACTGAGTGCTCGGTCGGGAGGATGAAGTGTCCTCATGCCGCTCTGGCCTTTGCCTCTGGTTTTGGCCTCCTTTGCTGCTGGTTGCTTTGCGCTCGCTTTTTTGGGTGCCATGCTGAAAATCACAAAGAGCATGAGCTGTGTGTCTATTACCCTTTAAATACTATTGACTTGGTATGACGCGTACGCGTGCGTTCAAACGGCCGCGCGGAACACGGAAACCGCTGGGGCATTACCTATCTGCTGCGGACAAGAAGAAGGATGGCGCCCACAATCTTCACACGCCATCAACAAGAGTTTATTATGCTCATAAGTGTATTGTAAGGACGTTGATTTGCCATCTAAATGCATGCATAGGCCTTAAGGAAGCGCAGGAACGAACAGTTGTTTTTAAAAGTGATTTAAACTCTGTGCCAAACAGAAGTTAGTGCGCACATGTGCGAACCAACTCACTTGCATCTAGAAGGATAGTTTAAGGCTAGAAATGTGTTTGGGAATGTTATTTAGTCAACTGATCTAATTGTGACAGATATTTGTATGCTGTTTGATCTAACAACTATTTTTTATTTGTTGTTTTTTATACTATGCTACAGCGCAGGTATGACACCCAACGCATTTGAGAAGAGGAAACTGGCCCTGGAGATCGTGGCCCAGATCCAGCAGGAAACGGACACCACCTTCACCAATATGCAGCACTGATCGGACCTTAAGCGACTACACATGCCCCGGGTGCAGTGATTTTTTGCTAACCATTTCCCAAGTAAGTACATATCGATTGCATGATAGATGTAAATAATACAGAAGGTAGGCCTTTATTTATAAATGCTTTTCTTTTATAGTGTAGGAAATGGACTATCGCATCAGACCCACCCGGAGGCACACAGTCCGGCCAGTGTGGCATGAATCTGCAGCAGCAAGTGAAGGTGGTGGATCTCCAGGGCGACGTTCCTACCCCTCCTCTGTAGCTGCGTCAGACCAGCCCCTGGACCTTTCTACAGAGGAGGGGCGTCACGGCGTGGGCAGGTAGTCGTACCAAACGACTGAGCCATTAGCCTCTGGTATGTGACTCTTAATGTAACCCACACACATACATACTAATTAAACCAAAGCTGATTCCATTAATCTCTTTTTATAGATGAATATGTAGCGGGTGAACGATCTGGAGCAGAGACTGCAGCAGATCATGCCCAGAAGGAACATGGAGAAGGTGGGTGATGTCACACACACATTCTAAGTGTCATTTGGTTACTGTTGAATCAGACATTAGACGTGAGCCTATTTTAAATTTCTCAACAGCCTCACATTCCCAGCAGTGGCAGGCCCCAGACCGTAGGGTGGTCCTCCAAGCAGGGGTCGCCCACCACCGAAGTAAGTTGTAATGTAAATATTTTGAGTATGTGTAAATTATCATCACCAATCAACCTAAAAACATTGTCAATGTCCTTAGCATAATGACATATGGCCTCTTCCTTTAAGACATTCCTTAGCATAATGACATATGGGCTCTTCCTTTAAGACATTCCTTAGCATAATGACATATGGGCTCTTCCTTTAAGACAATCCTTAGCATAATGACATATTGCCTCTTCCTTTAAGAAATGCCTTAGCATAATGACATATGGCCTCATGAGTTAGCTTGAAAACTAATAATCATTCCATCCACAGCTGTTAAACATGTATTTGCAGAACAATAATTATTTTTTTTTTGACAGACACCGCACATGCGAGATTGGCACAAATCAGTGCCACGGTGTTTCGGTTGGTGGGCGAGATGCAGGAGCTGCGCGATTCGTTGGGGACCACAGATGAAGATCTGGGGCCTGCCATTGCTTTGTATATAGTTTTCTTGTTTTAACTAGTTTTTTAAAAATGTAAATATGTTTTTAGTTTTTACATTTTTTACATAAAAAAAATGTAAAATTTTGTACTGCCAAAAAATGGCCAACCTTTTTTTTTTTAAAAAAAGCAAACCAAATTGCCAGTTGGTATTAAAAACCACCAAAACTAAAACTTGTTTCTGTGTCATTTTATGTTAGAAAAAGATTTATTAAGGGTTGGTTACAGCAAAACGTAGGAAGAACACAAAATAAAAAAATGAAGAATATCCAGACCATGATGTGATTTAGGTAAACATTAGGTGTGCAACATGAAGATTATCCAGACCGCGATGTGATTGAGGTAAGCATTAGGTGCGCAACATGAAGATTATCCAGACCGCGATGTGATTGAGGTAAGCATTAGGTGAACAATATGAAGATTATCCAGACCGCGATGTGATTTAGGTAAGCATTAGGTGCGCTAAATGAAGAATGAAACCGCAATGTGACTGAGGTAAGCATTAGGTGCGCAACATGAAGATTATCCAGACCGCAATGCGATTTAGGTAAGCATTAGGTGCGCAACATGAAGAATGAAACCGCGATGTGATTGAGGTAAGCATTAGGTGTGCTAAATGAAGAAGAATGAAACCGCGATGTGATTGAGGTAAGCATTAGGTGCGCTAAATGAAGAATGAAACCGCAATGTGATTTAGCTAAGCATTGTAGCAGAAGTGAGTGATCAAAATATGGAGACAAGCACATTAATGAGTTAATTTTGTTGTGCGCAGGCGTAAGGTCGTAAAGATTTCCGTCTGGACATTTATTTATAGAAAAAGGAATTCAGAACAGGAAACGTAAATCATTCATTTGAGGTGACGTTGGAAAAAGGGAAAAAACGGAAGCCTACGTTGTTTCATGAGTAACCAAAACGAAAAACGAAAGCTGAAGAATGACATTCTCGTTGGCATACAAACAGACGAAGACTTTACTGAAGGTTTGCGATGCATGCTTAGAATCACTTGTACACTCATACGCAAAAATAAAAAATAAAACAGATCGACACAAAAACGAAATTCTTTTTATGTCTCTCTGAATCAACCCTATTGACTTGGAGTTTATTTGTGTTGTTTAAGTGTTCCCTTTATTTGTGTGTGTGTGTGTGTGTGTGTGTGTGTGTGTGTGTGTGTGTGTGTGTATATATATATATATATATATGTATATATATGTATATATATATATTAATATTGGAAGATCAATCTTATGTATGCTGCCCAAATTAGCCCAGTTGTTTACTGGCCAATAAAGGATATATAAAGATAATATTATAAATTTCTTGTATATTCACCCTCTCTCTGACCCCTTTACCATTAAGGTAGATCCCTAGTGAGACCTTGGTGGCCCTCGAAGTCGCTGTTTCCCCACATGCCAAATTAGCATGCTCGTTTGAATTTCAACAACAGGAAATGCCTAAAACAGGCCAAGGAAACGTACCACTTCTGCTCCTCTGTTTGACTGCTAGTGGCCAATTGGGGTAGCTGGACAGTGCCTGCCTGTAGAACCTTATTGATCCTCAATGGTGTACAAGCACACAAGTAGGTCTGGCTGCCACTTTACCATATAGGTTTGAAATGGATTTTCACTATCACTTCCACCTATAAAATAAAATAAAAAATAACTTCCCCTACCCCAACACCCTTGGTTGAACTTGATGGACTATGTTTCTATGACATATGTCTTTTTTTCAACCATATTAAATATGTAACTATGTAACTATCCTGGTGATTGTGGCTCTTACCTGGTGCATCCCGATTTGGGATGACACGATCAGCGAAACCCCTCCGACCATAAAAGCTCACCTTTACATCAGTCCCATGGTACATGCACAGGATCTTGTAGATTCTGCGCTCTATGCCATGTATACTAATCCACAGCATATAGCTCTGTTTGCAAACAGAGCTCCAGCATAGCCGATGTGAATGGCTGGACACCAGAATGCACCTCAGCCGCAAGATGCCAGTGATGCAGCCACGAATGTGCCGTAGAACTGCTGGAAAACAGAGTTATACGAGTGATCACGGGGACTTCACATAGGGGGGAATCTCAAAATGGGATGCTTTGGGAACTGGGAGAAGGACAGTGATTGTGCCTCTTTAAGTATTAAATACATGCATTATGGGGCATTCTGTGGATGAAATGAAAACTCACCTTTCCTGCAATCCCAAGGTACTTGGCCCAGCAGGCAGCTTACACTCCATTCATTTTTACTAAGGGCATGATATAACAAGCACTTTTGCCAGACAGTGCCACGTTGGTGCAAATTAGAGTAGTGAAAAACATAATTTATAATTTTTTTATCACATTTGTGCATGTTGCTGCACTGCAAGTAACACATTTACTAAAACATTAGTGGTGCGGCAACATGCTGAGAAATTTAGAAATCATATTTTGCTTTACTCTAATTTGCACTAAAATGGCATTGTCTGGCAGAAGTACTTGATAAATCAGGCCCTAAGTCATCTACGGGTAGTAAGTTGTTCTCCTGTGTATGCACCTGGTAAGTGTGGATGCTCCTGGAGCCGGTGCATTCACTATGGGATTGCCGACTATGTCGGTATACTGGACGATCGCCAGAGTGTCACACAGTGGGGTATCCCAAATCAGGTTGCCTGCTCTTTAACTATGCATAAGCTTGTTATACATACTGTTTTTTCAGAGGGTCAGATTTGGTAATAAAAGTACTACTATCTATAAGACTAGCTCTGGTGGTCTCCCTCAAAATCGGGATGCCCCGCTCAGTATACTGATCTCCTTGGCAATCCTATGGTGCATGCATGGGCCACGGCCACATTCTTGCCCACCTCTAGCTGAGGTGCATACCAACGTCTCTCTCACCATTCGGCATTTTCTGATCCCTCTGAGCCATAGCAGCAAAAAAAAAAAAAAATGACTGACTAGAATTATACATGTTTGCTGTGGGATTGTGCAATCTGGGGAATTTCACACAGCAGGACAAACAAAATTGTGATGCCCCTGCGAGCAGAAATAAAACTGAGGGTAGTAAAAAAAAAAAAAAAAAAAATGGTGTTTCATTCTGCTTTAAAGTCATACTTTAGTCTAAAATAAAAAAAACAAACACTATGCTCACCTTTCATCCCACAAAGGCTATCGCTGCTGGTCTGGTGTATACAAACTTACCAGAACGCACAAATCGAATCCTACGCCGGGCGCCACTCCCTCCTCCTCCTGCTCCGAAATCAATTCAGCGACACCGCTGTGCAGAGGGGACTATGGCGCACCCCACCCCCTCATCACAGGAACTATGGCATGCCCCTCTTCATTTATTTCAATGGAGAGGGGCATGCCATAGTTCCTGTAAATAGGGGGCGGGGCAGGGCGATGTTTTTCTACAGATGTCATTTACAGCAGAATATTGTCCAGTCATGCTCCTTAAAGTGTACCTACACCCAGAAAGCAAGTTTACGTCGTCACCTTCTATCCCGAGCCCAGTGCCCCAAAACATGAATATTGGGCAAAGGCTTTGTTAAAAAAAATAAACACAGGCTGTTTTGGGGCATTGGGCTGGCGGTAGAAGGTGACAACATAAACTTCCTTGCTGTGTATAGGATCACTTTAAAAAAATAGCTGTTGTGAAATATTTGCCAAAGTCGAATATACAATGGTATATATATATATGGCAATATGACATATATGGCAATATATACATTATCCCTTTCCTTTAGTTATTGTTTAATGTTACACTGCTATCCTGTGGTCACAGTTTTTATTACACTAACCTCATTTCTCATAAGTTTCCTGATTCCTGCCCTGCAAGATACACACTAAAGATAGAGGAAAGTGTTTCTTTTGATCTACACAGTGCTAATTTCCATAGCATAAACCTTCTACATGCAATAAAGTTATTTGTTTTATTTGGGTTCATTTTTTTTTTTTAAACATGCCCTTCTTCCCCAAACCAACCAGCAGAGGGGGCAACCCAGGACTCAGTAGCCGAAAGGCCACGCTGCTTAAAGAATAAGAGTTTATTCTCCCTGTACATACAGATTGCTCACATTAAAAATCATCCTACCTGCATGTACTGCAAGTTATGAGCCTTTAAACATCCAAGATCGCGGCTCATGGAACATCAGGCAGCCTGCAAACAGGAAGTGTCTTCTGACTGTGCTGCTCTGCATTCTGGGATTGCTGACCTTTTCCTGACCCCAGCTCTGCTCTGTCTGAGCAAAGCACAGCTATAACCCTGCCTCCTGCACTTTATCCCGCCCTCCTCTCCTCAGTAAGTGTGATGCTTCTGAGTCAAGATGGCGGCACCTGTATCCTAAAGTCCTTAACAGAGTTGCAGTCCAGTGGGGGAAAGAATAGTAAGTGACTAAAAACTTAAAATATAATAATAATTTTAGATGCTGGGGAATAGTTTTTTAAGGGTTTGGGCTTTCCAATAAATCATAGTGAACGTCCGGTCTCTTTAACACATATAAAAATCTTTCATATAAAGAAAAACACCTTCTGTGCTTTCAAAGAGTGGCAATCTTGTGTGAATCCCAACACCATAAGATTCTTAAATGACGTACCAGATGGTTTCACAGAAACGGCACTTAGATATAGGTCCTCTTGAAGGGCAGCCTCCCTACTTTTATAGAGGCAGAAATGCCCATAAATCAGATTTGACACAGGTTTTACACACTCGGATATTCTGTCTAGGTCCTCTTGAAGGACTTCCGTTAATTTAGTTGGACAATGCTCAAAAGAGACGATTATACATAGAAGAAACTACTAGCATGTCACCCACTGGTTCTGGCAGGTGGAATGGCAACCTCCAACTATCCTGTGCACTGGTATAAGAGTCTGCTTGACTTCCTACAAGTTCATCCTGAGTATTAAAAAAAATTCTACCATACCAAAAATATATTATTTTAAATTAACCGACTTACTGCCCGCATCTTATAACTTCTATCTCCCAATGGGCGGTGTCCTCTTGTTTCTTGGCATCTGTTAAAAGGGGAAACACAGGCTCCCCTTCTTTTATTCCTGGCTCTCAGCCAGGAATAATGGCCATGAGCAAGGGAGAGAGGCTTAAAATATTTAGCGGAAGAGGGGAGTGGACTTGAGGAGAGGGGGAACCCCTCCATGCCCCTCCCCTATTATTACCCTTATCTTGATGCTAAGGAAGGAGAAGGGGGACCTGTGTCCCCCTTCTAGCCAGATGTTGGCAGGGTGTTAGACACCCTGCTGCCATTATCTAAAGATACCCAGCACAGGACTGAGGTTGGGTGGAGGTAATTATAGTAACATTTAGAAGAATAATGTATTTTTACCTTGTAATTTTTTTGTATTACAGAACTTTTTCTGCAAATGCGTATTTTTTTTAAATACAAGATTATTTAAAGATAAAACTCTCAGAAACAAAAGTCTGCTGAATCAGGCATTTTCCTAAAAATATGCGAAAATACATTCTCGCACGCTGCTGAATCAAGCCAATTGTGTTGAAAAAGCAGTAGCGCTACACAGATTTGTATACTGCACCTTATCTGCTTTGCAGCAGGCCTCCTCTGACCAATCAGCAGGCTCCATTCCCTTGCTGCTGCTGCCTGGGATGTCTGGTCTTTTTTGTTGCCGCCACTAAATGGTCTTCCTTACGTAGACTGCTCAGTCGTGGTAGTGGTGAGAACTGGAGAATGATCAGCAATGGCAAAGATCAAGTAGCAATGTTGAGGCGGTGGGGAGAATTCAGAGATGGTGAAAGAATGTGAGGGGGCGGCAGAGGACACATCAGCAGATGCGGAGGCAGTGGCAGCAGCCGCAGAGGCAGTGAGTAGCAATGTGCGAGGTGCTAAAAAGGAGACAGGCAGCCCAAATAGGTAGAAAGTAAGTAGGATCCAGAGGTGGCAAATCATCAGCGGAGGTGATGGATCAGGGGGTAAAACCTCAATGCATATGCTTTATATCCCCTGCTTATAGAATCCTAAGGGCTGTGCTGTATTTGCTTTGCAGGCTATAATAAAACTGGCAAGCAACACAGCACATAGATGACTGAAGGCAGGCTTTGATTTTAATGGGCACATGTTCCTTTCCATTTTTCTTTGTATGGCAGTATTCCTAACCCAAGCAGGCAGTTGTGAATGGGACCAAAAGGAAATATATTTTAGAAATAGTCGTTTTTCACAAATGCTCAACTCTAATTCTAGGGCACCAGCTTGAGATATACATGGTGTGTTTAAGCTTTTCAGTGCCCCTATGTAGAACACAATCTACATAAAGAGATAACCCTAAGGCTGGGGTGAAGGAACTCTGCCGTCCTGCACAGCCAAGTCCCTAACCTCAAACAGTTCTGATTTAAAATTCTTACTGCAGACCATACTGCTTTACCCCACATCTGTGCCTGATCTCACAGAGACTATTTTGTTTGAATGAGACAGACTGGATTCAACATTTTGTGGAAAATATTCCCATAAGATTCAGGATGGAATGGTACCTTGGGAAAGGTCAAGTACAGACTAGTGAGTTTGGGGCTAGTTCAGCAAGGCAGTTTGAAGGTTATGTGTCAGGTCTGGAGTTCCTCCACAGGCTGATTTCCCCTGCATTAATCTGCTCCACCAGCAGATGTCTCTGTCCTTCTGAGGTGTGTTAATCAGCCAGCACCTGTGGGACTTCCTGACCTATATAATCTGGTCAGCACATGGCCTCGGCGGATCAGCATTAATCTGTCTTTTGAACCTGGACTCTGGAACTCTGCAACTTGAACTCTGTACCCTGTACCCAGGACTTGCTTTAGTCTTAGCCCTAGCCTCAGTTATAGCCTTAGCCACAGCTTCAGCCTTTGTTGGACTTTGGACTTCCAAGCACGTATGTTTTCTGACTTCACAGCAATCTGAGTGTGTTTCATGCTCCCTGGTTTACCTATGTGTATATATGTATATATGTTTGCCGCATATCCGCCTCTATCTCTCAGTCTAATTCTGGTAGTTACTACTATTGGTGTAAACAATTTAACACTCCTGAATGGCTCGTCCCATATATGTAATAACTAAAATATTAATTATATATATATATATATATATATATATATATATATATATATATATATATCCTGCCCAGCTCGACTAAAATAGGCAAACAAATATATAAATATTATTAATATCTGGCCAATGATAACACAATGGAGATACGCATAAGACTGTAGGTTCTTTCGACTTCCGGTATATGCGAAGGACACTGAGACAAGTAGTGAATAAAGAGATATATTGTTGACAAAATAACACAATAATGCAATCAAATCTTACAACAAAATACAATACAGTTCTGAGCCCAACATACATATACCCAAAGATTAAGGCAGTTACCTGACCAGCAACTCATATCATTACCATCCTGACCAGGGAACCCACCAGCCCACTGTCCAGCTCACAGCCTTCTTCTCTCCTTTCTCTCTTCCCTCTCCTGCCTCTGCTCCCAGCCACCTAAGGCTCCCCCCAGTTATACACAGAAAAACCTTTGATCTCTGGTCTTCCTTCTTCTTTGATCTTTTATAACCCTAGTCGTAAGTTTTAGCTTCTCCTAATCTGGCTTCTCTACCTTGTCCCCACCTGCTGCTTTGTTTGGATCTTATTGCTTTATTGTCTCAGGGTGCTGATACTATCTATTTTGAATACAATTCCTGCCCGGCAACCTAGGCCTGATTGTAAACAGCTTCCCACTGGTGTCATGCCCTGAACTATTTTGCTGTACATTCCTATATTTATATATGCAACATTATTAGCAATATTGATTTTCCATAAAGGCCCATTATTTACATTGGGATTTCTCAGATGAGAAATCCATGACATTATGTCTACTGTAAAGAGCAGGAGGAGGAAGAGTTAATTAAGTACTGTACCAAGACTCGTGGTCAGGTGATCTTCTGCAGAACCAGACAGTACTACTAACTTGTGAGCTCTCGATTGGCACAGCTTGTCTGGGCCAATCCGATGCTCTGAAACCTCCTGGTTTCAGAAAACGGCGCCCCTGGTGCCTCACCCCTCCATTGAAGTGGGGATGCAGGTAATGGAATGGGGGTATTGGCAAATCACCCACTTTCTGCCCCCTTGCCAGTGAACTAGTATAGGGGGTCTCATGGCTCCCTTACCAGTTCATAAAGAGTAAAAAGTAAAAACAAAAACAATGACACAGAGAAAAGGGTATTTTTTTTACTTACCTGAAATCCCGATGTCCCGCGCCAATCACTGCCGCTGCAATGACAGCCTAAAGTAAACGGGAGATGCCGGGTGGGGGGTCAGGGAGTCGGAGTGCTTTTTTTTCGGCAGTGGCACAGAAAAATACCAGGCACGTTGCTTCCACTTGCTTGGCACTTAAAGTGAGTAGAAGAGAGCATTTAAAAACGAAAATGATCTTAGTATAGGTGAGCTGCAGGGACACCCTCTTAAAGTGCACCTATAAATAAGTTTATGTGTTCACCTTCCATTCCTAGTCCTGTGCCCCAACACATCCTGTGTTTCTTTACCTCGGCCTTTGCCCAATATCCATAAATACAACTGGTAGTAGTATTACGGTGAATGGCAGCCATATGCTATTTCATTCAGTTATAACCAGACTGTCACATAATGGCAATTAGGTTGAAGTGCTCCCCATTGCTGAGCTGTGTGTACTGTGACTAAATGCATCATCACTGGGGGTGGGGCTGCTCAGCCAAGGAGCAATATGGCTGACTGCATCCAGTTTGTGTTATAAATATTGGGCAAAGGCTGAGGTTAAAAAAATAAATACACTAGGAGGCTGTACCCCCCCTGAGTTTTGGTCGCCTTTACAGGGGCATCTCAATTTGGGATGCCCCTGTTTGTGAAAGAACCTCCCTGTTTGGCCGTCAACTCGAACTGGTGATCCCACAGTGCATTCACCAGTTCCAGGAAAGTAATGAACAAAGTGAGGAAGGGGGTCACACACAGGAGCATCCAAAATCAGGAGAATCTGGATTAGTTTAAACTCCGAGGTCAGGTTTAAAGGGGTTTGGTGCACTTCAAATTAGACCAAAACAAGATTTTTGGTCCAAATAGCATAATCCTTAGGGGGCATCCAGATTTGGGACAGCCCTTGGTGATGTGACGCAACTCTTCACCACAAAGGGGCCCACTGAGACCATGCCGCCCAAGGGCCCACATAAACCTAGAGCCAGCCCTGATTCCATACACGTTTTAACACTTTTGAAAGATTTCACTTTTTGGGAAAAAAGAATGAGAATGTCACCGTTGCTGAATCACCAGCTAGGAAAACCAAGTCAATGGCATATTTTTTCTCCTAAGAAAATTAAGAGAGCTTTTTACTCATTTTTACACTGTAGTAAAAAGTGCCATTGACTTTTATTGTCTTCCTATCTGGTGATTCAGTAACAATGGAAATCTCATGTCTTCTCATAAAGTGATTTTTTTACTGCTATGAGAATTGTTTTCAACTCTTATTGAATCGAAGCCTTCTTCAATTAAAACAACATCCTTATTCTATTAATACATCGCCGCAATTTTCTAAATTTTCTACACAATCCAATCTTCTAAATACACCAATTAAATCCAGCTTAGTGTTTCATACATCTTTTCCCATGCAGACCAGTCGAGTCACTGGTTCCCACACCAAAATATGTGTCCAGATGCCCAGACCTAGGGAAAAAAGGGGAGGGGGAAGAAAAAGGCAAAAAGGGAAAGGAAAGAGAAAAAAGAATAACCTTTTTGCCTATTCCCAAATGGCCACCTCAGACCTCCCCCTCCTCCCACCACCTTTCCCAAACCTCCCCGTAATATGCCTTCCCCCCCTCTTTAATTGTGGTTCCATCTCACCTATAAAGTCTATTTGTTGAATAGTCTCTTCCTCTCCCCAATTCGCCATTTCCTGGTGATCAATAGTTTCACTGTGTTAAGCATCTGAATCATCATGCTATATGAAGGTTAATTCAAGCCCTTTGGATGTCTATGTAGAAGAGCTACCAATATGTCCAATCTTACTTCATTCCTAATTACCTTTGCTATCAGATGTTTTACAGTATCCCAGGCATCTCTGATTTTCTGACAGGTCCACCAAATATGTTCAAAAATACCATTTTCTCTTTCACACATATAGCATATAGCTGATGTTTGTGGAAAAATCCTGTGGAGCTTTGTAAGGGTCAGGTACCATTGCAAGACCATTTTATAATTTAGTTCTTTAGTTTTTTGCCAAGACTCAACTCTGATATTTTCACTCAATGAGTTTTCCCACCCTTTACTTCCTACTAAGGGAAATGATTTGTCTGCCTTTTCTCTAAGCATTTTATAAACCCATGATAAAAGGTGGTTCTCCCATACATGCTATCTACTAGGCCAGGTGTAAAATCTGGGTTGTTTTTTAGCGACATAATAGGGCCTGGGATTCAGAAAAGCTCACCTTTCCTCCCGACCAAAGCCAGATCAATCATTAGAAGTTTCACTAGATCCCTTTTGGGGAGCGTGCAATTCCAGATCAATTCAACACCAAGGGATGTCCTTTCAGAAAACTTTCAATTTAAACCCATTTTAACTAATCTTCTTTAGTATGCCATTCTCTTAATTGTTAAATTGTATTCGCCTTATAATACATCTCAATATTCGGTAGCTGCAAATCCACCCCTGGCTTTCCCCATCGTTCGTTTTCTTAAACTAATTCGGCATTGCTTGTGACCCCATATATATTGCGCAATTTCTTGTTTACCAATGAAAAAAGTTTTTGGGTAGTTTGATCGGTAGAGTTGTGATCAAGTATAAGATCTTTGGAAACAATTTTATTACCATCACTCTGTT
This sequence comes from Gastrophryne carolinensis, assembly GCA_027917425.1. Classification (NCBI taxonomy): domain Eukaryota; kingdom Metazoa; phylum Chordata; class Amphibia; order Anura; family Microhylidae; genus Gastrophryne; species Gastrophryne carolinensis. Next base: position 173,756,860 of record CM051243.1, read on the forward strand.
GAACCAAAAGGTTATTAATTTGTACATCTGCTTTAATTTGTAAATACGATATCAGCCCGCACTCCAGTAAATCAGTATATTCAGTAATCTAATAAAGTCCAACAGGACGTACAAACGTGCAGTTATGGTTAGTGTCCATATAGTCCTTTATCGGACGTTTCGGGGGAATCCCGTGCCCCTTCATCAGGGAGATGCACATCAAACAGAGCTGCAACCAAATCAAGGGTTAAATACCCTCACAGTACATGAGAAAAAGCCCGCCTGACATCATCAGTGAGGTCACCGGTGACGTCAGCGGCGTAGAAGCAAAGCATTGCTGTATATATATAACAGGAAATATATAAATGTATACTAAGGGGTCATGATGCCCACATATAACAATTTAAATATCTATGACCCTCGGAGAGGGTACACATTACCTGCCGCGCGTCCCTGCACAGTAACGGGGTCGCCTCCGCTGTACTGCGGTTGCCAAGCAACGCAGCAAACTGTCTCTTGAGCCAGAGGCGTACGTTACCTGGTCCCGGGTCTGCCTGGTAACTGATGACGCGACTCTCGCCTGATTGGCTGGCGGTGGGATCGCTGACACATGCAGACCTGACCAGGCTTGGTAGCAGTGAGAGCCAGCTTCGGGCAGGAGCAGGTAGCAGTGCGCCGGAAGCTGCGGCTGCGTTTCATCAACTATGTAACACATCACTAATATGAACAGTATAACAGCATATTGGGAAGGGGGATGATCATGGGGAGGGTCCAAGAAAGGGTAGCAGGGATCACACAACAAGGGATTCCAAAGTAGAAGATGAATCACTGGGGATCAGAGAGGGAAAGCGAGGAAGGGAATTGGGGCAGAAAAGAGGGGGATGGCCGAGGGTAAGAGGGATCGAATAGAAGGGATACCAAGGATAACAGGGGATAGATTGAGAAGGAAAAAGAGGAAGAAAAGGGAGGGAGGAAGGGGGGCACTTGGGCCACCCTACAGGTCTAGAGAAAAGAAGGGATCCTAGTAAGAGGGCTTATAAGAGGGATAACATGGAAAGGAAACTGAAAACCAAGAGGGAAAGACCAAAGGAAGAGAGAGAGAGAGACACAGGGAAGAATGCTAGATCTAGTAGGGAGAAGAAGGTGTAACAAGAGGGATCAAGTAGGAGGAATCCTAACAAACTAAATTGAGAAAGACATGAAAGAGAGGGGGGAGGGAGGGTGAAAAGGGGAAGAAGGAGAGAAGAAGAAGAAGGAGCGTGGAGGTGCCTGAAAAGGAAGAGAAGAATTAGGTAATTATTGGCCTAACATGGTTAATACAGAGAACATTCAGCGCTTATCCAAGATAAACGAGAACCTAAACGTATTGAGGCCCTTAGGCTGTACAGTGCAGAGTCTGTGTATTCAATATGTCTCCCTTTCTAGTAACCGGGAGTGGCGGTCGCCCCTTCTAGGGGGCTTTTTTTATGTGCAAAACTCATGTGTTTGGTGTCCCAGCCGTACAAAATGTGCAGCCACCGGTTTCTCGTCGTCTATTAGTTCTCCCTTACGGTGTCTATTTAAATGAGTCAGAATGTCACTTTGTCGCTGCTGGAACCTCTTTTTGAATAGTCTTTCCAACATAAGCTAGGCCACATGGGCACTTCAACAAATATACACAGTATTCCGTTAAACAGTTGTAAAGCCCTCCAATTTTTACCTTCTGTCCAGTATGTGGGTGAAGAAGATCAGATCCTACTATCATTGAGTTGCATATATTACAGTTATTACACCGGGGGTCTCTGATATTTCTCACAGGGGTCAGCCTGTACCAACACATCCCTCAGGCTTTTATTCTTGTAATACATTTTTCTAACTGGTTGTTTAAGTGGCTGGCAAGGGTCCGATTCGGACTGTAGAATATTGTGGTGCCTCCTAATGAGCTTAATCTTGGGTGATGCATTGTTGTATGTCTGCAAGAAGGGGTGGCCTTCCTCATTCCTCTTCGCTATTTTGGTTTCTTTGGTCCCATGATACATGTTCAAGGCTTTGTCATATGCCGTGGATAGGATGTGTTCGGGATACCCCGACCCTAAATTTCTCGTACATGCCACGTAACTGGTTCTCACGTTTTGCTGGATCAGAATTGATCCCAAGAACTCTTAAAAACTGAGAAATCGGTAGGCTATCCACCAGTTGTCTCTTCCCCCTCCCTTGGGTCTTTTTCAATAGAAATGTCAAGAAACGTGACATAATGGTCGGATACTTCAGGGTTAAAGATGATTGTGGGGAAGATGGAATTAATAAATTCCACAAACATCGTGAATTCCTCCTTTCCTTTACCCCATAGAACAATAACATCGTCTATGTAGAGCCCCCAAAAAATGACGTTTTCGGTAAACATGGGGACTGGTAAATATACCTTCTAGATAGCTCACAAACAAATTAGTGAAGGATGGTACAGCCACACTCCCCATCGCTGTCCTGACTATCTGCTTATAATAGTCCTTCTCAAACTTGAAGAAATTATTATATAGCACCAGTTCAAGCCCAGTTAGGATATATTTGGTCGGTACGGGAGATGAATCCCGTGTCAGAAAATGTCTGACGGCTTTGATCCTGTGTTCATTTGAGATATTGGTGTATAATGAAGAGAAGTCCATGGTGGCCATCAATGTGCCCCTCTTATTAGAGATCTCCCATATTTTTGCAAGAAATCACCTGAATCTCTAAAGTAAGATGGTAATTCCCTTACGTAGGGCTGTAAATAGTAATCAAGCCACTGGGCCAGTGTTTGAGTGGCAGAGTCTGTACCAGCAACAATTGGTCTGTATTTCAGGGGGTTTAATCCCTTATGGACTTTCGGTAGTCCATAGCTGACTGGTACAACAGGGTACTCAATATAGATAAAGCGGGCCGTGTCCTAGTTAATCCAACCATTAGCCAGGCCCAGTGCGCCAAACTATTTGATATTATTGCGAATGGCATTTGTCTGGTTACTCTATATATTCTCATAACTATGTACATCACTCAACATGTTCAAAATCCCCTGACGATAGTCACAATAATCAAGAACCACAATTGCTCCGCCCTGTGCCTTGAGAAAGAGACCTGCTTAGGTCTTGGAACGCGTGGGCCTGTCCGTGTGGGGATGCTGTAATCTAACCTTATCAAGTAAGAGGGATCTTGTGTTGTTGATCTCTGTATGCACTCTATTGCCTATAACTGGAATGAATTTTTTCACATATTGGTTGTAAACTGATGCACTTATACTTAGCACTGGCACTTTAGATATTTGGGAATGGGATTATTATGTAAAAAGCATTTAATATTTGTACATACTATGATGAATTGGTTAGACAGTTCCCCCTTGGGGCGTATTATGTAAGTGATAATTAGGTTTTTAAAAAGTTTTAATATTGCTGCTGATGAATTCAATGATTAAATAAAAATTGTATGATAAATCAAAAACGTGGTGAGTGCAATTGTTAGTCCCCTGGGCTCTTTTAGGGGGGTATTGAGGGGTAATCCCCACATTGGTTTACTTATCAAAGATGGGACAATGGATACAATTCTATTTGCTTATGCTTTTGCAAAAATGTTTGCATCAGAATTTAGTAAGGCAATCGTTTGATGCTTGAACATTGACTTGGATCTTTTCCAGCTTTGGGAAAGACTATCAAGTCTGCTATCAAGACTGTACTTGGCAACATCCCCATAGAGGCAATGCATTCAAATGCTCTGAGCAAATGTAGAGTCAAAGTATCTCCAAACATTGTATAGTATGCCATTGTGTAACCATCAGGTCCTGGTGCTGAGTTAGAAGCTCCCAAAAAGTCTTTCATTCTGTCCTCATTTTTATCTACATTCCTATTTGTTTTGATATAATACAGTTGTATTATAAAATTCTAAAAATTTACCAACTAATTTTTCAAACGCTTTATGTATATTTCCTTTTGCATCTACTATTTGCTTATTTGTACTGCTCTGTGTCTGGAATAATTGATTTTTTTAAAAATTGTATTCTCATGAGCACTAGAAGCTCTTTACAAGCCTCTTGAAGTTTGGCCAAATTTTGACACACCAATTGTTGTTTATGGGCCTGCTCAAGAAGACAAACTTTATTGACACACTCATCTAGCTTAGCTTGACAACTTTGTTTAGGGCAAAACCCAATGTGATTAATAGAGATGAGCGAACTTTTGAAAAATTCGATTCGACTGATTCGCCGAATTTTCCGACAAAAATCGTTTCGACCCGAATAAATTCGCAACGAATCGCTATTAAAAACGGCTATTTCTGAGCCTCCTAGAGCCTCATTAGGGTTGTAAACCATTCTGCCTTGCTGTAACACGCACAGGATGCGTGCTGGGTTAGTTAAATAATACTTTGAAGAAATATCACATGCAGATCAGAGGCATCGCTAATAGAATCGCAGAGCGGCACAATTGCAGAGAGTTGAAGTGGCATCACTATGAGGGGCAGAAGGAGCCCAAACATTGCTTTAAAGAGACACTGGAGTTGGCAGCAGCAGGAGCCCAAAAATTGGATGAATCACACCCTGGAGTTGGCAGCAGCAGCAGCAGGAGCCCAAATATTACTTTAAAGAGACACTGGGGTTGGCTTCAGGAGCCCAAAAATTGGATGATTCACACCCTGGAGTTGGCAGCAGCAGCAGCAGGAGCCCAAATATACACTGGAGTTGGCTTCAGGAGCCCAAAAATTGGATGAATCACACCCTGGAGTTGGCAGAAGTTGGCAGCAGCAGCAGCAGGAGCCCAAACATTACTTCAAAGAGACCCTGGGGTTGGCTTCAGGAGCCCAACAATTGGATGATTCACACCCTGGAGTTGGCAGCAGCAGCAGCAGGAGCCCAAATATACACTGGAGTTGGCTTCAGGAGCCCAAAAATTGGATGAATCACACCCTGGAGTTGGCAGAAGTTGGCAGCAGCAGCAGCAGGAGCCCAAACATTACTTCAAAGAGACCCTGGGGTTGGCTTCAGGAGCCCAAAAATTGGATGAATCACACCCTGGAGTTGGCAGCAGCAGCAGCAGCAGGAGCCCAAATATACACTGGAGTTGGCTTCAGGAGCCCAAAAATTGGATGAATCACACCCTGGAGTTGGTAGCAGCAGCAGCAGGAGCCCAAACATTACTTCAAAGAGACCCTGGGGTTGGCTTCAGGAGCCCAACAATTGGATGAATCACACCCTGGAGTTGGCAGGAGTTGACAGCAGCAGCAGCAGGAGCCCAAATATTACTTTAAAGAGACCCTGGGGTTGGCTTCAGGAGCCCAAAAATTGGATGATTCACACCCTGGAGTTGGCAGCAGCAGCAGCAGGAGCCCAAATATACACTGGAGTTGGCTTCAGGAGCCCAAAAATTGGATGAATCACACACTGGAGTTGGCAGCAGCAGCAGCAGGAGCCCAAATATACACTGGAGTTGGCTTCAGGAGCCCAAAAATTGGATGAATCACACCCTGGAGTTGGCAGCAGCAGCAGCAGGAGCCCAAATATTACTTTAAAGAGACACTGGAGTTGGCTTCAGGAGCCCAAAAATTGGATGATTCACACCCTGGAGTTGGCAGAAGTTGGCAGCAGCAGCAGCAGGAGCCCAAACATTACTTTAAAGAGACCCTGGAGTTGGCTTCAGGAGCCCAAAAATTGGATGAATCATACCCTGGAGTTGGCAGCAGCAGCAGCAGGAGCCCAAATATTACTTTAAAGAGACACTGGGGTTGGCTTCAGGAGGCCAAAAATTGGATGAATCACGCCCTGGAGTTGGCAGCAGCAGGAGCCCAAATATTACTTTAAAGAGACACTGGGGTTGGCTTCAGGAGCCCAAAAATTGGATGATTCACACCCTGGAGTTGGCAGCAGCAGGAGCCCAAATATACACTGGAGTTGGCTTCAGGAGCCCAAAAATTGGATGAATCACACCCTGGAGTTGGCAGAAGTTGGCAGCAGCAGCAGCAGGAGCCCAAACATTACTTCAAAGAGACCCTGGGGTTGGCTTCAGGAGCCCAACAATTGGATGAATCACACCCTGGCGTTGGCAGGAGTTGACAGCAGCAGCAGCAGGAGCCCAAATATTACTTTAAAGAGACCCTGGGGTTGGCTTCAGGAGCCCAAAAATTGGATGATTCACACCCTGGAGTTGGCAGCAGCAGCAGCAGGAGCCCAAATATACACTGGAGTTGGCTTCAGGAGCCCAAAAATTGGATGAATCACACCCTGGAGTTGGTAGCGGCAGCAGCAGGAGCCCAAATATTACTTTAAAGAGACACTGGGGTTGGCTTCAGGAGCCCAAAAATTGGATGAATCACACCCTGGAGTTGGCAGCAGCAGCAGCAGCAGGAGCCCAAATATTACTTTAAAGAGACACTGGAGTTGGCTTCAGGAGCCCAAAAATTGGATGAATCACACCCTGGAGTTGGCAGAAGTTGGCAGCAGCAGCAGCAGGAGCCCAAAAAATGGCCTAAAGACATAAATATGTTTTGCACCATTTGGAAAGTGTAAAACGTGGCACCATGCTGAATCTAGTCGCATGCATCAGGCATTGGTGGGTGGAAATCCTGGCTGATCCATCCCTGATTCATTTTGACAAAGGTGAGTCTCTCCACATTTTTAGTTGACAGACGAGTTCTCCTCGCCGTAACTATGGCCCCCGCCGCACTAAACACCCGCTCAGATGGCACGCTACTTGCCGGGCAGGACAGCTTTTCCAGGGCAAACTCTGCTAGTTGCGGCCACAAATCAAGTTTGGCTGCCCAGAAGTCCAGCGGATCCTCAAGGTGTGTTGGCATGGTCATGTCAAAGTATGACATGACCTGCTGGTTGAGGTCCTGCTCCAGGTCTTCCTGCTGCTCATGAGTAGCCTCACTATGCGGGTGTAGAAAGCTACTCATTAGCGACTGAAGACTGAGGCTGCTGCTGCTGATGGAGCTGCTGCTGCTGCTCCTGCCAACCCCCCCAGCGGCCATGGCAGTGGAAGGTGAGCGCAGAGGTCCCCTCGAGTCAGACCTGCGAGAGTATGGACCATGGCACAGATAGGCATCGGCCAACTGCCTACGTAGAATGTCTTTGTAGTAGTTGAGTTTGTCCTCCCTCTTGGTGGGTTTAAAAAATGCCCCCATTTTGTGCCGGAAGCGAGGGTCCAATAAGGTGGACAGCCAGAAGTCATCCCGCCGACAGATGGAAACAATTCTGGGGTCACTACGCAAGCACGTGAGCATGCTTCGTGCCATTTGCGCAAGTGACTCGGATGGACTACCTGTCTCCATCTCCACTGCATACTGCCACGGTGTGCCCGGGTCCTCTGTCTCGCCTTCCTCAAAAACCTCTAGCTCCTCTGGCTGCTCCTGCTCCTCCTCTCCTGTCCGCTGACTAGATAAACCAGCCATTTCGCCAAGCCTAAACTGTGTTTCGCTGGGCAACTCCTCCTCCTCCTCTTCCTCCTCCTCCTCCAGTTCAGCTCCAACGGGGTTCATGTGGCCGTAAGATGTAAACGCCATGTCTCCAGTGCCCTGACCAGCCATGGTTTCCAACATGTGCTGTAGTACATGAAGCAGTGGAATCACGTCGTTCATCCCGTAATCCTGCCGACTGACAAATAAAGTGGCTTCCTCAAAGGGCCTGAGCAAACGGCAGGTGTCACGTATGAGCTGCCACTGGTTGACATTGAAGTTACACAGGGGAGTCCCCCTATCTGCTTGGATCATCAGGAAATCTGTGATGGCTTTTCTCTGTTCATATAATCGGTCCAACATGTGAAGGGTGGAATTCCAACGGGTGGAAACATCGCAAATCAGACTATGTTGGGGGATACCATTCTGACGCTGTAGCTCAAGAAGGGTGTGTTTGGCGGTGTAGGAGTGGCTGAAGTGCATGCAAAGTTTCCTTGAAGTTGTTAGGATGTCTTGCAGATGGGGGGGAACACTTCAGAAACCGCTTGACAACCAGATTGAAGACGTGAGCCATGCAGGGGGCATGGGTCAGGCTTCCTTGGCGCAGCGCAGACAAAATGTTCTTCCCATTGTCGGTAACCATGATTCCCATTTTAAGTTTTCTCGGAGTAAGCCATGTTTGGATTTCCTGATGAATACATTTAAGCAGTTCCTCCCCTGTGTGACTCCGTTCGCCAAGACAAACCATGTGAAGCACTGCGTGACACCTCCGTGCCCTGCACACATGGTAGACTGGAGGGGCACTGAGACTTGAGCCTACAGTGGAGGGTGAGGAGATGGCGGAGGATGAGGAGGCCGAGTCGCACGGTGTCACAGGCCCAACGGGCAGGGAGCGCGGAGGCCGAAGCGGCGTGACCTGTCCAAGTTGCTGCTGCTGCTGCAAAGGGACCACATTCACCCAGTGGGCCGTAAACGACATGTACTGTCCCTGACCGTAGTTACAGCTCCAGATGTCGGCGCTGCCATGCACTTTGCTACACACCGACAGGCTCAAGGACTGGCCCACCTTCTGTTCAACAAAAGTGTGCAGCGCTGGTACTGCCTTCTTGGCAAAGAAATGACGACTTGGGACTCTCCACCTCGGCTCGGCACAAGCCATCAGTTCTCTGAAAGGTGCAGATTCCACCACCTGAAAAGGGAGCGACTGCAGCACCAGCAACTTGGACAGGAGCACATTCAGCTTCTGCGCCGTAGGATGAGTGGGCGCATACTGCTGTCTCTTGGACATGGCTTCGCTGATGGATTGCTGGCGGGATGCATGACTTGGAGGAGGAGGAGCAGGAGCGACAGAGGATGGGTATGACGCACAGCTGCCTTCGGCTGAGGTGCTGGAGCCTTGGCTGGCAGAAATTGGGAGCTCACTTGGTGAGGAAGCAGACTGGACCACCCCTTGGGAGCCTCGGTTCTCCCAGGTCGTTTTATGGTGACGCATCATATGTTGACGCAGGGCCGTGGTGCCAACATTTGGACCCTGGCCACGCTTCACCTTTTGCCTACATATCTTGCATGTGGCCATGTTACCCTCCTGTGGATGCCTCAGGAAAAACTGCCACACTGCCGAGTAGCTACTTTTCCCACCCCCTGGCCTCACTGATTCACTGCTGCTGTTGCCAACTCCAGGAACCCCTGCTCCACTACCTCCCGATAAGGTAGACTGCCGCACAGCAGGTGCTCTACCCCGGCCCCGGCCGGCTCCAGCCTTTGGAATTGTGCCCCCATGCTGACTGCTACCACCTTGCTGCCTCAGCTGCTGACTCCGGGGCAACCTGCGCCCCTCTTCTCCTGATGATGACGATGAAGCCCCTTCATCACCCGGCTCCCAAGTGCGATCGGCTTCATCGTCATCATCATCATCACCGAGTTGTGGCTGTACGTCACTGATGTTCGTGGATTCGTCAACAGTGTCTGGCGCAGGAGCTGGAATGCTCGCAGCACCCACGACACTGTCCACATCACTATTTGTCTGCCTAGCTAAAGAAGCCACCTCCATTTCTTGGCTGGGCAGTAGCTGCTGACTGTCCTCCTGTATCTGATCGTCCTCCTCACTAAAGAGTGGAGCTGAACCCAAAGCATAGGATACGTCGCTGGGGGAGGGAACGGCGTAGGACAGAGGCAATGGGAGGACAGGGACTGCTCTCGGGGCATGCCAACTCAGGGTTGTGTCAGAGGAACCTACCGACCCTAGACTGGGGGTCTCAGACGTAAGTTGTGATGATGTTGTTGATGAGCGCGTCAACCAATCTACCACGGCAGATGCGTTACTGGTGGAGACCCGACCGCTAGCAGATACTGGCAGATTAGGTCTCTCAGCGTGACTCCTGCTGCTACTGGCCCCCAGTCTGATGCGAGCTCTGCCTGCGGAATCTTGGCCTCTGCCACTCCTCTTTTCACTTCCAGGCACTTGTATGCCCGACATAGTCTAACTGGCGTGGTAGTAGGTGATATTTAAAGAACCCCCGGGCAGCGGTGGGTCTATATGAAACAGAATATAATGCACACCAAAAGTGAGCAGTAACACTCAGCCTCCAACAGGCCTGCTTAGTGTAAATAAGAGAGCTGCTTAGTGTAAATAAAGAGGGGTATGCTATGTTACAGAATGGGATGCCCCAACAGAAGTGGACCTGGCAGGGTCCAGAAGTACTATGCCCAGCAAAAGTGTCTTTATCAGGCTAATTTCAATTATAATAAGAGCAAATGGTTATATGGTCTTAAACAGAGGCTGCTGTAGTCACAGAATGGGATGCCACAACAGAAGTGGACCTGGCAGGGTCCAGAAGTACTATGCCCAGCAAAAGTGTCTTTATCAGGCTAATTTCAATTATAATAAGTGCAAATGGTTATATGGTCTTAAACAGAGGCTGCTGTAGTCACAGAATGGGATGCCACAACAGAAGTGGACCTGGCAGGGTCCAGAAGTACTATGCCCAGCAAAAGTGTCTTTATCAGGCTAATTTCAATTATAATAAGTGCAAATGGTTATATGGTCTTAAACAGAGGCTGCTGTAGTCACAGAATGGGATGCCACAACAGAAGTGGACCTGGCAGGGTCCAGAAGTACTATGCCCAGCAAAAGTGTCTTTATCAGGCTAATTTCAATTATAATAAGAGCAAATGGTTATATGGTCTTAAACAGAGGCTGCTGTAGTCACAGAATGGGATGCCACAACAGAAGTGGACCTGGCAGGGTCCAGAAGTACTATGCCCAGCAAGTGTCTTTATCAGGCTAATTTCAATTATAATAAGAGCAAATGGTTATATGGTCTTAAACAGAGGCTGCTGTAGTCACAGAATGGGATGCCACAACAGAAGTGGACCTGGCAGGGTCCAGAAGTACTATGCCCAGCAAGTGTCTTTATCAGGCTAATTTCAATTATAATAAGTGCAAATGGTTATATGGTCTTAAACAGAGGCTGCTGTAGTCACAGAATGGGATGCCACAACAGAAGTGGACCTGGCAGGGTCCAGAAGTACTATGCCCAGCAAGTGTCTTTATCAGGCTAATTTCAATTATAATAAGAGCAAATGGTTATATGGTCTTAAACAGAGGCTGCTGTAGTCACAGAATGGGATGCCACAACAGAAGTGGACCTGGCAGGGTCCAGAAGTACTATGCCCAGCAAAAGTGTCTTTATCAGGCTAATTTCAATTATAATAAGTGCAAATGGTTATATGGTCTTAAACAGAGGCTGCTGTAGTCACAGAATGGGATGCCACAACAGAAGTGGACCTGGCAGGGTCCAGAAGTACTATGCCCAGCAAGTGTCTTTATCAGGCTAATTTCAATTATAATAAGAGCAAATGGTTATATGGTCTTAAACAGAGGCTGCTGTAGTCACAGAATGGGATGCCACAACAGAAGTGGACCTGGCAGGGTCCAGAAGTACTATGCCCAGCAAAAGTGTCTTTATCAGGCTAATTTCAATTATAATAAGTGCAAATGGTTATATGGTCTTAAACAGAGGCTGCTGTAGTCACAGAATGGGATGCCACAACAGAAGTGGACCTGGCAGGGTCCAGAAGTACTATGCCCAGCAAAAGTGTCTTTATCAGGCTAATTTCAATTATAATAAGTGCAAATGGTTATATGGTCTTAAACAGAGGCTGCTGTAGTCACAGAATGGGATGCCACAACAGAAGTGGACCTGGCAGGGTCCAGAAGTACTATGCCCAGCAAAAGTGTCTTTATCAGGCTAATTTCAATTATAATAAGTGCAAATGGTTATATGGTCTTAAACAGAGGCTGCTGTAGTCACAGAATGGGATGCCTCACAGACTTAAGATCAGTTCAGTATATATGCACAGTTAGTTAGTATAAGCAGCCTGAAAATGCTAACAAAGCCTGTCAGGCTGGATGAAAAAAAAAAAAAAAAAAACTCCCTGTGACAGCCTCCGATTTTTCTACCTTTCCCTGTTTTTCGCTGACTTTCTGTCTGTCTCCTGTCTGTCTCCAGCCTGTCCCTGTCTGTCCCTGCCTGTCTAACTGTCTCTCCCTCAGCTACACAGCGTTCTGTCTCTCACGAATGCAATAGAGAAATGAGGCAGGAAAGCAAGATGGCCGGCCTTAAATAGCGCTGTGACGTCACCGGGCTTGCTGGCTGCTGATAGGCTGCATGTGACTGTCCCAGCTTGCACTGGCGCGGGGTTGATGTCTGGACATGTCCCGTCCGCCATCTTAGAATGCCTGTAATGTAAATGAATGGATGTTAAAGGAAAACTTCGAGCGATCGAATTGCGGGGAAATTCGGATTCGATCCGAATCGAATTTTTCCTGAAATTCGGATCGAATCTGGGTTCGTCCGGATCGATTCGCTCATCCCTAGTGATTAATTCGCCACGCATGGTACATTTTTGGGCCTCCCAACTTACCATTGGCCCCCATGTCCTCCTTCAAATTCTTTTCGAAATACAGTTTCAGCCATTGCTCCATCTTCTCCATTTTTTTCCTTCAACATCCCCATATTCAAGCGCCATTTCCTCTCCCCATGCAATTGCAAGGGGAGCTTGATAGAAATACTGGTGCGTGGTCGAAGAATATTATGTTACCCACCTCTGATATATTCATCAGCTGAAGATCCCGTTGGGTAAGAAACATATAATCAATTCACGGTCTGAGGTATTCCAGTACTGCCATGTGTCAATCAGGCCTAGATCAGCTATCAGCCTATTGATTTTATTTAACGTCTTGTAAGGTATATAGGTTTTCTTATCAGAGGTATCCACCTGCAGGTTAAGTGCAATATTTAAGTCCCCTGCCATGATCAACATATCACTCTGGAAAGCAAGGATTTCACTCAGAGCCCATTTAATAAAGGAGCAAGCCCCAAGACATTACCACGTGCGATGAGGGGTAGGACAAGGGCCAGACGGCCTCCTAGGAAATGGCAAAAAAGGGGAGGGGGAGAGCAGAGGGATAAAAGGGGGGAATGGGAGAAAAAAAGAAACAAGTTAAAAAAGATAAAAGGAAAAAAAAGGCGGAGGGAGAAGGGAAAAAAGGAGGCTTTTAAACTGTGTGCAAAGAAAAAGCTGGATGGTCCCTTTCCACTAGTCCGCGGGATACTGTGTCCATGGTTTCCATTGAGAATATTACATTTTAAATCATCTCACTACAAAACAGTTTTTCTACCTTTTTCGTATGATACAGCTTTAACCTGCATTTGTAGAGCGACTGTGTTCACACCAAAGATGTCCCATTTCTACTCCTAAACTCATGCAGTGATCGGCATTGCTGATCCATGTAGTTCTGCCCGAGGCCCCATAGATTACCGGCATCCAATGTGGAGCTTGTTATCTTGAGCGCATGGATTTCTCTTTCAAGGACATGTATAGCTGATGGGATATATAACGTAGTTACAATTTAAAATTGAAAAATATTTTTCTGAAATTGTTATGCTATATTAGACAGTTTTTCAGATTGGTAAACCTCTTTGGTCCCAAGGTCAAGCTCTTTTTATACATCATGTGACTAGGTTGAAAATTAACCCTAAAACTTTTACAACGCTCCAGTTTTTACATTTCTACCAAATACTTTTCTAACTTTTTGTAAACCATGTCCCAACTTATTGAGATGTTTTGCTGCCATTGATTTCTAAATGAGTTCATTGTTTCAACTGAAATGAAAAAGTGCCCAACTTATATGTGTTCTATGGTGAATGTATATTTATATATTTCCGAATCATTGCATTCTTACTTTTATTATAATTCAGTGTCCCAAATTCGGGTTGCAAATAAGCTTAGAGAGATGGCAGGCTCGAAAAAGCAGCCTAAGGGTCAACAGAAAAAATCATTGCTTAGGTGATGGGGTAGGGGAATCAAGAGTGCTTGAATAGAATCTTGGCAGGGTTTGCCAATAGCTTCTTTGATGAAGCACCAAATCATTATTTTTGTTTTACAGATCTTTCATTTCCTAAAAGGCACCTACCACCAATTCAAAATTGTTAAACCAGACCAACATCTTTACAAGGACCATTGATCAAACGCATCCTTCCCTAGCACAATTCAGATTGCTGCACATGAAATTTTCCTTTTTGTAAATCCTACGATGGTCTATTTAACCCCAAAGGTTTCCTATGGACCTGCCAGTAGCCTGCAAAGAAAAAGTGCTGCTGGGTTTCCAAGCTTTGTGCATTCTGGGCTATGGTTGGTTTAATCCAGGCAGCAGCACAATGTGGAATTTCAGCGTTGAGTGGATATAGGAGCTAATGTAAGTGTTGACAATGAATCAGTATCATGCATGCAGCTCAAGGGTGAGTTTTTTGTTTTTTAACTGTGCAAGGCCGTTGGTCCGGTTTAAGCCTTTCAAGTGTCTGGAAGGGGTATTTGCTCTGTAGGCAAATGGAATTCTCAACAACTGTCTTGTAATACAGTACTAATAGGTATTATCTTTGGTTGCTTTCTTTGTTTTGTGTCCCCAGAACCTTTTCATAAAAAAAATTAGGACACGGCTTGGTTTAAGCATGCCTTTTTTTTTAGTTCTCATGCCTATCACTTTCTTTGTGCTGTAAAGAATAATACAAATAGCAGTTCTGTGCAAAGAGCACACATCTTGAGATGTGAATATGGTGTACGGTGTGGCGTAGATGCCGTAGCATGGCTTCAGAGTCTGCCCCTTCTCTCCTTTCTATGCTTGTTGCTCTAAATATGGTTGCCCCTGTCTCTCAGCCCTTCCAGGTTGAACAAGCAGGGCACACCACAGTGGTTGTGCTTGCCTGGGTCCCTCACGCTGGGGGCACTAAGAAACAGGGTGCAGTCTCTCTCTATGATCATTTTGGTTGCTCTAATTTTTTTTTTAAAGATTCGGTTGTTTTATTGTTATCTAATTCTCAAAAGTGCACTGTGTATTCATTTTCACTTCACCACTGTTGTGGCCTTTCCCTGGGGAAGCTGCATTTACACACATGTAATTATTTTGTTTATCTTCCTGTATGCCCTTACATACAGGTTAGATGCAATGTCTTCCTTGAAAGCATCTGAGCTTCCAGGTGTAACAACACTGTGTAAGTGTAATGTGGGAACTTCAACAGTATTAAGTATAACTACTCTTACAGTCTTTATAAGTTTGCATCAGCAACCCAAAAACACCCTTTTCACTGGGTAACATGAGCACATAAATCTCCCAATAAAGTATGATGTTAGTCATAACAGGGAACTGCTAAAATATAGTCTTGTTGCAGAAAAGTAACCAGCATCACACTACTCCAGTATTTTAATGTATTGAACACAATTTAATTTTATCAATGTAGTAGAGGAAAAACTTAGGGGCATCAGACATATCCACTGAGAAATAACTTTTTTTTTTTGCTTTTTATGAATTCTAACCAAATTCTAAGTCAGCTATTTAAGGTCAAACAGTAATTGACTTTTCATATATATGAATAATGGATGATACACATTATGTTTAAAAAAAGTCCATTCAGACTGTAAGAAAATTGACCTCTATTATTCAAGTGTGAATGGAAACTACACAGCAGCAATGCATTTGGGTTAAATAGAATGATGAGGGGAAGAAAATAAAAAGACAAAAAGCATGGCTCTTACCCTAATGAGTCAGCTTGCCCACTGCTGGAGCCGGGACTGCTGAGACCAATGATTATTGGTGGGTGCCAACTCTCAGGCACGGGGCATAAAAATAAAACATACAAAATAATAGACACCCCTTAAATCAGGCTGAATGAGTTACTTTTTTAACTAAACGTTGAAAATAAAAAAGGTCATTAGTAAGCATGCAAACCTCTGCATTCTTAATAATGACATACCCACCTTACCAGGCTTCTGCTACACCTGCACCAGCAGTCCTCACTTCCTGGCCAGGAGTCCACAGCTGTCTTACCCAAAGGCCGTCGCTGCTTTGGTTACCTCACCCACGACATCGTGCAACCTTCGACCTCATGCCAGCCACTCACAGGCTGGAAGATGGCACTAAGATGACTGGGAGCAGCGGCGGAGGCGAGGTGGCCGAGCATCTTCAAGGGCACCGGGAGCAGTGATAAAGGGCAGCCCTTGAGGGAAGGAAGCTGTGGACTGCTGGTTACTGATCCACAGCTCCCTAGTGGTTTATTTAGCGTGGTTTACCACACAACATGAACCCAGAAGTGGCTAAGAAAAGCAGCAGCACAGCCGACAGTAGTTGGCTGTGTGATGCAGGAGCACTCGGACCTGCTCTGGGAAGGTAAGTCTAGACTTTTATTTTGGACTTTTGGTCCACTTGCATCCATCCATTATGGCATTAATTGTACAGCAGGTATGCCTCATTGTTATTTAGGGTAAGGTTTTGCAGTCATTTTTTGTATGACTAAAGGCACAAAAGGACAGCTAAAATGCATTGCAAGACCAGTCACTTTGTAAGATGTCATTTTACTGATGTCTGCTTTTCTAGAAAATTGTACATTTAATTTTCTAGCATGTGCCTGAGAGCTGCGAATCTTTCTTCAACTAAATAGAATGATCATTCATGGCAGAATGATAGGTGTCAGAAGACACATGGAAAAATAAACTTTTTTTTTCACTTTTTATGGCCTACAAAACCTTCTCTTCTCACCTCTAAAGGTTTAGACTGGACTTACAATTTTAGCCAAATTTCTTCAAGGCAGAGGAAGCAGGAATTCGAAGAGATTTTGTTAAAGGATCAACATTCTGCTTACCTAAATCTAAAAGCAAAAATCTGTAAATGGTAACTTGTATTTAGCTTTCAGGTTGTAACGTTTCTATTGACAATCATATACAATAG
This sequence comes from Gastrophryne carolinensis, assembly GCA_027917425.1. Lineage (NCBI taxonomy): Eukaryota > Metazoa > Chordata > Amphibia > Anura > Microhylidae > Gastrophryne > Gastrophryne carolinensis. Next base: position 173,773,511 of record CM051243.1, read on the forward strand.
CTTTTACATTATATTCCTTGTTATTCCTAAATAAAAATATATTGAAACCTAAAAGAAATGATATTACCCTTAACCCAGCGATATACACCTGAGGTATCCTCCTTCACTCCTCAGCCAAGCTCCTATTGGGAGCAAAGATTGCAGCTTACTGTCTCAGTCTCACTCGCTAATTGGCCAATTCATTTAATTTTCAGCAAATTAACTTGAAATGTAACAAATCATTCCTTAAATATGAGACAAATAATGAAGATCTGAACTCACCTTGTAGTGAAAGAAGGTAATCTTAGTTTCCATGTATGAATGCACACTCTGCAGCTAGGCTCCTGCCCACTACATTAAATAATCCAAAATCCAGCCATCAAAATGTACTAATAAAAGTTTTTTGAATGGAGTACCCCAATATGTAGGGGTTAACATAGGGTTTAATTTGCTTGGGGGCCCAGGTTACCCTCACACAGAAGTCATTTTTTTGTCAGCTAGGATGGCCATGTTACATCAGAATTGAACTTGAAACCAGAGAAAAACACTACCTGATATTTTTATTCTCAGTAATTTAAACAGATAAGACCGAATTTAAACCAGACCTTCAGCATCATTTAATAAAAACCACAAACCCGCGGGCTGTTGCTTGCATCTCCCCCCCCCCCCCCCGCTCTTTGTAACTACATCCGGTGTTTTAACCCAGTCTATGTGGTCGGCCGGGTGCCTGTAAGTGTTCCTTTTTTCTATTGTACCTTATACAATGTATGCTAATGTATGTATTTGTTATAAATGCTAAAAAAAAAAATTACAAAAAAAACACAAGCCCTTAAACTATTGTCCAGTATCTAAACTTAATATATTTTAAGTTTTTACTTGCTTACTTATTCTTTTCCACACTGGGCTGCAACTCTTGCCTCAGAAACATCACATGAGAGAGTCGGGCAAGTTATAGCTTTGCTCTGGACAGAGAGCAGAGCTAGGGTCAGGAAAGGACAGCAATCCCAGAATGCAGAGCGGCATAAGCAGAAGACACTTCCTTTCTGCAGGCAGTCTGAGACTCCATGGGCCACCATTTTGGATGTTTAAAGGCTCAGAAAATATACTGGGTGCAGGTAGGATGACTTTTAATGTGGGCAATCTGTATGTACGTATTGGGGGGACATACAACCTAGGCTCTTGTTCAGGGTGAAGGTCTGGTTTAATATTGTCTTACAAAGGACCCAAATGTTTCCCAAAGAGTTATCAATTAAGTTTCAGCTTAGTGACTTTAGGAAGGTGAAGTCCCACAATGCAGCGTCGCATACTGCTGCTTGCCTCTTGCCTCAAACTGACCTGAAAATACAATTCTGTGATTACTCACCTGTAGAATTGGTATTATACGTATACAGCATGTCCTGCTGTATAATTCCTTACGTTTGGGTTATACATCCACAAGATGGCGCTGGACTGCAGAGACAGCAAAAATGTGTCTCCTCCCGGCCCCTTATATTCCAGGGACCTCCCACAAATTCCCCAGTATTGACAAGCAGTTAGTAAGAGGCCGGGAGACTAACAACCATAATCAAACAATTTTAACCATGATAACAACCACCATACAGAGGCACTAAGAATAATGAAAACAAGGGCGGGGTGGAGCAGGACGTATAATACCAATTCTACAGGTGAGTAATCACAGAATTGTATTATTCTAAGTATACAGCACATCCTGCCCCAGAGATAATTTCTTACGTTTGGGACATCCAATAGCAGTGTCCGTAAGGTAGGGTGGGATCCACAAAAGCAACAACATGCAGATTAAACCACTGCCGCCTGCAGAACTTTGCCGCCAATCAGCATCAGCTGAGGCCCTAAGATCAACCTTGTAAAACTTAGAAAAAGTATGAACAGAAAACTAAGTAGCGGCCTTACAAACTTGTTCAACAGAAGCCTGGTGCGGAAAGGCCCAAGAGGCACCGATAGCACGAGTGGAATGAGCAGTAAGGCGGAAGGGAGGATCCTTCCCTTTAGCAGAATAGGCCTGAATCACAGCCTGTCGGATCCACTTGCTGATGGGAGACTTAGCTGGAGCCAGACCCTTCTTAGGACCAGAAGGGACCACAAAAAGAGCATCAGTCTTCCTGAATGGCTCAGTAGCCACCAAATAGAACTTCAGGTTCCTGACCACATCCAAGGAATGTAGAGCCCTCTCCTTAGGGTTACTAGGATTAGGGCACAGAGAAGGCAGAACAATGTCCTGATTGAGATGAAAAGCAGACACAACTTTAGGCAGAAAATCTGGTTTAAAGCGAAACACCACCTTGTCCTGGTGTCTCTCAAAGTAAGGGGGCTTCATAGAAAGCGCCGCCAACTCAGAAACACGCCTAACAGAAGTGATAGCCACCAAAAAGACTACCTTAAGCGTAAGAATGGACAAAGCAACCTAATGCACAGGCTCAAAAGGAGACCTCTGCAAGGCAGATAGGACCAAGTTCAAGTCCCAGACTGGTAACATAGGCTTACGTGGGGGGCGCACATGAGTAACCCCCTGGAAAAAAGTCTTGACCAGATGATGCTGAGCAAAAGATCTCTGAAAGAAAACAGCCAAGGCAGAAACATGACCTTTCAGAGTGCTGAGTTGAAGCCCCAGATCCAAACCATGTTGGAGAAATTCCAGAATCCTAGGAATAGAAAACACACGACAGGGAAGAGATTTAGCCTCACACCAGTCAATGTAGGTACGCCAAACCCTATAGTAGATGGAAGAGGACCTTTTCCTAGCCCTGATCATGGTGTTAACAACAGAGGCAGGCAGCCCCTTTTCCATTAAGATGGAGGTTTCAGCAGCCAGGCCGTTAAAGCCAGCGTTTGTAAATTGGGGTAGCATAGCCGCCCCTGAGTGAGCAGGTCTGGATCCTTGGGCAGGGCGTACTGATCTACCGCCAGCTGCACGATGTCTGCGAACCACACTCTTCTTGGGCAACGGGGGGCCACCAGGATTGCTGGCACCCCTTCCTGAGCTATCTTTCGCAGAACCCTGCCCAACAGGGGAAACGGGGGAAAGACATACAGTAGCTGAAAGCCCTGCCAGGGCATTGTCAGAGCATCCATGGCTAAGGCCAGAGGGTCCTGGGACAGAGACACAAAGACTAGAAGCTTGTGACGGGACGCAAAAAGATCCACATCTGGCTAACCCCAACGGTGACACAGAGAGAGAAACACCCTGTTGCTGAGGGACCATTGCCCCAGGCGAGAAGTCCCCCTGCTCAGAGAGTCTGCCTCCAGATTTTCCACCCCCGGAATGTACACAGCTGAGATGCAGGGAACATTGTCCTCTGCCCAGGACAGGATCAGAGACACTTCCTTGAGGGCCCCCTTGCTCCGAGTCCCTCCCTGACGATTGATGTAGGCAACCGCCGTCTGGTTGTCCGAGCGTACCTGAACAGCCCGACCCCGAAGGTGCGGGGTCAAGCGGGCTAGAACCAACCTGATCGCCCTCAGTTCCAGAATGTTGATAGGAGTGTGGGCCTCCTGAGGGCCCCACTGCCCCTGGAATGTTAGGGATCTCCAGAAGCCCCCCCAACCTGTCAGACTGGCATCCGTGGTGACTGTCTCCCAGCAAGGGGCCAGAAAGGATCTGCCCACCAACAGGTTCCTTGAGTCCAGGCACCAGAAGAGGGACCGCCTGGCTAGGGGGGACAGAACCAAAACCTGATCCAGGGACACAGGGTCCCTGTCCCATACAGACAAGAGGTGGAGTTGAAGGGGCTTCATGTGAAACTGAGCATAAGGAACCGCCTCGAAGCAGGACACCATCAGGCCCACCAGCTGCATTCCCTGCCTGATGGAAGGATGAGGGCAGGATAGAAGGAGCTGAGCTTGTGCTTGCAGACTGTCCACCTTCTGCTGATGAAGAAAGATCCTGGCCCGAGCTGTATCCAGACTCATGCCCAGAAATGGCATTACCAAAGAGGGAGACAGGGAGGATTTGGAGTGGTTTATCACCCAGCCAAATGACTCCAGTGTGATCACCACCCGCTGAGTATCCAGATCTGCCTGTTGGAAGGATGAAGAAGCGATAAGAATGTCGTCGAAATACGGAAGAATGTGAATGCACTGAGCTCTCAGCAGAGCCATAATGCCGCCAGCACCTTGGTGAATACCCTGGGAGCCGAAGTGAGACTGAAGGGCAATGCCACGAACTGGTAATGCTGATCCTCCAGAGCGAACCTGAGGAATCTCTGATGACCTGGAAAGACTGGAATATGGAGGTTAGCATCCTTGATGTCCACAGAGGTCATGAAGTCCCCTGGGCGTAGTGAACTTACAGCTGAGCGCAGAGTCTCCATGTGAAAACTCCTGGATCTGACAAACTTGTTGAGAATCTTTAAGTCCAGGATGGGTCTGACAGACCCATCTCTTTTGGGAACGGTGAAAAGGTTGGAATAATAGCCCTTGCCCCTTTCCCATTTGGCAGATGACCCCCAGCTCCAGTAGATTCTTCACAGCAAGCAACAGGCCCTGAGCTGACAGGGGGTCTTGAGGCATCAGGGATCTGATGAATCTTGGGGGCGGCCAGGCTGCCAACTCTATCTTGTAACCAGAGGACACTACCTCCTGAATCCACCGGTCTGAGACATGACGCCTCCAGACGTGAGCAAAGAGCCAAAGCCGTCCCCCCACTCGGATGGGTGAGGGCGCCCCTTCATGCCTGAGGGGGCTTGGGGGAAGACTTAGACTTGGAACCCCAGGAGGGGCCAGGGCGGCCACGTCCTCTGCCCCTGCACCAGAAATCTGGACCCACGGTAGGAGGGAAGAAAGGAGCCAGAAACCCCGAGACTGTCTCTTGCGCTGGGGTAACCTGCGTCCCTTAGCAAACAGGTCCAGGCGAACCCCAAATAGATGCAGTCCTTTAAAGGGGAACCCAGTGAGAGCCTTCTTGGCAGCGTTGTCAGCTGCCCACTGGCGCAGCCAAACCGAGCGGCGTATAGCCACCGCCAAGGCAGAAGCCCTGCCACACATTCTAATGGTATCATCCAAGGAAGAGAGGACATATGCAACAAATTCCTCACAACGCAGAAGGGCTCTATGCTCTTCACTAGCAGTATTATCAGGAGCCCCATCTAAAATACTTTTTAGCAGAGTCCTAAGAGCCACAGCTGTAATGGCAGAGGCACAAACCGAACGCAGCACGGACCCCACACAGGCAAAGGCATGGGAAACCAGCTGATCAATGCGCCGGTCCTCACCATCCCTCAGTGTAGTAGAGTCAGGGGAATGCATGACAGAAGTGTTGGACAACCCTAGAATTGGTGCATCACCTTCAGGAGGGGACGACCAAGGCTTAACCACTTCAGCAGGAAAGGGATACCTCTTATCCCAACTCTTAGGCACCCCAGGGAGCCTGCTCGGTCGCTCCCACTCTTTGAGCACAAGATTATTAAAGTGAGCTTGCTCAGGAAACTCCAAACGTGGCTTAACAGTGTGAAACATCTCCCCCTGCTGTCGAGGAGCCGCGGCAGGAGGAGAGATAGAAAGTCCTACAAAAATGTGAGCCAAAAGCCTGTCAGTATCATCTGGAGCCCATGGGTCAGAGCCAGAGTCAGCATAACCCTTAGGCTGCTCATCAGATGATTCTGAATCAGAAAACAATTCCCCCTCTTCCAGGGGGGTATAGCCAGCCAGGTAAAAAAATTCCTCAGCCTCCATAGGAAAGCGGTTAACGCTAGGCGGCAGAGGCCTTACACGCCATAGAGCCAGCAAGCAGCTTCTCAATGCTGGCCACCTTGGTAGACAAATCAGGCTGAGACTCCCCACTGGTATGCCCCTCACTGGGACTCAGATGTAAGCGTGGGGGAGTAGGCAAAGCCACACGAGGAGCAGGCCCAGCCACAGGTAACCCAGATTGCAGCGCAAGTGCCCGCTGGGCACAGGGTATACAAACCCACACATTGTCATCACCTGTAGGGGACACCCCACACGCCACACACAGCCGGGCTTGAAGGAACCCCTAGCACATTATCCTGAGAAGCCTCCATATGGTGATTATCGCGGCCCACCTGCCAATAGGGATTTACGTTATAAGGCCACCCGGGATGCCCCAATAGCCCACTAGGGAAGTGGGAGGTAAAGGCAGAATAGGCCTCTAATAGCAAACTAAATAGAGGGGATAGGCCAGGAGAAACCACAATTAAGTTTGACTCGCCTGCAAGACATAAACAGAAAGGTCCCGTAAGCGGTATGCATGCATAATATATAAAAAATAAGCCAGCCCGCAGTGGCACTTATGGACCGCGGCAGGTAGACGCCAGCCATGCAGCACGAGGAGAGCAAAATGGCGCCCGCAGATACCTCGAGGGGCGGGTCGCGAAGACAGTGGTGCGGAACTCGCCATCCGCAAGGCCCGCTCCCCCGAAGAGCGCGAAGGCGCCCACATGACGTCAGCCAATGATGGCGCAGCAGCGCCTGAGGTAAAGTCGCCGCCGACCGTGGAACGCCGTACAAGCGCGCGTGGCGGCGGCATTTTTAAAAAACCAACAGTGCACCCAACACACGTGGCAACACAAAGCCAAGCAAAGAATACACATACACCCCCCCCCCCCCGAGAAATACCAGGGAGAGCGAGGGAGGGCAGCGGCCAATCTAACAGGGGGCGAGGGGCGATAGCGCGGGAGGGGCATCCCATAAGGCTCACCATGGGCCTATACCGCCTACCCTTTGGTGGGGGATTGCGGTCGGAGCAGCGCTCCTTAAGAACCTGACAGCGCTGCTGCCTACCGTCACCCGACCAGTGCAGCTAAAGCTGGGAGGCAGAAAAAAAGAGGAACGGGTGGGAATAGTCCTACAGGGACGCAGGCTAATAGCCCCGCTCACCTGCGAGTAGAGAGAGACATCTTCTTGCCTTCGCAGCGCCAACTGCAGAGAACTGGGGAATTTGTGGGAGGCCCCTGGAATATAAGGGGCCGAGAGGAGCCACTTTTTTGCTGTCTCTGCAGTCCAGCGCCATCTTGTGGATGTATAACCCAAACATAAGGAATTACTCTCTGGAGCAGGACGTGCTGTATACTTAGAATAAAGACTTTTAGTATCACCCCTGGGGCATCCACATTTGCAATGTCAAAACAAGCTCACAGTCACATATTACATGATTAGTTTTAATTGCAAGAATCATGTAATATACTTCCAAGTTACAGCAGTAGCTGTAAAATGAGGCATAGAGCAGCCAGTTGCATCCCCCCCAAGGCTTGTGAGCATGGCCAAACGGGGCTAGCAGGGGTGCAGTTTCTCTGCTGCATTTTACAGCCATGCTAGAACATGGCAGCAGTCACTTTAGCCCATTGTCAGGCTTTCTTTGCAGATTTACACTGCCTAATGAGGCTGTTCACCAAACCTTTCAAGATTTAGTCTGCTTTAAACATCACCAGGAAGCCCCAAATCAGGCATGGATGTCTGTATGATGGAGGCCAAAAAACTGCTGCCCACTGCAGTTAACCACTTCTCATATTGGAGAAGGTGCCGCTGCCACGCGTACATGTAGCTGCTTCAATTTAAGGTAGGGCATACTGATGGCAGGAGTGTCCCTGTGGTACAGTAGCCTCTATAGTACAAAGTTGTAGAGGAGGGATAAGGCCTTAAACTGGACCTTCAGCATAATTTAATGAAAAGCCCAAACCTTTAAAAAAACTATTCCCCAGCATCTACGGTAAAACTAATATATTTTTAGTTTTTAGCCATTTACTTTTTAGTCTTTCCACCACTGAGCTTCATTTCTGTTTAGGACACTAGCATATGGGTGCCGCCATCTTGCCTTAGAAGCATCACATACGTAGGAGAAGAGAGGGGGGCAAATGTGCAGGTTATACCTGTGCTTTGCTCAGACAGAGCAGAGCTGGGGTCAAGCAAAGGACAGCAATCACAGAATGGCATAGTCAGAAGGCACTTTCTGTTTGCAGGCAGCCTCACACTCAATGTGCTGCCATCTTGGATGTTTAAAGGCTCATAAAATGCAGCAGATGCAGGTAGGATGATTTTTTATGTGAGCAATCTGTAAGTACAGGTTGGGGAAAGCATATAACATAGATTCTTATTCAGGGTGAGGGTCCGGATTAATGTGGGCAATCTGTATGTACAGGCTAGGGGGAAACATATAAGATAGGCTCTTATTCAGGGTGAAGGTCCGGATTAATGTGGGCAATCTGTATGTACAGGTTGGGGAAAACATATAAGATAAGCTCTTATTCGGGGTGAATGTCTGCTTTAAACCTGCTTGAAGGTCTTCCGGATTGGTGGTTGAGGGAGAAAATTATTTTAGTAAAAATAAAATTATCATGCTCAATGCATATCATTTAGATGCCTGGTGAGCTATTAACAAGTTAATATGTACTTTAGAAATATCCCACTGTGTTCTTTCCAATTGTAGAAATCCTAATGTGAACAACAGGAGGCGTGTAGAACGCTTAAAGCACAGGAAAACTATGCAAAAGTTCCACAAGTTTCAGCAGTCCATACGCCAAACATAACATACCTAAAATTCTCTGGTTTTTATTTCCTTTTCTCCAAATAAACCTACAGGTAAAATGTGTTAAAAGAGTTCTCTACATACTCCCATATATTTTTAATAAATAAAACTACAACAGAAGTACAAAAAAAAATTCAACATTGGTTAATGATAAATTTATACAACTAAGACAGTAAACATTTAACCTCTCTTTACAAACATACTACTTTTTTTAAGGCTTATTTCCAGACCTATTTCCAGAATTAACCGCAAAAAGAGGGTACAATGGCACAACGTTACTCCTCAATTCATATGACTCAAATGACCTTAGTAGTAGGTTAGATATGTTAATTATAAAATGTCAGTCTGGTCCTAAACAGCCATATTTTCACTGCAACCATTACCAACAAATAGCATACTGTGCACCTAATAGCATAGCCAAGTATTGCCTGGTCAACTGGCAACTGAAGTATTGGCTGGAAAAGGCGATGTTGCACGCAGTAGTAAAACTGAATTGTCTAGATATCTAAACATTCATATCACAGAAATAATATAAAACTTTTTAAAAATCTATTTAGGCTCTGCCTTTGGACCCAGCATAGTGCTACTTCAGTGACATTGCAGACAGATATACAATCAGAAGTCATCAAGTAGGTATACAGCGGTGGGCTTATTTACTCTGCATGAACCAAGACTGTGGTTAAGTCCCAGTCGTCATCCTTAAAAATGAAAACAATTCCTTCTTTAAACCCACTCCAAAGACTCCACTTCTCATTCAATTAAAGGAAACCTATAATCACTTTGAATCAAGAATAAGAATATAGTATACTGGTGAGAATGACTTTCTCCATTAGCACGAAACCATTTTTTTTTAAATACATTGACTTTCTTTATAGCCACTAGTGTTCATGTTGGTCTGCTAGTGGTATGAACAGCACATTTCCACTCCAGGTATTTGGTTGTATGAACAGAACTTGGGCCATCGCATTTCCATAAGTAAAACCAATCTCCTATTTCTATATTGTTGAGGTAATTACAGAAGAGGTTAATGTCCGTATGAGCTCAATATATACACTGCTTGTACCACAAGCAGGATCAGAAATGCATCTGTGTTAATCTCCATCACTTTATATGTATACATGTTTATTCAAACTATGCTAACGATTTTGTGGTCCAGCTCCTAATTTTCTTTGAGGCAGACCAAAAGATACATTGAAGACCAACATGCCTTTGTTCAAAAATGAAGACAGCTTGCCAAGGCTTGTAGGCATAGGTCCTCCGTTGTTCACATGTAATAAATTCCTATGATGTATTAAGGTATGATTTAGTGTTGGAGCTAGAAAAGAAATTTCTAGAGGAGCGGCTTTCAAGTAAACTCGTGTCTTCCAAGCTGTATTCTTCAGTCGAGCAGGAGTTTTGAAACACTGGCGTGTGTACGCTACACTGGATTGGTGTGAGTGGACACAATCCATTGCACAGACTCCAAAGGCACTACTGGTTTTCCCGGACAAACTCTTGAACTCTCTCTTCCAAAAGGCCGTCTTCTGTAATGATTACACCATCAGATTCTCCATGCGTGAATGTCTTCTGTTTCTCTTTACTGGAGTACACAGACATGGGGATATATTATTATACAGCTTACTTCCAAAGAAGAAACCAAACTTAAAGCGGATGCTAAGATAATACTAATATTGCACTAGTCATACAAAACCTCTCCTTCAACCCACTTCTAAAGCTAAGAATACTTCAACCCGTCATACCCTTAATACTCAGTGGGCTCTAACAGGAATAACCTGCCTATAAATCAGTCCTTATAATACTGGCTGAATTAAATACTGACCGTTTTGAAGCGTCAATCATAGAATAGTAGATAATAGTACATGAAACCTCACAGCCCTTTACCAGCTACTTTGTGTTGCTCATCAATGCCTAAGAAGTTTATACCTATTTTTATAAAGAAGCCATTCCTTCACTATGCCCCCCCCCCCCACACTTTCCATTAAATTCCCTAAGTGCGTAAATGACATTACACGCGCACACACACACATGTATATATATATATATACAGAAACTACTTGGTATAGCTTAAAAAAATAAAATGTTGAAATAAATAGAATTGCTTATACAGGCTGAAAGTAGGTGCCTAAGCCTTAACAACAGTACTAGGATAAAACCTAACTTTTCATATGGACTCTTGCATATAGCAGTTCCTTTGCTGGTTGCCATTCACCAAGCAATCTACTTTGTACCATAAAAAAATACAAAACACCACAACAGGATTAAATATCAGGGAGAATTCCCATTTCTTTCCAATTATATCTGATACAAAATGATCCTAAAAAGCAACTTAAAACCCCAATATTGTAACGCCAGACCGCAAACGCTGCAAAAGCTTCTAGAGCTTCTGCAGTTTCTACAGAAGACATACAAAACTGTCACTACACAAAATTCCCTAACTCTAAGGGAACATTCGAATAACCTGGGCTTCCTTTCTATTTTTTAAATTTTTTTTTTTTTTTATCAAACAAATCAAAAAATTAAACTCTGTCCAAAAATAAACATTTAAGTGCCTCTTCCCCCTATTAAAAAGGTTTTGGTTGAGCTAGGCTTTAAAAGTACTGCAGCTTGGGATGCTTCTAATTTAAGTCTGTTTCCTCACACCACAGGGTTTCACAAACACAGTTTTGTGTTCCTTTACGTTATTACTAGAAATAGTAGAAGACAGTCTAAAGTAAACCGCTAGGACAACCAAATACACTATTGGCTCAGAACTAATGGCTGACCAGTAGATAGGAAGCTACAGAAAAGCTATTGGTTTGTAACTCTTGCTCACTAAAGTACCTACCACAATTTGATTTAGCCCTAAGTCTGCACAAGAAAATGTACTGTCCAGGACAACTCACAAAAGCAACAAAAGTCACCTAAAGGTAAAAAAATAAAACCCTTTCTAATATAATCCCTCTTTACTGAATGGTATTCAAATTTAGCACATCGTTAAAATTCTGTCCATATCACATCACAAGCCAAATAGCTACTATGGGGACCTGCTTCATCTTAAAAATAAGATCTCATCGTAACAAGTTTTATACCAAACTTTTTATTTTCATAACAAACATTTTCCTGAACTCTTTTTTCAAAAAAGTCCTTGAGTAAAATGACAAAAAATAAAATAAAATAAAAGAATAAAATCAGAATTATTTACACATAGGAAAGGAAGGGTATTTACAGAACATAAAATGTAAACTTTTTTTTAAAATATAATTATTACAAATAAACCAGGAATACAAATAAATGGGATGTTTAAAAAAATAAGGCATTTTAATCACAGCTGAATTTTAGTAGGTGCGAAATGCGCATCCATTTCAAACCCTCTTGCGTAGTAAGCAAGATGTATACTGTAATGTACGGCAGACCCTTTTTAAAGTCTGATATCAATCTAGTTATTTACATTCATATGACACATTCTCACAAGGTTACACTGCGCAAACGCACCAGATATTGGTGCGTTTAGAGAAAAAAAATACTGAAGGGTTTAATTGTGGATCTTTCTCCTAGGTACATGGAAGCATCCATTTTGTCAACTAATACTTTTCTAAGCACTTTTCTAAGGTACGGCTTCCTCAGTAATGTCATTAGCGCTCCTATTCAGTATAGGGCAATAGAGCCCTTTTCTATACACAATAAAGTGATAAAACATTTATGTCTTGGTCTCTGATTTCTTTTATAAATTATTATAGATTTTAAATGAGAAACTAAAAACCCATTCGCCGCAGAATAAGTCAAGTAATGCGATCCACTGCAAAGTAGATCTACAGAGAGAAAAGGGATATTATGTGTGTGTATGTGTGTGTGTATGTGTATATATATATATATATATATATATATATATATATATATATATTTCAAGCATAGACAGAACACCCTTTCTAAACCTTAAGATCCACAGTTCATTTCCCTAGCAAAGCCACATCCATTAAATCATCATCTTCGACCAGGTAACCTGGACTGGGCCGGGCTGCTCTGTCTGAAGAAAGCAAAGAGCTTGCCCCCAGGGACGGTGTTGGATCAGAAGAAATAGGTGACTTGGACCAGCTCTCTGACTTCATGCTGTAAGACTTCTTCTTTTCTTGATCCCTATACTTGTCTTTAAGCCTCTTTTTTTCTTTCTTGTGCTTCTTGTGCTTCTCAGCACAGTACTCTGGTTGAGTACGGCTGCCGCCTACTCCATCATCTGAGCTGGGACTATAAGGTTTCTCAGCAATAGAGGAGGACCCTGACTCGCTTTCACTGTCATGATTTTGTGGGGTATAGGCTGGTGATTTGTTGTGGCTTGGTGAGCAACGCTCATGCTTTGGGGTTGATCCACTGATGAGAGGTGAACTATAACCCTTTGGTATCTGTGACCTTAGGGTATCTCCACTTCCTTCACCAGGCTTCTGCAGTGTTACCTTTGCCTTAATGCTAGGTGATCCTCCATCATGCTTACTGATGATGATTTTTGCTACTCCAGTACTTCCTGACCCCTTTGAATCTCCCTTCTTGGAAGGATCAGAAGATCCTCCAGAGATCGAGACTTTTGATTTGTCTTTCTCACTTTTCTCTCGCTTAGTTGGAAATTCAGTTCCTACAAGTCCATGTTTTGAGGACATACCATGGCTGGGGGCTCCTGGATTTCCTCCACCAGCTCCCTCCATAGAATCCTCTGAACCAGGGCCTCCAGTACCCACCCCATGTTTAAGTTTATCTATAACAGCTGTGAGTGAAGGCTTCTTATTTCTGCTTGGGGACTTCCCTTTTGAGCTACCATGTTGAGAGACACTGGAGCCACCTGAAAAAGATGATGATGAAGAAGATGAAGATGAGGACGATGAAGAGGATGAGGAGGATGAGTTTGGCTTTTGTGAAAGAGATCCTGCAGACACAAGACCTGAGGAGGACTTCATAGTGGAACTAGAAATTCCACTTGACATATGAGAACCCCCTGAGCCAACTGGAGACTTGGCTTTTGAGGATATTGGTGTTGTTGGCATTGGTTTCATTGGTGATAATTTATCAGAACCTCCAGTAGGCCTGGAGTGTGAAGGAGAGATGTTTGGCTTGGAAAGTGAGGGGTTCATTAACACTGATGGCTTTCCTTGTGGTTTAGTCTTGCTACTACTCCCAGAACTACTGCTTCCACTGCCTAAACAATGCTTGGTGATGGGAGAGGATCCTTGCTTGCCAAGTGGCTGGGAACCACTTTTAGACTGGTTACTTCCAGATCCAGCTTGTCCAGAGTACGTGGTGTTTGTACCTCCACCCATTTTCATCCCAGATGCACCCTCAGACTTGCTGCTCTTAATCTTTCCTGAGGTTGAAGAGGATGATGAGGAGTGACCATGATGACTTTTGCTGCCAGAAGAATTTCCAGAACCACTACTTGAATACTGACTATGGGAAGATGGCTTGCCAACGCTCACTGTACCTTTGGGAATCTGAATTGTAATTTTGGGTATAGGGGCCACACCAGGAGGAGTCTGTGACCTTCCAGATGTTCCTGGCGACTTTGAACCCCCAGAACTGGCAGGAGGTGTAAAAGGACGACTAGCAATGTGTGATGGCGACTTTCCTTCTGACTCTCTTTTGCGCTTAGGTGGCTTTTCTTTACTTTTACCATCACTAGAAGGTGTTCTACTGCGTTTTCCTGACTTAGAATCTGTGCCCAATCCTTGAATCCCACTTAATCCTCCCCCACCCCCTCCCCCATTGCTTCCCTCTTTAATTCTTTTTTGCGGCCTATCTTTTGCTAGTTCTCCTCCAAGTAAAGGGCTTTGGCTTCTGCTATGTGGTTCAAGAATATCTACTCCACCTAGGCCCTTGCCACTTCCAATGATGCTGAAATCTACAGTTTCAGCTCCTAGCCCTACCTTATACTTGCCTTCACTCCCATCAACAGGGATTCCTGAAACTACACCCAGTGAGGCTAGCCCTTGACCAGAAAAGTCTTTAAAATCATGATCGTCACTCTGGCTGCTGTCTTCATTGAAGTCATCTGTAAACCCACTTTGGCTGTTCAGAAGCTCTGGATTAAAGTCCACGCTGTTGAAGAAGTTATTTGAAGAGTCACTGTTGGGGCTTCCATTGGCCTCTGCAATAAGATCAGCAGCATCAGCATATGGATTATCTCCACCACCAGAACCATCCACTGGGAAAACATCTGTGTCAAACAAAGTGCTCTGAGAGTGTCCAGAACTAGAAGAGTCTCTGACAGGTGTCCCAAGGTTTGGGCAATCGTCCCCAGTCCCTGGAAGCTTTGACGCTTCTTCCGCTATATCAGAGAGGATGTCTGTGACATCAGGGATCATGGTATCTGTACTTGGAAGCCGCACCATCCGTGGCATACCAGGCTGAGGATGAGTCAAGGGCTGCTGGTATACAGTTGGTGGTGTGCCACATTGGCTAGGTGCTGGCGTAATATGGGGTGTGTCCAGTGCATCACCTGGGATGCTTACATCAAAGATTGGGTTTTGTGAATCCACATCCATGGAGAAAAGCTCTCTTTGGAAATCATCTTCAGTTTGATTCTTCATCTTTTCAGCACCTGTCCTGAGCCTCTTTTTCTTGGGTTTCCCTGTACCTGATGGACCCAATTCTGTACGGGGAGATCCAGATGAATTCTGCCTCTCAAGGGGGCTACTGCCATACAAAGTTGAAAAGTCTTGTGCTGGGTTGTCCTTTAAAAGATTCATTAGCATTGGATGGTTTTTAGTATTACTTGCTGGCGAGGAAACAGGTGGTGGAGTATGATGGGGAGGTGTTGGACTTGAACCAAGATTTCCTCCTACATTTCCAGTGATCTGAAGAAGGCTGGTTAGAATAGGATTCTGGGACACTTTGCTGTAGTCTTCCCCATGACCAGTTGAGTCATGACGTTCCTTCATGTTAAACAGAGCATTGATGGGTCCAGAGGAATATGAGTTGGTTGGAGTGGTCATACCACTTAAGGCAGTTGAACCAGTGGTCATGCCATAACCTGGACTACTGGCTGGGGGAAGATTCTTTTTCACCATGTCTTCCACAGTCTCAGCAATAAGAGACAAAGCTGGTGTGTCAGCTTGAATTGTCTCAGCCTTCCTCCGAATTGCTCTCATGGTAACTGGAATAGACATGCACCTACGACAGAAAAAAAAGAAATAAATACACACATTTATGATAAATACACAACACACAAAGAAGCCTTACACTATTTACTACACGTATTTGGGAAGAGTTTGACATTAATAGCTAGATCTAGATTGGAAGTAGCTTCTGTGCTTCCATATATGATGAGATGACTCGTAAGTGGAACCCCTATATAAGCAGTGCCACAGGTTAGTGTGAAGGATGATATACCAAAGGCACAGATAGTCATTGTTAACGGCAGTTGACCATGGGAGTTACTCACTCTAGCCAGTAGTTAGGTATAGAAACCGTTTAGACAATATGCATTCTATAAAGTTCCATAAGTGCTTTTGTACCAGGCATGTTACTGTAAGTGACTGAATGGCTGCATAATGGATTGTATACATGCTGGTAATTTATGGTCAACCTACTAACGAAAAGAGGGTATACTAGCAATGTAGTGTACATATTCAGTCCTACAGTAACCCAAATGACAATCACTCTTGTATACTTTTTATAACATACATTTAAAATAATTATTCTGTGGCGCACTTGATAAACCTGTGTAACTCCTATACAATGTCTTTTAACAGAAGAGAATACCAGTTAGTAATAACAGTGTTCACACAACTGCAGGACATAGATGCATTCTATAGCCTATATTTATTCCTGAAAATGTCAGTAACCATGCACATAAATATGTAGATACCTTCTGCTGACGACTTATATGACTTAGATTCTATTGCATGCTTTATAAATAGTTTATTTCTGTTACAGCCAGCAGCACATCAAATCTATTTAGGGCACTGGTTGTGGAGAAGCATACAGATTGCTGGGCCAATGGGCTATGATGAAGTGGGGGATACGCCCACAGAACGCGTGGCTCCTGGTGCGGGGGGGGGGGGGACCTTTTACTGGCATACCTGTGACACTTTGATATTTTGGTTGGATATATTTTTGCGCTGTATTTGGCATGTAATGGTTGATTGATACTAGCATCTACATTGGTGAAGTATTTTGTGATCATTTACATTTCTTATGGGGTATTTAGTTACTGGGTAATCATGTAGGTTCTGTTTGTGATTACACATTGTATTTGTATTTATTGATTGGTTGCACTTTGCACTTTATAGTTATTTGATATAGGATCCGGATCATAGGCAGGATTTGCACATTGTTATTTGCACTGTTAGATCATTTTTTATTTTTATTTCTATTAATAAATGCTGATTGATATTTATGTGTGCCAGTACTCTCCCCATCGTCTACACACTTTTATGTTGGTTTGTCTTATATGTATTGTCTCATTATGTGTTTTTAAGGGATTTTAATTTTGTAGTGGTTATGTGTAGTGATTAATTTAGTGATATGGAATAAAACCTAGTTTTTTGATACATTTCTTGAGTGCCTCCCTCTCTGATTCTGTGTTCTTGATGTGAGCTTTATATAGCTTTGGGAGTGGCACCTTTAATGATTATAGGGTATTGTGCAGATCCCCTTGCCTTTATCTATTGTATTGTCTCCTTTGAGCCACTGGGCTATGGACATGTATTATCAGATTATAGAGTTGGGTTCTAACATTCTGAATCGCAGTAAAACTTTTTAAAATCCTTCCTTTCCTATTACCTACTTGCTACTTAAAGTGGGCCTCCAGTCCAACAAAATCCCACCACTGACTGTATCCCCCCACCCCAACCAGGAATCCCAAACTGGATGTGGAAAGCTGGAAGACAAATTTTACAATGTCTGCCCTGCCAAGTATCTCACATGATTGCCAATGTTTGGTGGATGGATGTGTCGCATGTATGGCAACCTGGCAAACCTTATTGGTCACCAGTGACTGCTCTGCCGCCAGCAGCCAATGCAGACCACTGAAGGGCGAGTATTCTGCCTGATTTTAGCTTCATTGGAGAGGTATACCGAACCAGGTGTCCCAGGGCCCTAGCAGGCCTTCATCGATTTTTGATGTTGGATGTCCAAACCCTTACAATATGCACTACTTTGGAACTTTATGTCAAGGAGGGTCCAGGTGCACAGGGATGCTAAACTAGCCTAATTACCACCTCATACCATGCTCAGCTTTCTCTAGTATCCCATGGGGGCAGGAAACCCCTTCACATCTCTTCGAATTGGAGGCATGCAGCACTGCAGTGTGCAGCCATTCCTTGTCTCCCATCATTCAATGCTCCATGAGGAAAAGACCAATATTCCTTAAAGTGGACCAAAACAGGCCCAGGAGCCTACAAGACCGATTCCATCCTGAACTAGGATGCCCCACTGTCTGAAAACCTGCAGTTCGCCCACAATCCTAACCTTTCGAGCCCACGGTGCAAGTGCGGGCAGTGGCAGCATCACTTCTATCCTCTTTCGGCTGTGCAAGCTTGCAAGCAAGGAGTGGGTTCAATTGATGGATGCCCACAGCACTTATTGACCCTGTTGGTTCCAAACGTCCTTTTTCTTACAGAGCTTTGCGGGCCCATGTGACTACCAGAGCAGTATGTGCAGCCTCCGCAACCGATTTCAAAGGACCAACATTCATTTTTGAGTGTTGCGCCTCTTTCTGGGCACATGGGAACCTGGAGTAATTGGGGTTGGGTCCTTGAGTTGCCAGGAGGGTTTAGGTACACTATAAGAAGTTTTTTTGATAGTGGAGACGACAATATGAGAAGCAAGCATTCTCAGTGGCAGGACAAAGAAACTGCAAGACAAAGCAACAAAAATATTGCAAGAACATCAAACTACTGACAGGTAGGGAGATGAAATCCACTGAATGAAAAATCTGATTTATCCTTTTCACCGAGCCCTAACCACAACTACCTACACATATGAAAAATGTAGCCACATATTAGATCCTTTAAGACACAACAGACCTGGCTTATGATCATAATTGATTGGATTTCTCAAATATCCACATTCAGTTCAGCCAACATATCTCTCATGTTCTAGGCTAGAGTGGAATAGGATTTGTGGCCTACATAGTGAGCAAGACAAAAGTGACACATACCAATAAATCCTAATGGCACCACCGGACATCCACTAGTAACCACCACCATCTATAAGAATATAAGGTACTGGGGGGGGGTGATGGAGCATTCCATCTTTCCAGCGATTTCTGTGCTGCTCATCCATATGCAAAGTATAAATCAGGGGGGGCAATTATTTTTTCCATGGGGCCACATGAGAAACTAAAAATATTGTGAAGGGCCGGGCCATAAGGCTGAACTAAATTCTGCATAATATTAATTGTATTTCTTTATAAAAAGCAGTAAATAGCATTGTGTGACAAGCTGCTACCAGTATATGTTATAGTTAAACAATGAAAAAGTGAGGTTGCCTTACAAAAAAAGGAATTTATTAAATAAACCACATTTTGTGTGTCCAGTGAGGTCTCCAAATTGGGATGCCCCAGAGGCATGATGCCTGTAACCCAGCCCTGGATTCCTTCACACTCCATAGGGCTGGGTTACATGGGTTTTGGTCTACTTTAAAACATCATGACCAAATCAGGTTAGGATGGAATAACCCCCCTCCTTTACATTATTATAAAAGTAACACAGCGCTGCTCACACTTTTTACTCAGCAGCCATGTGAAAAAAAAGCAGAACAAAACCCAGAGCGGCCACTGGTCTTCCCCCTGGAAATCCCAGATCGGGATGCCCCACTGTGTGAATGTGTGACTCCCTCCCTTAGCGGAACAAAGCCCCGATCTGGGATGCCCAGGTGGAGGACCAGTGGCCACTCTGGGTTAATTTCCACTTTAAGGGGGAGTCCACCATTTGTCAAGTTGCTACTAAGTAACAAGGGTTTCACACAGTGGGGCATCCTGATCTGGGATACCCAGGTGGAAGACCAGTGGCCGCTCTGGGTTTTGTTCTGCTTTCAGAGAAGGAGTCCGCCATTTTCACGTTGCTACTGAGTAAAAGGGGATTTAAAAAGTGGAGCATCCCAATTTGGGATGCCGGGGGGGGGGAGCCTTGGATAAAAGGCTGTGTGAAACCCTTCCCACCTTGCAGCATGGTCCCCCCGCCCTCCCAAAGGCATTGGTGTGGCCAGAAATGGAATACGAGAGCCAGTGCACCATCAGGCACTGCTTACATTTGGTGTGGACTACAAGTGCCAGCAGCCTGCGACGTGAGGCACAGACAAGTGGCTGGAGAACCTCCATCTCCGGCGTCAGCTCCGCAGCGACTGACACATGTCACACAGTACAGGGAAACTCCGCCCACAGCCAAACCTGAAGGAGCGAGCTGTCCAATAGGAAGCAGGCTCTAATCCACACACGCCCCCGCTACATTACACTCACTACAGAGGGGCAAAAGTGCTGTTCAAACCCGGCACTATCTTTTCTGGCAAGACTGCGCGGACAGTGGGCGGGACTGAACAGCGGGGCGTCGGCAGCGCGCACCATACAGGGAACACTGATCGCAGGCTGGTCAGAGCCATTCAAAGGTCCATATGTGGCCCTTACAATGCCCACATCTGGTATAAAAGATAACTGGAGAGACTGCCCATGCCCCGTGGGATGATCGGTGAGGAAAATTCTTGGCTTTTTTTGCTGTACATTTTCATGTATTGGGCTGGCAGTGGCCCACCCATGCACTGCACTTCTTGGGGATTCTATAGCTGTGCAGTGCACTTCTTTCATGACTGCTTACGAAATAATTCAGGTTTGCTTTACGCTAGTTAAAAAGGTTCCTTATTTTATTCATTACGTGTCCCTGCAACAAAAGATGAAAAGTGTCGACAAGCAGAGATGAACTTCGCAAAAGGATAATTTTCCATAGGATGTGCCTCTAAAACACCACATTGGGATGACAGAATAGCAAAATAAAACTACAGTGGCTGTAAAGCTACACCACTCTTTCCTAACGCCCCAAAAAGTGTTTTGTTAAGTTCAGCTTAGCAAGGACTAATTTCACATATGAATCAAACGCTCATTCATAAACTGAGTCAGTGAGCTTAGAAAACGCCATCAGTGGGCAGGAAGTGTATGTCCCTGTGCCTGCCAATGCTGTTCCTACGCCTAACAGCAATGTGCGTGAATGATTTGCTTTATTATGCCATAAAAGTGCGTCTGCAATTGAGGAGGACAATGGGCAGCTGTGTATTGGATGACACATCCACCATTTTTATTAATTGCCATTATAGAGGAAAAAGGGCTCAACCTCGTTAATATCTCATTACCAGCGCTAAGGTCGGGCAGTCTGAACATTTTTTTCTTAAAAAGGAACCACCATCACATCAATTTTGCTGGCCCTGGATTCTAAAGCATTAAAGCGGACCTTCACCATGAATAAGAGCATATCTTATATGTTTCCCACACCCTGTGCTTAGAGATTGCTCAGATTAAAACTCATCCTACCTGCATCTACTGCATTTTCTGAGCCTTTAAACATCCAAGATGGCGGCTCATGGAGCATCAGGCAGCCTACAAACAGGAAGTGTCTTCTGACTGTGTTGCTCTGCATTCTGGGATTGCTGTCCTTTTCCTGACCCCAGCTCTGCTCTGCTCTGCAAAGCCCAGCTATAACCCATCCCCTGTATTTTATCCCACTCTCCACTCCTCAGTACATGTGATGCTTCTGAGTCAAGATGGTGAAAAGAGTTGCAGCCCAGTGGGGGAAAGAATAATAGGTAACTTAAAATATATTAATTTTAGATGCTGGGGAGTAGTTTTAAGGGTTTGGGCTTTTCATTAAATCATGCTGAAGGTCCGGTTTAAAGGAGCACTATCGCGAAAAAATGGGCCAACAATACAAATCCATATAAATATTCTGGATGGCGGGAGGAGGGATCACTTATACCTTCCGCGTCAAATATTCAGCCAGGCTTGTCTTTTATTTTTATTAATGTAAGGAAGAGGTAATTGGGTGACAGGTTCTGTCACCCCTAATACACTAAACCTGTCACCCCTGGGTTTTATCCCACCAGGAGAAGAAAACTACAAGCTTGGTGGGAGTTTCATTCAGATCGGGTGTATAAGTGACCCCTCCTCTCATTAGCCGACATGTTTATATGGGTTTTTAAAGTGGACCAACACCCAGGGGGGATCAGATCCCTCCCCGCGAGGCATCCGAAATCGGGATGTCCTACCTTTTCCACGTTCCAGTGGCGCATGCGTGTCTGCTGCCGCCTCCAGAGCGTCCCTCTAGCAGGGCGCGCTCCCACACCGGCCGTTTGTGAATGGCCGGCGCGGGTGCGCTCCCTGTAAGAGGGACGCTCTGGAGGCGGCGGCGGCGGACGCGCTCTGCTTGTCCGGCGCTGCCTCTCACTTGTCCGTCGGCGGGGATTGGCTGCAGCGGTCACGTGGGAGCGGGGAGAGGTGAGTTTTCGGGGCTTTCTGGGGGGTTTCACACAGCGGTGTGCCCCACTGAAGTGGACCAAAACCCAGGATAGTCAAAATCCTGGGTGTTGGTCCACTTTAACATTACACAATTTCGCTATAGTACTCCTTTAAGTAGCCTGATTTGGGATGCCCAGCTGTGTGAATCCTCCTGCACGATCGCCCCACAAACACTCACCTTTACGGCACTCCCACACCTTAATAGCAAGCCTCCCTGCAGCTGCACGCATTTCTGCACCCAACCATTCAGATGCAGTTCACAGGAAGCTTGGAGATGTGGCCGCTCCCATTTCTCTATGCCGGTGCTCTTCCCCAGCAGGACTAAATGCCATGCACGCCATTCAGCGCTGACTGGATGAGAGCCTGCGCATGCAAGGCAGTTTCTAGGCAAAATAGTGCTCAGTGCGGAAACTCCTCACCCATCCTATGGTGCTGCCGATGTCCCATACAGCTTTGTGCTATGCCGAGCCTCTACCATAGGAGGAGGCAGCTCCCAATGACTAAGCCCAATATTGGGCATGAAGGGCCTGTATTATGGCCAGCACCACCATTAGCCCATCTGCAGGAACAGGATGGCTTGTATACAGGCATTCGCCCTGCTCGCCCTCCCCTAGAAACAGCCCAGCGTGCATGCAGCGGCGGAGGAACATTTTAGGCCGATCCGGAAGATTTTACACAGCCAAAATCAGGATATCATTAATAGCTAAAAGGAAGGGGAAAATCCACTAATTTCACATGCTGTGCACTGCCTACAAAATTATAGGCGTCCCACAAACCATAATTGACATCATCATATAAACACCTGACTCGGACAATGATTGGCTGCGGGACTTGATGAGAGGAGTGGCATACTAGCTAAAGCTAGGTGTAAACCGCCCGCCCCCCACCCTGACGAAGCTCCGGTGGGCGGAAACACGTGTCGGCGGACGGCTGGCCCACCCGCGCTCCCCGCTCCACACCTGTGCGCTCCGTGTCCTCACGCGCTTTCGCCATGTTAATAGAGCCAAGGTGGACCTTTATGTGTTACGGTGGAGATTCAAGGAGCCCGTGACAAGCGGCTGACTTCCCGCCAGTGAACGGCGACGACGCGCTGTCAGCGCAAGGATCTCAGCTAAGTGGCTCTCTGTATCTGGGCGGGAGATAGTGGCAAGCCCTGTTCAGCCCATACTGTGCTCAGTTACATCGTGAGTGGATAGAATTTGTGGGCCCTTTACAGTTTTGGACTTGGGGCGCACACCCCTGGACCCTAGCTCTGAAGTCCATCTACATGGATCCCAAGCTCCCAGACAATTAAGTCCTCTGGCCAAAGACTGGCAGACAGCGCTACAAGAGTTCTCTGCATAGTGCCCGTTAGGGGTGATCATTATTACATCTGATAGTTAACTAGTGAGCTGCATGGTGTGGAGCGGTGGTGGTGTGCTTGTGTGGCTGCAAGAGTGTATGGGGGGGGCCCCGTTTTTTAAATCACGATACATGTCTTTTATTTTTGTTGTAGATACAAGTGTCTGCGTCCTTTTGATAACCATTAAAGTGATAGTATATATATTATGTATCATGTGATTTCTTTTGCGTTTGTGCCAGTCCCACTTTAAATCTTGTCTTTTGGTGTTTATATGACAAAATCAGGATACACCAAGAATAAGTGAGTAAAGGAGGAGAGAGTTTCTCCATTCCTATCATTTATACAGGATCTTTCCGGGTCTGAATAGTAAATAGCAGTAATGGAGCTGCTCCCTCCCCCTTTACTCAGTTTGAATTGCCATGAGCACACACAAGGAGAGATTCAGTCAATGTGGAGTGTTCTAAAGGGAGGCTGGCAGCTTCCCAGGTGAGTAGCTCTGAAATATTTGCATTGCACGTCCCAACTTTGGACACTCAAACATAGGAGTAGGGACCCCACCAATAGGGGCGCCTTGACGTGGCGTGGGGTTTAATACATGCGATTGTATGCAAACCAAGGCCCCTAGTTTCTTTACAGGATTAATATGCCTGTTTGCTAAATATTATACAGTGATGATAGGATTAAACTGGGCGGTAAATTGGTTCCCAGGCCCTGAAAGATCCTGTATAAATATTAGTAATGGAGGAACACCCTCCCCCTTTATACAGCAGGAATAGAAACCAAAACCTGGGACAGTGAAATCCTTTGATCCAGTTTTGTGCACACATACAACAGAATGTATTCTGTTATTTCATAAAATTAGAATATAGTGGAATGTATTAACATACCTCTGAACCACTTTTGTGATGAAATCATCAGTGCATATAAGAGCATCAGAGAGACCCTTGTACAGTTTACAGGATATGTGTGTAGAATCCTGAACGTCCATTACAACTGTAAGGCAGAAAAAAACAACCCAAATAAATAGCTGAACTTCTCATGCCAACCAGAGTATTTTTTTTATAGAAACATCTATAAAACATATGAATTCTAGTACAGTTTTAGAAGGCCAGGTCCCAAAAGACATAGGGCCTTATTCATGACGCTCTAGCCTCAGGTAATGCCTTGTAACCGGCAGGTAGCGGCAGGAAGCGTCAGGTGAACGCCGGGGGCTGTACGCAATTCCACATTTATGAAACTGAATCCGTAGGGCGACTGGAACAACGCCATGTAGCGTACGATTCATCATTATCCCAGGCTCAGTGTACAGCGCCGGCGTTCAGCCTTGCAGAGCGCCAAGTATTACCTCTTGCTACCTCTCCAATACATTTCTATGGACTACCCTTAAAGTGGACCAACACCCAGGGGGGATCGGCCCGGAAATCTATAAGATTCCCGGAATGTTCAGATCCCTCCCCGCGGGGCATCCGAAATCAGGATGTCCTGCGGGGAGGAACCCCCCAGGAGGCCCACAAACCTTACCTCAGCCCCGTTCCATCGGCGCATGCGCGAGCCGCGGCTGCGTCTCGCACTTCCCTCTAGCAGGGCGCGCACCCGCGCTGGCCGTTTGTGAATGGCCGGTGCAGGCGCGCTCCCTGTTAGAGGGAAGCGCGAGACGCGGCCTCCAGCGCTCAGAGCCAGCTGAGCTGGTATGCGCGTCCAGGCGGCCTTGGACGCGCATACCACAGCGGCTCTGAGCAGGGAGAGGTGAGTTTTTTGGGGCTTTCTGGGGGGTTTCAGACAGCGGGGCACCCCCGATCGGGGTGCCCCACTGAAGTGGACCAAAACCCAGGATAGTCAAAATCCTGGGTGTTGGTCCACTTTAAATCCCTTTCCTGATCCCAATTTTTTTAAATATTTTTTATTAAAATCTCCAAACTTTCGGACATGTATCCTGGCCTAGAAAATGACATTTTTGAAAACGTTTTTGATTTATAATTTTTTTATTCAGAATTGTCCTTACATGTCTGGTATTAAAGTGTTCATGTTACAATGTTATAACAATGTCATTCCATATGTTTTTGCTTTGTTACTAGCGGATACATGTTCATTAACAGACTTTAATCACACAGCCTCGGGCGCTCTGGGCTACAACGACCCGATTTTGAGCGCCGGCGCTGTTTGAGGCAGTTTTTTTTTATGAATGTGGTCGTAGTGAGTTGTGAGTCGGTCGCACTGAGCTGGCGCTACCGTTCGCTCCCATACAGCGTAGTATTGCGACTTACACAACATATTCATTAATGCCAGCCAGTGACTGAGGCGCTCTGAAACAAAGATCCATGGCTGAGCACAGCGACTACTATCGGTCGCTCTGAAAATACCATTTTGTGAATACTCACCGAATGTGTCCGATCGAACCTGAACCGGCAAGCCCTGTAAATGCTGCGTCAAGTGAGACAAAACCAACCTGATGGCTCTCAACTCCAGAACATTGATGGGCAAGTGGGCTTCCTGAGGACCCCACCGCCCCCGGAACCGAAGATCCTTCCAGAAACCTCCCCATCCTGACAAACTGGCATCCGTGGTGACAGTTTCCCAAAGCGGAGTCAGAAATGACCTGCCCTTCAAGAGATTGTCCGAGACCATCCACCACAGTAGAGACTGCCGAACCCGGGGGGACATCCGGAAGGACCGATCCAACGTCCGCGGTCGCCGGTCCCAAGACGCCAACAGATGAAGCTGAAGCGTCCGCGTGTGAAACTGCGCAAAGGGAACTGCCTCGAAAGAAGCTACCATCAGCCCCACCAGTCTCATCCCTAGACGGATGGACGGGCGAGGATTGGAAAGAAGAAGCTGAGCCAATTCCTGAATCAAAAGAACCTTGGCCTGAGGGAGAAAAACTCTGTGCTGGCAAGAGTCCAAGGACATCCCCAGAAAGGTCACCACCCTGGCCGGAACCAGAGAGGATTGGGGGTAGTTGATCACCCAGCCGAACCTCTCCAGAGTGGACACCACCGTGCTGGTGTCCCCTTCCGCTTGACTGAAGGAAGGAGCCATGATGAGAAGATCATCCAGATAAGGCACAATGCGAATCCCCTGAGCAGGGCCATCACGCCCGTCAACACCTTGGTGAACACTCTCGGAGCCGAGGTGAGGCCGAATGGAAGAGCCACAAACTGAAAATGCCGATCCTCCACCACAAAGCGAAGAAACCTCTGGTGAGCCGGAAAGATCGGAATGTGAAGGTATGCATCCTTGATGTCTATGGACGTCATAAAGTCCCCCTGCCGAAGCGAATTGATCGCAGACCGCAGAGTTTCCATGCGAAACTTCCGGGGACGAATAAACAGGTTGAGAAACTTCAAATCCAGGATGGGACGGAACGACCCATCCTTTTTGGGCACTGTGAAAAGATTGGAATAATACCCGCGCCCCACCTCCGAAGGAGGGACCGGGCAGATGACTGCCATTTCCAGAAGATTCCTTACCGCCGCCAGGAGCCCCTGCGCGGCCAAAGGATCTGAAGGGACACGAGACCTGAAAAACCTTGGAGGAGGGCGAGACTCGAACTCCAGCTCGTAACCGGCCGACACCACCTCCCGGATCCACCTGTCCGAGACCTCCTGGTCCCATACCCGGGAGAAGAGTCACAACCGTCCCCCCACCCGTAAGGGTGAGGGTGCCCCCTCATTGCTGAGTGGGCTTGGCAGCTGGTTTGGGCTTGGCGCCCCAGGCGTGAACAGGACGGCCACGGCCTTTACCTCTATTCCAGCTGGCACCCCTGGAAGCCAAGAAGCCCGCACCCCTGCCGGCTCTGGCTCCCCGAAAGGAAGGATTGAAGGGGGCCGCCCCCCGAAAGGAGCGACGAAATTTCTTGCGCTGAGGTAACTTACCTCCCCTGGCAACAGAATCCAGCTTCTCACCGAAAAGTCTCAAACCCAGAAAGGGAAGAGCCGTGAGCGATCTCTTGGAATTAAAATCAGCAGACCACTGCCTCAACCACACTGAGCGGCGGATAGCTACCAACAGAGCCGTAGCCCTGCCACACATTAACATGGCATCATCCTGAGCGGCAAGAATAAATGACACGAAGGATTCACAACGCTTAAGAGCAAGAAACTCATCACAAGTAGGATCAAGATCCACACATAAATCCCTGACAATAGACCTAGCCGCCAACAATAAAAGTGCCGAAGCACAAACAGGCCTCAAAACCGAACCCGCACAGACAAACCCATGACGGGCCAGCTGATCAATCTGGCGATCCTCGCCGTCCTGAAGAGAAGTCGTGTCAGGAGAATGCAAAACCGCCGTATTAGATAGTCCCAAAACCGGAGCATCAACCTCGGGAGGAACAGACCAACGCTTCACCAAGTCCGCTGGAAAAGGATACTTCCTATCCCAACTAGGCGGCACCCCAACGAGATGCGTAGGTTGCTCCCATTCCTTAAGGACAACATCCTCGAAATGCTGTTGACTGGGAAACTCCAAGCGCGGCTTGGACACCCCAAAAAGCTGACCCTTTGGCCGAGGAGCAACTTCAGGAGGGTCCAAATCCAAAACCTCAAACATTTGGGCCAGAATGGAAGGCGTGTCGGGGACCGACCCGGCGGCCTGGTCACCTTCAGCACCCAGCGACTGCTGAACCTCAGGATCCTCTAATTCCTCAATAAGCTCACCCTCTTCAAGGGGACGATCTGACCAAT
This sequence comes from Gastrophryne carolinensis, assembly GCA_027917425.1. Classification (NCBI taxonomy): domain Eukaryota; kingdom Metazoa; phylum Chordata; class Amphibia; order Anura; family Microhylidae; genus Gastrophryne; species Gastrophryne carolinensis. The sequence continues at coordinate 173,801,476 of CM051243.1, forward strand.
CCAGAGCCTCAACAACCTCATCGTCTGAGTCCAGCGGAGGCGGAGACAAGTGTTTCCGCTTAGCCGGAGCCTTCTGAGCCACCACAGCGGAAAACATCTTCTCGAGGCTAGCCAACCTGGCGCATACCTCGGATTGCGAATCCCCACCCATGACAACGTCACACGGGGTCCGGAACAGGCGAGGAGGGGAAGGAGATGGTACGGCCGACGAAGGACCGGGCACCGGGGTGCCGAACTGTGCCGCTCTGCATTCTGGGATTGCTGTCCTTTTCCTGACCCCAGCTCTGCTCTGTTTGTGCAAAGCACAGCTATAACCCCGCGCCCCTGCACTTTAGACCCCTCTCCTCCACTCAGTATGTGATGCCACTGAGCCAAAATGGCGGCGCCCGTATCCTAGAGTGTGGAACAGAGTTGCAGGCCATTTAGGGAAAGAATAATAAGTGACTAAAAACGTTAAATATATTAATTTTAGATGCTGGGGAATCGTTTTTAAAGAGTTTGGGCTTTTCATTAAATGATGCTGAAGGTCCGCTTTTATTGGTAACTATTTTATTGGTAAGACAAATGAACGTTCTTACTCCAAGTACTTACCAGACACTAAAGAATCATTGACTGGATGCTGGAAGGAAATGCTGATGCAGGAATCAGAGAGAGGTGAAACCTCAAATTGCAAGAGGTTAGGGCAGTCTAAAAGTAAAAAAATATATATATATATTAAAACCAGCTATAGATGAAAAAAACCCTTGCTGACTCCCTAATGCCCCACCATCCACAGAAAGACAAAGGATTAAACATAGTCTGCCACCAGAGCCTCTCCCAGCTGTTAACAGGACCCAATTTCTCTGCGCTGTGGTCATGTGACTTTGTGTCAGCAGTCTGGAAAGCCAGTAAAATTTATAGGGTTCTGTGTTTAACCCCTTTTCCCCATCCTCAAATACACTGTCTGCATACCCTCCCTCCGACACATACTCTGTCTGCATGTAACTCCTTGCATCCTCTCTCTTCTCTGCACACTGTTTGCATTTAAACATCTTGCCACCCTACCCCCCCCCCCCAAGTGGGGTGTAAGCAAAAAAAAAATACATTTGCACATAGTCATTGACACAAAAATAGGTAAAAACACAGCTTTAGGAGCACAGTGATGGTCTGACAGCTAAGAAAACATTTCTGCTTTCATATAGTTTTCTCATTTTCACATCAAATAACTCAATTGTCGTCATGCTCCACTTCTCAAATTCTGTATACCTTTTGACGAGTCTGGAACTATAACCTATAAGAAATTATAGCATTAAAGTGGATCAACACCCATTTTCAGGTAGCGGGTGTTGGTCCAGTTCCCAGGGCAATTAAACAGGCTTGGGGGGGGGGGGGGGGGGGGGGAATCCAGAATGCTGGAGTATGCCCCCAGAACGCACGATATTCTTCCTGCTTCTTCAAAGCCGACGACGCGACCGTCTGGGAGAGGTAAGAATATCAGGCTGTCATGCCTGGAGTTCCTCCTTAGCCTTCGCCTGTTTCTCTCTGCAACAATTCTCTGTAGTAAGCAGCTTGACCACCAGGTGGCGCTGTCCTCCAGAGCTCCTGGAGATCAGACAGCACCTGAGCTAATTACTGGCTGGCCTTTATGTGCTGATGCTGCCATGCGGTCAGTGGCTCAGCATTGTACTCTGTCTTCTGGAACCTGAACTCTGTACCCAGAGCCTTTGAACCTGATTCCTGAAACCTTAACTCTGAACCCAGGACTTACTTGTCAGCTATTGCTTTCCCTCGTGTTTGCGGTTTTCCCTTTTTGGACTTGATCTCATGCATGTATGTTTTTCCTCGCTACACATTGTGTATGTATAGAAATCTGAGTGTGAATGTTTGCTTGTTTCTCACAATAAACACAGTTTGCTGCATAATCCTAGTGTCTCTGCCTTGCAGTACTCAAATTACTGGTCACTTTTTATTAGTGGATTTCTCCCTTGAGAGATCCATGACACAGGCATTCTGATGTGCGGTGCAGAGGGGGGCTACAGCATTCTGGATGCCCCACAGCCTGTTTGATTGCGCAGGACCTGGACCAACACCTGTTAGCCAAAAAATGGTTAAAAATAAACCTTCCTTGGTGTGAAGGAACAATCCAGTTAAATGTGAAAAACCCACAGATACAAATCCGGAGTTCCCCTTTATTTCCCCCTGTTAAGGCTTCCTAGTCATAAATATGCACATATATGCACAGGTCCCAATCTCCCCAGGAAGGAGAATTAGCATTTATGGGTTAAAGTGGACCAACACCGAGAGGTGATCGGCCCGGAAATCTATAAGATTCCCGGGCCGATCACCTCCCACCCCGCGGGACATCCGAGATCGGGATGTCCCGCGGGGTGAAACCCCCCCAGACACCCCAAATCGCTTACCTGATCTTCGGCGGCGGCCGGCCGCCGCCGCCTCCCTCGCGCCCCTGTAGGCGTGCTCGCGCCCGCGCCGGCCGTCTGCGAATGGCCGGCGGGGGCGCGCGCGCGCCGAAAGTGACGCGAGGGAGGCGGCGGCGGCGGCAGCCGCTTGGACGTTCCTGATCCCCGCCTGGACGTTGGCGGGGATTGGACCGTCCAGTCACGTGGGAGCGGGGACAGGTAAGATTTTGGGGCTTTCTGGGGGGTTTCACACAGCGGGGCACCCCCGATCGGGGTGCCCCGCCGAAGTGGACCAAAACCCAGGATAGTCAAAACCTGGGTGTTGGTCCACTTTAAGCAGGGCAGATCACAGACTCCATGCTGATTCTCTCACACCTCCAGCCTGAGAAGGCTCTGGTGGGTCTGAAGATGGTATGACCCCTGGCTGTTGACCCGTCACATCAAAAGATGAGAGCCACAGACCAGCGGCACCAACACAAATCGGACCATAGTTGGGCCACCATGTGTCCCAGCACAAAGCCAGGTACAGAACCAGAACCGGCTCACAAAACTGCATGTAGAGGTAAGTTTCTCTGGGCCCTGCGACATAGGAAGCCTAGAAAAATGGAGATCTAAGGTTCTGACTCATTTAGGGAGCCCACATCATCAGATGCCCGGCATCTAGCCCAATCATTTGGTGCTGTATCCAAAGCCTGGGCCACGCTGCTGTCACTTCCCTGGATAAGGGGTCTCGCAGCAGCGTGCTGCAGATGTCCAAACCATCTGTAAGTTCTTGACATACCCCTTGTGGGAGCCCTTCATCACCACTCTACAACTGCTCCTTAAGGTAACTGACTATTATATATCTCTGTGTTACTCACTGTAACCTGTAACCCACTACTCAGAACGACATTTGTATTCATTCATATTTGATTATAGCCAAATGTTTGTTATCACTGCCTAGTGTGCTTATAGCATTAAAACATTTATTTCTTCTCCTTTTCCCCAATCCGTTCTCTCCCCCTAAGATCCACCCCCCCCACCCCCCACCTTCGGGTCAACAATTGGATCGTACGTGGCGGACACTGCCAGCAGAGTCCGACCATTACTGCTGATGATGTTCAAACCAGGAGCCCGTTTTCCCAACCTTTGTCCCCTTACCCCGTAATGTTCTGCATTGTTTGTCTCATTGTATGTATGCATAAAACTGCAAAATCCTTAAATAAAGAGTATTAAAAAAAAAAAAAAAAAAAAAAAAAAAAACATTTCACTTGAGCAATCTTTTTGCCAAGAATCTGTGTCCGCAGGCTTTGGGCCTAGTATTCCTGATAGGAGGGCTCGGACAGGGGTTTTGGGGAAAGCGGTCTGTGTGTCCGGAGGTCCCTGGTTTATAGTTGGATCACGTGACCCGCGGTTCCCTGACACTTGGCATGCGCTGCAGCATGATACACCCCCCAGCTTGCGGTATACACACTTTGGGGGATTTGCGGTTTAAAAAGAACTCCTCTTTATGCTGTAGCGCCACATAGGATCGCAGAGCGAGTCATCACAAATTTAAAATTTAAACTGGACTAGAGTCTTTTAGAGTCGTTTTGGTCCACTTTAGGTTCCCTGCTGTCCGATTTTTAGTACATTAAAATGTACATGTATGTACAGAAAATACAGTTTCCTTTATCTCATTTCCCTCCTCCATCCACAACAAAAGAAATAACAAATTCTTACCCTGACCCAACATACTGACCTAATCCCACTAAATCTCCTATCTTCAGATATTAACCAGCATCTAACAAAACATTTAGCGCATGACCTGTTCCATTCCTCCTCTCTAGTCATTGCCATATATTTCACTATGTGGATTTCACAACCCTCACATCAGAGCTGTCTTACCCTCTTTTATAACTGCACGCTTCACGCAGCTCCCAATCAGGGTGTTGCAAGCCATCTGATGCCGGATAAGGTTGAGGATTGTGGGAACATGTCCTGGGTGCTGGAATGGGATCTTACTCAGCAGAGTCCCCTGCAGACACCTCCCATCGGGAAGGGGGGCATCTTTATTGAGAAAGTAGCAATGCTGCTGACCTGGAAGAGACTGAAATCAAATTGTAGATTTGGATTACTTTATCTTTTAACATTTTCGGTCTATTGTCCATATATGACACAATATTACTACGTCTTTCAAATGTATCCAAACAGGATAGAAAATGCATATTTGTTGATGTAGAATATCTAATTAAATATTTTGAAAATCTCTTTGACCATCCACTTATTAATCAAAGCTTTCTCTCTTACTTGGTGTTTAGGAGGACAGCAGTACCTAAGAAACTGTTTTGGAAGCACCAAACCTAACCCTTAATAAGAGCCTATCTTATATGTTTCTCACACCCTGTACATACTGATTGCTCACATTAAAAATCATCCTACCTGCATCTACTGCATGGTATGAACCTTTAAACATCCAAGATGGCGGCTCACGGGCATCAGGCAGCCTAAAAACAGGAAGTGTCTTCTGACTGTGTCGCTCTGCATTCTGGGATTGCTGACCTTTTCCTGACCCCAGCTCTGCTCTGTCTGTGCAAAGCTCAGCTATAACCCGCCCCTTGTGCTTAATCCCTCTCTCCTCTCCTCAGTATGTGATGCTTCTGAGTCAAGATGGCGGCGCACGTATCTTAGAGTCCTGGAAAGAGTTGCAGGCCAGTGGGGGAAAGAATAATAAGTCAGTGACTTAAAATATATTAATTTTAGATGCTGGGAAATAGTTTAAGGGTTTGGGCTCTTCATTAAATCATGCTGAAGGTCCGCTGAAGGTGATGCCGCTGATTTTCAAAACTCCCGGTTTGTCTTCTGTAATCATGTCATCGGTGATCCCACAGTTCATGCTTGGGCCCGTTTAACCAGTGGTCCATGCCGTGCATATGAATGAACAATATTGAACCCTGTATGCATGCAGAGCTTGCTATTCAGATAGGCCTATTTTGGGATCAATCTTCAGGAATGGCGGCACAGCCCTTGTATGTGCAGTGGGTTTGCTAGATCGGTAAGTATTCCAGAGAACTTCACAAAGCAATGCATCCCAAATCGGGATGCTCGGGAACGGGAATCTTTAAGACACCAGGACCAGGCACTAAGGGTTTGCAAAGTATAAAGAGTTGGATGGTAATGTTGTGTATATCAGTGCTTGGAAATTTGTGTTTTAGCTGCACCTGTTGCTGAAGTTGACCAATACTCCCTAGATTGGGTATGTTGTACAATTATTTGAGCTTTGCCCTAAGTATCAAAGCCTAGGCAAAAATAGACAAGTGCGCTTCAAGGAGTGAAATGGTGTGGGTTGACCAGTTGTGAAATAGAGTCTATTAGATTGGGTTTTTCTTTTTTTTAATTTGTTAAATCTGGGTTTCGCTGAAAAAAAAGGTAAGTAATTTGTTTAGATCCGGGTTTCTTTTAAAAGGTGAGTGATTTGCTCAGGCTCCTTGATTTGACCACCACTTGATTTACGAGGCATTTGCAGCCAGGAGATTTCATCTTGGTATGTAATTGCTTCAAAATAAATAAAGTACTAGATTGAAAAAAAAAAAAAAAAAGAACTCTGTTAGACTTACCGGTAGGGGCTTTTTTTGGAATCCTTTAGCTTGACCACCAAGGGGCAGTTGTGGCCTAGAGGTAAAGGAGCGGACTTGTGACCAGAGGGTGGCAGGATCGAATCCCGGTCCTGGGACATGACTGAAGTGCTCTTGAGCAAGGCACCTAACCCCCCCAACCGCTCCCTGGGCGCCGTAATTAGGGCAGCCCACAGCTCTGGGCATGTGTACACTCACTGCACGGATGGGTTAAATGCGGAAGACGAATTCCTACGTGTGTGCAAGCATACAATGGCGATCTATGCATTATTTATTTTTATTTAATTACTCTCCATATGGTCAAGCTGAAGGATGACTTGGAAAACCTCCGTTAGACTTACCGGTAATGGCTTTTTTAGGAATCCTTCAGCTTGACCACCAATTACTCTCCATGTGGTCAAGCTGAAAGATGACTTGGAAAAACCTCCGTTAGACTTACCGGTAGCGCCTTTTTTAGGAATCCTTCAGCTTGACCACCAATTACTCTCCATGTGGTCAAGCTGAAAGATGACTTGGAAAAACCTCCGTTAGACTTACCGGTAACGGCTTTTTAAGGAATCCTTCAGCTTGACCCCATGGAGAGTAATTGGTGGTCAAGCTGAAAGATGACTTGGAAAAACCTCCGTTAGACTTACCGGTAACGGCTTTTTAAGGAATCCTTCAGCTTGACCTCATGGAGAGTAATTGGTGGTCAAGCTGAAGGATGACTTGGAAAAAACAATCACCTTAAAGTCATTCAGCATCCTTTTGTCCCATGCAGCTACTTGGTGCTAATCTGGTGATCATCTGATTGACACTCACCTGATTGCTGGATCCTGGAGTACGTGGCGCATCCTCTCTTTCTGTGTCGCCCCAGGGCCTGAACTCCATTCACCGACACTGGGCTGGGTTCCATCCCCTGCCATCAGTCTCTGGGGTCGTGTGGCCACACCCTCTCCATTCACTACAGTTAAGGGGGTATGTCAGGCTTCGGCACCCCCCCCTTACTGCAATGAATGGAGAAGGCATGGCAGCACCCTGATTGGTGGTTGGTCGTGTTCCTGACCCGCCATTTAACCTGAGTCCATGTTAAATGATCCGGATCCAGTGATCAGGCGACTTTCTGATCACCTGACTAAAACCGATCAGCTGTGGGGGACAAAAGGCAAGTACCTTTTTTTTTTTTTTTATTCAGCTGTAAAATCACCTTAAACAAGGACCCACATTTTTTTTTTAACGGATGTTGGTCCAGCTGTCTGTGCTTCACAATAACCTTGGGGGGAGCATCAGGTTGCTGGAGCCCCCGTGCAGATAACCTAGCAGACAGCGAGACCAACACACGTTAAAGTAAAAACGGGTGTCGGTCCGGTTTAAGCACTCTAAATGCATATAGGACAGCATTTTACATTTTCAAAAAGTTCCCCTAAAATGGATCACACATTAAAAATCACAGGAAGGTATAGTAACACTACAATACATACAGCATAGAATCTCATGTTGTGGTTTAGAGGTGCAGGTTCCTTATCTTTTGCCAACTCATACTGAATGACCAGCTCATAGTGGGGAGAGAAGGTTGCAAGAGTGTCAAATAAAGGAATGCCTGCAAAACAAGTAGGTTATTGACAACCCATCTCCCATAGCAAACCCTTGTTTATATAATACGTACAGAGACTAAAGATTCTGCATTTAGAAAAGTTGGCATGTAGAACATGACCAATAAGTAATACAGATTTTTTTTTTTTACTATCAAATCCTAAATATCAGTGGAGTTCATGTGTACTGACTAGGATTTAAAGTTGCTAAGGATTACTCGCCTACAATGTTTAATGTGACCAGCTTCAGTTCCAAAAAAACAAAGCGTGGCCAAAAGTTCCCTAAGACAAATCATGAAGCCTCTTTGTCAACAGTGAGGCTTGTATAAAAGCTGGTATTAAGGTTTGTAAATAACTCTCCAGGGTCCTAACACTACTGAGACTAGCACCTTGAGAAAGTGGTACGCTGCGGAACGCGTGGGCTATAGAGGTCTCCAGCCACACAGCGTGGATTGGTCTTCTTACGAGGTGATATTGTTTTATGTAGTGGCATCTCACTGTATGTAGCCTATTGGCTCATTTGGTTACTGTTTGGTTTCGCTTTCCTTATTGTGATGAATTCAGATCAATATAGGCATTAGCACTTTACTAGCACTATTTTCACTTTATCAGCCATTTTTTGCACATTAACCGCTGCGGAGTGTTTTTAAATATGGGATTTTTGTATGTCATTTGTAAAATGTGCTATTTTGTTGCGACTATCATGTCTTTAATTTAATAAAAAACATTGAATGATGATTTAAAATAATACTTTGATCAGTGTGCTGATTCTGCGCTGGCTCGGCTGTGATTCTGTGGTAACTGGAAACACTTTTAGTAGGCATTGTCTGCACTTTTTGTGCATGTTTCTGGACACATTGGGCCGGAAACATTAGTTAAGGTGGTGCGGGATCTGTTGTTTATTGTTAGAGCATTACCATTTAAGATGTAAATGATCAATCGTGATATATAAAGTGTAAATGATTAAAACATCTACTTGATGTAAAAGTAGGTTTTAATAACCACAGTTCTTGGTCACAGCACAGTCGAACTGGAAACCTAACAGGAAATCCTGAAGAGATGGTGTCCAAGACCAGAGGCCTTGCACCATCTAGTAGTAAAAAATAAGACTTCAGCCCGACAGGCTGATGTCAGTCATCACTTCTGTAGTGTCAATTCAGGGGATACTAGTTAAAAATTTGGGTTTTTGTACGTTTTATTAAGATGAGGTTCATAGTTACAATACTCATTATAAAAATGCCTGTACCTACAATCATTTAATGTAAGTATTTAAGGAGGGGGGATCTTCATAGCAGCTCACTCACCCTGGCGAAGTGTCATTGTGGACACGCAACGCGTCGGTGGTAGGCTGCTGTAGGTTCCCCCGGACTCTAATATACTGGTGATGTCATTCTTTTTTTAAGCACTCTGCTTGTTCATTCAGTTCTATGGGTTACTAATTTGTCTAACTTTTTCTATGCACTTATATCACTTTATTGACTGTAATTTGCACATTCTGGAATTGTGGCACTTTATGCACATATCCTTGCACAGAGAGACTTTTTTTCACAGCAATAAATTAATAAATATATTAATAATAAAATTAAAATAAAATATAAAAATGTAATTCACTTATTATCTTGTTACCCATGAACTAGTGGTATATATGGCACATAACATTTATTAATGACAAATTTATGTAATTTATTTATATATAAAATATAGTCATTCTTTGGGTCTCTCCTCCAGCCATTGTTTGTGTATATGTTTTTAATAGTGTCTTTTCATGTTGTACGCTATAGTTGTTTATTTATCTTCAATAAGACAATTCTGTGAGTACTCATCTGTAGAATTGCTTTTACTATGCATGGCACATCCTGCTTCCAGAAGTCCTTACGTATTGGTTATTCCGCCACAAGGTGGCGCAGTGTACTGCAGAAGAGTTATGGCTCCTCCCGGTACCATATAAAAACAAAATCACCATAGACTTATCCAGTGTTGACAAGCAGTTATTCAAGAAACCGGGAGATGATAAAAGTAAAAAAGGTAACAAAACCCCAACTAACTTGGAACAATCACCATAAAGAGGCAACCAAGAATAACGATAACAAGGGTGGGGTGAAGCAGGCCGTGCCATGCATAGAAAAAGCAATTCTACAGGTGAGTACTCACAGAATTGTCTTTTTCCTATTGCATAGCACGGCCTGCTTCCAGAAGTCCTTACGTATGGGACGTCCAACAGCAGAGTCCGTAAGGTAGGGTGGGATCCCAAAAGAGTAACAACAGGCAGTTTAAACCACTACCGCCTGAAGTATCTTGCGGCCAAAAGCAGCATCAGCTGAGGCCTTAACATCCACCTTGTAAAACTTGGAAAAAATATGAACAGAGAACCCTAAAAGGAGGAACCTTCCCCCTGGCAGAATAGGCCTGCTCCACCGCCTCACGGATCCACTTGCTGATAGTTGATTTAGCAGGAGGCAAACCCTTCCTAGATCCAGCAGGAAGAACAAAAAGAGCGTCAGACTTCCTGAAAGACTCAGTAGAAACCAAATAAAACTTCAGAGCCCTGACAACAACAAAAGAGTGAAGGGTCCGTTCCTTGGAATTAGCAGGATTAGGACACAATGAAGGCAAAACAATGTCCTGATTGAGATGAAAAGCAGACACAACCTTAGGCAAGAAATCCGGCTTAAGCAGAAACACCACCTTATCCTGATGCCTTTCAAAATAAGGGGGTTTGATGGAAAGCACCGCCAGCTCAGAAACTCGCCTGACAGAAGTAATGGCCACCAAAAAGGCCACCTTAAGAGTCAGAATGGGCAAAGCAGCCCCACGGATAGCTCAAAGGGAGGACCCTGCAGAGCAGACACCAGATTCAGGTCCCTAACTGGTAGCATAGGCTTACGCGGCGGACGCACATGAGTAACTCCCTGGAAAAAAGTCTTAACCAACCGGTGATTGGCAAAGGATCTTTGGAAAAAAATTGCCAGAGCTGACACCTGTTCCTTGAGGGTACTAAGTTGAAGGCCCGAATCCAAACATTGTTGAAAAAATTCCAGAATCCTGGGGATAGAAAACACCCGACAAGGAAAAGACTTGGACTCACACCAGGCAATGTAATCATGCCAGATCCTGTAATAGATAAAGGACGAGGATTTCTTCCTAGCCCTAATCATGGTATCAACAACAGAAGCTGGCAAACCCTTATCCATCAAGATGGAGGTTTCAGCAGCCAAGCCGTTAAACCAGTGTTTGTAAATTGGGATGGCACAGTTGTCCCTGAGTGAGCAGATCTGGATCCTTGTGCAAGATGTGCCGGTCTACCGCCAACTGCACGTCGTCTGTGAACCACACCCTCCTTGGCCAACAGGGGGCCACCAGAATGGCTGGTACCCCTTCCTGGGCTATCTTGCGCAGCACCCTGCCCAGCAGAGGGAATGGAGGGAAAGCAGAGAGGAAACTCCGTCCAAGGCATTGCTAGCGCAACCGTGGCGAAGGCCAGGGGGTCCTGTGACAAGGAGACAAACCTGGGAAGCTTGTGATTGTGGCGGGACGCAAACAGGTCCAAGTCCGGCTGACCCCAGCGGTGACACAAGGAATGAAAAATCTTGTTGCTGAGGGACCATTCCCCCAGCTGAGACATCCCCCTACTCAGGGAGTCTGCCTCCTGGTTCTCCACCCCCGGAATGTAAACCGCCGAGATGCAGGGGACATTCTCTTCCGCCCAAGACAGTATCAGAGACACTTCCTTGAGGGCTCGCTTGCTCCGACTCCCTCCCTGATGATTGATGTAGGCAACCGCCGTCTGGTTGTCCGAGCGGATCTGAACAGCCAAACCCCGAAGGTGTGTGGTCAGCTGAGAGAACCAACCTGATCGCCCTCAGCTCCAGGACATTGATGGGAGCATGGGCCTCCTGGGGGTCCCACCGACTATGGAACTTCAGAGACTTCCAAAAGCCCCCCAACCGGTCAGACTGGCATCCGTGGTGACAGTCTCCCAGCACGGGGGCAGAAAGGTCCTGCCAACTAGAAGGTTCCCTGAGTCCAGCCACCACGAGAGGGACTGTCTGGCCAGGGGGGACAGAGCAAACCCCTGATCCAGGGACACAGGGTTTCGATCCCAGACTGACAAGAGGTGCAACTGAAGAGGTCTCATGTGAAACTGAGCAAAGGGGACCACCTCGAAGCAGGACACCATCAGGCCCACCAACTGCATCCCTTGCAGGATGGAAGGATCGGGACACAAGAGCAGAGTCTGTGCCTGCTTCTGAAGGCCCTCCACATTCTGCTGAGGCAGGAATACCTTGACCTGAGAGGTATCCAGAGTCATGCCCAGAAAGGACCTCACCAAAGGCGGAGACAGTGAAGACTTGGGATAGTTGATCACCCAGCCGAAGGACTCGAGAGTGGAGGTCATCACCAGAGTATCCTTCGCTAGTATCCCCCTCAATGGGGGCTAAATGCAGGCGCGGGGGGGTAGGCGATGCCGAAGGGGGCGCAGAGCTGGGAAGCGAAGCGGGCAGCCCAGCCTGGAGCGCAAGGATACCTTGGGCGCACGACACGCACACCATGACACCGTTACTCACAGGGGATACCCCACACATGGAACACAGCCAGGATTGCCCCGAAGGACCCTCAAGCACGCTATCCCCAGAAGCCTCCATATGGTGATTAACACAGGCGCAACAGGCCAGCACAGGGTAAAGGCTAAAAAGAGCCACCTGGGATGCCCCCCCCCCAAGGGATGCCCACAGAAGCCAGTAAGGGAAGATGAGGGATGGTAAGGGGTAGGACCGGGAGAAACCACAACCCACAGTTGTCCCGCCGTAAAGACATAAGTAAAGACACATAAGCATCCCGCAGCACATGCGCCAAGGAACCCAAAAAAAGGATTGCAGTAACACGTTTTGCTATACACATCTTTGTGTGTATTGGATCTAAACCAAAAAAGGGAGGAAAAAAAAGCAAATTGGACGGTACTTCTATTGGAATTCAGCAGCGTGAGTTGGCCTTGAGCCATGATATGATGTGCAAGTTTTTTAACCTTTGGATTGTGAGTGTTTTATTGGCTTAATTAAAGGAAGTTTATAGTTGGCAGTATTGCGCTATGGATTTTTTATTTCCCTTTGCATGAACATGCTATGGAGATCCTGCTGGCCATTTTGTATATTGCACGTGGGAATTGTATCTGAGGCGGTGGAGTTGATTGGAGAGGGTGTCCTCGTGATTGTTGAAATTGCTGTTTAATCAGACCATTTCTGGTAAGAGCATAATATTGGTGGTGGTATTACACAAATGGAATATTGACACACTTGGTGGATTCAGAAAAGAGATGGAAGGACTTTAAAGAAGACTCAAACAATTTATGTGTAGCTCTGTGCTTTTTGCATTTTTTGTTTTTCTTTGACTTATTGGTGAGATGTAAGTTGTGCACGTGTAGCTAGTTTAATTAATTTTGGTTTTCACAAATTTTGATATTGTAAAGTATTCACAGCGTGGTATTTTATTATTTAAAATTGGACATAATGTCACAGCAAACTATAAAAATGGGCTGGACAGAATTATAGGCACCCTTTCAGAATTGTGGATAAATAGGATTGTTTCAAGCACGTGATGCTCCTTTAAACTCACTTGGGGCAAGTAACAGGTGTGGGCAATATAAAAACCACACCTGAAAGCAAATAAAAAGGAGAGAAGTTCACTTAGGGCCTTATTCATGAAGCTCTAGCGCCAGGTAAGCAGCAGGTGAACGCCGGACACGGCAGGTAATTCCATATTTATGAAGCTGAATCTGTAGAGCTACTTGAAAATCGCCATGTAGCGTACAATTCCTTATAGCCCTTTCCTGATCCCACTTTTTTTTTTTTCATTCTTAAATCTTTCTGACATGTATCCTGAGCAAGAAAATGACATTTTTTAAAACTTTTTGGATTAATAATATTTTTATGCAGAATTGTCCTTACATGTCTGGTATTAAAGTGTTCATGTTACAATGTAATAATAATGTAATTCCATATGTTTTCACTTTGTTACTGGTGGATATTTGTTCAAAAACAGACTTTAATCACACAGCTTCTGGCGCTATGGGCTATAACAACCCGATTTTGAGCGCCGGCGCTGTTTGAGGCTGTTTTTTTGATGAATGTGGTGTGAGTCAGTCGCACTGAGCTGGTGCTACCATTTGCTCCCATACAGCTTATTACTGCGACTCACACAACATCATCAATTCCAGCCAGCGAATGAGACGCTCTGAAACAACTAACCATGGCTGAACACAGTGACTACTAGCGGCCGCTCTGAAATCCTCGCTACAGACGCTCATCTGTTGCTACCTGGCATTAGTAATGAATCAGCCTGATATATGGTTGTTGGTAGGTTCAGTGAGACCCAGGGGGTTGCCTACTTTTTGCTAAGGATATCGGGTGTGTCAAGTAATTTGATTTGGGGTTCAGGTAAATTGAGTTGTTTGGGTACAAACAGCTCCAGGACATGTTTGGGATTGTGTGTCTGTGTGGGCTACACTAAGCATGGACAACAGAAAGAGAAGAAAAGAACGGTCTGAGGACTTAAAGACCAAAAATGTGGAAAAATATCAACAATCTCAAGGTTAAAAGTCCATCTTCAGAGATCTAGATTTGGGTGAATAGGCATGTCCCAGAGGCACCTAGTCGGCCGCCCTTGGGGTCCTTAAAAGACTCCAAGGCTGGCATCAGTGATAATAGTTCCCACTTTTGTAGACCCCCTAAACAAAAAAGAAAACCTCAAAGCAGTTTGGTGCCAGCCTCTCAGATCTTGACTTAAAGGTTGTTCATTACTCAATCTCAGCTTTGTAAAGGCTCCAACTAGGTTAATGGATTGGAAATTAAGACAAGCGCACATTTTAATTGTCTTGACTAAAACTTCAGTGATCAGTACACAGCAAACACAACATCATACTGGCTCAAATAAGGGGGTGGAGTCATTTATAATTAGGAGACTACTAAAGACCAAGCAATAACTGTTTATAGGGAAATAGAAAGTAAAAAGGTGTCGTAAAACAGAAAAGTGAGAAGAGAAAACAAGCAATTAGCAGGATTATCCTGCTAAAAGGTATAAATTATACAACCAGTTATTAGCCAATCTCACCTGTACAGTTTTGAATCTTCTGTATAAATGCACTGGAAACAGGAATGGGTTGTGGAAACTTTAGAAAGTAACAAGCAGGTTGGTCAACACTGTTGGCATTGGTAACGGAGGAGAAAGAGGGAGTGCTGTAACACAAAACTCACGCTCAGATCTTTTCTGAATTAAATTATTATTATTATCACCAAGTCATGTAAATCATAGTTTGTGTTGCGCACATAGTTTTCCCCGTCATAATGCAAAAAGGACACAGTGAACACTAACCACAATCATACCTGTATATGTGAAAATAGACCTCCCCAGCCTGTCTACAAATAGTACTGTATGTTGTCTCTGGTCATTTTTATCCACAAAATGTAACCTCTGCTTATCTTTAGTCTGCAAGGAATCTGTGTTCTTACCCTTTACTGTCAATAGGATGGGAACCCATTATTAAAGGAGCAATTGGCAGCTTGTACATGGCAGATGTGGATTCAATTGTGACAGATACATTCAGGCCAAGAGATCTGGAAACTGCTGAACAAAATAAGAGAACAAAATAAGAGATATTATATATATATATATATATATATAGTAGGAACGTACAACACATCAGCAATATTTTCTCTTCAGTAAAACAGCCACTATATGGTCACTGGTACCTTGGCCTTACTGCATTCAATCAATTAGTGAATTAAGCTAGTTAAGGGGATCACTATCGATAGAATTCCCAACTGTACACTAGGGCCTTGATTCAAGGTAGAAAAAAATTCTCATGGTAGTAAAAAATTCAATTAATGAGAAAAAAAGCCTGAGAATGTCACGGTTACTGAATCACTAGATAAAGACAATGAAAGTCAATGGCAGCTTTTACTACAGTGTAGAAAGGAGTAAACAGTTATTAGAATCACGGCCTAAGTCTGTACACCTAGGACTACAAAAAGAGAGCTGAGTCCTGTATATACAGAACACTTCTGCTGGCCATTTGTAAGGTTGAGTGAAGGCTCTTACCTCAGCAGAAGCCATAAAAATACAATTTTGTACGATTACGATACGATTACTCACCTGTAGAATTGTTTTTATGGGTATCCAGCACGGGTTGCTTCATCTTTAATTCTTCACTATTGGGTTATCCGCCACCAGGTGGCTCAGTCGACTGCAAGAAGACTTGTGACTCCTCCCGGCCCATAAAAGGCCGTAAATCACCCATAACACCAGTGTTGAAAAGCAGTAATGAAGAGAAGCCGGGAGGCATAGGCCATGTTACACACAGCCCCACTATAACTCTCTCAACGGTAATCACCATAACAAGGCAAAAGAGGATAACAAAAAACAAGGGTGGGATGAAGCAACCCGTGGTGGATACCCATAAAAACAATTCTACAGGTGAGTAATCACAGAATTGTATTTTTCTTGGTATCCAGCACGGGATGCTTCATCTTCAATTCTTCACGATTGGGACATTCAAAAGCAGTGTCCAAGAAGAAGGGTGGGATCCCCAGTGAGCAACAACAGGTAGTTCAAGCCACTACCGCCTGAAGCACTTTGAGACCAAAAACAGCATCAGCTGAGGCCCTAACATCAACCTTGTAAAACTTAGAAAAAGTATGAACTGAAGACCAAGTAGCGGCCCTACAAACCTGTTCAACCGAAGCCTGGTGCTGAAAAACCCAAGAAGCACCAATAGCTCTAGTGGAATGAGCAGTAAGTACGCTTGCACCACCGCCTGTCTGATTCACTTGCTGATAGTGGATTTGGCCAGAGGCAAGCCCTTCCTAGGTCCAGAAGGAAGAACAGAGTCCGACTTCCGAAATGACTCTGTGACAACCAAATAGTACTTAAGTGCCCTGACCACATCCAGAGAATGAAGATTCCGTTCCTTAGAATTAGAAGGGGCAGGACACAAGGAAGGCAAGACAATGTCCTCATTGAAATGAAAGGCAGAGACAACCTTGGGCAAGAATTCCGGTTTGAGACGGAACACCACCTTATCCTGATGCCGCTCAAAATAAGGAGGCTTCATAGAAAGCGCCGCCAGCTCAGAGACGCGACGCACCGAGGTGATAGCTACCAAAAAGATCACCTTCAGAGTCAGAATAGATAGCACAGCATCGCACAAGGGCTCAAAGGGAGGACCCTGGAGAGCAGAGAGCACCAAGTTCAGATCCCACACCGGTAACAAGAGTTTACGCGGTGGACGTACATGGGTAACTCCCTGGAAAAAAGTCTTGATAAGCCTAAGATTGGTGAAGGATCTTTGGAAAAAAAATAGCCAAGGCAGAAACCTGTCCTTTGAGGGTACTCAATTGTAAACCCGACTCTAGCCCATGTTGTAGAAACTGCAAAATCCTGGGGATGGAAAAAGAGCGACAAGGAAGAGACTTAGACTCACACCAGGCAATGAAAGCGTGCCAGACCCTGTAATAAATCATAGAAGAGGATTTCTTCAGAGCCTGAATCATGGAACCGACGACCGAGGCCAGCAACCCCTTATCCATCAGGATGGAGGTTTCAGCAGCCAAGCCGTCAAAGCCAGCGTTTGTAAATTGGGATGGCGCAGCTGTCCCTGAGAAAGGAGCCCTGGATCGTCGAGCATGACGAAGTGATCCACCGCCATCTGGACAATGTCCGCTAACCATACTCTTCTCGGCCAGCGGGGGGCTACCAGAATGGTCGGTACCGCCTCCTGGGCTATCTTGCGCAGCACACGACCCAACAGAGGAAAGGGAGAAAACACATAGAGGAGTCGAAACTCCGTCCAAGGAATAGATAGCGCGTCCGTGGCGAAGGCTAGAGGATCTCTTGACAGGGAGACGAATTTTGGAAGCTTGTGATTGTGACGGGATGCAAACAGGTCCACGTCCGGCTGACACCAGCGGCGACACAGGGCGTGAAAGATCTTGTTGCCGAGAGACCATTCCCCCAGACGAGACGACCCCCTGCTCAGGGAGTCCGCCTTCTGGTTCTCCACCCCCGGGATGTAAACCGCCGAGATGCAGGGAACATTCTCCTCTGCCCAAGACAGGATCAGGGATACTTCCTTGAGGGCTTGTTTGCTCCGAGACCCGCCCTGATGATTGATGTAGGCGTCTGCCGTCTGATTGTCCGAGCGGACTTGGACCGCACGACCCCGTAGGTGGGGAGTCAACTGAGGACCAACCTGATCGCTCTCAGCTCCAGAAGATTGATAGGTACATGAGCCTCCTGCGGACCCCACTGTCCCTGGAACTTCAGAACCCTCCCCAACCGGTCATACTGGCGTCTGTGGTGACAATCTCCCAACACGGAGGGAGAAAGGACCTGCCCACTAGAAGGTTTCTCGAGTCCAACCATCACGAGAGGGACTGACTGGCCAGAGGAGGCAGAGTCAATTCCTGCTCCAGGGACTCCTGTGTCCAATCCCAAACGGTCAAAAGATTCAACTGAAGAGGTCTCATGTGGAACTAAGCGAAGGGTGCAGCCTCAAAGCAAGACACCATGAGGCCCACCAACTGCATCCCCAGACGGATGGAGCGATGTGGACACGCCAACAAGGCCCGTGCCTACATCTGAAAACTCTCCACCTTCTGCTGAGGAAGGAACACCTTGACCTGAGAAGTATCCAACGTCATGCCCAGGAAGGACCTCACCAATGACGGAGGGATTGAAGACTTGGGATAATTGATCACCCAACCAAAAGCCTCGAGAGTGGACAATACCTTCTGAGTATCGCTCTCGGCCTGTTGAAAAGATTAAGCAGCAATCAGCAAGTCGTCCAGGTAAGGAAGATTGCAAATGCCCTGGCCCCTCAGGAGGGCCATGACATCCGCCAACACCTTGGTGAACACCCGAGGGGCCGAAGAGATACTGAACGGCAAGGCAACCGGCGCTAAGCCCGACCGGGGGTCCCCCCACAAGGTCCCCTAGAATGCTAAAAAATGGGGCGCAGGTGATGGGGAGGGAGGAGGGGGGGGGAGGGGGCGGATGGACCAGGAGAAACCACAAGACAATATGGGACCAGCCTGCAAGATATAGAAGGAAAAATCCATAAGCATCCCACAGCACATGCACCGCATAAAAAATACAGGAGAGCATGAACCAACTCACGGACCACCGTAGCGAAGTCAAGCAGAAGATTCGAAGAGTCGAAGAAGATGCAGTCGGCTGCGCCACCTGGTGGCGGATAACCCAATAGTGAAGAATTGAAGATGAAGCAACCCGTGCTGGATACCAAGAAAAGCAGTTTACTATGTGTACAAGGCTCACTTCGCTTTTCTTGTAGACCTTGGTGTACAGACTTGGGTGTACAGTCGCCAACATGTTGCTGGTAGTGAAAACTGCTTCCAGAAAACACACATTTGGGAACATAAAAATACTAGCTCAGCATCTTGAGGACATTCTTTTGGCTCACAAAATAATACACTTTCAAAACGCCATCGAAAGTGGACTTTGCCTTTCAGTTTCATTTTTGTGGCCTTTCCCAATGACCTCAGCTAAGGGGTGCCCACAGGGGGCACGAGGCTCCCTGCTTATGCTCACCCGTTCCTACCACCAGGAAGACAAGCAGCGTACAAGCTCAGTCGAGAGGCTCGTAAAGAAATGTGTAAGGCCTTGGTATGACCTCCTATTCAGTATACAGTTACCACAAGGCTGGAATGTGGAAGTGAGAGACCTAGTTTCAGATGCTGTGGCTGTGGGAGATTAATAGCCCCAACGGGGCTGAATTAAGGTATGTAGGGGAGCCTCGTCACCTATGGTACTCCATGGTCTGAGGTCTGTCAGGAGAGTACAGACTTACCAATTAAATGTTTTTCTCAGGAGGGGCGGTCTAAATATGAGGGAGAGTGAACACTGGCAAATCTATTTTGTTCAAAGATACCAAACCTAGTGAACCTCAAACTATCAGCGTGCAATGATGATTGCAAGTCCTAAATATGATTTCCCTACAGAGCAAAATCCACCATCAGGACTAACTGAAAGAAAGATGTAGCTGAAACTTAGCATCACGCAATAAATGCTATGTGATGCTAAAGGAAAAAATGGGGACTAGCACTAGACCCTATTTAATCTGTAGAGGTGCCGCTCCCAGAGCTCAAACCAGGAACAAAAAAACATGTAGGGAGGCTCTCAAATCATAAATTGATCAAAAATACATTTTTATTAATTACATTAATAATCACTACATACAATACACTCAACATATTAAAATCCATTAAAAAACACATAAAATCGAACAATAACACACAGGACAAACCAACATAAATGTGTGTAGGCGATGTGGAGAGTCTCACCACACTAATTGATATCAAATGTCTAGATATATATGTGCTAAATCATTCATTAAAGTGTTCCAACAGTGCAACTGAGCATGTGCAAATCCTGCCTATGATCCGGATCACTATAAGATCTATATATTTATAAAGTGCAAGTGCTCCCAGTCAAACAATCAATTAAGAATTAATATTCCCAACCATAACAACTCATAAAAATATCAATCTACTCTATTCACCAATTAAAGAATAATATGAAAATATAATCACCTGTATAAATTATTAGGCATCCCAAAGGGGAACCACTAATGTATATCACAATACCAATCAAAATATAAAATCACAAATCTATCACAAAAAACATCACCAGAAAAAAAGTCAAGGAATCATGAAAATAACATGTGTGAAGTCTCCCCACCGCACCAGGAGCCACGCGTTCCGTGGGCACATCACCCACTTCAACAGTGGGTGCTAAGTGCTAAAGGCACTATAGTTGTATGTGCCCTAATGAAATGCCATCCAATAATGTAAAGACCAAAGTTCTGATACAGTCAGTAAATGCTTACCGTGACCTTCGTTGAGTGTAATAGTAGCCCCGGTGACATCATCAAACAGATCATATGGAGTGATATAATACTTCAAATTCATGACATGACCTTTGACGTAAAAAAGAAATGGGTTATTGCCACATTTACTATAACCAACTCCCGTGTAGCGTCAAGCGCATACACAGAAAGGCTTTTACAAAAAAAAAAAAAAAAAAAAAATACATACATCACATGGGGCAGAAATTACCTCCGCTCCTTGGAGTCAAGTACCCAACAGTGCCCTGCAATATTTTTTCCAAAACACTGGCATTGGTGAGTTGCCTGTAAGATATTCATATTGATAACAAATAAATCAATCAATCAGCAATGGCCAAACTTTTAATCAGGAGGACAATTACACTTAGAAGTTGTAGAAGACAATGCTCACCAGTACATGGCAGCCATTTTAGTGAGATCCATCTCTAATGACTGAAGTGCCACATACATTTTTCTGTAAAAAAATGCCTATTACTTAAATAGGGCTACACATAGCACACAAACAGCAACACCAACTGGACATTGGTCACTCACTTGTCCCCTGGCATCTTGTACAAGTCTACCAGACTTTTCAGATACTGAGAGAAATCCTCAAAATTCTTCTCCCTGAAAAGTACACACATATGCTAAAGCTTTAACAGACTTTTGTGCACCACTGTCCCAATTTATTTAGTAATTATTAAAGTCAAATGCATCATACAGATTTGATTTCTTGTTTTCCAATTAAACTGATACATGATATTGTGTATCAGATGCAGGGACGCATCCCGAATTCCCCTCTGCACAATAATGGCGCAGAACAGAAGAAATCTTACCTTTCAGCTCTGTCCCCCGGAGAAATCTAGCGCTCTAACTGGCTGTGCAGTCACGTGACGAGTTTCCTGCATTAATGCGCAGGTGGGCACCCGTAAACAGGACGTCTAAAAAAACTCCAGGGCCGGCCAACTTAGTGCCCCTGGGTCATCCCGATTCGGGTTGCCTAACTGAGTGAACCTCGACCGTGGCCCAGAATTTCTTACCTTTCTGCCAGACCCTCACCTCAATCGCGAGCCACATCCCAGCAGCCGCCGTGCTTCCGTACCCATCCGTTCTGATGAAACCGAATATGCGGCTGCCCCCATTCCCTCTGCCCCACTCCTATTAGATGATAGCCCGCACATGCCGCGGGAGAATGACAGAAAGGTGAGTTTCTGCGATCTAGAGGGTTTCACACAGCAGGGCACCCCAATCAAAGATCCTAGTGATAGGTCCACTTTTGGAAGGGCGTTCCAGATCTTTTAAATCACTGTCCAGCATGTACGTTTATTTCAACTGAAATAATGGATAAAACAGTCATTACTTTTAATGTTGGGCAATGAGGAGAGTTCACAAACCTTAACTGTTGTACAAGCTCAGGACTGCTCTGAAAAAGCAAGAGAGAACAATAATAATTATATATTTCCTTTCTATATACCAAGCAAAAAAAAAGAAAATCCGTGTTACACTTACCGGTAAAGGCTTTTCTATGAGTCCTTCAGGAGGACCCACGGAGAGAAGGCGGTCCCCACCCGCTGGGAGAAAACACACACTGAACAAAGGTTAAAACCCAATCCCTTCCCATCCACGTCAGTCTTAAAGAGGACCAACATTCAAAAATGACTTAAACCAGACCAACACAAGAAACAGGGCTCATATGCATCCCTCTCCAGGGAATTAGATTGCAGCGCATAACAATTAATTTACCTTTTTCTAACTCTTGGTGGGATCAATTTTAAAAACAAGATGGTAGTTCCTGCTGGGCTTCCTGTCACTGTGCATTGTCCGTTATGGCAGTTGGGATTGGAAGCTCCAAAATGGCCGCTACCTTTCTTTTCCAGCTGTGCCTGGTTGTTGGTCCTGTTTAAGCAAGTAACATAAGGTATACCGTAGGACAAAGGGAGGGAACTAAGGGGTCATCATGAAGGACTCGTAGAAAAAAACTTTATTGGTAAGTCTAACAGGGATTATCTGCCTTCAGGATGACCCACGGATAGGATTAGCATGTAATTATACTTTAGGGGTGGGAAGCTACTAGTAGACACCACCAGTAGTAGACACCAAAAGGAGTGATGTTTTGCAGAAAGGAGATCTAGTCTATAGTGCTTGAGGAAGTTGTGGCGTGAAGACCACGTTGCTGTTTTACTGCTCTTCTCTAAAGGCACCTGTCCTCTCTGCCCAAGAAGCTGACATGGCTCTTGTTGAATGTGCTGAGACCTGCGGAGGAATTACTCCAGATGTGTAAGCCTGCACAATATTCTGTTTTATCCACCAGAAATAAACCTGTCCTGCTATTTGCCACTCTCTATATGAACCCTCACCTTGAAGCAACATGGGAGTTGCGGGCGCGGTGATTTATATTTGATGACCCTGTGATGCTGACTCTATGTGCCATTCTTTATTCTTAAATATTCAGGTTTGCTGGTGTCATTTAGCACGCACATGTGCGCTTTGAGTATATCTTTATTGTTTCCATTCACTTATAACTGTTTGAACTGGGCGAGTCTGCCAATATATTTTCTGTGGAATTTCGTTTTTTATTCATTTTCACATATGAGGTATTGTTGTTAAGAGTTGATATTTATTAGAGGTTGTACACTTTGAGGGTTTACACATATAATTTTTATGCCGGCATAAAATAACTGTTATAATAGGATCTAATAAGCGCACATAGGGTCTTTTGATGCATTGTTCCCCTTAGGGGGTTTTTTCATTAATATTATTGTGACCATGGGGTCATCCAAGTGATTTTAATTGTCCAGTGTGTTTTTGTGTATTTTAATAGTATCTCCTTTTTCATAATAAAGAATTTTGTATCCATATTGATATTGGTGCTCCTTTTTGAAGAAAGGTGTGTAATTGGACACGTCCACTTCAGTCTTGTTTGGTTCATGTGAGTGAGCACATGTTTATATTCAGTGGTATTGTCTGGTGCACCCCTGTTACTAGAAATTGCCACTCTCTATCTCTCTAAATAAATGATTAGAATTCTTTTCACATTTAATAGTGGGAGATCTTCTTCTGTTTCTGCCATCGCAGGTAAGGTCGGAAGCACTATGGCTTGGGACCTATTGAGAGACATAGTAATCTTTAGCAAAAATAAGGATCGGGTCTGGATGTGATAGCTAACAGAAACAAAATTTCAAACACAACCACTTTTCTGGTATTTTCTCCCAAAGGGAGGTTCCAGTAATGCTTCCAACACAACAGTTAATCTGCACATTGGAAAACCTTTAAGAGGTGCTGGCCTTTTACGGGTAATCGCCCTAAAGAACCGACTAATAAGTTGATACTGCTAGACCCTTCTCAAACCCTTCCTGCAGGAATACAAGGACCGCAGGTACATCCTATTTTTTCAGTCTCACAAAGTTAAGAAAAACACTTCCAAATCTTTGCATAGATGCACCTGGTGGTCAATTTATGACTGTCAAATGGAGTTTTGATCACTTTGCCCGAACAGCCCTTCTTCTCTAAGATTGCCCCTTTAAGATCCATGCTGTCAGTTGAAGCTTTGCAGACTCTTGAGTGCAGAATGGGACCCTGATGAAGCAAATTCAGAATACTTGGTAGATGCCATGGCCCCTTCTTCACCATCCTTTTCAGTTCTGAAAACCAGGATCTTCTCATGCAAAAGGGAGCTATGAAGATATCATTGACCTCTTCTTGTGCTATATTCCAGATCACTTGCAGCAGTAATCTGAAAGAAGGGAAGGCATAAGCTAGGTGAAAGTTCCACAAATGAGTCAGGGCATCGACTGCTAGGGCACCACACCGTCCTCCCTAATCAATGAGTAATGGCACTGGCAAAGAGGTCTCCCGGGGACTTAGAAAATCTGCAACAGTGTTCAGGGTACCCATTAAATCAGTGGTCCCCAACCCTGTCCTCAAGGCCCACCAACAAGCCAGGTTTTGCAGATCTCCACAAAGATGCACAGGTGGAGTAATTAGTGCAGCTGCAGAGCAATAGAGCGGGCTATTTGGAGATCCAAAAAACATGACATGTTGGTGTGCCTTGAGGACAGGGTTGAGGACCACTGCATTAAATGAACTGCTGATATTGACAGGGCCTGTTCCTGTAGGGGAAACAGTATAGAATTTGATAGATTTAACAGGGACAATGACTTGGTCCCACCCTGATGATTTAGGTATGCTACTGTGGAAACACTGTCAGAGTGGATCTGGAAATCTCTGTCTGAGATTACTGGTAAAAATGATCCAATGTCAGCTTGACCACTTTTAGTTCACTGAAATTGGAGAATCTCCTTGCTATGTATGGCAGCCACCTTCACTGGACATTCAGATTGTCCAGGTGGGCTCCCAAACCCCAGGAGCTGGCATCGTAATCACTACAGGTTCTTTTGTCCCCCACAAGTCTTCCCCTTTTTAATATCACCGAGTCTGTTCACCAGTGGAGGCTTTCTAGTACATCCTCCTCTATTTGAACCTTCTGATCTAATGAGTCTGGGCACTTGTCCCAATGCGACAAAAGAAATCTCTGCAGGGTTTTCGTGTGAAGTTCAGCTCATGGGACTGCCGGAACTGTAGCCGTCATGAGACAGAGCAAGGTCATGATTTCTCATGGAGAAACTTACGGGGCTTTGGGGAATTCCTGGGTCATCGCTATGATCTTGTCGATCTTTTCATACAGGAGGAGAATCTTTTGAAAGACACCGTCTAGATCCTAAGAAAACGCAACAGTGGCTGGGTACCATATTTTTCTAAATTGGCAACCCAGCCTAAAGTTCTTAGAAGAAATATCTTCTGACCTGTTTAACAAACGTAATTCGTCCAAGTGCGGAATAATTGTAATTCCTTCTGGTCTGAGGTGCGCCATTGGTTCTGCTGATATCTTTGTAAAGATCATTGGGGCTGACGACAGACCAAAAAGGTAAAGCCCTGTACTGGTAGCGATAAAGTCCCTGGTCTGTTTGCACTACAAATCTCAGAAATTTGCAATGTCAAGGCAGAATTTGAATATGCAGGTAAGCATCCTGCAAGTCTAAATTGATCATAAGAGCCTGCTCCATGAGGATGTTCCTTGCTGAATAAATATGTTCCATTCCAAACTTTTTGTATCTGATGAAAAGATTTAATCATTTCAGGTTCAGAATCATCCGAATGAGGTGGAATTACTTCTATCACATTCTTTTGTAACAATTCTTGTAAGACTAGCAGAAAGGCTTATCTATGATTAAGGGCCTTTGAAAGACCTGAAACGCGTCAGAGGGCCCCACTCTCTTTCTCTGCCCAAATCTATAATGATTTTATCTTGCTTTGGATGTTTTGACCTGTCTTGGAGACACTGATGATCCACTACATTCTCTGTAGCAGAAAGGCTTCCCTCTTTATGGTGTCCCTTGGTAATTTGGTCACCAGGAAAAAACATTGAGGGATGGATAAAAATAAAGAGTTATCCCCTTTCCAATGTCTGTAGTACAAATTGACTTTGGGAGACTTCTCTCCAGGGGGCTACAAACCAGGCAAGCCCCCCCCCCACTGGGTAGTCTTTGTCAGGACAGAGACTTAGGGCCCTCTGGGGGGTTGCAGAGCAGACAACCCTTTCTCTTTTTTGAGAAGGCAGATAGGACGAAACGCGTCGGGCGGAGCCTAGTGACCACGTGACTTTCGAAGGAAGATTGCGAGAGTGCGAGACCGCTGGTGGTAACACACAGCTTTGCCTTCTCAAAAATACGATATTCTGGATTTTATTGATATATTTGGTGAGCATGTAGAGACCGCGCCAGGAAGGGACATTAGAGCACTGCTGGATCAGCAACAGCAAGTTTCCTCCCCCCTTCCTCTTCATGCATCCCTCAGGGCAAAGAAAAGTAAAAATAAAAACGTCTGACACCGCCGCCGACCCAAGGCCAGCCCAGAATTCTCAGGTCAAATATTGTAGCATCCACCGCTTCTGACCAGGATATAAGGGGACAGCACACAACGTGTGCACTGTTTGACTATGTGGGACTGCCCTGGGTGCTTCCGGATCTCGGGTGATACCCGAAGATAAGTGGTCCAGAGCTCAGCTTCTCCAGGGGCTCCTGGAGCTGAAAGAAATAAACTAAAACAAAAAATTGGCTGCAGCTTATCTGCCCAGTTTTTTTTTTCTTAGGGGGAAAACACAGGCAACGAGGTGGAGGGGCTGGGTTTTAACCTCTGTTAAGTTTGTGTCTCCTCCCAGGGGGTGGGGCCACTCTCTCCGTGGGTCGCCCTGAAGGATGAAGAGAGAAAAATCAAACAGTAGATGCAAATCATATGATAGAAGAAGACCTACACTGAAAATCCATTAGCTTGAATGGCCTAAATCAGGCAGTTTACTAAGCCCCTTTCTGCCTTAGATAATGCCATTTGTCACTCTGGCTAGAGCCCCCCATTGGCTGTCACTCTGGCTACAGCCCGCCTCACTGGCAGCTACATGCTGGCTACAGCCTCCCCCCCCCCCCCCCCGCTGGCTGCAAGGCACAGGCTACAGCCCCCCCCCCCCCCCCCCCCCGCTGGCTGCAAGGCACTGGCTACAGCCCCCCCCCCCACTGGCTGCAGCCCCTCTCACTGGGTGTCACTCTGGCTACAGCCCCCCTCACAGGGTGTCACTCTGGCTACAGTCTCCTCACTGGGTGTCACTCTGGCTACAGTCTCCTCACTGGGTGTCACTCTGGCTACAGCCCCCCTCACTGGGCGTCACTCTGGCTACAGCCCCCCTCACTGGGCGTCACTCTGGCTACAGCCCCCCTCACTGGGTGTCACTCTGGCTACAGCCCCCCTCACTGGGCGTCACTCTGGCTACAGCCCCCCTCACTGGGCGTCACTCTGGCTACAGCCCCCCTCACTGGGCGTCACTCTGGCTACAGCCCCCCTCACTGGGCGTCACTCTGGCTACAGCCCCCCTCACTGGGCGTCACTCTGGCTACAGCCCCCCTCACTGGGCGTCACTCTGGCTACAGCCCCTCTCACTGGGTGTCACTCTGGCTACAGCCCCCATCACTGGGCGTCACTTTGGCTACAGCCCCCATCACTGGGCGTCACTTTGGCTACAGCCCCCATCACTGGGTGTCACTCTGGCTACAGCCCCCCTCACTGGGCGTCACTCTGGCTACAGCCCCCCTCACTGGGTGTCACTCTGGCTACAGCCCCTCTCACTGGGTGTCACTCTGGCTACAGCCCCCCTCACTGGGCGTCACTCTGGCTACAGCCCCCCTCACTGGGTGTCACTCTGGCTACAGCCCCTCTCACTGGGTGTCACTCTGGCTACAGCCCCCCTCACTGGGCGTCACTTTGGCTACAGCCCCCCTCACTGGGCGTCACTCTGGCTACAGCCCCCCTCACTGGGCGTCACTCTGGCTACAGCCCCCCTCACTGGGCGTCACTTTGGCTACAGCCCCCCTCACTGGGCGTCACTCTGGCTACAGCCCCCCTCACTGGGCGTCACTCTGGCTACAGCCCCCCTCACTGGGCGTCACTTTGGCTACAGCCCCCATCACTGGGCGTCACTTTGGCTACAGCCCCCATCACTGGGCGTCACTCTGGCTACAGCCCCCCTCACTGGGCGTCACTTTGGCTACAGTCTCCTCACTGGGCGTCAATCTGGCTACAGCCATTTTCCAATCCAAACTTGTGTAGATATTTTTAAAATAATGAATACCTTTAATCTGAATTTTCATACCACTTACCATGGGACTTTCCCCTTGGTGGGCTACCTTAACATCACACAGATGACCCTCTGGATCCAGATCAACCTCCAAATAGAACAGGTCTGTGGTAATATAACACTCTGTACCATTTGGACTTAAGTGCGATGGAAGTCTAAGAAGACAACAGCAAGCAATATTAAAGCGCACCTTCACCCTGAATAAGAGCCTATCTTATATGTTTCCCACACCCTGTACATACAGATTGCTCACATTAATCCGGACCTTCACTCTGAATAAGAGCCAATCTTATATGTTTCCCACACCCTGTACATACAGATTGCCCACATTAATCCAGACCCTCACCCTGAATAAGAGTCTATCTTATATGTTTCCCACACCCTGTACATACAGATTGCCCACATTAAATATCACCCTACCTGCATCTACTGCATGTTATGAGCCTTTAAACACCCAAGATGGCAGCTCATGAAGCATCAGGCAGCTTGAAGCATCAGGCAGCTTGCAAACAGGAAGTGTCTTCTTACTGTGTCGCTCTGCATTCTGGGATTGCTGTCCTTTCCCTGACCCCAGCTCTGCTCTGTCTGTGCAAAGCACAGCTATAACGCTGCCCCCCTGTGCTTTATCCCGCTCTCCTCTCCTAAGTATGTGATGCTTCTGAGTCAAGATGGCGGCACCCGTATTATAGTCCTGAACAGAGTTGCAGCCCAGTGGGGGAATAATAATAATAAATAAGTGACTTAAAATATATTAATTTTAGATGCTGGGGAATAGTTTTTTAAGGGTTTGGGCTTTTCATTAAAACACGGTGAAGGTCCAGTTTAAAGTGGACCAACACCCAGGGGTGATCTATAAGATTCCCGGGCCGATCACCTCCCTCACCGCGGGACATCAGAGATCGGGATGTCCCGCGGGGTGAAACCCCCCCAAAAGCCCCCAAAAAAACCTTACCTTATCGGCGACGGATCAGCCGCCGGCACCTCCCACGCGCCCCTCTTGCAGTGCGCGTGCCCGCGCCGGCCGTTTGTGAATGGCCGGAGCGGGCGCGCGCCCTGTAAGAGGGACGCGCAGGAGGTGGCGTGGGCGGCTTATCCGTCGCTGTAAAGGTACGTTTTTTGGGGCTTTTGGGGGGTTTCACACAGCGGGGCATCCTGATCTCGGATGCCCCGCTGAAGTGGACCAACACCCAGGATAGTGAAAATCCTGGGTGTTGGTCCACTTTAAGCAAATAGACAGCAACCCAACTAATCTGTACCAGCAGTCCTGTTCATCCAGCATGACAGGCCCAATACATTTGCTGTAAATTACTACACAGCTTTTTCAGTCCATGATAACAGCATATCCATTGCTCTGCAATGGGTTGTAAACAGTCAAAAGGAAAAAACTTTGGGGGCAGCAGACTCACCCATTTTGTCTTGCTATGGACTCTATACGGTCAGTCATGGCGGAAAGGGAAGACACTGTAAAAAAAAAAAAAGAAAAAAAAACAGGATGTTATTAAAAACAGGGGAAGTGGTAAAGGCCTATGAAACAAACATAATGAACATGAGTTACCTTTTAAAGCTTTCTGTAAAGTTTCCAAGCAGCTTACAAGGTTCTGGTGTCCCCCAGTTATCATCCCGGTTCTCTTCTCCTGAAAAAAAGAAAATCAATAAAGCATAAGAGACTGTTACTAAAATGACCTCAATAAACTAGATGTTTATTGACTCATAAATAATTAACAGCTCGGGCAACAAAGCTTTGTCCCAGGTGAACACGATGAATAACAAAAGTGGCTAAACGTTGTAAAGCACAATACTCACTATGCTGCCACCCGGGGCCTGTCACAAAGAGAACTTTTGTTCATTCTACCCTTGCAGTATCACTGTTTAAAGATTTGGGTCACATACTTGCAGGGCCGGCGCCAGCACAGGGCAAACCTGGGCAACTGCCAGGGCCCCTGGCATCTTAAGGGGCCCACTCAGGCTCACACTTGGCCCTTTTACAGTCGACCCCAACCACCAAATCCCGATGTTGTGTGCAGACCTGCTCATGGCTGGCCTCAGAAACAGGGGATGGTCAGCAACATTGGAGAAGGTGACATGGAATGGAGGGCAACTGATGGAGGCTCAGAAGGTGGCGAGAACCAGGTGACAGCTGACAGCAATGGTGGAGTCTTTAGGGACAGCAGAGCAAGCAGTAAGGACTGGAGGGTGCTTGGTGGCAATAGAGAATACAACAAGGTCTAGAGGAAGATTGGTGGCTATAGGGAAGGCAATAAGGACTGGAGGCCGATTGGTGGCTATAGGGAAGGCAATAAGGACTGGAGGGCGAATGGTGGCTATAGGAAAGGCAATAAGGACTAGAGGATGATTGGTGGCTATAGGGAAGGCAATAAGGACTGGAGGGCGAATGGTGGCTATAGGGAAGGCAATAAGGTCTAGAGGATGATTGGTGGCTATAGGGAAGGCAATAAGGTCTAGAGGATGATTGGTGGCTATAGGGAAGGCAATAAGGTCTAGAGGATGATTGGTGGCTATAGGGAAGGCAATAAGGACTAGAGGGTGATTGGTGGCTATAGGGAAGGCAATAAGGACTGGAGGGTGAATGGTGGCTATAGGAAAGGCAATAAGGACTGGAGGGTGATTGGTGGCTATAGGGAAGGCAATAAGGACTGGAGGGTGAATGGTGGCTATAGGGAAGGCAATAAGGACTGGAGGGTGAATGGTGGCTATAGGAAAGGCAATAAGGACTAGAGGATGATTGGTGGCTATAGGGAAGGCAATAAGGACTAGGGGACGATGAGCAGCAGAAGATGACCCATTTGAGGAAGCGGAGGTGAAAGTTACATCATGTGACTCACTACTTAGGGGCCCACTAAGACTCTCTTGCCCAACAAACCTAGAGCAGGCATTGCATAATTGGCTTTGGTAATCTGCCTGTCTTGTAGCAGAACAAATCAAAGATAGAATAGGAACATATTCCTCCAGCACTGTTTACACAGCAGGAGTCTTTTAGTGGCCTGTTGGGTGCTGTGTGTACGGTATGGTGCAGTATGACTATACTATTAGTATAGAACTACAAATTTTGCACTGATTCATACTAATGTTGCGCTTGTTTGCTGCACATTTACAGATCGTGTTTAGTTCAGGCTGTAGAAAACAGATGCAGCCACTCCCATGAGAAATGTAAAGAAATATGGAGCCCGTGGGTGAAATACGCCTTCCCGGGCCTAGGCAATGCCCTGCTGCAGTGAGGGATAGCTGTAACCCTTACCAATCGACCACCCCTCCCTTCCCCTGGGGGGTTTTTTCTAGGCCCAGCATTATAGCTGTGGCACAACAGGAAACGCCTCCCCTACACTAGTATTCAAAAGAAATACAATATTTTTGAATGTGTATTGACGACAGACAATGGCTGACCTGCTTATATGTGAAATTTGTAGAGCAATGACTTGTAACCCAGTTCTCTTTCTGTATTCTTACAGTAACTAAAGTTGAATCAATTCAATGTTATTGCAGCAATTCATTACACCAGTGTAACATGCATCTACTGCATGTTATGAGCCTTTAACCCTTTTGTTGCCAAGCACGTAACACCTACGTGCTGGCTTGGCTGGGCCTTAAGTGCCAAGCACGTAGGTGTTACGTGCTTGACTTTCCTCGCTTGTAGTTTAAAAAGTAAAAACAACAAATACTCACCTGACCCCTTGTTGGATCCGGCCGGGTCTCCTCTTTAATTTGGTGCCATCCGATCCCCCGTGGGGGGTCGGATGTCTCCAGGAGAGCCCCCGGAATAGGCCGCCCCCCCCCCGGCTTCTGCAGCAGCAGCTTCTAACTGTAAAAAAAAATAAAAATAAAAATGACATTCACTTACCTGTGTGTGCACTGGCTCCCGCTGTCCCTCCTCTTCACCTGGGGGGCCTCCGATCCCCCCCCAGGACTTACCGATCTTCAGGAGAGAGCCTGGGAGGCTCTCTCCTCTCTTCTGCACGATGGCGGCCGCCATCATGCCTCTAAGCCCCGCCCCCTTGGGGCCCTTTGTGAGCTGGTAAGGGGTCCATGAGACCCCTTATACCAGTTCACAAGGCTGGGGGGGTGGCAAGTCACCTGCCCTAGCGGGTGGCTTGCCATTAACCCCCGCACCCCCATTACCTGCCTCCCCAAAGGCCAGGGGGGGGGCAGAAGAGCCCGGGCCCACATAGGCTATGTGGGCTCGTAGGCTGCAGGGTGGGGGGGCCACCAAAGCTGGCCCCCCCACTCTGTGCCTACAAGCCCCCATAGCTGGTCCCGGGCTGGTTACTTTGGGTAAGGGGGACCCCACGTCATTTTTTTTTTTGGATTTTGAAGGGTTTTTAACCCTTCAAAATCCAAAAAAAAATGGGGTCCCCCTCCCCGGGAAGGGGGACCCTATGTCATTTTTTTTTTTAATTAACCATTTGTCATCCAGCAGCTATAAAAGGCTTCTGGGCAGGAAAGGGTGTCTACCTATACATATGTGGTATCGCTGTAACCGGGAGAAATTGGGGTTTCTCACGCAATAAGATTTTATTGACAAACTTACATTTTTTATTACAAAAAAACTCTACAAATTGTAAAAAAATGTTTTTTTTTTGTTTTTTTTCACACATTTCACCCAAAAAAATTGAGAATACACCTAAAAAATACAAACAAGACATTTCATGTTAAAGCCCAGACTCTGTTGAAAAAAACAATATATAATTTTCCTGGGAAATCCCTGGAAATCCCTTCAAAAATGACAGTTGAATATGTGTAGCGCAAAATGGTGAAACATCGTCTGGCAACAGGGAGTGGCAAATGCTGCAGGTAGGCTGGCAGCGAAAGGGTTAAACATCCAAGATGGCGGCTCATGGAACATCAGGGAGCCTGCAAACAGGAAGTGCCTTCTGACTGTGCTGCTCTGCATTCTGGAATTGCTGACCTTTTCCTGACCCCAGCTATGCTCTGTCTGAGCAAAGCACAGCTATAACCCACCCCCATGTACTTTATCCCACTCCATATTATTGGACATGTAAGATTATTTGGCATCATTATATGATTTGTGTTCTCTGCTTGCACCTTATCTTGAACTTTTAAACTTTTTTTGCACATGATGTACAGTGAACAGGTGCAATTTATAGCACTAGCACTTTGATTGGATTGTTATTTGCACATTTATATTCATTTTTAATAAGCACAGTTAATAAGAGATATTTCTATAGTTAGAGAATTTGAGAGACAGCGCCCCCCTTGTGGCAAAAAATGCACAGTTATTAAAGTGGACCAACACCCAGGCTGATCGGCCCGGGAATCTATAAGATTCCCGGGCCGATCAGATCCCTCCCCGTGGGGCATCCGAAATCGGGATGCCCCGCTGTGTGAAACCCCCAGGACGCCCCATTCACCTTACCTTATCCCCGTTCCAACGGCGCATGCGCGGGCCGCATCTCGCGCTTCTCTCTAGCAGGGCGCGCACCCGCGCCGGCTGTTTGTGAATGGCTGGCGCGGGCGCGCTCCGTTAGAGGGAAGCACAAGATGTGGCCGCCAGCATGCTCGGAGCCGCTGTGGTTGTCCGTCCTTTGTCCGTGCATACCACAGCGGCTCTGAGCGCGCTGATTGGACAAGGCCCGCGCCGTAGGAGCGTGGTGAGGCGTTCTGGGGGGTTTCATGCAGCGGGGCACCCCCGCAGAAGTGGACCAAAACCCAGGAAAGTGAAAATCCTGGGTGTTGGTCGACTTTAAGAGATATTTCTATAGTTAGTGAATTTGAGAGACAGCACCCTCCTGTGGCGAAAAACGCTTATGGAATGTTAAATGTTTTTCATTTGGTGCAATGAATTGCTACAATAAAATTAAATAGTTACTGTGTGAGTGCAATGGTTAGACTCTGTGGGCCCATTAGAGGGGGATTATAGAGGCACCCCCTATTGTGTACCTATACTTCTTAAAAGAAGGGATCCACAGAGCAGTGCTCCGCAATCTTCTTATTTTTGGGGTTGGTGCCACCCTTCCAAAAATCTTTCTGTAATCTTGTAATACTTTATTATACTGTACAATCGAACTATTATAAAATGTCAATAAAAAGATTGAAACAGAAAACAGATGCAGCCACACCAGGTGACAAAAAAACAAAATGAAAAAGACAGCCGAGCATGACCTGTAAAAGATCAGCTCTGTGAACAAGCTCGTAACGTGCATGGCATAGGTTATGCAGGATTTGTGTTTCCGACGGCACCAGTGGGTTGCACTCTTTCTTACCATAAGCTGTCGGACCATCTTAATTGTTTCTGGCCATGGGCGGTTCTGGCTGTACTTGGCATGGAGGCGTTCCAAAAGGGAACTCATCTTGGCTGGGACCCTAAATTCAAAAACAAAAATATTTAACATGAGACCGTTTAGAGCTGATCTATGCTACAAATACACACCAGCAGCGACAAGTGCAATTACCCTAACGAGGCCGGTCCAGTGCAGCACAAAAATAGTAGAAGTCAACTCTTTCTTCTGTGATCACTGTCTAAATTGGGGTTATGAGGGTTCTGGGTAGCTGGAGGGGAGGGGATTGTTAAAGTGGACCAACACCCAGGATTTTGACTATCCTGGGTTTTGGTCCACTTCAGGGGGGCACCCCGATTAAGGGTGCCCCGCTGTTTGAAACCCCCCAGAAAGCCCCCAAAACTCACCTCACCGCGCTCCCACGTGGACGCGCTGACCAATCACCGCCGACGGACAAGCGGGTGACAGCGGCGGACAACACAGCGCGTCCGCCGCCGCCTCCCGCGCGCCCCTCTGACAGTGCGCGCACCCGCGCCGGCCATTCACAAACGGCCGGCGCGGGCACGTCTAGAGGGGCGAGCGGGAGGCGGCGGTGCCCGCCGCCGCCGATGAGTTACGCTTTTTGGGGGTTTTGGGGGGGGGGTCCCTCACCGCGGGACATCCCGATTTCGGATGTCCCGCAGTGAGGGAGGTGATCGGCCCGGGAATCTTATAGATTCCCGGGCCGATCAGCCCTGGGTGACGGTCCACTTTAAAGAGGAACTATGGTCAAAAATCACTACACAGCAGCAGGGCAGCGTAAAACAAAAAAATGGCCATCTGGGTACCCAACTCTCCTGGGTCCTGTTCTACGGCTATCTCCAGGGCCAGCTTTGTCCATTGAGGATAGGCTGCTCGCGGGCACATGCGTCACCCCAAGCAGCCTATCTGCGCTGGTCGGAGCTAGCCCTGGAGGCCGATAGGCTGCTCCGCGGCAGCCGTAGAAAAGGACAAGGAAAAGATGAGTTCCCGGGCCTTGCTTTACAGACAGCAACCCGGGTCACACTTGCCCGCTGATGTATAGTAAAGAGGGACTATGGTCATTTTTGACCATCATTCCTCTTTAAAAACATTTTAAAGGGACTATTCACAACATAAAAAAATCCTACTCTAACTCCAGAGAATGATTAGTCTGTATAGGATATGCCCCTTTTAAGTTTACCTTAAAGGGACTGTCCAGGCAACGGCAAATACGAGGCAGCAAGAAGCTCACCTGAAGCCTATCCCAGGAATCTCTCCTCCATTTCTTGAAGCCATAGAAGGGCTCCAAAACCTGCTCCCCTTTCAATTCCAATCCTCCAAAAACACCACAACATACACCTTCGGCACAGACTTGGGCAAGAGCGCCGATTGGCTGAGAGCTGTCGCTCAGCTTCCTTTGGCGCCGCCTGGACTGCTAAGCACCTGAGTGGCGCCAAAGGGAGTTTCCGGGCCTTGCTTTACAGACAGCGATGTGCAGCATGGCAACCCGGGTCGCACTGGGCCGCTGCTGTATAGTAAAGAGGGACTATGGTCATTTTTGACCATCATTCCTCTTTATAAAAAAAAAAAAGGGACTATTCACAACATTAAAAAAATCCTACTCTAACTCCGGAGAATGATTAGTCTGTATAGGATATGCTCAGTGGATGATACTGATGTTTATTTTATTGTTAAAACTGTAACATAACTGTTACACCTACATTGTGATGTGTTCTTTTTCTTGACTGGCAATAAAAATATTGTGAAAGAAAAAAATCCTACTCACCTTTTTTCCCCACACAGCTGAGTGGCCCTAACTCCTGCAGTGTAAAAGTCACTGATTCCCAAGGAATCTCACTCCACAAAGGGTTAATCTATAGTCCCCAGTGGCCTCCAGAACAATTGGCCGCTCCCCCCCATAAGTCAAAGTGACTGCAGTACATATACGCCATTCCCTGAGGCCCAGTAGGGCAGTAGGCACGCTGCAGACACTGGGACTTAGGGTAGCTAGATATTGGGAATGTGCAGTGTAGGAATCAGTAAGTTTGATGCTGCAGCAAGCTATTGTTTTTTATGTTGAATGTATGAAGTCTACCTTAAAAGGGACTGTACTAACAAAGGAGCAATCAGTTAATATAAAAGTTCATCAACACCGACGCGTTGCGTGAGAGATCACTTCCTCAGGGTGCTGTTGGTAACAGCACCCTGAGGAAGTGATCTCTCACGCAACGTGTCGGTGTTGATGAACAGGCATCTGCAGGGGACTGGGACCCATTAACTGGTGATAGTATCTTGCTCAATTTTGCCTTACCTTGGTAAAGTTACTCTTATTGTATATGCCATGGTGTATTGGTCTGACTGTTAAAATCACTGTCTGGTCCCTCTTTGCACTTGCACTTTGTGCCCCAGCATCTCTTTGGGGTTTCTTTCATCTACTCATTATCTGTAGCTCTTTCTAGTCTCTATACCCACAACCTATCTGGCCACGGTCTTCATTTGCATATACTTAAAAGTGTATGCCTATTTGCACTGCTCACTTTCTGACAGTTGAACTTTATACACCTGGCATATTTTGAACCTACTTTTATATTAACTGACATAGTAATTGGTAGTCCTATATGGCCCACCTGCAGGGCCCGCTCTTTGGTCTTGTGTATATGTACTTATACACATTTTACTATGTTTAAATGTGGTTATTGTCTGTCATGTTATATGATGTGTCCTTGATTAAATAAAACTTAATTAACTATCTATTATAGTGTGTGTGCGGCTTAGTTTACAAGGTGAGATAATAGCTATCCAACACTGGTGGATTGCCCCTTTGTTAGTGTTTCAGTGGGCCCAGTAGATGGACCCTTCTCACCAAGCCAGCACCTTAATTATATTGCGGGCCTTGTTTAGGATTCTTTAAAGGGACTGTACAGGCAACGGCAAATACGAGGCAGCAAGAAGCTCCCCTGAAGCCTATCCCAGGAATCTCTCCTCCATTTCTTGACGCCATAGAAGGGCTCCAAAACTTGCTCCCCTTTCAATTCCAATCCTCCAGGACCACGAAAAAGTGGCTAACAGTCACTCTGTCCCTGGTTGCTCTCAATACAATCAAGACACAGTAGTCCCATGGGTGTCACTGACCACAGACTCAAAGCTGCACCATGCATGCCCTTCCCAACTTAGCCATGCGCAGGAATGAAAAATAAGTCAGCAGCTTTACTTAGAATACTTAAAGTGGACCAACACCCAGGATTTTGACTATCCTGGGTTTTGGTCCACTTCGGCGGGGCACCCCGATCGGGGGTGCCCCGCTGTGTGAAACCCCCCAGAAAGCCCCAAAATCTTACCTGTCCCCGCTCCCACGTGACTGGACGGTCCAATCCCCGCCAACGTCCAGGCGGGGATCAGGAACGTCCAAGCGGCTGCCGCCGCCGCCTCCCTCGCGTCACTTTCGGCGCGCGCGCGCCCCCGCCGGCCATTCGCAGACGGCCGGCGCGGGCGCGCGCACGCCTACAGGTGCGCGAGGGAGGCGGGTAGATCAGAAGATCAGGTAAGCGATTTGGGGTGTCTGGGGGGGTTTCACCCCGCGGGACATCCCGATCTCGGATGTCCCGCGGGGTGGGAGGTGATCGGCCCGGGAATCTTATAGATTTCCGGGCCGATCACCTCTCGGTGTTGGTCCACTTTAAAGCGGACCTTCACTCTGAATAAGAGTCTATCTTATATGTTTCCCACACCCTGTACATACAGATTGCCCACATTAAAAATCATCCTACCTGCATCTACTGCATGTTATGAGCCTTTAAACATCCAAGATGGCGGCTTATGGAAGCCGCCATTTTATCAGGCAGCCTGCAAACAGGAAGTGCATGCAAACAGGAAGTGACTGTGCTGCTCTGCATTCTGGGACTGCTGACCTTTTCCTGACCCCAGCTCTGCTCTGTCTGAGCAAAGCACAGCTATAACCCGCCCCCTGTACCTTATCCCACTCTCCTCTCCTCAGTAAGTGTGATGCTTCTGAGTCAAGATGGCGGCGCCCGTATCCTAAATTCCTGAACAGAGTTGCAGCCCAGTGGGGGAAAGAATAATAAGTTAGTGACTAAAAATGTAAAATATATTAATTTTAGATGCTGGGGAATCGTTTTTTAAGAGTTTGGGCTTTTCATTAAATCATGGTGAAGGTCCGGTTTAAGGTATTTACATACATTGAGATGCTTTGAAATGGCTTATTTTACACTGTTCTCAAATGGGAATAAGCGAGCAGAAAGCACATGCCTAGAAGAGCCTTTGAGCAATGCAGACGCTATTTAGTTCAGACAGGCTCCTGCTATGAGAAATTTCCAAGTTAACATGAAAACCAAGTAACCACAATTCTTTCTTTGTTTGGATTTATCAAGACTGGAGCATAATAAACTAGAATAAACCTAAATCAGTAGCTAAGAGCTTGCTGACAGATTACTGGTGTTGCCGGGCCGGCTGATTCATTACTAACGCCAGGTGGCGACAGATGAGCGTTTGTAGCGCGGATTTCAGTCGCTGTGCTCGGCCATGGTTAGTTGTTTCAGAGAGCCTCAGTCGCTAGCCGGCATTGATGAATATGTTGTGAGTCGCAGTACTACGCTGTATGGGAGCGAACGGTGGCGCCAGCTCAGTGCGATCGACTCACATCACATTTAAGAAAAAAACAGCCACAAACAGCGCCGGCGCTCAAAATCGGGTAGTTGTAGCCCAGAGTGCCAGAGGCTGTGTGATTAAAGTCTTTTTTGAACATGTATCCAGTAGTAAGAAAGCGAAAACATATGGAATTACATTGTTAATACATTGTAACATGAACCAATAGTAAGAAAGCGAAAACATATGGAATGACATTGTTAATACATTGTAACATGAACACTTTAATACCAGATATGTAAGGACAATCCTGCATAAAAATATTAATAATCAAAAAAGTTTTCCAAAATGTCATTTTCTAGACCAAGATACATGTCAGAAAGATTTGAGATTTTATTTAAAAAAAAAAATTGGGATCAGGAATGGGATTTAAGGATCGTCCATAGAAATGTATGGGAGAGCGCCAGGTAGCGACAGGTAAGACGTGGCGCTCTGCAAGGCTGAACGCCGATGCTGTGCGCTGAGCCTGGGATAATGATGAATCGTACGCTACACGGCATTGTTCCAGTCACTCACCAGATTCGGCTTCAAATGTGGAATTGCGTGCCGTGTCCGGCATTCACCTGCCGCTACCTGGCGCTTACAAGGCACTATCTATCGCTATCCCTTCATGAATAAAGCCCAAAATAAATTAAAGCTATTGCAGCCATTTTGCTGATGTCCAA
Source organism: Gastrophryne carolinensis (assembly GCA_027917425.1). NCBI lineage: Eukaryota > Metazoa > Chordata > Amphibia > Anura > Microhylidae > Gastrophryne > Gastrophryne carolinensis. The sequence goes on from CM051243.1 coordinate 173,841,187, forward strand.
TTTTCTAAAGGAAAAATCCATGAAAGTAGACTTTTCCTAAGACTCCAGGGCTGGGCAGTGCGCTTACTTTACTGGCATCACCAATCGCCCTTCCACAGCCCCGGTTTGTGAAGCTGGGAGCTGGGCTTCTGGGTTCCAGCGGACGAGCCTGTGAACAACCAGATCCCATTTTACTTAAACCGGACCTTCAGCGTGATTTAATGAAAAGCCCAAACTCTTAAAAAACGGTTCCCCAGCATCTAAAATTAATATATTTTACGTTTTTAGTCACTAACTTATTATTCTTTCCCCCACTGGGCTGCAACTCTGTTCAGGAATTTAGGATACAGGCGCCGCCATCTTGACTCAGAAGCATCACACTTATTGAGGAGAGGAGAGTGGGATAAGGTACAGGGGGGCGGGTTATAGCTGTGCTTTGCTCAGACAGAGCAGAGCTGGGGTCAGGTAAAGGCCAACGGTCCCAGAATGCAGAGCAGCACAGTCAGGAGGCACTTCCTGTTTGCAGGCTGCCTGATAAGATGGCGGCTTCCATAAGCCGCCATCTTGGATGTTTAAAGGCTCATAACATGCAGTAGATGCAGGTAGGATGATTTTTAATGTGGCCAATCTGTATGTACAGGGTGTGGGAAACATATAAGATAGGCTCTTATTCAGAGTGAAGGTCCGCTTTAATGGGGCCTCTGTACACCAGGAACGCCCGTGTACAATGGGAGTTGGTCGTACATGGGCCACACCCACCCACCAGAACCTGGAAGCACAGCTCCAAGCTTTACAAACCAGGGCTGTGGGAGGACATTCAGCAGTGCGGGAGCAAAGGTAAAGTAAGCGATCGTCTAATGCCCCAGGAACTGCCCCTCCAAGAGTCTTACGAAAAGTGCACAAAGTTGAAAGCACCATATGTAGGAAGTCAACAGGCAGGGAAGCTCAAATACAACAACACAACAGTCCCATAACAGCACTGCTACACGGATTGGTTTCCAAAAGCATTACCACAATCACCACTTTAAAGTGGACCAAAACCCAGGATTTTTGTGTGAAACCCCCAGGTCGCCCGATCTTACTCACCCTTCCCCGGTCCTACAGCGCAAGCGCAGCCCTCGTGCAATCAGCACGCTCGGATCCGCTCCTGCCCCTTCGTCTAATAGCTCGTTTAAAGAGAACAGATCCGAGTGCGCTGGCAGCCGCATCCTGTGCTACCCTCTCACAGGGAGCATGCCTATGCTGGCCATTCACAAACGCCTGATGCTGGCATGCGCCCTGCTAAAGGGATGCGGGCAAAGCTCGCCGCCTGTGCCATTGTACTGGGAAAGGTGGTGAGTTTCTGGGTGACCTGGGGGGTTTCACACAGCGGGGCATCCTGATTCTGGATGCCCGGGGGGGCATTGGGGAGTGAGTTTTGGTCCACTTTAATTTCTTTAAGTATATATGCAATAACTATTAACAATATTTTACTAGTAAATATATATCAAATATGTTTATACTAGTGCAATATTTGTCATACGTCCCATCATGTATTCACGGCAACCCACCTTCATGATTCAAATAGTCTTTCAATAGTATATTAATATTGCAATATTATGTAGTGCCGGCAATGTGGGATGCCCCACTGTGTGAACCCCCTCTAGGATCACTGAATTGTAAGCAAGCAAGGCATATATACAGGATATCATCCAGTCAGCTCTTTACACTGTAAATATCCCAATGCATTGGGATGCCCCCCTGTGTGTATCCCTTCCAGGTCGCCCCATACACTCACCTTCCTCCCGTTCCCTCGGCACAGACTTGGGCAAGAGCACCGGGCAGGGAGCCGAGTATGCCGCCAGCCACATCTCCCGCGCCACTCATTCAGAAAGCCCGGGAGCGCACACAGCTAGAGGTGAGTGGGGATGCGGCAAGGACTCGGGAGAACATGAGTGAATCTCGGCATCTGGAGGGTTTCACACAATGGGGAATCTCAATTCGGGTAGCCCCAAGGACAGGAACTCATCATCCAGTCCTTCATGTGTATTGTAAATACCTATCAAGTCCCTCCTGTGTATCTTCATACAGTCTCCAGCCCCCTCTGTGTAACCTCATAAGAGGAATTAAAAAAAACTGTCAAAAACAAACCCCCCTCCTTGCATGGGAGGGGGGGGGTACAAAGAAAAGAACCTTACTTCAGCTGCGTGCCAAGGCCGCTTTCCTGAAAGACACAAAGCAGCATCCCCCAGCTCAGAGTGCAAGTGAATTTAAGTTCCATCTGTGTATCTTCATCCCATCTCCAGCCCTCCTGTGTATCTTTATCCCATTCCCAACTCCTCTGGTGTATCTTTATCCCATCTCCAGCCCCTCCTGTGTGTCTTCATCCCCTCTCTAGGCCTTCTTGTGTATCTGTATCACCTCTCCAACCCTTCCCGTGTATCTTTATCCCCCTCACCAGCCCTTCCTGTGTATCTTCATCCCATCTCCAGCCCTTCCTGTGTATCTTCATCCCATCTCCAGCCCTCCTGTGTATCTTTATCCCATTCCCAACTCTTCTGGTTTATCTGTATCCCCCTCACCAGCCCCTCCTGTGTGTCTTCATCCCTTCTCTATGCCTTCTTGTGTATCTGTATCACCTCTCCAACCCTTCCCATGTATCTTCATTGCCTCTCCAGACCCTCCCATGTATCTATATCCCCTCACCAGCCCTTCCTGTGTATCTTCATTCCCTCTCCAGCTCTTCCTGTGTATCCTCATCCCATCTTCATCCCCTACAGTATATCATCCTCCCCTCTTAAGCTCCTCCTTTGTATCACCCTCACCTCTCTTCCAGATTATCATTCCCCCCTCCAGCTCCTACCGAGTATTCACCCTACCATCTCCCTACCAGCTCCTATTGTGTATGTTCATCCCTCTTCAGCCATTCATGTGTATCTTCACCCCATCTCCAGCCCATCCTGTGTATCTTCACCCCATCTCCAGCCCATCCTGTGTATCTTCATCCCATCTCCAGCCCCTCCTGTGTATCTTCACCCCATCTCCAGCCCATCCTGTGTATCTTCATCCCATCTCCAGCCCCTCCTGTGTATCTTCATCCCATCTCCTCCTGTGTATCTTCATCCCATCTCCAGCCCCTCCTGTGTATCTTCACCCCATCTCCAGCCCCTCCTGTGTATCTTCACCCCATCTCCAGCCCCTCCTGTGTATCTTCACCCCATCTCCAGCCCCTCCTGTGTGTCTTCATCCCATCTCCAGCCCCTCCTGTGTGTCTTCATCCCATCTCCTCCTGTGTATCTTCATCCCATCTCCAGCCCCTCCTGTGTGTCTTCATCCCATCTCCTCCTGTGTATCTTCATCCCATCTCCAGCCCCTCCTGTGTGTCTTCATCCCATCTCGAGCCCCTCCTGTGTATCTTCATCCCATCTCGAGCCCCTCCTGTGTGTCTTCATCCCATCTCGAGCCCCTCCTGTGTGTCTTCATCCCATCTCGAGCCCCTCCTGTGTGTCTTCATCCCATCTCCTCCTGTGTATCTTCACCCCATCTCCAGCCCCTCCTGTGTATCTTCACCCCATCTCCAGCCCCTCCTGTGTATCTTCACCCCATCTCCAGCCCCTCCTGTGTGTCTTCATCCCATCTCCAGCCCCTCCTGTGTGTCTTCATCCCATCTCCTCCTGTGTGTCTTCATCCCATCTCGAGCCCCTCCTGTGTGTCTTCATCCCATCTCCTCCTGTGTATCTTCATCCCATCCCCAGCCCCTCCTGCGTGTCTTCATCCCATCTCCTCCTGTGTATCTTCATCCCATCTCCAGCCCCTCCTGTGTATCTTCATCCCATCTCCAGCCCCTCCTGTGTATCTTCATCCCATCTCCAGCCCCTCCTGTGTGTCTTCATCCCATCTCCTCCTGTGTATCTTCATCCCATCTCCAGCCCCTCCTGTGTGTCTTCATCCCATCTCCTCCTGTGTATCTTCATCCCATCTCCAGCCCCTCCTGTGTGTCTTCATCCCATCTCCTCCTGTGTATCTTCATCCCATCTCCAGCCCCTCCTGTGTGTCTTCATCCCATCTCCTCCTGTGTATCTTCATCCCATCTCCAGCCCCTCCTGTGTGTCTTCATCCCATCTCCTCCTGTGTATCTTCATCCCATCTCCAGCCCCTCCTGTGTATCTTCATCCCATCTCCAGCCCCTCCTGTGTATCTTCATCCCATCTCCAGCCCCTCCTGTGTATCTTCATCCCATCTCCAGCCCCTCCTGTGTATCTTCATCCCATCTCCAGCCCCTCCTGTGTATCTTCATCCCATCTCCAGCCCCTCCTGTGTATCTTCATCCCATCTCCAGCCCCTCCTGTGTATCTTCATCCCATCTCCAGCCCCTCCTGTGTATCTTCATCCCATCTCCAGCCCCTCCTGTGTATCTTCATCCCATCTCCAGCCCCTCTTGTGTATCTTCATCCCATCTCCAGCCCCTCCTGTGTGTCTTCATCCCATCTCCTCCTGTGTATCTTCATCCCATCTCCAGCCCCTCCTGTGTATCTTCATCCCATCTCCAGCCCCTCCTGTGTATCTTCATCCCATCTCCAGCCCCTCCTGTGTATCTTCATCCCATCCCCAGCCCCTCCTGTGTGTCTTCATCCCATCTCCAGCCCATCCTATGTATCTTCATACCCCCTCCAGCGTTTCTTCATCCCAACTCCAGCCCCTCCTGTGTATCCTCATCCCATCTCCAGCCCCTCCTTTGTATCTTCATCCCATCTCCAGCCCCTCCTGTGCATCTTCATCCCATCTCGAGCCCCTCCTGTGTATCTTCATCCCATCTCCAGCCCCTCCTGTGCATCTTCATCCCATCTCGAGCCCCTCCTGTGTATCTTCATCCCATCTCCAGCCCTCCTGTGTATCCTCATCCCATCTCCAGCCCCTCCTTTGTATCTTCATCCCATCTCCAGCCCCTCCTGTGCATCTTCATCCCATCTCGAGCCCCTCCTGCGTGTCTTCATCCCATCTCCTCCTGTGTATCTTCATCCCATCTCCAGCCCCTCCTGCGTGTCTTCATCCCCATCTCCAGCCCCTCCTGCGTGTCTTCATCCCATCTCCCCCTGTATCTTTATCCCATCTCCAGCCCCTCCTGTGTATTTTTATCCCCCCTACAGTCCCTCCTGTGTATTATTCTTCCCTCTTCAGCCCTTCTTATGTATCTTCACCCCATCTCCAGCCCCTCCTTTGTGTCTTCATCCCATCTTGAGCCCCTCCTGTGTATCTTCATTCTATCTCAAGCCCCTCCTGTGTATCTTCATCCCATCTCGAGCCCCTCCTATGTATCTTCATCCCATCTCGAGCCCCTCATGTGCATCTTCATCACATCTCGAGCCCCTCCTGTGTATCTTCATCCCATCTCGAGCCCCTCCTGTGTATCTTCATCCCATCTCGAGCCCCTCCTGTGTATCTTCATCCCATCTCGAGCCCCTCCTGTGTATCTTCATCCCATCTCGAGCCCCTCCTATGTATCTTCATCCCATCTCGAGCCCCTCCTGTGCATCTTCATCCCATGTCCAGCCCCTCCTGTGTATCTTCATCCCATCTCCAGCCCCTCCTGTGTATCTTCATCCCATCTCGAGCCCCTCCTGTGCATCTTCATCCCATCTCGAGCCCCTCCTGTGTATCTTCATCCCATCTCGAGCCCCCTCCTGTGTATCTTTGTCCCATCTCGAGCCCCTCCTGTGTATCTTCATCCCATCTCGAGCCCCTCCTGTTTATCTTCACCCCATCTCCAGCCCCTCCTGTGTATCTTCACCCCATCTCCAGCCCCTCCTGTGTATCTTCACCCCATCTCGAGCCCCTCCTGTGTATCTTCATCCCATCTCGAGCCCCTCCTGTGTATCTTCATCCCATCTCCAGCCCCTCCTGTGCATCTTCATCCCATCTCGAGCCCCTCCTGTGTATCTTCATCCCATCTCGAGCCCCTCCTGTGTATCTTCACCCCATCTCGAGCCCCTCCTGTGTATCTTCACCCCATCTCGAGCCCCTCCTGTGTATCTTCATCCCATCTCGAGCCCCTCCTGTGTATCTTCATCCCATCTCCAGCCCCTCCTGTGCATCTTCATCCCATCTCGAGCCCCTCCTGTGTATCTTCATCCCATCTCGAGCCCCTCCTGTGTATCTTCATCCCATCTCGAGCCCCTCCTGTGTATCTTCATCCCATCTCGAGCCCCTCCTATGTATCTTCATCCCATCTCGAGCCCCTCCTGTGTATCTTCATCCCATCTTGAGCCCCTCCTGTGTATCTTCATCCCATCTCGAGCCCCTCCTGTGTATCTTCATCCCATCTCGAGCCCCTCCTGTGTATCTTCATCCCATCTCGAGCCCCTCCTGTGTATCTTCATCCCATCTCGAGCCCCTCCTATGTATCTTCATCCCATCTCGAGCCCCTCATGTGCATCTTCATCCCATCTCGAGCCCCTCCTATGTATCTTCATCCCATCTCGAGCCCCTCCTGTGCATCTTCATCCCATGTCCAGTGCACTCGCGCTCCCAGCAATTCAGATAGGCCGGGAATAAAAATGAACCCGATTCTGGGGATGTGGCTGTTCGTGCTCCTAATTGCCAAGCCTTAAATATGTGCGGCAAACTGCATATTGAGCAACCGCGCACAAGTCATAGGACCAGGCAAAGGTGAGTTTTTTGGGGTGATCTGGGGGGGGGGGTCATACAGCGGTGGAATCCCAAATTGGGATGCACATGGGGTAAGGAACAAAACCCAGCATATACCCCATATTCAAAATCCCAAGTGTTGTTCTGCTTTAAAAGAGAACTTGAAATCAGCCAGCTGGGTCTGTGGCACTCAGACACCCCATGTGACAATGATGTTTGCAGGGTGAATTGGTTGGATGATACTGAACTTGGTTTCTTATTCGTGTTTATATTAATTTCCCGCCTTCTTTAAAAGGAAAATGTCCATTAATGATGACAGTTATTCTATAGAGTGCTCTGATCAATATTACATTAAAACTGGCACAAATCCTGAATTAGCTGGCACAAAATGGGCATCTAAATGGGCAATAAGGAATGTGATTTTAAGGGGTTAACTGGCTTTGGGCCACTGATGGCCTGGTGCCAACTGACAGAGGGGGACCCCCTGCATGAAACATAGTTGAGATCAGCCTGGCCCAAAGTTGTTCTGGCTATAAAGCTTGCATCAAATTGGGCACAATGGCTCTTTTCAGTGGAGCGAATAAGTAACAGATGTTTTCAAGGGGTTAAATGGCTTTGGGCCTACAGTTGAGTTTAGCCCGGCCCAAAGTCATGTAACCCCTCGAAAATAGCTGTTACTTAGTCAATCCATTGAAAAGAGCCATTGTAGCCACTTTAAAGTGGACCAACACCCAGGATTTTGACTATCCTGGGTTTTGGTCCACTTCGGTGGGGCACCCCGATCGGGGGTGCCCCGCTGTGTGAAACCCCCCAGAAAGCCCCGAAAACTCACCTCATCCCGCTCCCACGTGACCGCTGCATCCAATCCCCGCCGACGGACAAGCAGAGCGCGTCCGCCGTCGCCTCCCTCTTACAGGGAGCGCACCCGCGGCGGCCATTCACAAACGGCCAGCGCAGGAGCACGCCCTGCTAGAGGGACGTGTGGGAGGCGGCGGCGGACGTGCATGTGCCGCTGGAATGGGGAGAAGGTAGGATTGCGGGCTTCCTGGGGGGTTCCTCCCCGCGGGACATCCCGATTTCGGATGCCCCGCGGGGAGGGATCTGATCGGCCCGGGAATCCTATAGATTCCCGGCCGATCCCCCCTGGGTGTTGGTCCACTTTAAAGACAGTTTTATAGCTAAAACAAATTTGGGCCAGGCTGAACTCAACTGTATGCCGTGCAGGGGGTCCCCCTCTGTCAGTTGGCGTCGTGACATCAGTGGCCCAAAGCCATTTAACCCCTTAAAATCACATTCCTTATTGCCCATTTGGATGCCCATTTTGTGCCAGTTAATTCAGGATTTGTGCCAGTTTTAATGCAATATTGGTCAGAGTACTCTATAGAATAACTGTCATCATTAATGGACATTTTCCTTTTAAAGAAGGCGGGAAATAAGCATAAGAACGAATAAGAAACTGGCGAATAAGAAACCAACTTCAGCCTGAAGAAGAAACCAACTTCAGCCTGAAGAAGAAACCAACTTCAGCCTGAAGAAACCAACTTCAGCCTGAAGAAGAAACCAACTTCAGCCTGAAGAAGAAACCAACTTCAGCCTGAAGAAGAAACCAACTTCAGCCTGAAGAAGAAACCAACTTCAGCCTGAAGAAGAAACCAACTTCAGCCTGAAGAAGAAACCAACTTCAGCCTGAAGAAGAAACCAACTTCAGCCTGAAGAAGAAACCAACTTCAGCCTGAAGAAGAAACCAACTTCAGCCTGAAGAAGAAACCAACTTCAGCCTGAAGAAGAAACCAACTTCAGCCTGAAGAAGAAACCAACTTCAGTATCGTATTGGTTGGTGGCAGAGCCGGGCACACAAGATCAGCAGCACAGACCCAGAGCATCTGCCACCAGGCAAGGGTAAGCATTCTCATCTGAATTCAGGGACGCCTTTGATTGGCAGGGCAACCCAAATGTCCCGGGTGGAGGCCTGCTTAAAGTGGACCAACACCCAGCCCGATCTCCAAAATCGGGATGCCCCGCTGTGTGAAACACCCCAGGACGCCTGCTACACTTACCTGAATCCCGATCCAACGGCGCATGTGCGGGCCGCATCTCGCCGCTTCTCTCTAGCGGGGGCGCCATTTGTGAATGGCCGGCACGGGCACGCTCCGTTAGAGGAAAGCGCGAGATGGAGCCGCTGAGCTATGACGGCACTTAGACGCGCATAGCTCAGCGGCTCCGAGCGCGCTGATTGGACGAGCGGCCGCGCATGCGCTGTAGGAGCAGGGTGAGGTGAGTTGAACTGGCCGATCTGGGGGGTTTCACATAGCGGCTGCCCCGCAGAAGTGGACCAAAACCCAGGATAGTGAAAATCCTGGGTGTTGGTCCACTTTAAAATCACATTCCTTATTGCCCATTTTGTGCCAGCTAATTCAGGATTTGTGCCACTTTTAAAGTGGACCAACACCCAGGATTTTGACTATCCTGGGTCTTGGTCCACTTCGGTGGGGCACCCCGATCGCCCCGCTGTGTAAAACCCCCCCGATCAACTCACCTCTCCCCGCGCCGATGGACAAGCGTTTTGACAGCCGCGGACAAGCGGCTCCTCCGCCGCCACCTCCCGCGCGTCACTCTTGACACACGCCCGCGCCGGCCATTCACAGACGGCCGGTGCGGGCGCGCGCACGTCTAGAGGGGCGCGAGGGAGGCAAGGTAAGGGGATTTGGGGTGTTTGGGGGGGTTTCACCCCGCGGGACATCCCGATCTCGGATGTCCCGCGGGGAGGGAGGTGATCGGCCCGGGAATCTTATAGATTCCCGGGCCGATCACGGGAGGGTGATGGTCCACTTTAATGTAATATTGGTCCGAGCACTTTATAGAATAACTGGCATCATTAATGGACATTTTCCTTTTAAAGAAGGCGGGAAATAAGCATAAACACAAATAAGAAACTGGCGAATAAGAAACCAACTTCAGTATAGTAGGGTAATAAGCATGCTCATCTGAATTCAGGGATGCCTTTGATTGGTGGGGCAACCCAAATGTCCCGGGTGGAGATCTGCTTAAAGCGGTCCTTCACTCTGAATAAGAGCCTATCTTATATGTTTCCCCCACCCTGTACATACAGATTGCTCACATTAATCCGGACCCTCACTCTGAATAAGAGCCTATCTTATATGTTTCCCACACCCTGTACATACAGATTGCTCACATTAATCCGGACCCTCACTCTGAATAAGAGCCTATCTTATATGTTTCCCACACCCTGTACATACAGATTGCTCACATTAATCCGGACCCTCACTCTGAATAAGAGCCTATCTTATATGTTTCCCACACCCTGTACATACAGATTGCTCACATTAAAAATCATCCTACCTGCATCTACTGCATGTTATGAGCCTTTAAACATCCAATATGGCGGCTCATGGAACATCAGGCAGCCTGCAAACAGGAAGTGCCTTCTGACTGTGCTGCTCTGCATTCTGGGATTGCTGACCTTTTCCTGACCCCAGCTCTGCTGTGTCTGAGCAAAGCACAGCTATAACCCTTCCCCTGCACTTTATCCACTCTCCTCTCCTCAGTAAATGTGATGCTTCCGAGTCAAGATGGCGGCGCCCGTATCCTAAAGAGTTGCAGCCCATTGGGGGAAAGAATAATAAGTGACTAAAAACTTTAAATATTTTAATTTTAGATGCTGGGGAATCGTTTTTTTAAGGGTTTGGGCTTTTCAATAAATCATGGTGAAGGTCCGGTTTCAGCCCAAATAAAAACCAACTTCAGTATGGTAGGGTAATAAGCATGCTCATCTGAATTCAGGGATGCCTTTGATAGGTGGGGCAATCCAAATGCATACCCCCCAAGTGTCCCTGATTTGGAGGGACTGTCCCTCTTTTGAGCCCATGCCCCACTGTTGTACTCATTAGTCCCTCTTTGATGTGTAACATGTAGATCTGCAACAATAAATATTTTCATTTGCCTAGTCAGTGTTATTATTGTTGTAACTGTTACAATTTGTCTCCTATACATCAATCAATGAGGGGGTGTGGCCTAATTTAACAGATGTCCCTCTTTTCCACCATGAAAAGTTGGTAGGTATGCAAATGTCTCGGGGGGAGTTCTACTTAAACCGGACCTTCACTATGATTTATTGAAAAACCCAAACGCTTATAAAACGATTCCCCAGCATCTAAAATTAATATATATTAAGCTTTTAGTCACTTATTTATTATTCTTTCCCCAACCGGGATGCAACTCTGTTCAGGACTCTAGGATACGGGCGCCGCCATCTTGACTCAGAAGCATCACACATACTGAGGAGAGGAGAGCAGGATAAAGTACAGGGGCAGGGTTATAGCTGTGCTTTGCTCAGACAGAGCAGAGCTGGGGTCAGGAAAAGATCAGCAATCCCAGAATGCAGAGCAGCACAATCAGAAGACACTTCCTGTTTGCAGACTGCATGATGTTCCATGAGCCGCCATCTTGGATGTTTAAAGGCTCATAACATGCAGTAGATGCAGGTAGGATGATTTTTAATGTGAGCAATCTGTATGTACAGGGTGTGGGAAACATATAAGATAGGCTCTTATTCAGGGTGAAGGTCCGGATTAATGTGAGCAATCTGTATGTACAGGGTGTGGGAAACATATAAGATAGGCTCTTATTCAGGGTGAAGGTCCGGATGAATGTGAGCAATCTGTATGTACAGGGAGTGGGAAACATATAAGATGGGCTCTTATTCAGGGTGAAGGAATAGACAGGCTATCAGTAGTGTTTGTTATGACGCACGGCTATAGGACCGATTGGATTATGGCGAGTTCATTACACCCCCTGGCCAGCAGAAGCCTCCAGCAGTGAAAGGGTCGGCCAGACAAGCCCCTTTGCTATGACTGACGCAGGCCTACTTCCGCTGGTGAACTACAAACGTCAGCAAGCCCTGACACACACACACCGGCGGCCATGCTGCGAGCCCGCCATGACAAAGCAGAAATTGTGCCCCTCCCCTCCTCGGGCGGAGGATTTCCTCCCCTCACACCCTACACTCACCCGGTATTCCCGTCCCCCGAGCGCTTTGTATTACAGGCGGCCAAGGCCTGCTGCCCGACCCCCGCACCCGGAACCTGCGCCACCGCCAGCCCAGCGTATGGGCCCCATAACTCTCGCGAGAATTGTAAACGATTATTACACTCCCTCCCTTCAAACGCGAGAGTAGAGGAGAGCCCTTCACAGAGGCGCGACTGCCACTAGAGGGCGCGCCTGAGCTTCTATCACTAATGCTGGATTACAATTAATCCGGACAGTCACCCTGAATAAGTGTCTATCTTATATGTTTCCCACACACCCTGTACATACAGATTGCTCCCATTAATCCGGACCTTCACCCTGAATAAGAGTCTATCTTATATGTTTCCCACAAACCCTGTACATACAGATTGCTCCCATTAATCCGGACCTTCACCCTGAATAAGAGCCTATCTTATATGTTTCTCCCACCCTGTACATACAGATTGCTCACATTAAAAATCATCCTACCTGCATCTACTGCATGTTATAAGCCTTTAAACATCCAAGATGGCGGCTCATGGAGCATCAGGCAGCCTGCAAACGGGAAGTGTCTTCTGCCTGTGCTGCTCTGCATTCTGGAATTGCTGACCTTTTCCTGACCCCAGCTCTGAGTCCTGAACAGAGTTGCAGCCCAGTGGGGGAAAGAATAATAAGTAAGTGACTAAAAACTTAAAATATATTAATTTTAGATGCTGGGGAATCGATTTATAAGGGTTTGGGCTTTTCAATAAATCATGGTGAAGGTCCGGTTTAAAGTGGACCAACACCCAGCGGGATCGGCCCAGGAATCGATCCGATCCCTCCCTGTAGGGCATCCAAAATCGGGATGCCCCGCTGTGTGAAACCCCCCAGGACACCCGCTAACCTTACCTCACTCCCGGTCCAATGGCGCATGCACGGGCCGCATCTCACGCTTCTCTCTAGCAGGACGTGTGCCCGCGCTGGCCGCGCTGACGTCTCATTGACGCGCATACCACAGCGGCTCAGAACGCGCTGATTGGACGAGCGGACGCGCATGCGTCGTAGGAGCGGCGTGACGTGCGTTTTATCTGGAAATCTGGGGGGTTTCACCCCTGATCGGGGTGCCCCGGGGAAGTTGACAAAAACCTAAAAACATCATCCATTCTCCAGTGCCTTCCATGTATCATCATCCATTCTCCAATGCCTTCCATGTATCATCATCCATTCTCCAGTGCCTTCCATGTATCATCATCCATTCTCTAGCGCCTTCCATGTATCATCATCCATTCTCCAGTGCCTTCCATGTATCATCATCCATTCTCCAATGCCTTCCATGTATCATCATCCATTCTCCAGTGCCTTCCATGTATCATCATCCATTCTCTAGCGCCTTCCATGTATCATCATCCATTCTCCAGTGCCTTCCATGTATCAGCATCCATTCTCCAGTGCCTTCCATGTATTAGCATCCATTCTCCAGTGACTTCCATGTATTATTAACCAGTCTCCAGTGCCTTCAATGTATCATCATCCATTCTCCAGTGCCTTCCATGTATCATCATCCATTCTCCAGTGCATTCCATGTATCATCATCCATTCTCCAGTGCCTTCCATGTATTAGCATCCATTCTCCAGTGTCTTCCATGTATCATCATCCATTCTCCAGTGCCTTCCATGTATCATCATCCATTCTCCAGTGCCTTCCATGTATCAGCATCCATTCTCCAGTGACTTCCATGTATTATTAACCAGTCTCCAGTGCCTTCAATGTATCATCATCCATTCTCCAGTGCCTTCCATGTATCATCATCCATTCTCCAGAGCCTTCCATGTATCATCATCCATTCTCCAATGCCTTCCATGTATCATCATCCATTCTCCAGTGCCTTCCATGTATCATCATCCATTCTCCAGTGCCTTCCATGTATTAGCATCAATTCTCCAGTGCCTTCCATGTATCATCATCCATTCTCCAGTGCCTTCCATGTATCATCATCCATTCTCCAGTGCCTTCCATGTATCAGCATCCATTCTCCAGTGCCTTCCATGTATCATCATCCATTCTCCAGTGCCTTCCATGTATCATCATCCATTCTCCAGCACCTTCCATGTATTAGCATCCATTCTCCAGAGCCTTCCATGTATTAGCATCCATTCTCCAGTGCCTTCCATGTATCATCATCCATTCTCCAGAGCCTTCCATGTATTAGCATCCATTCTCCAGTGCCTTCCATGTATCATCATCCATTCTCCAGCGCCTTCCATGTATCATCATCCATTCTCCAGTGCCTTCCATGTATCATCATCCATTCTCCACTGCCTTCCATGTATTAGCATCCATTCTCCAGAGCCTTCCATGTATTAGCATCCATTCTCCAGTGCCTTCTATGTATTAGCATCCATTCTCCAGAGCCTTCCATGTATCATCATCCATTCTCCAGTGCCTTCCATGTATCATCATCCATTCTCCAGTGCCTTCCATGTATCATCATCCATTCTCCAGTGCATTCCATGTATCATCATCCATTCTCCAGCGCCTTCCGTGTATCATCATCCATTCTCCAGTGCCTTCCATGTATCATCATCCATTCTCCAGTGCCTTCCATGTATCATCATCCATTCTCCAGTGCATTCCATGTATCATCATCCATTCTCCAGCGCCTTCCATGTATCATCATCCATTCTCCAGTGCCTTCCATGTATTAGCATCCATTCTCCAGAGCCTTCCATGTATTAGCATCCATTCTCCAGTGCCTTCCATGTATCATCATCCATTCTCCAGTGCATTCCATGTATCATCATCCATTCTCCAATGCCTTCCATGTATCATCATCCATTCTCCAGTGCCTTCCATGTATCATCATCCATTCTCCAGTGCCTTCCATGTATTAGCATCCATTCTCCAGAGCCTTCCATGTATCATCATCCATTCTCCAGTGCCTTCCATGTATTAGCATCCATTCTCCAGTGCCTTCCATGTATTAGCATCCATTCTCCAGAGCCTTACATGTATTAGCATCCATTCTCCAGTGCCTTCCATGTATCATCATCCATTCTCCAATGCCTTCCATGTATCATCATCCATTCTCCAGTGCATTCCATGTATCATCATCCATTCTCCAGTGCCTTCCATGTATTAGCATCCATTCTCCAGTGCCTTCCATGTATCATCATCCATTCTCCAGTGCCTTCCATGTATTAGCATCCATTCTCCAGTGACTTCCATGTATTATTAACCAGTCTCCAGTGCATTCCATGTATCATCATCCATTCTCCAGCGCCTTCCATGTATTAGCATCCATTCTCCAGTGCCTTCCATGTATCATCATCCATTCTCCAGTGCATTCCATGTATCATCATCCATTCTCCAGTGCCTTCCATGTATCATCATCCATTCTCCAGTGCCTTCCATGTATTAGCATCCATTCTCCAGAGCCTTCCATGTATTAGCATCCATTCTCCAGTGCCTTCCATGTATCATCATCCATTCTCCAGTGCCTTCCATGTATAATCATCCATTCTCCAGTGTCTTCCATGTATCATCATCCATTCTCCAGTGCCTTCCATGTATCATCATCCATTCTCCAGTGCCTTCCATGTATTAGCATCCATTCTCCAGAGCCTTCCATGTATTAGCATCCATTCTCCAGTGCCTTCCATGTATCATCATCCATTCTCCAGTGCCTTCCATGTATCATCATACATTCTCCAGTGCCTTCCATGTATTAGCATCCATTCTCCAGTGCCTTCCATGTATTAGCATCCATTCTCCAGTGCCTTCCATGTATCATCATCCATTCTCCAGTGCATTCCATGTATCATCATCCATTCTCCAGTGCCTTCCATGTATCATCAACCATTCTCCAGTGCCTTCCATGTATTAGCATCCATTCTCCAGAGCCTTCCATGTATTAGCATCCATTCTCCAGTGCCTTCCATGTATCATCATCCATTCTCCAGTGCATTCCATGTATCATCATCCATTCTCCAGTGCCTTCCATGTATCATCATCCATTCTCCAGTGCCTTCCATGTATTAGCATCCATTCTCCAGAGCCTTCCATGTATTAGCATCCATTCTCCAGTGCCTTCCATGTATCATCATCCATTCTCCAGTGCATTCCATGTATCATCATCCATTCTCCAGCGCCTTCCATGTATCATCATCCATTCTCCAGTGCCTTCCATGTATCATCATCCATTCTCCAGTGCCTTCCATGTATTAGCATCCATTCTCCAGAGCCTTCCATGTATTAGCATCCATTCTCCAGTGCCTTCCATGTATCATCATCCATTCTCCAGTGCCTTCCATGTATCATCATCCATTCTCCAGTGCCTTCCATGTATTAGCATCCATTCTCCAGTGCCTTCCATGTATCATCATCCATTCTCCAGTGCATTCCATGTATCATCATCCATTCTCCAGCGCCTTCCATGTATCATCATCCATTCTCCAGTGCCTTCCATGTATCATCATCCATTCTCCAGTGCCTTCCATGTATTAGCATCCATTCTCCAGGGCCTTCCATGTATCATCATCCATTCTCCAGTGCCTTCCATGTATTAGCATCCATTCTCCAGTGCCTTCCATGTATTAGCATCCATTCTCCAGTGCCTTCCATGTATTAGCATCCATTCTCCAGTGCCTTCCATGTATTAGCATCCATTCTCCAGTGCCTTCCATGTATTAGCATCCGTTCTCCAGTGCCTTCCATGTATTAGCATCCGTTCTCCAGTGCCTTCCATGTATTAGCATCCGTTCTCCAGTGCCTTCCATGTATTAGCATCCATTCTCCAGTGCCTTCCATGTATGAGCATCCATTCTCCAGTGCCTTCCATGTATTAGCATCCATTCTCCAGTGCCTTCCATGTATCATCATCCATTCTCCAGTGCCTTCCATGTATCATCATCCATTCTCCAGTGCCTTACATGTATGAGCATCCATTCTCCAGCGCCTTCCATGTATCATCATCCATTCTCCAGTGCCTTCCATGTATAATCATCTATTCTCCAGTGCCTTCCATGTATGAGCATCCATTCTCCAGCGCCTTCCATGTATCATCATCCTTTCTACAGTGCCTTCCATGTATCATCATCCATTCTCCAGTGCCTTCCATGTATGAGCATCCATTCTCCAGTGCCTTCCATGTATGAGCATCCATTCTCCAGTGCCTTCCATGTATCATCATCCATTCTCCAGTGCCTTCCATGTATGAGCATCCATTCTCCAGCGCCTTCCATGTATCATCATCCATTCTCCAGCGCCTTCCATGTATCATCATCCATTCTCCAGTGCCTTCCATGTATGAGCATCCATTCTCCAGTGCCTTCCATGTATCATCATCCATTCTCCAGTGCCTTCCATGTATCATCATCCATTCTCCAGTGCCTTCCATGTATCATCATCCATTCTCCAGTGCCTTCCATGTATCATCATCCATTCTCCAGTGCCTTCTATGTATGAGCATCCATTCTCCAGCGCCTTCCATGTATCATCATACATTCTCCAGCGCCTTCCATGTATCATCATCCATTCTCCAGCGCCTTCCATGTATCATCATCCATTCTCCAGTGCCTTCCATGTATGAGCATCCATTCTCCAGTGACTTCCATGTATCATCATCCATTCTCCAGTGCCTTCCATGTATCATCATCCATTCCCCAGTGCCTTCCATGTATGAGCATCCATACTCCAGTGACTTCCATGTATCATCATCCATTCTCCAGTGCCTTCCATGTATCATCATTCATTCCCCAGTGCCTTCCATATATGAGCATCCATTCTCCAGTGCCTTCCATGTATCATCATCCATTCTCCAGTGCCTTCCATGTATCATCATCCATTCTCCAGTGCCTTCCATGTATGAGCATCCATTCTCCAGTGCCTTCCATGTATCATCATCCATTCTCCAGTGCCTTACATGTATGAGCATCCATTCTCCAGCGCCTTCCATGTATCATCATACATTCTACAGTGCCTTCCATGTATCATCATCCATTCTCCAGTGCCTTCCATGTATAATCATCCATTCTCCAGCGCCTTCCATGTATCATCATCCATTCTCCAGTGCCTTCCATGTATGAGCATCCATTCTCCAGTGCCTTCCATGTATCATCATCCCTTCTCCAGTGCCTTCCATGTATCATCATCCATTCTCCAGTGCCTTCCAAGTATGAGCATCCATTCTCCAGCGCCTTCCATGTATCATCATCCATTCTCCAGCGCCTTCCATGTATCATCATCCATTCTCCAGTGCCTTCCATGTATGAGCATCCATTCTCCAGTGCCTTCCATGTATCATCATCCATTCTCCAGTGCCTTCCATGTATCATCATCCATTCTCCAGTGCCTTCCATGTATCATCATCCATTCTCCAGTGCCTTCCATGTATGAGCATCCATTCTCCAGCGCCTTCCATGTATCATCATTTATTCTCCAGTGCCTTCCATGTATGAGCATCCATTCTCCAGTGCCTTCCATGTATCATCATCCATTCTCCAGTGCCTTCCATGTATGAGCATCCATTCTCCAGCGCCTTCCATGTATCATCATCCATTCTCCAGCGCCTTCCATGTATCATCATCCATTCTCCAGTGCCTTCCATGTATGAGCATCCATTCTCCAGTGCCTTCCATGTATCATCATCCATTCTCCAGTGCCTTCCATGTATCATCATCCATTCTCCAGTGCCTTCCATGTATCATCATCCATTCTCCAGTGCCTTCCATGTATGAGCATCCATTCTCCAGCGCCTTCCATGAATCATCATACATCCTCAGCGCCTTCCATGTATCATCATCCATTCTCCAGCGCCTTCCATGTATCATCATCCATTCTCCAGTGCCTTCCATGTATGAGCATCCATTCTCCAGTGACTTCCATGTATCATCATCCATTCTCCAGTGCCTTCCATGTATCATCATCCATTCCCCAGTGCCTTCCATGTATGAGCATCCATTCTCCAGTAACTTCCATGTATCATCATCCATTCTCCAGTGCCTTCCATGTATCATCATCCATTCCCCAGTGCCTTCCATGTATGAGCATCCATGCTCCAGTGCCTTCCATGTATCATCATCCATTCTCCAGTGCCTTCCATGTATGAGCATCCATTCTCCAGTGCCTTCCATGTATCATCATCCATTCTCCAGTGCCTTACATGTATGAGCATCCATTCTCCAGCGCCTTCCATGTATCATCATACATTCTACAGTGCCTTCCATGTATCATCATCCATTCTCCAGTGTCTTCCATGTATAATCATCCATTCTCCAGCGCATTCCATGTATCATCATCCATTCTCCAGTGCCTTCCATGTATGAGCATCCATTCTCCAGTGCCTTCCATGTATCATCATCCATTCTCCAGTGCCTTCCATGTATCATCATCCATTCTCCAGTGCCTTCCAAGTATGAGCATCCATTCTCCAGCGCCTTCCATGTATCATCATCCATTCTCCAGCGCCTTCCATGTATCATCATCCATTCTCCAGTGCCTTCCATGTATGAGCATCCATTCTCCAGTGCCTTCCATGTATCATCATCCATTCTCCAGTGCCTTCCATGTATCATCATCCATTCTCCAGTGCCTTCCATGTATCATCATCCATTCTCCAGTGCCTTCCATGTATGAGCATCCATTCTCCAGCGCCTTCCATGTATCATCATCCATTCTCCAGCGCCTTCCATGTATCATCATTTATTCTCCAGTGCCTTCCATGTATGAGCATCCATTCTCCAGTGCCTTCCATGTATCATCATCCATTCTCCAGTGCCTTCCATGTATCATCCATTCTCCAGTGCCTTCTATGTATGAGCATCCATTCTCCAGCGCCTTCCATGTATCATCATACATTCTCCAGCACCTTCCATGTATCATCATCCATTCTCCAGCGCCTTCCATGTATCATCATCCATTCTCCAGTTCCTTCCATGTATGAGCATCCATTCTCCAGTGACTTCCATGTATCATCATCCATTCTCCAGTGCCTTCCATGTATCATCATCCATTCCCCAGTGCCTTCCATGTAGCATCATCCATTCTCCAGTGCCTTCCATGTATCATCATACATTCTCCAGTGCCTTCCATGTATCATCATCCATTCTCCAGTGCCTTCCATGTATCATCATCCATTCTCCAGTGCCTTCCATGTATCATCATACATTCTCCAGCGCCTTCCATGTATCATCATCCATTCTCCAGTGCCTTCCATGTATCATCATCCATTCTCCAGTGCCTTCCATGTATCATCATACATTCTCCAGCGCCTTCCATGTATCATCATCCATTCTCCAGTGCCTTCCATGTATTAGCATCCATTCTCCAGTGCCTTCCATGTATCATCATCCATTCTCCAGTGCCTTCCATGTATCATCATCCATTCTCCAGTGCCTTCCATGTATCATCATCCATTCTCCAGTGCCTTCCATTTATCATCATCCATTCTCCAGTGCCTTCCATGTATCATCATCCATTCTCCAGTGTCTTCCATGTATAATCATCCAGGGTGGGGGAAACATATAAGATAGACTCTTATTCAGGGCGAAGGTCCGGATTAATGTGGGCAATCTGTATGTACAGGGTGGGGGAAACATATAAGATAGACTCTTATTCAGGGTGAAGGTCCGGATTAATGTGTGCAATCTGTATGTACAGGGTGTGGGAAACATATAAGATAGACTCTTATTCAGGGTGAAGGTCCACTTTGAGGTGCTTCTGTGTCTTGACGTCCTCTCTGAGGAGCGTAACTATAGGGGGTGCAGGAGGTCAGTGGGCCCATCATTGCTGCTCCACCTTATTTGTCATATTTGGGCTCACTTGGCATTATTTAGAGAAAGATAACACCAAACGTCTCTTCTAGTTTAGTCTTTATTTGTCTAGCTGCACCCAATTGAATTAAAAGGCAAAAATGTTTGCTGTATGAGAATTAAATAGGCCCCGTTCAATATTTGCACCAGGGCCCAGTCACAGTCTTCCTTTTATTGGCATCCATTCTCCAGAGCCTTCCATGTATCATCATCCATTCTCCAGTGCCTTCCATGTATCATCATCCATTCTCCAGTGCCTTCCATGTATCATCATCCATTCTCCAGTGCCGTCCATGTATCAGCATCCATTCTCCAGTGCCTTCCATGTATCATCATCCATTCTCCAGTGCCTTCCATGTATCATCATCCATTCTCCAGCGCCTTCCATGTATCATCATTTATTCTCCAGTGCCTTCCATGTATTAGCATCCATTCTCCAGTGCCTTCCATGTATCATCATCCATTCTCCAGTGCCTTCCATGTATGAGCATCCATTCTCCAGCGCCTTCCATGTATCATCATCCATTCTCCAGCGCCTTCCATGTATCATCATCCATTCTCCAGTTCCTTCCATGTATGAGCATCCATTCTCCAGTGCCTTCCATGTATCATCATCCATTCTCCAGTGCCTTCCATGTATCATCATACATTCTCCAGCGCCTTCCATGTATCATCATACATTCTCCAGCGCCTTCCATGTATCATCATCCATTCTCCAGTGCCTTCCATGTATGAGCATCCATTCTCCAGTGACTTCCATGTATCATCATCCATTCTCCAGTGCCTTCCATGTATCATCATCCATTCCCCAGTGCCTTCCATGTATGAGCATCCATACTCCAGTGACTTCCATGTATCATCATCCATTCTCCAGTGCCTTCCATGTATCATCATTCATTCCCCAGTGCCTTCCATATATGAGCATCCATTCTCCAGTGCCTTCCATGTATCATCATCCATTCTCCAGTGCCTTCCATGTATCATCATCCATTCTCCAGTGCCTTCCATGTATGAGCATCCATTCTCCAGTGCCTTCCATGTATCATCATCCATTCTCCAGTGCCTTACATGTATGAGCATCCATTCTCCAGCGCCTTCCATGTATCATCATACATTCTACAGTGCCTTCCATGTATCATCATCCATTCTCCAGTGCCTTCCATGTATAATCATCCATTCTCCAGCGCCTTCCATGTATCATCATCCATTCTCCAGTGCCTTCCATGTATGAGCATCCATTCTCCAGTGCCTTCCATGTATCATCATCCCTTCTCCAGTGCCTTCCATGTATCATCATCCATTCTCCAGTGCCTTCCAAGTATGAGCATCCATTCTCCAGCGCCTTCCATGTATCATCATCCATTCTCCAGCGCCTTCCATGTATCATCATCCATTCTCCAGTGCCTTCCATGTATGAGCATCCATTCTCCAGTGCCTTCCATGTATCATCATCCATTCTCCAGTGCCTTCCATGTATCATCATCCATTCTCCAGTGCCTTCCATGTATCATCATCCATTCTCCAGTGCCTTCCATGTATGAGCATCCATTCTCCAGCGCCTTCCATGTATCATCATCCATTCTCCAGCGCCTTCCATGTATCATCATTTATTCTCCAGTGCCTTCCATGTATGAGCATCCATTCTCCAGTGCCTTCCATGTATCATCATCCATTCTCCAGTGCCTTCCATGTATGAGCATCCATTCTCCAGCGCCTTCCATGTATCATCATCCATTCTCCAGCGCCTTCCATGTATCATCATCCATTCTCCAGTGCCTTCCATGTATCATCATCCATTCTCCAGTGCCTTCCATGTATCATCATCCATTCTCCAGTGCCTTCCATGTATCATCATCCATTCTCCAGTGCCTTCCATGTATGAGCATCCATTCTCCAGCGCCTTCCATGAATCATCATACATCCTCAGCGCCTTCCATGTATCATCATCCATTCTCCAGCGCCTTCCATGTATCATCATCCATTCTCCAGTGCCTTCCATGTATGAGCATCCATTCTCCAGTGACTTCCATGTATCATCATCCATTCTCCAGTGCCTTCCATGTATCATCATCCATTCCCCAGTGCCTTCCATGTATGAGCATCCATTCTCCAGTGACTTCCATGTATCATCATCCATTCTCCAGTGCCTTCCATGTATCATCATCCATTCCCCAGTGCCTTCCATGTATGAGCATCCATTCTCCAGTGCCTTCCATGTATCATCATCCATTCTCCAGTGCCTTCCATGTATCATCATCCATTCCCCAGTGCCTTCCATGTATGAGCATCCATTCTCCAGTGACTTCCATGTATCATCATCCATTCTCCAGTGCCTTCCATGTATCATCATCCATTCCCCAGTGCCTTCCATGTATGAGCATCCATTCTCCAGTGCCTTCCATGTATCATCATCCATTCTCCAGTGCCTTCCATGTATGAGCATCCATTCTCCAGTGCCTTCCATGTATCATCATCCATTCTCCAGCGCCTTCCATGTATCATCATCCATTCTCCAGTGCCTTACATGTATGAGCATCCATTCTCCAGCGCCTTCCATGTATCATCATACATTCTACAGTGCCTTCCATGTATCATCATCCATTCTCCAGTGTCTTCCATGTATAATCATCCATTCTCCAGCGCATTCCATGTATCATCATCCATTCTCCAGTGCCTTCCATGTATGAGCATCCATTCTCCAGTGCCTTCCATGTATCATCATCCATTCTCCAGTGCCTTCCATGTATCATCATCCATTCTCCAGTGCCTTCCAAGTATGAGCATCCATTCTCCAGCGCCTTCCATGTATCATCATCCATTCTCCAGCGCCTTCCATGTATCATCATCCATTCTCCAGTGCCTTCCATGTATGAGCATCCATTCTCCAGTGCCTTCCATGTATCATCATCCATTCTCCAGTGCCTTCCATGTATCATCATCCATTCTCCAGTGCCTTCCATGTATCATCATCCATTCTCCAGTGCCTTCCATGTATGAGCATCCATTCTCCAGCGCCTTCCATGTATCATCATCCATTCTCCAGCGCCTTCCATGTATCATCATTTATTCTCCAGTGCCTTCCATGTATGAGCATCCATTCTCCAGTGCCTTCCATGTATCATCATCCATTCTCCAGTGCCTTCCATGTATCATCCATTCTCCAGTGCCTTCTATGTATGAGCATCCATTCTCCAGTGCCTTCCATGTATGAGCATCCATTCTCCAGTGACTTCCATGTATCATCATCCATTCTCCAGTGCCTTCCATGTATCATCATCCATTCCCCAGTGCCTTCCATGTATGAGCATCCATTCTCCAGTAACTTCCATGTATCATCATCCATTCTCCAGTGCCTTCCATGTATCATCATCCATTCCCCAGTGCCTTCCATGTATGAGCATCCATGCTCCAGTGCCTTCCATGTATCATCATCCATTCTCCAGTGCCTTCCATGTATGAGCATCCATTCTCCAGTGCCTTCCATGTATCATCATCCATTCTCCAGTGCCTTACATGTATGAGCATCCATTCTCCAGCGCCTTCCATGTATCATCATACATTCTACAGTGCCTTCCATGTATCATCATCCATTCTCCAGTGTCTTCCATGTATAATCATCCATTCTCCAGCGCATTCCATGTATCATCATCCATTCTCCAGTGCCTTCCATGTATGAGCATCCATTCTCCAGTGCCTTCCATGTATCATCATCCATTCTCCAGTGCCTTCCATGTATCATCATCCATTCTCCAGTGCCTTCCAAGTATGAGCATCCATTCTCCAGCGCCTTCCATGTATCATCATCCATTCTCCAGCGCCTTCCATGTATCATCATCCATTCTCCAGTGCCTTCCATGTATGAGCATCCATTCTCCAGTGCCTTCCATGTATCATCATCCATTCTCCAGTGCCTTCCATGTATCATCATCCATTCTCCAGTGCCTTCCATGTATCATCATCCATTCTCCAGTGCCTTCCATGTATGAGCATCCATTCTCCAGCGCCTTCCATGTATCATCATCCATTCTCCAGCGCCTTCCATGTATCATCATTTATTCTCCAGTGCCTTCCATGTATGAGCATCCATTCTCCAGTGCCTTCCATGTATCATCATCCATTCTCCAGTGCCTTCCATGTATCATCCATTCTCCAGTGCCTTCTATGTATGAGCATCCATTCTCCAGCGCCTTCCATGTATCATCATACATTCTCCAGCACCTTCCATGTATCATCATCCATTCTCCAGCGCCTTCCATGTATCATCATCCATTCTCCAGTTCCTTCCATGTATGAGCATCCATTCTCCAGTGACTTCCATGTATCATCATCCATTCTCCAGTGCCTTCCATGTATCATCATCCATTCCCCAGTGCCTTCCATGTAGCATCATCCATTCTCCAGTGCCTTCCATGTATCATCATACATTCTCCAGTGCCTTCCATGTATCATCATCCATTCTCCAGTGCCTTCCATGTATCATCATCCATTCTCCAGTGCCTTCCATGTATCATCATACATTCTCCAGCGCCTTCCATGTATCATCATCCATTCTCCAGTGCCTTCCATGTATCATCATCCATTCTCCAGTGCCTTCCATGTATCATCATACATTCTCCAGCGCCTTCCATGTATCATCATCCATTCTCCAGTGCCTTCCATGTATTAGCATCCATTCTCCAGTGCCTTCCATGTATCATCATCCATTCTCCAGTGCCTTCCATGTATCATCATCCATTCTCCAGTGCCTTCCATGTATCATCATCCATTCTCCAGTGCCTTCCATTTATCATCATCCATTCTCCAGTGCCTTCCATGTATCATCATCCATTCTCCAGTGTCTTCCATGTATAATCATCCAGGGTGGGGGAAACATATAAGATAGACTCTTATTCAGGGCGAAGGTCCGGATTAATGTGGGCAATCTGTATGTACAGGGTGGGGGAAACATATAAGATAGACTCTTATTCAGGGTGAAGGTCCGGATTAATGTGTGCAATCTGTATGTACAGGGTGTGGGAAACATATAAGATAGACTCTTATTCAGGGTGAAGGTCCACTTTGAGGTGCTTCTGTGTCTTGAC
This sequence comes from Gastrophryne carolinensis, assembly GCA_027917425.1. Taxonomy (NCBI): domain Eukaryota; kingdom Metazoa; phylum Chordata; class Amphibia; order Anura; family Microhylidae; genus Gastrophryne; species Gastrophryne carolinensis. Next base: position 173,866,686 of record CM051243.1, read on the forward strand.
GTCCTCTCTGAGGAGCGTAACTATAGGGGGTGCAGGAGGTCAGTGGGCCCATCATTGCTGCTCCACCTTATTTGTCATATTTGGGCTCACTTGGCATTATTTAGAGAAAGATAACACCAAACGTCTCTTCTAGTTTAGTCTTTATTTGTCTAGCTGCACCCAATTGAATTAAAAGGCAAAAATGTTTGCTGTATGAGAATTAAATAGGCCCCGTTCAATATTTGCACCAGGGCCCAGTCACAGTCTTCCTTTTATTGGCATCCATTCTCCAGAGCCTTCCATGTATCATCATCCATTCTCCAGTGCCTTCCATGTATCATCATCCATTCTCCAGTGCCTTCCATGTATCATCATCCATTCTCCAGTGCCGTCCATGTATCAGCATCCATTCTCCAGTGCCTTCCATGTATCATCATCCATTCTCCAGTGCCTTCCATGTATCATCATCCATTCTCCAGCGCCTTCCATGTATCATCATTTATTCTCCAGTGCCTTCCATGTATTAGCATCCATTCTCCAGTGCCTTCCATGTATCATCATCCATTCTCCAGTGCCTTCCATGTATGAGCATCCATTCTCCAGCGCCTTCCATGTATCATCATCCATTCTCCAGCGCCTTCCATGTATCATCATCCATTCTCCAGTTCCTTCCATGTATGAGCATCCATTCTCCAGTGCCTTCCATGTATCATCATCCATTCTCCAGTGCCTTCCATGTATCATCATACATTCTCCAGCGCCTTCCATGTATCATCATACATTCTCCAGCGCCTTCCATGTATCATCATCCATTCTCCAGTGCCTTCCATGTATGAGCATCCATTCTCCAGTGACTTCCATGTATCATCATCCATTCTCCAGTGCCTTCCATGTATCATCATCCATTCCCCAGTGCCTTCCATGTATGAGCATCCATACTCCAGTGACTTCCATGCATCATCATCCATTCTCCAGTGCCTTCCATGTATCATCATTCATTCCCCAGTGCCTTCCATATATGAGCATCCATTCTCCAGTGCCTTCCATGTATCATCATCCATTCTCCAGTGCCTTCCATGTATCATCATCCATTCTCCAGTGCCTTCCATGTATGAGCATCCATTCTCCAGTGCCTTCCATGTATCATCATCCATTCTCCAGTGCCTTACATGTATGAGCATCCATTCTCCAGCGCCTTCCATGTATCATCATACATTCTACAGTGCCTTCCATGTATCATCATCCATTCTCCAGTGCCTTCCATGTATAATCATCCATTCTCCAGCGCCTTCCATGTATCATCATCCATTCTCCAGTGCCTTCCATGTATGAGCATCCATTCTCCAGTGCCTTCCATGTATCATCATCCCTTCTCCAGTGCCTTCCATGTATCATCATCCATTCTCCAGTGCCTTCCAAGTATGAGCATCCATTCTCCAGCGCCTTCCATGTATCATCATCCATTCTCCAGCGCCTTCCATGTATCATCATCCATTCTCCAGTGCCTTCCATGTATGAGCATCCATTCTCCAGTGCCTTCCATGTATCATCATCCAATCTCCAGTGCCTTCCATGTATCATCATCCATTCTCCAGTGCCTTCCATGTATCATCATCCATTCTCCAGTGCCTTCCATGTATGAGCATCCATTCTCCAGCGCCTTCCATGTATCATCATCCATTCTCCAGCGCCTTCCATGTATCATCATTTATTCTCCAGTGCCTTCCATGTATGAGCATCCATTCTCCAGTGCCTTCCATGTATCATCATCCATTCTCCAGTGCCTTCCATGTATGAGCATCCATTCTCCAGCGCCTTCCATGTATCATCATCCATTCTCCAGCGCCTTCCATGTATCATCATCCATTCTCCAGTGCCTTCCATGTATCATCATCCATTCTCCAGTGCCTTCCATGTATCATCATCCATTCTCCAGTGCCTTCCATGTATCATCATCCATTCTCCAGTGCCTTCCATGTATGAGCATCCATTCTCCAGCGCCTTCCATGAATCATCATACATCCTCAGCGCCTTCCATGTATCATCATCCATTCTCCAGCGCCTTCCATGTATCATCATCCATTCTCCAGTGCCTTCCATGTATGAGCATCCATTCTCCAGTGACTTCCATGTATCATCATCCATTCTCCAGTGCCTTCCATGTATCATCATCCATTCCCCAGTGCCTTCCATGTATGAGCATCCATTCTCCAGTGACTTCCATGTATCATCATCCATTCTCCAGTGCCTTCCATGTATCATCATCCATTCCCCAGTGCCTTCCATGTATGAGCATCCATTCTCCAGTGCCTTCCATGTATCATCATCCATTCTCCAGTGCCTTCCATGTATGAGCATCCATTCTCCAGTGCCTTCCATGTATCATCATCCATTCTCCAGTGCCTTACATGTATGAGCATCCATTCTCCAGCGCCTTCCATGTATCATCATACATTCTACAGTGCCTTCCATGTATCATCATCCATTCTCCAGTGTCTTCCATGTATAATCATCCATTCTCCAGCGCATTCCATGTATCATCATCCATTCTCCAGTGCCTTCCATGTATGAGCATCCATTCTCCAGTGCCTTCCATGTATCATCATCCATTCTCCAGTGCCTTCCATGTATCATCATCCATTCTCCAGTGCCTTCCAAGTATGAGCATCCATTCTCCAGCGCCTTCCATGTATCATCATCCATTCTCCAGCGCCTTCCATGTATCATCATCCATTCTCCAGTGCCTTCCATGTATGAGCATCCATTCTCCAGTGCCTTCCATGTATCATCATCCATTCTCCAGTGCCTTCCATGTATCATCATCCATTCTCCAGTGCCTTCCATGTATCATCATCCATTCTCCAGTGCCTTCCATGTATGAGCATCCATTCTCCAGCGCCTTCCATGTATCATCATCCATTCTCCAGCGCCTTCCATGTATCATCATTTATTCTCCAGTGCCTTCCATGTATGAGCATCCATTCTCCAGTGCCTTCCATGTATCATCATCCATTCTCCAGTGCCTTCCATGTATCATCCATTCTCCAGTGCCTTCTATGTATGAGCATCCATTCTCCAGCGCCTTCCATGTATCATCATACATTCTCCAGCACCTTCCATGTATCATCATCCATTCTCCAGCGCCTTCCATGTATCATCATCCATTCTCCAGTTCCTTCCATGTATGAGCATCCATTCTCCAGTGACTTCCATGTATCATCATCCATTCTCCAGTGCCTTCCATGTATCATCATCCATTCCCCAGTGCCTTCCATGTAGCATCATCCATTCTCCAGTGCCTTCCATGTATCATCATACATTCTCCAGTGCCTTCCATGTATCATCATCCATTCTCCAGTGCCTTCCATGTATCATCATCCATTCTCCAGTGCCTTCCATGTATCATCATACATTCTCCAGCGCCTTCCATGTATCATCATACATTCTCCAGTGCCTTCCATGTATCATCATCCATTCTCCAGTGCCTTCCATGTATCATCATACATTCTCCAGCGCCTTCCATGTATCATCATCCATTCTCCAGTGCCTTCCATGTATTAGCATCCATTCTCCAGTGCCTTCCATGTATCATCATCCATTCTCCAGTGCCTTCCATGTATCATCATCCATTCTCCAGTGCCTTCCATGTATCATCATCCATTCTCCAGTGCCTTCCATTTATCATCATCCATTCTCCAGTGCCTTCCATGTATCATCATCCATTCTCCAGTGTCTTCCATGTATAATCATCCAGGGTGGGGGAAACATATAAGATAGACTCTTATTCAGGGCGAAGGTCCGGATTAATGTGGGCAATCTGTATGTACAGGGTGGGGGAAACATATAAGATAGACTCTTATTCAGGGTGAAGGTCCGGATTAATGTGTGCAATCTGTATGTACAGGGTGTGGGAAACATATAAGATAGACTCTTATTCAGGGTGAAGGTCCACTTTGAGGTGCTTCTGTGTCTTGACGTCCTCTCTGAGGAGCGTAACTATAGGGGGTGCAGGAGGTCAGTGGGCCCATCATTGCTGCTCCACCTTATTTGTCATATTTGGGCTCACTTGGCATTATTTAGAGAAAGATAACACCAACCGTCTCTTCTAGTTTAGTCTTTATTTGTCTAGCTGCACCCAATTGAATTAAAAGGCAAAAATGTTTGCTGTATGAGAATTAAATAGGCCCCGTTCAATATTTGCACCAGGGCCCAGTCACAGTCTTCCTTTTATTGGCATCCATTCTCCAGAGCCTTCCATGTATCATCATCCATTCTCCAGTGCCTTCCATGTATCATCATACATTCTCCAGTGCCTTCCATGTATCATCATCCATTCTCCAGTGCCTTCCATGTATCATCATCCATTCTCCAGTGCCTTCCATGTATCATCATCCATTCTCCAGTGCCGTCCATGTATCAGCATCCATTCTCCAGTGCCTTCCATGTATCATCATCCATTCTCCAGTGCCTTCCATGTATTAGCATCCATTCTCCAGTGCCTTCCATGTATTAGCATCCATTCTCCAGAGCCTTCCATGTATTAGCATCCATTCTCCAGTGCCTTCCATGTATCATCATCCATTCTCCAGTGCCTTCCATGTATCAGCATCCATTCTCCAGTGCCTTCCATGTATGAGCATCCATTCTCCAGTGCCTTCCATGTATCATCATCCATTCTCCAATGCCTTCCATGTATGAGCATCCATTCTCCAGTGCCTTCCATGTATCATCATCCATTCTCCAGTGCCTTCCATGTATCATCATCCATTCTCCAGTGCCTTCCATGTATCATCATCCATTCTCCAGTGCTTTCCATGTATCATCATCCATTCTCCAGTGCCTTCCATGTATCATCATCCATTCTCCAGTGCCTTCCATGTATCATCATCTATTCTCCAGTGCCTTCCATGTATCAGCATCTATTCTCCAGTGCCTTCCATGTGTCATCATCCATTCTCCAGTGCCTTCCATGTATCATCATCCATTCTCCAGTGCCTTCCATGTATCATCATCCATTCTCCAGTGCCTTCCATGTATCATTACCCATTCTCCAGTGCCTTCCATGTATCATCATCCTTTCTCCAGTGCCTTCCATGTATCAGCATCCATTCTCCAGCGCCTTCCGTGTATCATCATCTATTCTCCAGTGCCTTCCATGTATCGGCATCCATTCTCCAGTGCCTTCCGTGTGTCATCATCCATTCTCCAATGCCTTCCATGTATCATCATCCATTCTCCAGTGCCTTCCATGTATTAGCACCCATTCTCCAGTGCCTTCCATGTATCATCATCCATTCTCCAGTGCCTTCCATGTATCATCATCCATTCTCCAGTGTCTTCCATGTATCATCATCCATTCTGCAGTGCCTTCCATGTATCATCATCCATTCTCCAGTGCCTTCCATGTATCATCATCCATTCTTTAGTGCCTTCCATGTATCAGCATCCATTCTCCAGCGCCTTCCGTGTATCATCATCTATTCTCCAGTGCCTTCCATGTATCAGCATCCATTCTCCAGTGCCTTCCATGTGTCATCATCCATTCTCCAATGCCTTCCATGTATCATCATCCATTCTCCAGTGCCTTCCATGTATTAGCACCCATTCTCCAGTGCCTTCCATGTATCATCATCCATTCTCCAGTGCCTTCCATGTATCAGCATCCATTCTCCAGTGCCTTCCATGTATTAGCATCCATTCTCCAGAGCCTTCCATGTATCATCATCCATTCTCCAGTGCCTTCCATGTATCATCATCCATTCTCCAGTGCCTTCCATGTATCATCATCCATTCTCCAGTGCCTTCCATGTATCATCATCCATACTCCAGTGCCTTCCATGTATCATCATCCATTCTCCAGTGCCTTCCATGTATTAGAATCCATTCTCCAGTGCTTTCCATGTATCATCATCGATTCTCCAGTGCCTTCCATGTATCATCATCCATTCTCCAATGCCTTCCATGTATGAGCATCCATTCTCCAGTGCCTTCCATGTATCATCATCCATTCTCCAATGCCTTCCATGTATCAGCATCCATTCTCCAGTGCCTTCCATGTATCATCATCCATTCTCCAGTACCTTCCATGTATTAGCATCCATTCTGCAGAGCCTTCCATGTATCATCATCCATTCTCCAGTGCCTTCCATGTATCAACATCCATTCTCCAGTGCCTTCCATGTATCAACATCCATTCTCCAGTGCCTTCCATGTATCAACATCCATTCTCCAGTGCCTTCCATGTATCAACATCCATTCTCCAGTGCCTTCCATGTATCAGCATCCATTCTCCAGTGCCTTCCATGTATCAACATCCATTCTCCAGTGCCTTCCATGTATCAGCATCCATTCTCCAGTGCCTTCCATGTATCAGCTCCATTCTCCAGTGCCTTCCATGTATCATCATCCATTCCCCAGTGCCTTCCATGTATCATCATCCATTCTCCAGTGCCTTCCATGTATTAGCATCCATTCTCCAGAGCCTTCCATGTATCACCATCCATTCTCCAGTGCCTTCCATGTATCATCATCCATTCTCCAGTGCCTTCCATGTATCATCATCCATTCTCCAGTGCCTTCCATGTATCATCATCCATTCTCCAGTGCCTTCCATGTATGAGCATCCATTCTCCAGTGCCTTCCATGTATTAGCATCCATTCTCCAGAGCCTTCCATGTATCATCATCCATTCTCCAGTGCATTTCATCTATTAGCATCCATTCTCCAGTGCCTTCCATGTATCATCATCCATTCTCCAGAGCCTTCCATGTATTAGCATCCATTCTCCAGTGCCTTCCATGTATTAGCATCCATTTTCCAGCGCCTTCCATGTATCAACATCCATTCTCCAGTGCCTTCCATGTATCATCATCCATTCTCCAGTGCCTTCCATGTATTATCATCCATTCTCCAGAGCCTTCCATGTATCATCATCCATTCTCCAGTGCCTTTCATCTATTAGCATCCATTCTCCAGTGCCTTCCATGTATCATCATCCATTCTCCAGAGCCTTCCATGTATTAGCATCCATTCTCCAGTGCCTTCTATGTATTAGCATCCATTCTCCAGCGCCTTCCATGTATCAACATCCATTCTCCAGTGCCTTCCATGTATCATCATCCATTCTCCAGTGCCTTCCATGTATCATGATCCATTCTCCAGTGCCTTCCATGTATCATCATCCATTCTCCAGTGCCTTCCATGTATTAGCATCCATTCTCCAGTGCCTTCCATGTATGAGCATCCATTCTCCAGTGCCTTCCATGTATCATCATCCATTCTCCAGTGCCTTCCATGTATTAGCATCCATCCTTCAGTGCCTTCCATGTATCTTTATCCATTCTCCAGCGCCTTCCGTGTATCATCATCCATTCTCCAGTGCCTTCCATGTATCATCATCCATTCTCCAGCGCCTTCCGTGTATCTTCATCCATTCTCCAGTGCCTTCCATGTATCAGCATCCATTCTCCAGTGCATTCCATGTATCATCATCCATTCTCCAGTGCCTTCCATGTATCATCATCCATTCTCCAGTGCCTTCCATGTATGAGCATCCATTATCCAGTGGCTTCTATGTATCATCATCCATTCTCCAGCGCCTTCCATGTATGAGCATCCATTCTCCAGAGCCTTCCATGTATTCGCAACTTTTCTCCAGTACCATCCATGTATTAGCATCCCTTCCGAAACTTCTTCCATGTATTAGCATCCATTCTCCAGTGCCTTCTATGTATCAGCATCAATTCTCCAGTGCCTTTCATGTATCATCATCTATTCGCCAGGGCCGTCCATGTATCAGCATTCTCCAGGGCCTTCCGTGTATCAGCATTCATTCTCCAGGGCCTTCTGTGTATCAGCATTCATTCATCAGGGCTTTCCGTGTATCATCATCCATTCTCCAGACCCTTCTGTATATCTTTATCCAAGCTCTTCTGCGTATCTTCAACCCCCCTCCGGTCCTCCACATGTATCAGCATCCCCTCTCCAACCCCTTCTCTGTACCCTTATCATCTATCCAGACTTTCTGTGTATGTTCATAATCTATCCAGACCCTTTTTTCTATCTTCATCATATATCCAGACACTTCTATGTACCTTCATCGTCTATCCAGACCCTTGGCAATTTGGATACGATTTTCGATGACCCGGATGATTTACATCTGTTTTAGGGTCAGGCTCAAGACCCACACAATAGAGATGAATAGAGAGACGGTATGAAAAGAGGCATGGAGGGAAAGAGGAGGGGAGACTGAAATAATGTAAAAGAGAGAGATGAAAGCATATGATGAGGGGAGAGAAAAATGAGAAGAAGAAAAGCTTTTTACATCTCATTCTAAACTAAAAAAAAAGTCGGATGTTGAAAAAATCCTTAGGTTATGTTTACACCTACATTTGCACTGCCATGGCCTTCTAAATTGTTGGCATAGACTTTAAAGTGGACCAGTCAGCCCCCTGTGGCCTCGCTGGAATGCAAAAGATTCCAGGGGTTGCTGCTAGCCTGTCCCCAAGGCATCCTATACCAGATGCCCCACTGTGTGAAAACCCCCAGGGCGCTGGTAATCTTACCTTATCCCAGCAGCTCCCGCAATGTTGTATTTGTCGGAGGCTGCATCCCCAGCTTCCCTGTAGCTGTGTGCGCTCCTCACGCCCAGCCATTCAGATAGACCAGGCGTGCGGGAGTGCACACTCCACAGGGGAGCCTAGTATGCAACCTCAAAGTTCATATCAGCAGTTTTATGCAGTGTATTATGTGTTCCTGCCTGAGGCCACCAGCTCCTGAACCACTGGTTTAGGTAAGTAGACCAGGTCGTTGTGGGTCTGATGGGGTTGACCTATTCCCTGGCTCTGAAGGCAGCCTGTCAGAGACCCAGGGGATTCCCAGGGGATAGGCCAGGTTCCCCTATCCTGGCTCATAGCCAGCCAGTAGGGGGGGGGGGGTCAGCGCTAGGAGCCACTGTGAGACCCAGCTAATGCACATGTTCCCGGCTTAAAGGGGAAGCACTCTGTTATTTTTTTTATTTTTCTGGCCTCCCTTTCATTTTACCTTAAAAGGCTATTAGGTACCTCCCTGCCCGCTGATTGTTTGGTCATGGCTTGCTTATTTATTGAGCTTGGGGAGGGGCGCGTCTACCACACACTAGACTTCAGAATGGGGGATCAGACAGATGAAACCTTGCAAGTCGTTGCTCCTCTATCATTTACTATGGGAGACTTTGCTGCAGATTACCATCCTTCCAACTCGAATGATCTAATTTTATCAGAAACTCTGTCGGCCACTTAGTCTGGGAAGAAGGGGTTCAGCTCTGTTCCAGTAAGTCTCTTTTTTATTTATGGGCACTCTCTTGCAGTTTTAAGGGATATTTTAAATTATTTTTATGTGTTTGGAAGGTTAACTACTACTTTAAATTATTGTTATGTGTTTGGAAGGTTAACTACTACTCCTTCTTTTGTATTTTAGACCAAGCCCTCTAAGGATGTATCCAAAACTAAAACTGGCTCCACGTTTAAGGATAAAAGTAGGAGATGCCCAATATGTGAAATCAAGCTACTAGATTCCTATAGAAAGCCTCTTTGCACGCCCTGTGCCAATAAGGTTGTGAGTAAGGAACATCAGACAATCATGATATGATGAGAGTTCTAAAGGATCATAATTACTCTTCCTTTAAGAAACTTAGGGCTCCATGGGGCCCACATATTTGGGATAAATGCCCCAAACTGGATACCCCCTTTTCTAAGGTCTCCAAGGGGGTGGATTTAGCCTTTGTGGACTTTGGTTTCCTCAAAGATCCTTTAGACAACAAGATGGATTCTCTCTTGAATAAAGCATGGCAGGCTGAATCTTGTACTCTCAAACTGATTCTAACCTCTACTTGCATTGCTAGGAAACTTAATTATTGACTTCAGCAGCTTAAATCATGTCTCCTGAATCAAACGGATATTGGTGAGATTATTAAGGCTTTACCTATTCTCTTCTCAGTGGCCTCTTTTCTGTCTGATGCCATGGCAGAATCAGTGAGATTGCTGGAGCGTGCCATAGCCTTCACAAATTCGGTGCGTAGGACTTTGTGGCTGCGTACTTGGTCAGGGAATTCCTCTTTGGCTCATAACGAGAAAAGGTGTTAGACAGGCCTGCTGACAGAAACAAGTCTTTTCCCACTAAGCTTAGAGATTTCAGGAATAGATTTTTTTTTTTTAGTCAGTCCTCTTAAAGAAGGCTCTTTCTTAGCAAGGATTCATTTAGAGGGGTTAGAGATGCCCCTCCTATTTCTAGGAGAGGAAAGTTTAGAGGATCCACTCTGGTACCCAACTGTCAGTCCCTAAGAAGCAATAATGTTGTGTCCTTAATAGGTGTCCGGTTAAAACAATTCCACATTTGGTGAGAGACTCTACTGGATTGCCCCTTTATTTCCAGGGGACGTCCACGTCTCTTCCAGGAACTTTTTTGTTACTCCTCTCCCAGGGGGCAGGGTGGAAAGACTTGCCATTCGCAACACTCTAGATTCTGTGTTGGATATGGGAGTGATTGTCCAGGTTTCCTGCCACCAATGGGGGAAGAGAGTTCTACTTGAGATTCTCAATTTGAAGATGTTGAATCTGTCGGTACGTTACAGACGCTTCCGCATAGAATCCATCTTCTCTGTGACAAATCTGCTTCATGGTCTCAATAGACCTGAAGGATGCCTATTGGCATGAGCTTGTCGGCTCAAGCCTTTCTGAGATTGTAGTAAAGTTGGGAGACCAAATACTTTGTTTTTCTACAACAGAGAGGTGATGCAGACATGGTGTATTTTGTATTGTTTCTGATTTAAACAAGGCAATTTTTTTCCTTGGTGGGTAACCGCAAGAAAATTGAGAAGTATGTGCCAGGGCTCCTGTGCTATGATCCAAGGTAAGCCTGTGCCAAGCAATGCCGTGATGCCCCCCTCCCTGACACAGGGCAGTCCCCAACATGCTGCTGTGCAGTCAATGGTGGCTCAGCCAATGACTCCCCCCTTTACCAGGCATCCTGTGCCCAGGCCACCTCAGTACGAAGTGTGAAGCAGTGTGGTTGAGGAGCATGTCTCTTCCAGTATCTGAGGTCTGAAACATTTCCAGCAGATTGGTGTGTTTACACTTTGGCGGTCAGCCCCCACTACAGTCCTCTACCCCTTGTCCTCTACCCCTGCTACTGTCTTCTACTGCCTGCCACTGTCCTCTACCCCCTGCCGCTGTCCTTTACCTTTCACCTAACCCTTCCACCCCTGCTGATGTCTACTACTCACCTAACCCCTCCACCCCCTGCTGATGTTTTCTATCACTCACCTAACCCCTCTCTATAGCCACTGACCCATGTCTCTGACCTAACCTAGCAGAAGGCTGTAGCAGCAGTGCAGGTGGGGAAAACTGGAAGACCAGATGGAGGGCAGAAAATACAAAAGGGTAATTAGTGGCATAGAAGAATGGGTGACTGACAACAAGGATCTGGAAGTGGTGGTGAGTACTAAGAGGCCGACCTACAATGCAGCGCAATGCAGGTAACTGTAAATAAACTTAGCCCAGTGTGTAACCATTTTCAGTTCCCCCTCCAAATAAAGCACCAGGAGAAATACGTAGATATCCTTGTACTATAGGAGAAGGTAAAGTTAAAGAGGAACAATCACCAGGATTGATTTTCACTATCCTGGTGATTGTTCCTCTCCAGTGGGGCATCCTAATTTGGTGTGAAACACCCTTGGAATGCCGATAATTTTTACCTTGACACATGGCGCATGCACATGCTCTCCACCAATCAGTGACTAGCGCTCCATTCAACTTTACTAAGCCAGAAATGTCTGGTGAGGGTGTGTGCATCAGGCAGAGGGAAGCCATAAATGGCAAAAAAGCAATAAATGGATGCTGACACGTGCGCTATGGGAGCCTTGCTGAGGGGATGGGCCCTCCCAAGGTGTAGGGGCCCCAGCACTTGCCCTGCTATACCCAGTGCGGACGTTGGCCCTGAATGCAAGGCATAAAGCCGTTGTTTCAAACAGACTTAGGGAGTGGCAGCGTGGGCATCCCAGGCTCCCCTGTGGAGTGCCTAGACTTGCGTAGCCAGCCTATTTGAATGGCTGGGCGCAGGAATGCCAGGGGTGCGGTGGCAAACAGCAATCGCAGCGAGGGCCCAGGGAAAGGTAAAGCTCCTGTGGGCAATCTGGGGGGGATTAACACACTGGGGAATGTCGATTGGGAAGGCCCTGGGGGCACCTAGTCGGCCGGCCCTGGAGTCTTTTAGATTCCAGGGCCGGGATCTGGGGCGATCGGTCCACTTTTTTGGGGGGCACCACCAATAGCAAGCATGGGACATCCCAAAGCAGTACCCTCAATAAGTGTGGGACCATGCAAGAACAGCCAACTGCGTCAACCTAACCTAGAGCAACGCCACTGACACCTCAAGCTTAGACACCTCAACCCCCAGAGAGGGGTTCAGCACTGTCTGCAACACCTTACGCCTCAGAGCAGCATCGGCAGATGCCCTGACATCAAGTCTGTAAAACTTGGTGAAGGTGTGGAGAGACGATCAGGTCGCCACCTTGCAGAACTGTCAGGCTGACGTCTGGTGTTGGAAAGTCCAAGACGCAGCTATCACCCTGGTGGAGTGAGTGGTGACCCGGAATGGTTTGCACAGACAGAGCAGAACTAGGGTCAGGAAAAGGAGAGCAGTCCCAGAATGCAGAGCAGCATAGTCCGAGGCCACTTCCTGTCTTGGATATTAAAAGGACCAGAAAACACAATAGGTACAGGTAGGATGATTTTTAAAGTGGGCAATCTGTATGTAAGGGGTGGGGGAAACATACAAGATAGGCTCTTAATCAGGGTGAAGGTCCGGTTTAAGATAGAAGGGAGAGACCACCTTCGGTAGAAAATCCTGCTTCACATGAAACACCACTTTGTCTTCATGCAGCACCAAAAAGGGTGCTCTGATCGAAAGTGCTGCCAGCTCCAAAACCCGCTGGATGGAGGTGATCGTCACAAGAAAAGCCACCTTCAATGTGAGCGTTGTCAGGGAAGCCTCCACTATGGGTTCAAAGGGGGGCCCCAGAAGTGCTGATAGGAACAGAATGAGATCCCAGGGCAGGATTATCGTTCGCCGCGGAGGCCGAACATGCACAGCACCCTGCATGAAAGTGCGGATTAACCTATGCTCCACGATTGCCCATTGGAAAAAATGGACAAGGCTGAGACCTGGCCCTTAAGGGTGCTGGGCTGCAGACCAGCCTGCAGGCCTTGCTGGAGGAACTCCAAAATTTTGGGTACCGAGAACCTCCTACAGGAGTGGCTCTTAGATTTGTACCAAAACACGAAGGCCCTCCAAGTCCTGTAGTTCTAGAGGATGACCGTGCTCAAATTAAGTTCCGAACAACCAAATCTCCCTCCTCCAATATGCTGGTCTCAACAGCCAAGCCGCTAAAGCCAGCGCTAGAGAATTGGGGTGCCACAGAGGACCCTGTTGCAGAAGATTTGGGCAGTTGGGGAGTTGCCAAGGGGGCTCCACTGCCAAGCTGACCAGATCCGCGAACCACACCCTTTTGGGCCAGTGTGGGGTGATCAGGTTGATAGGAATCTTCTCGCAGTTGACCTTCTTTAATATGCAACCCAGAAGTGGCAGTGGTGGGAATGTGTAGAGTAGGCTGTACCCCGACCAGGGGATGGCCAGCACGTTGACCGCCACGGGGTATTGCACCCTGGACAAGAACCTCTAGACTTTCCAATTGTGCTGAGATGCAAAGAGGTCCACCTCCTGCACTGCCCACCGGTCGCAGAGGGCTTAAAACACGTCCTGGTGAAGGGACCATTCCCCCTGGTCCACTGTCTCCTTGCTCAAATAATTGGCCTGCAGATTCTCCACCCCTGGAATGTGAACCGCCGAGATGCACAGAACGTTTTGTTCAAAAAGTTCCACCCACCTCATGATGCGACTCACTTCCTGGAACGCCTGCCAGCTCCTGATACCCCCTGATGGGTAATATAGGCCACAGGCATGGAATTGTTCAAATGTACCCTGACCAGAAGGCCCTGAAGCTGGGCAGACCAATGCCTAAGAACCAATTCAGGGATCGATGGGCATTATCCATCAATATGAAGCAACAGTCCAACGTCTGCACAGTCCTGCGCCATTTCGATAGGAGCAGCATTTGTAGAGGCTTGAAGTGGAACTGGGCACACAAAACTGCGTCGATGCTAGACACCATCAGGCCAAGGAGATGCATGCCCTGCCTGATCGTAGAATGGTCGTCTGTCAGCAGTGACCTCATCACCTTCTGAAGAGCTGTGCACCTCTGCACTGGAAGTAGGACCTGTGCCCGTTGAGTATCCAATGTCATACCTAGATAGGTTGCCAACATGGAGGGAACCACCTGGGACTTGGGGTAGTTGATCAACCAAAAAGTTCCAGCATAGACCGGACTGTCCAAACATTCCGCAGTGCCTCTGAGATGGGGCTCGGATGAGTAAATCGTCCAGGTATGGGGTGATCTGCACACCCTGCCATCACCACCGCTAAGACTTTTGTGAACACTCGCTGGGCAGTGGACAGTACGCATGGCAGTGCCAAAAATTCCACCTCAAAGCTCAGGTATTGTTGGTGACTAGGGAAGATTGGGACATGCAGATAAGCATCCTTTACTTCCACCATGGCCAGAAAATCTCTCATGACCGACTTTAGAGATTCCATGCGAAACTTCCGCACCCGAACATAACTGTCCATTATGGCCCGATCGAACCCGTCCTTCTTGGGGATGGTGAATAGTATTGAGTAGAAGCCACAGCTCTGCTCTGAGAGGGGCACAGACAGTACCACTCCCCAGTCCAGCTCTATCACGCGGTCATGAGGCACTGCCCTTTCCGCGACGTGGGAAGGCTGGGACGCCATAAACCTGTATGGAGGCCCACGGGTGAGGGCACCCCGTCAACTCTGAGAAGGCTTGGCCGAGGGCTTGGGCCGGCTGACAGTCTAGGTTTCCCGAGTAGCTTTTGCTTACCTGAAAAATCCTTGTGACATCTGAAGTCTGTAGAACCTCCACATTTCCAGAAGGGACGAAAATTCAGCAACCTGAGAAACGCGTTCCTCAGTTTCGGTTTCTGTGGAAGCCTAGTCGACTTCCCACCCCTGGCTTTCCAGACCGGTCATCCAGAGGCTCACTGAAAAGATGCCCCCCCTCCCCGAAAAGGATAGGGCAGTTAGCATCTTCTTAGAAGCAGTGTCGGCTGACCACTGTTTAAGCCAGACTGTGCGTCGCAAGGTGACCAGCAAGGCCAGTCCCCTAGCCACAAGACGCACCAAGTCGTCCATAGCCAGCACCATGTACCTGAAGACCTCCATAGTTCAAACGAAGTGCAAAGGAACAAGAACCTCCATGTTGCAAATGCCCCCCTCTGCTGCTTCATCCAGACCTTGCCTGCCGTAGCCGCCATGGACGTGGTGAGAGATGGACACATGGTCGACGCCATCATGGAGAACTTATGTCTGGCCAGCTTGTCCAACCTCCTATCCGCTGGGTCTCTCAAGGCCACACTATCCAAAGTAGGGATAATGGTGTGCCGAGCCAGACCCGAAACTGGTTCATCTATCTCAGGTGGCACAGACCAAACCCTGACTGCCTCCTCTGGAAAGGGGTACTTGGCGTCCAGGACCTTAGGAAGAGGCAGAAGCTTATCTGGTTTCTCTCACTTCTTTGCCACCAGCCTGTTAAAAAACCTTCTGACGCTTGTAGGGTTCACTCTTCTTCAGCTGCTGCTTTGGCCGAGGAGTAGAGAGATAATCTCTCTCTGATAATAGATGATAACATTTCTCTCTGATAATATCTCTCTGATAATAGATGATAATATTCTCCCGATCCGGGAGGCATGTGATAATAGATGATAATATTTCTCTCTGATAATATCTCTCTGATAATATTCTCCTGATCCAGGAGGCATATGATTATAGATGATAACATTTCTCTCTGATAATATCTCTCTGATAATAGATGATAATATTCTCCTAATCCGGGAGGCATATGATATTAGATGATAATATTTCTCTCTGATAATATCTCTCTGGTAGGAGATAATATCTCTCTGATAATAGATGATTATATTCTCCTGATCCGGGAGGCATATGATAATAGGTAATAATATTTCTCTCTGATAATATCTCTCTGATAATAGATGATTATATTCTCCTGATCCGGGAGGCATATGATAATAGATAATAATATTTCTCTCTGATAATATCTCTCTGATAATAGATGATTATATTCTCCTGATCCGGGAGGCATATGATAATAGATAATAATATTTCTCTCTGATAATATCTCTCTGATAATAGATGATTATATTCTCCTGATCCGGGAGGCATATGATAATAGATGATAATATTTCTCTCTGATAATATCTCTCTGGTAGGAGATAATATATCTCTGATAATAGATGATAATATTTTCCTGATCCGGGAGGCATATGATAATAGATGATAATATTTCTCTCTGATAATAGATGATAATATTTCTCTCTGATAATATCTCTTTGGTAGGAGATATTATCTCTCTGATAATAGATGATAATATTCTCCTGATCCGGGAGGCATATGATAATAGATGATAATATTTCTCTCTGATAATATCTCTCTGATAATAGATGATAATATTCTCCTGATACAGGAGGCATATGATTATAGATGATAATATTTCTCTCTGATAATATCTCTCTGGTAGGAGATATTATCTCTCTGATAATAGATGATTATATTCTCCTGATCCGGGAGGCATATGATAATAGATGATAATATTTCTCTCTGATAATATCTCTCTGATAATAGATGATAATATTCTCCTGATACAGGAGGCATATGATTATAGATGATAATATTTCTCTCTGATAATAACTCTCTGGTAGGAGATATTATCTCTCTGATAATAGATGATTATATTCTCCTGATCCGGGAGGCATATGATAATAGATGATAATATTTCTCTCTGATAATATCTCTCTGGAAAGAGATAATAATCTCTGCACCACATGTGAGGTAAAGAACAAGCATAATAAATGCTGATGAAGAGCCTATCTTATATATTTCCCACACCCTGTACATACAGATTGATGACATTAAAAATCATCCTACCTGCATCTACTGCATGTTATGAGCCTTTAAACATTAAAGATGGCGGCTCATGGAGCATCAGGCAGCCTGCAAACAGGAAGTGCCTTCTGACTGTGCTGCTCTGCATTCTGGGATTGCTGACCTTTCCCTGACACCAGCTCTGCTCTGTCTGAGCAAAGCACAGCTATAACCCGCCCCCTGTACTTTATCCCACTCTCCTCAGTAAGTGTGACGCTTCTGAGTCAAGATGGCGGCGCCCGTATCCTAAAGTCCTGAACAGAGTTGCAGCCCAATGGGGGAAAAAGTAAGTAAGTGACTAAAAACTTAAAATATATTAATTTTAGATGCTGGGGAATCGTTTTTTAAGGGTTTGGGCTTTTCAATAAATCATGCTGAAGGTCCGGTTTAAGTCCATGTCTGCTTGTTCCTCGTGGTTCTCATTTGTCCCTCTTTTAGGTGTAACATGCAGATCTGCATCCAAAAATTATTCACTTGTCTATTTAAACCGGACCTTCAGCATGATTTAATGAAATGGCCAAACCCTTAAAAAACTATTCCCTGGCAACTAAAATTAATATATTTCAAATTTTTAGTCACTTATTATTTTTTTGCCCCACTGGGCTTCAACTCTGTTCAGGACTCTAAGATAGGGGCGCCGCCATCTTGCCTCAGAAGCATCAGGTACTGAGGAGAGGAGAGTGGGATAAAGTACAGGGGGCGGGTTATAGCTGTGATTTGTACAGACAGAGCAGAGCTGTGGTCAGGGAAAGGACAGCAATCCCATAATGCAGAGCAGCACAGTCAGAAGACACTTCCTGTTTACAGGCTGCCTGATGCTCCATGAACCGCCATCTTGGATGTTTAAAGGCTCATAACATGCAGTAGATGCAGGTAGGATGATTTTTAATGTGGACAATCTGTATGTACAGGGTGTGGGAAACATATAAGATAGGCTCTTATTCAGGGTGAAGGTCCGGATTAATGTGAGCAATCTGTGTGTACAGGGTGTGGGACACATATAAGATAGGCTCTTATTCAGGGTAAAGGTCCGGATTAATGTGGGCAATCTGTATGTACAGGGTGTGGGAAACATATAAGATAGACTCTTATTCAGGGTGAAGGTCCTGATTAATGTGGGCAATCTGTATGTACAGGGTGTGGGAAACATATAAGATAGGCTCTTATTCAGGGTGAAGGTCCTGATTAATGTGGGCAATCTGTATGTACAGGGTGTGGGAAACATATAAGATTCTTATTCAGGGTGAAGGTCCGCTTTAAGTCCATGCCTGCTTGTTCATTGTGGTTCTCATTTGTCCCTCTTTTAGGTGTACCATGCAGATCTGCATCCATAAATTATTCACTTGCTTATGTAAAGTGTTTATATTGCATACCTCCCAAGTGTCCCTGATTTGGAGGGACTGTCCCTATTTGGAGGCCGTGTCCCCTTGCCCCTCATTGTTCTCATTTGTCCCTCTTTGAGGTGTAACATGCAGATCTGCAGCAATAAATCATTCATTTGCCTATTTAAAGTGTTTCTATTGTAACTGTTATATCCTATCTCCTATCCATCAATCAATGAGGGGGCGTGGCTTAATTTACATATTGTCCTGATTTCCCATTCTTAAACCGGACCTTCACCATGATTTAATGAAAAGCCCAAACCCTTAAAAAACGATTCCCCAGCATCTAAAATTAATATTTTTTTAATTTTTAGTCACTTATTATTCTTTCCCCTACTGGGCTGCAACTCTGTTCAGGACTTTAGGATATGGGCACCGCCATCTTGACTCAGAAGCATCACACTTACTGAGGAGAGTGGGATAAAGTACAGGGGGGTGGGTTATAGCTGTGCTTTGCTCAGACAGAGCAGAGCTGGGGTCAGGAAAAGGTCAGCAATCCCAGAATGCAGAGCAGCACAGTCAGAAGGCACTTCCTGTTTGCAGGCTGCCTGATGTTCCATGAGCCGCCATCTTGGATGTTTAAAAGCTCATAACATGCAGTAGATGCAGGTAGGATGGTTTTTAATGTGGACAATCTGTGTGTCCCTCTTTCCCACCCTGAAAAGTTGTTAGGTAAGGGCTTGGCGTCACTTGTGATATTCGTGTGACCGGTAATAATAACCTCACCCCCTATTACAATTTTGATCCAACATATGATTTAGTTATTTGGTTCAGTTTCTATTGGAGGAACAAGGTGGGGAAAACACGGTCACTGTCCCCACTGAGCTCAATCAATAAAGTTTATTTAAAAAAAAAAAAGGCACGAGAAATCCAGCCCCGCACTCGCGAGATTACAGCATGTGGTAGGAACCGTCTTTTCCCTTCTCCTCGCGAGGACCGACTTCATGACTCTCTCCACCTGAACTTTGATCAATGGTAGCTGGCTTGGAAACCTCGCGAGCTTTGCGCTGAGGTAGCACGTAACTATCGCGAGGAGATTGCTGGGACGCGGCCGCGCTCTCGCGAGAATTGAACAGAGTAGACCGCTGCCTGTGGTAACGAAAGGCGGCCGTTTTGTCGCGAGGGGCGACCGTTTTTTTTGGCTGCCGGAGACCGGTGACCGACGCTTCGTGACGCCTAAGAGCCGACTGCGGTGCAAAGAGAAGCAGGGCCGCCGTGAGGGGCGAGGAAAGGCCACACCGTGCTGACAGACAGGAAAGGCCGCCATAGTGTGTGTGTCAGTGCTGCCGGCCACTCACTGTGTGAGGGGCTCCTTCATTTACTCCGAGCCTAGATTTCCTGACTGTTATGGGCCTTGTGTGATGAGACTCTGCCATGGCTGAACACTGACCACCACCTGCCTTCTGAGGGGGTGGACTGCCATTCCTCTCATTGCTGAGGGGGGGACTGTCATTCATCGCCTCACTGCTGAGGCACATTTACACAGCCTCCATCTCCAGGAGACAGGAAGTGCTCGGGGTGACCCCTCCTGACAGGTCTTCTATACACCAAGTGTCTTCCTGTTACCCAGAGGGGTCTCCGCATGGATATGTCTCATAGAGAACCTTGAAACTAACTTCTAAGCTCCAGAAATCCACAGCAACTTTTTTTTTTTTGTCATTGCTGACCTGTCACCTGTGAGAAATCCACTGCTAGAGGCGATTAGAGAAGGCTTTGCAAACACCATCCTGATGCAGATCAGCGCTGATCCGTCCAGAAAAGTAGTACTTCTCTATTAGACTTAAACTTCCTGAAGGCTCTGGATCAAAGTCTATCATCTACCTCTAAAAGCTTCCCTCGATCTATGAGAATCCGCTTATTCAAGTGATATCTGAATGATCAATTGTTAAAGAACTTATTGCCACGTGACTCCCAAAGAAAAGTTGCTGATCACAACCAGGACAGCTCCTGAAGAGTCAATGTTCTAAAAAGGTTTACACTTAAAGTCAGCATTTTGTTACTATGTTGGAATTTTGAACAGAGACCTTCAGGGTTATAAAAAGTCCCCCCAAGACCAGACGGTAAGCATCAACTGACAGGAGCCTGGAGACCTTTTAGGCATTTTTGATTTGGAATAGCTCTTGTCAAGAAGTCTACCGAAAATCTGCAGAGGACGCTGTTATATGGAGGGAGGATAGCCCAGATGTCCTTTTATTCAAGCGGCAGTAATGTTATAACTTTGATAGGTTAGAACGCAGACATTACTTGGATGACGGAGGATCAAGGTGAAGAGGTAGAAACGGGTTTTTGGTTCTCTCTTATGATTTTTGTAAACTTTTGACTACAAGGGGATCTTCAGCTTCCTTTGGGGGGAAAACCCCTCCCCTTCCCTTTCCCTTTTTTTTTTCTCTTGCAAAGGAATGCCAAACCCGGTGCGGCATGGGAACAGGAAGGACAGCGGAGGATCAGCGACTACAATGCCACAAAGCAGTGGGAGCAGCAATAATAAAGAACGGCAGCGGCCAAGTTCTAAATCCAAGAAGCACAAGTCCAAACATCTCCGAGACTCCCCGATTGCTGTGGAACCCTTGGCGACTACCACCCTAAAGTTGGTGGAATATGATGATATTAGCTCAGACTCTGATACGTTCTCGGACGATGTCTCAACCAAACCAGAGAAACGAGAAAATGATGAACGTCGGGCGTCGGAGAAAGGCGAAAAGGCACATCGTTCGCGGCATCGAATCCCACATAAGCGCGTCAAAGAGGCTTCTAAAACAAAGCCGGTGGAAAAGGAGCGAAAGCCAGAGAAGAGTCAGGAAACTGTTGTGAGCAAGGTGCCGAGCTCTAAAGAGCGGACGTCCAGCGCAACCAAGCGAATTGCTGAGGAGCAGGAAGAGCACACCCGCAGTTCTAAAAGTGGGAATAAAGACATTCGGACTGCTAAAGTGCATAGGGATAAATCCCGAAGAGAGCGGGAGCTCAAGTCCGGTCACAAGGACCGAAGTAAAAGTCATCGCAAAAGGGACTCCTCCAAACGTTATAAAACTTCGGACAGTCCTAAGAGGAAAGGGCGCAGGAAATATGCCAGCAGTCCAAGGCAAGATGACAGTCACTCTGACGACTCTGGCGGGTTTGATTACGACGGAAGTCCGCCACGATCACACGCTTCTCTGAACTATATTGATACTTACAAAAATAGTCCTAGCTACAAAGACTCTTCTGCATATACAAGTAATACTCGCTCCCCTAGCCCATACAGCCGGAGACGCCGTTCACTAAGCCCCTATAGAAGAAGATCCACCAGCCATGAAAGGGGAAGTGGCTCCTGCAGTGGGAGATCCCCGAGCCCTTATGGGCGCAGACGTTCCAGCAGTCCATTTGCATCTAAGCGTTCAATGAGTCGGAGTCCAGCGCCCAGGTAAAAATTCTTCTTTTATCTGAAATCATAAGTATTGGATAGAATTCCTAAAGTGGGCCAGAACCCGTGATTTTGACTATCCCGTGTTTTAGTCCTTGTCCCGGGGGACCCCAATCTGGGATGCCCCACTGTGTGAAACCCCCTAGGTCATCCAACTCATTTTTCCTCAGTCCTACTGCACATGTGCAGCCTCTCATCCTATCAGCACCTCTACCGCCCACTCGTCTAAGATTCCAGTGGTTCAGGAGAGAAAGTAGGTTTACTGGGTTTCACACAGTGGGGTATCCCGAATCTGGACGTCCTGTTGGTATGGAATCAGGCGACCTTGGAATATTTATAGTCTTCCGGGACCTGGCCCAACGTGTCCGGCAGCAGTTGAGAGATAGCTGAAGTGGAGTGTTTATCGGCAGTCCTGGGGCTTTCACACAACAGGGCATCCCATTATGACCAGCAAGGGACAACACCCAAGATCAGGGGGGGGCAATTATTTTTTTCCATGGGGCCACATGAGAAACTAAAAATATTGTGGAGGGCCGGGCCAAAGGGCTGAACTCAATTCTGCATAATATTAATTGTATTTCTTTATAAAAAGCAGTAAATTATTTTGGAAAGCCCTGCGTTCATTTTGAGGGCTAAAGTCCTCTTGTGACAACTGGAGGGGAGGGTGATACCGGTTGGTAGGATCCACAGAAAGGGGGGATATCGCCCCACAGATGTCAGTAGCTCACTCTTCCACCACACTGGGCAGAGCAAATGCAGCCCCACTTTCCTTCCTCTCCTTCCCCTTAAGCTTAGCAGCAGCCCGAGGATGGCTTACAGTCAGGGAACTTATGAGTCCCGCCCCTCCACCCAGGCAAGATGGCATCAGTGCCTACCTACTTCTCCTCCCCTGGTTGGGCTCTTCTTCACTGTCGGGCTCCCGCCCGTCCCTCTTCGCAGCGGGTCGGTGCGTTCTCCCTCACTCAGTGAGGAAGTGAGAACGCGCCAGACCTGACGAGCTGAGCGGCCGATCGGCTGCTGCTTAAAGCGGACCTTCACTCTGAATAAGAGTCTATCTTATATGTTTCCCACACCCTGTACATACAGATTGTCCACATTAATCCGGACCTTCACTCTGAATAAGAGTCTATCTTATATGTTTCCCACACCCCGTACATACAGATTGTCCACATTAAAAATCATCCTACCTGCATCTACTGCATGTTATGAGCCTTTAAACATCCAAGATGGCGGCTTATGGAAGCCGCCATCTTATCAGGCAGCCTGCAAACAGGAAGTGCCTCCTGACTGTGTTGCTCTGCATTCTGGGACTGCTGACCTTTACCTGACCCCAGCTCTGCTCTGTCTGAGCAAAGCACAGCTATAACCCACCCCCTGTACCTTATCCCACTCTCCTCTCCTCAGTAAGTGTGATGCTTCTGAGTCAAGATGGCGGCGCCCGTGTCCTAAAGTCCTGAACAGAGTTGCAGCCCGGTGGGGGGAAAGAATAATAAGTTAGTGATTAAAAACGTCAAATATATTAGATATATTTATATTATATTTTAGATGCTGGGGAACCGTTTTTTAAGAGTTTGGGCTTTTCATTAAATCACGCTGAAGGTCCGGTTTAAGTGATTACCTGTGTACAGTGCGGGAGGCGCCGACCCGCTGCGAAGAGGGGCGGGCGCGCGCCTCGCAGGCAGCACGAGTAAAGGGACGCAGAATCATGAGCGAAGGGACTCCGC
Organism: Gastrophryne carolinensis; assembly: GCA_027917425.1. Classification (NCBI taxonomy): domain Eukaryota; kingdom Metazoa; phylum Chordata; class Amphibia; order Anura; family Microhylidae; genus Gastrophryne; species Gastrophryne carolinensis. The sequence continues at coordinate 173,890,283 of CM051243.1, forward strand.
CAGCCCAGCCTGGACTGGTCAGAGCCAATCAAAGGGCCGTATACGGCCCCCAGGCCTTACAATGCCCAGGTCTGCCTAAGATATTGAAAATCCTGGGCGTGTTTCTCTTTTAGTTGTTCCTCACCCAGAATATTAAACCCACTGCTGCTCCTGACTGCAAGTCCAGTCCCTGGAGCCTCAAAACTCGCTCTCTCTGCTTCCGGGACCTGGCCCAATGTTTCCAGCAGCGCATGTGATCACACTAATGGGGTTTGAGATTGCCTTACTTTAAAGCATTGCTTTGGTTGTTACATGGTTGGGTTAGAAATCCTGGCAAGATGTTGATAGCCATGTCCTTGCTTGGGGGACTTCCCCTCACTTCCTGTAACTGACAAAACATTGTGAGCATAGCTTACAAATCTAGTGATGCACGGCAATAAAAACTGTAGGTGGCCATCTTACAGTGTATACCTGTATACCATTAGCACTCTTATGTTGAACTCCCTGTGCTGGATTTTACAGTGGCTGGGGCCCAAGCATTTTTGGCAGCCTGTGGCTACAGTTATTGGATGCTGGATGAGTGACTTTCAATCCTTGTAGCACTGGGGCTGTAGGAGCAGAATAACAGGTTGGGGCTTCCTGCAAAAGAAAATACTTGTGAAACATATCACATTGAGGGCTAGAGTGTGAGAGGGGAGTTATTGTCTATTAGAGGGAGTAAAGGATTTTCTTTAAAGAGGGAACCATCACCCTCCTCACATTAATCCGGACCCTCTCCCTGAATAAGAGCCTATCTTATATGTTTCCCACACCCTGTACATACAGATTGCTCACATTAATCCGGATCTTCACCCTGAATAAGAGCATATCATATATGTTTCCCACACCCTGTACATACAGATTGCTCACATTAAAAAAAACATCCTACCTGCATCTATTGCATGTTATGAGCCTTTAAACATCCAAGATGGTGGCTCATGGAGCATCAGGCAGCCTGCAAACAGGAAGTGTCTTCTGACTGTGTTGCTCTGCTTTCTGGGGATTGCTGACTTTTTCCTGACCCCAGCTTTGCTGTCGGTGCAAAGCACAGCTATAACCCCGCCCCTGCACTTTATCCCACTCTCCTCTCCACAGTATGTGTGAGGTTTCTGAGTCAAGATGGTGGCGCCCGTATCCTAGAGTCTTGAACAGAGTTGCAGCCCAGTGGGTGAAAGAATAAGTAAATGACTAAAAACTTAAAATATATTAATTTTTGATGCTGGGGAATAGTTTTTTCATTAAATCATGCTGAAGGTCCGGTTTAAGACTCTTGGGAAGGTGGTCTACCTCTTTATGGAGTCCTGAATAGGGGTGCCCCTGCAGTGTGAAACCCCAGTGGTCACCCCTCTTCCCGGGGCTGTGGCCACATCCCTGTTATACCCCAAGCTAGGCGGGCAGGCCGGGCCTTTATGAATGGCTGGTGCTGGAGAACATCATCTGCTGATTGGTTGAGCGGCCCATGTATAAACGCTGGTAAAAGGTGAGTGTGAGTGGAATGCGCATAGCAGTCCCACCAGAGAGAACAAAACCAAGAAATTGAAAAGGAACAATTAAGCCAGATCAAAAAATAAAATTGTCCCAGCCAACATCTGCAGTCATCTATCAGGGCCACCTTCTACACCTTCCAGTAGTGAGCAAAGTAGATTCCGAGTCTGCTATGGCTTATAGGAAATGTAACCCTCCCCCCAAAAAAATCTTCTTAACTCACTGGGGGGGGGGGGGCATTTAAGGTAGAAACATAGAAGGTTGACGGCAGAAGGAGAGCATACGCTCCATCTAGTCTGCCCTTATGTGTATACTGTATGTTCTCTATATCTTAGGATAGATGGAGGCTTATCCCAGGCATGTTTAAATTCATTGACTGTTGATTTTTCAACTACCTCTGCTAGAAGTTTGTTCCAAGCATCTACTACTCTTTCTGTAAAATAACTTTTCTAACATTGCTCCTGATCTCTCTCCCCCCCCCCCCCCCCCGACTAGCTTCAGGTTGTGCCCCCTTGTTCTTTCACTAAGTTTTTTCTTAAAAACACTTCCCTCCTGAACCCTATTCAATCCTGTCACATATTTAAAGTGGACCTTCACTCTGAATAAGAGTCTATCTTATATGTTTCCCACACCCTGTACATACAGATTGTCCACATTAAAAATCCTCCTACATGCATCTACTGCATGTTATGAGCCTTTAAACATCCAAGATGGCGGCTTATGGAAGCCGCCATCTTATCAGGCAGCCTGCAAACAGGAAGTGCCTCCTGACTGTGCTGCTCTGCATTCTGGGACTGCTGACCTTTACCTGACCCCAGCTCTGCTCTGTCTGAGCAAAGCACAGCTATAACCCGCCCCCCTGTACCTTATCCCACTCTCCTCTCCTCAGTAAGTGTGATGCTTCTGAGTCAAGATGGCGGCGCCCGTATCCTAAATTCCTGAATAGAGTTGCAGCCCAGTGGGGGAAAGAATAATAAGTAAGTGACTAAAAACTTAAAATATATTAATTTTAGATGCTGGGGAACTGTTTTTTAAGAGTTTGGGCTTTTCATTAAATCACGCTGAAGGTCCGGTTTAAAGGTCTCCCTCATGTCCCCCCTCTCCCTTCTTTCCTCTGTACAAATTAAGTTCTTTAAGTCTCTCCTGATAGGTTTAAGCCCTTCTACTATTTTTGTTGCCGGCCTTTGAACACGTTCTATTTGAATGATGTTTTTTTGCAGGTAAGGTCTCCAGAACTGCACACAGTATTCTAGCTGTGGCCTCACCAGGGCTCTATACAGCGGCATCACAACCTCCCTCTTCCTACTGGTGATGCCTCGAGCTATGCAGCCGAGCGTCCTGCTTGCTTTTCCCACTGCCTGGCTACACTGTCCACTCATCTTGCAGCTATCAGTAATCAGTACCCCTAAATCTCTCTCCTCCGAGGTCCTGGATAACACAGTGCTGCCCATACGGTACTCGGAGCAGGGATTCCTTCTACCCAAGTGCAGGATTTACATTTAGAGACATTAAACTCTAGATTCCACAGTTTTGATGCTGAGGCAGAATGAAGTAAAAAATAAAGTGGACCAAAACTCAGTGGATTTTTTGCAGGGTAATGCAATTCTGACACTTCGCATCAGCTAACCCTCAATTTGATACAAGTATTTCCTTGTGCAGGAAGCCCTTTATTATTATTCAGCTCCTGCAGCCCCATTGCTACAAGTATTGCAAATCACTCTTTCAGCACCCAATAACTGCAGGCTACAAAAATGGCCGAGCCCCAGCCACTGTAAAATACTGTACCGGGCTTCCAACATAAGAGTGCTGGTGCTGATCCGGTATAAACTGTAATATGGCCCCTCTCAGTTTTTATTGCTGTATATCACTATATCTGGAAGCATTGTTCATTGTTTTGTCAATTACAGGAAGTGAGGGGAAACCCCCCCCCCAAGCAGGGACATGACCATCGACATCTTGCCAGAGTTTCTAACCCTAACATGCTGCCCATTGAAGTCCATCGTTTGCCAAATGACCTAGTCACCGCAAACACCTCTGATTGGACGAGAGCCCATGCATGACTTTTGGACCGGCAAGAAGCCTTTAAAACTCTGTACCGTTCCCCCTGAATTCAGGATGGCACGTGCACAGAGCGGGGGATGCTTCTCTGTGCAGCCTCTCCAAGGTGGCTGCATCCATTGCCCGATGTGCCAGGTGAATACACCTGGAATGCAGGCAAAAGTAGGACGTTTTTTTTTTCTTTCATCTTTGGTAATTCTCCAAACCACACAATCGCTCTGTCTCTCTGTGCACACACAGTCCTGCCTTAGCGCCCCCTGGTAGTCACTGTAGCGCTTAGATCAGCTTTAAAGTACAACAACAAAACTCAGGATTTTTATTATCCTAGGTTTTCATTCCTTGCCCCTGCTGTGCGACGCACCCCAGAATGCCCAGAAAAATTCACCTCCAATCCAATTGTGTATGCACAGACTCTCGTCCAATCAGAGCCATCTGCCGTGGCTGTCGCTTGCTATGTTAACGGCTGGGGTTTATCCGTTTACCGATTGACATATGCAAGGTAAATGGTTCTGATTGAACGAGAGCCGGCACATGTGCTGTTGGACAGAAGTGGAGGTAAACCTATATTGGCGATCTTGGGGGGTTTCACTCAGCGGCTCATCTCAGCCGCTGGCCTTGGGTTTTGTTCTGCTTTAATCCCATACATAGGAGGGAAGGGGGGGGCGGGGGAAGTCCCAAAAGGATGATAAAAGGAAAGAAAATCTGGCATTTACAAATGATGTATGAAAGCAGCATGGCTGATGCAGACCAGCTATGGCCATTTCCAGCTTATTTGACAGTGATATTGCTTTAGTAAGCTAATGAGGTAGAACACGTTTTCAGGTCCTCCCTCTTTTGGGATAAGTGGCGAAACATTTGAGCCTTGTTCTGGTTGGTGATTCTGTTTGCACTAGAGATTTTAGTTCAACATGACATGAACGTAACCATTATTTTCATAAGGAAATGGACAAAGGCAGCCTCCCTTGTAACCTAAATCTTAGGATTACATGTAGTCAATAGGTTCCCTTTTACTCACTGAGCTCTGTTATTTTAATTAATATATATTTTATTATTATATATATTTTCTTTTTGGAAATGTTGCCCAGGTTCAGGCAAAACGTTTTGTTTTAAGTCATGTAGTAACTTTTTGTCACTGTTTTAAACTTGTGACCCCTAGTTGATTTGGTTTATCCGTTTGCCGAATGACATGGGCAAGGCAAACGGCTCTGATTAAACGAGAGCCGGCACATGTGCTGTTGGACAGGAGGGGAGGTAAACCTATATTGGCGATCTTGGGGGGTTTCATTCAGCTGGGCATCTCAGCGGCTGGCCTTGGGTTTTGTTCTGCTTTAATGCCATATATAGGGGGCGGGAGAAGTCCCAAAAGGATGATAAAAGGAAAGAAAATCTGGCATTTACAAATGATGCATGAAAGCAGCATGGCTGATGCAGACCAGCAGAATTTTGTTTCGTCACTGTTTAAACTTGTGACCCCTAGTGGTGTATACTGACTCTAGACAAGAAATTCATTGGGTGGTAAATGGTGGTGACAGGGTGAAATTGAAAGTCTTTATTAACGGTTAAAGTGATACTGCAGGCAAAGGTAATTGTTATGCTACATTTGGCACCGTTTTTAAATTGAAGCAGAAATGGCTGAGATATCTGGGTTTACAGTTTCAGCCAATGACTATCTCTTTTTTTTCATCCTGTTCCCCAAGCAGCTCAGCGGGACAGAATTGCTGTTCCCTCCCTCCACCAACTTCTCCGCCTCCTCCCACCAGATTCATCCAATTGTTGTCGGAGCACAGCCTGCCCATTATGCTGATTATTATGCAGCATCACAGATCCAAGGGCCACGCCTATTTTTTTATTTTTTTTTTTCAGAGGAGAAATCATGAGCTGAACCTGCAAACCTCGATATCTCTGTAATTTCTTCTTCAATTTAAAAACCCAAACAGTTCAGTACCCTGCCAAACGAAGCCTGACTCAATGGTGTAACAATTACCTTTGCCTACAGTAGCACTTTAATGAAGTGAATTTTTGTTTTACAAATACACTGGCAATATAGCTTTATTTTATTTAAAATGGAAAAAAGTTAGAACATTGCTATGTAGCCCTACACAATGCTTATGAGTGTGCCTGGACTCGGCTGTGATTGGCCACCAGCTGCCTCGTGTCCCGTGCTTTGCCAGTGGCTGGCAAAGCGGAAGCCAAGGCCGCCCAGATTAAGGTAATATTTACAAGCTTTGCCGAGGGGTTAATGCTTGCGCATACAAAGGAATTCCATCCGTACAAGCGCACAAGAAACCACACACTATTAAAGACATCAGTGAAATGCACACGCCCAACGAATGGACCAACACACATTATGTAAAATTGGGGGGCGGGGGGGGGGGGCTCCTGAAAAATGTCTTGTTAAACCGGACCTTCAGCATAATTCAATGATAAGCCCAAACCCTTAAACTATTCCCCAGCATCTAAATGAATATATTTTAAGTTTTTAGTCACTTGCCCATTTTCCCCACTGGGCTGCAAATCTGTTCAGGACTCTAGGATATGGGTGCCACCATCTTGCCTCAGAAGCATCACATACTGAGGAGAGGAGAGCGGGATAAAGTGCAGGGGGTGGGGTTATAGCTGCGCCTTGCACAGACAGGGCAGAGCTGGGGTCAGGGAAAGGACAGCAATCCCAGAATGCAGAGCGACAGCCAGTAGACACTTCCTGTTTGCAGGCTGCCTGATGCTCCATGAGCCGCCATCTTGGATGTTTAAAGGCTCATAACATGCATTAGATGCAGGCAGGGTGATTTTTAATGTGAACAATCTGTATGAACAGGGTGTGGAAAACATAAAAAATATGCTCTTATTCAAGGTGAAGGTCCGCTTTAATAATAGCAGATCTGGAATCTGTTTCATGTAAATAAAGTTGGTCCTATCGGTGGCAAGGGCTGGCCAATTACCTAGCCCTGGGGCCTTCTGATTTGTTTGCTGTGTGAATTCCTGCTGATCACCTGCACAACTTACCTTTCTGGCGGTCCCATGCTGCACCACTGCCTCCCTGCTGTTAAGGTGCACTACCTTGCCCAGTCATTCTGATAGCACACTTGAGACTCTTTGGCTGTGCCAGGCTCTGTGTTTAAACAGAGCTATTTACCGTGCATTAATATGCTCGGCGTACAGTGCTTCTTGGACGAGAGCCCGCACGTGCACAGTGGGACCTGCAAGGGGCATCTTGACTTGGAATTCCGTCAGTCCTTTGTTTTTGTCTTTTTTTTTTTATTCAGTGTAGCTTGTTGAGGTCTATTTTATGGGAGGGTTTTTTTTTTTTTATTCAGGTTTCAGGTGCACACGTGCCTGCGCTGTGAGCTCTTTGCTGCATTGGCACAATTTTAATTCTATTGCTGTATTCTAAGTGTCGTATTATGGCTTTTGTTGATCAGGTTACACCTTTTCCATCTTTGCATACACCAAGTAGATAAGCCACCACTCGCTTTCTCCAATTGCTCTTAAAGCAGAACTTCCTGGCATCCTACCCTGGCGCTGCGGCAGGACGCAGGGTTACAAAGAGATAAAACTCTTACCTTAGCCAGTCTTCTGCGCCGCTCCTCCTGCGCTCCAGATTCTGGACACCGCCATCTTGCACGGAGGGCGCTGAGCTGCATCTCCTGGCATTGTGCGAGCTCCTGTCTGTACATTTTAAGTTGGTTGCTGGGATTCTGAAAGGCAGCCGTAGACCTGAGTGACACTTGGACTTGAGTAAACGATCAGTACAGTCACACAGTGAATTCTCTACAAGATGGCTGCACCTAGAACCTGAGATGCCGGGGTACTGATGCTAGATCCTGGGTACGGTAAGACTTTAAAGCGGACCTTCACCCTAAGTAAGACCATACCTTATATGTTTCCCACACCCTGTACGTACAGATTGCCCACATTAAAAATCATCCTAACTGCATCTACTGCATGTTATGAGCCTTTTAACATCCAAGATGGCGGCTCATGGAGCATCAGGCAGCCTGCAAACAGGAAGTGTCTTCTGACTGTGTTGCTCTGCATTCTGGGATTGCTGTCCTTTCCCTGACCCCAGCTCTGCTCTGTCTGTGCAAAGCACAGCTATAACGCCCCCCTGCACTTTATCTCACTCTCCTCTCCTGTGTGTGTGCTGCTTCTGAGTCAGGATGGTGGCGCCCATATCCTAGAGTCCTGAACAGAGTTGCAGCCTGACGGGGGAAAGAATGATATATAGATGATTGATATATAGATATTGATGAATAAGAAAGTGACTAAATGCTTAAACTATTCCCCAGCATCTAAAATATATTAAGGGTTTGGGCTTTTCATTAAATCATGCTCAAGGTACGGTTTAAAGTAGACCAACACCCAGGATTTTGACTCTCCTGGGTTTTGGTCCACTTCCCCGGGGCACCCCGATCGGGCATGCCCCGCTATGTGAAACCCCCCAGAACGCCCAGATCAACTCACCTCACCACGCTCCTACGGCACATGTGCGGGTGCTCGTCCAATCGCCGTGCTCGGAGCTGCTGTGGTATGCACGTCAATGAGACGTCTTACCGCAGCGGCTCCGAGCACGCTGGCGGCCGCATCTCGCGCTTCCCTCTAACAGGGAGCGCGCCCGCGCAGGCCATTCATAAATGGCCGGTACTGGCACATTCCCTGACAGAGAGAAGCGCATGTGCCGTTGGTCCGTGATCCAGGTAAGTGTAGCGGGCGTCCTGAGGGGTTTCACACAGCGGTGCATCCCGATTTTGGATCACACTGGGTGTTGGTCCACTTTAAATTAACAAGGATAATAGTGGGGGTCAGATATACATTAGACTAATTATAATATTTACAGTTGTGCTTTTTTGTGAATATCAAACCTGCATTTGTTTTAAAGTTTAAATGGAAGTCCAGACCCTTGGAAGCAACACTTCAATTCGGTGGGTGAGTGGGATCACGTACAGAGCCGACGTGCGCTGGTAAGAGCGCTGGATCCCAGGCATTTTTTTTTTTCTGTTTTAATCCCGTGACAATGGAGGGAGCCAGGACAGGGGGGTTAGCAGGAGCATTGGACACACACTTTAAAGTTTCTAAACGCCATTGGTTTTACTTTAATTAGTTTAGTAGTCACACGTTTTCTTTTCTTTCCTTATTCAGGAAGTCTGCCAAATCCCGAAGCCGTAGTCCAATCTACTCAAGAAAATCGTCGTCCTCTCGCAAGAAGCAAAAGTCCCAATCCCGAAGTCGCCATTCCAGTATTTCTCCTGCCCGCTTGCCTTTAAACTCCAGCTTAGGTGCTGAACTGAGCCGAAAGAAGAAGGAACGGGCATTGGCTGCGGCAGCTGCTGGCAGAGACTCTAAAGGGAGCCCACTGATTAAAAAAGAGGCCGGAGATGTCCGAACAGCCTCAACATTGGATGCCAAAAAGGCGACCAAAATTCTTAAACTGGACAAACCTGTTCCCGAGCCAGAGCTGCCTGCTGCCGCCGTTGTGGAAACTAAGGTAGTATCTGGCTCTGTCAAATTGGAGGAAAGTGAGAAAAAGCCACCATTACAAGTAAAGGATGTGAAACTATCAGGAGTGAAGGACAGTAAAGCTGCTACAGTCAAAGAGGAGGTCTTAACGCCAAAGGAGGGATTGACTGACAATGAGAGAGAAAAAGATACACCACCCCCTCCTCCTGCTGTACGGTCTCCACTACCGCCATTACCTGCTTCCTCTCCACCTGGTCCAATGCCACCTCTCCCTCCGCTCCCTCCATCACCTGCTGTACCTGTGCAGCCGCCTCCCCCTCTTCCACCTCCTCCTACGTTGGCAGCCCCCCCAGTACCTACCACTACAGCCACCTCCTCATCTTCCTCTAGCCATACCCGTTCTTCAACAGTATCCACTCATGCAAACTCTCAGCAGCCAGCCATCTCTTCTGCCAAGTCAACTCCTACTATGGCTATCCCACACATGAAAACGTTCACACTTCCTCCGTTACCCCTGCCACCATTATTACTAGGAGATGATGACCTGGAGAGGTGAGTTCGCTACTGGCAAGCAAATGTTATTTCTTAAAGCTGACCACACTAAAACACGTGGATATTCTAAGTATGTCACACACCCTGCTTCAAACATTAATTATTACACTTGGGTTACTCTACCAGCAGGTGGCGACGTTGCAGAGAAGTCTTGAAAAACGAGCCCCTCCTGATCTATAATACCTGGGACCTCCCACTTATTCCCCAGTGTTCTTCTCTGCAAGGTGGCAACAAGACAGAAGAATGAAGTCTCCTGCTTGCAGGTAGCCGGGGTAACACCCCGGCCCCCCCCATGGTCTATTTCTGCCCGGCCTTATGTTTATTGCCCCTTGATTAAATATGTAGCCTCCCAGCTTAGGCTGTCGGCCGGGCAAGGGTAGATGGCACCTAAGGTGCCTAGGAGCTTAGCTCCTCCGCTAGACCCCATACTATGGGGCAATGCGGTTATCCGGTTTTTGGTGATCCGGATTTGGGATGCCCCCGCCCTTTGTCCCTATCAGGCTTGCCCTTGCCTTGCTTGGTCCCTTCTCCCTGCGCTAGTTGGGGGGGGGGGGGGGCGCGCTTGTCTGTGTGCCTGGGTATGCTTTGCTACTTTGGCTGTGTGAGTGTGTTTTACTTCATGATGGCTGGTGTGGGGCGGGGCCGGGCGGCGTGTGTGTGTTGCCGCTGGCCTGTCCGCTGGCCAGCTTGTTTTGGGGGCTCCATTGAGCTACCCGGACTGGTAGGATCGGTCTCCGGAGGGCAAGGGGGGGCGGGTCCGGGCGGCGTGGGTGCCGCCGGTCTGCCCTTGTTTTCTGTCAGTGCGGGCGCCATGTCCTGGCGCCCGCTGCACAGGCGGTTCTCCGGGGGCGGGCGACGTGTAGGGTGCCGCCGGCCCGCCTGCCTTTGTCACTATGTGCGGGCGCCATGTTAGGCGCCCGCTGTCTTCTCTGGCTCTCAGGAGGAGGAGGGGGGCGGAGTCGCATCTGGCGCGGCCTGCGCTGTGCCGGATTGGAGGGGCGGGGCCGGAGCATCTGCTGGGCCCGCCCTTCTTCTCCCTCTGCCTCATGCGTATGGCTGGCCGCCATTTCGGCCGCGGTTTTTAAGGTAGGCCGGGGTTTTTTTGTTTTAAGGTGGTTCTTGGCTGGGGGCGCCTGGGAAAGTTTCGGGACAGATTCCTTTGTTGTGGGTTGTGTCCTGGTTCTTGTCGGCCTGGCATTGTGTAGCATTATTTGCTGGGCCATTATGCTGGTGCATCCCTAGCCTTCCACATTTATATATATTATATTTACATAGCTATGTGCATTGTATGTATTCTGTATACTGTTCCCTGTGTGGGTTCATGTCTGACATATGGTGTTGTATATGACATGTGCTGATCCATTAGTGCTTGGAGTGACTGTTGTCTTTTCTGTTTCAGATCCTGGGATCCTACGCTGCAGGGCTCTCCCGGTCTTAGCTACCTGGCTAGTGGGGTTGTCCATTTCAATTTTATCCCTATATTGGTTATTTTGAAAATTCTCCCACCTTAGGGCCATTTAAAAAAAAAAAAAAAAAAAAATTTAAGGGGCATCCCGGGTCGCTTATTGCGTAAATCCCTGGGTCATTGCGAAGACCATAAATTCACCATATGGAGGCTGCCGAGGATACCGAAAACGGCCCTTCGGGGCAGTCCAAGCTGTGCGGGGGTTGTGGGGCTTCGCTCCCAGGGGATGTTATTATATGCATTCCATGTGCGCAGCGGAACATTGAGGGCCAGTCCGCCACCCCGGTGTCTGGCTCTTCACCGCCCGTGCCGTCCCCGTCTCCTCCTCGCCTTTTCCGGACCCCGTGTGACGTTGTCATGGGTGGGGATGCGCAATCCGAGGTATGCGCCCGATTGGCTAGCCTCGAGAAGATGTTTTCCGCTGTGGTTGCTCAGAAGGCTCCGGCTAAGCGGAAACACTTGTCCCCGTCTCCGCCGGACTCAGATGTTGATGAGGTTGTTGAGGCATTGGATTGGTCAGGTTGCCCCCTGGTTGAAGAAGGGGAGCTGATTGAGGATTTGGACGATCCTGAGGTCCGGCAGCTGTTTGGTGCTGAGGGTGACCAGGCCATGGGGACTGTTTTGGACACCCCTTCCATATTGGCTTAAATGTTTGAGGTTTTGGATTTAGATCCTCCTGAGGCGGTTCCTCCGCCAAAGGGCGAGTTGTTTGAGGGGACCAAGCTGCGCTTGGAGTTTCCCAGTCAACGACATTTCGAGAATGTCGTCCTTAAGGAATGGGAGCAACCTACGCGTCTCGTTGGTGTTCCGCCTAGTTGGGATAGGAAGTATCCTTTTCTGGCGGACTTGGTGAAGCGCTGGTCTGCCCCTCCCGAGGTTGAGGCTCCGGTTTTGGGGCTATCCAATATGGCGGTATTGGTTTCTCCTGACACGACTACTCTTAAGGATGGCGAGGATCGCCGGATTGACCAGCTGGCCCGCCATGGTTTTGTCTGTGCGGGTTCGGTTTTGAGACCTGTTTGTGCTTCGGCACTTTTGTTGTTGGCGGTTAGGTCCATTGTCAGGGTTTTATGTGCGGATCTTGATCCTACTTGTGATGAATTTCTTGCCCTCAAGCGTTGCGAGTCCTTCGTTTGTTCTGGCCGCTCAGGATGACGCCATGGTGATGTGTGGCAGGGCTACGGCTCTGTTGGTAGCTATCCGGCGGTCGGTGTGGTTGCGGCAATGGACTGCTGGTTTTAATTCCAAAAGGTCGCTTACGGCTCTTCCCTTTTTGGGTTTGCGCCTGTTTGGTGAGAAATTAGATTTGGTTGCAAGGGAGGTAAGTTACCTCAGCGCAAGAGAAATTCGTCGTTCCTTTCGGGGGGGCGACCTCTTTCAACCCTTCCTTTCGGGGAGCCAGAGCTGGCAGAGGCGCGGGCTTCTCGGCCCCCAGGGGTGCTAGCTGGAACAGGGGTAGAGGCCGTGGCCGTCCTGTTCACGCCTGGGGCGCCAAATCCAAACCAGCTGCCAAGCCCGCTCAGCAATGAGGGGGCGCCCTCACCCTTGCGGGTGGGGGGACGGTTGCAACTCTTCTCCCGGGTATGGGACCAGGCGGTCTCGGACAGGTGGATCCGGGAGGTGGTGTCGGCCGGTTTACAAGCTGGAGTTCGAGTCCCGACCTCCTCTAAGATTTTTCAGGTCTCGTGTGCCCTCAGATCCCTTGGCCGCGCAGGGGCTCCTGGCGGCGGTGAGGAATCTTCTGGAGATGGCAGTCATCTGCTCGGTCCCGCTTTCGGAGCTGGGCCGCGGGTATTATTCCAATCTCTTCACAGTGCCCAAGTTGGACGGGTTGGTTCGTTCCATCCTGGATCTGAAGTTCCTCAATGTGTTTATTCTTCCCCGTAGGTTTCGCATGGAACCTCTGCGTTCTGCCATCAATTCTCTGCGGCAGGGGGATTTCATGACGTTCATAGACATCAAGGATGCCTATTTTCATATTCATATATTCCGGCTCACCAAAGGTTTCTTTGCTTCGTGGTGGAAGATCGGCATTTTCAATTTGTGGCTCTTCTTCGCCCTTACCTCGGCTCCAAGAGTGTTCACCAAGGTGCTGGCGGGCGTGATAGCCCTTCTCAGCGCTCAGGGGATTCGCATTGTGCCCTGTCTGGACGATCTTCTCATCATGGCTTCTTCTTTCAGTCAAGCGGAGGTGGACACCAGGACTGTGGTATCCACTCTGGAGAGGTTCGGCTGGGTGATCAACTACCCCAAGTCCTCTCTCGTTCCGGCCAGGGTGGTGCCCTTTTTGGGGATGACCTTGGATTATTGCCAACAAAGAGTTGTTCGGCCTCAGGCCAAAGTTCTCTTGGTTCAGGAATTGGCGCAGCTTCTTCTTTCCAATCCTTGCCCGTCCATCAGGCTAGGGATGAGACTGGTGGGGTTGATGGTAGCTTCCTTTGAGGCAGTTCCCTTTGTTCAGTTTCACACGAGGACGCTTCAGTTTCATCTGTCGGCGTCTTGGGACCGGCGATCGTTGGATCGGTCTTTCCGGATGTCCTCCCGGGTTCAGCAGTCTCTCCTGTGGTGGATGGTCTCGGACATCCTCTTGAGGGGCAAGTCCTTTCTGTTGCCTCTTTGGGAAACTGTCACCACGGATGCCAGTTTGTCGGGATGGGGAATTTTCTGGAAGGACTTTCGGTTCCGGGGGAGGTGGGGTCCTCTGGAGGCCCACTTGCCCATCAACATTCTGGAGTTGAGAGCCATCGGGTTGGTTCTGTCTCACTTGGCACAGCATTTACAGGGCTTGCCGGTTCAGGTTTGGTTGGGCGATCGGTTGACAGTTGCTTACATCAATCGCCTGGGAGGGACTCGCAGTCTGGGTGCCCTCAGAGAGGTGTCTCTGATTCTAGCCTGGGCGGAGACTCATGTCTCTTGCATCTCAGCAGTGTACATTCTGGGATTGGAATACTCGGACGCGGCCTTCCTGAGCAGGTGCTCTTTCCGCCGGGGGGAATGGTCTCTCCACCCTTAGGTTTTTCGGTCGCTTTGTCTCCGGTGGGGGACGCTGGAGGTGGATCTGTTTGCTTCTCGTCACAATTACAAGCTTCCGACATTTGTGTCGCTCTCTCAGGATCCTCTGGTTCTGGCGGTGGATGCCATGTCCCTGAGCTGGGGGGACCTGGGTTTTCCTTTCTCTGTTTCCTCCGATCCCCATGCTAGGCAAGGTGTTGCGAAAGCTGGCCCTGGACGGGGTTCCCGCCATTCTCATGGCTCCAAGGTGGCCAAGGAGGGTGTGGTTCGCAGACATCGTTTGTCTGGCGGTGGATCAGTTCGATCTGCTTCTTTGGCTGGATCTTATCACACAGGGTCAACTGCGTTGCCCCAATTTACCAACGCTGGCTGTGACGGCCTGGCTGCTGAAACCTCCATCTTAGGGGAGGAAGGTATTTCGGATCTGTTATTCAGACTTTTATTAGTGCCGGGAATAGGTCCTCTTCTTCCATCTATTATAGGACTTGGAGATCTTATATTGTTTGGAGTGAGGCTAGATCTTTGCCCTGTCGGGTCTTTTCTGTTTTCAGGATTTTGGAATTTCCTCAATCGGGGCTGGACTCTGTGGTCTTCAGCTGAGTATCTTACAGGGGCAGGTTGCTGCCTTGTCTGTCTTTTTTCAAAAGTCCTTTGCGTTTCCTCCTTTGGTCAAGACTTTCTTCCAGGGGGTCTCGCATTTGCGGCCTCCTAGGAAGCCTTTGCTCCCTGTTTGGGATTTGAATTTGGTTATCTCTGCTCTTCAGACTTCTGCTTTGAGCCTTTGCAGGTTATTGCTTTTTCTTCTCTGACTCAGAAGGTTGCCTTGTTGGTGGCCATCACTTCGGTTCGGCGTGTCTCGGAGTTGGCAGCCTTGTCTGTTCAGGCTCCTCACTTTGAGAGACATCAGGTCAAAGTGGTTTTCCGCTTCAAACCGGACTTTCTTTCTAAGGTGGTCTCTGCTTTTCATCTTAACCAGGACATTGTTCTTCCTTCCTTGTGTCCTAAGCCTAGGAATGACATGGAGAGGGCTTGCACTGTTTGGATGTGGTATGCTGGGTGAAGTACTGTTTGTTTACTACTTCTCCTTTTCGTAAGACTGATGTCTTTTTTGTGGTGCCCTGTTGGGCCTAGGAAGGGTTTGGCTCCCGCTAAGTCTTCCATTAGCAAATGGATTCGTCAGGCTGTTGTTGGGGCCTATTCTACCAAGGGGAAGGTTTCCCCTTTTCGTATCTCTGCTCATTCTACTTGTGCTGTTAAAGCGTCTTGGGCTTTTCAGCACCAGGCCTCTGTTGAACAAGTTTGTAAGGCTGCTACTTGGTCTTCTGTTCACACTTTTTCCAAGTTTTTACAAGATTGATGTGCGGGCTTCAGCGGATGCTGTGTTTGGCTGCAAGGTTCTGCAGGCTGCAGTGGTTTGAGTTTTGCATTATGGCCTTGTTGGATACCCGCCCTTTTCTGGACACTGCTTTTGGATGTCCCAAGTGTAATAATTAATGTTTGAAGCGGGGTGTGTGACATACTTAGAATAATACCATTTTGTGAATACTCACCTGTAAAATGGGTATTATAAGTATGTCGCACACCCCGCTTCACCCGCCCTTTTTGGTATCCTGGATTCTTTATAGGGTGAAGCTTCGTTTACAGTTTGAGGGTTGCCAATGTTTTTTTTCCTGGTAACTTGTCTTTACTGCTGTTTGAAAACTGGGGAATAAGTGGGAGGTCCCAGGTATTATATATCAGGAGGGGCTCCTTTTTCAAGACTTCTCTGCAACGTCGCCACCTGCTGGTGGAGTAACTCAAGTGTAATAATTAATGTTTGAAGCGGGGTGTGTGACATACTTATAATACCCATTTTACAGGTGAGTATTCACAAAATGGTATTTTTAATGTCTGATAGGAAGTGTTTAAGCGAATCTCCAGTCAAAAATGACCTTAGGTTCTTTTTAACAATCATCCCCAGGGGATTCTGATCTGGGATGCCCCTACAGTTAAACCGGACCTTCACCCTGAATAAGAGCCTATCTTATCTATCTTTCCCACACCCTGTACATACAGATTGCTCACAATAAAAATCATTCTACCTGCATCTACTGCATGTTATGAGCCTTTAAACATCCAAGATGGCGGCTCATGGAGCATCAGGCAGCCTGCAAACATTGTCTTCTGACTGTCGCTCTGCATTCTGGGATTGCTGTCCTTTCCCTGACCCCAGCTCTGCTCTGTCTGTGCAAGGCACAGCTATAACCCGCCCCCTGTACTTTATCCCATTCTCCTCAGTAAGTGTGATGCTTCTCAATCAAGATGGCGGCCCCCATATCCTAGAGTCCTGAACAGAGTTGCAGCCCGGTGGGGGAAAGAATAATAAGTAAGTGACTAAAAACTAGATGCTGGGGAATAGTTTTTTAAGGGTTTGTGCTTTTCATAAAATGATGCTGAAGGTCCGGTTTAAAGATCCTTTGGAGGCCAACATCTGTTTCCTGGACCCTATGAGATAAAGCTTTGATAAGGAAGGGTAACTTCTTCTCTATCCTCTTTTGCAGCTCCTATGGCATGAGGCTGTATGTTAGTTTAGTGTCCCTGTGAACTAGGACCCTCCCTGGAGTTGCCCGAGTGACTGTATGTCCGCTTTATAGAGTGCCAAAATGCATTTCTAATCTAGCCAGAGTTTAGTGCTGGGCAATTCCTTGCCTCAGGAGGTTTCCAAGTTTGAGGCCCAAGAACGGTATATGGAGAAACCAGGGGGGTTCACACTGAACGACGTCCCAATCTCACAGTGCATGCACAGGTCTCTGACAGAACCCCCTATTTGCACGCTAGCTTCGCTTGTGGGGCTGGCCTGAGAGGCTGGAGGGATTGGGGATGCTATGGGCTGTTGCCAGAGTGTGGCAAAGCTTTACCACAGTCATGGAATAAAGGGTAGAGGCTGTAGGTAGAGGTAGATTTCAGTTGGTGTACATATGATTAATACAAAGTTAGGAAGTTAGATCCCTATTTGGGACAAATTGAACATCCCTCTGCCTTGAAATAAAAGTTATAGTCTAGTTCAGTCACACAATAGATTGGAAGAACAGCATTGTTGTATGATCCCCAAACTCTTGGCCGATTCCTGGTGGGTACAAAGAAATGGAACTAATGTAACTAGAGGGCAAACTAAAAGCATAGCTGGTAATTGTTTTTCGTTTTTTTTTTCCCTCCTAATTTTAGAGCATGTTGTGGTTTTGTTGTTGCTCTCACCACATAAAAGCAATTTATCTTGTTTCTCTTTAACGTTTAACAGTTCTATGGAGATTGTCCCTCCCAAACCTGTCAAGAAGAGTAGGGAGCAGAGACCTCGTCACCTTTTAACAGATCTTCCATTACCTCCTGAGCTCCCAGGAGGAGACCCATCTCCGCCAGAGTCTCCGGAACCCAGAGCTTTATCTGCTCCGCAGCCACCTTTAAAGAAAAGACCAAAGTGAGTTACTGCAGTTTCTAGCATCTATCAACATGTTTGTGGGTTGTGGGGCTTACTTTGTACTCTAATATTTGGTTGTTGGACCACTTTAAAGTGGACCAACACCCAGGGGGGATCGGCCCGGAAATCTATAAGATTCCCGGACCGATCAGATCCCTCCCCGCGGGGCATCCGAAATCGGGATGTCCCGCGGGGAGGAACCCCCCAGGAGGCCCACAAACCTTACCTCAGCCCCGTTCCAGGGCGCGCACCCCCGCCGGCCGTTTGTGAATGGCCGGTGCAGGCGCGCTCCCTGTTAGAGGGAAGCGCGAGACGCGGCCTCCTGCGCTCAGAGCCAGCTGAGCTGGTATGCGCGTCCAGGCGGCCTTGGACGCGCATACCACAGCGGCTCTGAGTGCTGTGATTGGCTTGCGCGGTCACGTGGGAGCGGGGAGAGGTGAGTTTTTTGGGGCTTTCTGGGGGGTTTCAGACAGCGGGGCACCCCCGATCGGGGTGCCCCATCGAAGTGGACCGAAACCCAGGATGGTCAAAATCCTGGGTGTTGGTCCACTTTAAAGTGGTGTTTGTAGTTTCTGGTGAATAATGTAAAGCTCTGCTGTCTGTCTACACCTGATCCCACCCCCTCAATGTCCAGGTCCTTCATTGTGTGGAGCAGCAAAGGACACTTCATCCTTGGGTGGTAATGTTGTGTATATCAGCTCTTGGAAATTTGTGTTTTAGCTGCACCTGTTGGGAGCTGACCAATACTCCCTAGATTGGATATGTTGTACAGCTATTTGAGCTTTGCCCTAAG
Source organism: Gastrophryne carolinensis (assembly GCA_027917425.1). Classification (NCBI taxonomy): domain Eukaryota; kingdom Metazoa; phylum Chordata; class Amphibia; order Anura; family Microhylidae; genus Gastrophryne; species Gastrophryne carolinensis. Next base: position 173,908,574 of record CM051243.1, read on the forward strand.
TATCAAAGCCTAGGGCTAGGAAAAAATAGAGACAAGCGCTCTTCAAGGAGTGAAATGGTGTAGGTTGACCGGTTGTGAGAGTGTCTATTAGATTGGGTAATTTGTTAGATCCGGGTTTCTTCGAAAAAGGTGAGCGATTTGCTCAGGCTGGGTTTTTCTTAGTGGTGCAGGCTCCTGGTGTTGGTTCCAGGTTGGACGAATGTGTGAGGATGGCACTGGTGTGCCTTAAATCTAACACATAGGAAACCCAGTTAGTTAATCCTCAAATTAATCATCTCACTGTTCATAGAAGTCAAATCGTTTTGCTTCTTTGATGGGTGGTGTGAGATGTTCCGTTCCTGTGTGTAGTTGTTCTAATAAATTGTGTGAAATTGTGTGTAATGGAGAGTGGTTGGAATTATGTAAATGGTTTTAACAGTTAAATTGCAAGTACTTGATATGTATATTACTGGTAATGGTATTTAAACGGTAAACAAATTTGGTCAATTGTAATTAGTGGTGGTGTTAAAAACAGGATGTACAGATGTAAAGTAATTAAAATGGACCAACACCCAGGATTTTGACTATTTTGCTTCCCTGGGGCACCCGCTATGTGAAACCCCCCAGATTTCCATAAAAAACTCACCTTACCCAGCTCCTATGGCACATGCGCGGCCGCTCCTCTAATCCGCGCTCTCGGAGCCGCTGTGGTATACGCGTCAAAGCGTCATCAAACCCCAGCGGCTCCGAGCACGCTGGCGGCCGCTTCCCGCGCTTCTCTCTAAAAGGGAGCGCGCCTGCGCTGGCCATTCACAAATGCGCGCCCTGCTAGAGAGATGCGGCCCGCGCATGCGCCGTTGGACCGGGAGTAAGGTATGGTTAGCCTGGGGGCTTCACACAGCGGGGCATCACAATTTTGGATGCCCCGCGGGGAGGGTCGGCCTGGGAATCTTATAGATTCTCGGGCCGATCCAGGAGGGTGTTGGTCCACTTTAACACAATGATTGTCATTCAATAAGGGGTTGGAAGACTGGCCGCCACGGCCCTGATGGGCTGTGGAAAATCCTATGCAGAGAGCAGCGGCGGAGGTGAATTGCCGGTTTAATTTGCAGAGGGCGCAGGCGGGGAGCGTCACCGGATCCTGATGCTGTGCCGATTTTCTTAATACTGTAATTCCTGCAGCTCTAATTGCGGCTGCGGTGATGCCTCTCCGGCGGTTGCAGGTGCTGTGAGGCGGGCGGGGGAGCCGGTAAAGTTGCTCCAGCAATTTCGGGTTCCTGGGGTTAAGGGAAACATTTTTGGGGGGGGGGGGGTTTGGCACACTAGTTAGGCGGACACTTCATCCTTACGTTATTCTCCCTCTCCCGGGATTCCGTCTTTTACTTGGTTAAATTAAGAATAGCAATATTCTAAGTATGTCACACACCCCACTTCAAACATTAATAATTACACTAGGGTTAACGCACCGCTAGGTGGCAGTATTGCAGAGAACTCTCCAAAAACTTCAACAGGCCCCTCCCGGTCTATACATACCTGGTACCTCCCAAGAACCTCCCAGTGTTGTTCTCTGCAAGGTGGCGACAAGACAGAAGAAAGAAGTCTCCTGCTTGCAGGTAGCCGGGGTATCCCCCCGGCCCCCCCCCATGGTCTATTTCTGCCCGGCTCTTGTTTGAGAGTATACTATTTAATGGCAGCCTCCCAGCTTCGGCTGTAGGCCAGGCAAAAGGTAGCCGGCACCATTGGTGCCTAGGAGATTAGCTCCTCCGCTCGACCCTTCATTGCGGGGCATAGCGGGATTCCCGGAGTGGTGATCCGGATGTGGGATGCCCCATTTATTAGGAGGTTAGCGGTCAGGATGTGCCTAGCCCTGGGATATGGTTAATTCACATTCCGGGGTGTGGGGCGCGCTTTGGGACGGTGACATGTTGTGTGAGTGTGGCTGCTGCGCTGCTACATTGTGAGGGCTTATTGCGGTTTTACTGTGGCTAACTTTTATTGCGGATTGGCTTGTGTGTCCCTCCTTTCTCCCTGTCTGTGTGTATGGTTCTCTCCCCTCAGGAGCCGGGGCGGGGCCTCGCGGCGCGCTGCGCCGCGGTCCCGCCTGTGGCTGAGCGCCGTGATCGGCGCTTGCAGCCTGCGTGTCCGGTCTGCACAAGGCTGGGGAACAGAGGATCAGTGTGTGGGTCTGTGTTCTGGTGTGCACTTGGGAACCGGCAGGTTGCTCCGCCGGTCCCGTCTTAGAGGTCTGAGCGCGGTCTCCGCCGGCAGACGCTGACGCTGCATGGGGGCGGGGTCGCGCGCGCGCGCGCGCAGCGCACTGATTGGATGTCCCGGAGGGGCGGGGCCTTCTCGGCTCCCGCGCTCCCGGGGCTCGTCTTCCCCTCCCTCACGTCTCTGAGCTGAGTTGCGGGCCGCCATCTTCTGCGGTGCCTTGCTGCGCAGTGCTCTCTCTCTCTCAGGTAGGCGTTTTCGTTTTTCTTGCGGGATTGCTCACACAGAGTTTGGCCTGGCCCCCCGGTATTACGTCCCCTCCTCCTCCTCCTCCTCCTCCTGCCTCCTCGCTCCTGCACATCTTTAATGTGCTGGTTTTGTATTAACCATTTCCTGTGTCTCTGGTTAATGAGGGGGGGGGGGGGAAGGGGGGTTTGTATGTTATGTTGTATGTTGGTTTAGGTATTATGTGCCTGGATTGACGCCTGTCCCTCTCCCTTTGTGTCTTTCAGATCCTGGGATCCCGTCTGGCAGGGCTCTCCCGGTCTTATATACCTGGCTCGTGGGGGGTGTTTTTTCATTGCTATATTTATGCTATTCCCCTGGGTCAGGATCTTGTGACAATCTTTAGACAATTGTTAGGTTATTAAGGGGCATCCCGGGTCGCGTACCGCATAAATCCCTGGGTTCTGCGAATACCATAAATTTCACCACATGGAGGCTGCCACAGATACCGGGAATGGTTCTTCGGGACAATCCAAGGTGTGCGGGGGTTGTGGGACTCCGCTCCAGGGAGATGATGTCATTTTGTGTATCCCTTGTGCACAGCAGAACATTGCACGGCAGTCCAGTACTCCGGTGCCTAGCACTTCTTCAGCCGCGCCATCTCCCTCTCCCCCTCGCTTATTCCGGGCCCCGTGTGACGTTGTCCTGGGCGGGGATTCGCAGTCTGAGGTATGTGCCCGCTTGACCAGCCTTGAGAAGCGGTTTTCTGCTATAGCCGCTCAGAAGGCTTCAGCTAAGCGGAAGCATCTGTCTCCGCCTCCGCCGGATTCAGATGAGGAAGTGGTGGGAGATCTGGATTGGTCGGATCGTCCCCGTGAAGGTGGTGAGCTCATTGAGGAAGAGGATTCTGATGTTCAGCAGTCGCTGGGTTCTGAGGGGGATCAGGCTGATGGCCTCCCTCTCGATTCCGCTACCATTCTGAGCCAGATGTTTGAGGTTTTGGATTTGGAGCCTCCGGTGGTTGCTCCTAGGCCTAAGGGTCAGCTTTTTGGGGTGTCCAAGCAGCGTTTGGAGTTTCCCAGCCAACAGCATTTTGAAGAAATTGTTTTCAAGCAATGGGAGCAACCTACACGTCTTGTTGGTGTGCCGTCTAGCTGGGATAGGAAGTATCCCTTCCCGGCGGAATTGATGAAGCGTTGGTCTGTCCCCCCTGAGGTAGATACTCCGGTCTTGGGACTGTCCAACACGGCGGTCGTGCATTCCCCTGACACGACTTCGCTCAGGGACGGCGAGGATCGCCGGGTTGATCAGCTTGCCCGTCATGGTTTTGTATGTGCGGGTTCGGTGTTAAGGCCTGTCTGTGCTTCGGCTCTTTTGACTTTTGCTGTCAGGTCTATTGTCAGGGACTTGGGGGTGGATCTCGAGCCCACCAGTGATGAGTCCCTTGGGCTTAAGCGCTGCGATTCTTTTTTGTCTTTTATCCTGGCCGCTCAGGAGGATGCCATGTTGATGTGTGGCAGGGCTACTGCCTTGCTGGTGGCTATCCGGCGCTGTGTGTGGTTGAGACAGTGGACGGCCGATTTTAATTCTAAAAGATCGCTCACGGCTCTGCCCTTTTTGGGTTTGAGGCTTTTTGGTGAGAGGCTGGATTCTGTTGCCAAGGGAGGTAAGTTACCTCAACGCAAGAAATTTCGCCGTTCCTTTCGGGGGATGGTCTCGTTCAATCCGTCCTTTCGGGGAGTCGGAGCCGGTAGGGGTGCGGGCTCCTCGGCCCCCAGGGGCGCCAGTTGGAATAGGGGCAGAGGCCGTGGCCGCCCCACTCGCGTCTGGGGTGCCAAGCCCAAGCCGGTTGCCAAGCCCACCCAGCAATGAGGGGGCGCCCTCACCCGTTCGGGTGGGGGGACGGTTGCAACTTTTCTCCCGGGTGTGGGACCAGGAAGTCCCGGACAGATGGATCCGGGAGGTGGTTTCGGCCGGTTACAAGTTGGAGTTCGAGTCCCGTCCTCCTCCAAGGTTCTTCAGGTCTCGGGTGTCTTTGGATCCTTTGGCCGCGCAGGGGCTCCTGGCGGCAGTAAGGAATCTTCTAGATTTAGCTGTCATTTGCCCGGTTCCTTCTTCAGAGGTAGGGCGCGGGTTTTACTCCAATTTCTTCACGGTTCCCAAAAAGGACGGGTCCTTCCGTCCTATTCTGGATTTGAAGTTTCTCAACAGGTTTATTCGTCCTCGGAAGTTCCGCATGGAAACCCTGCGGTCTGCGATCGGTTCGCTTCGGCAGGGGGACTTTATGACGTCCATAGACATCAAGGATGCGTACCTGCACGTGCCGATCTTTCCTGCTCATCAGCGGTTCCTTCGCTTCGTGGTGGGGGATCGGCATTTTCAGTTTGTGGCTCTTCCATTCGGCCTCACCTCTGCTCCGAGAGTGTTCACCAAGGTGTTGGCAGGGGTGATGGCCCTGCTCAGAGCTCAGGGGATTCGCATTGTGCCTTACCTGGACGATCTTCTCATCATGGCTCCTTCCTTCAGTCAAGCAGAGGGGGTCACCAGCACGGTGGTGTCTATGTTGGAAAGGTTCGGCTGGGTGATCAATTATCCCAAGACCTTGCTGGTTCCGGCCAGGGTGGTGACCTTTCTGGGGATGTCGTTGGACTCCTGCCAGCACAGAGTGTTTCTCCCTCAGGCCAAGGTTCTGATGATTCAGGAATTGGCCCAGCTGCTCCTCTCCCATCCTCATCCGTCCATTCGTCTGGGGATGAGACTGGTGGAGTTGATGGTGGCCTCGTTCGAGGCAGTTCCCTTTGCTCAGTTTCATACAAGGCCTCTTCAACTTCATCTTTTGGCGTCTTGGAACCGGTGTCCGGGGTCGTTGGATCGGTCCTTCCGGTTGTCCCCTCGGGTTCGGCAGTCCCTTCTGTGGTGGTTGGTCTCGGACAACCTTCTGAAGGGCAGGTCGTTTCTGACTCCACTTTGGGAAACTGTCACCACGGATGCCAGTTTGTCAGGTTGGGGAGGTTTTTGGAAGGATCTTCGGTTTCAGGGGCAGTGGGACCCTCAGGAGGCCCACTTGCCCATCAATGTTCTGGAATTGCGAGCCATCAGGTTGGTTCTGTCTCGCTTGACGCATCATTTACTAGGTCTGCCGGTTCAGGTTCGCTCAGACAATCAGACGGCGGTTGCTTACATCAATCACCAAGGGGGGACTCGCAGTCTGGATGCCCACAGGGAGGTGTCTCTGATTTTGGTCTGGGCGGAGACTCATGTCCCTTGCATCTCGGCAGTTTACATTCCGGGAGTGGAAAACACAGAGGCGGATTTTCTGAGCCGGTGTGTGTCCCGTCGGGGGGAGTGGTCTCTCCATCCCCAGGTGTTTCGGTCCCTTTGTCTCCGGTGGGGGACGCCGGAGGTGGATCTGTTTGCCTCTCGTCACAATCACAAGCTTCCGTCCTTTGTGTCTCTGTCCCGGGACCCTCTGGCTCTGGCGGTGGATGCCATGACCCTGAGCTGGAGGGACCTGGGGTTTCTTTATCTGTTTCCTCCGATTCCCATGCTAGGCAGGGTTCTGCGAAAGTTGGTTCTGGAGGGAGTTCCCGCCATTCTCGTGGCTCCAAGATGGCCAAGGCGGGTGTGGTTCGCGGACATCGTTCGTCTGGCCGTAGATCAGTTCGATCTGCCTCCTCGGCCAGATCTTCTTACTCAGGGTCAACTATGTTACCCCAGTTTACAAACGCTGGCTTTGACGGCTTGGCTGCTGAAACCTCCATCTTAAAGGAGGAGGGTCTTTCGGATGCGGTCATTCAGACTCTTATTAGTGCCAGGAAGAGATCTTCTTCTTCCATCTATTACAGGTATTGGAGATCTTATATTGATTGGTGTGAGGCTAGGTCTTAGCCTTGCCGGGTCTTTTCGGTGTCTAGGATTTTGGAGTTTCTTCAGTCGGGGCTGGATTCCGGTCTTCAGCTGAGTACCTTGAAGGGGCAGGTTTCTGCTTTGTCTATTTTTTTCCAGAGATCTTTTGCTAGTCATTCCTTGGTCAAGACTTTTTTCCAGGGGGTTTCGCATGTGCGGCCTCCTAGGAAGCCTTTGCTCCCAGTGTGGGATTTGAATTTGGTTCTCTCTGCTCTTAAGGCTCCTCCTTTTGAGCCTTTGCGGGATGTTGCTTTGTCCATTCTTACTCAGAAGGTTGCCTTTCTGGTGGCCATCACTTCAGTTCGGCGTGTTTCAGAGCTTGCAGCTTTGTCTATTCAGGCTCCTTATTTTGAGGATCATCAGGACAAAGTGGTTTTTCGATACAAGTCAGATTTTCTCCCTAAAGTGGTCTCTGCTTTTCATCTTAACCAGGACATTGTTCTTCCTTCCTTGTGTCCTAAGCCTAAGAATGTCAAGGAGAGTGCTTTGCACTGCTTGGATGTGGTATGTTGTGTCAGGTACTATCTACGTGCTACGTCTTCTTTTCGTAAGACTGATGCCTTTTTCGTTGTGCCATGTGGGCCTAGGAAGGGTTTGGCTCCGGCCAAATCTTCCATTAGTAAATGGATTCGTCAGGCCATTGTTGGTGCTTATTCGGCTAAAGGGAAGGATCCTCCTTTCCGTGTTACGGCTCACTCTACTCGTGCGGTTGGTGCGTCCTGGGCTTTTCAGCACCAGGCTTCGGTTGAACAAGTGTGTAAGGCTGCAACTTGGTCTTCTGTTCATACTTTTTCTAAGTTCCATAAGGTTGATGTGCGGGCCTCAGCGGATGCTGTTTTTGGCCGCAAGGTTTTGCAGGCTGCAGTGGTTTGAGTTTTTTCTGCGTTATTGCCTGATTCGGATACCCACCCTTTTCTGGACACTGCTGTTGGATGTCCCTAGTGTAATTATTAATGTTTGAAGTGGGGTGTGTGACATACTTAGAATAATACCCATTTTACAGGTGAGTATTCACAAAATGGTATTATAAGTATGTCACACACCCCACTTCACCCGCCCTTTTCGGTATCCTGGCTCTTTATTTGGTGAAGTTTAGTTCTTTACGTTGAGGGTTACATGGTTTGGTTCTGGTACCTTGTCTTACTGCTGTTCTAATACTGGGAGGTTCTTGGGAGGTACCAGGTATGTATAGACCGGGAGGGGCCTGTTGAAGTTTTTGGAGAGTTCTCTGCAATACTGCCACCTAGCGGTGCGTTAACCCTAGTGTAATTATTAATGTTTGAAGTGGGGTGTGTGACATACTTATAATACCCATTTTACAGGTGAGTATTCACAAAATGGTATTTTTATTGTTAAAACTGTTCATTAGCAATGATTGTCACTTTCCTGTTTGTCCGTATTTTAGAATATGCTGTCCCCGTTATGGTGAGAGGAAACAGAAGGAGATTGATTGGGGTAAACGCTGCGTGGATAAGTTTGATATCATCGGTATTATTGGAGAAGGCACTTATGGACAGGTTTACAAAGCCAAGGACAAGGATACTGGTATATATATATATTTTTTAACTTTGTTTCTTTAGGCAATATAACACCCTTGCCTCAGTCTCTAATTTTCTTTATCAATCTTTTTATTGCTTTTTCCATGACAAGACAATATTGTGGTACAAGGAAGCAGTTTGTAACATTACATACAATGTTGTCAATAATAGCAAAATGTATACAGCATCGTTACTGGCCTCATTGATCGGTTTATTCAGGTAACAGGAAGTAACACATGATGCATTTTAAGACCATAAAGGTGTGGTTCTAGAAGGGTTCGAATTAGGGGGGTGTGGGGGGGTGGATTGTGGTCCCCGGTCTGCTCCTGTCCGGCCCTTGTTCCATTGATTAGTGCTATTGTCGAAAGGTCTGGGGGCAGCGTACTGGACCCAAGGCTCCCAAATGCTTAAAGCGGACCTTCACCCTGAATAAGGGCATATCTTATGTTTCCCACACCCTGTACTTACAGATTGCTCACATTAAAAATCATCTTACCTGCAACTACTGCATGTTATGAGCATTTAACCATCCAAGATGGCGGCTCATGGAGCGTCAGGCAGCCTGCAAACAGGAAGTGTCTTATTGTGTTGCTCTGCATTCTGGGTTTGCTGTCCTTTCCCTGACCCCAGCTCTGCTCTCTGTGCAAAGCTACAGCTATAAACCCGCCCCCTGCACTTTATCCCGCTCTCCTCTCCTCAATATGTGATGCTTCTTAGGTAAGATGGCGGCGCCTGTATCCTTGGGTCCTGTACAGAGTTGAAGCCCAATGGGGGAAAGAATAATAAGTAAAATGACTATAAAGTAAAATATATTAATTTTAGATGCTGGGGAATAGTTTCTTTAAGGGTTTGGACTTTTCATTAAATCACGGTGAGGGTCCAGTTTAAGAAGTAGTCATGTCTATCATTTAGTATGCTGCTGAGCTTTTCATTGATAAAGAATACATTTATTCTGGCTTTAACTTCTGTAATAAAGCCTAATTGCTGTTTCCAGTCCTTTGCTATTGTCTGTTTAGTAGCCAACATAATGAATGCGAAAAGTTTGTTTTGTATATGGTTAAACCGGACCTTCACCATGATTTATTGCAAAGCCCAAACCCTTATAAAACGATTCCCCAGCATCTAAAATGTATATATTCTAAGTATGTCACACACCCCGCTTCAAGATATCCATAACTTGTGGGTAATACTGACCTGTAGAGGGCGATCTGCAGAGATGACAGGAAAAAGAAAGCCCCTCCCAGTCCATAAATACCTGGGACCTCCCACTCATTCCCCAGTCTTCATCTCTGCAGACGGCGAGCAAGTCAGAAGATGTGGTCTCCTCCTTGCACAGGGGGATTTCAGGTAGCCGGGATGACTCCCGGCCCTTTAGTGATCTATTTCCACCCGGATCCCTTTTTTTTCTGTTACCTCATGCCTCCCAGCCTAGGCTGACGGTCCGGGTGAGGGTAGAAAAGCACCCTAGGTGCTTAAGAGCAAATGCTCTCCCGTGAGACCCTATATAAGAGGGTAGGCGGTCATCCGGGACGGTGACCCCAGTTTGGGATGCCCCGTCCCTTGGCCTTACACTTTGGGTGGTCCCCCCCCCCTTTGGGTAATGCCCCTCTCTCTAGCGGGATAGCGGAGGGTAGGAGCAGGGCCCCTTATTCGGTGTTAGGTCCAAATTTTGTAATCATTAATTCTTAATTATGTTTTAATGTATTCATTTATTATATTTTCCCAATAGTTATTAACTTATTTATTACTTCATAACAGCATGTATTTCTCTGTCAAAACGGCGCTGTGGCCACCATTCTTATGCAGGCTTTCTCCCTGAGGTAAAAGGGGCGGGGCCGGGCTTTAGGCGCGAGCCGCGGCCCCCACCCTTCTATTTGGCGCTGATGCGGCTTGGATTCTGAGCGAGGAGCGGGGCCGGGCGTCAAGAGTCAAAGCCACGGCCCGCTCCCCTCCTTCTGGTCTCTTCTGAGACCGGCGCCGCGGCCGCACATGGCTGCGGTGCCGGCCTTTTTGCATTGTCATGGCGGAGGGGAGCTTCTCCCCTCATGCTTTCACTCTTGGGGGCGGGGCCGGGCTTTCCAGCGCTGCGGCCCGCCCCTGTGTCACAGGCACCGCTGAGGTGCTTTTTCTCTGTGCCTGTTTCCTCAGAAGGGGGCGGAGCTTGGCGCTTCGTGCTCTGTGCGCTGGCCACGCCCCCTTCTCTCCTCAGAGCTGCTCTTTACCTCACGGCGAGAGGAAGCTGTCTTCAGGACCACAGTGAGTGGCCCGGTGGGCCCCCCCTTCTGTCCCATTACCTATAATTATATATTTTGATGTCATATATATATATATATATATATATATATATATATATATATATATATATATATATATATTTATATATTTATTTTATACTCCGCTTTTCTTATTAGCCTTTTTTATTATGTCTTTCAGATATAACCTACAGTGGTGTTAGGGGGTTTCTCCCGGTCCTAGGGTCCCTGGGTTCTTAATTGGCTTATTGCAAATCCTCCCACTTGGGACATTAAAGGGACATCCCGGGTTGCTTATATGCGTAATTCCCTTGGTCATAGCGACTACCTATAAGTTCACCGTATGGAGGCATCCCCGGATACTGGGCTCGGGCTCCCCTCGGGGCAATCCCGGAAGTGTATGGGGTGTGGGGCATCCCTTACTGGGGATGATGTACTTCTGTGTATACCATGTGCACAGCAGACTATTATGCGGCAGTCCGAACCCCAGGCGTCTGGGTCAGCACAGCCGGTCGCTTCCCCTCCCCCTCCCAGCTTGATACGTACCCCGTGTGACGTGATTGGCCAACCTTGAAAAATTATTCTCCAGCGCGGTCGCCCGAAAGGCTCCGGCTAAGAGAAAGCATTTGTCACCGGCCTCGCCGGTGGTTGACTTTGATGATGTGGATAATCTGGATTGGTCCGATTACTCCCCACTGGAGGAAGGGGAGGTATATGAGGAATCAGATAATTCAGACGATCAGCGGTTTGTTGGCGCTGATACCGAGCGGGACTTGGGGAGATCCTCGGATACTCCTAACGTTCTGGCTCAGATGTTTGAGGTTTTGGCTATTTCTCCTCCTGAGGCGGCTCCACAGCAAAAGGGGGAGTTTTTCGAGGAATCCAGGCCGCGCTTGGAATTTCCTAATCAAAAGCATTTTGTTGGAATTATTACTAAGGAATGGGAGAGGCCTGCTCGGCTCCCAGGTATTCCTCAGGGTTGGGACAAAAAATATCCCTTCCCTTTGGATACGGTTAAGCGTTGGGCGTCCCCTCCCGAGGTGGATGCACCGATTCTGGGTTTGTCCAACACTGCTGTTTTAAATACCCCTGATTGTTCCACTCTCAAAGATGGTGAGGATAAACTCATTGACCAGATGGCTTGTCATGGTTTTGCCAGTGTTGGATCAGCCATGCGGCCTGTTTGTGCTTTGGCGCTGATGGTGGTGGCTACCAGGTCGGTGGTCAGGGAACTGTTGACTTCTTCCGGGCTTGATCCGGGTAGTGACGAGTTCCTTGGCCTTAAAAGGTGTGAATTGTTTTTGTCATTTGTACTAGCCGCCTTGGATGACACTCTGATGATGTGTGGCAGGACGTCGGCTCTGCTGGTGACTATTCGGCGTTCGGTTTGGTTGCGCCAGTGGGCGGCTGATTTTGTGTCAAAAAAGTCGCTGACGGCTCTTCCCTTTGTGGGATTACGGCTCTTTGGAGAGAAATTGGATTCCGTCGCCAAAGGCGGTAAGTTACCTCAACGCAAGAAACAACGCTGTCCCTTTCGGGGGGCGGTTTCCTTTGCTCCTTCCTTTCGTGGGGCCAGAGCTGGCAGAGGATTTGCTTTCCCCTCATCCAGAGGAGATTCCGGGAACAGGGGCAGAGGACGTGCCCGTCCAGGATACAGCTGGGGCTCTTAAGCCCAAACCTGCTGCTAAGCCAGCTCAGCAATGAGGGGGCGCCCTCACCCAGGTGGGTGGGGGGACGGCTGCAACACTTCTCCCAGGTCTGGGATCGGGAGTTCTCGGACAGATGGATTCGGGAAGTGGTGACTTCCGGTTACAAGCTGGAGTTCGAGTTCCGGCCCCCTCACAGATTCTTCAGGTCTCGCGTGCCTTCGGACTCTCTGGCCGCGCAGGGGCTCCAGGTGGCAGTAAAGAGTCTTCTGGATATGGCAGTCATTTGCCCAGTGCCCCCCTCAGACCAGGGCCGGGGCTTTTATTCCAATCTGTTCACGGTACCCAAGAAGGATGACTCTTTTTCGACCCATCCTGGATCTGAAGATACTCAACAGGTTCGTCCGTCCGCGGAAATTCCGCATGGAAACGCTGCGTTCAGCTATCCACTCTCTTCGTCAGGGGGACTTTCTGACGTCCATAAACATAAAGGACGCTTACCTGCATGTTCCGATTTTTCCAGTGCAACAGAGGTTTCTCAGGTTCGTGGTGGAGGATCGGCATTTTCAGTTTGTGGCTCTTCCTTTCGGTCTTACCTCGGCTCCACGGGTTTTCACCAAGGTGCTGGCTGGGGTGATGGCTCTACTCAGAGCCCAGGGTATACGCATTGTGCCTTATCTGGACAATCTTCTCATTATGGAGTCTTCCTTCAGCCAAGCAGAGTTGGACACCAGGACGGTGGTATCCACTCTGGAGAGATTCGGTTGTGTGATCAACTACCCCAAGTTCTCCCTTTCTCCGTCCAGGGTAGTGACCTTTCTGGGAATGTCTCTGGATACTTCCCAGGCCAGGGTGTTTCTTCCTCAGTCCAAGGTTCTTTTGATTCAGGATTTGGTTCGGCTTCTCTTGTCCATCCCTCGTCCGGCCATCCAGCTAGGGATGAGACTGGTGGGATTGATGGTGGTCTCATTCGAGGCAGTTCCCTTTGCTCAGTTTCACACAAGGACGCTCCAGCTCCATCTGTTGGCGGTTTGGGACAGGTCTCCACTGTCGTTGGATCAGTCCTTCCTGATGACCCCCCGGGTTCGGCGCTCCCTTCACTGGTGGCTGAATTCAGTCAATCTGTTGAAGGGCAGATCCTTTCTGGCCCCTTGTTGGGAGACGGTCACCACAGATGCCAGTCTATCAGGATGGGGGGTTTCTGGAAGGATCTTCAGTTTCAGGGTCTGTGGGGGCCTCAGGAGGCTCACGAGCCCATCAATGTCCTGGAATTGAGAGCCATCAGGTTGGTTCTGTTTCGCTTGACTCATCAGTTGCAGGGCTTGCCAGTTCAGGTTCGGTCGGACAATCGGACGGCAGTTGCCTACATCAATCACCAGGGAGGGACTCTCAGCAGGAGTGCCCTCAGGGAAGTGTCTTTGATTCTGGACTGGGCGGAGAGCCATGTCCCGTGCATCTCGGCAGTTTACATTCCGGGAGTGGAGAACACGGAGGCGGACTCTCTGAGCAGGTCCTCATCTCGCCAGGGGGAGTGGTCTCTCAGTCCCACGGTGTTTCGCTTGATTTGTCTCATGTGGGGGTTTCCGGTGGTGGACCTCTTTGCCTCTCGTCACAATCACAAACTTCCGTTATTTGTGTCTCTCTCGAAGGATCCACTGGCTCTAGCAGTGGATGCCATGTCCCTGAACTGGAGGGATCTGGGGTTTCTGTACCTGTTCCCTCCGTTTCCCATGGCGGCCAGAGTGGTGCGCAAGCTGGCCCTGGAGGGCGCGTCAGCAATTCTGGTGGCCCCAAGGTGGCCAAGACAGGTTTGGTTCGCAGACGTGGTAAGATTGGCAGAGGATGAGTTCGTTCTGCCCCTGCTGCCGGATCTGCTCACCCAGGGTCAACTATGTTATCCCAATTTACCATCGTTGGCTTTGACGGTGTGGCTGCTGAAACCTCCATCTTGAAGGAGGAAGGTCTTTGCGATGCGGTGATTCGAACTCTTATTAGTGCTAGGAAGCGGTCTTCCTCTACCGTTTACTATAGGACTTGGAGGTCTTATATTGATTGGTGTGAGGTCAGGGCTTTCCCTTGTAGGGAATTTTCTATTTCCAGAATCCTGGAGTTTCTTCAACATGGTCTGGATCTGGGGCTCCAGCTTAGTACTCTGAAGGGGCAGGTTTCTGCCCTGGCGGTGTTCTTTCAAAGGTCCTTTGCGCTTCATCCTTTGGTCAAGACTTTTTTCCAGGGGGTTACGCATGTTCGGCCTCCTAGGAAGCCGTTGGTTCCAGTTTGGGATTTGAACTTGGTTCTTTCTGCTCTTCAGGGTCCTCCGTTTGAGCCCTTGCATGATGTTGCCTTGTCTTCGCTTACGCAGAAGGTGGCTTTTTTGGTAGCTATCACTTCTGTTCGGCGTGTCTGGGTTGGCGGCTTTGTCCATTCAAGCTCCGTACTTTGAGAGGCATCAGGACAAGGTGGTTTTTCGTTTTAAGCCGGATTTCCTTCCTAAGGTGGTTTCTGCTTTTCACCTAAATCAGGACATTGTTCTGCCCTCTTTGTCCTAATCCCAGCAACGACAAGGAGAGGGCTCTGCATTCTTTGGATGTGGTTCGCGTTGTGAAGTACTATTTGGTGGTAACGTCTTCCTTTCGTAAGACTGATGCCTTTTTTGTGGTGCCCTCTGGGCCTAGGAAGGGTTTTGTGCCCGCCAAGTCTTCCATTAGTAAATGGATTCATCAGGCCATTGTTGGGGCCTATTCTGCTAAGGGGAGGAGTCCCCCTTTTCGTGTTGCTGCTCATTCTACTCGTGCGGTTGGGGCGTCCTGGGCCTTCCAGCACCAGGCCTCTGTTGAGCAAGTTAGTAAGACTGCTACTTGGTCTTCTGTTCACACTTTTTTTCCAAGTTTTACAAGGTTGATGTTTGGGCCTCAGCGGATGCTGTGTTTGGCCGCAAAGTTCTGCAGGCTGCAGTGGTTTAAGTTGTGCTTTATTGCCTTGTTTTGGATCCCCGCCCTTTATGGACACTGCTAGATGTCCCACAAGTTATGGATATCTTGAAGCGGGGTGTGTGACATACTTAAAATAATACCATTTTGTGAATACTCACCTGTAAAATGGGTATTGTAAGTATGTCACACACCCTGCCTCACCCCGCCCTTTTTTGTATTCTGGATCCTTTATATTGTGAACTTTGCGTTGTTATGACTTATATTTGGCTCTTCCTGGTCCCTTTCCTTACTGCTATCTTTATACTGGGGAATGAGTGGGAGGTCCCAGGTATTTATGGACCGGGAGGGGCTTTCTTTTTCCTGTCATCTCTGCAGATCGCCCTCTACAGGTCAGTATTACCCACAAGTTATGGATATCTTGAAGCGGGGTGTGTGACATACTTACAATACCCATTTTACAGGTGAGTATTCACAAAATGGTATTATTTTAAGTTTTTAGTCACTTATTATTCATTCCCCCACTGGACTGCAACTCTGTTCAGGACTTTAGGATGCGGGTGCCGCATCACACTTACTGAGGAGAGGAGAGTGGGATAAGGTACACGGGGGCAGGTTATAGAGCAGACAGAGCAGAGCTGGGGTCAGGAAAAAGTCAGCAATCCCAGAATGCAGAGCAGCACAGTCAGAAGGCACTTCCTGTTTGCAGGCTGCCTGATGTTACATGAGCCATCTTGGATGTTTAAAGGCCCATAACATGCAGTAGATGCAGGTGGGATAATTTTTAATGTGAGCAATCTGTATGTACAGGGTGTGGGAAACATATAAGATAGACTCTTATTCAGGGTGAAGGTCCGGATTAATGTGAGCAATCTGTATGTACAGGGTGTGGGAAACATATAAGATAGACTCTTATTCAGGGTGAAGGTCCTCTTTAAGTTCAGGTGCTTTGTAGCGTAATAGCGCCATCCATGGGTCTCGTTTCGGTGTGACTCCCAGGATTCTCCCAACCATTCTAAAGACCTGCTGCCATAGCCTTCAGTCTCTAATTTTACTCCTCCTTAGTCTGTGCTGGGGCTCAGCAGCTGTTGTTAAACCCGGACCTTCAACATGATTTAATGAAAAGCCCAAACCCTTAAAAAACATTCCCCAGCATCCAAAATTATTATATTTAGTTTTAGTCACTTTTTTTTTTTTTTATTAGTTTTTATTTATGCTTTTTAAATTGTGCAATAAAACAATACAATTGCAGTAAAACAATACAATTACAATCATAAGTACTACCGCTCTTATACTACAATTACAACTATAATTGTAACCACCCATAGCAACGTACATACACACCAGCCATTATTCACACCACAGTCACTCTCAGGCTCACCTGCTTAAATTGAGCTCATCTTATGGAGAATACGTTTTATCCCTGGAGGATGAGCCACCGGTAGTCCCTAGCCACTAGTGGAGTTGGGGGCATTAAGCCACGTTCCCCATACTCGCTCAAACTTGTTCGGACATCCCCTGGCCTGGTAGGTCAGCTTATACAGAATCAGTTTACCGTTTATCAAGCTCTTCCAACCTGAAAGACTTGGTTTGTTTGGATGTTTCCAGTTTAAAAGAAGGCATTTCCTCGCATAAAACATTAGTACACGTAACAGGATTTTTTGCGGGCCATCATCCAACATGGGTTCTACCACACTTAATAGACAGAGGGATGCTGACTTCCTCATAGGGAGGCCCAATGAGATCGAAATAAAGTCAGACACCCCATCCCAGAATGCAGAAATAATCGGACATTCCCAGATCATGTGCAGCAAAGAGCCGACAACAGTGTTGCACCTAGGGCAAAGGTCTGTTTCTGCCAGGCCCATCCTTTTCAACCTAACTGGGGTTAGATACACCTGATGAAGCCATTTGGCCTGGATCAGCCTATCTCTAGCATCTATAACAGAGGAATACAGGTTATCAACAGCTTCTTCCCAATCCTTCTGGTCCACACCTGGGATCAATTCTTCCCATTTCCTCTGTGCTTTTTCTAAAGGGAATGGTTGGCTTAGAAGGAGGGCATTATATAACGTAGAGGTGGGCTTGCTTATATCCTTAGATCTTATCAGGGACTCAATCGGTGATTCCAGCAGTTGCAGTCCCACAATAGGGATCTGGGATCTTAGGGCGTGCCGGAGCTGTAGGTACCTGAGGCACAGCTGGTCGTATGTCATCAGAGTCCCTCCAATGAATAGCTGCGCTAATGAGATTATTCCCCGTTTTTTCCAAAAAATTGTGTCAGGAAGGGCCCTCAATTCTGGCAAATTAGGGTTATCCCAGAGAGGGGTATTGGGAGACCATTCAGAAGGCGATCGGGGGGGGGGGGGGTTCCTCATAGCCTGTACCTTCTGCCACACATATAGTGTCGCTCTCATACAGGTAGTGGCGTGCGGGAGACCCCTTGTTCCCCTGTACACCAGACTCTGCAAAGGGAGCACTGGGCCCAACAGAGAGGACTCAAGAGCCACCACCGGGTTACCAACGGGGGGGGTTAATCCACCACGTAGTGTATACCAACTGTGCGGCATAAAAATACAGCATCATGTGCGGTGCGGCCAAACCACCCAATCCCGACGGGGCTTTAAGGATGGTTCTGTTAATTTTGGGGGGAGAGACCCCCCATATGAACCCGAATATGATGGAGTCCAAAAGTCGGAAGTGTGAGGCCGGCAGCACCACAGGCGACGCCTGGTACAGATATAGGAACTTGGGGAGAAAGATCATTTTGATTATATTAATACGACCAATGACTGATAGAGGGAGAGCCGCCCACTGGGCCACTTTTCTCCTGAGGGCACCAACCACTGGGCAGATATTCAGTTCGATAAGTTTAGAAGGGTTCGCATGCATGACAATTCCCAAGTATTTAAAGTTTTCTACTCTCCGAAGCGAGGATACCGGTGAAATCTGCATTCCCCCTGGTTCATCCACCACATATAAGCTGGATTTCTCCCAGTTAACCTTAAGGCCTGAAAATGAAAGTTTTAGTCACTTATTATTTATTCTTTCCCCCACTGGGCTGCAACTCTGTTCAGGAGTCTTGACATACTGACTCAGAAGCATCACATACTGAGGAGAGGAGAGCAGGATAAAGTTCAGGGAGCTGGGTTATAGCTGTGTTTTGCACAAACAGAGCAGAGCTGGGGGTCAGGAAAAGGACAGCAATCCCAGAATGCCGAGCGACAGTCGGACACCTCCTGTTTGCAGGCTGCTTGACGCTCAATGAGCCGCCATCTTGGATCTTTACACTATCCTGGGTTTTGGTCCAGTTCTGCGGGGCCCGCTGTGTGAAACCCCCCAGAACGCCCAAAAAAAACCTCACCTCACCCCGCGCCTACGCGAGCGCTCGTCCAATCAGAGCGCTCAGAGCCTCTGTGGTATGTACGGACAAGCGACAGACAACCACAGCAGCTCTGAGCACGCTGGAGGCCGCCTCTCGCACTTCCTTCTAACAGGGAGCGCGCCCGCGCCGGCCATTCACAAACGGCCGGCGCGGGTGCGCGTCCTGCTAGATAGAAGCGCGAGAGGCGGCCGCGGCTCGCGCATGCGCTGTTGGAACGGGGAGAAGGTAAGGTTTGTGGGCGTCCTGCGGGGTTTCACACAGCGGGGCATCCTGATTTCAGATGCCCTGCAGGGAGGGAGCTGGTCAGCCATGGGTGTTGGTCCACTTTAAAGGCTCATAACATGCAGTAGATGCAGGTAGGATGATTTTTAATGTGAGCAATCTGTATGTACAGGGTGTGGGAAACATATAAGATAGGCTCTTATTCATGGAGAAGGTCTGGATTAATGTGGGCAATCTGTATGTACAGGGTGTGGGAAACATATAAGATAAGACTCTTATTCAGGGTGAAGGACCAGATTAATGTGAGCAATCTGTATGTACAGGGTGGGGGAAACATATAAGATAGGCTCTTATTCAGGGTGAAGGTCCGGATTAATGTGAGCAATCTGTATGTACAGGGTGGGGGAAACATATAAGATAGGCTCTTATTCAGGGTGAAGGTCCGCTTTAACAGTCAGCGCCTCGTGTGATACAGAAGGGTATAAATGGTTAAAATGCTTCTGTGGGCTTCACTGTTTACTGCTCTGTTCTCACTTCTGGTTTAAACTGTTTGTTCTTGTCGGGTACAGTGAAGCCAGGTATTTGCACTGCATTTACCCAGTGTTCTCTCCTTCTGTGTTTTACTATAGAGAACAATGCCCAACTCTAGCTATAATTATATCGTTTTGCATACTGTGAGATTTTTTTTTACAGTCTTTGACCTCATTGGGTAGATTTAGCTATAAACCAAACATGATGTCTAGAAGTGGATTAAAACCCATAGCATTCTACCCCTGGGGCATCCTATAACAGAATGCCTTGCTGCATGCTCTCTCAAAACTGCGATGAGGTGCAGCCGGCTGGCTGCATCCCTGGTACAACGTTTGGGCGCGCACGGCCGAACAGCAGCCATGGATGCTGTGGCAGTCATGTCACGGACCCGCTGGGATCAGGTAAGATCACACAGCAGGGCATCTGGTATAGGATTCCCTGGGGTAGCCTAGCATTCGGACCTAAAATCTTTTAGATTCCAGGCCGGCCGCGGTGGGGGTTCACCCGCTTTAAAGTGGACCAAAACCCAGGATTTTGACTATCCTGGGTTTTGGTCCTTTCCCCCTGTGAAACCCCCCAGATCGCTGATGTCAGCTTATCTTTTCCCAGTCTTACGGCGCATGAGAGACTGCTCATCCAATCGCTGCTCATCCGTGGGTTTTGGTTCACTTTAAGGATCTGTTATGTAACACATCATTTTCTATGGGCCTCACCATACTCTTACACCCTCTCCCTTTGTGTAGCATACCCCCCCCCCCCCCCCAAAAAAAAAAAATCTATCTATTGGCTGCTAGAATTATTCAGGCAGGTTTTCAAAAATTTCATTTTCTAGCCCAGGATACGTATCAGAAGTTTTGAGATTTTTTTTTTAAGAAAAAAGAGATTGGGATCTGGAAAGGGATTTAACGATCATCCATAGAAATGTATGG
Source organism: Gastrophryne carolinensis (assembly GCA_027917425.1). Taxonomy (NCBI): domain Eukaryota; kingdom Metazoa; phylum Chordata; class Amphibia; order Anura; family Microhylidae; genus Gastrophryne; species Gastrophryne carolinensis. Next base: position 173,928,328 of record CM051243.1, read on the forward strand.
GAGAGCGCCAGGTAGTGAGAGGTAGGACATGGCGCTCTGCAAGGCTGAACGCCGGCGCTGTACGCTGAGGCTGGGATAATGATGAATCGTACGCTACATGGCGGCGTTCTAGTCGCTCACCAGATTCGGCTTCATAAATGTGGAACTGCGTGCCGTGTCCGGCGTTCACCTGCCGCTTACAAGGCACTACCTGGTGCTAGAGCTTCATGAATAAGGCTCAAAGTTTACATATCACAACCACAAGTACCGCAGGCACCAGCTACCACTAATATAAAATCGGGATGCCCCGCTGTGTGAAACCCCCCAGGACGCCCAGAAACCTTACCTGGATCCCGATCCAACGGCACATGCACGGGCCGCATCTCGCGTATCCCTCTAGCAGGGCACGGGCGCACTCCCTGTTGGAGGGAAACGCGAGATGCGGCCGCCAGCCTGCTCGGAGCCGCTGTGGTAAGACGTCTCATTGACGCGCATACCACAGCGGCTCCGAGCACACTGATTGGACGAGCATTTCTATTCACTCTTCCTTATCTAATTTAATTAAAAAGGAAAGGCAATTCCCTAAGTGTTTTTTTTTCTCTCATATTCTATTAAAGTGGACCAACACCCACAGCTGATCGGCTCCCTGCCTGCGGGGCACCCCGATTGGGGGTGCCCCGCTGTGTGAAGGATTCCCGCAAATCCTACCTGATCTCGTTCCAACAGCGCATGCGCGGGCCGCCGCCTCTCGCGCATCCTTCTAGCAGGGCCCGCGCCGGCCGTTTGTGAATGGCCGGTGCACTCCCTGTAAGAGGGATGCGCGAGAGGCAGCGGCGGTGGTGGCGGGCGCTCTCACCTTGTCCGTCGAAGGACCTCGCTTGTCCGTCGGCGGTGATTGGTGGAGCAAGTCACGTAGGAGCGGGGTCAGGTGTGTTTTTGGGTCTTTCTGGGGGTTTTCACACAGCGGGGATGCCCCGCAGAAGTGGTCCCAACACCCAGGATAGTGAAAATCCTGGGTGTTGGTCCGCTTTAAGTGTATATATTCCCTTTTGAAGAGACCGTCTGTGCTCCCTGGTACATATGTCCAAAATTCTTTTCCAGGCGGAAGGGCCTTCCTTCAAGTGGCCATCATGAAAGACTCGTGGAAATTTTACCTGTAAGAAACCATTACTTGTAAAAGTAATGGGAAATGTTTTGTACAATATGTTAGGAAGAAAATACAGTACAAAGTACATTTGACAAGTCCATTAACAATCTTGAAATAAGACAACTACCGGTGGAAAAGACAGCTAACAGCAATCACTAGACACGCCCCACCTCTAATAAGCATAGCGTAGTCAGGGGATGATACCCACCCACCAGAGCATCAATATACAACTTCCATATTTAGACGGAAGCAGGATTTACAAGACGTCCTTGGAGGGCAGCTCTCTCATTTGGAGTATCTGCAGGTGAGGCACTTTGTTCAAGCTGAAAGTTTGAAAGGGTAAGTGGATAGGGAGCCCACAGTGTTTGAAAGAGCGTTTGGGGGAGGGCCCTAGGAACCACCTCTTGTCATGGGCATATGGCATGCTGCTGGGGGGGGGGGGGGGGGGGTCCTGCTCCGGGGAGACCCTGGGAAGGAAAATGGGAGAGGGACTTGAACATGGAGTTGACGGAAGACGACTGGGGATGTATTTATCAGAGGGCATACAAGGGTCTGGCCAATTCCTCTACGCAAGAGACTAATTATAATCTAATCACTAGATGGTACAGGACTCCGAAGGTGCTACATAAAGTGTTTCCTGCTGTTCCGGATACCTGCTGGAGATGTAATCAGAGGGGAGCGGATGTGTTGCATATATGGTGGTCGTGCCCTTGTATAGTCCCTTTCTGGAAGGAAATTCATGGTATGATTGAGAAAATTGTGGGTCTCTCCCCGGACTGGGATCCTGCCTTCTACTTGCTGAACTGGCAAAGGGAGGGGCTGGGCGTGCGAGACCTGGGCCCTCTGGGGATCCATATAACTTTGTGATCTTATAAGCGCATTTTTAATTTTTTAAAAAAGGGAAAGAAAAGAGAGGAGGAAAAAGGCTAGAGAGGAAGAAGGTGTTTATGGAAAAACAAAGAAGTTGGTGAGGTATGAAGGGTGGGCAGAAAGGAGTGGAGGGGGGAAGGTAAACAGGAAGGAGAGTAAGTAGAGGAAGGTTGCAAATGGAAACTGAAGAGGGTCTGGCAGCTATGGTCCACCCAGAGAAACCTTTTGCTCCATCCCGACCACCGATTATTCCCAGGAGTCTGGCCTTGTGACTAGTTACATTGGAGAGAGTAACGCCCTAAATTCCGGACTACTTTGGGCAATGATCCAGGATGTCCAGGTGATGTTAAATTTAATGGGAAATGTTTTGCATTCTACCCCCCTTCGAATAACTGATTTATTATTAAAAAACACATGTAGTTGTATTTGTTAAAACTCATGTTGCTTTGGGAATGCCGGTGCACACCTATGGCTAAACTTCTATTCTCGGTTACTTTGCCAGGAGAACTTGTGGCCTTAAAGAAAGTGCGGCTGGATAATGAGAAGGAGGGCTTCCCTATTACTGCCATCCGAGAGATAAAAATTCTTCGCCAACTTATTCATCGCAGTGTTGTCAATATGAAAGAGATTGTCACCGACAAGCAGGATGCACTGGACTTTAAAAAAGACAGAGGTGATTTTTTTATTTTTTTTTTTTTTTATTTTAAACGCATTGTCCAGGTAGAAACATGAGTCTATTCTCCCCTTTTTGTACCCTGCAGATCTGTTGGTCCTTTATTTCAGATAGCTTTGGTCATACAACTTTTTCAAAGCCTCTCTGGCCGCGATCAATTCCAACAAGTCCTCATTGGAGGGTGCACTTTTATGGGATTGTTCAAGTGACTGAATACGGTCTAGAGTGGTCCAGATCTGGTGTGTCCTCTCCTTCTGTAGCCTAGTTCTATGTTTAATAAATATCCCTCTAAGAACACACTTCAGTCCCTCCCACTGCGTTAGCAAGGAGGTGTTATCATTTGCATGGTCGGCAATGAAGTGATATAGAGCTTTCCACCTCTGTCATACCCAAAGTATCCTTAAAGTGGACCGTCACCCTCCCCTCTATAAGATTCCCGGGCCGATCACCTCCCTCCCCGCGGGACATCCGAGATCGGGATGTCCCGCGGGGTGAAACCCCCCCAAACACCCCAAATCCCCTTACCTTGTCTTCGGCGGCCGGCCGCCGCCGCCTCCCTCGGGCCCATCTAGACGTGCGCGCGCCGGCCGTCTGTGAATGGCCGGCGCGAGCGCGTCAAGGGTGACGTGCGGGAGGCGGCGGCGGAGGAGCCGCTTGTCCGCGGCTGTCAAAAGGCTTGTCCGTCGGCGCTGGGAGCGGTGAGTTTTTCGGGTGATCGGGGGGGTTTCACACAGCGGGGCACCCCGATCGGAGGTGCCCCACCGAAGTGGACCAAGACCCAGGATAGTCAAAATCCTGGGTGTTGGTCCCTTGTCATTTAGGAGAACTGATGCTCCTTTGGGCCTACGGCCACTCCATTCTGAATGTGCCCGATCTTGTCTGATCTCGGGGGGGCTAGGTGGCGTTAGGCCTGGTCATTACTTGGTTGGGATGGTTCCTTCTGGTCCTAGGAAAGGTTTTTTGGCTTCCCCAAGTCTATTATTAGCGAATGGATTTATCAGGCTGTGTCTCAGGCCTATCCAACTAAGGGGAAGAATCTTCCTTTTCGCCTTACTACTTATTCTAATTGTGCTATTGGTGCCTCTGGGGCTTTTCAGCACCAGGCTTCTGTTGAAAGTATCAAAGTTTTACAAGGTGGTTGATAGTGCCTCAGCTATTCTAAGTATGTCACACACCCCGCTTCAAGATATTCATAACCTGTGGGTAATATGATCTGTAGAGGGCGAACTGCAGAGATGATAGGAAAAAAGAAGCCCCTCCCAGTCCACAAATACCTGGGACCTCCCACTCATTACCCAGTCTCTGCAGACGACGAGCAAGTCAGAAGATGATGTCTCCTCCTTGCATGGGGGAGTTTCAGGTAGCCGGGATAACTCCCGGCCCGCGTTTTATCTATTTCCGCCCGGATTCCTTGTGGATTCCCTGCCTCCCAGCCTAGGCTGTGTTCCGGGTGAGGGTAGAAAAGCACCTTAGGTGCTTAGGAGCAAAGCTCCACCATGAGACCCTATACTAGAGGGTAGACGGTTATCCGGGTTGGTGACCCCGGTTTGGGATGCCCTGTCCCCTGGCCATTAAACCCTGGGTGGCCCCCCCTCTCCGGATGCCCTTCTCCTTAGACAGCATCGTGGTGTGTGGGCGCCATTTCAGTCCGTGAGTGGCCTTGTTGGCCCCCCATTTATTCATATATAGTTATATGTGTATATATATGTACTTTTATTTATTTTTCTCATACATTGCATGTTTATGGGGTTTTCAATTATGTTGTTCAGGTGGACCTACATTGGTGTTAAGGGGTTTCTCCCGGTCCTAGGGTCCCTGTGTTCAAATTGGGGTTTTTCCTTAAATCCTCCCACTGGGGACATTGAAAGGGCATCCCGGGTTGCTTATTTGCGTAATTCCCTCGGTCAGTGCGACTACCTATAAGTTCACCGTATGGAGGCATCCCCGGATACCGGGCTCCCCTCGGGGCAATCCCGGAAGTGTATGGGTTGTGGGGTATCCCTAACAGGGGATGATGTATTTTTCTGTATACCATGTGCGCAGCAGACTATTACACGGCAGTCAGGACCCCAGGCATCTGGGTCAGCACCGCCGGCTTCACCCCCTCCCCCTCCCACCTTGACCCGTGCCCCGTGTGACTTTGTCATGGGTGGGGAGTCGCATTTTGATGTGTGTGCCAGATTGGCCATTCTTAAAAAATTATTTTCTACCGCGGTTGCCAAAAAGACCCCGGCTAAAAGAAAGCATTTGTCACCGGCCGCACCGGTAATTGAATATGATGTTGTGGATTAGCTGGATTGGTCCGATTACTCCCCACTAGAGGAAGGGGAGTTATTTGAGGAATAGGATAATTCAGATGATCAGCAATTTGTTGGCGCTGATTCCGAGCGGGGATCAGGGAGTTCCTCGGATACTCCTAACGTTCTAGCTCAGATGTTTGAGGTTCTGGCTATTCTCCTCCAGAGGCGGCTCCTCAACAACAAGGGGAGTTTTTCGAGGAATCCAAGCCGTGTTTGGAATTTCCTAATAATAAGCATTTTGATAGAATTATTTCTAAGGAATGGGAGACGCCTGCTCGGCTTCCTGGCATTCCTCAGAGTTGGGATAGATATCCTTTCTCTTTGGATACGGTTAAGCGTTGGGCGTCCCCTCCCGAGGTGGACGTACCAATTCTGGGGTTGTCCAACTCAGCTGTTTTGAATAACCCTGATTGTTCCTTTCTTAGAGATGGTGAGGATAAACGCATTGACCAGATGGCTTGTCATGGTTCTGCTAGTGTTGGGTCAGCCATGCGGCCTGTTTGTGCCTCGGCGCTGTTGGTGGTGGCTACCAGGTCGGTGGTCCGGTGGTCAGGGACCTGCTGACTTCTTCCGGTTTGGATCCGGATAGTGACGAATTTCTTGGACTTAAACGTTGTGAGTTGTTTTTGTCCTTTGTGCTAGCCGCTTTGTATGATACTTTGATGATGTGTAGCAGTACTTCTGCTCTGCTGGTGACTATTAGGCATTCGGTTTGGTTGCGCCAGTGGCAGCTGATTTTGGCAAAGTAGTCGCTGACGTCTCTTCCCTTTGTGGGATTACGGCTCTTTGGAGAAAAATTGGACTCTGTAGCTAAAGGTGGTAAGTTACCTCAACGCAAGAAGCAACAACGTCCCTTTCGGGGGGGCGGCTTCCTTCGCCCCTTCCTTTCGTGGATCCAGAGCGGGAAGAGGATTTGCCTTCCCATCTACAAGAGGAGATTCCTGGAATACGGGCAGAGGACTTGCCCATTCAGGATACAATTGGGGCTCTAAACCCAAACCTGCGGCCAAGCCTGCTCAGCAATGAGGGGGCGCCCTCACCCATGCGGGTGGGGGGACGGCTGCGACACTTCTCCCAGGTCTGGTTTCGGGAGGTCTCGGACAGATGGATCCGGGAAGTGGTGTCTTCTGGCTATAAGCTGGAGTTCGAGTCCCGCCCTTCCCCCCGATTCTTCAGGTCTCTGGTGCCCCCGGACGCCCTGGCCGCGCAGGGGCTCCGGGCGGCGGTATCGAGTCTTCTGGTAATGGCGGTCTTTTGTCCAGTGCCCCCTCAGACCGGGGTCAGAGCTTTTATTCAAATCTGTTCACTGTCCCCAAAAAGGATGGCCCTATCCGGCCCATCCTGGATCTGAAGGTTCTCAACAGGTTTGTCAGACTGCGAAAATTCCGCATGGAAACGCTGCGTTCAGCTATCTACTTTCTTCGTTAGGGGGACTTTATGACGTCCATAGACATTAAGGAAGCTTACCTCCATGTTACGATTTTTCCTGCGCACCAGAGATTTCTCAGGTTCGTGGTGGAGGATCGGCATTTTCAGTTTGTGGCTCTTCCTTTGGTCTCACCACAGCTCCAAGGGTTTTCACCAAGGTGCTTGCTGGGGTGATGGCTCTCCTCAGAGCGCAGGGAATTTGCATAGTGCCATATCTGGACGATCTCCTCATCATGGCATCGTCATTCAGCCAAGCGAAATTGGACACCAGGACGGTAATATCCACTCTGGAGAGGTTCGGCTGGGTGATCTCTACCCCAAGTCCTCCCTTTACCCGTGCAGGATGGTATCCTTTCTGGGAATGTCTCTGGATACAGATCAGGCTAGAGTGTTCCTTCCTCAATCCAAGATTCTTTTGATTCAGGAGTTGATTCGGTTGCTCATGTCCATCCCTCGTCCGACCATCCGGCTAAGGATGAGACTGGTGGGGTTGATGGTAACCTCCTTCGAGGCAGTTCCCTTTGCTCAGTTTCACAAGGACGCTACAGCTCCATCTATTGGCTGTCTGGGACAGGTCTCCTCTGTCGCTGGATCAATCCTTTCTGATGTCTCCCTGGGTTCGCTGCTCACTTCGGTGGTGGCTGAACTCAGCCAATCTGTTGCAGGGCAGATTCTTTCAGACCCCTCGTTGGGAGGTGGTCACCACGGATGCCAGCCTTTCAGGTTGGGGGGGGGCTTCTGGAAGGATCTGCAATTTCAGGGTTTGTGGGGTCCCCTGGAAGCCCACGAGCCTATCAATGTTCTGGTTTGAGAGCCATCAGGATGGTTCTTTTTCGTTTGACTCATCGCCTGCAGGGCTTGCCGGTTCAGGTCCGGTCGGACAATCGGACGGCTGTTGCCTACATCAATCACCATGGAGGGACTCGCAGCAGGAGTGCCCTCAGGGAAGTGTCTTTGATTCTGGACTGGGCGGAGAGCCACGTCCTGTGCATCTCGGCGGTTTACATTCCGGGAGTGGAGAACACGGAGGCGGACTCTCTGGGCAGGTCGTCAACCCGCAAGGGGGAATGGTCTCTCAGTCCCAAGGTGTTTCGCTCGATTTGTCTCAGGTGGGGGTCACCGGTGGTGGCCTCTTTGCCTCCCGTCACAATCATAAACTTTCGGCATTTGTGTCTCTGGCGATGGACCCACTGGATCTCGCAACGGACGCCATGTCTCTGAACTGGAGGGATCTGGGTTTTTCTGTACCTGTTCCTTCCGTTTCCCATGGTAGCCAGAGTAGCGCGCAAGCTGGCTCTGGAGGGAGCGTCAACAATTCTGGTGGCCCCAAGGTGGCCAAGACAGGTTTGGTTCGCAGATGTGGTAAGGTTAGCAGAAGATCAGTTCGTTCTGCCCCTGCTGCCGGATCTGCTCACACAGGGTCATCTACGTTACTCCAATTTACCAACGCTGGCTTTGACGGCGTGGCTGCTGAAACCTCCATCTTGATGGAGGAAGGTCTTTCTGATGCTGTGATTCGGACTCTTATTAGTGCTAGGAAGAGGTCTTCTTCTTCCGTCTACTATAGGACTTGGAGGTCTTATATTGATTGGTGTGAGTCTAGGGCCTTCCCTTGTTGGGAATTCTCTATTTCTAGAGTTCTGGAGTTCCTCCAACATGGCTTGGATCTGGGGCTCCAACTCAGTACGTTGCAGGGGCAGGTTTCTGCCCTGACGGTGTTTTTCCAGTTAAGACTTTTTTCCTAGGGGTTACGCATGTGCGGCCTCCTAGGAAGCCTATAATTCCGGTTTGGGATTTGAATTTGGTTTTTTTCCGCTCTTCAGGGTCCTCCCTTTGAGCCCTTGCATGATATTGCTTTGTCTTCCCTTACACAGAAGGTGGCCTTTTTTGGCAGCCATCACTTCAGTTCGGCGCGTCTCTGAGTTGGCGGCCCTGTCTATTCAAGCTCTGTATTTTGAAAGACATCAGGACAAGGTGGTTTCTGCTTTTCACCTAAATCAGGATATTGTTCTGCCCTCTCTGTGTTCTAATCCCAACAACAATTAGGAGAGGGTCCTGCATTCCTTGAATGTGGTTCGTGCTGTGAAGTACTATTTGGTAGTAACTTCTTCTTTTCGCAAGACTGATGCCTTCTTTGTGGTTCCCTCCGGGCCCAAGAAAGGTTTGGCACCCGCCAAGTCTTCCATCAGTAAATGGATTCGTCAGGCCATTGTTGGGGCCTATTCTGCTAAGGGGAGGAATCCCTCTTTTCGTGTTCCTGCTCATTCTACTTGTGCGGTTGGGGCTTCCTGGGCTTTCCAGCACCAGGCCTCTGTTGAGCAAGTTTGTAAGACTGCTACTTGGTCTTCTGTTCACACTTTTTCAAAGTTTTACAAGGTTGATGTTAGGGCCTCAGCGTATGCTGTTTTTGGCCGCAAAGCTCTACAGGCTACAGTGGTTTTAGTTGTGAGTTATGCCTTGTTTTGGATCCCCGCCCTTTATGGACACTGCTATTTGATGTCCCACAGGTTATGAATATCTTGAAGCGGGGTGTGTGACATACTTAGAATAATACCATTTTGTGAATACTCACCTTGTAAAATGGGTATTATAAGTGTCACACACCCCGCTTCACCCCGCCCTTTTGTATTCTGGATCATTCATATTGTGATCTTTGCGTTGTTGTGACTTATATTTGGCTCTTCCTGGTCCCTTTCCTTACTGCTTTCTTGATACTGGGTAATGAGTGGGAGGTCCCAGGTATTTATGGACTGGGAGGGGCTTCTTTTTTCCTATCATCTCTGCAGTTCGCCCTCTACAGATCATATTACCCACAGGTTATGAATATCTTGAAGCGGGGTGTGTGACATACTTATAATACCCATTTTACAAGGTGAGTATTCACAAAATGGTATTTTTGCTGTCTTGGCCGCAAGGTTTTGCAGACGGCAGTGGTTTAAACTGTCTGCTGTTGCCTTTTGTTGGGGATCCCACCCTACTTTATGGACACTGCTATTGGATGTCCCAAGTGTAAGTACTATATCTGGAGCAGGACGTACTGTATACTTAGAATAATACAATTCTGTGAAATACTCACCTGTAGAATTGGTATTATACGTATACTGTACGTCCTGCTCCACCCCACCCTGGTTTTTGCATTATTCCGGATCCCCTGTATATGGTGATTGTTATTGTTATAGTTACCAGTTTTGGTGGTTTAATTCTCCCGGCTTCTTGTTCACTGCTTTTCAATGCTGGGGATTTGTGGGAGGTCCCTGGGTATTTGAGGGGCCGGGAGGAGCCTGTTTTGCATGTCTCTGCAGTGCAGCGCCATCTGGCAGAGGATAACCCAAGTGTAAGTAGTATATCTGGAGCAGGACATACTGTATACTTATAGTACCAATTCTACAGGTGAGTATTTCACAGAATTGTATTTTTTTTTTTTTTTGTAAGGCAACCTCACTTTTTTTATAGTTTATAACATATACTCATAACAGCTTGTCACAACAATGCTTTTTCTTGTGTACAGCACATCTTACCTCAGTTCAATTCTTAACGATTGGGTAATCCGCCACAAGGTGGGGCAGTCGACTGCAGAAGACTTGTGGCTCCTCCCGGCCCGTATAAAGGGCAGGAATAACCCAGAGACCCCCAGAGTTTTTCTGCAGTCTGGACTGCGAAGATAGAAGACCTTCTCTCTCCGGTTATCCACAGGCGAGCGGGGCATCCCAAGCCCATCGGCCTTGCAGCCCCTCTCCCCCCCCCCCCACCTCCCCCCCTTCTCCTCTCCTCATGGGAGCGGGTGCCTTACGGCGGGGGGGGATTGGGACCGGCCGCCGGCGCCTTTTTTGCTGCTGCACCTGTGGGCGCGGTGTCGCTATAGACGCACTGTGGGGGCCAGATAAGGGGGAGCCTGCCTCCCCTACTGCCCCCGGGCGCCATTTTACCGGAGGCTCTCGCGCTGCCGAGGGGCGGAGCCGCGAGATGACGCGATCCGCGTCATCCCTCCTGCGGCTCGCCCCTCGAGGATCCTGGTCGGTGCCATTTTCCTCTCGTGCACGGCTCAGGCCACTGGGTGCTGGGGTCTGCGGACCCCTCTTCTTCTGGGCTGAACTCTACTCTCCCCAGTCCCATCCTGCCAGCTGCATCTCCTACTCCCCCACGCCTGCATTTAGCTCCCAGCGAGGGGGAAGGAAGGAGGGGGTCTCAGTCAGACCTGGCGCTAAGCGTTGCCAGCATTGAGCGGCAACTGGCCCGTCCGAACGCCGGAGAGGCCTCTAGTAAAAAGAGGCACCTGGCCACCGGCTTGTCCCTCTTTGCCGATGATGTTGACTTGTATGATTCCTATGGGGGTCGTAAATCCATGGAGGAGGGGGAATTGTTCCACGATTCCGATTCCTCTGGGGATCGTCATGGCGATTATGATAGTGAACCAGGGTACCCCTTGGACGAGGATTCTGGGCTCCCGGATGATACCGATAGGCTTTTCCTATTGCATGGCACGGCCTGCTTCAAGAAGTCCTTACATATGGGATATTCTGCCACAAAGTGGCGCAGTGTACTGCAGAAGAGTTGTGGCTTCTCCCGGCACCCTATAAAAACTGGATCACCAATAGACTTCTCCAGTGTTTCCTCTGCAGTGATTCTGCGAAGATAGAAGATGGCTCCTATATTGCGCAGGTGAGCGGGGCAACCAAGCCTGTGGCCCTGCATGATTATTTCTACCCGTTTCCGGACCCTCTGTGCCTCCCAGCCTCGGCTGTCGGATCGGGTGAGGGTAGAGGAGCACTAGGGTCAGGTGCTCAAGGAGCGCTGCTCCAAGCCGCAGACCCACATAGGGTAGCCGGCCATAGGCTTTATGGTGAGCCTACTAGGGATGCGGAGTTCCTGTCCTAGCTTCTGAGGGGGTGAGTGTTTTGGGGACTATGTGCCTTGTTTATATGGTTTTGGGGTTCCCCTCCCCCCTTCCCTGGCTTGGCTCTCGCCGCTGCCTGCTCGCTCTTCACCACCCCCGTCCCCGACGTGTGTTTTTAACTTTTTTTCGCCGCCGTCGCCGCTTTGTACTCCGCTCCGCGGCGGGCGGCGCTATAACTGTGAGGCGTTTTGTTGTATTGTGATGACGCCGAAGCGGTCACGTGAGCGCCGCTTTCGCGCTCTTCGGGGGGTGGGGCCGGGGGATGACTCGTATCGTGCCGATAATCACCATATGGAGGCTTCTGGGGATAGCGTGCTCGGGGGTCCTACGAGGTGGTCTTTTTGGTGGCTATCACTTCTGTGCGTCGTGTTTCTGAGCTGGTGGCGCTCTCTATTAAGCCTCCTTATTTTGAACGGCATCAGGATAAGGTGGTATTCAGTCTCAAGCCTGAATTCTTGCCCAAGGTCGTTTCTGCCTTTCATCTGAATGAGGACATTGTCTTGCCTTATGTCCTGCGCCTTCTAATTCTAAGGAACAAAATCTTCATTCTCTGGATGTGGTCAGGGCGCTCAAATTCTATTTGACCGCCACTGCTTCTTTTCTTAAGTCAGATTCTCTATTTGTCCTTCCTACTGGGCCTAGGAAGGGTTTGCCTCCGGTCAAGTCCACTATTAGCAAGTGGATCCGACAGGCAGTGGGACAAGCATACGCTGCTAAGGGGAAGGAACCTCCTTTTCGTGTTACGGCTCATTCCACTAGAGCTATTGGTGCTTCTTGGGCTTTTCAGCACCAGGCGTCTGTTGAACAAGTTTGTAAGGCCGCTACTTGGTCGTCTGTTCATACTTTTTCTAAGTTTTACAAGGTTGATGTTAGGGCCTCGGCTGACGCGGTTTTTGGTTGCAAGGTGCTTCAGGCAGTAGTGTCTTAATCTACCTGCTGTTGCTCATTGGGGATCCCTCCCTTTTGTTCTTGGACACTGCTGTTGGATGTCCCAATCGTTAAGAATTGAACAAGCCGTGCTGTACACAAGGAAAAATACAATTCTGTGATTACTCGCCTGTAGATTTGTTTTTACTGTGTACAGCACGGCTTGCCTCATCCCTCCCTTGTTATCGTTAACTCTCTCAAGAAAATCGCCATAAAAAGGCAAAATAGGATAACGATAACAAGGGAGGGATGAGGCAAGCCGTGCTGTACACAGTAAAAACAATTCTACAGGTGAGTAATCACAGAATTGTATTTACTGCTTTTTATAAAGAAATACAATTAAATTATGCAGCATTGATTTCGGCCTTTTGGCCCGGCCCTCCACAATATTTTTAGTTTCTCATGTGGCCCCATGGAAAAAATTGCCCACCCCTGCTCTAGGGCGTCATGCCCACCCTATCTGCTAGACTACAATATCCATTCCTTGAGGGGGCAGCCGAGCCTTATATAGGCCAGGTGGGAGGAGGTATAAGCTTCAATCTTTGCAGAACACTCCTGCCGGCTGTTTAACCCATGAGTAGCGGGATACGCCGCGGTGGAGCAAAGGCTCAGAGAATCCTTTTATAGGTGAGTTCTTGGAAAATCATTTCTTGATGTGATTATGTAACTCCTGCCTCAGCACCAGTGGAGGGGGGCAGGACGGGGTTGTTGAAAACAGACTTCACTTCTGTTTTAAGGCTTCCAAACTTGTGTCACCAATCCTATGCCCAGCATTCCTTAGTAACCTATTTTTTTTCTCTGTATATTAGGTGCCTTTTATTTGGTGTTTGAATACATGGACCATGACCTTATGGGACTTCTAGAGTCTGGGCTGGTGCAATTTTCCGAAGACCACATAAAATCCTTTATGAAACAGCTTATGGAAGGGCTTGATTTCTGTCACAAGAAGAATTTTCTACACAGGGACATTAAATGTTCCAATATTTTACTAAATAACAGGTAATCTTAACTGAACCGTCCCCCCATAAATCTGTATGGCATATGTCACAAGAAACTCATATTGTGTTCTTTTGCAGTGGACAAATCAAGCTGGCAGATTTTGGCTTGGCACGGTTATACAACTCTGAAGAGAGGTATGTGGCAACTTTAATAACCGAGCATTGTTTTACTTTCAGTAGTATGTAATGATTTTGGCATAAGCTACAGGGCAGTATTACGTTACTTAGCACATGATCAGTATTAAAGCGAGGAGATGAATTCTTCTTCATTGGGATAGTGTCCAAAAGAGGAATTCGGGTTTAGGTGCACTTTAGGGAAATATCACAGGTACCGTATATACTCGAGTATAAGCCGAGTTTTTCAGCCCACTTTTTGGGCTGAAAAAAGCCGCCTTGGCTTATACTCGAGTCAGAAGGACAGTCACAGCGCTACGCTGCTAGGCATGGGTAGCTCAGGGGTTAATAAGCCCTCCTCCTCACCCTCCTTCCTCCCGGCACTCCTTGCTGACAATCTTTACTTCTCTCCAAGTAAACGAGCAGTTTCCGGTTCTGCCATCTACCGTCTCCACGAGCAGCGCTGCTGGGAGTGATGTCACCCTTTCCCAGCCACCTCTGCGCTGCTTGTCAGGCAGTGGATGGCAGGAGCGGAGGCTGCTCGTTTACTTGGAGAGAGGTAACACTGTCAGCAAGGAGTGCGGGGAGGAAGGAGGGTGAGGGAGAGGGGGCTTATTAACCCCTGAGCAACCCACACCTACCAGCATATTGTTTAACCATGACTCTAGTTCAGGGCAGCAACTAAATGGGCAAGCCGAGGTCCAGTACAAAAGCAGTACATTCAATGTGTTCTGCGGTGAAACACCCAGATTTGGTATTTACCCTGTGTGTGAAGCCCCCAGTGCTGCTAGATTTCTCCTTTACTCCATGTGTAGTCTCTCGCCCAGACTCGCATCCCTTTGCCTGCTCCCTCCGGCTGTGCCAGCCATTCATATAGGCAGAGCTAGTGAGCGTGCAGCAGCCGGGGATGCCAGTCGCTCCTTGCACCAGCAGCATTTCCCACCCTAGGCTTATACTCGAGTCAATAACTTCTCTAGTTTTTTGTGGTAAAATTAGGTGCCTCGGCTTATATTCGGGTCGACCTATACTCGAGTATATACGGTAAGTTAACCCAGATATATCTTATAGCTGGGATATATTACTTACCTCTGAGTTTTATTTTAAACCAGTCCTTCAGCATGATTTAATGAAAAGTCCAAAGCCTTAAACCATTCCCCAGCATCTAAAATTAATGTTTTCCAGGTGTACAGCACGGCTTGCTTCATTTCAATTCTTTACATGTGGGTAATCCGCTAATCGACTGCAGGAAGACTTGTGGCCCCTCCCGGCCCATAAAAGGGCCAGAATTACCCAGAAGACCCCAGTCTTCTCCTGCAGTCTGGCTGCAGTCGAGTTGAGATTCTTGTGGTTCCTCCCGGTCCATACACCACCCCCCCTCCACCCTTTCCTGCCCTGTGGGTTAGGGTACTGAGAGTCAAATTGGGTTTTTTTTTCTGTACGGTTCTGGGCCGTCTTAGTGCCTCGAGACCCGTCTTTCTTATCATAATCACCATAATTTAGGCTTTTCGGAGAACCCCCCAGGACTTGCTAAGCTTTGTCTTGTGTGTGGTACATGCCCGCTGAGTGGTCGCAATGTGGTTTGTGTGCCCTGCGCCCAGAGTGCTATTGCGGATCAGGATGGGTCGAGTGTTGCCAGCCCCAGTCATTGCTCCTTCGGCCTTGCCCTAGTGAGGGGGAGGCCAGCAGGGACTCGCGTAGTAATTTTGAGCTCAGACTGGCTAGCATTGAGCGTCAGTTGGCGTGTTCGGCCGCTGGCAAGGCCAAGATTAAGAAGCGGCATTTGGAGCTGGCTCGCCTCATTTTTGCCTATGAGGATTATGAGGCCTTCGGTGGTCGAGATTCCGCTGAGGGTGAGTTGCTCCAGGGGTCCGACTCCTCTGAGGGTAGTTGGGGGGGGACTTTGACAGTCGCCACGGGTCTTCATCTGACAAGGACGATTGGCCCCAGTATGATACTGAGCAGCTGTTGTCGGCGGTACTTGATACTCTGCACATTGTTCATCCTAAGGCGGCCAAGAAGAAACAGGGGGACCTTTTTCGGCCGGAGAAACAGCGCCTTGTCTTTCCTGAACAAGGCCACTTCTCTAAGATGGTTTTTAAGGAATGGGAAAAGCCTAATAGGTTGCCGTCGGTGCCTAGGGGTCTGGACAGACGGTATCCCTTTTCGGAGGATTTGGTTCGCCTATGGTCCCATCCTCCGGAGGTGGATGCGCCTGTTCTGGGGCTTTCCAATACCGTTATGCCGCCTCCTGAGACTTCCTCCTTGCGTGATCATGTTGACAGGTGCATGGATCAGCTAGCCTGTCAAGCCTTCACTTCTGTGGGAACCGGTCTGCGCCCTGTCTGTGCTGTGGCCATTGTTTCCATGGCCATTAAGAAGAAGGTAAGTTGTCTCGCGGATATTGCCAAATATCACAAGCGAGCGGAGGAGTATGGGGAGCTTTTGGCTTGTATGGACTTCCTTGCCTTTGTTATATCGGCCATGGATGACGCCATCCGTTTTGGTGGTAGGGCTTCGGCTGCGATGATCGCGCTTCATCGCTCTATCTGGTTACGACAGTGGGCAGCGGATGCTGCCGCCAAAAAAGGTACTCCCTTCCTGGGACTTCGGCTGTTCGGGGAACGGTTGGACCTCCTGGCTAAGGACGGGAGACTTCCTTAATGTCGGAAGCAGGTACGGCCTTTTCGGGGGCTCTTCTTCCTTTCGTCCCTCTCGGGGAGGACGAGGCTCTTCCTTCTCTGGTGGACGCAGAGATTCATGGGGGCGAGGTAGAGCCCCAGGTCGTCCCGGCCTTGCCTGGGGATCCAAGCCTAAGCCCCTCAGGCATGAGGGGACGCCCTCACCCAGCCGGGTGGGGGGATGGCTTCGGCTCTTTGCTCACGTCTGGAGGCAACACGTCTCAGGAGGTGGTGTCCTCCGGATACAAGATAGAGCTGGCAGCTTGGCCCGCCCCTAAGATTCATTCGGTCCCGGATCTCCCAAAATCCTTTGACTGCGCAGGGCCTGAGGCTGGCCGTTCAACATCATCAGGAGTGGTTTGCCATGTGCCTCTTCAAGAACGGAGGCGGGGGTTCTACTCCAGCCTGTTCACTGTGCCCAAGATGGACGGTTCCCTGAGACCCATCCTGGATCTAAAGGGTCTCAACAGATTTGTCAGGTTCAAACACTTCCGCATGGAGACCTTACGGTCGGCGGTGAGCTCTCTTCAGCCAGGTGATTTTATGACCACTGTGGACATCAAGGATGCCTATCTGCACGTTCCTGTCTTTCTGGGACACCAGAGGTTCCTGAGGTTCGCTCTGGGGCATCAACACTACCAGTTTGTAGCCTTGACGTTCGGCATCACCTCGGCCCCCCGTGTGTTCACCAAGGTGCTGGCGGGTGTCATGGCCCTTCTGAGGAGCTAGGGCATTCGCGTTCTTCCTTACTTGGACGACCTTTTGATTGCATCCATCTTTGCATCAGGCAGAGGGGGATACTCGGATGATAGTGTCCACCCTCGAGTCCTTCGGTTGGGTGATCAATTATCCCAAGTCTTCTCTCTCTCTTCATGGGTAAGATCCTTCCTGGGAATGACACTGGATACTTCTCAGGTCAAGGTGTTCCTCAGCAGAAGGTGGAGGGCCTTCAGATGCAGGTGCGGACCTTGTTGGCTTGTCCTCATCCCTCCTTCCGTCTGGGGATGCAGTTGGTGGGTCTCATGGTGTCTTGCTTCGAGGCTGTGCCTTTCGCTCAGTTCCACATGAGACCCCTTCAGTTGAATCTCTTGACCGTCTGGGATCGGAGTCAGGCGTCCTTGGAGCAGGAATTTGCTTTGTCCCCTCTGGCCAGACAGTCCCTCTCGTGGTGGCTGGACTCGAGGAATCTTCTAGTGGGCAGGTCCTTTTTGCCTCCATGCTGGGAGATTGTCACCACAGACACCAGTCTTACCGGTTGGGGAGGGGTTTGGCAATCGCTGAAGTTCCAGAGCCAGTGGGGCCTTCAAGAGGCCCACGCGCCTATCGATCTCTTAGAGTTGAGAGCGATCAGGTTGGTTCTCTTCCAGTTGACTCCCCACCATCGGGGTTGTTTGGTCCACGTCCGCTCGGACAATCAGATGGCGGTCGCCTACATCAATCGGGGAGGGACTCGGAGCAAAGCCCTCAAGGAAGTGTCCCTGATATTGTCTCAGCGGTTTACATCCCCGGGGTGGAGAACCAGGAGGCAGATGCCCTGAGCAGTGGGACGTCTCATCTAGGGGAATGGTCTCTCGACAACAAGATGTTTCATGCCCTGTGTCGCCGCTGGGGTCAGCCGGACGTGGACCTGTTTGCGTCCCGTCACAATCACAAGCTTACGAGATTTGTATCCCTGTCAAGCGATCCTCTGGCTTTCGCCACGGACGCTCTGGCATTTCCTTGGAAGGAGTTTCGACTCCTTTATGTCTTTCCTCCCTTCCCTCTGTTGGGTTATGTGCTGCGCAAGATAGCCCAGGAGGGGGTACCGACCATCCTAGTGGCCCCCCGCTGGCCGAGGAGGGTATGGTTTGCAGACGTCGTCCAGATGGCGGTGGATCAGTACGTCCTGCCCGACGTTCCAGAGCTCCTCACTCAGGGACAGCTGCGCCACCCCCATTTACAAACTCTGGCTTTGACGGCTTGGCTGCTGAAACCTCCATCCTGATGAATAAGGGTTTGCCGGCTTCGGTCGTCAGTACTATGATTCAGGCTCGGAAAAAATCATCTTCTATGATTTATTACAGGGTCTGGCACGCTTACATTGCCTGGTGTGAGTCTAAGGCCTTTCCAGGATTCTGGAGTTTCTTCAACACTGTCTAAAATCTGGAGTACCCTCAAGGGACAAGTTTCTGCCTTGGCAATTTTTTTTTCAAAGATCTTTCGCTAATCATAGGCTTGTCAAAACCTTTTTCCAGGGAGTCGCTCATGAACGTCCACCACGTAAGCCTCTGCTACCGGTGTGGGATTTGAACTTGGTTCTTTCTGCTCTTCAGGGTTCCCCCTTCGAGCCCCTGTGCGATGCTGCTCTTTCTATTCTGACTTTTAAGGTGGCCTTTGGAAAACCTATAAGATATGCTCTTATTTAGGGTGAAGGTCCACTTTAAAGTGGACCAACACTCAGGGGGATCGGCCCGGGAATCTATAAGATTCTCAGGCCGATCTGATTGCCTCCCTGCGGGGCATCCAAAATCAGGATGCCCCGCTGTGTGAGACCCCCCAGGACGCCCGCTGCACTTACCTGAATCCCGGTCCAACGGCGCATGCGCGGGCCACGGCCGCATCTCGCGCTTTTCTCTAGCAGGGCACGTGCCCCCGCTGGCCGTTTGTGAATGGCTGGCGCGGGCTCGCTTCCTGTTAGAGGGAAGCGCGGGATGCGTCCGCCAGCACGCTCGGAGCCGCTGAGTAAGACATCGCATTGACGCGCATACCTCAGCAGTTCCGAGCGTGCTGATTGGACGAGCGGCCGCGCATGCGCCGTAGGAGCAGGGTGAGGGTGTCCCGGGGAAGTGGACCAACTGGATAGTCGCAATCCTCGGTATTGGTCCACTTTAAGCTCAATTTAAGGGGGAATTGTCCCTGGTTATGTGCTCTCTTCTTGTCTTCCTTTTTTCTGTTCCAATGTACTTACTTTCTTTCACCTTCTCAAACTTGGACTTGGAGTCATTGAAACCTCATACGATGATCCAGGGATATGGGGGTGAAATGAAACACAATATTGTGGCCTGCATACAACTTTTTTTTCAGTTTGCATAGCATCAGTAAATGTCTTTTGATTATCCTTCACTGCTGTTCATCAAAGTGCTACATGATCATACAGAACTGGACGCAAGGTCCTTACTAGATCCTCGCTCACTATTTTTAATGATTTTGGTATTTGCTTAATGTTGTAAATATACCGTATTTGCCGGCGTATAAGACGACCCCCCCAACATTTCCACTCAAAATATAGAGTTTGTTATATACTCACCGTATAAGACTACTCCCTCTTCCGCACACCAAATAAAACGTAAAAGGACATCAGATTTTATTTCAACATGTTAATTCCCTTCCCCAGAGTCCCTGGGTGGCTTCTTACAGTCATACTTTCTGGCTTCTTACATGCATGGGGGCATCCCTCAGTACAGGCATGGGGGCATCCCTCAGTACAGGCATGGGGGCATCCCTCAGTACAGGCATGGGGGCATCCCTCAGTACAGGCATGGGGGCATCCCTCAGTACAGGCAGCGAGTGGCCCCACTCCCTCCTCGCCCCGCCGCTCACACACTTACCGATGGTCGGAGGGCCGGTCTGCCCGTCCCTGCTGTTCCTGTCCGCCTCGGGTGCCGTGCACTGCAGACATGTAGAAAACAAGCTCCTCCCGGCTCTACATACATATACCGAAGAACCTCCCACAAATCCCCAGATTTCTCTGCAGTGCTGGAACTGCGAAGACATGAAGTATCACGCTCTCGCAGGCGAGTGGGGCTTTACAGCCTGAGGCCCTGCGGGACTATTTCCACCCGTCCTTCTTGTGAACAGAATATGCCTCCCAGCCTGGGCTGCGTTGGTCGGGTGAAGGTAGGCAGCACCGTGTGTGCTTAACGGAGCCATGCTCCACCACAATCCCCCACCATAGGGTAGGCGGTTTAGGCTGATGGTGATCCTCTAGTGGATGCCCCTCCCGCATTATTGCCTCGGGTAGTGCTGGACCCTGTGTAAAGGGTCGCCATCCTCCCTCTTTTCCCCAACTAGTTAGGGGGAAAAGAAAGGGGGGGGGTATGTGTGTAGCGGTCCCAGTGTACCGGTATGTCACGCTTGTGGCCTAATTTCTTCCCTTATTAACTCCGAGATGTCAGAGCCGCGCGGCTTGCTCCTTATTCTGTTTTTCGGCTGCCGCCGTATGCCTTGTACATATTTTGCTGTGGTGCACCTTCTTCATTGGATGTAACGGTTCTCTACGAATCCTTAAGCGTGTGTTGTATCCTTGCCTTTACTATTACCTCAGAGCTTTGCGCTTTTTAGAGTGGGTGGGGTCTTGGTTTGGCGCGTTCCGCGTCACGGCAAAGCATTGAGCCCGCCCTTCGAGGTTCGCTGGGCGCCATTTTGTTGAGCTTCGCGCGCGTGGTGGCGGTTTTCTCCTCCTCCACTTGATCTGTAAGTGCCCTCGCGGGCGACTCCCTCTCTATATGTTCTGTCCAGCTGCGCATGGCCCTGACATCTCTTTCCCATTATGTCTTTCATATGCTGAGTCCCCGGTGGCTTCTCCCGGATATATATATATATATATATATATATATATATATATATATATATATATATATATATATATATTCGGCAACGGTTTGTGGGGGCGCCTCTGGTCGGTCTGTATATATGGTCACTGTCTCTCTCTCTTGTGCCCATCCAGGTGCCTGTCTTGCACCTTGCTGGGACCATACTATTGTAGTATTTGTATTTTTTTTTTTTATTATAGATGCACTAATAGTTTATTGGATCTTATCAATTGGACATTTGTTTGCACTTAGCACATTCTTTGCACATTTGCACATACATGTTTGTTAGGTTAGAGAGACCAAATATATTGGATCTAGTTTATGTAGGTGTTTTGGAATGAATTTTTTCATCATGTATTCAGGACCTTTGGCGCCCTCTGTGGTGTGTTTTATGTATGTAATGTAATTGTCTATTTGTGGTTTTAACTTGTAGCTCATGCTTTGTAATAAACTGTAATTGCTTAATCATTTGGATAGTGAGGTGGTGCCATTTTTCTATAACACTGTTTGGGAGGTGTGGTCCTCCTCCTGTGTGTTTGTTTTTCTATATATATATATTAGCGGGCCTTCCTACAATTCTCCCACATTAATCAGCGGGTTGTTGGGGCATCCAGGGTTGCTTATTGCATAAATCCCTACGGGCATACTGTGTCTAGATAATCACCATATGGAGGCCTCTCAGGATTGCGTTACCGGGGTCCCTCTGGGACAAGACCGGCTGTGTGTAGCGTGTGGTCTCCCCCATGCTGATGCTGACAGGGCACGGGTCTGCGCACCATGTGCCGAGCAGACACTGGACCTGCGAGCGGCGCCTGTGGCTGCACCTCGCTCCTTCTCTCCCCTGTCCTCTTGCCTAAATCTCACTCCTGTTGAGTCATGTACAAGCGGGGAGTTGCAAATAGACGTCTCACCCAGACGGCCTACGCTTGACCAGATTGTTGAAGGGTTGTCCGGCCATGTGGATTCTGGCAGACAACGGCCCTGGTCTCCCCCGGCTTCGGCCTGTGCTATGGGCTCGGAAGAGTCCTCTTCTCCACGTAATAGTGCTCCGTCTGACGATGGAGACCTGTTCTCTGACTCGGGTTCCTATGATGAGAGGCCAGGATGACTGGGGCCAGTTTGACATTGATGGTATGTTGTTCAGGATTTTTAAGGCCCTATCTGTTTCGCTCCCTGGTGCGGTCCCTAGGCCGAGGGGGGAGTGCTTCCATACTGCGTCTGCATGCTTGGAATTTCTCGAGCAGGCTCACTTCCATGCTCTTGTACTTAAGGAATGGGAATGCCCTGCTAAACTTCAGGGGCCCCCAGAGGGTTGTGATTGGAAATACCCTTTTCCCCCCGAAATGGTTGATTGTTGGTCATCGTCTCCAGTGGTAGACGCACCGATCATTGCGGTCCCCCCCCCCCCCCCCCCCCCCTTCTTTACAGCTCCGGCTTACAGCTCCCTGCGGGACGCCGAGGACCGGCGCATTGATAGGCTGGCTTCCCACGCCTTTACTTCTGCAGGTATGGCGTTACGTCCGGTCTGTGCTGCGGCTATCACTGCTGTGGCCGCTAGAACTCTCATAAGAGATGCTTGATCATCAACCTGAAGAGTTGCCCTGGGAGATGTTTAACGCACTCTCCAGTTGTGATATTTTTGTTAAATTTATCCTTTTAGCTCTGGATGACACCATCAAAATGTGTGCGAGGACCTCTGCCTCAGTTGTAGCTATACGTCGCCTGCTCTGGCTGCGACAGTGGGGAGCTGACGATGATGCTAAAAGGACTCTGACGGGGCTCCCTTTTAGAGGGCAACGTCTGTTTGGGGCCCGTCTGGACCTATTTGGAAAACGGGACAATTCACCCAATCATGGGCGGCCGCCCCGGCCCCCTCGGAGCAGGGATACCCCTCCACCTCCATATCATAGTGTTAAGCAGGAACCAGGGACGCCCTTTGCGGGGTCTGGTTCAGTATCCTGTCCCAGGAGTGGCATTCTATGCCCGGGGGCCTTCTGGCCGGGCCAAGCCCGAATCCTTCATCAAAACCCCTCAAGCATGATGGGACGCCCTCACCCGCTTGGGTGAGGGGATGGCCACAGCACCTTGCTCCTATCAGGAGGCATCTTGCCTTGTCCTAGTGGCTTTAGGAGGTAGTTCCTCCGGATACGGGACAGTTTTTGCTGGGTGGTTCTTCCCTGAGTCGGTCAGGGGGCCTCCGGTCCCCTGTTTTTCTTCAGGTGTAGGTGCAGGCCTTCCTTGGCCTGTTAGGTCTGGCCTCCTTACCAGAACGCTCTTAACGTATAGAGGCTGGGGCCTCTACGCCGGTTGCCCCTCATTCCCCTTGAGGATGAGGGGGTCTATCATTCTAACCCTTCGGGGGTTCGGCATCTGTATCCATAGGCATTCAGGCTTGGCGTCTCTGAATGGGCTGTCGGCGCCCTATATACCAGGGGTCCTCTGGCCGCCCGTGGAGTGCTGAGATGCTTTTTCTGACTCCAAGGTGTCTTCTGGACACTGAGCCCACTACAGCTGGGTATTGGCGGTCATCGCCGCCGTTTGTGCCGGTGGCTGGGTCCCCTTTTGCGTTTCCTCTCAGGAGAGGAGTGATGTCTCGCATGAGACCAGGGGGCAGCTACAAGGGGACCTATCAGGTCCTCCTTCTTACTCACAAGAGGGAGTTGTTTGGATGGACTGTTGCCTCAGGTCCTACTCTGTTCCATCCTCCAGTTTCCTATGATTGCATCTGGATTCGGTTCCAGTTAGTGCCCTCTTCTTGGCAATAAGGGATTTTCTGAGTCGAGGTCTCTGGCTCTCCTTTCTATCACGTTATTATCTCCAGGCAGAATTGCACCAGGTGTGGCCTTTGGTGGCTGGTCAGTTGATATCCCTTATTCTCCATGCCCTTGGGCTCTGAGGCACTTTAGGTGTTAGTCCTGGATATGGGTTCAGCACCCTGTATCTAGGTCTGTGTCCCTTCCTCCTAGTGGTTACTCTTCAGATGGTCTACTCAAAGAATCCGTCAGGGATCATCCCCTACCTTCTTGCTTCTTCCTGTTGGTGGTCACCATGGTACCAAATCTTGCAGGTTGACAGGGGGGGCTTGTTCCTTCTGAAATCCCCCGCAGTTCCTAGGTGGGGACCTTAAAAGGTCCAGTTACCTGTTGTTTTTCGTTGTCACAAAAAGCTCTCGGTGGGTTCTATCTTGCTGGACTACTCCCTTTCAGGGCCTGTCCATTTTGGGACTCTTGGTCTGTCGTAGGACAGCGGCCTGTCCCTTGTTTCCCTGTGGAAGTCTTGGGACTAGCTCTATTTCCAGGGAAGCTCGGATTCTGATCTATGTGGGAATTAACATTCCTTGCTTTTTTTTAGATATTAACCCCGATGGATGCCCTCCTATGGCAGGAGGTACTCTATTGTTCCATTGAGTTCATACTGGTATGGACATGTTGGACTCCGTCACTATCACAGGGTTCTACCCTTTATTATTGGCCCAGATTGGTCTGACCTTACATTTGGGTTTAGTAGTTCTGGCTAGACATTATACTTGAAATGTCTTATTCCCTTCACCCTGCCAGGCGTTGGTTTGCGCAAGATCACTGACGACGAGGAGAACCGTTATGCTGGGGGCCTGGGTGGCCCAGTGGGGTGTGGTCCGCAGAGGCTTCTGCTGAGGACAGTGGGCCTGTACGTCCTCTCACGAGGTCTATTAGCATAGTCAGGCTCCTTTCTATTCGCCCCTATCCTCAGGCTCTATTTTGGCGTTAGGACGATTTTGTTCTTTACCCTGTTGGAGATGGCATATCTCTGGGTGTCTTGTTCTCTTGGAGAGCTAGGACCTAGCTTCCTCCTCTTCGTCTTCTTCCTTTCTGCCAATCTTTGTTATGGTAAGTTGTACCCATATTGCTTTGCTGGGTCTAGCTCTATCCCTTGTTGGACGTTCTCTGTTCCTGGGGCTTAGGGCTATTACAGCATTGTTGGTGTTGGCTCCCCAACTTAGCTCTGTGAAGGTTTTCAGGGCTCGCCCTGTTCGCCTACTGCAGAAGTCTGATCCAATCTTCTGTGTTGAGCATTCATCAGGGTTTGCTCAGGTGCATTCCTTGTGGATTTCCTGGTTCCCCTTTGGGGGGGGATTACTTATCCTGATGCCCTGCTAAGGGTTCCCTTGGGTCTTATTCAGGTTCTTGTCTGACCCGTTCCTTCCATCATATTGCTCTTCTGGGCGGTTGCTCCAGTCAGAAGTGTGCCATAAAGGATGGCTATGTTGGCGGTCCTAATAAATATAATATATATATATATTTGTTTATATAGCTGTACACCATGAGGTGAGGGTGCCCGCCTTACGCCGAGTTTGGTTCCAGGCGATGTTTTTATTCTCCTTTATTTCTCCTTTATTCCAGATCCTCCGGTCTCTGGGCTATTGTCTTGTTTACTATGAGATAAAGGGATCTGTGTCCCTCTACAGGGGTTGGAGATCTTCCTGAACTGTCTTTGTCCCTGGTAGGGATTCTGCCTTTTGGGGCCTATTGGTGTCCCCTTCTTGAAGTACCGGATCTGATTACCTCCACGGGCGAGGTGCCCTTTGGATTGGTCTTACTCGGTTGGTTTTGACCTTCTGAGCCTAGAGTACACTTTCGGCTTCTGCTGAGTATTGTTTGTTAGTATTCCTGCTGGTCCCGCCTGAGACCAGGGTTCATATTCCCTGTTGGGGAAAGTTCTGAGGTTGCCATGGCTACCCTCTTTTGCAGTAGCATGGTTAGGCTGTTACTTCTGGCCTATTCTTTTACGGGAAGATTCTTCTTCTCTATTGTTTTTGTTCTCTTACTACTTGTGCTTGGCTTGGGCCTTTTAGCACTAAGTTCTGGCGAGCAAGCTGGCTAGTCCGCTGCTTGGGTTCAGTTCTCCCTTTACAAGGTTCAAGGGTTGAGGTTAGAGCATTGCTCTCGTTGCTCTTGGAAGCATGGTTGCTGGTGACAGCGCTTTTACTGTTGGCTGTGCCCTTCTCACGGGGATCCCACCCTACGTTATGGACACTGCTATTGGATGTCCCACATGTTATTACTATATCTGGAGCAGGACGTGCTGTAGGCTTAGAATAATACAATTCTGTGAAGTACTCACCTGTAGAATTGATATTATACGCATACAGCATGTCCTGCTCCACCCCACCCTGGTTTCACTTGTTCTGGATCCCCTGTATGGTGATTGTTATCATTGATATTATTGCCAGTTCTGGGTGGTTGGTTTCTCCCGGCTTCTCTTCTCACTGCTTTTCAATGCTGGGGATTTGTGGGAGGTCCTTCGGTATATGTAGGGCCGGGAGGAGCTTGTTTTCTACATGTCTGCAGTGCACGGCGCCCGAGGCGGAGGATTACCCACATGTTATTACTATATCTGGAGCAGGACGTGCTGTATGCGTATAATATCAATTCTACAGGTGAGTACTTCACAGAATTGTATTTTTTCCCTTCTGCTGACTCCATGTTTATCATCTGCTGAGGTGGCCCTGCAGAAGCGAGTGTGTTCTGGATAACTGGAAGTGAAATAATAAAAGGAAGGCTAGATTAAAGTTGCAGCAGGTTTAGAGGAATAATTTACTAAACTTAAATTTTTTTTGGCTGGAGGTCCGTCCGCTTTAACCCTTTTAGTGCCAGCTACGTGAGTCTCACATAGCGACCTTTAAACCCCCACGGAAAGAGAGTATAAAAGTTAAAAACTTACCTCGACCCCTGGTTGGATTGGGCCGAGTCTTCTTCACTTGGGGGGCATCTGACCCCCCCAGGCTCTTCTCACAAAATAGCGCCCCTCCCCTCCCCCCACTATGGTACCGCTGTAACCTGGAGAAATTGGGGTTTCACACGCAATAAGGTGTTACAACAACTTATTGACAAACTTACAGATGAAGCAACCCGTGCTGGGTTCCAGAAAATGTAATTCTTCACATTTGTGTAACCCGCCACAAGGTGGCGCAGCCGACTGCAGAAAGACTTGTGGCTTCTCCCGGCCCATAAAAGGGCAGGAATTACCCAGAAAACCCAGAGTTTTTTCTGCAGTCCTGACTGCGAAGACAGAAGATTTTCTCTCTCTGGTTATTCGCAGGAGAGCTGGGCGTCCCAAGCCCGTCGGCCCTGCAGGCCTGTTCCCACCTGTTCCGGACCCATTCTGCCTCCCAGCCTTGGCTGACGGTTCAGGTGAAGGTAGGAGAACACCTGGGGTCAGGTGTTCACATAGCTCTGCTCTAGGCCGCAGATCCTGTACCCAAAGGGTAGCCGGGCCGCAGGCTAATGGTGAGCCTGGATGGGGGAGGGAGAAACCACCCTTATTGTGTTCCCACATGCTTTATTGTTATTGGTGTCTTTCATACTGTTTTACTGTGGCTGCTTTTTACTTGCCTGTGGGGTTTGGAGCTGTGATGTTCCCCCCTTCCGCCATCATCACCGTGCGGCCCGCCCCTCGAGGTTCTCTTGCCGGCGCCATTTTGTGTCCCTACGCCCAGAGCTCTCTGCGCTTGGGGGCCCCACTGCCTGTCTGCTGCGCTGCGAGCTGCCACGGGGCGCACGCCCAGACCCTCCTCGCTCCTGCCTGCGGTTCCGTTGCTGCCCTTGATCAACGCTCCTGGAGGCTCCCCTCCCGCTGGTCCGTGAGTCCGCTCTGTTTTTCTTCTGTGTGCTTCTTAGAGCTTTGGTGCATGTGTTGTGGGATGCTCATTTTTTTTCTCATTATGTCTTTCAGACGAGTCTTCTGTATTTGTTTTCTCCCGGTCCAGTACCCCCCTCTCTCCTCCCCCTTTTTCTGTTAGATGATCCCTTGGGGGCATCCTGGGTGGGGCCTGTTAGCCCTTCTCCCGTGCTGGCCGATTGTGCCTTATTAGTAATCACCATATGGAGGCTTCTGGGGATAGCGAGCTTGGGGGCCCTTCGGGGCAAGCTCGGCTGTGTCTCGTGTGCGGGGCATCTCCTTTGAGTGGTCACAGCGCGGTTTGTGTCCCATGCACCCAAATTGTCATTGCAGAACAGGTTGGGCCAAGCGCTTCTCTACCCAGTCCTGTCCTACCTGCAGCTTCGCCTACTACCCCACGCCTGCATTTAGCCCCCAGCGAGGGGGAAGTCAGCAGGGGGTCTCATTCGGACCTGGCGCTGCGCGTTGCCAGCATTGAGCGGCAGCTGGCCCGTCCGGCCGCCAGCAAGGCCTCTAGTAAAAAGAGGCACCTGGATATGGACTTGTCCCTATTTGCCGATGATGATTATGATACCTATGGCGGCCATGATTCTATGGAGGAGGGGGAATTGTTCCGTGATTCTGATTCCTCTGGGGATCGTCATGGCGAGTTTGATAGTGACCCCGGGTCCTTCTCAGACGAGGACTCTTGGCTCCCAGATGATACCGATAGACTTTTGTCGGCGGTCTTTGATACTTTACACATTGTGCCCCCTAAGGTGGCAAAGAAGAAGCAGGGGGAGCTCTTCCACCCTGACAGGCAACGCTTAGAGTTCCTGGAGCAGGGACATTTTTCCAATATGGTCCTCAAAGAATGGGAACGGCCCAACAAGTTGCCCTCGGTGCCCAAGGGACTGGATAGAAGGTATCCCTTCTGAGCCAATTTGGTTCGTCGCTGGTCTTGTCCCCCTGAGGTGGACGCTCCCGACCTGGGGCTGTCTAATACTTCTGTTATGCCGTCTCCCGACACCACTACCTTGCGCGATAATGCTGATCGGCGCGTGGATCGGCTAGCTTGCTATGCTTTCACCTTTTGTGGGGGCTGGCTTGCGCCCGGTCTGTGCCGCGCCTATTGTTGCCATTGCTATCAAGAAGATTAAGCGCCTTGTTGAGGCTGCCAGATCTCGCAAGCGAGCGGACGGGTATAAGGACCTTTTGCTTTGCGCTGATTTTTTTGCCTTTGTACTATCTGCCATAGATGATGCTGTCCGGCTTGGTGGTAGGGCTTCGGCCCTGCTGGTTGCCATGCGTCTGTCTGTCTGGTTGCGGCAGTGGGCGGCTGCCGCTAAGAAGTCCCTCACGGGTCTTCCCTTCATGGTACTCTTGTCTTTTTGGGGAGCGCTTGATGTATTGGCCAAGGATGGTCGGCTCCCTCTGCGTAGAAAGCCTGCTCGGCCCTTTCGGGGGTCTTCTTCCTTTCGTCCTTTCCGAGGGGGACTTGGCGCCTCCTTCCCTGGCGGTCGCAGGGAATCCTGGGGGCGAGGTAGGGCTCGCGGTCGTCCCGGTCTCTCCTGGGGGTCCAAGCCTAAGCCCCCCACCAAAGCCCCTCAGGCATGAGGAGGCGCCCTCACCCATCCGGGTGGGGGGGACTGCCTCAGCTCTTTGCTCATGTCTGGAGACAATACGTCTCGGACCGGTGGATTCAGGAGGTGGTGTCTGCTGGCTACAAGATAGAGCTGGCAGCTTGGCCGCCCCCAAGATTCCTTCGGTCCCGGTTCTCCCAAAATCCTCTGACAGCGCAGGGTCTGAGGTTGGTCGTCCAATGTCTTTTATTGTCCGGAGTGGTTTGTCCTGTGCCTCTTCAGGAACGGGGTCGGGGGTTCTACTCCAGTCTGTTAACGGTGCCCAAGAAGGACACCTTTCGCCCAGTTCCACATGAGACCTCTTCAGTTGAATCTCTTGTCCGTTTGGGAGTCCCTGGAGCAGGAGTTTGCTCTGTCCCCTCTGGCCAGACAGTCCCTCTCATGGTTGGACTCGAGGAATCTTCTAGCGGGCAGGACCTTTCTGCCTCCGTGCTGGTGGTCTTTGCCTCCCGGCTTCTTGCATCGCTGCTTTTCAAACACTGGAGTCTCTGGGTAATTCCTGCCCTTTTATGGGCCGGGAGGAGCCACAAGTCTTTCTGCAGTCGACTGCACCACCTTGTGGCGGGTTACCCAAATGTGAAGAATTACAGATGAAGCAACCCGTGCTGGATTCCATAAAATCAATTCTACAGGTGAGTAATCACAGAATTGTATTTTTTTTATTACCAAAAAGCACTACAAATTGAAAAAAATGATTTTTTTTTTTAATTTTTTTGCACATAATTCACCCAAAAGTACTGAAAATACACTAAAAAAAAATTCTTGAAGGCCAGACTCTGCTGAATAAAACAATATATAATTTTCCTGGGAATGCCTTGGAAATGCCTTCAGAAATCAAGGTTGAACATGTATAGCGCAAAATAGTGAAACGTGGTCTGGCACTTAATGTGAACCAAATCCCAGGAGGATCATTCCCAGGCCGATTCATTCCCTCCCCACAGGGCATCCAAAATCGGGATGCCCCACTGTGTGAAACCCCCCCAGGACGCCCGCAAACCTTACCTGAATCCCGGTCCAACGGGGTATGCGCGGGCCGCGGCCATATCTCGCGGTTCTCTCTAGCAGGGCGCGTGCCCGCGCTTGCCATTTGTGAATGGCGGGCGCGCTCCCTGTTACAGGGAAGCACGAGATGCAGCCGTCAGCGTGCTCGGAGCCGCTGAGCTTTGACACGCATACCTCAGCGACTCAGAGCGCACTGATTGGACGAGCAGCCGGCCATGCGCCGTAGGAGCGAGGTGAGTTGATCTGGGCATTTTGGGGGGGTATCGCATAGTGGGGCACCCCCAATCGGGGTTCTCCTGCTTGGCCAGGCTGCTCTCCTCTCCAGTTAGTGGGAAGCTTGATCCCTCATGATAGGAGGCAGATGTGCTCCATGTAGCTAGCCTGGGTATCCTGCATCTTTTTGTTGTTGTGCTGAAGTGTTGGTGGCTAATCTTGTTTATTTCTGTTTATGCACCTTTCCTTGCAGTCGTCCGTATACCAATAAAGTGATAACACTGTGGTACCGCCCACCAGAGCTGCTCCTAGGAGAGGAGCGCTACACCCCTGCCATTGATGTATGGAGCTGTGGGTAAGGGAAACTAGTCTCATTCTGTCTCACAATTGTTCTTTAATTAAGCTTCTGTTCATTTCATTCTATATTTTTTTTCAGATGTATTTTGGGTGAATTGTTTACAAAGAAGCCGGTATTCCAAGCTAATCAGGAACTGGCTCAGTTAGAATTGATAAGGTAAGTATTCTGTCAAATTTACTGTTAGCAGCAAAAGCCTCAGCAAAGTAACTTTTGTATGTATGTGTATTCCCTTGAAGATGTGTGTGTATACAGACTGAGACTCCGGGGCAGGCTTACTTCCTCCCTGAAATGGGATGCCCTGCTGTGTGAACCACCCCCCTGGTGTGCAGTATACTCACCTTTGCCCCGAGCCAACAGGCGTTGCATCACTTGCTTCCCTCCTCTGCTGTGTGCGGCTTCGCCCACTGCAACTGAATGTCCGTGCAGAACCGCCCACAGCCAAAGCCAAGTGATGCCGACGCGCTCGCAAGTGCGGCTAGGATTTCAGCCAGGCTGCTCCTAGCCACATTGTGGGCCCCGAGGATTGGTAAGTGGTATCAGTGACCTGGGGGGTTTCACACAGTGGTGAGGTAAGAATTAGAGGATTGGTGGGGTTTCACATAGCAGGGCATCCCAAATCAGGATGATCCAGGGGTGGATGTGGAACTGAGCGTCTTATAGACCCCTAGGTCTGGTTTTGATCCACTTTCTATCTTTTTATTGCCAAATTTAAAAAAAAAAAATCAGAAAAAAGAATGACTTTGGTTATTCTGTAGGCATATCACGTCAGAAGTCAATATGTATAAATATATATATATATATATATCTCACACACCCCGCTTCAAACAATAATTACGCTTGGGGTTATACCGACCTGAAGAGGGCGATGTTGCAGAGAAGTCTTGAAAAAAAGAGCCCCTCCCGGTCTATAAATACCTGGGACCTTCCACTTATATCCCAGTGTTCTTCTCTGCAAGGTGGCGACAAGTCAGAAGAATGAAGTCTCCTGCTTGCAGGTAGCCGGGGTAACCCCCGGCCCCCCTCTCGATTCTATTTCTGCCCGGCACCCTTTTTTATTGCCCTTAGAGAAGCCTCCCAGCCTAGGCTGCTGGGCTGGGTGATGGTAGACGGCACCTTGCGGTGCCTAGGAGCCTAGCTCCTCCGCAGGCCTCATATTAGGGGGCAAAGCGGATATCCGGTCTGGTGATCCCGCATTTGGGATGCCCCGTCCCTGTTCCCACCCACTGGGTGCTGGCTCTCTCCCCCGCTCGGTCCCCATTCTCCCTACGCTGGGGGGGGGCCTTCTCTATTGTGTGTGTGTGTGTTTGCGGTTGTGCGTTTACTTTGTGTGTGTGTGCATGTTTTACTGGCCGCTGGGTCCCTCGCGGGACCTGCGGCGCTGTTGGTTAGTTGGGGGGAGCTTCCCCACCTCAGACACACGGCGCGGCCGCGCTGTGCCTTGTGTATGGCGCTGTTGTGCGGGAGGGGCCGGCCTCGACGCGCGAGCCGGCTGCCCGCCCGCTCCCGTTTTGGAGCAGGGTCAGTGGCCGGGCTCCCTGTTTCTCAGGGTGGGGGCGGGGCCTGACGCGTAGCTCGTCAGGTGGCCGCCTCCTCTTGCTGCTGGCAGCGGCATTGCTGGATTCAGGAGAGGCGGGGCTGCGTTTCGCGCGGCCCGCGCTGTGCCTTGTGAATGGTAGGGGGCGGGGCCGGGGGCGCTTCGTGCGTCTTGGGCCGGCCCGCCTCCCTTCTCCTTCCTCCCTTCTCCTTCCTCCCTTCTCCTTCCTCCCTTCTCCTTCCTCCTGCGCTGCTGCTGCTTGCTGCTGATGCCATCGCTCGCTGGTGCTGCCATTTTGGTGAGTCCTTTCTTTTCTTAGTGGTGGGCAGCTGGCTCAGGCGCAGGTTAGATCCTGCTCATTGCGCAGTTGCTGACTGCTTTTCTCTTATGTTATGCTTATGTGCTTGATTGGGAAACCTTGCTCTGGAGTGACTGTTGTCCCTTCTCTTCCAGATCCCGGGTCGCAAGTTAAAGGGGTCTCCCGGTCTTAGATACCCGGGTAGTCTTGGGTTTCCCTATAAATTCTCCCACGCGGGACATTAAAAGGGGCATCCCGGGTCGCTTATTGCATAAATCCCTGGGTAATTGCGAATACCACAATTTCACCAGATGGAGGCTTCCAACGATATCGGAAATGGCCCCTCGGGGCAATCCAGGCAATGTGTGGGTTGTGGGACTTCTCTGCCAGGGGATGATGTCTTTCTCTGTATTCCATGTGCACAACGGAACATTATGCGGCAGTCCGGTACTCCGGTCTCCGGCTCCTCGCCGCCCGTGTCATCTCCTACCCCTCCCCGCCTGTTCCGGACCCCATGTGACGTTGTCATGGGTGGGGATTCGCAATCTGAGGTGTGCGCCAGGTTGGCCAGTCTTGAGAACATGTTTTCTAGTGTGGTTGCCCAGAAGGCCCCGGCTAAGCGGAAGCATCTGTCCCCGGCTGCGCTGGCCTGTGATGTTGGAGATTTTGGGTCATTAGACTGGTCCGATTGCCCCCCGCCTGAGGAGGGGGAGCTCTTTGATGAATTGGACGAGGCTGATGACCAGCGGTTCTTTAGTGCGGCTGGTGAGCAGGCGCAGGGGGATGCCTTTGACAGCCCTTCGATCCTGGCTCAAATGTTTGATGTTTTGGCTATCGCTTCTCCTGAGGTGGCTCCCCCGCCAAAAGGGGGAATTATTTGAGGTGGCCAAGCCACGGTTGGAGTTTCCCCATCAAAGACATTTTGACGATGTCATTCTTAAAGAATGGGAGAAGCCTACTGTCCTTACGGGTGTTCCGCCGGGTTGGGATAAGAATCCTTTTCCGGCGGACCTGGTTAAGCGATGGTCTTCTCCACCTGAGGTTGATGCCCCGGTTTTGGGGTTGTCTAGCACTGCTGTTTTGCACTCTCCTGACTGTACTACCATCAAGGATGGTGAGGATAGACATATTGACCAGTTGGCTTGCCATGGGTTTGCCAGTGTTGGGTCGGCCTTGCGGCCTGTTTGTTCTTCGGCACTGTTGCTGTTGGCTTCCAGGTCCATTGTCAGGGATTTGTTGACTTCTTCCAGCCTTGATCCGGCTTGTGAGGAGTTTATCGCTCTCAAACAACGTGAGTCGTTTTTGTCTTTTGTGCTTGCTGCTCAGGACGACGCCATGGTGATGTGTGGTAGGACCACAGCCTTGTTGGTGGCTATCCGGCGGTCGGTTTGGTTGCGCCAATGGGCTGCTGATTTTTATTAAAAGAAGTCTCTTACGGCTCTCCCGTTTGTGGGTCTGCGCCTGTTTGGTGAGCAATTGGATTCTGTTGTTAAGGGAGGTAAGGTACCTCAGTGCAAGAAACAACGCCGTTCCTTTTGGGGGGGGGCGGCTTCCTTTAACCCGTCCTTTCGGGGAGCCAGAGCTGGCAGGGGTTCGGCTTTCTCCGCCACCAGGGGTGCCGTTTGGAACAGGGGCAGAGGTCGTTGCCCGTCCTGGTCACTCCTGGGGCTCCAAGCCCGCTGCCAAGCCTGCTCAGCAATGAGGGGGCGCCCTCACCCTTGCGGGTGGGTGGACGGTTGCGACACTTCTCCCAGGTCTGGGACTAGGACAGATGGATCCGGGAAGTGGTGTCGTCCGGTTACAAGCTGGAGTTCGTGTCCGGCCTCCTTCCAGGTTTTTCAGGTCTCGTGTGCCTTTGGATCCTCTGGCCGCGCAGGGGCTCCTGGCGGCTGTAAGGAATCTTCTGGAAATGGCAGTCATTTGTCCAGTGTCTCCCTCAACCGTGGGCCTGGGATATTGTTCCAATCTCTTCACAGTGCCCAAAAAAGACTGATCAGTTCGTCCCATCCTGGATCTGAAGTTACTCAACAGGTTTATCCGTCCCCGGAAATTTCGCACGGAAACTCTGCGCTCTGCCATCAATTCTCTTCGGCAGGGGGACTTCATGACATCCATAGAGTGATGGCCCTTCTCAGAGCCCAAGGGATTCGCATCGTGCCTTATCTGGATGACTTTCTCATCATGGCCTCCTCGTTCAGTCAATCGGAGACAGACACCAGGACTGTGGTATCCACTCTGGAGAGCTTCGGCTGGATAATCAACTATCCCAAGTCCTCCCTCTCCCCTTCCGGGGTGGTGTCCTTCCTGGGAATGTCTCTGGATTCTTCCCAACACAGAGTGTTCCTTCCTCACTCCAAGGTTCAGGAATTGACTCAGCTTCTACTGTCCACCCCTCGCCCGTCCATCCGGCTGGGGATGAGACTGGTGGGATTGATGGTGGCCTCCTTCGAGGCGGATCCATTTGCTCAGTTTCACACCAGGACGCTTCAGCTTCATCTGTTGGCGGCTTGGGACCGGTGTCCAAGGTCGTTGGATCTGCCCTTTCTGATGCCTTCCTGGGTTTCGGCAGTCTCTTCAGTGGTGGATGGTTCCAGCCAATCTCTTGAGGGGCAGGTCGTTTCTGACGCCTCTTTGGGAAACTGTCACCACGGACGCCAGTCTGTCGGGTTGGGGAGGCTTCTGGAGGGATCTTCAGTTCCAGGGGCTGTGGGGGCCTCAGGAGGCCCACTTGCCCATCAATGTTCTGGAGCTGAGAGCCATCAGGTTGGTTCTGTCTCACTTGACACAGCATCTACAGGATTTGCCGGTTCAGGTTCGGTCGGACAATCGGATGGCTGTTGCTTACATCAATCACCAGGGAGGGACTCTCAGTTGGGGTGCCCTCAGAGAGGTGTCTCTGATCTTGGCCTGGGCGGAGATCCATGTCCCATGCATCTCGGCGGTGTACATTCCGGGAGTGGAAAACACAGAGGCGGACTCCCTGAGCAGGTGCACTTCCTGCCGGGGGGAATGGTCTCTCAATCCCAAGGTCTTTCGGTCTCTTTGCCTCCGGTGGGGGACACCGGAGGTGGACCTGTTTGCCTCTCGTCACAATCACAAACTTCCGGTATTTGTCTCTCTCTCAGGATCCTCTGGCAATGGATGCCATGTCCCTGAGCTGGGGGGATCTGGGGTTTCTTTGTTTCTTCCGATTCCCATGCTGGGCAAGGTGTTACGAAAGCTGGCCCTAGAAGGGGTTCCCGCCATTCTGGTGGCTCCAAGGTGGCCAAGGCGGGTGTGGTTCGCAGACATCGTTCGGCTGGCAGTGGATCAGTTCGTTCTACCCCTTCGGCCGGACCTGCTCACTCAGGTCAACTACGTTACCCCAATTTACCAACGCTGGCTTTGACGGCTTGGCTGCTGAAACCTCCATCTTGAAGGAGGAAGGCCTCTCCGATTCTGTCATTCAGACTCTTGTTAGTGCTAGAAAGAGATCTTCTTCTACCATCTACTATAGGACTTGGAGGTCTTTTATATTGATTGGTGTGAGGTCAGGGCTTTGCCCTGCAGGGTCTTTTCTATTTCTAGGATTTCTGCAAACTGGGCTGGACTCGGGTCTCCAGCTGAGTACCTTGAAAGGGCAGGTATCTGCTCTGTCTGGCTTCTTTCAGAAATCCTTTACGCTTCATCCTTTGGTCAACACCTTCTTTCAGGGGGTTACGCATGTGCGGCCTCCTAGGAAACCTATGCTCCCTGTTTGGGATTTGAATCTGGTTCTGTCTGCTCTTCAGGGCCCTCCCTTCGAGCCTTTGCAGGATATTGCTCTTTCTACGTTGACTCAGAAGGTTGCCTTTTTGGTTGCCATCACCTCTGTTCGGCGTGTCTCGGAGTTGGCGGCCTTGTCGATTCAGGCTCCTTACTTTGAGAGGCATCAGGACAAGGTGGTTTTTCGTTTCAAACCGGACTTTCTTCCTAAGGTGGTTTCTGCCTTTCATCTTAACCAGGACATTGTTCTTCCTTCCTTGTGTCCTAAGCCTAGGAATGACAAGGAGAGGGTTTTGCATTGTCTGGATGTGGTACGCTGCGTGAAGTACTATTTGCTTACTACATCCTCTTTGTAAGACTGATGCCTTATTCGCTGTGCCCTGTGGGCCTAGGAAAGGTTTGGCTCCGGCCAAGTCTTCCATTAGCAAATGGATTCGTCAGGCTGTTATTGGGGCCTATTCTGCTAAGGGGAAGGTTCCCCCTTTTCGTATTACTGCTCATTCTACTTGTGCTGTTGGAGCATCTTGGGCTTTTCAGCACCAGGCTTCTGTTGAACAAGTTTGTAAGGCTGCTACTTGGTCTTCTGTTCACACCTTTTCCAAGTTTTATAAGGTTGATGTTCGGGCCTCAGCGGATGCTGTGTTTGGCCGCAAAGTTCTGCAGGCTGCAGTGGTTTGAGTTATGCATCATTGCCTTGTTGGATACCCGCCCTTTGTGGACACTGCTTTTGGATGTCCCAAGCGTAATTATTGTTTGAAGCTGGGTGTGTGACATACTTAGAATAATACCATTTTGTGAATACTCACCTGTAAAATGGGTATTATAAGTATGTCACACACCCCGCTTCACCCGCCCTTTTTGGTATCCTGGATCCTTTATATGGTGAAGCTTTGTCTCCAATTTGAGGGTTACTTTTGGTTTTTTCCCTGGTTCCTTTTGTCTTTACTGCTGTTTGAAAACTGGGATATAAGTGGGAGGTCCCAGGTATTTATAGCCCGGGAGGGGCTCTTTTTTTCAAGACTTCTCTGCAACATTGCCCTCTTCAGGTCGGTATAACCCCAAGCGTAATTATTGTTTGAAGCGGGGTGTGTGACATACTTATAATACCCATTTTACAGGTGAGTATTCACAAAATGGTATTATATCTATATCCGTATATGAACATAAAAAAACTCAATCAATAAACACGCATTCTAAAGAGAAAAATAAAGGATAGGAGTTCTGGGAGATCTGCAGATTTTAGCTGCAGAAGAAGGGGGGGGGGGGGGTAGATATCGGGTTTTATCAATTTTAAAATCTTATTATAGTCAAAATCTAAATGCTGAGCTATTTAGTTGTGCACTAGGAGCGTAAAATGGCCCCAAAATTTATATAAATATGCTGGATGGCAGGAGGCAGTCACTTACACACCTGACTTCAATAAATATCCAGACAGCTAGGCTTTTTTTTTTTTTATGGAAGGGAAATGTTCCGTCACCGCTGATACACTAAACACAATAATCGGGATGCCCCACAGTGTGAAACCCCCCAGGACGCCCGCAAACCTTACCTGAATCCCAGTCCAACAGCGCATGCCGCATCTCAGGCTTCTCTCTAGCAGAGAGCGTGCCCGCGCTGGCCATTTGTGAATGCGGCCGCCAGCGTGCTCGGAGCTGAGCTAAGATGTCGTTTGACGCGCATGCCTCTGTGGCTCTAAGCGCTCTGATTGGACGAGCGTCCGCTCATGCGCCGTAGGAGCATGGTGAGGTTTTATCGGGAGATCTGGGTGGTTTCACATAGCGGGGCACCCCCGATCGGGGTGCCCTGGGGAAGTGGACCAAAACCCAGGATAGTCAAAATCATGGGTGTTCATCCACTTTAACAAATCACTTGTTTAGCCCACACAGAAATGTAAGCACCGCCCTTGATACAATCCAATCGGTGAAAACCGCACCATGTATAATCTTTTGTGTTTTTAAATACAACTACGGCATGTAATGTCTTGCAATGCTTTCATGTGTTTTGCTTACAGCCGCCTTTGTGGAAGTCCTTGTCCAGCGGTCTGGCCTGATGTTATCAAGCTGCCGTATTTCAACACGATGAAACCGAAGAAGCAGTATAGACGGCGGTTACGAGAAGAATTTTCCTTGTAAGTTTTTATTTATTTTTTTTGGGGGGGGGGGGGGTTGTTTGGTATACTTTGTTTTTGCAATAGGACAATTTTTAAATCAGGGGAGCCATAGGAGGATCCTGTCCTTCATCTGGTCCCACAGTTCCCCATATATGAAACCAGGAACTGCATCCTTGGATGTACATAGACAACAATATGCGGCTAATTTCCTAAAGGGCAACGCAAGGGAAAATGCGTGTATATGTGAACTGACCCAAAATTATTGGCAGCATTTTCCCTTGTATTGTAACTGTGTTGCCCAAAGCAGCGCAAGCAGAGAGGTGTGAATAGAGCCTAAAGCGAGACAAAACCCATTGGGTGCAGACCTAATTTTTGTTTTTCAGAGCTGACCACTGAACTGACGTACTTCGGCGAGGCAGCTCTGTTTGATGTGAATTGGGAGCGAGAGCGGGTGCATCCTTGGCCTGTGCAGTCCAGCTCCCAGCCATTAAGAGAGGCTGGGACGCGAGCGTGGGGCAGCAGGGGATGTGCCCCTCGTGCTCCTCATACCCCAATTCAGGATGCCTGGGGGCATGCTTCAAAATCCAGGATGCCTGGGGGCATGCTTCAAAATCCAAGAAAGTAGAAATCCCTGATTTTGTTCCGAGGCGGAATGCCCCGCCGTGTGAAACTCAACACTTTAATGATGCATGCGCAGACTCTCATCCAATGAGAGCTATCTGCTTGAGAAAGTTATACGTAGACTCCTCACATTCATAGAAACATAGAAGGTTGACGGCAGAAGGAGACCATGCGCTCCATCTAGTCTGCCCTTATGTGTGTACTGTATGTTCTCTTTATCTTAGGATAGATGTGTACCTCTGCTGGAAGTTTGTTCCAAGCATCTACTACTCTTTCTGTAAAATAATATATTCTAAGTATACAGCACGTCCTGTTCCAGAATATTCCTTACACTTGGGTAATACATCCACAAGATGGCACTGGACTGCAGAAAACAGCTTGTGGCTCCTCCCGGCCCTATATAAGTCAGGGACCTCCCACAAATTCCCCAGTTCTTTTCTGCAGTCTGCGCTGAGAAGATAGAAGATAGCTTTCTATGTGGCGCAGGTGAGCGGGTCTTATATGCCTGCAGCCCTGCAGGACTTCTAGTTGTAAGCCTGTGTTTTATTTACTGTATAACGCCGCTGCCGCGTGCTTGTACTGCGCTCCGCGGACGGCGGTGTCATTCACCTCAGAGCTGCCAGCCCGCTATTGGCCGGCAGGATCACGTGAGCGCGTTTCGCGCTCTTCGGGGGGGGGGGGGGGGGCAGGGGGGTGGCGGTCTACTGCGCCATTCAAATCACCATATGGAGGCTTCTGGGGATAATGGGCCTGGGGTTCCTTCGGGACAAGTACGGCTATGTGTTGCGTGTGGGGTATCCCCAATCGGTGATGATATCGGGATATGTGTACCCTGCTCCTAGCAGGTACTTGCGCTGCAATCTGGGTTACCTGTTGCTGGGCCTGCGTCCTCTCTGGCTTCGGCTACACCCCCACGCTTACATCTGACCCCCAGTAAGGTGCATACCAGTGGGGAGTCTCAACCTGATTTGGCTGCACGGGTGGCCAGCATTGAAAAACATATTGCTGGGTCTGCCCCGCGTAAGGCTTCTGCTAAGAAGTGGCATTTATCACCCGCTGTTTCTCTCTTTCCCATGGAGGATGAGGACATTTTTGACATTACCAGTTATAATTCCCTGGAGGAGGGGGGAATTATTCTCTGATTCAGAATCTGAGGAACGGCCTAAGATTTATGGTGGTACCGGGTCTCCCTTTGGGAAAGACCCATGGCCCTCAGATGACACTAACAGGCTTTTGGCTCATATATTTGAAGTGCTCTGTATCTCTCCTGCTGTGGCTCCGCAGCAGCAGAGTGAGCTTTTTCATACGGTTAAACCACGTTTGGAGTTTCCTGAGCAGATTCAGTTTAATAATCTAGTGCTCAAAGAATGGGAATGGCCTAGCAAGCTCCCTGGAGTGCCAAAGACAAGAGGTATCCCTTTCCGGCTGAGGTGATTAAGCGTTGGTCATGTCCTCCCGAGTTGGACGCGCCCGTTCTGGGGCTGTCCAATACATCTGTCATGCATTCCTTTGACACTACTACCCTGAGGGATGGTGAGGACCGGCGCATGGACCAGCTGGCTTGCCATGTTTTTGCCTGTGTGGGGACCGCACTACGCCCGGTTTGTGCCTCGGCCATTACAGCTATTGCTATTAAAGGGCTGCTTAACAGCCTCTTAGATGGGGCCTCTGATGACGTAGGAGGAGATGAGTATAGATCCTGCTTTGCTATGAATTTGTTGCATATGTTCTGTCTGCCATGGATGTTGCCATTAGAATGTGTGGGAGGACTTCTGCCCTTTTGGTGGCTATACGCCGCTCTGTTTGTCTGCGTCAGTGGGTAGCGTATAATGCTGCTAAGAAGGCTCTCGCTGGCTTTTCCTTTAAGGGGTTGCGGCTTTTTGGTGAACTCTTGGACTTGTTTGCCAGGGGCGACAGGTTACCTCAACGTAGGAGGACGTCCCGGTCCTTTCGGGGGACAAGTTCCTTTCTCCCTTCCTTCCATGGTTACAGAATTGGTTGAGGAGTCTCCCTTGCTGGGGCTCGCAGAGGACGTGGCCGTCCCGGTCCCTCCTGGGGTCCCAAGCCAAAGTCCTCCCCCAACCCCCCTCAGGCATGAAGGGGCGTCCTCACCCATCCGGGTGGGGGGACGGCTTTGGCTCTTTGCTCACGTCTGGAGGCTTCATGCCTCAGATCGGTGGATTCAGGAGGTAGTGTCCCTCCGGTTACAAGATAGAGTTTGCAGCCTGGCTGCCCCCAAGATTCATCAAATCCCGGATGGCTCAAAACTCCTTATCAGCTCAGGGTCTGTGCCTTGCTGTCCAAAATCGTCTGGAGTTGGGGGTTATCTGCCAGGTGCCTTTGAGGGAAAGGGGCAGAGGCTACTATTACAATCTTTTTCACTGTTCCCAAAAAAGACGGGTCCATCAGACCCATCCTGGATTTAAAGCGCCTCAACAAATTTGTCAGATTCAAACGCTTTCGCATGGAGACTCTGCGCTCAGCTGTCACTTCACTACGCCCGGGCAACTTCATGACCTCTGTAGACATCAAGGACACTTACCTTCATGTCCCAATCTTTACAGGTCATCGGAGATTCCTCAGGTTCGCTCCGGAGGATCAGCACTACCAATTTGTGGCCTTGCCTTTCAGTATCACCTCGGCTCCCAGGGTATTCACCAAGGTGCTGGCGGGTGTAATGGCTCTGCTGAGATCTCAGGGCATTCCCATCCTTCCTTACTTGGACGACATTCTCATCACATCTCAGTCCTTCCAACAGGCCGAGCTGGATACCCAGATGGTGGTGTCCACACTGGAGTCCTTCGGCTGGGTGATCAACCACCCTAAG
This sequence comes from Gastrophryne carolinensis, assembly GCA_027917425.1. NCBI lineage: Eukaryota > Metazoa > Chordata > Amphibia > Anura > Microhylidae > Gastrophryne > Gastrophryne carolinensis. The sequence goes on from CM051243.1 coordinate 173,969,893, forward strand.
TCTTCCTTATCACCATCAATGGTGAGGTCCTTTCTGTGCATGACTCTGGATACATCTCAGGTCAAGATTTTTCTCCCTCAGCAGAAGGTGGAGAGTCTTCAAGCCCAAGCCAGGCTTCTTATGTCTTGCCCTCATCCCTCCATCAGGCAGGGGATGCAGCTGGTGGGCCTGATGGTGTCTTGCTTCTAGGCGGTTCCATACGCTCAGTTTCACATGAGACCTCTTCAACTTCACCTCTTGTCGGTATGGAATCAGGACCCTCTGTCCCTCGATCAGGTGTTGGTTCTGTCCCCTCTGGCCAGACGGTCTCTCTCGTGGTGGCTGGACTCGAGGAACCTGTTGGTGGGCAGATCCTTTCTGGCCCCGTGCTGGGAGACAGTCACCACAAATGCCAGTCTGACAGGTGGGGGGGGGGGGGGGCTTCTGGAAATCCCTGAAATTCCAGGGTCAGTGGGGCCCTCAGGAGGCCCACACCCCTATCAACATTCTGGAACTGAGGGCGATAAGGTTGGTTCTCGCCCAATTGACTCCACAGCTTCGGGGTCATACAATCAGACGGCGATTGCCTACATCAATCATCAGGGAGGTACACGAAGCAAGAGGGCCCTAAAGGAAGTGTCCCTGATACTGTCTTGGGCCGAGGAGAATGCGCCCTGCATCTCAGCTGTGTACATCCCGGGGGTGGAGTATCTGGAGGCAGACTCCCTCAGCAGGGAGAATGGTCCCTCAGCAGCAGGGTGTTTCGCTCCCTGTGCCACCGCTGGGGTCAGCCAGATGTGGATCTGTTTGCGTCCCGTCACAAGCTTCCAGTTTTTGTCTCTGTCTCAGGACCCTCTGGCCTTGGCCATGGATGCACTAGCGATGTCTTGTAAGAGCTTTCGGCTCCTTTATGTGTTCCCTCCTTTTCCTCTGCTGGGCAGGGTGCTGCGCAAGATTGCCCAGGAAGGGGTGCCAACCATTCTGGTGGCCCCCTGTTGGCCAAGAAGAGTGTGGTTCGCAGACATCATGCAGTTGGCAGTAGATCAGTACGTCCTGCCCAAGAATCCAGACTTGCTCACTCGGGCACCTACGCCATCCCAATTTACAAACGCTGGCTTTAACGGCCTGGCTGCTGAAACCTCCATCTTGATGGAAAAGGGGCTGCCTGCCTCTGTTGTTAATACCATGATTCGGGCTAGGAAGAAGTCCTCGTCCTCCATCTACTATAGGGTATGGCATGCTTATATTGACTGGTGTGAGTCTAAGTCGCTTCCCTGTCGGGTGTTTTCTATCCCTAGGATTCTGGAATTTCTGCAACATGGTTTGGATTTGGGTCTTCAACTTAGTACCTTCAAAGGTCATGCTTCCGCTTTGGCCATTTTCTTCCAAAGCTCCTTTGCTCACCATCGTCTGGTTAAGACCTTCTTCCAGGGGGTTACTCACTTGCGTCCTCCACGTAAGCCTGTGTTACCAGTCTGGGATTTGAACCTGGTCTTATCTGCCTTGCAGGGGTCTCCCTTTGAGCCTGTGCCCTGAGGAGAGGGTTTTGCACTCTTTGGATGTGGTCAGAAACCTGAAGTTTTATTTGGTGGCTACTGAATCCTCCAGGAAGACTGATGCTTTTTTTGTGCTCCCGTCTGGACCTAAGAAGGGTCTGGCTCCAGCTAAGTCCACTATCAGCAAGTGGATCCGTTAGGCTGTGGTACAGGCCTATTCTGCTAAGGGGAAGGAGCCTCCCTTCCACCTTACTGCTCATTCTACTTGTGCTATTGGTGCCTCTTGGGCTTTTCAGCACCAAGCTTCTGTTGAACAAGTTTGCAAGGCCGCTACTTGGCCTTCTGTTCATACTTTTTCAAGTTTTACAACATTGATGTTAGAGCCTCAGCTGATGCTGCCTTTGGTCTCAAAGCTCTGCAGGCGGCAGTGGTTTAAACTGCCCGCTGTTACTTTTTGGGGATCCCACACTACCTTACGGACACTGCTATTGGATGTCCCAGGAGTACGGAATATTCTGGAACAGGACGTGCTGTATACTTAGAATATACAATTATGTGATTACTCACCTGTAGAATTGGTATTATACGTATACAGCACGTCCTGTTCCATCCCACCCTTGTTATCATTATTCTTAGTTACCTCTGTATGGTGATTGTTCATATGTTCATTTTTGAATTCTGGTTATTGTTCTCCCGGCTTCCTGTTAACTGCTTGTAAATACTGGGGAATTTGTGGGAGGTCCCTGACTTATATAGGACCGGGAGGAGCCACAGGCTGTTTTCTGCCGTCCAGCGCCATCTTGTGGATGTATTACCCAAGTGTAAGGAATATTCTGGAACAGGACATGCTGTATACATATAATACCAATTCTACAGGTGAGTAATCACAGAATTATATTTTTCTAACATTGCTCCTGATCTTCCCCCCAACTAGCTTCAGGTTGTGCCCCTTTGTTCTATCATTAAGTTTCTTCTTAAAGTGGACCAACACTCAGGGGGGATCGGCCCGGAAATCTATAAGATTCCCGGACCGATCAGATCCCTCCCCGCGGGGCATCCGAAATCGGGATGTCCCGCGGGGAGGAACCCCCCAGGAGGCCCACAATCCTCACCTTACCGGCGATCCAACGGCGCATGCGCGAGACGCGGCCGCGTCTCTCGCTTCCCTCTAGCAGGGCGCGCTCCCGCGCCGGCCGTTTTGTGAATGGCCGGCGCAGGCGCGCTCCCTGTTAGAAGGAAGCGAGAGACGCAGCCAATGACAGCGCTCTGGTATGCGCGTCCAAGCGGCTTTGGACGCGCATACCAGAGCTGCTCTGAGCGCTGTCATTGGCCGGACGAGGTCACGTGGGAGCGGGGAGAGGTGAGTTTTTGCGGCGATCGGGGGGGTTTCAGACAGCGGGGCACCCCCGATCGGGGTGCCCCACCTAAGTGGACCAACACCCAGGATAGTCAAAATCCTGGGTGTTGGTCCACTTTAAAAACACTTCCCTCCTGAACCTTATTCAATCCTTTTACATATATAAAGATCTCAATCATGTCCCCTCTCCCTTCTTTCCTCCAGACTGTACATATTAAGTTCTTTAAGTCTCGCCTTTTTTTTTTAAGTCCTTCTACCATTTTTGTTGTCCACCTTTGGACACGTTCTATTTGAATAATGTATTTTTGCAGGGGAGGTCTCCAGAACTGCACACAGTATTCTAGCTGTGGCTAGGTGATGTCCCGAGCTATGCAGCCGAGCATCCTGCTTGCTTTTCCCACTGCCTGGCTACACTGTCCACTCATCTTGCAGCTATCAGTAATCAGTATCCCTAAATCTCTCTCCTCCAAGATCCTGGGTAACACAGTGCTGCCCATACGGTGTTGAGAGCAGGGATTCCTTCTACCCAAGTGCAGGATTTTACATTTAGAGTCATTAAACTCTAGTTTCCACAGTTTTGACCATCTGTCCAGTAAAGCTAAATAATTTTCCATGTTGCAGACACCTCCAGGAAAATCCACCCTATTCTAATCATTGGATGTGTCCATGGATGGCTGGGGTGACAGCACAGGCACACAACGCCAGGGATGTGGCAGCATTCTCTCCCCATTGTAAACAATAAGCCACCCGCCGAATGACCTCATAGCAGACGGCTCTCATTGCATGAGAGCTTGCGCTGTTAGTGCATGGCTAGGTTAATTTTTGGAGCTTCCTGGGTTTTTTTTTTTTTTTTCACAGAGGTGCATCCCGATTCTTTTAGATTCCAGCACAGTTTTTTTGGGGGGGGGGGGGGGGGGGGGTTTCACCCCGCGGGACATCCCAATCTAGGATGCCCCGTGGTGAGGGAGGTGATCGGCCCGGGAATCTATCACCCCTGGGTGTTGGTCCACTTTAAGCCTGGAGTGCAGTAGTGCAGCTATCAGTTTCAGGTACCATAGCTGCAGGAGAGGTTGGCAATGCAGGACTTGGTTGAAGCCTTGTGCCCCCCATGGAACTGCTGATCGGAGGTCTGTAGGGAATGCCCAAAAGAACACTTTCCTTTTTGAATTGATTTTTTTTTCTGTTCTGCCCCAAAAAACTCGAATAATCCCACCCTCGTCTAAAGTCTGCACATTCTATTTAAAGCGGACCTTCACTCTATCTTATGTTTCCCACACCCTGTACATACAGATTGCTCACATTAAAAATCATCCTACCTGCATCTACTGCATGTAATGAGCCTTTAAACATCCAAGTTGGGGCTCATGGAACATCAGGCAGCCTGCAAACAGGAAGTGCCTTCTGACTGTGCTGCTCTGCATTCTGGGACTGCTGACCTTTTCCTGACACCAGCTCCGCTCTGTCTGTGCAAAGCACAGCTATAAACCCACCCCTGCACTTTATCCCGCTCTCATCTCCTCTCAGTATGTTTTGCTTCTAAGTCAAGATGGCGGCACCCATATCCTAGAGTTTTGAACAGAGTTGCAGCCCAGGGGGGGAAAAAATAAGTTAGTTAATAAAAACTTAAAATATATTAATTTTAGATGCTGGGGAATAGTTTTTAAGGGTTTGGCCTTTTATTAAATAATGCTGAAGGTCCAGTTTAATATCTTCTACCCTTCCCCAGAATCTATCAAACAGCCCTTCAGCTACTAACTCTAGAACTTTTTATTCTAATGGCTGCAGTGCTGTATCTTAAAGCTCCTGGGATCTGATGTAAATATCCGCAGTGCAGGTTTTCTCTCTCGTTACCTATGTAACTGCAGGTCACTGTATGAGTCATGAGGCCTGGCGTAACACGGATTTTAATCAATTTTCCATACTATATCAGTCATAAGAAGTCTGTATACTTTTTTTTTGTCATTCTTTATTTATAATTTTCAAAAGAACATATATATCGGTACACAGCATCATACAGTAGAAAAACAATGAAACCGGGCCATTCACTTGAATGAAATTCAATTCTGACCCCCTACTCGCCTCCCTGCGTTTCCCCGTCGGTGTGCCCTGGCAGTCGCGCCCCGCGGGCCTCCTGCGCACGCTGCGGCCGCTGCCATGACAGTGGATGCAGGAGGGTGGTGTTCTTCTCTTGATGCGCCGCGGCCCCTTCTGGGCCAGACGCGCTGTCTTGCTGTTACTGCTGCTGTGCTGGGAACCAGGCTCTGGCCTTCCTTGCTGCGGACGCTGTGGTGATCCCTTCTGTCGGTTTTTGCAGTGACAGGAGTCCCTCTTTTGCTTGTTGCATTTGCTATATGCATTTATGCTAAGGCTGACATGGGGCTCTCTTTTTTGTTTAGATTGTTGGCTAAGGTTGAGGGTTGTGGTTCCTCCTGGTCCCCCTTTTTAGTAAGAGGGATCGATTATAGGCTTAGGCCATTAGCGTCTAGTAGCCTCATTGAATTTTGCTATTGCTAAGCAGGACAGGCTTTGCCCCTTCTGCAGAAGGAATCCTCTGGGCGGATTCACCATTATTTGTCCCACTTGTGCCAGAGGCATTGTTTTGAACCATGAGCGGGCAGTCGCCCCTGACCCTAGCCCTGTTTTACCATTGGCCTCTCCGGACCCTCCGCTGTTGCATTCAGCCCCTAGTGAAGACGGAGCCAGCAAGGGGTCTCATTTTGCGCATAGGCTGGCTAGTCTTGAGAAGCAGATCTCGTTGACAGCCCCTAAGAAGGCCTCGAGTAAGAAGCGGCATCTGGACCGATTTAATTGGATGACTATCTTTTTAAATGCTTGTGTGGAAATTTCCGCTGGTGATGACCGTATCTCTGGTTCCTCCTCGGATGAGGATTCTTGTCTCCCGGATGATGAGGAGAATTTGCTCTCCTACATGTTTTATACCCTACACATTGTCCCTCCCAGAGCGGCTAAGAGGAAGCAGGGTGATTTATTTCGGCCGGAAAGACGGGTCTTCCCGGAGCAGCCTCACTTTTCTAACATAATCCTTAAGGAATGGGAAAGTCCCAACAAGTTACCGTCGGTCCCTAAGGGCCTGGATAGGCGGTACCCCTTTCCTGCTGAATTGGTTTGGTTATGGTGTCACCCTCCCGAGGTGGATCCTCCCGTGTCAGGCTTGTTCAATACCACTGTCATGCCGTCGCTTGATAATGCTTCCTTACGTGATCCTACAGACAAGCACATGGATCAGCTGGTCTGCCATGCGTTCACCTTTGCTGGTGCCCTCTTTCGCCCAGCGTGTGCCTCAGCAATCATCTCACTAGCCAACAGGAGAAAGGTGAGACAACTTGTGGCTAGAGCTAAGGCTTGCAAGCGGGCTGAGTATAAGGAACTCAAGGCTTGCTTGGATTTCATTGGCTTTGTTGTTACTGCCATGGATGATGTGGTCAGGCTTGGTGCCGCTCGCTCTGGCTGAAGCGGCTGCCAAGAAGTCCCTCACAAGTCTACCTTTTGTGGAAAGCCAGCTGTTTGGGGAGCCCCTGGACCTTCTGTTCAAGCATGGTAGACTCCCTCACAGTAGGAAGCCTGCTCGGTCCTTTCGGAACCCCTCTTCCTATCGTTCCTTTTGAGGAGGAAGAGGTTCTTCATTTCCTGGTGCCCGCAGAGATACCTGGGGCAGAGATAGGTCCTGTGGCTGACCCAACCCCTCTTGGGGAGCGAAGTCCAAACCCCCTGCCAAGCCCTCTCTGTGTGGGGAAACGGCTTCTGCTGTTTGCTCAGATCTGGAGGCATCACGTCTCGGATCGATGGATTCAGGAGGTATTGTCCTCCGGTTACAAGATAGAGCTGGCAGCCAGGCCGCCCGCAAAATTCCTCCATTCAAGGATATCCCGAAACTCGATAAAGGCTCAAGCTTTGAGAACGGCTGTTCAACACCACCTGCGGATGGGTGTGATTTGCCCTGTACCCCCGCAGGAACAGGGTCAGGGATTTTATTCCAATCTCTTCGCGGTTTCCAAGAAGGACGTAATTTTAAGGCCGATCCTGGACCTGAAGGGTCTCAACAGGTTTGTAAGAGTCAGACATTTCCGCATGGAAACGTTGCGGTCTGTGGTGAGCTCGCTTCGGCCCGGCGACTTCATGACCACGATGGACATCAGGGAGGCTTATCTGCACATCCAGATTTTCCAGGGACATCAGAAGTTCCTGAGGTTTGCTCTGGAGGATCAACATTACCTGTTTGTAGCACTTCCATTCGGGATATCCTCAGCCCCCCTTGTGTTCACAAAGGTGCTGGCGGGCATCATGGCTATCCTGAGGAGTCGGGGTATTCGTGATACCCTATCTGGACGATTTGCTGATTTCAGCCCGGTCCCTTCAGCAGGCCGAGAGCGATACTCGGACAGTGCTTCAAATGAGACCTCTACAATTGAACCTGCTGACCGGCTGGAATCGGATGCAGGAATCCCTGGAACAAGGCTTTTCGCTGTCCCCCCTGGCCTGGTTGGTTCTTCTACGCTTGACTCCCCATTTAAGAGGCCATGCGATCCAGGTTCGCTCGGACAATCAGACTGCTGTGACCTACATCAACCACCAGGGCGGGACTCTGAGCAAGAGATCCTGCAAGGAGGTAACCCAGATTCTGACTTGGGCTGAGGAGAATGTTCCCTGTTCTCGGCGGTCTACATCCCCGGGGTGGAAAACCAGGAGGCAGACTCTCTGAGCAGGAGTTCCTTGTGACTGGGGGAATGGTCCCTCAACAGCGAGACCTTTCAGGCTCTGTCTCCAATGGGGTCAGCCGGACGTGGATCTGTTTGCGTCCAGACACAATCACAAGCTTCCAAGGTTCGTCTCCCCCCTCAAGAGATCCTCTGGCCATGGCAACAGACGCTCTGGTGATTCCTTGGACGGAGTTCAAATTTCTGTATGCGTTCCCTCCGTTTCTGTTCCTGGGCAGAGTGCTGCGCAAGATAGCCCAGGAAGGGGTACCAACCATCCTGGTGGCTCCTCGCTGGCTGAGAAGGAGTTGGTTTGCAGACATAGTCCAGATGTCAACGCACGACGACCCAGTGCTTCTCACTCAGGGGTCTCTGCGGCACCCGAATTTACAGACGCTGGCTTTGACTGCCTGACTGTTGAAACCTCAATCCTGACGGAGAAGGGGTTATCGGCCACGGGTATTCACACAATGATTCAGGCACGGAAGAAGTCTTCTTCCATGATATACTACAGAGTTTGGCGGGCTTATATCGCTTGGTGCGAGGTCAAGAGCCTTCTTTGCCGAAAATTTTTTATTTCCTAGAATTCTGGAGTTTTTATAACACGGCTTAGACTTGGGTCTCCAGCTGAGCACCCTCAAGGGTCAGGTCTCGGCTTTAGCCTTTTTTTTCCAGAGATCCATTGCCAACCATAGGTTGATCAGGACTTTTTTTCAAGGGAGTTACCCATGAATTTAGTACTATCTGCTCTTCAGGGTCCTCCCTTCGAGCCATTGAGCGATGCTGCATTGTCCTTGTTGACTCTCAAAGTGGTCTCTCTGGTAGCGATCACCTTGGTGCGTTGTGTATCAGAGCTGGCCGCGCTTTGTATGAAATCACCTTATTCTGAGTTGCACAGGGATTAGGTGGTTTTTCGCTTTAAACCTGATTTTTTTTGCCTAAGGTCGTTTCTCCCTTTTCACCTTAATGAGGAAGTTGAGGAAGTGTTGTTACCTTCCTTGTGTCCAGCTCTGGCTAATTCCAGAGAACGGACCCTCCATGCTTTGGATGTGGTCAGAGCCATAAGGTATTACCTGGCTGCGACTAAATCCTTCAGGAAATCGGATTTGCTCTTTGTCCTAACCGAGGGTTCTAGGAAAGGATTGCCACCAGCCAAGTCCCTTATCAGTAAGTGGATCAGACAGGCGGTGGTGCAAGCATATTCTTCCAGGAGGGAATGAACCCCCTTTTCGGATCACAGCCGATTCTACCAGAGCTATTGGTGCCTCTTGGGCTTTTCAGCACCAGGCATCAGTGGAACAAGTTTGTAAGGCCGCAACTTGGTCTTATGTTCATACTTTTACAAAGTTTTACAAGGTGGATGCCAGGGCCTCAGCTGACCCTGTTTTTGGCCGAAAGGTGCTTCAGGTGGTAGTGAAATGAACTACATGCTGTTCCGCACTGGGGATCCCGCCCATATGGACACTGCTTTTGGATGTCCCAATCGTGAAGATATTGGGACGGCCTGGACTGGATGCAGGGAAAAATACAATTCTGTGAAACTCTCCTGTAGAATTGTTTTTTTTATACATCCAGTCCAGGCCGTCCCACCCCACCCTTGTGTTCATTATGTCCTGTATGCCTGTTATGGTGATCAACCATTTTTTGTTCATAGGACACTGATTTTTCTAGTTTTGCTTAGAGAGTGCAAGCTGAAGCTATGTGAAGTAACATGGTTTCTTAGGCCTCCGGGCCTGCCCTTTTTTGTTGAGTACTGCTTTTAAACCACTGGGGAATGATAGAGGGGCAGCTGCCTTTTATAGGGGGCCGGGAGGAGCTACATCTTTGATCTTGCAGTCAAGCGCCCTCTAGAGGCGAACACCCCCAATCGTGAAGATATTGGGATGGCCTGGACTGGATGTATACAAAAATACCATTTTGTGAAATACTCACCTGTAAAATGGGTATTATAAGTATGTCACACACCCCGCTTCAAGATATCCATAACACGTGGCAAGGAATAGGCGGGGAGAACGGGCAGCGGCGGCGCTCCAGCGCCCGTCCCCGCGCCCCCCCCCCCCCTTCAGCGTGTGAGGAGCTCACCACGTGTTATGGATATCTTGAAGCGGGGTGTGTGACATACTTAGAATAATACCATTTTGTGAAATACTCACCTGTAAAATGGGTATTATAAGTATGTCACACACCCCGCTTCAAGATATCCATAACACGTGGTGAGCTCCTCACACGCTGAAGGGGGGGGGGGGCGCGGGGACGGGCGCTGGAGCGCCGCCGCTGCCCGTTCTCCCCGCCTATTCCTTGCCACGTGTTATGGATATCTTGAAGCGGGGTGTGTGACATACTTAGAATAACAATTCTACAGGTGAGTTTCACAGAATTGTATTTACACTACCATGAGATTTTTTTTCTATTTTTATTGAATCGAGGCCATAGTCTGTATACTTCTAATAGTACACAATAGAAATGCATGCAAGAAGACAGCATAGCCTTACAGTTTGCAGAGGCTCTTCCGTGCTACTTTATCATATGTTTGTGGAAACAAATGGCTAAATTTGTCATTGGTTGTAACATCCTATAGTAGTAAGTTAAAGCTAATGAATCGGTTTAGAAATGTTACTGTATTTGTGCAATTATTTCTCTTTTTCATAGCATTCCAACTCCTGCTTTGGATCTTTTGGACCACATGCTAACCTTGGATCCCAGCAAGCGTTGCACTGCAGAGCAGGCTCTTCTTAGTGACTTTCTCAAAGATGTGGATGTCAGCAAGATGCCTCCTCCAGAGTAAGTCTAGCACATGCAGTGCATCACACACACACACACACACACACACACACACACACACACACACACACACACACACACACACACACACACACTACTGCAGGTATGTGTTTAGTTGGCTATGCCTGTTTAAGTATGAAGAGGTCAGAGAATATTATCGGCTAGAGTCTGGATTTTTTATGTACAATTTTCTCCCTTTGTCCTTCAGGACGACAACCTTAGGAGGCTCCTCCCCCTGGAGAGGAAACACAAACTGGGACAAGTTTAAAGCGGACCTTCGGCATCATTTAATGAGAAGCCCAAACCCTTATATTAATCTTAGATGCTGGGGAATAGTTTATCTAATTTTTTGTTTTAGTTTTTAGTCACTTTGTATTCTTTTTCTCACTGGCCTGCAACTCTGTTCAGCACTCTAATATATGGGTGTTGCCATCACCAGTAGAATCACATACTGAGGAGAGGGGTCAAAAGTGTAGGGGGTGGGGGTTATAGCTGTGCGTTGCACAGACAGAGCTGAGCTGGGTCAGGGAAAGGACAGCAATCCCAGAATGCAAAGCGACACAGTCAGAAGACACTTCTGTGTGCATGCTGCTCAATGAGCCGCCATCTTGGATGTTTAAAGGCTCATAACATGCAGTAGATGCAGGTAGGATAATTTTTAATGTGGGCAATCTGTATGTAGAGGGTGGGGGAAACATATAACATATGCTCTTATTTAGGTTGAAGGTGCAGTTTAAAGGCCCCACCCTTTCCTCCCAGTCCTCAGTATTTTGTGTTTCCTCTCCAAGAAAGCGAATGCAACATAATCCAGTTTATTTATTTATTTTTTTTTTGGGTGGAGTTTGCCAACCCCAGGTTTTACACCCGCAGAATAGTTTCCCTGCGGCCCATGGGGTTCCCTGAACTCAGTCTTTTCCACCTGTTGATGCTGGCAGAGGGTGCTGAGGATCCTGGAGTGGCTGACGGGCCTTGCAAAGGTGTACAAGGACAGAGGAGCTTCGGTCGCTTGTCCCAGGTCATGGCGGTGCATGGCTCTGGAGCAGAGGCGTCCTCCAGGATTTCTGGTTTCCGGTCCCGGAGTCGCACTTTGGCGTGCACTGCTGGGGGTATGGTCACGCCCAATTATGCATCCGCATCCAGCCAATACTTACCTTACCACATTCCGCTTAAAGGTATAGCCACTTGGAATCTATTCTCTCTATTTAAACGATATTAGCTATATTTAAGTGGCCCGATCCCTTATGTGCCGTAATACACTTTTGCTATTAGTACTGCGTCTCTCTTCACAAGTTGCAAATTGCACTGTGGACAGTACTAAGTAGCTGCTTTTCTGTATATATTGTATAATAGTCCACTTATTGTTGTATATTTGGTGTATGGTGTCCTCACAATTGTATGTTCCTTAAAGCGCACCTATTTATTATAGGTCTGCATTAACCTATTGTAAAATTTAATTTATCAAATACAATCCTCCACTTTGCATCAAAATTTGTGTGAAGGTGTGCATTCATATACTTTTAGTTCTTGGTGTTATAGAGGGCAGCTACTGCCAAATATTTGACTGCACCCAGCCTATAGCCTGATCTGGTTTATTAATACATTAGAGGAGTGTGCTTACCAATTCATTTTTTAATATCCTCTATTAAATAGATTATGGGAGTCACTCCTAGCAGACCTAGCGAAGATCCCGTCCTTACTAAAGACCTTGGGTCGGGTGGTCGGTTTGGAAAAATTACGCCCAGTCATCTATGCAGATTCTCGGATACGATATAAACGTATCCGTCAAAAATTCTACTTCCACAGAAAAAAATGAGGATCATTGCAAGGGCCCAAGGATTCTTCACTGTCTTAATGTTTCCATTCGGGAAATCACGACCCTGCTCGGTCTCATGACTGTGGCAATTCTAGCAGTAGGGGTTCAACTTCAAGTGAGAACCCTACACAGATTCCTTCTATCTCAAATGGAACAAGCATTCAGACTCGCTAGATCACTTTTCTCAGGTAGAATCGAGAGTGAAATGAAATCCAGTAGTTATCAGAACAAATGCCTGCAGCTGGGTTTAGGGTCAACAAGCCCAGTGGAAATGGCCACCGACCCTAGCAGTCAGATCCTCAAACTTCAGAGAACTTCTGTGAGTTAAGCTGGCCCTGAATCACTTTCTAACAGACATCTCAGGCAGAGATGTCTAAATTCGCTCTAACATTTCCACAGTAGCCTACTTAATTCATCATGGCTGGATCACATCCTCGGCACTGTTAAATTTGTCATATTCAATTCTAGTTCTCTTACAGGATCAAGTCTGTCAACTTAGGCAGTTAATCTAAATGGGAGTCCAAACCAAATTTTTTTTTTGTTCCTGGTGTCCTGTTCAGGTCGCTTCATTTTTGACAATTGGGTTATTTGCCACAAGGTGGCGCAGTGACTGCAAGATAAAAAACGTGGCTCCTCCCGGCCCATATAAATGCATCTTTCTCCCTAAGAATCCCCAGAGTTCTTTTTGCAGTCTGACTACAATGATGGATGCTATCTCTCTCTATGTATATCGCAGGCGAGTGGGGCATCCCAAGCCTGCCGGCCACTGCAGACCTATTCCCACCTGCTCCTGGGGACCCATCCTGCCTCCCAGCCTTGGCTACGGTTCAGGTGATGGTAGGGGAATGCGGAGGGTCAGGTGTTCACAGAGCTAGGCTCTGGGCCGCAGACCTTCGCCCAAAGGGTAGTCGGTCATAGGCTATGGTGTGCCTATTGGGGGGGGGGGGAGGAACCACCTAGGGACCCCTTGCTTTTCCTTATGTAGCCCACATGCTTTATTGTGTTATGTGTTTTTTTTTCACTTCTACTGTTCTCACTTGTACTCGCCTCCCTCGCTCCTGCTCCTCTTCGCTATTCCCCCGTTCAGCTTGTGAGGGGGGGGGCGCCTTCCTCTGCGAGGGCAGGGGACCGTCAGCGCAATCATCCGCGGTGGGGGGGAGGAGAGGGGGCCCTCCCTGGCTGCCTCCTTCTTCTTCCCGGGTGCCATTTTCCTCTCCTCTGGCGCCCGGAGTAAGCGCACTGCGGAGGGGGAAGGCCGCCTAATGGCGCATTCCGCATCATCGCGGCGCGGCGCGCCCCTCGAGGTGCCGTCTCCGGTCTCTATCAGCGCCATCTTCTCTCAGCTTCCTGCGTTCTGAGGGGCACGCTGATCGAGTGCTGCGCTGTCCTCCTGGTGTTCGCTCCGCTGGTCCGTGAGTCCGGTCTTTTCTTTTTTGTGTCCATTGTGCATGCGCTGTGGGATACTCATGTATGTTCCTATTTGTGTCTTCCAGGCGGGCCCCCCCCCCCCCCGCCTCGGGGCGGGCTAAGCTCTGTCTTATGTGTGGTACATGCCCTCTGAGCGGGCGCAGCGCTGTAATTTTGAAACGGGATGGGGCGAGCGCTACTGTCCCCAGCCCCATTTTACCTACGGCCTCGCCACCGCGCCTGCATTTAGCTCCCAGCGAGGGGGATGCCAGCAGGGGGTCTCAAACGGACTTGGCGCTCCGAGTGGCCAGTCTAGAGAGACAATTATCACGCTTGACCACTGGCAAGGCCATGGGTAAGAAGCGGCATTTGGAGCCGGTGTTTGCCGATGATGATGATGATTATGGGGCTTTTGGTGGCCGAGACTCCATGGAGGAGGGTGAGTTATTTCATGATTCTGACTCCTCAGGGGAACGTCCGGGTGGCTTTGACAGTGACCCTGGGTCTTCCTCGGACGAGGACATGTGGCTCCCCGATGACGCAGAGAAATTGTTGTCTGCGGTATTTGAAACCTTGCACATTGTTCCCCCGAAGGTGGCCAAAAAAGAAGCAGGGGGCCCTTTTTCGCCCTGAGACAGCGTCTTGTTGTTCCTGAGCAGGACCACTTCTCCAATATGGTCTTTAAGGAGTGGGAGAGGACTAATAAATTGCCGTCGGTGGGCCTGGACAGACGGTATCCCTTTTCGGAGGAGTTGATTTGCCTCTGGTCCCATCCCCTGGAGGTGGATGCTCCTGTTCTGGGGCTCTCAAATACCACGGTTATGCCGTCTCCTGATACTTCTTCCTTGTGCGATCATGCTGACAGGCGCATGGATCAGCTGGCATGTCACGCTTTCACCTTTGTGAGTGCTGGTCTTCGTCCGGTCTGTGCCGCGGCCATTGTCTCCATAGCCATCAAAAAGGTGAGACGCCTTGTGGATATCGCCAGATCTCGCAAGCGGGCGGAGGAGTATAAGGACCTCTTAGCTTGCGCGGACTTCATCGCCTTTGTAATCTCGGCCATGGATGATACCGTTCGGCTTGGCGGCAGGGCTTCGGCCCTACTGGTTGCTCTTCGTTGCTCTATCTGGCTGCGACAGTGGGCGGCTGCCGCCACCAGAAAGTCTCTCACCGGTATTCCCTTCCTGGGACTTCAGGTGTTAGGGGAGCGTCTGGATGGGAGGCTTCCTCAGCATCGGAAGCCTGTGTGGCCCTTTCGGGCCTCGTCTTCCTTTCGCCCCTTTCGAGGGGGAAGAGGCTCTTCCCTCTCTGGTGGCCGCCAGGACTCCTGGGGACGGGGTAGATCCTGCAGTCGTCCCAATCCCTCCTGGGGGTCCAAGTCTAAGCCCCCTGTCAAGGCCCCTCAGGCATGAGGAGGTGCCCTCAGCCATCCGGGGGGGGGGCGGCTTCTGCTATTTGCTCACGTCTGGAGACAGCACGTCTCGGATCGGTAGATTCAGGAGGTGGTGTCCTCCGGCTACAAATTAGAGCTGGCAGCTTGGCCGCCCCCAAGTTTTCTTCGGTCGCGGATTTCCCAGAACCCATTGACGGCGCAGGGCTTAAGAATGGCTGTCCAACGTCTTCTGTTGTCCAGGGTGATTTGTCCTTTGCCCCACCAGGAATGGGGTCGAGGGTTCTATTCCAATCTGTTCACGGTACACAAGGAGGACGGGACTCTGAGACCTATCTTGGACCTGAAGTGTCTCAACAAGTTTGTCAGATTCAGACACTTTTGCATGGAGACCTTACGGTCCGCGGTGAGCTTGCTTCGTCCAGGCGACTTCATGACCACGGTGGACATCAGGGATGCCTACTTGCACATCCCTAAATTCCAGGGACATCAGAAGTTCCTAAGGTTAGTGCTGGAGGATCCGCACTACCAATTTGTGGAGCTGCCGTTTGGGATTTCCTCAGCCCCCCGGGTCTTCACCAAGGTGTTGGTCATGGCATTTCTGAGGAACCAGGGCGTCCGTGTTCTGCCTTATCTGGATGACTTACTGATTGCGTCTCAATCTCTTCAGCAGGCCGACAGCGACACCCAGACGGATTTCGGCTAGTTGATCAATTATCCGACGTCTTCGATCACTCAGTCATTGGTGAGGTCCTTCCTGGGCATGATGTTGGACACCTCTCAGGTCAAGGTGTTACTCCCCCAGCAGAAGGTGGAGGGTCTCAGGCCCGGGCTTTACTGTCATGTCAACACCCATCCATCCGTCTGGGGATGAAGCTGGTGGGCCTCATGGTGTCTTGCTTCGAGGCTGTGCCCTTCGCCCAGTTCCACATGAGACCTCTTCAGTTGAATCTCTTGACAGTTTGGGATCGGACACAGGAGTCCCTGGAGCAGGAATTTTCTCTGTCTCCTCCGGCCAGACGGTCCCTCTCGTGGTGGTTTGATGCCAGAAATCTTCTAGTGGACAGGTCCTTTCTGACTCCTTGTTGGGAGATTGTCACCACCGACGCCAGTCTGAGCGGTTGGGGAGGTTTTTGGCAATCGCTGAAGTTCCAGGGCCAGTGGGGCCCGCAGGAGGCTCACACTCCCATCAATCTCCTAGAGCTGAGGGGGATCCAGTTGGTTCTTTTTCATTTGACCCCCCATCTATGGGGTCAGGCGGTCCAGGTCCGCTCGGACAATCAGACGGAGGTCGCCTACATCAATCACCAGGGCGGGACTCGGAGCAAGCGAGCCCTCAAGGAGGTGACCCAGATCCTGTCTTGGGCAGAGGAGAATGTTCCCTGCATCTCGGCGGTTTACATCCCCGGGGTGGAGAATCAGGAGGCAGACTCCCTGAGCAGGGGGACTTCTCATCTGGGGGAGTGGTCTCTCAGCAACAAGATCTTTCACGCTTTGTGTCGCCGCTGGGGGTCAGCCGGACGTGGACCTGTTTGTGTCCCGTCACAATTGCAAGCTTCCAAGGTTCGTCTCCCTGTCAAGAGATCTTCTGGCCTTCGCCACGGACGCTCTGGCAATTCCTTGAACGGAGTTCCGACTCCTTTACGCCTTTCCTCCATTTCCACTCCTAGGGCGAGTGCTGCGCAAGATAGCCCAGGAGGGGTTACCAACCATTCTGGTGGCTCCTCGTTGGCTGAGGTGGTGTTGGCTTGCGGACATTGTTCAGATGTCAGTGGATCGCTACATAATGCCAGGACGATCCAGGGCTTCTCAATCAGGGGCTGTTACGCCACCCCAATTTACAAACGCTGGCTTTGACGGCTTGGCTGCTGAAACCTACTTCTTGACAGAGAAAGGGCTGTCTGCTCCAGTCGTGCGTGCCATGTTTCAGTCTCGGAAGAAATCCTCCTCCATGATTTACTACAGATTCTGGCACGCTTACATTGCCTGGTGTGAGTCTAGGGGTTTTACCTGTCGCACTTTTTCTTTTTCTAGGATTTTGGAGTTCCTGCAACATGGTTTGGATTCGGGTCTCCAGCTGAGTACCCTCAAGAGTCAGGTTTTGGCCTTGGCTATTTTTTTCAACGATCCTTCGCCAATCATAGACTTATCAAGACCTTTTTCCAAGGTGCTTTCCGCTCTCCAGGGTCCTCCTTTTGAGCCCTTGTGCAATGCTGCTTTATCCATCCTGACTAAAGGTGGTCTTTTTGGTAGCTATCACTTCGGTGCGTCGCGTTTCAGAATTGGCGGCGCTTTGTATGAAGCCTCCTTACTTCGAACGGCATCAGGATAAGGTGGTTTTTCTTCTTAAGCCAGACTTTCTCCCTAAGGTTGTTTCTGCCTTTCATCACATTGTCTTGCCTTCCTTGTCCCGCGCCGCCTTCTTCTAAGGAGAGGACTCTTCATGCCTTGGATGTGGTCAGGGCCCTTAAGTACTACCTGGTTGCTACGGATTCTTTTAGGAAATCGGATTTTCTCTTTGTCCTTCCTGACGGGCCTAGGAAGGGCTTGCCTCCAGCCAAATCCACTATCAGCAGGTGGATCAGACAGGCGGTGGTGCAAGCGTACGCTGCCAAGGGGAAGGAACCCCCTTTTCGTGTTAGAGCTCATTCTACTAAAGCTATTGGTGCCTCTTGGGCTTTTCAGCACCAGGCTTCGGTTGAACAGGTTTGTAAGGCCGCTACTTGGTCTTCAGTTCATACTTTTACAAAGTTTTACAAGGTTGATGTTAGGGCCTCAGCTGATGCTGTTTTTGACCGTAAGGTGCTTCAGGCGGTAGTGTCATGAACTATGCGCTGTTGCTCACTGGGGATCCCACCCTTCTTTTGGACACTGCTTTTGGATGTTCCAATTGTCAAGAATGGAGCGACCTGAACAGGACACCAGGAAAAAATACAATTCTGTGAGTACTCACCTGTAGAATTGATTTTGATGGTGTCCTTCTCAGGTCGCTCCATCCCACCCTTGTTCTTTTATCCTCTCTTGCCTGTTATGGTGATTACTGTTGTATTGCTTTTTTCTTGAGAGAGTTCATGCTGAGGCTGTGTGAAGTAACATGGTCTCTGGCCTCCCGGCATGTCTCTGTTTTTACTGCTTTTCAACCACTGGGGATTCTTAGGGAGACAGATGCCTTTATATGGGCCAGGAGGAGCCACAATTTTCATCTTGCAGTCACTGCGCCACCTTGTGGCGGATAACCCAATTGTCAAGAATGGTCGACCTGAACAGGACACCATCAAAATCAATTCTACAGGTGAGTACTCAAAGAATTGTATTTTTTCCAGCAGAGGGTCTCCCTCAGATCGACCTTTTTTTTTTTTTTTTTTTTTTTTTTTTAACACTGGCAGCAAGTCAAAGTCTGAAACATTTTATTTACTGCTAAGGCAGGCGCCACAGCCCTGCGTCAGAAGAGCACTTGGGCTTTTAAAACGGGGTCAAGGGATACCATTTTTTAAAGCTACCTTTGTGGTATTCACTTTCATGGTAACCACCTTTTTGGAGAAGATGGTGTGTTGCAGTGGATGCTTTAGCCCATCCATTAAATTTTCACCTAGCTTTTTCTTTTCTTCCCTTCAGAATCTACCGTAAGTGATCGGTAAGATAAAGCAGGAGGCAGCCAACATTATCTTCAGATCTCCGTTTTGGCCAAAAAAGATTCTGATTCACAGAGCCGAAAAGGATGGCAAGGAGGGGGCCTTAGAAGCTTCTAAATATCCTTCATCAGAGCTTCATTCTGCATCCAGACCCATCAAGATTCATCTGACAGCTTAAATCTTGAAGAGACCATCTTAGAAAGAAAGGACTGTTCGACTAGAATGACTAAAACTCTCCTAGACGTATTATGCAAGTGTGTGGAAATGTTTTTTTCTTCTGTTTTTCTGAAGCTGACTGAAGAAAGAGAAAATATAGCCGCAGTCTTCGGATTCCTGCTGGAAGCTTTTCAGAAAGGGGCTAGCAGTAGTACGCTTAAAACGCAGGCTTTAGCCCTGTTCAACTTCTTAGTCCGTTTAGTCCAGTTGAGATCGATATTTCTAATTAGTTACTCACAATAGATCAACAGGGGACCTGTCACTCGAACTAAGGGGATTGTTGGAAACTCCCTTAGAACCATTGTAGGGGTTCCATAAGAATGGTTATCTCTGGAAAAGCCAGAAGAGATGGAACCTTATTCAGTTCTCCCTTGTAAGGTCTTACAAGTCCTGATCCCTTATGTATTTCCAAAAACTGTTACAGCTACTAACATGTCCCAATACATTCGAGTTTTTACAGATGAGAGGGGCACTGATTATTTATCTGGACAGATCCAAAAGAGGACTAGCTGCCCCAAGATCTGTTATCAGATGGATAAAACAGCCTATTGTACAGGTCTATTCATGCCTTTTCCGTCTATGGGGCGCAGAAGACTGGGACATCGATAGAAAAACCACAAAGCTGCAACGTGGTTTTCATCCCACACCTTCCTCAATTATTATAGACTGGATTTCCGGTCAGCAAAACATCAGGCCTTCGGTTGAAGTGTCATCTTAGCAGCTTCCCACCTTTAAGGTAGATTCCTTGCCTACTACTTGCGCTGAAGGATGAAGGAAGGATGAGGAAAAAAATCCCTGTTAGACTTACCGGTAACTTTTCTAAGAATCCTTCAGCACTACCCCTTAGTTCCCACCCATAGTCCTAGGGTTAACTTAGGTTACTCTATAAAGACTGAGGTGGGGAGTAAAGGTGTGGGGTTTTAACCTCTGTTTAGTTTGTTTCCTCCCGGGGAGTGGAGCCCCTCTGTCTGTCTGTGGGTCATGCTGAAGGATTCTTAGAAAAGCTGTTACTGGCAACTTAGCATGATGTTACTTATCTATTTTTCAGCCTGCTATTTCTAATCCCAAACTTAAGAAGAAAGAAAAAGAGGCTCCAGAATTAACTGCCAGGATTCTCAGGGAACTGAGGAGAGTGAAGACTCCTCAGGTGAGGATTCAACAAATGAAGGTTCTGGAGCAAAAGAATTGGAGGAAGAAGGAACCTCCAAAAGGTCCATAGAATAAGATGTCAGGGTACCAACTGGAACTACATTCCAGACCGCCACATAGGTCTCAGATCATGAGATTGCCACGCGACCCCAGGTAGAGTGTGGCTTTTCCCAAAGTCATCCAAGAGGTACTTCACCAGTACTTCTGGTTCAAAAGCCATCTGGCACATTCAGAATGATACTCAATCTGAAGGCCCTAAATCACTTTTTTATTGTCTTTAAAAAGTTTCAGGATGAAATCCATATTGATAAGCGACTCGCTTGTCGGGACTTTATGGTGAAAATAAACCTTCAAGATGCCTATTTGCACATACCCATCTTTCAGGCTCTCACAGCAGGTTTCTAAGGTTTGCAATCCACCTAGATTTGGAAGTCGTGCACTTTCAGGACAGGGCCTTGCCATTTGGAATCTCCTCAGCACCTAGGATATTCACAAAGATACTGGCAGAAGCCATGAGTGTCCTGAGGAGCCAGGGGATATCAATTTTTCCTTATCTAGGCAATCTGCTGGTTACAGAGACCACAGAGGCCTCTCTTCTTTCCGTGACTTTAGTGCTACGGCACCGGTTAGGTTGGATAGAAATCTGAAGTAGTTCCCTCCAAGAAATGCAGGTTCCTTGGTTTCTACCTAGACAGCGTAGAACAGAAAATATTTTTGACCACCAGGCAATCAACCAACAAGCAACAGGTTGGTAGCCCAGTTTGGCTGGCCAATCCAGCAGCAATCTGCTTCACTGCAGGAAATCATGAGGATACTTAGCTTCATGATTTCAGCAATTCCAGCCGTGACATGGGCGCAGCTGCTTCCTTCCAGTCTTTCCTGCTGCAGACCTGGAATCACAATCCAAAGTTCTTAGTGTACCGGGTAATAATTCTCTGCTCTGGTGGATGAACCCATGGATCTCGTAAGAGGGTAGGCCTTGAAGACAGACCCGCCCAGTCATTATAACAAGAGATGCCAATCCTGGGGTTGGGATGCCCTACAGGTTCAGGGGCATTGGTCAAAATATGTCAAGATCCTCGAATTTCATGCAGCAAAGCGGTAGAACAGGCCCTCTTCCATTTGTCATCTACTGGCCGTAGGGATGTTCAGTTTCGATAACACCACGACAGTAGCATATGTAATCGACAGGGGGGGACCAGATCTGTAGCAATTGCGACCCCTATCGGCAGTATACCTGAAAGGGTCCCCAAATGTGGTGGCAGACCCTGATCCTGATTGTTCCACCCTGGCCAAAGAGAAGTTGGTTCACAGCTCTAAAGAACATGTCCAGGGACACTCCGTGGCACTTCCACAGAGATCAAACCTACTGGCTTAGGGTCCTATTTATTACCCAAATCTACTGAATCTAAATGTAACAGCCTGAATCCTGAGAGGGCACTCCTGAAAAAGAAGGGGCTGTCCTCAGCGGTAACACAGAGGGAGGGGCTTTAGATTCCCCAGGAAAAAGTAAATGGGCTGCTTGTCCCCACCCCCACTGCCCAAAAATCCTATTGGGCACTTGAGCTATTTTAAAGCTGGATAGAGTCCACTAGAAGTATTTACCTGAAAACTTGGAAGAAGTTCAGTTAATTCTGTGAAGTGAACAGCTTGAACAGGAACAAGTTGTCTGTCCTGGAATTTCCGCAGGAAGGTTTTAGCTCGGTCTGGCAGTAAGTATTCTTAAGACCTGGGCATTGGCAACTTCGGAGAGCTAAGAAAGTATAGCCTAATTAATGGTCATAGCTATTACTAGAAAGAGACCAGTCTCTATCTCCAGATGTCCTATGTGGGATCACGCCCACGTTCTTAAGGGTCTAATAAAGGCTTATTTTGAGCCACTTGCTGAAGTGTAAGACAAAATTTTAACCCTGTGTGTGAGTGGGAATGTGAGGTGAGTTTAGTGTCCCTTTGAACCACAGAGCTGCCAGAAAGGTGTTAGTTTGTTTTTGTGGGAGGAATTGTGCTACCCTTTTGTCCCCTGCAGTAGTTCGTCTAATCTTTGCAGTATCAAAACTCCCTTTTATTCGACGGTAGCCTTTTTGATTGGGTTCTGAATGAAAACTCCACCATTGGGGTCAGTTCAGAGCCCGGTGAGAATTCTCACTCCTTCTTTAGGAGAGAAAATTAGAATTTACTTTTATGGGCCTTGATTCACTAAGAGTCGAAAAAAATTCTCATGGTAGTAAAAATTTCAATTCATGAGAAAATAGCCTGAGAACGTCACTTTTTAGTGAATCACCAGATAGGAAGACAATGAATGTCAATGGCACTTTTTTACTCCTGAGAAAAGTGTAGAACGTTTTACCCCTTTTTACCTGTAGTAAAAGCTGCCATTGACTTTTATTGTCTCTTTATCTGGTGATTCACTAACAGTGAAAATCTTTGGCCTTTTTCTCATGAATTGAATTTCTTACTGCCAGGAGAGTTTTTTTCAACTCTTTGAATGAAGGGCATTGTCTACCTTGGGGCTAATTCTGAGTCAGGTGAAAATTTTTAAACCCGGTAGACAATGAAAGGGATTGGCATTTTTCTCTAAGAAAAGTGAGATTTCTCACCTGGCTCTGAATCGACTGCAGCGTATACAGTTTTACACATTTCTTTGGGCTTGTCCTGTATCCTAGAATCCTGAACAGAGTTGCAGCCCGGCGGGGGAAACAATAAGTAAGAAATTAAAAACTGAAAATATATTAGTTTTATGATGCTGGGGATAATTTTTTTAAGGGTTTGGGCTCTTCATAAAATCATGCTAAAGGTCTGGTTTAAACTTTTTTTTTTGTGTGTCACTTTTTATTTTTTCCCCCCGCCGGGCTGCAACTCTGTTCAGGGTTCTAGGATACGGACGCCGCCATCTTGCCTCAGAAGCATCACATACTGAGGCAAGGAGAGCGGGTTAAAGTATAGTGGGCGGGGTTATAGCTGTGCTTTGCACAGACAGAGCAGAGCTGGGGTCAGGAAAAGGTCAGCAATCCCAGAATGCACAGCGGCACAGTCAGAAGACACTTGCTGTTTGCAGGCTGCCTGATGCGTCATTTTGAATGTTTAAAGGCTCATGACATGCAGTAGATGCAGGTAGGATGATTTTTAGTGTGAGCAATCTGTATGTACAGGGTGAGGGAAACATAAGATAGGCTCTTATTCAGGGTAAAGGTCTGCTTTAAGTGTGGATGTCTTGTTTCCTGTCGCTGCTTTATTGCAGGTGCGCATGTCCTTACAACTAACCACTGTATAGAAGGCAAAACCTCTTCAGACTTGACAATGTATGGTTAATATTTTAATGTCACTAGATAAGACTTTAAATAATCATTTTTCTTGTAGCCTACCCCACTGGCAAGACTGTCATGAGTTATGGAGTAAGAAGCGCAGGAGGCAGCGACAGAGTGGTATTATTTTGGAAGAACCGCCTGCTGTCAAGGCACCTAGAAAAAGCGTGGTGGCTGCCGGTACAGACTCTGTCAAAAACAGCCCAGCACCTCTCCCTGCAGTCAAAACTGAGTCTAGCACCACTGACTTGGGTGAGTGACGTTAGAGGTCAAGCATAACCCCAATATTTCTTTAGGGATTGCAGTGTGTAAATTTAAATGGAAAGTCTTGGCAACAGTATTTTTGCTTACCGCCTTTTTTCTTTTAATGCCATTTCTTATTTTCCAGCTTCGTTGGGAGAAATCACGCAGCAGCTTAATCAGAGTGAGCTGGCCATCCTATTGAACCTTCTCCAAAGTCAGACAGACCTCAGTCTCTCCCAGATATCTCAGCTGCTAAACGTTCAAGGCAACCCAGACATGCAGCAACAACTGGAAGCTCTTAACCAGTCTATCACTGCATTAACCAATACCACAGCCGTGATCTCAGAGGCTGAAGAACCTTCAGCTCCAGAGCAGGCAGCATCTGAAGGACTAGGAGCTCAGGGAGATGTGCAGAATGTTCTGGCCGTCCTGCTGAGCCAGCTCATTAAACCCCAGGACGCGACAGAGTCCACAACAGAAAGCAATGGAGAGCAGGTTGCAAACAATCCTTCTGTACAGTTAAAGTCTAAGGAAGAGGTGGAAGAGGAAAGCGCGGTGTTGGAGGAGGATGACGCAGGTAATTACTGGTCACCCTGAGTCACCCATCTCATCCACACTGCATGTATTAAATATAAAATTGGTTTAGGGTGTTTTACAAATGAGCAGGGGGTGAAGTTCTGTTATGGTTCCTTTTGAGTGCCTGTAAGAGCTCCACTAGATCACATCTCTACAGCACAAGAAGGAGATATGCAGAGACCTCATACTCATGTATTCTGGTTTATAATAAACTGTCGAATTAAACTTTTATTCATCTATTTATTTGATTTTGCAGTATATCATCCTGGTTAGGAAAAATGTAAATGCAGTAGAGCACATCTGCCCAACCTGTGGGCCGGGGGGGCACATGTGGCCCTCGGAGCTGTCTAGGGTGGCCTATGACCTGCTGTGGGGAAAGTGGGAGGGATAAATAAAACTGCTGTGTAAAGGTAGTTAAATAGTTACATAGTTAATACTGTTGAAAAAAGACATATGTCCATCAAGTTCAACCAAGGGTTTTGGGGGTAGGGGAAAATTTTATTTTATAAGGGAAGTTATTTATTGTTTTTTTTTTTTTTTTTTTTTTTTTTTTACCGATAACAGCTAATAGTAACTTTTTCTTCTAAATAAGCATCTAATCCTTTTTTGAAGCTGTCAGCGGTTGATGCTGTAACAAGCTTCTGTGGGAGCCTATTCAATAGATTTATAGTTCTTATGGTAAAAACTGATTGTCGCTTCTGGAGATTAAATTTTTTTTTTCCAATCGAAGGCAGTGCTCCCTTGTCTTTAGAGAGGATTTTACATGAAATAGTGTTCCCCCAAATTTTTTGTATAGGCCATTTATATATATTCTAAGTATGTCACACACCCCGCTTCAAGATATTCATAACCTGTGGGTAATACTGACCTGTAGAGGGCGAACTGCAGAGATGATAGGAAAAAAGAAGCCCCTCCTGGTCCACAAATACCTGGGACCTCCCACTCATTACCCAGTCTTCATCTCTGCAGTCGGCGAGCAAGTCAGAAGATGTCTCCTCGCACAGGGGGATTTCAGGTAGCCGGGATAACTCCCGGCCCGTTTTTTATCTATTTCCGCCCGGATTCCTTTATATTTCCCACATACACATGCCTTCCAGCCTTAGGCTGCGTTCCGGGTGAAGGTAGAAAAGCACCTTAGGTGCAAAGCTCCACCGCGAGACCCTATACAAGAGGGTAGGCGGCTATCCGGGTTGGTGACCCCGGTTTGGGATGCCCTGTCCCTTGGCCATTTCACCCTAGCTGGTGTTAAAAACCCCTCTCCGGATACCCTTCTTCTTAGAGGGGGGGGACCTGGGGTCCTTTCCTCTGTGTACAGGCTTTTCTTTCTTCTTTATTATAACCGTGTGTATAACTTGTGTTTGTCACGTTAAATTGTGCAGCCGCTAGAGATCATTCAGCAGTTTTTCTGCCTTTTTACCTCATGACAGGCTGAGGGGAGCTTCTCTCCTCAGTCACTGGCAGCGGGGGGCAGGGCCTGGCGCTGGCTTTATTTTATATTTACTGGACGCTGGCGCTGGCCTTTTTGTTGTCAGCTGTGTATGGCGGAGGGGAGCTTCTCCCCTCAAGTGCTGTAGCGGGGGGCGGGGCTGGGCTTTCGGCGAGGACGCCACGGCCCGCCCCCGTTCGGCAGGGTCTGCTGCGGAGCCTGGGCTTCTTTTCAATCATTTGGCTGGGCTGTGAAGGGGGGGCGGAGCAGGGACATCGCGCTTCGCTCTGGCCACGCCCCCCTCTTCTCCTCTTTCCTCCTGCTGCTGCTGCCTCGCTCGTGGCGTGAGGACGCCATTAACCTCCTCCTGAGGACGCCATTAACCTCCTCCTGACTGGAAGGCACAGTGAGTGGCCCTCTGGGCCCCGTTCATAACTCTACTATTCTATTGATTTTTCATATGCTTATTTAGTGTCTTTATTATGTCTTCCGGGTAGACCTACATAGGGGTTTAGGGGGTCTCTCCCGGTCCTAGGGTCCCTGGGTTTTCAATATACTTATACAAATCCTCCCACTTGGGACTTTAAAAGGGCATCCCGGGTTGCTTATAAGCGTAATTCCCTCGGTCATTGTGACTACCCAAAAGTTCACCTTATGGAGGCATCCCTGGATATCGGGCTCCCCTCGGGGCAATCCCGGAAGTGTATGGGTTGTGGGGTATCCCTAACAGGGGATGATGTATTTCTATGTATTCCTTGTGCGCAGCAGACTATTACACGGCAGTCTGAACCCCAGGCATCTGGGTCAGCACCGCCGTCTTCATCCCCTCCCCCCTCCCGTCTTGACCCGTGCCCCGTGTGTGACGTTGTCATGAGTGGGGAGTCGCAGTCTGATGTGTGTACCAGATTGGCCAATCTTGAAAAATTTGTCACCGGTCACTCCGGCATTTGAATATGATGAAGTAGATTATCTGGATTGGTCAGATTACTCTCCTCAAGAGGAAGGAGAGTTGTTTGAGGAATCTGATACTTCAGATGATCAGCAATTTGTTGGTGCTGATTCTGAGAAGGGGTCAGGGAGTTCCATGGATACTCCTAACGTCCTGGCTCAGATGTTTGAGGTTCTGGCTATCTCCCCCCGTGAGGAGGCTCCTCAACAACAAGGGGAGTTTGTCGAGGAATCCAAGCCGCGCTTGGAATTTCCTAATCAAAAGCATTTTGATAAAATTATTTCTAAGGAATGGGAGAGGCCTGCTAGGCTCCCAGGCATTCCTCAGAGTTGGGATAAAAGGTATCCTTCCCTTTGGATACAGTTAAGCGTTGGGCGTCCCCTCCCGTAGTGGACGCACCAATTCTGGGACTGTCCAACTCAGCTGTTTTGAATAACCCTGATTGTTCCACACTTCAAGATGGTGAGGATAAGCGTATTGACCAGATAGCTTGCCACGGTTTTGCTAGCGTTGGGTCAGCCATGTGGTCTGTTTGTGCCTCAGCGCTGCTGGTGGTGGCTACCAGGTCGGTGGTCAGAGATCTGTTAACCTCCTCCGGTTTGGATCCGGTCAGTGGAGAATCTCTTGGACTTAAACGATGTTAGATGTTTTTGTCTTTCGTACTAGCCGCTTTGGATGATTCTTTGATGATGTGTAGCAGAACTTCTGTTCTGCTGGTGACTATTAGACGTTCTATTTGGTTGCGCCAGTGGGCAACGAAAGAGGCGTCCTTTTCGGGGAGAGGCTTCCTTCACTCCTTTCGGGACTCCAGAGCGGGAAGAGGATTTGCCTTCCCATCCACAAGAGGAGATTCCTGGAACAGGGGCAGAGGACGTGCCCGTTCAGGATACATTTGGGGCTCTAAGCCAAAACCCGCGGCCAAACCTGCTCAGCAATGAGGGGACGCCCTCACCCGTGCGGGTGGGGGGACGGCTGCGACAGTTCTCTCAGATCTGGATTCGAGAGGTTTCGGACAAATGGATCCAGGAAGTGGTGTCTTCCGGCCACAAGCTGGAGTTCGAGTCCCGCCCCCCCCCCCCCCCCCTCCCGCGTTTCTTCAGGTCTCTGGTGCCCCCGGACGCACTGGCCGCGCAGGGGCTCCGGGCGGCGGTATCAAGTCTTCTGGATATAGCGGTCATTTTTCAAGTGCCTCCTTCAGACCGGGGTCGAGGCTTTTATTCAAATCTGTTCACGGTTCCCAAAAAGGATGGTACTATTCGGCCCATACTGGATCTGAAGATTCTCAACAGATTTGTCAGATTGCGAAAATTCCGCATGGAATCTGCTCTCTTCATCAGGGCGACTTTATGACGTCCAGAGACATCAAGGACGCGTACCTCCATGTTCCGATTTTTCCCGCGCACCAGAGATTTCTCAGGTTCGTGGTGGAGGATCGGCATTTTCAGTTTGTGGCTCTCGCTTTTGGTCTCACTTCAGCTCCAAGGGTGTTCACAAAGGTGCTTGCAGGGGTCATGACTCTCCTCAGAGCACAGGGAATTCGCATAGTGCCATATCTGGACGATCCTCTCATCATGGCATCGTCTTTTAGCCAAGCGGAATTGGACACAAGGACGGTGATATCCACTCTGGAGAGGTTCGGTGATCAACTACCCCAAGTCCTCCCTTTCCCCGTCCAGGATCATGTCTTTTCTGGGAATGTCTTTGGATACGACTCAGGCCAGGGTGTTCCTTCCTCAGTTCAAGGTTCTTTTGATTCAGGAGTTGATTCAGTTGTTCATATCCACTCCTTGTCCGACCATCCGGCTAGGGATGAGACTGGTGGGGCTGATGGTAGCCTCCTTCGAAGCAGTCCCTTTTGCTCAGTTTCACACAAGGACGTTACAGCTCCATCTATTGACGGCCTGGGACAGGTCTCCTCTGTCGTTGGATCAATCCTTTCTGATGACTCCTCGGATTCGCCAGTCACTACGGTGGTGGCTGAATTCTGTGAATCTGTTGAAGGGCAGATCCTTTCTGATGCCTCTGTGGGAGATGGTCACCACGGATGCCAGCCTATCGGGATGGGGAGGCTTCTGGAAGGATCTTCAGTTTCAGGGCTTGTGGGGACCTCTGGAAGCCCACGAGCCCATCAATGTTCTGGAATTGAGAGCCATCAGGATGGTTCTTGTACGTCTGACTCTTCACCTACAGGGACTGCCGGTTCAGGTCCGGTCGGACAATCGGACGGCGGTTGCCTACATCAATCACCAGGGAGGGACCCGCAGCAGGAGTGCCCTCAAGGAAGTATCTCTGATTCTGGACTGGGCGGAGAGCCATGTCCCGTGCATCTCGGCAGTTTACATTCCGGGAGTGGAGAACACGGAGGCGGACTCTCTGAGCAGGTTGTCTGTCCGCAAGGGGGAATGGTCTCTCTGTCCCAGGGGTTTTTCACTCGATTTGTCTCAGGTGGGGGTCACCGGTGGTGGACCTCTTTGCCTCCCGTCACAATCACAATCTTCCGGTATTTGTCTCTTTCGAAGGATCCACTGGCTCTAGCAGTGGATGCCATGTCCCTGAACTGGAGGGATCTGGGGTTTCTGTACCTGTTCCCTCCATTTCCAATAGTAGCCAGTGTGGTGCGCAAGCTGGTCCTGGAGGGAGCTTCAGCAATTCTGGTGGCTCCAAGGTGGCCAAGACGGGATTGGTTCGCAGACGTGGTAAGGTTAGTAGAAGATCAGTTCGTTCTACCCCTGCTGCCGGATCTGCTCACACAGGGTCAACTACGTTACCCCAGTTTACCAACGCTGGCTTTGACGGCGTGGCTGCTGAAACCTCCATCTTGAAGGAGGAAGACCTTTCGGATGCTGTTATTCAGACTCTTATTAGCGCAAGGAAGAGGTCTTCTTCTTCCGTCTACTATAGGACTTGGAGATCGTATATTGATTGGTGTGAAACTAGGGCCTTCCCTTGTAGGGAATTCTCTATTTCTAGAGTTCTGGAGTTCCTCCAACACGGCTTGGATCTGGGGCTCCATCTCAGTACGTTGAGGGGGCAGGTTTCTGCCCTGGCGGTGTTTTTCCAAAGATTTTTTGCTCTTCATCCGTTGGTTAAGACTTTTTTCCCAAGGGGTTACGCATGTGCGGCCTCCTAGGAAGCCTATAATTCCGGTTTGGGATTTGAATTTGGTTCTTTCCGCTCTTCAGGGCTCCCTTTGAGCCCTTGCATGATATTGCTTTGTCTTCCCTTACACAGAAGGTGGCCTTTTTTGGTAGCCATCACTTCAGTTCGGCGCGTCTCTGAGTTGGCGGCCCTGTCTATTCAATCTCCGTATTTTGAAAGACATCAGGACAAGGTGGTTTTTCCGTTTCAAGCCGGATTTCCTTCCTAGGGTGGTTTCTGCTTTTCACCTAAATCAGGATATTGTTCTGCCCTCTCTGTGTCCTAATCCCAACAACGATTAGGAGAGGGCCCTGCCTTCCTCGGATGTGGTTCGTGCTGTGAAGTACTATTTGGTAGTAACTTCTTCTTTTCGCAAGACTGATGCCTTCTTTGTGGTTCCCTCCGGGCCCAAGAAAGGTTTGGCGCCCGCCAAGTCTTCCATCAGTAAATGGATTCGTCAGGCCATTGTTGGGGCCTATTCTGCTAAGGGGAGGAATCCCCCTTTTCATGTTCCTGCTCATTTTACTCGTGCGGTTGGGGCTTCCTGGGCTTTCCAGCACCAGGCCTCTGTTGAGCAAGTTTGTAAGACTGCTACTTGGTCTTCTGTTCACACTTTTTCAAAGTTTTACAAGGTTGATGTTAGGGTCTCAGCGGATGGTGTTTTTGGCCGCAAAGTTCTGCAGGCTACAGTGGTTTATGTTGTGAGTTATGCCTTGTTTTGGATCCCCGCCCTTTATGGACACTGCTATTTGATGTCCCACAGGTTATGAATATCTTGAAGCGGGGTGTGTGACATACTTAGAATAATACCATTTTGTGAATACTCACCTTGTAAAATGGGTATTATAAGTGTGTCACACACCCCGCTTCACCCCGCCCTTTTTGTATTCTGGATCCTTCATATTGTGAACTTTGCGTTGTTATGACTTATATTTGGCTCTTCCTGGTCCCTTTCCTTACTGCTTTCTTGATACTGGGTAATGAGTGGGAGGTCCCAGGTATTTGTGGACCGGGAGGGGCTTCTTTTTTCCTATCATCTCTGCAGTTCGCCCTCTACAGGTCAGTATTACCCACAGGTTATGAATATCTTGAAGCGGGGTGTGTGACATACTTATAATACCCATTTTACAAGGTGAGTATTCACAAAATGGTATTTTATACAAGTTAATCATGTCCCCCCTCAGTCGTCTCCTCTCAAGACTAAACAGTTTTAATTCTCGTAATCTTTCCTCATAACTAAGATCTTTCATTCCTCTTATTAGTTTGGTGGCTCTCCTCTGCACCACTTCCATAGTCAGAGCGTCCTTTCTGTGAATGGGTGCCCAGAACTGGACGGCATATTCCAGGTGAGGGCGCACCATTAGCTTGTAAAGAGGCAAAATAACATCCCTATCCCGTGATTCCAGGCCTCTTTTAATGCATGATAATATCTTGGTGGCCTTGGAAACAGCTGCTTGGCATTGCATGCTGTTATGCATGCTGTGACCCTTGGAGCTGTCTAGGGTGGCCTACGACCTGCTGTGGGGAAAGTGGGAGGGATAAATACTAGTGTGTAAAGGTAGTTAAATAAGGGCACAGTTAAGGATTGGAGGATTCAGGGAGAGTAAAATAGGAGGGGGGCACATTGGCAAATAGAGGTGGTGGAACATAGTGACTGGTGCTAATCTCTGGAACAATAACAAGAATATTTTTTTTTTTTTTTATATGTTAATTGAATACTTTGACATTGATGGGAGTTGAGTATTAGGAACATGCTTGAACTTTTGGTCTGGGGAGGGCTAAAAATACAGGACCCACATATTTGGAGAGGTAAGGAAGTGTATTAGTAGCGAGTGTGCAAAAAAAAAAGACTCTGGGAGTCTTTGGAGACGGTGGTTATCCTGGTTGTGCAGAAAATCCTCATTAGGCTATTCAAAATGAAAATGTAGAAATTCTGAACTACTCAAATGTGGCCCACAACTAGTTTCCTATATGCACTGCCTGTGATAATGGGGGTGCAGGCACTGGAATAGGTAAGGCAACTACTGTGTATAGACTAATGGGGGGAAAACACGAAGTGGTGCACCTCAAAAATTCCTAAAATATAGGGGTGCTCACCTAATCACAAACTATGCAAACTAAAGGAGCAGTAAAGGCGTAGCCTAAACGGCTACCAATACGGGAGCACAACCAGGATATACAAAAACTATTTTATTGAAAATGCATAAAATCAACACATACACACAGGACAAATTTAAAAAATGCCTCTGTCACCCCAAGCCCATACAACCTCTCAATAACCCACCACAAACAATTTCTATCCAAGAATTTATCGGGAGATTTTTTTAAATAAAAAATTAGAAGGACCCATGAGAAGGAGTGCTTTGTTCTAAAGATGCAAAGCAAACCCTTATTTTTGTGCCGGCACAAAAAGAAAAGCTACCCAAAAATCATTATTTATCAGCCTAAGTAAAAAAATAAGTATATATAAATATCTCAAACATACAGAAATATATAATTAATACAATAAATCACAAAATTAATAGGGAAAATCAGACCATACTAGCATAATCCTAAATAAATCTGCTCATGAAACAGTTACCATTGCACAAAATATTAGAAAGTGTAACCAATATGTGACAGAGCAAGTCAGTGAGCTGGAGAAAACCGAAATAAACAATGTAAGCAATGTGCCAATACTAAAAATGTGCCTGAGCACCTGAAACAATGTTACCACTGAAAAGTGTGTTCACAACATGGCGTCCAAACAGTGGGGAGGGAAGGCGAGGAGTGGCAGGCAAAGAAAACACCTGCGCACACGGCTTTCCTTGCCGCTTCTTGCTTGGGTGATGGGCTAATGGGGCTCTAGAGCTGTCCCATAGTAATCCCAGATGGATGGCTGCACACGCTCAATCGGTTAAAAAAGTTATTCTATTGGTTCAATTGAATTCAATGGCCTAGTGCAAGATAAATACATACATTACAAGACCTACATAAATGACAATTGATAAAAAACATATAATAATGACCTGAGTGTGGAAGGAGGAATATAGGGGGCTAATCGCAATATTACAATTACATGAATAAATATCTAATGGTACCCAGAATGCAACATGAACGGCAAAACGCAGGAAATATTGGTGCCCAACTCGGGTCATTATGTTTATCAGCTGGGTGCTGCTTTTGCTTGGCTCGGTTTCAAAGAAAATAGACCTTTTCCACCACCTAAGCCACGCCCTGCGGTACATTTGAAAGAGGCTCTCTTTCAAAAGTGCCGCTGTTACCAGGTGCAAGTGGCTGGCCACATCCCGTGTCCAGCCATTCAGAAAGGCTGGGCGCAGGAGCGTGCGCAGCCAAAGAGAAGTCGGTGATACGGCGGAGATCGCGCTGCGTGACCCTCTGCGATCTGGTAAGATCACCAGCACCTCGAAGGGTTTCACTCAGTCTGCCCCACTGGACACTTGTATTCATTAAGCAGCACTAACACAAACCCAACTCTGGGGGGGGGGGGGGGGGGGGGGGGGGCTGGGGTTTACATACACTTATCCATGTCAATTCCCTATATAGAGAAATAAAAGGGCATTTTGTAATTGGGCTCAAAGTTTAGAGGGGTAAGTGCTTGCAATGAACAATAGTGCAATGAACAAAAGCTATATTGCAACACCAGCTAATTGTGTAGAGTAGAGGGGGGTGGGTTATAGCTGTGCTCTGCGCAGAGCAGGGGTCAGGAAAAGGACAAATCCCAGAATGCCGAGTGGCATAGTCAGAAGTCTCATCTTTCTGCAAGCAGACTGAGACTCCATGGCCGCCATCTTGGATGTTTAAAGGCTCTGAAAATGCACTAGGTGCAGGTAGGATGATGTTTTTAATGTGGGCAATCTGTATGTACATTGTGGGGGAAACATAAGATAGGCTCTTATTCAGGGTGAATGTCTGGATTAATGTGGGCAATCTGTATGTACAAGGAGGGGGAAACAAATAAGATAGGCTCTTATTCAGGGTGAAGGTCTGGATTAATGTGCGCAATCTGTATGTGGGGGGTGGGGGAAACCTATAAGATAGGCTGAAGGTCCGGATTAATGTGGGCAATGTGTATGTACAAGGGGGAGGAAACATACAAAAGATAAGCACCTATTCATTGTGAAGGTCTGGTTTTAAGGAGAACTTCAGTAAGAAATGGTCTTTAATTATAAAATCCAATCATGCTTGAAAGCAATATGTTATTTATATACCCTGC
Organism: Gastrophryne carolinensis; assembly: GCA_027917425.1. Lineage (NCBI taxonomy): Eukaryota > Metazoa > Chordata > Amphibia > Anura > Microhylidae > Gastrophryne > Gastrophryne carolinensis. The sequence continues at coordinate 174,003,678 of CM051243.1, forward strand.
ATTATAAAATACAGCCAAGCTTTTTTTCTTCCTTGTACTGGGAGGGAGAAGGATCAGGGTGATGGCTTTCTGTTTTTACAGGGGAGAACTGCTCCGCTCTGGCCACCCCCCAAAGCCTGCATTTGCTGGAATCACTGCTTATTGTAGTTCTTCTGATGGGTGTAGATGCTTTTAGCCATCATGCAAGGCTTTGGGCCGATGCTGATAATCTGTTTCCCTGCCCGGCAAACTGCTTTGATTGGGCGAGAGAGCGCTTATGCGCTATATGACAGGGGAAAGGTGAAAGTTATGGGTGGTTTTATGGGTTTTACACAGCAGGGCATCCCAAATTGGGATACCGCAGGACAGGGAATAGTTAAAATCCTTGGTTTTGTTCCACTTTAATATTGCACACAATAGAGCTCTTTTAAAATCACAGGAGCACTTCATGTAGCCCTTCATTTATGTAAAAGGCCTGGTGTAGGAAAATATTTTAAAAAGTTTTACTTAAACCGGACCAACAGCCTGGCACAGTTAAAAAAAAAAAATAAAGTCGACGGTTATTTCGGAGCTTCCTCTCTCAACATCTCAGCCCTGCGGCTGCCTGGATTCAACTGACATAACTGACAATGCACAGTGACAGGAAGCCCAGCAGCACTTCCTGTTTGCAGGCGGCCTGCAAATGCATGGGCCGCCATCTTGTTTTTTAAAATTTACCACAGCAAGAGTTAGAAAAGGGTAAATTAATTTTTATGTGCAGCAATCTAAATTGCCCTGGTGAGGGATGCCTATGTGTACTGTCTGTTGTGTTGCCAAGGTTTAAGTAATTTTTGAATGTTGGTCTGCTTTAACTGTCTTTCTGTATTCATCCATCGAAGTCCCGCCTCCTGCATCTGGCCCGACTGCATACGCCAAATGTGATACACCTGAAAGGGTCTTAAAGTGGACCAACACACAGCCCGATCGGCCCAGGAATCTTATAGATTCAATCCCTCCCCGCGGGGCATCCAAAATCGGGATGCCCCGTGGTGTGAAACTCCCCAGGACGGCTGCAAACCTTACTTGAATCCCGGTCCAACGGCGCATGCGCGGGCCTCGGACGCATCTCGCGCTTCTCTCTAGCAGGGCGCGTGCCCATGCCGGCCATTCACAAATGGCCGGCACGGGCACGCGTCCTGCTAGACAGAAGCGTGAGATGCGGCCACCAGCGTGCTCTGAGCCACTGAGATAAGATGTAGCTTTGACGCGCATACCTCAGCGGCTCCGAGCGAGCTGATTGGACGAGCGGCCGTGCATGCTCCGTAGAAGTGGGGTGAGGCGATTTGAATCGGGCGACTTGGGGGGTTTCACATAACGGGGCACCCCAGGGAAGTGGACCAAAACCCAGGATAGTCAAAATCCTGGGTGTTGGTCCACTTTAAGCATATTGGCAGTTGCCTCATGACCGTAACCAGGGTTAGGCCTTGTAGGCTGTGGCAATCCCTTAGGAACATCGGGGGAGGGTAAAACCTCCCCCAATCCTCAAGGATCGGCCCTGAAGCAGCCGGATGACATCCAAGAGGTAAGTAGGGGTCGATGTGGTGGTGGGGGGTTTATTACTCCCCTTTTTTTTTTATCGGTTCCTCTTTAAAGCGGGTCTACGCTTTTCCTTTTCACAGCTATGTGCCAGGTTGGATACGGTTTCACAGGGACTCTAAACTAGCCTGACCTACCCCCTCACACAGTCGGCAAGCCCTGTATTAGATACTGACTTACCTAGCAGAGCTGCATCTGTTAGGGGACAATTAATAGCTACACATGCAGAATCCACTGCTCATCCACTAGGAGACTTGCTTCAAGTGTGCAGCTACTTCCTGCCCTCATCATAAAGGGCTTAATGCATTTTATTGGCTTCCTAAGCATCTTTAACTGTAGCGGCATCCAATCTGGGTTGCCCTAGTGGAAAGTGGTAAAAGGGACAAAAGGACATTTTTGACTGTTGGTCCTGGAGTCTTTTGGAAATGTCCACAAAAGGGGACCAACCTATGCCATAGGGAAAGCAAGATCCACTTACCTCACCGCTGCTCCTGCGCCGTTGATCGTCCACCTGCAGCCCCTGTTTGCATTTTCGGGAGCTGAGTTTCCAGGTTTTGGCAGGTGGGAGTGGCCGTGGTCCCTTGTACACAGAAGTCATTGGTGTATCAGTTTTCAGTGGTAGGAGTTGTACAGAGACCACCCCCAACTTCCGTCTGGAACCCGATCTAATGGTGATGATCTAAACTTCCTTTGGATATAGGATCCCTTTAAAGTGGACCAACACCCAGGATTTTGACTGGGTTTTGGTCCTCTTCGGTGGGGCACCCCGATCGGGGCCCTACTGTGTGAAACCCCCCAGAACGCCCCAAAAACTCACCTCTCCCCGCTCCCACGTGACCGCTCTAGGGAATCACAGCGCGCGGCCATAGCAGCTCAGCGGCTCTGAGCGCTGGAGGCCACGTCTCGCGCTTCTCTCTAACAGGGAGCGCGCCTGCGCCGGCCATTCACAAACGGCCGGCGCGGGTGCGCGCCCTGCTAGAGGGAAGCGCGAGACGTGGCCGCGGCTCGCGCATGCGCCGATGGAACGGGGCTGAGGTAAGGTTTGTGGGCCTTCTGGGGGGTTCCTCCCCCGGGGTGTTGGTCCACTTTAAAGTGGATTTGCACAGGCAAGCCTCTGAAGTTCCATTTGTCCTTCTTGAAGCAGGTTGTCTCGAAAAAATTCTATTTACTTAAAAAAAAAAAAAACATGGAAGATGGTGTGAAGAGGGCTGAAGAGCTTTGGTGTTTAAAGATCCATTGCTGCTCCATAGGGCAGGGGTTACTCAACCACTTCTTCTAAAGGTCCTTATACAGGCATCCAGTGAGAGGTGAAGGTCTGGGCGGGGGTTGTTGTGGGGAGTGGATTGTTAGAAATCTGCGCACTGGGGAGGGGGCTATAGATTCCACAGGCAAAACTAAAGGCTGGGATGGATGGGGCAGAGCTAGGGCAAAAATGGATGAGGATGGGATTGATGTGGCAAAGTTGGGGTGGATAAGAATGGATGGGGCTGAACTGGGGGGGCAGGGATGGATGGAGCAGAGATGGCAGGACAGGGATAGATGGGGCTGAGCTGGGGCAGGTGGAAAGGATTATATGGGGCAAAGACACCAAGATGCAAAGTTTGTGTGCACCTTGCAGTGCCGCTCCCCCCTTGTGCAGTACTTCATATTGCGATGCTAGGTGCCAGGGAGCCATGACACTGGCAGGGAGAGAAGCAATACATCGCCAATCAAGTAAATGGGGACAGCTCTGAGCACAGAAGCAACTGAATGCAGGGCTGTCAGGGCAGGGGTCCAGAAATTTGGTCCCAAGGTCCACAATTAGGACCCTGGTCCGCCAGTTGAGTACCGCTGCCATAGGGTAAAGGTAATATTTTTTTTTATTTTTTTGCAAGCAACAACCACCTCTTGGTTCCATTGAAGTCAAATTTGTCCAAACACTACATTAAAACTGCATCTCTCAAAAGTCTATGGAGCTGGGCTTTTACTTAAATCTACATATACCCTGGAATATCCGGAGTAAGGTTGTTATGGGAGACTGAACTTTCACTTCACATACCGGCCCTGCACTTAAACTGGACCTTCAGCATGATTTAATGAAATGCCCAAACCCTTAAAAAAAACTATTTCCCAGCACCTAAAATTAATATATTAACTTTTTAGTCACTTATTCTTTCCCCCACCGGGTTGCAACTCTGTTCAGGACTCTAGGAAACGGGCGCTGCCATCTTGACTGCTATCATCGCTCTACTGAGGAGAGGAGAGCGGAATAAAGTACAGGGGGTGGGGTTATAGCTGTGCTTTGCTCAGACAGAGCAAAGCTGGGTCAGGGAAAGGACAGCAATCCCAGAATGCAGAGCGACAGTCAGAAGAAACTTCCTGCTTGCAGGCTGCCTGAAGCTCCATGAGCGCATAGCAAATCTTGGATGTTTAAAGGCTCATAACATGCAGTAGATACAGGTAGGATGCTTTTTAAAGTGGACCAACACCCAGGATTTTGACTATCCTGGGTTTTGGTCCACTTCAGGGGGGCACCCCGATTAGGGGTGCCCCGCTGTGTAAAACCCCCCAGAAACACCCCAATACTCACCTCAAAACGCTCCCACGTGGCCGGGTGACAGCAACGGACAAGCGCTGACAGCGACGGACAAGCCAGCGCGTCCGCCGCCGCCTCCCGCACGTCCCTCTGACAGCGCGCGTGCCCGCGCCGGCCATTCACAAACGGCCGGCGCGGGCGCGTGCACGGCTAGAGGGGCGCGCGGGAGGAGGAGGTGAGTTTTTGGGGGGTTTTCGGGGGGGTTCCTCACCGCGGGACATCCCGATCTCGGATGTCCCGCGGTGAGGGGGGTGATCGGCCCGGGAATCTTATAGATTCCCGGGCCGATCACCCCAGGGTGTTGGTCCACTTTAAAGTGGGCAATCTGTATGTACGGGGTGTGGGAAACATACAAGATATGCTCTTATTCAGGGTGAAGGTCCGGATTAATGTGGGCAATCTGTATGTACAGGGTGGGGGTAACCTATGAGAGAGGCTCTTATTCAGGGTGAAGGTCCGGATTAATGTGGGCAATCTGTATGTACAGGGTGGGGGAAACATACAAGATATGCTCTTATTCAGGGTGAGGGTCTGCTTTAAAAGCCACCAGGCTAAACAGCAATTTAGGGAGACTCCTCTATTTCATAGCTTGCCCAGACAGTCAGTCAGATTTGTCTATCTTAAGTGCCTTTAGGAAATCTTTTGAAACTTTTTGATTTACAAAAGGTGAATGTTCTTTGTTTCCATTATCCTTGTGCAGTGCTGTGTGTAAAATGTTTTGTGTTTTTTTTTTTTTTTTTGTTTTTTTTTTCCCTTTTTTATCTGCATTTTTTCAAAGATGGTGTCAAAGGAAGTAACCTTTCCCCGGCCTCTCACACTCATATCCTGCCACCAGAAAAGAGACCACCTGAGCCGCCTGGGCCCCCACCTACACTGCCTCTTTCCAAGGGAAATATTCCAGACTCTAACCTAACGCAACTTTTTACTCAATCGGATGTGGAGCCTAACTCTGTAACGGGTGATAAAGAGAGCCACAGCTTGAGCTCAGACTGTACCCAAAATTTGTCCTCCAGAACTTACAGCTCTGATTGCCCCGAGGACAGAGACTCAGAGCAGCTGTTTGAAGAGCAGTCCCCTCAATCCATAGGGAAAAGCAGTTCATTTCCGGGACAGTTTGGCGAAACAAGTGGTTACCAGGGAACAGGATCGCTGCAGTTCCCGGGGGATCAAGACCTCAGGTTTACAAGGGTTCCTCTGGGGATGCACTCCAGCACAGTGCCCACACAAGGACAACTAGAGGCAAGCAGTAACAGTTCTCACCTTTACCAAGAAGCCAAAATCTCCAACTACAGTGATTCGGGGTCCGAGACTGCTACAGCAGAGACAAACCAGACTTGGGTTGCTCCATCTCAGGCATTCAACAAGGCCTACAGAGCGCCTACACGTGCACCTCCAAGAGGAGGAAAGGGCAGAGGAGTCCCTTACTGAATTCCGTTGACACTGTTCGATACCCTGCCCAGCCCATCTGCTTCCTGAAAGGGTGACTATCTTAATGTGGTTGGCTACGGTTATTGCATCGGAGAGCCATGCTAAGCAGGTTCTCCAACAGGGAAGCGTCTTTAAAGGGGGGACTGACTGCAATGGTCTATTGCTGCTTCATGAATGTGTATGGGACGCTTGTACCCTTTGACCTAAAGTTTGCCTCCCCCCTTTTTATTCTGTTTCCAAGTTTTCTTCACTTGGGTATGTGATGGTTCGCCAGAACTGGCAAGCGCCATCATTCTAAGATGGTTCAAATGTGAGCTGCATAACATGGTGATAAGTGTTCAAAGTATTCCCATCTGCTACCAAAGGGCTCACAATGTATTGTAGGTCTGTTTTGGCAACATATGTGGTAAGTGGTACCTCTCAGGAAACTGTAACATGAGAAACCCACGTGAATGCAAATGCAGCTGGCTGTGTACAGTTTTTTTTTTTTTTTTAAAGATATTTTTTCTGTCATTAACTGCTGGATTTCTTGTACACTTTCTCACTCTTCCCAACAGCTTTCATTCTGTTTTATGTCACACTTTACCAGAGCAGCTCTTGTTTGCTGAGGAAGTTCCAAGAGCTGCAAGAGATCATGTTGGTGAACAGACCTTGTGTTATGCCCTATTAGGTTTATATAAATATATACTTTTTTAAGTTGTATTTCTAGGGTAAATTTAGGCCGCTATTGCACTCTTGCCCCCACCTCTTCTGTTCTCTAATTCCTTTAAAAAAATGATTTTTTTTTTAAATGTCAAAGGGCCTAGACAAATAAACAAAAATTACAAAATCTGTGTTCCCAATTTCTTTAGATATCGTTTAAACATATTGAAGGTAAGCTTGGTTATATTTAGAATGTAGTATTCATGGGACTTTTTAATGCACCCCTCGGTTTCATAATTTTTTTTCCATGCAATTATTTTTTTCTTTTTAACCAAGTACCTAGTGTGTTTTGATATACAGGTAGTCCTCGACTTTGATCCGTTCTTACGCGTCGTCGTAAACCGAATTTCGACGTATGTCGGATCATATGTTCATACAGTACTGTACCATAATAACAGTACAGTACTGCAAACACTTAGCCTATCCAAACACCTATCCATGGTGATGGCCTTCCTTTTCTTTGATGCACTGGTATCAGATGAGTCTACCTTTCGTTTGGGAGCCATAATGAAGGGTGTTATGGCATGCAGGAGACTCGTTTTTCTCATGTACAGTAACCGGGTACAGTGTGCAGTACTCTGACTTCCGGCGCACGTACAGTTTGACTTACGACGCAAAACCGCGTAAGTCGGAATGAGACGCCGTATAAAGCGTCGTAACCACGAAACGACGTAACTCGAGACCGTCGTAACCCGAGGACTACCTGTATATGTATCTACCTGTATCTATATATATATATATATATATATATATATATATATATATATATATATATATATATATATATTATTCTCAATCAATCACCTTTCATCTACCTATGTCAACCCTGTAGAACCTTACACAAATTTTGACTAATTTTTCATTTGGACACTGAAAAAAGAAAATATGATTTATAATTAATATTTGCTGCACATTAATCTCTAATATTTCTATTCGAGGTTAATACTATAAATATCGCAAATGCTAACAATCATATCAGCCCAGCGGCCACTAATCTGATAAAAAATGATGGTCACTGAGGCTGTCCCCATACATCCAGTGACACGTCCTAAGAGGAAATATATTTAATACCTTAAATACTTTGCAACTACAATCTACTGTGTGAGAAATTATCCACCACACACACAGTAAGAAGTATAAATTAAAACCGGGTTTACTTTACCAGCACAGTAAATAACCTTCATTAACCCAATATGTTCATGAAGCTTCTCCAGATAACCTTAAATATTATAGGCAGTTGTTACATAAATGAGTAAGTTATACATTACAGTACAATATGTTGTAATGGATATAGAGAGAGATAATGCAGAGACTGATAGAGATACTTATGGTTTCATGGCCATCATGGTTGAAGGGGTCCATCCATTGTGACTGCCTCCCCCTGCACACAGCTTCCTAATCTATTCACTAGGGGGAGTGGCCAGCATTCCCTGCTTCGTGGGGGTGTCTGCCAAGGTTGGCCCATATCCGGGCTCTATGATATTAGATATATATCATATAAAGGGTATAATTCCCACAATATGCATGTTTTCATATTGTAACCAAGAAATCTATGATACTATGTGGATTATCAGGCCCTGGACAATAGGCTTGATTCAGAGAGACAAAAAAGTTTTAGTGCCGATCTGTTTTTTTTTGTGAAATGTTTCCGCTCTCGTATGTGTGTACGAGCGATTCTATGCATGCATTGCAATCCTTCTGTAAAGTTTCCAGCGTGACTTTTCCGTTTCATTTTCACATGTTACAACGTAGGCTTTCGTTTTTGCCCTTTTCCCATCGTATCCTCCCACGAATCCTTTACATTTCCCGTTAGATTCTGTTTCCCTTTTTTAATAAATATTCGTCCAGACCGAAAACCTTACGATCTTGCGCCTGCGCACTACAAACTTAACTCATTAAAGTGCTCGTCTACATATTTGCCATCCTCACTTCTACTACAATGTTTAGCTAAATCACTTAGCACTATCCTGCATCTTCCTTTTTGGACCCTTAAAGCTCACCCAAACCACTTCGCGGTTAGGTGGTTCTTCCATTTTAGCCCACTAAAACTTACCCAAATCACTTCTCGGTCATGTGAATATTCATCTTTAAATATTTTAAAAATGTTGAAAATTTCACATTTTTACAACTAAAAAAAACAAAATACATAGCAATGGCAGGCCACAGAACATTATTCTTCATCTGTGGTCCCCAACGAGTTGCGCAGCTCCTGAATCTCGCCCACCAACTGAAGGACCCTGACACTCAGTTGTGCCACTCTGGCACCTGTGGTCCCTGTTAAAAAACGTAAATTAAAATATTGGTATAACCTTATTGGGGTCATACTGCAGTGCCCCCCCCCCCCCCGTATGGTCCAAACACCTAAATCTGGACTTCAACAGCCAGAGGGCCCTCGCCACCACGGCCCGGGTTTTGCATAGTGCCCGATTAGAGAACCCCTGGCCCGCATTCTGCAGGCAAAGAACGGGCATCAGGAGCAAGGGCAGGAGTGGATATCCAGAATCCCCTGAAAGAATTTAAAAATACTAACATAAAATACACATTCTAAGCTACAATATTGTTTAACGTCATCAAGGGCTAAAAACAGCCATAGGTTAAGACATGAGTCATCTACTATATTCATTGCCATACAGTGAAAATGGATTGATGGAATGTGAGCAAACTTACCCTGGAGCCATCCACCAGATAATTCTCCTGACTCAAACTGACGAAATTAGCCGGAGCTCTGCAATATATAAGCATCATGGGACAACCCTGGATGCCCTGCAAGAACACTGAGGAATCTGTGTGAGTGGCACATCTTGCGGTTCCTGCAACCAAATATAAAATAATTACACAAAGCAAAGGTAACCGACTAAAACAATAACTCCTACAACAAATTAAGATTCAAGTTCAACAATCCAAATATAATTCACAAAGGACATAAGTCTAAAAAAATATAGCAATTATACGGATGTGTGGGAAAATAATGGTTTACATACTAAGGACTAATTAAGGTCAGCATTAAAATGCTTCTATAAGGCATACATGAAATGTATTGATTTAGGTATGCATTGCTATACAATTTATGGCCTCGGCCATGCTGATACATGCAATGCCTTGGTGCTAAAGGCGCGCCGACTCCTCCACATAGCCGCAAAACATGTTCAACAATAGCAATCCGAGCCCTCAAAGGTCCCGTAAGTGGATCGGAAATGAAACGGATTTATAGGGTGGTGATCCGTCGGAAATCGGCTCTCTGAATCAGACGTAAGCCCAACCCAACAACGGAAGTTATCTGAACGAACGAAAAATATCAGATTTTGTTTGGAAAATGATCCGAACTAACGGAAATGTTTCGATTTGCTTCCATTCATCGAAAGCGCATATACACATTTTCCCGAACATTTGTACGAATGAAAAATGAACGAAAAAAAGCAAAAAAAAAACTTTCACAGACAGCTACGGAAGTCCGGACGAATGTGTCTTTGAATCGAGGCTAATGTATGTAGACCATGTTTGATATCAAATGAAAGGTCTTATAGTCCTTACTAAGACTCTCTCATTAATATAGTAATAACTGTCATATCTCAAGAGTTGCAATGCTTCCCAGAAATATTATCTAATGCCCATGTGTCCAACATGTATTGAATTTCTGGGTCTGGGGACCTAATTAGGAATTCAAGGATTCCTTTTCAAGGCAAAACACCCCAGCTGTTGGAGGTAGCTCTTTGGCAGCTAGGTGTGAATATAGGTGTCTATTGTCATGGTCTGTTTACTGTAGACATGGCAGGGTTCTTCGCCCACACCCTATTTTGAGTGTTAGGAATTCAGGTGCATTAATATACTTTCTTCACCCTTTAACAGACACTATGGGTACTTAAAAATTATCCAAAGGCTTCTGGAGGCAGTCACCCCCAACCCCCTCTTACCTCAACCCCTTCTCAACTCACTAATACTTGGTTTACTTGAAAATAGATAACCACTTATTACCAATAAACATCACAAGTAACCTAGTACAAACATGTAAATTCAGTTTATACTTTTTTGATCTATTTTTTTTCTTTTGTTCCGGGTAAGGTCCATATATTGGGGAGGAAGGATAAAGTTGTGTTATGAAAAGGGAGTAGCATGATTTAACTGCCCTGGCAGCTACTTCTGGATACCACTTGGAGTAGCACTAATCCAGGAAGTTGATAGTAGGGCCATTATGGGGTATGCAATTAAACCGGACCTTCAGCATGATTTAATGAAAAGCTCAAACCCTTAAACTATTCCCCAGCATCTAAAATGAATATATTTTAAGTTTTTAGTCACTTGTTATTCTTTCCCCCACCGGGCTGCAACTATGTTCAGGACTCTAGGATAGGGGTGCCCCCATCTTGACTCAGAAGAATTGCATACTGAGGAGAGGAGAGCGGGATAAAGTGCGGGGGGGGGTTATAGCTGTGCTTTGCACAGAGAGAGCAGAGCTGGGGTCAGGGAAAGGACAGCAATCCCAGAATGCAGAGCGACAGTCAGAAGACACTTCCTGTTGGCAGGCTGCCTGATGCTCCATAAGCTGCCATCTTGGATGTTTAAAGGCTCATAACATGCAGTAGATGCAGGCAGGATGATATTCCAAGTGTGACATACACTCCGCTTCAATTCATGACATTTGGGTTATTCTCCAGTAGAGGGCGAACTTCTGCAGAGATGAATGCAAAAAAGGAGCTCCTCCTAGTCCATAAATACCTGGGACCTCCCACCAATTCCCCAGTTTCTTCTCTGCAGGAAGGCGAGCAAGACAGAAGATGAAGACTTCTCTTACTTGCAGGTAAGCCGGGCTCGCGCCCGGCCATTTTTTGCCCCTGTTGCTGCCAGAACCTTTCCTAAATTATCCCTATTCGAGCCTCCCAGCCTTGGCTGTGGGTCCTGGTGAGGGTAGGTAGCACCTTATGGGTGTGCAAGGAGCATTGCTCCACCGTGAGACCCCATTACAAGGGGTAGGCGGTTGCCCGGGTTTGGTGATCCCGGTGTGGGATGCCCTGTCCCTTTCATTCCTATGGCCAGATGCTGGCTGGGATTCCCCCCTTCCGGGTCCCTTACTTCCCTCTGGGGGGGGCTGGTTGGCCTTTATACCCTGTTTGTTTTTATGTGTGTATGACACAGTGTGTGTGTGAGTGTTTTTAATTGTGTTGGTGCTGACAGGTGTTTGCTTGTACTTAGGGCCATAACGGTACTGGCCTCCTTCATTCAGCCTGTGGCGCTTCTCCTCCTCAGGCTTTGTTCGGGGAGGGGGCGGTGCCGGGCTCTCGGCGTGGCCGCGGTAGCCCCGCCCCCTTGTTTGGCGCAATGCTGCGCTGGCCCGCCCCCCTCCTCTTCCTCCTCTTCTCATGAGGCTCTTCTCCGGGGGCCATCTTGGTGCTGCTGCGGCTGATCCTGTGTGCTCCTGGCTGGTAAGGGCCTGTTGGCCACTTCCTTAGCTTATGCTGGGGCCCCTCTTTAGCAGCGGGGCCTCCTGTTTTCTTGCATGTGTGTGTGTATGGATATATATATATATATATATATATATATATATATATATTAAATATTGTGAGGCAATTTTGACTTAGATGCTTCATTGTGTGTTTTAGATTGCATCGTTCATATGCATGATAAGGGGATCCTCCTAGTCCTGGGGTCCCTAGCCTTAATATAGATCACCACAAATCCTCCCACTGGGACTTTTAAGGGGCATCCTGGGTTGCTCATTGCTTAAATTCCCTGCGGTCTTGCGACTGACCACAAAAATCACCATATGGAGGCTCCGCAGGATACCGGGCTCGGGCTCCCTCTGGGACAATCCCGGCCCTGTTTGGGTTGTGGGGCATCCCTTACGGGTGAGAATGTGCTCATTTGTATTCCATGTGCACAAAAGGCCATATCGCGGCAGTCGGGTGCCCAGCCTTCTGGGTCGGCGCCCCCCGCTTCATCGCCTTCCCCTCCCTGCCTTATCCGTACCCCAAGTGACATTGGTGCTAGCGGGGAGTCGCATTCCGATGTTTGTGCTAGGTTGGCCAGCATCGAGAAATTTATGGTTAGCGCGGTGGGCAAGAAGGCCCAGGCTAAAAAGAGACATTTGTCGTCGGTCCAGGCGACTTGGGTTATTGATGAGGATTCATTTGATATGTCAGATTATTCCTCGTTGGAGGAAGGGGAATTGTATGAGGAGTCAGAGGCTGAAGATGTACGTTTTGGCGAGGCTGATGTTGGGCAGGCGCTGGGGGATGCTGTTGACACGACCACGGTTTTGTCACATCTCTTGGAGGTTTTGGATATTGCGCCGCCTGAGGCACCTCCTCTCAAGAAGGGGCAATTTTTGGGGGCCCACAAGCCTCGTTTGGAGTTCCCTGCCCAGGGTCATTTTGATGCACTGATCCTTAGGGAATGGGAGAAACCTAGTCGGCTTCCTTTCCCGGTGGAAGCGGTGGGCTTCTCCTCCCGAGGTCGATGCGCCAGTTTTGGGGTTGACCAACTCCTCCGTGCTTCACACCCCAGACGCCGCTTCCCTAAAGGATGGTGAGGATAGGCGCCTTGATCAGATGGCATGCCATGCCTTTGCCAGTGTTGGTTCGGCTTTGCGCCTGTTTGTGCATCTGCACTAGTGGCGGTGGGTGCTAGGTCTCTGATTAGGGACTGGTTAAATGACGCTCACCTTGATCCGGCCAGCGCTGAGTTTACTACGCTTAAAAGATTTTAATTGTTCATGGATTTTGTCTTGGCTGCTATGGAAGACACTATTGTTATGTGTAGTAGGACTTCAGCCTTATTGGTGGCCATGCGCCGCTCGGTATGGCTCCGTCAGTGGACGGCTGACTTTGCGGCCAAGAAATCGCTCACAGCTCTTCCCTTCTTGGGTACGCGGCTGTTTGGAGATAAGTTGGATGTTGTGGCAAAGGGAGGTAAGTTACCTCAGCGGAAGAAACAGCGCCGTCGCTTTCGGGGGGGAAGGCTCTTTCAATCCTTCCTTTCGAGGTGCCAGAGCTGGTAGAGGTTTGGCCTTCTGTCAGAGGCTCTTCCTGGAACAGGGGCAGAGGTCGGGCCCGTCCCGCTTCTGTCTGGGGTTCCAAACCCAAGCCTGCGGGTAAACCAGCTCAGAAATGAAGGGGCGCCCTCACCTGCTCGGGTGGGGGGACGGCTGCGGCTCTTCTTCCAGGTCTGGGCCCGGGAGGTCACAGACAATTGGATCTTGGAAGTGGTCTCCTCCGGGTACAAACTGGAGTTCGAGTACTGGCCTCCTCCAAGATTTTTAAGGTCTCGGGTGCCCTTGGACCCTCAGGCTGTACAGGGGCTCCTGTCAGAATCTTCTGGACATGGGAGTCATATGCCCAGTGCCTCCGTCGGAGAGAGGCAGGGGTTTCTACTCCAATCTTTTCACGGTTCCCAAGAAGGAAGGTTCTGTAAGACCCATTCTGGACCTCAAGGTCCTCAACAGATTCATCAGAATCAAGAAGTTCCGTATGGAGACTCTGCGCTCGGCCATCAGTTCCCTTCGTCAAGGGGATTTCATGACATCCATAGACATCAAGGATGCATATTTGCATGTTCCAATTTTTCCAGCGCATCAGAGATTTCTCAGGTTTGAGGTGAACGATCAACATTTTCAGTTTGTAGCCCTTCCCTTCGGGTTGACCTCAGCGCCGAGGGTCTTCACCAAGGTTCTGGCGGGCATAATGGGCCTATTCAGAGCTCAGGGAATTCGCATTGTGCCGTATCTGGACGACCTATTGATTTCAGCTTCTTCCCTCCGTCAGGCGGAGCTGGACACCCACCAGGTGGTGTCGACCCTGGAGAGGTTCGGGTGGGTGATCAACCGCCCCAAGTCCTCTCTCTCGCCATCACATGTGATTTCATTCCTGGGCATGAATCTGGATACCATTCAGGCCAGAGTGTTTCTACCCCAGACCAAGGTGCAGGGGATTCAGGATCTGATCCGCCTTCTTCTGGCCAATCCTTGATCCTCTATCCGACAGGGGATGAAACTGGTGGGCTCGATGGTGGCCTCCTTCGAGGCGGTCCCGTTTGTGCAGTTTCACATGAGATCTCTTCAACTTCATCTATTGACGCATAGGGACAGGTGTCCGCTGTCATTGGCTCAACTGTTCAAGAGGTCTCCCGGGGTTCGGCAGTCCCTTCGGTGGTGGCTGGAGTCGAGCAACTGGATGCCAGCCTGTCGGGCTGGGGAGGTTTCTGGAAAAGTCATCAGTTCAGCGGGGTGTGGGGTCCTCAGGAGGCTCACAACCCCATCAATGTCTTGGAGCTCAGAGCCATCCGCCTTGTCCTGTCACGGCTGACGTCGCACTTACAGGGTCTTCCGGTTCAGACAATCGGACGGCGGTAGCCTACATCAATCACCAAGGAGGGACTCGCAGCAGGAGTGCCCTCAGGGAAGTCTCTCTGATCCTGCATTGGGCGGAGAGCGATGTTCCTTGTATTTCGGCAATCTACATTCCGGGAGTGGAAAACACGGAGGCGGATTCCCTGAGCAGGGGGTTCTCTCGCCAAGGAGAGTGGTCCCTCAACCCCGGGGTTTTTCGGGTTCTTTGTCGCAAGTGGGGGACTCCGGAGGTGGATCTCTTTGCCTCACGGCACAATCACAAACTCCCGGCCTTTGTGTCTCTATCTCAGGATACTCTAGCTCTGGCAGTGGATGCCTTGTCCTTTGCTTGGAAGGATCTGGGGTTTCTGTACCTGTTTCCTCCCTTCTCCATGCTGGGCAAGATAGTTTGCAAACTGGCTCTGGAGGGGGCACCAGCAATTCTGGTGGCTCCAAGGTGGCCAAGAAGGGTTTGGTACGCAGACGTTGTAAGGCTGGCGGTAGATCAGTACCTGCTTCCCATGTTTCCGGATCTGTTATCTCAGGGTCAACTACGTTACCCCAATTTACAAACGCTGGCTTTGACGGCTTGGCTGCTGAAACCTTCATTTTGAAGGAGGAAGGTTTGTCTGAGGCTGTGGTTCAGACCTTGATTAGAGCTAGGAAGCGGTCCTCTTCTGGCATTTACTATAGGGCTTGGAGGTCCTATATTGACTGGTGTGAGGCTAGGGCTTTGCCTTGCAGGGTGTTTTCGATCCCTAGGATTTTGGAGTTTCTTCAGCACGGTCTGGATCTTGGGTTCCAGCTTAGTACCTTGAAAGGGCAGGTCTCTGCTCTGTCTGTTTTCTTCCAAAGATCGTTTGCCTTACACACGCTGGTTAAGACTTTTTTCCAGGGGGTCACTCATGTTCGACCCCCTCGGAAGGCTTTGGTTCCTGTTTGGGATTTGAATTTGGTTCTTTCGGCTCTCCAGGGTCCTCCTTTTGAGCCGTTACAGGATATTGCTCTTTCTGTTTTCACTCAAAAGGTTGCCTTCTTGGTGGCTATTACCTCTGTTCGGCGTGTCTCTGAGTTGGCGGCTCTGTCGAATCAGGCCCCTTACTTTGAAAGACACCAGGACAAGGTGGTCTTTCGCTTTAAGCCAGATTTCCTTCCTACGGTGGTTTCTGCTTTCCATCTCAATCAGGATATTGTTCTCCCTTCCTTGTGTCTTAAGCCTAGTGACAAGGAGAGGGTTTTGCACAATTTGGATGTGGTTCACTGTGTTAAGTACTATTTGGTGACTACTTCTTTCCGCAAGACGGATGCCTTTTTCGTGGTGCCCTGCAGGCCCAGGAAAGGTTTGGCGCTCGCCAAGTCTACCATTAGCAGATGGATTCGTCAGGCCATTGTTGGGGCCTATTCTGCTAAGGGGAGGACTCCCCCTTTTAGGGTCACTGCGCATTCTACTCGTGCTGTTGGTGCGTCCTGGGCTTTTCAGCACCAGGCTTCTGTTGAAAAAAGTATGAACGGTGGCCCAGCTATAGTCCGATTTGTGTTGGTGCCGCTGGTCCGCGGCTCTCATCTTTGATGGGACGGTTTCACAGTCAGGGGGTCATACCGTCTTCAGACAAATCTGTGCCTTCCCAAGCTGGAGGTGTGAGGGAGTAAGCAGGGAGTCTGTGATCTGTGCTTGGCTCAACTCATAAATGCTAATTCTCCTTCCTGGGGAGATTAGGTCCTGTGCATATGTATGACCAGAAAGCTTTAACAGGGGGAAATAAAGGGGAACTCTGGGCTTGTATCTGTGAGTTTTTCATATTTGAACTGGATCGTTCCTTCACAAGATCCACTCTTGTTTAAGCTTTACTGATCAGGGCTTCCAAGTAGTGGCACAAGCAGATTTTTAGGGGACGTATCTGTAATGCATCCATGGAACAGGTATCCATAGCTGCCAGTAAAATATAAATAAAGATACTGGTTACCATGCTAGTGGTTAGTCTCGTCTTTTGGCTCAAGGCCTACTCTGGAGATGTCTTATAAGAAGGCTTTTCCCTAGAAATAGCATGGCATAGAAATGTTGAATTGAAGGACCTCTGTCTCCTGAACAAAGAGCAAGTCTCCAGTCTTCCACCACCTAGGGTGTGTCCTGCTGGTACAGGATGCCTGAATAAAGGGATCTTTCATGCAAAAGGTTGAAAAAAATTAACCAGAGCTTACCTTTGTAAGCATTCCTCAAGTGCTCCACCTCCTCTAAGCTCGGTGCCGTGAATGAGGAAATGTACTTCCTCATCTGCTCTTTCAGCCCCACCTCGCTGATGTGGGCCACCAATACTAGTTTGAGGAGCTAGTCCAGACAATGGCCCCCTCTTTATAGATGGCTGAAATTGTGCTCTCCAAGCCATTCAAGCACCTCTAAAACACAGTGTGAAGCGTAAAAAAAAAAAAATTACATTATATACATACCTAAAAGAATAGCTGAGTGACGCTGACTCATCGCATCCATTAGCAGAAAGGGTGAGCTCAACACCTGCTTCCTGTTCTCTTCCTGTCTGACCACACCCTGCCCACTCCCAGCCAAAACTGAACGTTTTTTAGCCTTTTTTCTCCTCCCCACATATATGTGCTGGAGAGGAGCAGTGACATTCTCCCCCTTATATGCTGGAGCCAGCGGGTGCACAAGCCTGCCAGTCTCCCTGCACAAACAGATGTGGCCATGGCAGTTGGTGGGCATTTTGGGGTCGTCCGACAGGCAGCAAGGGAGGTGTGTGGGTCAGCAGGGAAGCCATGTCCCTAGTGGGAGGGAAGTGGTCAGCAGGGAGGCCATGTCCTGAGTGAGAGGTGTGTGGGCAGCAGGGCTGCCATGTCCTGAATGGGAGGGGAGCGGGCAGCAGAACAGCCATGTCCTCCCAGGGGATGGTTGCCTGATTACCAGGCAGGGTATATGGGCGGTGTGGGTAGAAATGATTGAACAGCAGAGAGGGAGGCCAGAAACACAGGGGCACCACATTGCACCCCGAACCCCTACACAGCCCAGTGGCCAGACAAAGACTCCCCCCCCCCCCCTTCCCCGAAGAGCCCAGGGAGAGAGCCGCCCGAGCCCCATAGCAGAAGCTCCGTCCGCAGCCTTACATTCCCAGGCGCCCACCACAGACTCCCTGACTCTGGAGCTGCTGCCTGCCCGTCCCACAGGCAGGCGACAAGGAAGGAAGGGAAATCGCCAATAGCAGCAGTCATAAGCTCTGTTGGACCGCCGCCAGGCAGCAGCATTCTCTCCACTCAATGGGAGACAGACTACAGGTGTTAGCAGTCAGGGAGAAACTTTGGTGTGGAAGAAGCGGGTACAAACCCTAGCTGCAAGCAGCCTGCCCCTCTCCACCGACATGCACTGGATTCTGTATGCTGGTCGTCCCCCGTGACCCCCCCCCCCCCCCACAGAAGAAATGGTTTCTCCCTGGGTGATGGGAGCCGTTACCCAGGCAATTTATAAACCATTACCACACGAAAACGGTGACATGTAATTCATTTACTTAGCTCCACATTTAGGTAGGCCATGCGCGGTAGTGTGCACACTTCACAGGGGGATGAGGCCAGGCGCGGTAGTGTGCACACTTCACAGGGGGATGAGGCCAGGCGCAGTAGCATGCACAGTTCACAGGGGAACCGGGGATGAGGTTGTCCCGGCTCTGATCTGGGGGGTTTCACACAGCAGGGCATCCCAAGATCGAATAATTAAGAGGACCAATCGCTGGGATAATCAAAATCCTGGTGATTGATTCACTTTAAGGATTAAGTGCTTTCTCATATAAAACATTTTTCCCCTGGTACAAGTGGAGAATGCAGCATTTCATCATCTTTCGAAATGAATGGTTGATGGGGTATCTGTGAGAGATTGCAGACACTTTATAAAAAAAATAAGTTGATTCAAACCTAGGTGTAACCCCGCCTCCCTCCACAATTTTAGACATTTCAAAAGAGTGTTTTCAGGAGAACAAATTGAGGCAGAACCTCTGTCTTTTTTCAACTGTATTAGCCATACTTTTACAATTACGTTTTGCAGAGAACCATTCTGTTAAAAACATAACATTACATAACCTCTTACATTCAGGGTCTCCATGTTACCTCTTACATTACAGGTGGGAATTACATAACATTACCATAACATAACCATAACCAGAACCATTCTGTTAAAAAACATTCTGTTAAAAGGTTTCTTCAGGGAGTATTACACATAGCTTTTCCAATTTGTAATATAGCTTGTTTTGAAATCCAAAATGCGATATGTTGGTTGTCAACACACACTACTGTGGAATCCCTGGATTCTGTTTTCACTGTTGAGCTTGTCTCAAAAGGTTGTGGCCCTAACTTCCATTAGAAGTGGCAAACTCCCTAAATTTCTCAGTTTTTATTTACATTTGAACGAAAACATTTTGTTGCCACCTTCTGTCTATTTCTTTGCATTTCCAAAGTAAATTATTTCTTAGTATAGATGTGGTTTGTTGTCCAGCAGTTATACATCCATAAAACCTAGGGCAGTAGGAACACTTATTTCTCACGCATGCGCGGGCCACTGACGCATCTCGAGCTTCTCTCTAGCAGGGCGTGTGCCCACGCCAGCCATTTGCGCGCTCCTTGTTAGAGGGAAGCACGAGATGCGGCTGTCAGCGTGCTCGGAGCCGCTGCTGTAAGACGTCTCATTTACGCGCATACCACAGCGGCTCCGAGCATGCTGATTGGACGAGCGGCCGTGCATGCGCCGTAGGAGCGAGGTGAGGTGAGTTTTTACTTGCGATCTGGGGGGGTTTCACATAGCAGGGCACCCCCAATCGGGGTCCCCCGGGGAAGTGGACCAAGACCAAGGATAGTCAAAATCCTGGGTGTTGGTCCACTTTAGGAACTGCCCTTCACCTCACTAACAGCATGAGGGAGCGCCAGAGGCAGAGGTGACAGAGGTCCCTGCCGCATTCCAGGATCGTCGATTGTCAGCTCCTGCACTTCCTCCCTGTTCCTGGGCTGAGGATCGGTTCCAGTGCAGCTGCTGCCCCACAGTTTCGCTGGTCAAGTAGGACTCCCTCTGGGGAGGGCAAAGCATTTTTCGAAAGTCAGTCATCCGGGATACCCCCTCGGTGGGTCTGCCCACGGATGGGGTTCCTCCGTCTGGGCGGTGGCGAGCATGGTCAGTGGCCTTTGTCAGCAGGGGCATCCCAAGTCTGTCTCTGCCCGCCCAGACCAGAAGGCTACGACAAAGCGTAGGCATATTCAGCCAGAGTCCTCAGAGGATTCTAGCTCCTACGTCGAGGACTTATTTAGGGGTTAAGAATCTAGTTTTGGCCGGTCAGATTGGAAGGTGTCACCCGGCAGCGAAGAGGAACCGGAAGTCACGCATGTGCCAGGAAACCCTCTGGATCATTTGACAGATCAGATTGAGGAGCTTATTGAGGCAATATTGGAGGTTTTGCACCTCTCTACTTCTCAGCCAAAGTGGCAGCTGAAGAGCGGTGAACCCTACAAGCTCCAGATAGTCAGGCAGATTTTTCCAGACTTGCCCATTTGGCGGGTTGGCCATGCTGTCCATGGCTACTATGACAGACAAGGTCTGGATGAAGCAACAGCGGAGGCGTTTGCGACATGGAGGTTTGTGTTCCTCTGCACTTCGCTTGAACTCCTTTGCTATGCAGGTCTTCAGATACATTGTGCTGGCTATGGACGACTTGGTGCTTCTGGTGGCTAGGGGGCTGGCCTTGTTCGTCACCTTGCGGCGCATGGTCTGGCTGAAACAGTGGTCAGACGACTCTGCTTTGAAGAAGACACTTACTGCCCTCTTCTTTGTGGAGGGTCCTCTTTTCAGTGAGCCTCTGGATGACCTGGTCCGGAAGGCCACGGGCTGGAAGTCGACTTGGCTTCCACAGAGATGGAAACTGAGAAACACGTTTCTCAAGTCGCCAAATTTTTGTCCCTTTCAGAAATTCGGAGGTTCTACAACCTCCAGACGCAGTGAGGATTTTTAGTGAAAACCATTGGGGAAACCTAGAACCCAATGGGCTAGCCGGTCCAAGCCCCCAGCCAAGCCATCTCAGGGTTGAGGGGACGGCTTCTGCACTGTGCACCAGTGTGGAGGGAACGGTTATCCGATGCCTGGGTTCAGGAGGTTGTTTCTTCCGCATACAAGAAAATTTTTGGGTGGGTGATCAACTATCTCAAGTCCCAGGTGGTTCCCTCCATGGTGGTGACATTGGATCCTCGACGGGCATGGGTTTTTCTTCTGGTGCAGAAGGGCATGGTTTACCGGGAGGCCGTGAGGTCGCTGCTGACAGCCGAAAGTTCCACGATCGGGCAGGGCATGTGTCTCCTTGGCCTGATGGTTTCTACCATCGAGGCAGTCCCTTATGCCCAGTTCCACTCCAGGCCTCTACAAATGCTGCTCCTATCAAAATGGCGCAGGACTGTACAGACGTTGGATCGTTGTTTCATATTGATGGGCAACTGGTGGCCAGACCAGCAGTCGCTGGTCCAGTGGGTCATCCTGACCACAGACGCCAGTTTGACGGGTTGGAGTGGTGTTCTGGACAACCAGACGGTTTATGGCCTCTGGGACCAGCGGGAGCGCAGTCTTCAAATCAATGTGTTGGAACTGAAGGTGACTGCTGGTTGTCAGGCATTGGTCTGCCCAGCTCCCAGCTCAGTCAGACAATTCCACGGCTGAGGCCTACATAAACCATCAGGGGGTACCAGGAGCTGGCAGGCGATCCAGGAAGTGAATCCCCAACCCCCCAGATCTTCTGCAACAGGGTCCTCTGCAGCACCCCAATACTCAAGTGCTGGCTTTAGTGGCTTGGCTGTTGAGACCAGCATATTGAAAGATAGAGTTTTGTCTGCCGCAGTAATTCGGAACCTTGATTCGAGAATGAAAAAAGTTGTCCTCTAGAATTTACTATAGGACTTGGAGGACCTTGGTGCCTTGGTGCAAATCTAAGGGCCACTCCTGTAGTAGCTTCTCGGTACCCAAAATGTTAGAGTTCCTCCAGCAAGGCCTGGACGCGGGCCTACAGCCCATCATCCTTAAGGGCCAGGTCACGGCTTTGTTCATTTTTTCCAATGGACGATCTCGGAGCATAGGTTAGTATGTACTTTCATTTAGGGTGCTGTTCATGTTCAGCTTCCATGTCGGTCGATAGTCCCAGTCTGGGATCTTAATTTGATGCTATCAGCGCCTCAGGGACCAACCTTTGAACCCATGGTGGAGGCTTCCCCGACGACGCTTACATTGATCTTCGCCTTTCTCATGGCGATCACCTCCAATCCGGCAGGTTTTGGAACTGGCACCGCTTTCAGTCACCTTTTTGGTGCTGCATGAAGACAAAGTGGTGTTTCATGTGAAGCAGGATTTTTTCACCCAAGGTGGTCTTTCCTAATCAGGATCGTGCTCACACCCTACGTTCTACATAGTTTTAGTTTTGTTGCACTGATTTCTAGTTGCGCGCATTACGAGCAGGTTAGCGAGGGTTGAGGAGGAGGTGGGGAGGGTAGCTGCGTGTCCCTGCTTGGCAGGGATGTTGGCATAGAATGTAAGGGGTATGTCATCAGCTGAAACTGTAAAACCTGATATCTCCGCCGTTTCTTCTTCAATTTAAAAACGGAAAACCGATGCAATGGTGTACCAAATACCTTTTCCTGTTGCAACTCTTTAAATGACTTGGTATGCTGAGTTAAAGTGGACCAAAGTTCAAATTTGAACTTATAAATTACATTTGGCCAAAACCCCTGCCGATATTGCCTTCTTAGGGTGTAGAACTAGAAATAGATATAGAAATATTTCTACAGAAATAGATAGCTCCACCCGGAACACTTTTCTTTTGCCGTCCCTCTCTGTAAGATGGTGGGCGATAAGTCACTGTATAGGTGTGTCAATGCATCACATTAGTGATAAGTGCACACACATCAGTGGCAATGAATGGAGGAGGTGGATCTTTACAAGTATGCCATTATCTAGGATTAGAGTGAAGCAGGAGCAGTGAAAATTGGCAATCAGTGGGAGCTATTAATGGGACGCTACTTAAAAATGTGGGTTTTGGTCCACTTTAAATGGGGATTCAGCATGTCCAAAAGCAAAGGTATTTTGCTATACTTGGCTATTTAACAGTTTTACCTCTGGACACCAGCTGCACCAAAGCGGCCACAGAGCTTTGGCTGGAATGCGCCCTGCTGATGTCCATCAATGAAGTGTGCAGTTCCTTTCCCAGGGATGGTGTGTGACATGCACTGCCTTGGATCCCACTCTCTGGCATATGCAGCAGGCATGCACATGAAGACCAGCAACCAGATCCCCTATACTAGTAAATACCGAAGAACTAGACTAGCTGGGTTACTGTAGAGGACGTAAGTTTAGTATATATTTTTTTGCCCAGGGAGGGGTTTAAATCTTCCATTTGTTTATTCCTGGCTATGTTTCCTGTTAGTATATGTAGCGATAACCTTTCCCCGCCAGAGACGTCCTTTTCCCAATGGTGAGAGGTGCTGCAGGAATTCCAGAGTCATCCGTGAGGAACCAGGAACAGCCCTTACAAGGGCTAGTGAATTGTAATATAGCGTTTCCCCCAATAAGAGACAGAACTCAGTATTGAGGGTGAAGATGAACTTAACTTTATTAGTGCCACCCTGTGCCTTATATGCAAGGCTCCATGCAAGGGGACCTCCCCCGTGGACCTGATGGAGAACTGCATGACAAACCCACAGACCAATGGGAGCAGGGCACACAATCCCTCAACTCTGCCGGTAACACAATCAGTAGAACAATAGCAGTCTGTAACACAATCAGTAGAACAATAGCAGTCTGTAGCACAATCAGTATAACAATAGCAGTCTGTAATACAATCAATAACACAATGCCAGTCTGTCTGGGACATGCTCAAGAAAATGAAAGTAATGGGTCTATGTTAAAACAGTGCCTTTAAAATCCAATGGCAGAGTCTATCACAGTATATATATATATATATAGCCTTTCTATCCGTAGAAATAGTTATCCCTAGAAATAGTAAATTGTAATAAGTATTACTGTAGCAGGCGCGTGCCTGGCCAATGCCACATGCTCTGAGGAGCAAGGGGGGTTCTTGGACCTAGAGTAGGGTGACTCAGGTTAGTGTGGCATGTGTGGGGTGGAGGTGCACTTACTGATCCAGTTGTCGCTGCTCTCCAATCATGACACTCCTTGGTGAAAACAACAGGGTCTTTATTTGAAGGCTTCCATCCATGTCAAACAGCATATTCATTACAGGCAATATCCATTGGCAGTTACAGCAAACAATCTTTACAGCTTCCAGTTACAATCCACGGGCTCCTTTCCTCACTGTTGCTCAGCTCCTCCACTACATTAACACTTCCCCTCTTCAAGCCTAAGCAGTACTTAGAAGAACACTCTAGAAGGGTTGGGTTCTCCCTTATATAACCTCTGAAATGTTGCCTTACCTAACTATGTTGCTAGGCGCAGCCAATGGCAGGGCAGGTAATGTTTCCAATGCCACCTGGCTGAGTCTCTATTTACTTTAAGGGGTACGCTAGACTAATTATTATCTATGTTTATTCCTTAGGCAACACTGCCATCATGTGGATTCATGATGCAATGGCACCTAAGTTCTGCATTTAACTACTATTATTGAAGTTCCACCTGTCACGTTACCTTGGCCCTTCCATCCTTGATGCTGCATGCTGACCCATGCTCTGGACTGTGCTTCTAATGAGGAGAGTATTGAAGTGTTTTTGGACTTGATACCCAACTATGCAAATAGCTGGGGATTTGCTCCCATTGTTGGGAGACCACTGCCGTGGTGATCCCCAATATCCAAGCGGGCAATGGTACTGGTTAAAGTGTGGGCTTCTACTTCCCTGAGACCCCCTCTCTTATTGTTATGCTGCCAGTGTGGGGGTGATGAACACCAAGACTTTGGTGAACCATGTGTTGGAGTTGAATTGGCACCTGGGGATAGGACCTTCAACCATTCATGGGGACTTCCGGTGATGGGACATGATTTGCCTTAGACTAGAGAGAAAAAAAAGCCTTTTTGTAAAGTGTTGTGGGGGAGGAGGCTAAAAACAGAATTCTGACTGAACAGGCGCCAATATGTTTGAGCTGGTATGCTGCCAGCAGGTGCTGTATGTAGGTGCTGCTATGCTGCCAGCATAACATCTTTGTAAAAGGCCTTGTCTTGGCTGTGGCCATTGGGTTAGGAAGCCCCCAAAAAATTGTTTCCAACTTTGTCCAAATGTAGATCTGTGTAATCTTTGTTAGGCCCAGCCCCCAATACTTGTAAATGCCTCTTCTTGATACTGAATCTTTTTGAAAAATGGTTAGGAACTCCTAGTAGGGGCATACCCTAATGCAGTGTTCGCCAAACCCCTACTCGAGAGTCACTAACAGGCTATGTTTTCTGGGTCTTTGCATGAACAGTTCTGTTCTGTCTGAGCGCTAATTACTTCACCTGTGCATCTGTGTGTGAGATCTGCAAAACAAAATGGCCTGTTGGTGGCTCTCGAGCTGCCCTAAGGTAAATCCAATATCCTGGGGGATCTGCAGCAACCCAATTTGAATGGGGACATGCATGAGCAGTCTTGTCTAGGCTGTTTGTAGGCCTTCTAATGACTTACAAGGAGCTAACAAACGTTAAACTTGGCTGTTGATTCTGTTAGGAAATTTAATTCGCACCCTTGAAACTGACAATCTTCCACCTGCCCATCACCACTAGGGTTGGCATTTTAGAAGAATTCTCTTACATGGCCAGTGAGGTGGTTATATGGTCTCAGAATTGGGATGTTCCCCAATGAAGGGGCACTAGGTACGCCGTGGAATGGGTGGGCATGCTGCTTTGGAGTTATAGGGGTGCCACACACTGAAATGTCACTGGGAAATGTCTTGTTGAGGTAGGTTGGTAGATGGTGAGAACAAAAGTAGTTCTGTTTTAGAAAGGTTTAGTTTAGACAGAGAGAGGCTGCTTTCACCCAGCAACGCAATGTGATTGCCAACAGTGAAACGAATTCCAGAGCCTGTTTTCAACCTGCAAGACCTGGGTTTGTCTGAACTGAGAACTGGAGATCTTGATGAGATTTTCGCTAAGGTGCTTCCTGTTTCCACGACGATAAAAATAAATCCTCCTCGCGCTGGCATACATCCCATGTTTCTGCAAAGTCTTTCTTTGAAAACAAAAATTAAAGTATTTACTTGTGTTTATGTACGATGTTCTGAACAATGTTGTGACACTGGCTCCACCAGGAAGTGAGGTCAGAGAAAATCAACCCCTGTCTGCCTCCTGTTGGTTCTTCTAGGTTTAAGGGGGATGGTTATGGTGTTCTGTTTGTTGCATGTGGATACACTGCCTTGAGGAAGGGGGACGCTGACTCCCAGAAATTTTGGCTGTATTTGATGTATCCTGTTTAAACAACTTGGAAACACTTTGGAATATAATTATTTTGACATAACTCTCAATGTGCTGGCTTAGTTTTGGATTTATGGATTGTATTGGTGTGATTTTGAGGGTGTTTAACTCCCCAAGTGTCAGTAACATGCCTAAATTTTTGGCTGGAAATTTGCACTCCCTACTCATACCATGCCAGGCAGGACATGGACAGAAGGGGTTCCCTGTCTGGCATGCGGGGCATCATTTTTTACTCACTTTTACTCACTCCCACACTACAGTGTATTACCTGACCACCGCCACGCTTTCATTCAGCCAGGACTCTGTTTCAATCTTTTTTTGTCATTTTGTAATATAACAGCTTGACAGTATGACATATTATACTTTGCAAATAAAGCGGTCTTAGGTTACAGGTCATCATTCTTAATACACCTTCTCATACATATATGTCATCTTCTATAAGTTGTTAAAACACATTTAAAGGTACTATGAAACTTCTCGAGCACAACTGAGCACTAGTATAAGAATTGAATTTGACGCCAATTAATGAGTGTTTGTCCAGTCTCAGTCCGGCGGGCAGGTGAAGCGTCTCCTCCTGCCCTAGGTTCTCTGCACCGCCACCCCCTTGGTACTAGGAGGGATAGGGGGGTCGGGCAGGTCTGGGTAGGGAGGGGAGGGAAAAGGGGGAAGGGGAAAGAAGGAAGAAGTGTGGGGGGAAAGAAAAAAAAAAGCCCCCTTATCAGAGGGTGGAGGGGGGGTTAGAAGTGTAGGGAATTACAGTCCGCCCCTCACTGCAGCAAGCCTCCCCCATGCCTGGAACGAGTATTCCACCCACGGGCTCCAAGTTTTCATGAACTTCTCGTGGGAGTCTTTTAGAATGCTTGTCAATTTTTCATTAACAAAATGCCACTCAGCCTCTCTTTAACCATCTGGAATGGGACATTACCTTTTTTCAAAGAGCTTGTGATAGTTAGTTTTGCAGCTAGCATAACTTGGGTCAATAGAGTGTGCTGGGACTTAGTAATACCTTCTGGTCTCACGTGTAGCAAGGCAACCCAGGGGTCTCTTCGTAAATTTATATGCAGAAGGATATATAGCAGGCCGAAGACCCGAGACCAGAACATCTTGACTTTCGGGCATTCCCACCAAATGTGTAGGACAGTCCTTTCTGTGGAACAGCCTCTAAAGCAGGTTGCTGGATACCCTGGGCAGCCGCGACTTTTCAATGGGAGGTTTATGTGGAGACCGGGGGCTGAGGGGCATAAGCTTGGCTAATGGAGTGGAAAACACTGGCCTTTACGGTTTATTTATTTTTTTAAAGTTTTTATTTGTGTAAACCAGAAAACACATAAAAACATGACATGGCAAGTTGCACTTCAGCATAAGGTGCCGCAGGTACCACTTAGACAATATGGCATCCTCATTGACAACACAGACAACATTCGCACACCACACATACTGGACTCAGGTGCACTTGATTGCACACATTTCAGAGACCTAATACAGAGAGAGAGCAAGCCACTGTTCCTAGGATGTTTATTTTAGCCCCGGGTTCCCCCAGTCCTCATCATCTTAATACTAACTCCACATACCCTCAAGACACTCTGAAATCCAAAAGCTTAGTTACCCCATCTCATTTTAGTCGTCTTCGGTTGCCGTGTCCTGGCATTGTAACCAGGGGTCCCAAATCTTCATGAATTTATACTTGCAGCATATGTCGGTTTGTACACGGTGAGTTTCTGATTAATTATCCTTTTCCACGCTTGAACGGATGGTTTAGCAGGATGTTTCCAATTTAACAGGATGCATTTCCTGGCATAAAACAGCATATATTAACAAATAGGAGAATCGAACACCCAGACACAATGCTGCATTCCAAACAATGTTATTTAATGCTGGTGGATACATACAGTGTACAAAAAAGTGAAGCAATATATACAAGTGCAAACTGACAGCAGATTACAATGTATAGCAATAGACCGCAGGTTAATGATGAACTATACAGGTATCCAGCAAATAACATAGGTCACACGGTACTCACAGGTAACCAGACAAAAGTTTTAAAGTGCATGCTTAATGCTTAGTAAGATTAGAATGCCCCTGGACCTAATACAGCATAACATGTCATAGAACGCAGCAATTACAGGGATCACAGAAAGGTAACTTACAAATGACATGCAGCAAGCAAGGATACCGGGTGGACAACAGATACAAAACTCGACGTTTCGGCCTGGTCAGGCCTTTCTCAAGAGATGCGGTGTCACAAAATTATGCAGCCATACTTTTATAGTAGATGAGCCTCCAGCGTGTACAGATGGCGCCAATCGGCGGCGCGCTATGCGGCGCCTACCGATGACGTCATCACGACTATCACGCACGGTCCCGGCCAGTATAGATCCGGATGGCAAAACTGCCAACCCGGACCGGAAATGGCGCGCGGGGTCATGCGTGACGTCATATCCGGACTCGATAACAGCGGTAATTCAAACCAGAAACATGGCGGCGCCTATGGGCGGCGACAAAACAAGACGGTCAAAGTAATAAGTAGTGCGGCGGTAGCCGCATATGTAGTAGCCGGAGGTCGATGTGCGCAGATAAAAGTACAATGGTGGCATCATCATAACAACGCTGGAGGAACGCTGGAGGCTCCAGAGAAACATCTGCAATAATGAGAATAATAAAGTTAGTGCATAATAAAAAATGGAGTGAAGTTTTTTAATTAAAAATTAAAAGGAAAAGAAAAAAGACACCAAGACATACATATTACATCACATGTATGGCAGTCTTGATGTATGTAAACAGCAGCAATCATAACAATCACCTCAATGCTCTCAGCTCTGACATCGGCTCAACTGCCCCCATAACGTAACAGAACCCCGGATCTGGAATCCCACCATCCTGCTTATTAGTTCCATTATATTCCTCCAATAGCTCATCAAGACTGCACAGGACCAGATTATATGCACTCACGTGCCACTAGCCCTTTCACATCTGGGACATAAGTCACTGGCCATTAAACCCATTTTATGCAAATGCATCGGCGTGATACTGTATATGCTTGGTGGATCCATTTGGTCTGGATCAATCCATCTCTGGCCTTTATCACCGACTAGTGCAAATTATCCAGTATCTCTTCCCAATCATTTCGGTCTAAAGTTTGATTCAATGCCTGCCATTTGACTTATATCCTTTCCCTAGGGGACTCCAGCTCGCCAGACAAGCACTTGTAAATTGTAGAGATAGGTTTCTCAAGGTTCGCCTCGGCCTTTACGGTTTATTAAAGTGGACCGCCACCCTCGCGTGATCGGCCCGGGAATCTATAAGACATCCCGGGATCGGGATGTCCCGTGGGGTGAAACCCCCCCAAACACCCCAAATCCACCTACCTTGCCGCCGCCTCCCTTGCGCCCCTCTAGACGTGCGCGCGCCCGCGCCGGCCGTCCGTGAATGGCCGGCGCGGGCGCGCGCACGTCAAGAGTGATGCGCGGGAGGCGGAGGAGCCGCTTGTCCGGTCCTGTCAGACCGCTTGTCCGGCCGCGCTGATTGGACGGCGCGGCCACGTGGGAGCGGGGAGAGGTGAGTTTTCCGAGTGTTTGGGGGGGTTTCACACAGCGGGGCACCCCGATCGGGGGTGCCCCACCGAAGTGGACCAAGACCCAGGATAGTCAAAATCCTGGGTGTTGGTCCACTTTAATGGCTTTCAAACCACCCAGCATTCTCTGTGATGTATAAATGTATCTGTTATCTTTCTTGCTTCCTGCAGCATTAACACACCAAAATGAAGAATGACTAGGGTTTAAAAACATACTTCCCCTGCTGGCTACCAGTAGTACGTATTAGTTATATATAGTTTTTTCATTTAAAATATATTTGACTGTTCTGTATACAAAATACTACACAGTGACGTCAGAAAGGGGGAATGCTGGAATATCTGTATGGGACAGTAATCGGCCAGACTGACTGATGACCATCAGCCGCCCTCTATTGTGCTTTTTGTTTAATGACAATATTTTGGGAAGGTGTTAAACAATAGCCAATCCGTGTTGACACCCTCTATTGTTCTGTCTGGGCAGGAGCTATAACACCATGCTATTGTCACCTGACATTACATTGCAAAGTATTCCCCTCTTGGAAGTGTTGATGTGGTCCAAACTGACACTTGGAGGGGAGTCTTCACCTCACCTGGAGAACGTAACCATGTCGGAGGATCAGGGATTACATTTTTTTTTTAGTTGAGAAGTCCTCACATTTTAGTTTTAGTAAGTGCCGATTCTAGTGTGTATTATAGGCTATAGTATATTGTCTTTACCTAAGAACTTCATCATTACAGAAGTATTTTGTGGGCCTAAACAGGTCAATATAAAATGACACACGCATCAGTATGTTCAGCTAGCTTCCAGCGGGTGACGTGACAGGCCATTGCGTTTATTCTTCACGCTTTTTCTTTTTTTAAGTTTTATTCATGCTTTTTAGACAAGAAAATATATGTACCCTAGGTACCCAACAAGCCCTAAATTTAACCAGACACAGACAACACATTTATACCATACACATACTAACTGCTGAAATACTGTTGGGGTTCAGTTGTGGTAGTAGACAAAAATTAAAATGGGGGTGCATACATAACCATCATCAAAGGAGGCTATACCATATCGTACATTGGGTCCAAGGACCCCACACCTTCTCAAATTTGTTTGTATTGTCCATGGTCGCGTATCTAATTTCATATAGCGGCAGTTTCTGATTGGTTATCCTTTTCTAGCTCTGCACCATGGACATCGCCAGATGTGTCTAGTTTAATAAGATGCTCTTACTAGCATAGAAGCAAAGGAAGCGCAGGAGAGTTTTTACTGCATTATACTCTGCTATCGGTTATACTATGTTCAATAGAGTGATGGAGGGTTAATTTACTGTTTTACTGTTATATCCAAGGGCGTACATACTATAGAGGTGGGGGGGGCTACTGCTTCCAGGCCCATGTTAGAAGGGGGGCTGTGCAAGCTGGGTCCCACCCCTCCACCTTGCAGCATCTGATCCTCAGGTGGGCCCCTGGCAGAGCCTGGCCAACAGCAGCAGGGCCAGGATCGGTGACGACATTGCCCGGTTGTCGTCTCTGGGACTGGTTATGGCAGAGTCAGGGGACCTCCATGCTGATACTGTACTTTACACATCAGCACAGCTGCTGTCCTCTACCACTTACTCCTCCTAACTCCTCCACCCCCTGCCGCTGGCTTATGACTATGTGCATTTCAGTCGCAACTGACTCAAAATACTCAAGTATTGTAAGTTGTAGTTTTACCCTGTTTGTAATGCCACATTGTACAGAGCCATGGAAGATGATGGAGCATTAGAAATAAACAATAATAATGACATGGAGGCATTATGGAGGTAGGGCAGAACATCCGGCATTTGCTTTTCAAGAAACATAGCTTTCTGCACATTTTTCTTACAGTGTTTGCTCAGAACTAAAATGGTTCCTTGGTGCCAGAGACCCCATATATCGCCAACACGTATATAAAAATTCAAGGTTGAGCCCAGGGCTGATGATCAGGGTACTCTACCTAACTCTGAGAGGTCAAATGCAGTGGGCACTTCTGCGCGCCTGACATCACGCAAGGAAACAGGCGGTAACATGAGCGCAAGTTAAATCATTCAAGACGTGCCTTCAACAACCTCATCTACAAGCTGTTGGACAGTAGTTTGGTACATTCAGCATATCTGTCCAAATGCTTTTCCCAGAAAACCTAATTGGCACTGCTGAGGTAACCAAGACCTCGATAAGTAATGCAAAAATTCTGAGACATCTCAGGCAGACAAATATCCCGTAAGGATATCACTGCCTTTGGTTCCTCACCATTGTCAAGGCAGAGCTCAAGGCTGATGCTGTCTATGTCAGCTATGTCTGTCTGGACATAGGTTGATCTGTAAAATAGAGTCTTCCACACAAGGCACTCACTGTTCCCTTATCACCACTCCCCGATCACAGGCACTTGGCAAGAAAGGTATGCCCTAATCTAATGCTCTTTTCCTAATATTGCTGATGAATGGCCAATGAATGGTGGCATGCAGGTTTGCTTGAGGACTTTTGCCAACTTTCTGCCAGCACAGAACCCAAAGCATGCTGTTGCTTCAACTGAATGTCCCTGTATTGTCTGACACACCCAGTGATCAACGATTTAGTTGAATCATCTATTTGATCAAGAAGGGCACACGGGATAGGTAATCTAAGCCGCACAAGTGCTGTAGGAACTAGACTATTTGAGAGGAACTCTCCCTTCAGTCCTTTCTATAGCTCTTCCCAGTGTATGAGACAAACACAGGCCTCTAAGTAGGCATTAAGAGTTGGCAGGCCACCTGGTCTCAGTCAGTATGCATATCTACACTCTACAATCCTTTTAGCCCACTCATATCCCCCATGTTTGCGATGAGAAAGCCTCACGTCCAGGCTAGGACATTTTCCTTAGACTTCCTCACCTTTAAGGGACTCTAGAAACCCATTCAAATAACTGCCTTTGGGTATGAATTCCCTTGTTTGAGAAGTACAACCAACTCGCATAGCAGCTATGCCCATTTGGTTTACTATACATGTAAGTGGCAAATGTTGCTACCAGGGGCTGTAAGGGCTGTATATCTAGACAAAAACATATGTATGGTGCATATTGTCAAATATATCACTTATTTACTATTTACAACCCTGGTTGCCCTGGCCTCATGCCCTGTGTAATCTGTTACAGCTAGATAGAATGGAAAGATATGATAGACAGACAAATAGATAGAATAAAGGGAAGACAGAAAGATAGGCAAGATATATGTAAAAATAGAATAGAAAAATAGAAAGCAAAATAAAAAACCCAGAATAAAAGAAAGCTAGAATAGAAACAAAGATTGAAAAGAAAGAAATAGAAGGAATCAAAAGACAGATCGAATAGATAACAGATTTAAAAGAAGGAAACCGAAAGAAGGAACACACACAATATAAAGTTACAATAGGAAGAATAAAAAGAAAGAATGAGCAGAAAGAAAGCTAAAAAGAATACAAGACATGAGAGAGAAAAAAATGTACAGAAATTAGCAAAAACAGAATGAATAAAATGGAAGAAGGAAAAATAGAAAGAAGAAATGAAAGAAAGAAACACTGTGAACATAGGGCACATCCATCACTGGGCAGCAATAAATCTCTCCCTTGTGCATGGCACTTAAATTAAAGGAGCACTATCATGAAAAAATGGGCCAATAATAAAAATCCATATACATATGCCGGATGGCAGGAGGAAAGCTCACTTACAACACCCCCCATCAAGAAATATCCAGCATGGCTTGTTTTTTATTTTTAATTTATGGAAGGAAGAGGCAATCGGGTGACAGGCTCTGTCACCCTTGATACACTAAACCTGTCATCCCTGGATTTCATTCCTACCAGTAGAAGAAAACCACAAGCTTGGCATGGGGTTTTATTCAGTTTGGGTGCATAAGTGACACCTCCTCTCATTAGCCAGTGTGTTTATATGGGTTTTTAATATGTTTTTTAATGTATTTACACAAAGACAGCTTTGTTTTTTCCTGGGTTTTTAGTATTCCATTTTAGTAGACGGGCAGGCTGATTCATTAGGTACCGACAGATGAGCATCTGTATTGAGGCATTGAGAGCAACTGCTAGTAGTCGCTGTGCTCGGCCATAGTTCGCTGTTTCAGAGTGTCTCAGTCGCTGGCCGACATTGATGAATATATTGTGTGAGTCGCTAACACCAGTACAGCGCTGTATGGGAGCGAACGGTAGCACCAGCTCAGTGCAACCGACTCACACCATATTCATCAAAAAAACAGCCTCACACAGTGCTGGGTTTTTGAACATGTATCCAGTAGTAACAAAGCGAAAACATATGGAATTACATTGTCTACAGAAAAGAAATGGATCGTCCATAGAAATGTATGGGAGAGCGACAGGAAATACCAGGCGCTCTGGTTTCCAGAGCGCCGGTGGTATACGGTGAGCCGTCTGTGATGATGAATTGGTCGCTACGTGTCGCTTTTAGAGCCGCTCACCAGATTTGCTTTGATAAATGTGGTATTGCGTACAGCACCCGGCTGTCACCGTTCGCTACCTGTTGTTACCTGTCGCTGCCAGTCGTTATCTGGTGCTATGGCTTGATGAATAAAGCCTTTACTGTACTGTTTGATGAATAAAACCCTTACTTTAAAGTGGACCAACACCCTCCACTGATCGGCCCGGGAATCTATAAGATTCCCGGACCGATCAGTCCCCTGACTGCGGGGGTGCCCCGCTGTGTGAAACCCCCCAGAAACCCCTAAATCCCTACCTGCTCCGTTTGTGAATGCGCGCGGGAGGCGGCGGCGGGCGCGCTCTCTTGTCCGTCGCTGCCTCCCGCTTGTCCGTCGGCGGGGATTGGCAGCAGCGGTCACGTGGGAGCGGGGAGAGGTGAGTTTTTGGGGCTTTCTGGGGGGTTTCACACAGCAGGGCACCCCCGATCGGGGTGCCCCACCGAAGTGGACCAACACCCAGGATAGTCAAAATCCTGGGTGTTGGTCCACTTTAAGGCTCTTCAAAGCTGGCTGTGGTGTGGCTGTGTTAATACGTGGTTATGTTGTTCTGTTTCATACATGGGGGATGGGGACCTGGTGCCCTGTGCACCTTTTTGCAAAGGAACTTTGCTGTTGCAGTGCTTGGCAGCTGGATCTTGTAGGCCGCCCTCTAGGTTCTTTTACCAGTGGTTGTTGTCCTTTTCTTGGTAGCTATCTTACCCATTGAAAATGTTGTTTAAAATGTATTGTTTACTCTTGCCTTCCCTATTTAATAATGCTTTAATCCCCAAGCACGCTGTTTTAACTATTCCTGGTCACCACCTATTCAGTGTGTAATCAGTAGTGTTAAACCGGACCTTCAGCATCATTCAGTGAAAGGCCCAAACCCTTAAAAAACTATTCCCCAGCATCTAAAATTAATATATTTTTAAGTTTTTAGTCACTTACTTATTATTCTTTCCCCCACTGGGCTGCAACTCTGTTCAGGACTCTTAGGATATGGGCGCCGCCATCTTGACTCAGAAGCATCACATACTGAGTAGAGGAGAGGGGCAAAACAACAGGGGGCGGGGTTATATCTGTGCTTTGCTCAGACAGAGCAGAGCTGGGGTCAGGAAAAGGACAGCAATCCCAGAATGCAGAGGACACTTCCTGTTTGCAGGCTGCCGGATGCTCCATGGGCCATCTTGGATGTTCATAAAGGCTCATAACATGCAGTAGATGCAGGTAAGATGATTTTTAACCTCCCTGGCGTTATGATTATATGTGCAATTTTGTGCACAAAGCGTTACCATTACGTTTAAATCTGCCGCCCAGTTCCGCCCCCATGAGCCTCTGCGGCTCACAGAGACGGAACCAGGAAGTCAGACGGACGCATCTGCCGGGGCTCTCACCTGCGATCACAGCGGGGACATCGCTGGATCGCAGGGAAAAGGTAAGGAGACTGCTCCTCTGCCTAATCTACCCCTCGGGGTTACCGCTACTTGCAGCAAAAATTAACCCCGAGTCACGCTCAGGAACACCGCCAGGGAGGTTAATGTGGGCAATCTGTATGTACAGGGTGTGGGAAACATATAAGATAGACTCTTATTCAGGGTGACTGTTCACTTTAAGCCAAACCTTGCTACGCTAAGATACAGTGGGACATGATCTAAGATTTGTTGGATACCAGCCTGCAAAAGTGGTCCAGCTGCTCATTTATTCACAATTGTTTATATTTCCATCCAGTTACTTTGTATGTAATTATACCGTGGTCTTACAGAAATCAGGTTGCATACACTGGCAACCAGCCAAAGCCTTCTGAGGTATATAGGCACTACTAAAGTAGAGCATCAGGGCACTGAGGCAAGGAATGGGAAACATCTAGAGCAGTGATGGCCAACCTTTTAGGGACCGAGTCCCCAAACTGCCACCCAAAACTTTATTTAAGTGCCAACACAGCAATTTAACCT
The DNA here is from genome assembly GCA_027917425.1 of Gastrophryne carolinensis. NCBI lineage: Eukaryota > Metazoa > Chordata > Amphibia > Anura > Microhylidae > Gastrophryne > Gastrophryne carolinensis. The sequence continues at coordinate 174,039,627 of CM051243.1, forward strand.
GATGGCTCTGTTGCCAGGGGGAGATGAAAGAAAGCCAACATGTGTGTACTGGAAAGACGACAGGTGCCCACAGAGAGGGCTATGATTGCCCCCTCTGGTACGGGTGCTATGTGTTCACCACCACTGCTCTAGAGTAAGATTGACCTTAGCTTGTAAGAAGAGTAGTTAGAGTCTTTTTGTTTTTCGGCAAATCACCACCCTTGTATAAGCTTTATTTTGCATTAAGCTGAGCATGCCTGTATATTCTAACAGTATAGTAATTTACTTTAAGATTCTAAAGTTTTATTTTTATATGTGCAGTAGACCTTTTTCACACAGAAATTTGGGGTTTGAGAAGCAGAGCTCTATGATGGCATGAGGGGGCAGGTTAGTTTAGTCTCCATGTGGACCAAGACCCTCTCCAGCACAGACTTGCAAAGGGGACCAAAACCCGGATGCTCCTCTGCGTGAAGCCCCCCAGCTCGCCCAGTGTAACTCACCTTTCTCCGGTCTTATGCGCATACCTCTCGCCCAATCAGTGTGCTTGGAACCACTTGTCTAAGAATCATCTGAGACTCAACTCCAGCAGAGTAAAGCTGAGTGCGCCGGCGGCTGCATCCCCGCTGTCCTACAACAGGGAACGTCATGCTAACGGTACAGCAGGTGGAGGCTGCTGCTAACGCATGCACAGTTGGACTGGGCGAGAATGTGAGTTTACTAGGTGACCTGGGGGTTTTCAAGCAGCGGGGCTTCCCGAATCAGGATGCACCAGGGGTAGGGAATCAGGCGGTCCTGGAATCATATAGATTCAAGGCCATCAGCCACTTTAAATGTCTAAAAAAACCTTCACAGAAGGCAAAGCTCTTGTTCATCCAGGTCCTGATTTATCTAACCGAGAACCAAGGCAACTTGGCTGTTGTCTTCTAAATTCATAATGTCTTCTACAAAAATCCCTGGCATGAAATGCAACTCTCTAAAATGTCTGTTAATGCAGCACTGGTAAATTTCTTAGAAGGATGTCGACGTTGATTCAGCAGATTTGGCTTGCAGTTCAGCCCAGGGGTCTGCAACCATTGATGGTCTGTAGTAAAAGCTAATATCTTTCTCACGAGTTCTGTTCTGTTTGAAAGCACTCTGTAAAAAAACACAAAGACTGCTTTAGGTGGCCATCCATGTACAGTATGTCATATGTTGGTTAAAAGATCTGATTGTTTAAGATTATTAGGCATGAATGTTTAAACCTACCCCCAACATTTGGATGGTGGCCATTGGTCATTTCTGTTTTCCCATGCATGATATTGGGTAGAGAGCTCTTGTTTGAAGACTTGACTGACCCACCTGTAGTAAACCCCTTTAAGTGGTAAAAGGGAGGCAAATCAAAATCTATGACCATTGACACAGAATGCCTATTCTAGCAGCCTTCACTTACCTTTCATGCCTGGTTTAGGAAAGTCTACTTTATTGGAATTTCCCAACAGACTAACCTTTAATGGTCATGTTGTGCTGATCAGCCCTGATACCTGAAGCCAGGAAATGCAGCTCCACATCCTAGGCTGGAGGTGGGGGGATATCTGGCCAGCCAAGACCCAGAAGTACAGTTCCTGGCTTCTGAATCTAGAACCTAGTAAAGGTATGTAGGGAAGGCTAAGGCACCCCTAATCTGCGGTATGTAGGACTTCCCCTTGAAAATGTGCACATGCTATTTTCAGGGATTGGAAGAGGGATTGAAATATCCTATAATCAGCCTGCAAGTCTAAAATATATTTTCTTTACAAATTAAATTTATGAATGGGCATAGTTTAGTATCTTGGTATATTAAATATATATATCCTAAGATAAAGAGAACATATACACATAAGGGCAGACTAGATGGACCATGTGGTCATGTGGCAGACATAAAGAGGAAAATCTCAGAATATGTAAGTATAGAAAATGTGTTTTAAAAGTGGACCAACCAGCCACCCTTGGCCTAAAAGGCTCCAGGGGTGGTCAGTCAAGTAGCCTTGTGGCATCTCAATTTGCTTCCCTGTGTGAACCCTCCAAATCACCCGCAATCACCTTTTGCCACATCCCTGGCACTCCTGTAGCTAAGGCGCACTTCTGCACCCAGCCAATCAGATAAAAACGGGAGCACGCTACACGCCGCAGGAATACCAGACATACTGCTGCTCCCTTATGCAGGACTCTCTGTTTAAACATGGGTGTATGCTGATCATTACTATGCAAAGCATATCTCCATTACTGGCTATGTAGCCTGTTAGTATATATAGACTTCCCATTTTAAAACATTCGTCCTATTGGCCGACAACACATTTGTGTTGCAGTAAAGGGACAAATAACATGGAGGTCATCTCTAGAAATAGATTGGAAATTAAGTCTTACCTGGGCCCTTCCATCCTTGATGCTGTATGTTGACCCATGCTCTGGACTGTGCTTATAATGAGGAGAATATTGGGGTGTTCTTGGACTTGATCCCCAACTACGTTGACAGCTGGGGCTTTGCTCCCACCTGTTGGGAGACCACTGCCTTGGTGATCCCCAATATCCACCGGGGCTATGGTACTGGTTGAAGTGTGGGCTTCTACTTCCCTGAGAGGGGATCCTATTGTTATGCTGCCAGTATGGGGGTGATGAACACCAAGACTTTGGTGAACCCTGCCTTGGAGTTGAATTGGCAACTGGGGACAGGACATCTTGACCTCCAGCCATTCGTGGGGACCTCCAGTGATGGGACATGCTTTGCCCTAGTCTAGAGAGAGAAAAAAAGCCTTTTTGTAAAGTGTTGTGGGGGAGGAGGCTAAAAACCAAATGCTGACTGGACAGGCACCAAGATGTTTGAGCATTGCACCTTTGATCAAACCACATTAGGCCTTCATAAGCAGGTGCTGGTATCCTCTTTGCAAAAGGCCTTATCTTGGCTGTGGCCATTGGGCTAGGCAGGCCCCCAAAATTCCTATTGTTTCCATCTTTGTCCAAATGTAGATCTGTGTGATCTTGGTTAGGCCCCCCCCTCCCCCTTGGTACTTGAGAAAACCTTTTCTTGATGATTTATCTTTTTGAGAAATGGCACAGAACTCTAAGTAGGAACATACCCTAAAGCACTGTACCCCCTCCTCGAGAGTCACTAACAGGCCATGTTTTCTGGACCTCCACACGGACGGCTCTTTTCTGTCTGAACGCTAATTACTTCACCTATGCATCTGTGTGTGAGATCTGCAAAACATGCTCTCGAGGAGAGTGTTGTGGAACACTGCCCTTAGGTAAGTCTGATTTCTCGGAGGCTCTGCGGAAACCCTATTTGGCCATTACCAGAGCTGTCCATCCCCTAGAATAGGGACATGCATGAGCAGATGTCTTGTCTAGGCTGTTTGTAGGGCTTCTGATGGAGGAGGAGCTAATAAGCATTACACTTACCTGGGACTTACAAGATTGAATGTTGATTGAATTGGTCATTTTAAAGCGGAACAAACCCCATTTTTTGAACCCCCACACCTCCACCCGAGTACCCCAGGCGATACTGTCGGGTCAGCTGTTGCCTGGTTTTAACAAAACAGTTTTTATCACTGACAAAGCTCTGCCCTCTGACAGTTTTGATCTTAGATTGGCTAATCTCAAGACCGCCAGATGGTATTCACTAGCCAGATAGGCACATCAAGGATTTCATTGTGCACGCTCCTCACATCTAGCCTACCTGAATAGCTGGGTGCCGGAGTGTGCGCAAAGCTGCAGAGAAGCTGCGGATGTGACCGTTACAGAAAACACAGTGTTGCAGGAGCCGCCGGTAAAGGTGAGCTTACTGGCAACCCCTGGGGGTTTCACAGTACGGGGCATAGGATGCACCAGGTGCAGGCTAACGGCCATGCCTTGGAATGTTTTGGATTCCAAGACCAGCCTCAGAGGGTTTTGAGCCACTTTAATATTGAAATACTTGAATCTACCACCTGACTATGACCTCCAAGGTGGGCATTTTAGAAGAATTTCCTTACGTGGTCAGTGGGGAGGTTAAATGGTTAGGTTTCAAATGCTAGTAGTAGTATAATGAGGCAGGGTCTGAGAATTGGGATGTCCCCCAATGAAAAGGCACTCTGTAAGCTACAGAATAGGGCCACCTATACACACCTCCTTTATGGGTCCTTCCACAGCAGGCTTAAAGTGGAAATGCGGACAGAAATGTTCCTCTTTAATATGCATGCTGTGCATCAATGCCACTAAAAGAAGCAGGCTGCCAGGGTACTCACCTCTTCAGGGATCCTTCTACGCTGCTAATGTGGGACTAGTGAGGTAACCGGGCGTCCCAGGTGCTTCTTATAGTGGCGACGATGAACAGATGTTGCACAGTAAAGAGGTTCTCCGGTCATTTCTGACCATAGTTCCACTATAGGACAGCCTATCCTAGCTTGCCAGGCCAATGGGTGGTTGCACAGTATTGTGCATGGCTGTCAGTGAGCCTGATGCGCAGCTCGCCGTCACGCAGGAGTTACAACTTAAAAGTATTGGCAGCCCTCCTCCCAGGCTTATGGGGTGTTGGGTATGTCCCAATGGCATGTATTTTTAGGGGAAGTTTTGACTGAACTTCTTCTTTAAAGGCATCTGTGTTAAATAGCTGCAAAACGTCAGCCAAAATTTACATGAAAATTAGCAAACTATTTAAACAAAAAAATTTAATAGAATGTGCTTTGTAAAAGGCTGTGGACTGACAAACAAAGTAAAAAATAAATACTAATACTATGTTAAGGGGAGGGAGTTGCTTCTTTACTATTATTTATTATTTACTTTCAGGGCCTGGGAACCAATTTACCACCCAGTTTAATCCTATCATCACTATATAATATTCAGCAAACAGGTATATGAATCCTGTAACGAAACTAGGGGCCTTGGTTTGCAATCGCATGTATTAAACCCCACGCCACGTCAAGGCGCTCCTATTGGTGGGGTCCCTACTCCTATTCTTTCATAAAAAATAAATACACTTGAAATTAAAATAAAAAATAAAAACGTATATGTTAAAGGCTGCAGAATGTCATCAATATACCTATACAGTAGGCTTGCGGCTTTGTGTGATGTGAAGTAATATATATATAAAAAATAAAATGTACTTTAAAATATAGGTTTAGTTTATGGTTAATGCATATATAAGAAATAAAGTACATTGAGGTGGGCTCTTGAGTGTCAGTGACAATGGATACTTGAAAAAATGGAAAAATATGACCAAAACAAAATAAATAATGCATACATAAAAAATAATGAATAACAATAATAATAATAATATAATAATAATAATAATAATAATAACTGAATCAAAAATTGATGCATTTGGTCGTGGTATAAGAAATGGCAGTTATATACATAGTTATATACAAGTAAAAAAAAAACTAAAATGTAATGAAGAACACGTCCCAACAATTACTACAAAAATTACTTGTTTGTACTTGGTAAAGGGCTTAATATAAAAATACATTTTAATTTGAAAAATATATATATTAAAATGTTTGTATTTCACATCAAGGGATGTGAAATGCCAATGCTATATAATACACAAAATAAAATAAATAAATAAAATGGTAAAAATTAAAGTCTGATTACTTGGTTAAGGTTTGTGGAATGTCAGCACTACACAACAGACAAAAAGTATATCGATAAATTACTACAGAAAACCATGATTAAAATCAATGTACTTAAAATGCTATGCAGTACACACAAAAGAGACTTGTGGCCCAGTATACCACAAGAACAGGAACCTAGCTACAAAAGCACCACTCCTCCTCAACTAATAAACCAACAATACAACTAGTTCATATCAAAAAGAAATGTTTTTAATTCATCAGTAAATCTCATTAAAAACGTACAATACATTAATCATCACAAAACATACCAACACATAACCCAACCCAGCAGGGGGAAACCTAATCAATCCCAATCATCTGTGCCAAAGCGTAATAATCTTGCAACACAAAAATACATGTATACTAAATATCCTAAAGTGCCTATGTGCAATGTTAAAGTGCTATGAGTCAATGAACCTAAGAATTTTTTTTTTTTTTAAAACAACACAAAAATCACCTCAGTGAGAAATATATAAACCTCCTTCTGAGCGAGATAATCTGCCACCCACGCGTTCCGTGACGGACTGTCACTTTTTCAAGGTGCCACCCTTAAAATGCTATGTAAATAATAACAAAAAAAGCTGTATTGCTGTTGGTCTGCATCGTGTCATTAATATAAACCAATTAGATTGAATGCATAAAGGAAAATGATAGGCCGTATCTGGGTGCTCTCGCATTTAGCACCCAGATGTTAGAGAGCTTTTCATAGCGCTAAAGATAAAATAAAGACGGATGTAGACTTTCAGCATCATATGCTGGGTGACTGCCCTTTATATCCAACAGCTAACATGTCCTTACCCTTCTCCTTGGCTCTGGCCTCTTCTCACCTTGTCTCTTGTCTGCAGTGTAGGGGTGTTGGCTTGCTCTAGTATTTATGTCTAGAAGGGTGGAGATTCTTTCTGTCCCCCTTTCTCATGTAAATTGGGGCTGCTGACCACCCTTAGAGGAACAAAACAGAAGACATTCCTGCACGGCAAAAGACGTGGTCCAGTATCTGATCAATTTTAATCAGACGGACTTAATGAAAGATTTAGGGCTTTATTCATCAAGCCATAGCGCCAGGTAACGACTGGCAGCGACAGGTAGCGAACGGTGAACGCCGGGCGCGGCACGCAATACCACATTTATTAAAGCAAATCTGGTGAGTGACTCTAACAGCAACACGTAGCGACAGATTCATCATCACAGACGGCTCACCGTATAGTGCCGGCGCTCTGGCTTCCAGATCGCCTGGTATTACCTGTCGCTACCTGTCGCTCTCCCATACATTTCAATGGACGTTCCTTTTCTTCCCTTTAAATAGGTTTTTTTTTTTAATTATCAAGAAATCCAAGGTTAAGGTAATACCATTTATTGGCTAACTCAATAAGATTGTAAATGCAAGCTTTCGAAGCTGTTCAAGCTTCTTCTTCAGGCATAATATCGATGCTCACATCGATGGATAACACGGTACAACAACTTACTTTTAATTATCAAATAATTGTTTCACCTCTCATGGCCTAGAAAAAGTAATTTTTGAAACCTTTTTTGATTTATAATATTTTTATGCAGAATTGTCCTTACATGTCTGATATAACATGTCTGGTATGTTCATGTTACAATGTTATAACAATGTAATTCTATGGCCTTGATTCACAAAGGGTAGAAAAAAACTCAACTGGTAGTAAAAAATTCAATTCATGAGAAAAAAGCCTGAGAATGTCACTGTTACTGAATCACTAGATATGAAAAACAATGAAAGTCAATGGCACTTTTTTACTCCTGAAAAAGGGATTGAACTTTTTACTCCCTTTTTACCTGTAGTAAAAAGTGCCATTGACTTTCATTGTCTTCCTATCTGGTGATTCACGAACAGTGACATTCTCAGGCTTTTTTCTCATGAATTGAATTTTTTACTACCAGTTGAGTTTTTTTCTACCCTTTGTGAATCAAGGCCTATATGTTTTCGCTTTGTTACTAGTGGATACATGTTCAAAAACAGACTTTAATCACACAGCACCTGGCGCTCTGGGCTACAACGACCCCAATTTGAGCGCTGCCGCTGTGTGAGGCTGTTTTTCTTTTGAATGTGGTGTAAGTCGGTCACACTGAGCTGGCGTTACCGTTCACTCCCATACAGCGCTGTACTGGTGTTAGAGCGACAGCCTCACACAGCGCTGGCGCTCAAAATCGGGTCGATGTAGCCCATAGCGCCAGAGGCTGTGTGATTAAAGTCATGTATCCAGTAGTAACAAAGCGAAAACATATGGAATTACATTGTAACATGAACACTTTAATACCAGACATGTAAGGACAATTCTGCATAATAATATTAATCCAAAAAGTTTTCAAAAATGTCATTTTCTTGCCCAGGATACATGTTTTGATTTTTTTTTGGGAATCAGGAAAGGGATATAAGGATCGTCCATGTAAATGTATGGGAGAGCGCCAGGTAATACGTGGCGCTCTGCAAGGCTGAACGCTGGCACTGTATGCTGAGCCTGGGATAATGATGAATCGTACGCTACATGGCGTTGTTCCAGTCGCTCACCAGATTTGGCTTCATAAATGTGTATTTGCGCGCCGTGTGCGGCGTTCACCTGCCGCTGTACAGGCACTACCTGGCGCTATCCCTTCATGAATAAGGCCCTAGGTCTGCAATACCTGGCCTGTTGGTGGCTAAAGAGGAGAGGGTTGGGAAACACTGCCCTAAAGGGACAAGTGTGGTGGGGTAGCATGGGGCTAGGGTGCAGTATTCGGCATGCTCTCTTACCAGCCCCTCCATCCTGATCCCCCGCAGTGTCCAACAGATACCGATAGAACCCCCCCATCTCCACCAACATGCCACCAGAGCTTATAGCTCAGACACCGGTTGGAGCCCTGTCCCGAGCCCAGGCCCACCCACCCACCTACTTGCCTGCCTGTCCGTCCACCCAGTCCCCTACACCTAAGTCCACCTATCTGCTTGATCCTCAAGGCAAAAATTAGGTTGGTCATTAAGGGGTTAGGAATATTTTCAGAAACCTTAGTTATGCGCTTTACATCAGTTTACATCAAAGAGTCAACGATTGCAGATCTGCAATAAAAAAAGCAGGACATTTCAGGGGCACTTTCATTTTCGTGTGACAGTCAAGGGGGTTAAGTAAATCCTCCCCTCGCTATCCTATGCATTTATATGGATTATTAATACAAGCAAATCGCAATAGATCTCCTTTAAAGAGCAACCAAACTCGGGATGTTTGCGATTTCCGATTTTGTTCTGCCTGTCTGATGCATCCCGATTTGGCTGTAAACTTACCTTTCCACTGCTCCCGCTGCACATGTGCAGGGCACTACCCAATCGCAGTACACATTCCATTCAGCTTTTTACTATGGGCCTTATTCATGAAGCTCCGTGTCAGGTAGCGGCAGGTGAACGCCGGACACGGCACGCAATTATACGTTTATGAGGCCGAATCTGTAGAGCGTCTGGAACAACGCCATGTAGCGTACGATTCATCATTATCCCAGGCTCAGCGTACAGCGCCGGCATTCAGCCTTGCAGAGCGCAACATATTACCTCTCGCTACCCGGCGCTCTCCCATACATTTCTATGGATGATCCTTAAATCCCTTTCCTGATCCCAATTTTTTTTTTTAATAAAATCTTAGATGTATCCTGGGCAAGAAAATGACATTTTTGAAAACTTTTTGATTTTTGAAGACTTTTTTGATTTTTTTATATTTTTATGCAGAATTGTCCTTAAATGTCTGGTATTAAAGTGTTCATGTTACAATGCAATAACAATGTTATTCCATATGTTTTCGCTTTGTTACTAGTGGATACATGTTCAAAAACAGACTTTAATCACACAGCTTCTGGTGCTATGGGCTACAATGACCTGATTTTGAGCGCCGGCGCTTTTTGAGGCTGTTTTTGATGAATGTGGTGTCAGTCGCACTGAGCTGGCGCTACCGTTCGCTCCCATACATATTCATCAATGCCGACCAGCAACTGAGGCGCTCTGAAACAACTAACCATGGCCGAGCACAGCGACTACTATCGGTAGCTCTGAAATCCTCGCTACAGACGCTCATCTATCGCTACCTGGCGTTATTAATGAATCAGCCTGCCCGCTGCTCAGAGCATCAAGTAATTCCACACGCCTTGACTCTTCACTCTTAAAGTGGACCAACACCCAGGGGGGATCGGCCCGGAAATCTATAAGATTCCCGGACCGATCAGATCAGATCCCTCCCCGCGGGGCATCCGAAATCGGGATGTCCCGCGGGGAGGAACCCCCCAGGAGGCCCACAAACCTTACCTCAGCCCCGTTCCGGCCGCGTCTCGCGCTTCCCTCTAACAGGGCGCGCACCCGCGCCGGCCGTTTGTGAATGGCCGGCGCAGGCGTGCTCCCTGTTAGAGGGAAGCGCGAGACGCGGCCTCCAGCGCTCAGAGCCAGCTGAGCTGGTATGCGCGTCCAAGGCCGCCTACCTCTGAGCGATGTGATTGGCTGGCGCGGTCACGTGGGAGCGGGGAGAGGTGAGTTTTTTGGGGCTTTCTGGGGGGTTTCAGACAGCGGGGCACCCCCCGATCGGGATGCCCCACCGAAGTGGACCAAAACCCAGGATAGTCAAAATCCTGGGTGTTGGTCCACTTTAAAGAGGAACATTGCAGGTATTGGGGAGTTAATAAAAACTCCCCAAACCTGGCTTGCTGGTTTAACAATTTACAATTAAAAACTGACCTCTCCAGTCGCATTGCGCTCCGGCATCCCTTGGTCCCAACGCCGTCTCCGTTGGGCAGCGACATCTTGCTGTCCCGTAAAGCTCTGCGTCGCCCCTCAGATCTCACGCATGTTCAGTGTCACTGCATAGGCTGCAATGACATCCAGTGCAAATCCCACGGCAACATTTGAAGAGGAGAAGTCGAGGCGCCAAGCCTCCAATGAGCGAGCACAACCATGTAATTCAAATGATTTTATTAAGAGTACAAAAAACACCTAAAAACGACTGCTACCACCCCAATCCTATCCAACCTCTAAATGACCCACAAAGGCATATTTAATATCCAAACAGGGTGTAAAAGGACCCGTATGTGTAATCACTATTTATATAAGAGCACCCTTATTTTTTTGTGCCGGCACAAAAAGAGAAATATTAAAAAAAAAAACCCTTATCAATGATAAGGGTGCTGGAGTACTCCAAGCTGCAATCTAGCACTTATGTGGCGCAGCGGAATCCCCTGCTTCCCACGCTCCCACCCAACAGACATTCAGGGTATATGGTGCACATGCAGGGGATATCACTGCATGCACTTCCTGTCTTGCATAGGATTACAGTTCTGTATTGCGGCTTGGTAAGTGCAGCTCGGGCTAGGGCTTAGGCAACGATTGCGAATGTGTGGCATCCCAGATAAGCATACCTTATAATGTATGTATATAACCTTATAATGTATGTATATAACCTTATATTGTATGTATATAACCTTATAATGTATGTCTATAACCTTATAATGTATGTATATAACCTTATAATGTATGTATATAACCTTATAATGTATGTAAATAACCTTATATTGTATGTATATAACCTTATATTGTATGTATATAACCTTATAATGTATGTATATAACCTTATAATGTATGTATATAACCTTATAATGTATGTATATAACCTTATATTGTATGTATATAACCTTATATTGTATGTATATAACCTTATAATGTATGTATATAACCTTATATTGTATGTATATAACCTTATAATGTATGTATATAACCTTATATTGTATGTATATAACCTTATATTGTATGTATATAACCTTATAATGTATGTATATATAACCTTATATTGTATGTATATAACCTTATAATGTATGTATATAACCTTATAATGTATGTATATAACCTTATATTGTATGTATATAACCTTATAATGTATGTATATAACCTTATATTGTATGTATATAACCTTATAATGTATGTATATAACCTTATAATGTATGTATATAACCTTATATTGTATGTATATAACCTTATAATGTATGTATATAACCTTATAATGTATGTATATAACCTTATATTGTATGTATATAACCTTATATTGTATGTATATAACCTTATAATGTATGTATATATAACCTTATATTGTATGTATATAACCTTATAATGTATGTATATAACCTTATATTGTATGTATATAACCTTATAATGTATGTATATAACCTTATATTGTATGTATATAACCTTATAATGTATGTATATAACCTTATAATGTATGTATATAACCTTATATTGTATGTATATAACCTTATAATGTATGTATATAACCTTATAATGTATGAAAATAATGTTTGGATACCTTATAGGAATCATATCAGTCCAATGTTCAATGTAACTCTAGTATCTGTTATTCCCACATTGCTAATGATGCAGCTAGTTGGCCGGTATATGGCGGCAGGGCTGCCATCAGCACAGTACAGACAAGTCTACTATGAGGCCCCTCTATGTGGAGCCCAACTTGCAGCTGTCAGGCTTAAGGGGGTAAATTGGGGAAGAAAAAATGGTTGTTAGTGGTTGTTACGAGTTATGGGTCTGGGGATACTGAAGGGGTGAAAGGGGTTAATGGGGAGGCTAGTGCTCGATTAGAATGGCAGGTTTATATGAAAACCAGGGGTAAAGGGGGATCAGCTTGGCTAATGGAGAGGAAAGCACTGGCCTTTAAAGTGGACCAACACCCAGGATTTTCACTATCCTGGGTTTTGGTCCACTTCCGCGGGGCACCCCGATCGGTCCAACGGCGCATGCGCGGGCCACGGCCGCATCTTGCGCGGCCCTCTAACAGGGAGCGCGTCCACGCCGGCCATTCACAAATGGACGGCTCAGGCATGCGCTCTGCTAGAAAGAAGTGTGAGATGCAGCCGCGGCCCACGCATGCGCCGTTGGACCGGGAGTAAGGTAAGGTGAATGGGGCGTCCTGGGGGGTTTCACACAGCGAGGCATCCCCATTTTGGATGCCCCGCGGGGAGGGATCTGATCGGCCCGGGAATCTTATAGATTCCCGGGCCGATCAGGCAGAGTGTTGGTCCACTTTAAGGTTTAATAATGACTTTCAAACCACTCGGCAATCTCTGTGACGTATAAATTTATCTAATGTTATCTTTCTTGCTTCCTGCAGCATTGATACACCAAAATGAAGAATGACGGGGAGGCCGATTCATTAATAGCGACATGTAGCGACAGTTGAGCGACTGTAGCAGTATTTTCACAGCGCCCGCTAGTAGTCGCTGTGCTAGGCCATTGTTCGGTTGTTGACAGCGACTGAGTCGGTGTGCAGTAATGTTGACTACAAGGTTACGAGTCGCTATTTGACAGGTTCCGCGATGTATGGGAGCGCATGATAGCGACTGGTCAGAGCGACCGGCTTCCACCATATTCATCAAAAAATCACGCTCAAAAAATTCTCGCGCTGTGAAATGCATGTTTAAACCCCAGAGCGCTGGCGGCGATGGATTAAAAGTAGTTTTTTAACCCCCAAACAACCATATTTTTGGAAACATTTTGGAATACATAAATATCAGACCTGTAATATCAATTCTGCACAAAGTTTTTTTTTTTTTTTAGCTTAAAAAAAAAATATAACATGGCAGAAGTGATCACAGAATTTATCACATTAAAAAAAAAAAAAACATTAATATGAATTAATTATTAATATTTAAAGATTGTTCCATTGAAATGCATTGGAGAGCGCCAGGTAGCGAGAGGTCATACCTGTCGCTGTTCAAGGTCGGACGCTGGCGCTGTGGGCTGAGGCTGGAATAATGATGAATGAGTCGCTATATGGCGCTATCTCAGTCGCTAAGCAGGATTGCCTTGATAAATGTGTGATTGTGGTGGGGAGCCGGCGTTCTCGTGGCGGGGCCCGTCATTACCGGTCGCTCACCAGGCGCTACCTCTCGCTATCCCTTGTTAAATAAGGGCCTAGGCTTAATAAAATGTACTCCAGCACTCCATCTGCTGGCTGCCAGTGGTAAATATTAATTAGATATACAGACTGATTCATTACTAGTGCCAGGTAACGGCCGCTCTAGTGGTCGCTCTGATTGTCAGTGAGTCGCTATTACAGTTGCTGTAGTAACATTGCCGGCATTGATGAATTTGATGTGTGAGTCGCTATAACACCAGTACAGAGCTATATGGGAGTGAACGGTATCGACTGGTCAGTGTGAGCGACTCAAACCATATTCATCAAAAAAACAGCCTCACACAGCGCTGGAGCTCAAAATTGTGTCGCTGTAGCCCAGAGCGCCAGAAGCTGTGTGATTAAAGTGGACCAACACCCTCCCCTGATCGGCCCGGGAATCAATAAGATTCCCGGACCGATCAGCTCCCTGACTGCGGGGCACCCCAATCTAGCAGGGCACGCTCCCGCGCAGGCCGTTTGTGAATGGCCCTGTAAGAGTGACACGCAGGAGGCGGTGGCGGGCGCGCTCTCTTGTCCGTCACTGCCTCCTGCTTGTCCGTCGGCGGGGATTGGCTGCAGCGGTCACGTGGAAGCGGGGAGGGGTGAGTTTTTGGCGATTTCTGGGGGGTTTCACACAGCGGGGCACCCTCGATCGGGGTGCCCCACCGAAGTGGACCAAAACCCAGGATAGTCAAAATCCTGGGTGTTGGTCCACTTTAAAGTCTGTTTTTGAACACATATCCACTAGTAACAAAGCGAACATATGGAATGACATTGTTATTACATTGTTACATTAACACTTTAATACCAGACCTGTAATGACAATTCTGCATAAAAATATAAAAAATTCAAAAAGGAGAGGTCACACAATGATTTGATACAAAACCCCCAAAACTATTAAAAGTAAAACCCCGTTTAAAGAGAAGAAAAGTAACGTCCATTGAAATGTATGGGAGAGCGACAGGTAATACCAGGCACTCTGGAAGCAAGAGTGCCGCCGGGATCCATCTGTGATGATGAATCGGTCGCTACATGTCACTGTAAGGCGCTCACCAGAATCGCCTTCATAAATGTGGTATTGCGTACAGTGCCTGGCGTTCACCTGACGCTACCTGCCGCGACCTGACGCTTGCAAGGCACTACCTTGATCCCTTGATGAATAAAGCCCATAGTTTTTTCATTTAAAATATATTTGACTGTATACAAATACTACAGGATGACACCAGAAACTGGGAATATCTGTATAGGACAGTAATTTTCCAGACTGACAGATGACCCTTCAGCCGCCCTCTATTGTGTTTTGTTTGGTGACAATAGTTTGGGAAGGTGTTAAACAATAGCCAATCACAGGTGACGCCCTCTATTGTTCTGCCTGGGCAGGAGCTATAACACCATGCTATTGTCACCTGACATTACATTACAATGTATTCCCCTCTTGGAAGTGTTGACGTTGTCAAAACTGATGCTTGGAGGGGAGTCTTCACCTCACCTGGAGAACGTAACCATGTCAAAAACCTAATCGGAGGATCGGGGATTACATTTTTTTATGTTGAGTCATAACATTTTTAGTAAATCTCAGACAGGGTTGTGCCAAAAAAAGATCAATTTAAATAACACACACATCAGTATGTTCAGCTAGCTTCCAGCGCGTGGCGTGGCAGGTCATTGGATTTATTCAGGCCCTTATTTAAGAAGGGATAGCGTCAGGTAGTGGCTGGTTAATGAGAGGTAGCGACAGGTGAACGCCAGACACGGCACGCAATTACACATTTATTATGCTGAATCTGTTTGGCGACTGGGATAGCGCCATGTAGCGTCCGATTCATCATTTTCACAGCCTCAGCAAACAGCGCCGGCGTTCAGCCTTGCACAGCGCCAGGTATGACCTCTCGCTACCTGTCGCTCTACCATACATTTCAATGGATGATCCTTTTCTTCTCTTTAAACGGGGGTTTTTTTTTTTTTTAAATCTCAAATAATGTTGTGACCTCTTCTGGCATTGAAAAAGCAGTTTTTTTCACACATTTTTCATTTTTTATATATTTTTCTGCAGAATTGACATTACAGGTCTGGCATTAATGTGTTCATGTTACAATGTTGTTACAATGTAAGTCCATATGTTTTCGCTTTGTTACTAGTGGATAGATGCTGGAAAACAGACTTTAAACACACCGCCTCCTGCGCTCTGGGCTTCAAACAAGCATTTTTCAGCACCTGAATTTGTGAGGCTGTTTTTTTGCTGAATATGGTGTGAGTCGGTCGCTATGAGCAGTCGCTAACATGCGCTCCCATACAGCGCTGTACTGGTCAAATAGCGACTCCTCACAATGTATTCATCATTAATGCACAGCGGCTGAGTCGCTATAAAGTAGCGACCCACGGCCGAGCATAGGGACTACTAGCGGGCGCTCTGAAAATGCCTGCTACAGACGCTCATCTGTCGCTACCTGGCGTTAGTGATGAATCAGCCTGCCCGCTTCAAGCTTTTTTTGTAATGTTTTTATTTATGTTTTTAGGACAAGAACATGTATGTACCACAGGTATCTAAAAACCCTACATTTAAACAGACAAATAGACAAAATATTTATACTACACACATAACTGCTAAAATACTGTTGGGGTGCAGCTGAGGTAGTAGGTAAGAATTATATTGGGGGGGGGGGCACACGTCGCCATCATCAAAGAAAGCTATACCATATCAGACACAGCTTTCCCAGTTTGTTTTTGGATTGCCCCTGGCTGTGTATGTCATTTTATATAGCGGCAATTTCTGATAGATTATCCTTTTCCAGCCCTGCACCCTGGGCATTACCGTATGTCTCCTGTTCCATAGCAGGCTGATTCATTACTAACGCCCGGTAGCGACAGATGAGCTTTTGTAGAGCGGATTTCAGAGTGACCGCTAGTAGTCGCTGTGCTCGGCCATGGTTAGTTGTTTCAGAGCGCCTAAGTTGCTAGTTGGCATTGATGAATATGATGTGTGAGTCGCAGTACTACACTGTATGGGAGCGACGGGAGCGCCAGCTCAGTGCGACTGACTCACAACACATACATCAAAAAAACAGCCTCAAACATCGCCGGCGCTCAAAATCGGGTTGTTGTAGCCTAGAGTGAACACTTTAATACCAGACATGTAAGGAAAATTCTAAAAATATTATTAATCAAAACATTTTTCAAAAATGTAATTTTATGGCCCAGGATACATGTCAGAAAGATTTGAGATTTTATAAAAAAAAAAAAAAAAATTGGGATCAGGAAAGGGATTTAAGGATCGTCCATAGAAATGTAAAGGAGAGCGCCAGGTAGCGAGAGGTAAGATGTGGCGCTCTGCAAGGCTAAACGCCAGCGCTGTGCGCTGAGCCTGGGATAATGATGAATCGGACGCTACATGGCGTTGTTCCAGTCGCTCACCAGATTCGGCTTCATAAATGTGTATTTGCGCGCCGTGTGCGGCGTTCACCTGCCGCTACCTGCCGCTGTACAGGCACTACCTGGCGCTAGAGCTTCATGAATAAGGCCCTATGATTCTCTTCCTAGCGTAGACGTAAAGGAAGGGCAAGAGAGTTGTTACTGCATTATCCTCTAATCGGTTACACTTTGCCCAATAGACAGAGCAATGGAGAGTTACTAACTGGTATTCAGCTTCAAGCGTATTTTACTTGCTTAAAGAGGAACGACACACCCGATTTTCGGGGTGTTGTTGCCCTAGGTCAGTCACCTTCCTGTCACTCCCACGACACAGAATCGTGCGAGATTGAGCGAGTGATTGGCTAAGGGGCCCATTCAACCAATCAGTGCACTTTCACTTGACTTCCTTCAGTGCCACTGATGAGGGGGAGGCCGATTCATCAATAGCGCCAGGTAGCGACAGATGAGCGACTGAAGTATGGCGCTATGAGCGCCGCTAGCGTCAGCCGCGGGCGGTAGCGATTCGCTATAGCAGGCCTCCTCAGTCGCTACCTGGCGTTGTTGGGAACAACGCCTACATTGCTGAATATGATGTTGGAGCTCAGCTTTGTAGGCGCTGTCAGTCAGTTTGACCACGCTATTCAACACAGCGCCTGCGCTTTGCTTTGCTGTGGGCTGGGAATCAAGTACCTTCAGAATAAAACACATTGCAACATGTTTCTTTACTTTTTTTAGTTTTTATTTTGTGTTGAAAAGGAAATTAAATTAAAACAGATATTAGAATGTAAATGCAAAATAAAACATAATTAAACACATAGCCACATGTATTTTATTTTTTTTTTATTTTTTAAAGAAAAAGGAAATACAATTAAACCACCAATGAGAAAGAAAAGGAAAATAAAAACAGAAATGAGAAAGAAAAGGAAAAGAAAAACAGAAATGAGAAAAAAAAGGAAAAGAAAAACAGAAATGAGAAAAAAAAGGAAAATAAAAACAGAAATGAGAAAAAAAAGGAAAATAAAAACAGAAATGAGAAAGAAAAGGAAAATAAAAACAGAAATGAGAAAGAAAAGGAAAATAAAAACAGAAATGAGAAAAAAAAGGAAAATAAAAACAGAAATGAGAAAAAAAAGGAAAATAAAAACAGAAATGAGAAAAAAAGGAAAATAAAAACAGAAATGAGAAAAAAAAGGAAAATAAAAACAGAAATGAGAAAAAAAAGGAAAATAAAAACAGAAATGAGAAAGAAAAGGAAAATTAAACCAGAAATGAGAAAGAAAAGGAAAATTAAACCAGAAATGAGAAAGAAAAGGAAACTTAAAATAGGAATTAGAATGAAAAGGAAACTTACAACAGAATTAAACACATAGCCACATGTATATATATATATTTTTTTTTATTTTTACACTAAAAATTAAATAAAATTAAAACAGAAATGAAAATGAAAATGAAAAGTCCAACAGAAATTAGAAATCAAAGGAAAGTGCAGTAAAGTTTGTGAAAAGGAAATTATTGATCAGGGTGCATCTCGGGGTGCCTGAAAAATTAAAAAAAGTGCAGTTAGTATATATCTTTAATTTTTTTTTGTCGCTGAAAAAAAAAAATGCATTACTTGATAACCAACATTGGCGTCTTACACCCCCCCTTAGAGTGGTTTGGGTCATCTTACACCCCCCCTTAGAGTGGTTTGGGTCATCTTACACCCCCCTTAGAGTGGTTTGGGTCATCTTACACCCCCCTTAGAGTGGTTTGGGTCATCTTACACCCCCCTTAGAGTGGTTTGGGTCATCTTACACCCCCCTTAGAGTGGTTAGGGTCATCTTACACCCCCCCTTAGAGTGGTTTGGGTCATCTTACACCCCCCCTTAGAGTGGTTTGGGTCATCTTACACCCCCCTTAGAGTGGTTTGGGTCATCTTACACCCCCCTTAGAGTGGTTTGGGTCATCTTACACCCCCCTTAGAGTGGTTTGGGTCATCTTACACCCCCCTTAGAATGGTTTGGGTCATCTTACACCCCCCTTAGAGTGGTTTGGGTCATCTTACACCCCCCTTAGAGTGTTTTTTTTCTCATTTTGATGGGAGGTCAAATACATTTACCCAGTAGTGCAGTACTTGCATTAGAGTGAAGGGTAGTTAGCTTACCGCAAAAAAAGAAGTGATCATCCTTTCCCTTAGCTCATCGCCAGTCTGGGTGTCCTCACTTCTTTCTGCGGGCAGGTTGGGGATTTCTGGCACCAGTGCTGTCTCCTCGGGGGCTTGAATTCGGTGACAAATGCAAATGTTGTGTAGCACACAGCAGGCAAGGATGATCTTGGAGACCTTCTGTGGGCTGTAGAGCATCTCTCCTCCTGGCCGTGCCAAACAGAGAAAGCGTGCTTTCAGCAGGCCGATGGTTCTTTCCACAATGCTTCTGGTCTTGCGATGTGCTGCATTGTAGCGTTCATGGGCAGAGGTCCGTGGGCTCCTGACCGGAGTCATGACCCACGTTCTCTGCCCATATCCCTTATCCGCTGTAGAAAAAACACAAGGAGAGAGACAGCAATTAGTACTAGTACATGTTTTTTTTTTGTTTTTTTTTTATAATTTGGCTTACTAGGCCACATATTATTTTCAAAATACATTGACATGGTTAATTTTTTACCCAGTAGCCAGCCAGCTGGCATTTCGTTGTTCTCAAACTTCCGGCACAGGACTGTCCGCTGCAAGACGTAAGAATCGTGGCATGAGCCGGGGAACCCCGATCTCACCGCCCGCAGCCTCATGTCTGGGTCACAGACAACCATGATATTAATAGAATGAAAATGCTTTCGGTTTCTGTAATACAGCTCCTGTGCACGGGGAGGGCGGAAAGGGATATGTGTACCATCAACGCACCCTAGCACATTCGGGATCCCTCCCATCAGATAGAAAGCATGTTTTATTTTGGCAACCTCTTCCTCATCCTCAGGAAACTTGATGTAAATTGGGATTAAATCACAAATGGCCAGAACTACCTGGATTAGTATGCGGCTCATAGTAGCCTGGCTTATCCCGCTGAGGAGGGCGGAGGTTGCCTGGAAGGTCCCTCGTGCCAAAATATTCAGCGTGGCACACAGGCGTACTATGCCTGGAATGGATTGAGTGCGTTTGGTGGATGGCTCGATTTTGTGCTTAAAGAGGACCAACACCCAGGGGTGATCGGCCCGGAAATCTATAAGATTCCCGGGCCGATCACCTCCCACCCCGCGGGACATCCGAGATCGGGATGTCCCGCGGGGTGAAACCCCCCAGAAACCCCAAAAAGACCTTACCTGATCCGCCGCCGCTTCCGCCGCCGCCGCCTCCCGCGCGCCCCTCCAGACGTGCGCGCGCCCGCGCTGGCCCTCTGTGAATGGCCGGCGGGGGCGCGCGCGCGCCGAGAGTGACGCGCGGGAGGCGGCGGCGGCGGAAGCGGCTTGGACGTTCCTGATCCCCGCCTGGACGTTGGCGGGGATTGGCTGCGGCGCTCACGTGGGAGCGTTGAGAGGTGAGTTTTTTGGGGTTTCTGGGGGGTTTCACACAGGGGTTTCGCCGAAGTGGACCAAAACCCAGGATAGTCAAAATCCTGGGTGTTGGTCCACTTTAATCTGATCATATAGGGACTGTAGTGCAGCACGATTCAGACGGAAGCGGCTCCTGATCTGCTCGTCACTTAAGTCCCATACTGAAAGGCGGATTGCAAAGGAGCGGGGTGCCCTAAGCCTCACAACACCCCGCTCCCTTTCCTCCTGCTCTTTCAGCATACACATACATCCATCCACCCAGACACCATACATCACCCTCTTATCCATCACACACACTCAAGATATATACAAAATAAAAAAAACCAAAACAAAAACCACAAACACACCACACACACACACAAACAATCACACTCCACACACACCCGCTACAATGCAGCTCACCACAAAACCAGAACTATAGTGGTCCAAACCACCAGCCTGCTGAAAAACAGCTTTCTAAGTTAGGCACAACCAAGAGGGGAGTTGCTGCACAGCCCACAAAAGGCCCCAAAATCAAGCCTCACTTGCTGTATGCTACACAATATTTGCATATGCCACCAAAAACAAGCTCCTAAAGAAACAGCACTGATGTCAGAAATCACCCAACAAGCCACAGAGAGTGAGGACAGAACCCAGACAGAGGCTCAAATGAGCTAAGGGAAGCAAGCAAGCACCGCACCACACCACAGCCTTTGCCACAGTGTAAGAATACCAGAAGCTTGCAAATTCCTTCCATTTATACTTCTCTTTCAAAAAGGACAGGTCCGCTTTGCCGCCTTTTGCGTTGCTCTGCTATTTCCGGGCGCCAATTAGCCGACCCAGGTGTGCGTAAAACGGAGTGCGCACGCGCACGCTAGTAGCGCTACTAGCGTACGTGAGCCGAAACTTGCGTGAATTAACGGACATGGGCGAAAATTCAGTGGTGGGCCAATGAAAGGTAAGCTGCTGTTTATTTAAATAGCCGTTAGGCTAGCCACATGTCACAAGGGGTTCAGATACATCAGTCCATTGTTGTATTTGGGTGTGTGTTGTTTGGTTAATGAGGTCTGTAATGAGTTAATTGGCTAACACACATGCTTCAGTCAGTGCAGTGGAGGTGTGGCTAGAAGGAACTGGGCTGTATGTGTGAATCAATTAAGTGGACTGGTTTGTGATTGGCTGTTAGAGCACATAAAACCTGCCCAACCCAAACAGATTGCGATGCCATTCTGTAGTCTGCATGCGTGCTTGTTGGGTGTGTATTTGTGTGTGTGTGTGTGCAGCTACAGGATGGAGCCAAATTCAGGACATCTGCCGCCCACAGCAGGCCCAAGTAGGAGTTTGGTGGGTGCTGTGCGCAGACCTCCCTTACGGAAAAGGGCCCAGCCTGAAGGTGGGGCAGCACCCCAGGCTAAGCGCCCAGGTGCCAAGAGGGAGCCTGAATTTAATTTGGCGGAGAATAATCATCTTGTGCGCCTTACCCTTGCTAAATGGGAGCTACTCTTTGGCTCCCAAAGCAAGTCCATAGGCAAACAAGAAAGAAGCAAACTGTGGGATGCCATTGGTGTGGAGCTTAGTAGCACTGCTCAACACCCACGTAGTGGCCCATCCTGCAGGAAACGCTTCTACACTTTGAGAGGGGCCCTTATGAAAAAGATGAATCACGATCTTGATGTGGACAGTGGGACCATCCAGGCTCCAAAGAGTACCTACAGGCCGTATGAGGAGATGCTGAAGGCCAAAATTCCACTGGCTCGGCTGCAGGGTGTGGATCCTGGGGATGACACCACAGGTTGGACTGAAGGTACATATATTCTGCCTTTTTAGAAAAGCTACTGTTAATGTATGTGATTAGCATTTTCTCTTTCTGACCAACTAACAGTAGGACCTGTGAAGTAGTACATTAGAGCTCATACATTTTTTACTTTCCTGTCTGTTGCTTTCTGCATAGGTGCACATGCTGCTGTCCGGGATGTGCCTCAGGACACCCAAACTCCTGCCCTTCCAGCAACCTCAAGGCTAACCCAGTCTGCCATTGAAGGTATTTACCACTAATTTTGGTGCTGGTTGTTTGGGGAACAAATGGGTGTGGGAGCAGCTCCAACAATCGAGTGTTGCACTGTGGAGTATTAATAATATGGGCCTGCGGCCTAATTTCACGCCCACTGTAACACTCACAGCAACTAACTAACAAGGCCCTAACATGTGTAGATATGTTTGAAGCCAGAGATGTGTGGCCATATATCTGCATATAAATGTGGAAGCCACACTGGCCTTGATTAGTGAATATTAGTGAATGAGCTGCTCACACACACCTTAATGCATGTTGTATTTTTCCACGCACATTAACAATGGCTCAATGTTTGCTTGATTTTTGCCTAGCTCCCACGCCATTGGCCCCAGCATCTCCTCCGGATCCAAGCTACTCTTTGGATGTCGGTAAGTGCATGTGTCCACCTTGCTTTATCCACTTTAACCCAAGTGCATGTGTCTCATTCCTCTTTTTTCTTGGTAGGCCAAGTGACTGGTTCATCTTTGGACCCCACTTCCGATGTTGCAGGTCAACAGGACCCTGTTGGTGTGTATAGCAATACATAATGTATCCTTTATGCTGTTTCTGTTACACTGGTTCAATTTGGTTAGTCTAAGAATCTACATGTTTGCTCTGTCAACTTGAAGATGCCTCTTGGGAGTGCTTCTTCCCTCCCCAGGGTCAGTCTAATAGTTCTTAGAGTGATAGCAATGTATTTTTGAGGACATATTTTTGGACAAACATTCACCGTAGTAGTTTGATGAATATTTAGAGCCATTACTTGTGTTTTTTAGTTGACCCGAATATCGGAAGTGGCTGTCCAGAAAGGGACCCTCAAGTTCAGGCTGCCAGAGATGAGGGTAAGTTGTTTTGCCTTGCTCTAGTCTGTATTTTGGCTCTACTTTTGTTGCACTTGCTTCTGGCAACTTGTGTGTCCACATGTATTTTAAAGGTCCAAGCTCGAGTGAGGGCCCCACTCCAGACATCTGGGAGATTGCGGGTATGTGTAATTTAAGCAATGTGTCTGATCTTATTTGCCAAAATTATTGCCTCTTAGTCCTCTAACATACATGTTAACAATCTGAGTTTAACAGATACCTTTGGTCTAGTGTGTAATTTTGCACTTTGTTGAGGTATGGCCTCCATAGCCTAGCCAGGTTACATTTGAGTTTGGTCCACTGACCTACTAACCTGACTTTCCTGTTTAGCATATGCCAACTTGCCGGACATCTCGGATGTGGAATTGCCATTCTCTGGCAGCGATACCTCGAGCCTACCTGTGCCGGAGGACACGCAGGTAACATGGCTGATGTAGACGACCTATAACCACATTGGCATGTTCGTGGGTAGTGGATGAAGCAACATGTCACATTTCCTTTCTTTGTTGTTTTGGCAGGAGGCGGAACCAGAACCCCAAGCTGGGACCTCTTCCCAAGTCCCATGTGGCCAAGCTTCCGAGGCTCAGACAAGGGTAAGTTGTATAGTGACTGTTTGGGCTAATTATTTTGAGGGGCATACCTGCATTGGTTTGGTTTGACTAAAATGTTGTTTTCTATTTTGTTAGGCTCAAACCACAGCAAGAGGAGGTGTGGCACCAACCAGTGCTGATTTTTATGAGCTAGGGGTCCGGATGCTGGAGGACTACAGTCGCCAACAGCCGCGTGATGGAACTAATGAGCGCATTGCGGCGTTGGAACAGCAGGTGCTGATGTGTCAGCAACAACATGAGGCCCAGCAGCGCCAGATCGACCTATTGATGCAGAACCTGCATCAAAACCAGCAACTTGGTCGGCTGGCCAATGCAATTGAAGATTCGATACACCAGCAGCAACAAGCGATCCAGCGGCAGGACCCAACTTTGTTGTTGATACAACAGCTCATACAACAGCAGTCTATATTTTTTACTGCACTGTTGTCCCCCAACACCGCCCCTAGCAATGACTCCCAACCTCCCCGGCCACCCAGCCAAGAATATTAATTTTGTTTGTTTTGGTTTGTGTAAATATATTTGCTTAACCCACCTCTAAATTGTGTTTTTCCTAAGACCTAGCTAATAACACAGTCAGGGATGAGTATCTTGATCTAGATATGTCAATGTATTTGTAAATTTAGGCCACACATTTGAGACCATAGCTTACTATGGTTAAAACATGAAATGGCTCCAAAGGTATGGCTAAATTGACACACAAATGGGTTTTGAGACAGTTAAACTATGCTTTGCAAGGCACCACACTGTAATGATGTTCATCAAAAAATTTAATTTAAAAACATGGCCAACAGGGCCAACATTGCCCAACAAAGGGCATCAACAGGCCAGCCTTCCCCCCACCCTAACGACGCCGCCGGCGCCTCTTCTTGGCCAGCAGCATCAGCTTCAGGAGCCTGATCTCCCGCCACAGTCTGCGATGCTGGTTTTCACAAGCTGTAGAGATGTAGAAACAACAATTTATTAATAAATTGGATGTGACCTCAACAGACACAGATGTAGCAATGTAATGTCAGTGTGTCCAATTAGGTGACACTCACAATAACATTGTTGACCACTGTGCGCTTATTGGTTAACATGATATGAGTACTATTGACTGGCAGGAATGTGAACAACACATCCCAAGCATACATTTACTCTTAAAGTGTACCAACACCCACCGGTGATCGGCCCGGGAATCTATCAGATTCCCGGCCCGATCACCTCCCTCCCCGCGGGACATCCGAGATCGGGATGTCCCTCGGGGTGAAACCCCCCCAACACCCCAAAATCCCTACCTAAGTTTCGGAGGGGCACGGCCGCCGGGCCCTCCCTGGCGCCCCTCTAGACGTGTGCGTGCCTGCGCCGGCCGTCTGTGAATGGCCGGCGCAGGCACGCGCGCGTAAAAAGGGACGCGCGGGAGGCGGAGGAGGAGCCACTTTGCCGCGGCTTGTACGTTTGCAGGAGTAAAAGTGAGTTCAGGGGGTTGTCACACAGCGGTGACGATCAGGGGTGCCCCACCGTAGTGGACCAAGACCCAGGAAAGTCAAATTCCTGGTTGTTGTTCCACTTTAACTCTTGGGAAGCAAAGAAGGTATAAGTCCCAGTGTGTCCATTTTTGTGTTTAGTCACAGCCAAACATCAGGGCCTAAGTCCTAACGAGTACACGAGTTTGCCCTATAATGTTAGAGGTCCAGACCTAATACGGCCCATTTGGTTGTGTCTAAGGCAAAAATAGTCTCTATGTGGCCAAATGAAGAATGTGAGGCAACAATCAAGCATGCAGACAGGCATGTTGGATTATTGTACAAACACATGGAATCTAGATGTGTGTGAAATTAACACATAGGTACATTTTAAATGTCTGCAGATGTGACTAGAAGACATAGGTTTCACAAGTCTTTAGGCATATGAAGTGGGATGTACTCACCATCGCAGCTGTGGCGGGGGCCCATGCTGCTGGCCGTCCCTGGAGCTGGGGTGGGGAGGAGGTTTTCTGGCTCCGTCTGCGTAGCAACATCTGTCAACAGAAAGCAAAAGACAAAAACACAATTAGTGGGCCAATGACACCTGACTATTTGACATCCATCTGGTTATTGAGTCTGAAAAATCAAAGGCTTGCATGGTTACATACAGGTTGTCCAAAATTAGCATATTTCCTGGTCCATGAGTTAATGTCAATTAGTTATGGTTGCAACATGTATCCCTAAAGATAATGTGCAAATAACATAGACAGTGCTATGTAAAGGACTCATTAGCAGTTGATTGGCTAATGTTACTAGTGTGCCACATGTTTTAGCGGGAACAACTTAACCCAAGAAAAGAAATGAGAACAACCATCATGGTGTGGGCAGAAACATAGGGGTGGTTGCCAGTTGGCTAGCACTGTAGTGGGGTTTGTGAGGTTAAGGTACATTATCAAACCAGCTGTGACAATGGACCAGGAAACATGTGTCTGTTAAAAGTGGGCCAATACACAGGATTGCAGCAATTCTGCGTTTTGGTCCGCTTTGGCAGAGCACCACAATTTGAGTGAGACAACGTACTCCGCCGCCGCTGCCTTCCACACATCACTCCTCCAGTGTGTGCGCACGCACAGCCCATTAGGAAACAGAGCGCAGGCGCACACACATCTAGAGTGGCACACAGGAGGCTGGGACGGTGGCTTTTGCAACCCCCAAAGAGGTAAGGAGTTTGTGGGGTTTTTTTTGGGGGGGTGCCCTGGGTGAGGGATGTGATTTTTCAGGGAACCTTCGAGAATCCAAGCACTATCAATGTTTGTGGGTCCACTTTAATGAATGTCATAACATAGGGAATGTGATGGATAACAACAAACACTTACCACGACTATGCCCGTGGAGAATGCTTCTCCAAAAGGCCATGGAGGTGCCGCCTATATGATGCCCTACAAATTAGAGAGGAATGGCAAGGGCTAAGTACAAATTGCAAGATGAAACCTGTCACAGACTAACAATTAAAAAAAGGACACTCACCAGGGGATGAACCGCCACTTGAAGCCCAGGGAGGGCTCTGAGGAGGAGGCGGGGAGCCTCGGCTCCTCACACTCTGGTCGGAAGATCCACCAGGCAAAGGGCCACCCTCCTCCCTCTCACTCCCTGCTCCTTCAGGGAGTGTGGGCGAGTCCATTTCTACCACCCCACTTGGACTCCCCACTTGAGAGTGGCCCCTTGCCTGGTGAGACTCCTCAGACTCAGAGTGTGAGGAGCTGAGGCTTGATCCTGCCAGCCCCCCAGCAGCACACTCCTCTGGGGCGTCATCCCCTTCCTCCCCTGGGTCCTCTAAATAGGACCCGCGGGAGGGACCCTCCCTCGATGACTCCCCCGAGTCCGCCTGCCTGGTTCGGGGGAGGAATCCCTTCCCACGTTTCCCCAGGGGAGGACGCTTATCTGTGTTGAGGGGGTGAAAGAAAATAATTAATATAAAGAGCACAAATGGACACAGCTTAGCAGATGATTCTGCAAAAAGTATAAACAGAGCATAAGCTTTAACTTACCTGATGCGTAGGCATCATATAGGCGGTACACGCCTTCAGGGTCCCGGCGCTTAAAGTCCGACCACTTTTGCTGAATCGCTCGGATCGAGAGCTCTGTGTGGAAGCGCCGGGACACTGTGGCCTTCACCTCCATGGCAATTCGTTTTTTTCCCCCACGGGCATAGTCGTACTGGGCCACGCAGAAGTCCTATGAAAAATGAAAAAAAAACACAAATGAATACATGACATCAGAACAATGGCATAAACAGTTATACAGAGACCAGAGCAAAGTGGACCCACACCCAGGATTATCACTATTCTGGGTTTGTGTGCACTTTGGTGGGCCACACCAATTGTGGGTGGTCCGCTGTCTGAAACCCCCTTGGAAGGCCAGAAATACACCACTGAGGACGCTCCCACGTGACTGCGCCAGCCGAGCACAGCGCTCTGCGCCGCTGTTGTATGCGCATACAAGGCCGTTTGGACGTGCATACCAGCTCAGCTGGGTCTGCACGGCAAAGTACGCATGTGGCGTTTGACTCTAACAGGGAGTGCGCCTGCACACAAAATTAAAAAATGTCTTGCGCAGGGGTACACCCTGCTAGAGGTAAGCGCAAGAGGCATCCGCAGCTCAAGCATGCACAGATGGGACAGGGCTGAGGTAATTTTTAGGGCCCTCCAGGGGGGGGCATCCCCGCAGGACATCCAGAATGGGGATGCCCCACGGGGAGTGATCCAATTTGGCCTGAAAAATAAGAAATTTCAGGGCCAATCCCCCCTGTGTGTTCTGCAACTTTAAGGCAAAAAATACACAAACCAAATACTCACTTTGACCACCTGGCCATTAACGCGGCTATCCACACGGTTGCGCCTTTTCTTGGCCTGCCCAGGAGGGGAAGGGGTGGGAGGGGTGCTAGGTGGGGGAGGTGAGGTAGGTGGGGGAGGTGGGGGAGGGGTGGTGGGGTCGGAGTCGGAGGAGGAGCTGGGGAGGCGCATCACGCGGCGTCTGGGCAGCATTGTGGAAACGCTAAGGAGGAAACAGGAACCGGAAATGACCAAAGCGACATGGGAAAAATTATAAAAAAAAAAAACGCTCCGCGCACCAGGAACAAGCTATTATCAGCTATGTGCAAGCTAAGTGGCGGAAAAACTAAAATGACGCTTGAAAACAAGCTATTGGCATAAGCGCTAGACATTTTTAGCTTTAGGTGGCGTTGAAACGCAAAGGAGGATACCGGAACCGGATATGACGCAAGCAACTGTGATTAAAAATTCAAAAACAAAGATGCGCGCAACAGGGACAAGCTAATATCAGCTATGTGCAAGCTAAGTGGCGGAAAAACTAAAATGACGCTTGAAAACAAGCTATTGGCATAAGCGCTAGACATTTTTAGCTTTAGGTGGCTTTGAAACGCAAAGGAGGATACCGGAACCGGATATGACGCAAGCAACTGTGATTAAAAATTCAAAAACAAAGATGCGCGCAACAGGGACAAGCTAATATCAGCTATGTGCAAGCTAAGTGGCGGAAAAAAATAAAATGACGCTTGAAAACAAGCTAGGGCCCAAGGCGCCACGAATTATTAGCTTGATTTAGCAGGGGATTCTACATACTGTAATGCATAGGTCCTTATAAAGCAAACCCCGTTGTGCTTAAATATACAAATCTTATTCCTTCCTAAAGTCATCACAAAATCAAACTAGACAACTACATGATAATGTGGCACACATGAGAATGCATAACGGGTTGTTATGAGCTGGTACGACTGAATGTTAATCCTGCAATATGTGGCCAGGCACGCTCACAACTACAGTGTATTCATTAACAACGACTGGGGTCGCGGGAAGTGAATTCCTTGCAAATGGCAGAAGGGCACATGTATGAACAGCACAGCGCCGCACAACGCAGCGCAGCGAGGCACAGCGACGCTCGCGCCGCCACATAGCGAATTAAAACAGCGACTGCACAAACTCTGACCAACACAGATTCATCAAGGACAGGGCTGCCGAATAGCTTGGGCGCTGACAATTTCGAAGAGCGAACGTGACCGCCCAACCTGACAGGCTACAAAATAGCTTTACAAGCCCCGTTTGTGGTGAAAACAAGCGATTTTGATGCCAATGAGTTTGGTTGGAGGAGATGCAATTCCCATGTCACTCACAACATTACATTGTCAAAAATAATAAAAACTTCAAAAACATAGAAATAACCAGCCAGATTAATAAAACATATCAATATAAACATGTGTTGAATTTTGTGCCAAAGAAAAGAACACAAAAACCACTAAAAACAATCATTGCAGCGTCTGCCATTGAAATGTATGGGAGAGCGGCAGGTAGCGCCAGCTCATACCTGTCGCTGTGATGGGATTAGCAGCGGCGCTGTTTGTTGCAGTCGGCTTCATGATGAATGCCGCGCTAGCCGTCGCTCTCGCCGGCGCTAGCCTCATTTTGCTTGATAAATGCGTCATTGTGACCGCCGCCAGGCGTACTGGAGTCGGTAGTCGCCGTTAGCTGCCGCTACCTGGCGCTCGTCGGACACTACCTGGCGCTATCGCTTGATGAATAAGGGCCTAAGCTGCCTGGGCGGCCGAGCAGTGCGGAGTGCGCAGGCTTCCGCATCCCCCCTCACCATCTAGCCGTCGCGTGCCATTTAGAAAGGCCGGGCATGTGTCCGCACACGGCTAGAGGTGAGCCCGGATGCAGACGCAGCGCAGAGACGTGGCGACGGCTCCAAGACAAAATGAGTGAAATGGGGCTTCTGGGGGATTTTTTTTACAGTGGGGCATCCTAATTCAGGATGTCCGAAGTAGTGGAACTAAGGCCCTTATTTAAGAAGGGATAGCGTCAGGTAGAGCCTGGTCAGGTAGCGACAGATAGCGACTTGTCAACGCCGGACACGGCACGCAATTACACATTTATCAAGCAGAATCTGTTTAGCGACTGGAATAGCGCCATGTAGCATCTGATTCATAATTTTCACAGCCTCAGCGAACAGCGCCACAGTTTTTAATGTGTCTTGGTATTGTGAGAATTTAATAACCTTAAAATAAATTGGATATGAATCATAATTAATTGTTAGTCTCTGGTTATATTCCCTTTTTGGGGTTGGGGCACCCCTTGTGTTTGTATTATATTTATTTAAATAGGGACTCACCAGAGCAGGGCACCAGTACTTTAATTTATTGTTTGGTGCCACCCATCTCTCTTGCTTGGTAATTACCATTGTACAAGCTAAGATAATACAAGAATAGACCATTACAAGTGACACTGAATCTGCCGGGGTGGCCATATTATGAGGGGGGTGCAAGGGGTGTGTGCCTAGGGGCCTCCACTACTTGCACTGCAAAGGGGGCCTCCACCAACCTTTTGCTTATGGTCTGGTCCAGGAGGCTTTTCAGTATTTGGTCTGACAGGCCACGGGGTCAGCAACAGAGCTATTGGTGGCAGTAGGGGCCCCATGCATGGGCAAGCCTTTTTTGGTTTTTGCAAACCTACAGCCAGTAGGTGGGTGTCAGACAACCACCAATCAGTTACTTGGCTGGACTATTATTTTAAAGGAAAAAAAAATCAGGGGCCAGATTTTGTGCCCAGGGGCCTCCACCACATTTAATCCAGCTCTGGGGCATTTAAAACAAGACAGGCTGGTCTACATGAGCTTACAATCCAAACAGCACAGACACACACACAGGCCAGCTGTTGTCTGATCGAATTCAATTCAGTTTAGATCAGGTAAAAAAAAATCAATGGAAATGACTGTAGCTAAAGAGGAAAGAAGCCAATTTACTGTCTTTTAGATTATGGATTTGATTTAGTAAACCTTCATTAAAATATTTCCAGAAACTCAGGGCTGCATTTGCGCTTTATTTCAGAATAATGATATAAAATAAAGTGTGATTCATAGAAGAAAGAAAATTACAGCCATTTATAAATGCTTGAATGTACTTTGGTATTAAAGCGGAACGAAAGTCTAATTGGAATTTCAGGGAAAGGGTCTTGTTACACTTTAAAACGGATTAAAACCAATGCAGCTAGCCTGCCCCTTGGGACATCCTATAACAGGATTCCCCACTGTGTAAAAATCTTGGGGTCGCTGGTTAACCCACCTTTACAGGGCTGCTGTTGCGATGCAGCCATCGCCGGCTCCCCTGTAGCTGTGCGTACTTCCACACTCAGCCCTTCTGAATGGCTGGGTGCGGGAACACGCACCCAAACAGTGTTCTGGGGAAAGCGGCCAGCCGGCTGCACCTGGTCACCACAGCACCTTTGAGATTTGAGATCAGCCAATATGCAATCTCAAAAGTGGCTTCGGCAATGGAAAAGCCCAGTTCTATTTGAAAAACAGGCCACCGCTGAGCCAACAGCAGCGCCCAAGGTACTGGGGCGGGGGGAGGTAGGGGGTGGGGACAATAAATGGGTTTCCTTCTGCTTTAACACCGGAAACTTTCATTAAGAACAATAGGCAACGGCCACATATTCCTTGTGTACAAAGGTGTCTATTAATCTCAATGGGCTCACACCATGCAGAGGCCATGCCCACCCACTGCACCAAGTTCTCATACTGTCACTGCGGCTGTGCAAGGAGCAGCGCAGGAACAGGTGGCATATAAGAGGGACACACTTTGATTTGAGGTCTGTGAAAAAGTCCATGATAGTGGACATTCCCCTTAGGGAGACCTAAAGTAATTTTTGAACAATAGACCCCAGGGCATCCTGAAATCCCTGGCAACCGGTGGTGTACATATAGTAGAGGCAGGGAAGGCATCTGCTACCAGGCTTGTGGCAGAAGGGACCCCGGAGCCAGCTGCCTCCTCTGCTCACACCTGTGGCACTGTTAATAGCGCCTGTCATTTGTGCATGTTTTTTTTTAGTTTAACATGGCATGTTCAGTAATGAGATCGGGCTAATTTCAATGTTCAAAAACATGCCGGATGCTGCCGGCATGTGTATTTGAAATGAAATAAGAGGCTGATTCACTACTAGCCCCTTGTCTGCTGTTTGGGTCCTGACACTGCTGTGATTCTGTTCTCATTTGATACCTGCTGGCAGCCTCAGCAACGAGTTACCCTGTCTGCTGCTTCTGCCTACCCAGCACCTCACCCTGCCCCCGGGAGGCTTGTAGCCAGACCTATGTGTTACTCATTAAATAAGACCTTTAATTACCCCCAACCAGGCATCCCCCACCCCAAGGACCTGATCTTTCTACCCCCTTGAAATCCCATCCCCAGCTCCTGCTCGTCCTGATGAAGTGGGTTTCTGCTTAACCCCCGAAATGTTGACTATTACAATGTAATCATCTTTGGATTAATACAGTTGTCTGATCTCCAAGATCTGCTGGTGTGCTGGTCTTCTTGCTACCTTGGATCTGCGGTGTCTTCGCTGACCATGCACCCATATTATTATATTATTATATTACATGGTAGGAGTGCGGCGGCCATCGACTTGCCAACACTAGGTATTTTGTTGCAACCCCCCCCCCCCACCATCTATCTTCTTAGGAAGACACAGGTAGAGAATGCGGAAAACGGATGGTGGGAATAAGGCAGAGAAGATGTGGAGATGAGAGAAGGAAGGAAGGGATGTGGAAAAGAGGAGACAGAGGAAATAGGAAAAGGCAGTGGAAAAGGTGGAAAATAGAGAGATAGAGGGAATGCAGAGAAAAGAGTGGAAAACAGATGCAACAAAACACATTTAGGATAGAGATGAAAAGATGTATCCTCTGGCAGTTCCACAGAGAAAAAAAAGATTCTGAGCCAGTTGGAAGCAGTCTCGTAAAGGGAAAGGGGGTACATTGGGGTGTATGAAAAAGGGCTTTGGTTTATTTTAGGGGAACAAAACCCTGGGGGGGATTAGCAGCTCTGGAGGATCCAGCGGAGAAAACAGCACCCAAGACTATACCTAGCGGACAAAGGAGCAGCAATGGAGAGAACCTCGAGGGGGGGCCAGGCTAGACCCAGCCGGGAAAGCAGCAGCACTGGATGGATACCAGTGGAGGCCAAGCAGAGAAAGCAGAGGCACTGGATAGACACCAGTGAAAGGTTGTGAACCCCTGGTCTAGGCCACATGTTGCTCACACTGGATGCAACCACATTTGGAGCACGAATGCAGAAAATAAAAAAATATAAAAAAAAAAAAAAATAAAAGAAAAGAGGGGCAAACTTTGGAGTCCTGCTATGGCATCTACAGCGCCTTGCAGAAAATGGAGAGGAGCTTGGGGCATACTTCTGGTTATCCACTCGTCACCTTTTTATTGGCACTGTCCTTTTTAATATGTTTATTTTACTGAATAGTTGATAAAAGAAACAAGGGCAGCTGTATTTCATGGATATTTTCAATACGTTATGCTGTCTTTCGAATTGCTGTTTGCCCTGATTCTCATCTGATTTCCAAGAAAAATGCTCTCCTTCCACATCACATGCTCCTCGTGAGATGTTAGCCGGACATCACAATTCGAAGGCCAAGAGCTACAATTTGTTTCCAAGGTCCACATATAGTAAGTAAGTAAGCATCAGGGAGAGGAAGCCCAAGCACCTACTCATAGGGGGTTATGCTAATTATTTGTTGACACCACTGTGAGTTCCAGCGTGAATTGTAGTATAGATTGCAACCTGCATCCCAGTGACCTTTTTCATTTTAGCATACAAAAAAGTACAATAATAAACGTTTGCTGCATTTTTTCCCCAAAAGTCACCCGTACCTCTGTGACAGCATTTTTAAAGGTTGAAAAAAGATGTATCACAGCACCACCCACAATGTATTATCTGAGGTGTGCTTTAAAGGAGTCTGTAGCGATAACCCTTATCGTAGGGCTTCACCGCCCGAGACGTCCTTTTCCCAATCGTAAGAGGTGCTGCTGGAATTCCAGAGTCGTCCGTGAGGAAACAGGAACAGCCCTTACAAGAGCTAGTGAACTGTAATATAGCTGTCACGGGAACCTCCTCCTTACCTGTCCTCCGGTCCCAAGTCGGCCGCTCTCGCTCGACCGGAGCACGGGCTGGGCGGCGTCTGCAGCAGGCGGCGGTCCGGCGTGTGTTGTTCCCGGCCGCCGCTCGGCTGTTTCCGCCGCGAGCAGCCGCTCGGCTCTGTCCGTCGCGAGCGGCTGCTCGGGCGGCCTCCTCTTCGGCGGCGTCGGGAGCGGCCGCGTCACTGCCATCTCGGCGCGCTCCCAGCGCGCAGCATCATGCACGCGCGCGCACGCGACTGTCTTCTCTTTATGCCCTCCGGCGGCGCTATGCACAGCGCGGCCGCCGGAGGTGATCTGCTCTGGGCCAATGAGCCCAAGACTATTAAATTTGAATGGGGCAATCACTTTAGGGTTCTTGTGTGCACCAAT
This sequence comes from Gastrophryne carolinensis, assembly GCA_027917425.1. Taxonomy (NCBI): domain Eukaryota; kingdom Metazoa; phylum Chordata; class Amphibia; order Anura; family Microhylidae; genus Gastrophryne; species Gastrophryne carolinensis. Next base: position 174,074,363 of record CM051243.1, read on the forward strand.
CACGTCCCTTCCCTGGTTCCATCGTTCCTATAAAGGTGTTCCCTCTGCAGTTGATCCTTGCCCGTGATAGCGTGCTGCTGGGTGTGATTGTGATCTCTGTTTTCCCTGTGAATCTTGCCGTGTATGACCATCCCTGATTGCCGCCTGGACCGACCTTGCCTGTTTTTTGACCACGATTTCTGCCTGCTCCTCTGTACCGCGAATCTCTGATCTCCCGTTGTGACCTTTGGCTAGCCCTGACTATTCTTTCATCTTAACCCTCCTGTACCGTGCTTCCTCGGATTGACCACCCGTGTATGACCTCTGCCCGTTGTCTCTACCCAGTCTTGTTCCTGGTTCGTCTGCCTTCCCCTGCATAAGTCAGCATCCTTTGTGCTAACAAGTCCTGGGGGCAACCGTGTCCGGTGAGGCGTGTCTAGCGTCCCGGCAAACGGGGGCTTGGCTATAGGCGAAGAAAGCAGCGGAGATTGGGGGTTGCTGATTTATTGGAAGGCGGGCGTCCCACGGGACCTGACATTATCACGGGCCCTAAAAAACTATCCTAGATGGAAGAATTAATACAGCAGGTACAAGCTATGGCCACCGCCATCAACCAGCTGGCCCAGCGAGTGGCTACTCAGGAGAGTCGCCAAATTCCTGCGCCAGTGGACCCTGGCCCAGCCATTGAGCCCAAAATTCCTCTTCCTGAGAAATTCTTCGGGGATCGGACGAAGTTTTCTAACTTTAAGAACTCTTGCGAGCTTTACTTCCGTCTTCGACCCCATGCGACTGGATCAGAGTCTCAACGTGTTGGCCTTGTCATATCACTTCTCCAGGGTGACCCTCAGACCTGGGCATTTGGACTAGCTCCTACTGATGAAGCCCTACAATCGGTCACCGCATTCTTTTCTGCTATGGAACTCTTATATGCTGACCCTGATCGGGCTGCAACAGCTGATTCTAAACTACGGAATCTTAAACAGGCCAAACGTTCTGCAGAGGAATATAGCGCAGAATTCCGGCGATGGGCCATAGACTCCAAGTGGAATGACCCAGCTTTATGTAGCCAATTTAGGATTGGACTCTCAGAAAATATAAAAGACATCCTAGTAAATTATCCACTACCCAAGAGCCTGGATGAGTATATGCAGCTGGCCATTAGAGTGGATCGACGTCTCAGGGAGAGACGCCAGGAAAGAGGCAAGGACCAACCTTGGGGACCCTCACGCCAAGAGTCAAGCCTTAGGGGGGCAGTCGCTTCCTCTTCTCCTTCGTCGCCTGAAGAACCTATGCAGCTTGGAGTGACCCATCTCTCCCAGGCAGAGAAGGTTCGGCGTAGATCCCAAGGCCTCTGCCTTTATTGCGGGAATCCTGGTCACTTCGCCAAGAGCTGCCCAAACAAAGCTCCGATGGCGGGAAACTACAGCGCCTAGATCCTGCTGAGGGACTTCATCTAGGCGGTCAGGTATCATTCCCTCTTGTAAATCGAGTACTTCTACCCGTTATGCTCTCTTGGGGTCCTTCCAGGACCATTGCCTCCGCCTTCATTGACAGTGGAGCGGCTGGCAATTTCCTGGATAGATCTCTTGCCACCACACTTGGGATACCTTTTATTCCATTAGAAAATTCCCTTCGGGTCCTGGCGGTCAATAATAGGCCCATTGAGGGAGGGTTGGTCTCCTACAAGACTCCCTTGGTAAATTTAACTGTGGGTTCTGCTCACTCGGAAGAATTAGAATTTCTTGTTATTGAAAGTCCCGTTTCCCCTATTGTGTTGGGATTTCCTTGGTTAAAGACCCATAACCCAGTGATTGATTGGAGATCTGGGGACCTAGTAAAATGGAGTCCGTTCTGTCATGATCATTGCTTCTCCATATCCCTTAGATCCTCACCTATCATCCTTGATGGTTTACCACCAGCCTACGCAGATTGGGCAGATGTGTTCTCAGAAAAGTCCGCTGATATTCTTCCCCCTCATAGGGCCTACGACTGTCCTATCGATTTACTCCCAGGGACTATGCCCCCTAGAGGGAAGATATATAATCTCACACGGTCAGAAGAGCAGGCTATGAAAGATTATATTACAGAGAACCTCCAGAAGGGATTTATCCGTCCATCTACCTCACCTGCTGGTGCAGGGTTCTTCTTCGTCGAGAAGAAGGACGGCGGGTTACGCCCCTGTATAGACTATCGAGGGTTAAACAAGGTTACGGTGAAGAATAGGTATCCGCTACCTTTAATCAATGACCTTTTTAACCAGGTTACAGGAGCTCAGGTCTTCTCCAAATTAGATCTTCGAGGGGCATATAACCTAATTCGCATACGCCAGGGGGATGAATGGAAGACAGCCTTCAATGTAAAAGATGGGCATTATGAATATTTGGTGATGCCTTTCGGTTTATGTAATGCTCCTGCAGTGTTTCAAGATTTTGTTAACGACATATTTCGTGATTTTCTAGGTCGATTTCTGGTGGTCTATTTGGATGACATACTGATTTTTTCCCGTTCCCTGGTGGAGCACCGTCATCATGTCAAAGCAGTGTTACAGAGGTTACGGGAGAATCGTCTGTATGCTAAGATCTCCAAATGTGTATTTGAAGTGTCTGAAATTCCGTTCCTAGGATATATAATCTCCAAGCGTGGGTTGGTTATGGATCCCTCCAAGGTTTCCGCTATAATGGAATGGGAGCAACCTAGAACCCTTAAGGCGCTTCAGAGATTTTTAGGATTTGCGAATTTTTACAGACAATTTATAAGGGGATTCTCGTCCATAGTGAGTCCTTTAACTGATCTTACTCGTAAGGGCGCTTTTGTTGAGGAGTGGCCTCCCTCAGCAAAAAACGCCTTTCAATTACTAAAAGAAACCTTTACCTCTGCGCCAATTTTGATACATCCCGAAACTAAGCATCCATTCCTGTTGGAGGTTGATGCCTCAGAACTGGGAGTAGGAGCGGTCCTCTCTCAGTATTCAGGCACTCCTGAGAGACTGCATCCTTGTGCGTTCTTCTCTCGTAAATTTTCATCCGCCGAACGCAATTACGATGTTGGGAGTAGGGAACTATTGGGTATTAAACTGGCCTTTGAAGAATGGCGTCACTGGCTAGAAGGCTCCCTACACCCCATCACTGTATATACTGATCACAAAAATCTAGAATATTTAGAGTCCGCTAAAAGGCTCAACTCCCGTCAGGCTCACTGGGCACTCTTCTTTTCTCGATTCAATTTCATTATTACCTATAAACCAGGGAAGAAGAATGCCAAAGCAGATGCCCTATCTCGGAACTTCGGTGATTGTAAGGACCAGGTTGGTCCTCCTGAATCGATTCTACCTTTAGGTTGTGTTGTGGCTGCTCTTCTCCCTGACTTGTCTAGCTCGTTGTTGCCATTCCAGGTTGATTCCCCTCCTGGCAAACCCTCCGAATGTTTATTTGTTCCACCTCACTTACGTCTTGCCGTTTTACAAGAACTTCATGATGCCAAGTCCGCCGGTCACTTAGGTATTCGGAAGACCTTGGCCATCGCCAAACGCCATGTCTGGTGGCCCACCATCAGACGTGATACTTCTGCCTTTGTCGAAGCATGTCCTGTATGTGCCCGGAGTAAGACTACCCATGGGTCCCCAGCGGGATTATTGGTTCCTTTAGAAATCCCCAGTGAGCCATGGTCTCACATATCCATGGACTTTGTTGTTGATCTACCTCCGTCGCAGGGAAATACTGTAATTTGGGTAGTAGTGGACCGCTTTAGTAAAATGGCACACTTTATTCCACTGATTAAACTTCCGTCGGCACCAGACTTAGTACAATTATTCATTAAACATGTTTTTCGCCTCCATGGTCTACCACAGAATATTGTTTCAGATCGAGGAGTCCAGTTTGTGTCCCGTTTCTGGAAAGCTTTCTGTAATCGCTTAGGTATTAAAGTTTCTCTCTCTACAGCCTATCACCCCCAGTCTAACGGACAGACCGAACGGGTGAATCAGAGTTTAGAACAATATTTACGCTGTTTCGTGTCCGACCGCCAAGAACAATGGGCGGAATTCATCGAATTTGCGGAATTCGCCTTTAACAATGCGCCTAGCGAATCAACTAAGTTTTCACCATTTTTTTGTAACTATGGTAGGAATCCTAAGGCATCCTCCTTCTCTGGTCCTTCCTCCAACTTGCCGGCCTTGGAGGAATGGCTACGGGAGAGGACTAAGGTGTGGTCTGAGATACAGACTAACTTAAAGAAAGCCTCCAGAACTTATAAAGTTTTTGCGGACCGACATAGGTCGCGAAAACCACCATTTCAGGTGGGAGATTGGGTCTGGGTATCTACAAGAAATATTGCCCTTAGACAACCCTCGTCTAAGCTAGGCCCTAAGTACATCGGTCCTTTTCCTATTGTTGACAAACTGAGCAATGTTACCTTTAAAGTCAAGTTACCTTTATCCATGAAAATTCCGTCGACCTTTCATGTTTCTTTGTTAAAATCTGCCAAAAATATTCAGGTGTCATCTCCTCCCCCGATCATAGAGATGAGCCTGAATATGAAATTAATAGAATACTCGACGCTCGGGTGCTTCAAAACTCATTACAGTATTTAATAGATTGGAAGGGTTTTGGTCCTGAGGAGAGGTGTTGGGTACCGGCCAAGGATGTCCATGCCAAAACCCTAATTAATAGATTCCATCGTGAGAATCCGGATAAGCCTGGTAAGGGTCCAGAGGCCCCTCGTGAGGGGGGGGGTAGTGTCACGGAACCACCTCCTTACCTGTCCTCCGGTCCCACGTCGGCCGCTCTCGCTCGACCGGAGCACGGGCTGGGCAGCGTCTGCAGCAGGCGGCGGTCCGGCGTGTGTTGTTCCCGGCCGCCGCTCGGCTGTTTCCGCCGCGAGCAGCCGCTCGGCTCTGTCCGTCGCGAGCGGCTGCTCGGGCGGCCTCCTCTTCGGCGGCGTCGGGAGCGGCCGCGTCACTGCCATCTCGGCGCGTTCCCGGCGCGCAGCATCATGCACGCGCGCGCGCGCGACTGTCTTCTCTTTATGCCCTCCGGCGGCGCTATGCACAGCGCGGCCGCCGGAGGTGATCTGCTCTGGGCCAATGAGCCCAAGACTATTAAATTTGAATGGGGCAATCACTTTAGGGTTCTTGTGTGCACCAATCACGTCCCTTCCCTGGTTCCATCGTTCCTATAAAGGTGTTCCCTCTGCAGTTGATCCTTGCCCGTGATAGCGTGCTGCTGGGTGTGATTGTGATCTCTGTTTTCCCTGTGAATCTTGCCGTGTATGACCATCCCTGATTGCCGCCTGGACCGACCTTGCCTGTTTTTTTACCACGATTTCTGCCTGCTCCTCTGTACCGCAAATCTCTGATCTCCCGTTGTGACCTTTGGCTAGCCCTGACTATTCTTTCATCTTAACCCTCCTGTACCGTGCTTCCTCGGATTGACCACCCGTGTATGACCTCTGCCCGTTGTCTCTACCCAGTCTTGTTCCTGGTTCGTCTGCCTTCCCCTGCATAAGTCAGCATCCTTTGTGCTAACAAGTCCTGGGGGCAACCGTGTCCGGTGAGGCGGGTCTAGCGTCCCGGCAAACGGGGGCTTGCTATAGGCGAAGAAAGCAGCGGAGATTGGGGGTTGCTGATTTATTGGAAGGCGGGCGTCCCACGGGACCTGACAATAGCGTTTCCCCCAATAAGAGACAGAACTTCAGTATTGAGGGTGAAGGTGAAGTGAACTTTATTAGTGCCACACTGTGCCTTATATGCAAGGCTCCATGCAAGGGGACCTCCCCCGTGGACCTGATGGAGGACTGCATGACAAATACACGGACCAATGGGAGCAGGGCACACAGTCCCTCAACTCTGCCGGTGACGCAATAAGCAACACAATAGACGTCTGTAACACAATCAATCAGAACAATGGCAGTCTAACACAATCAATCAGAACAATGAATAACGTAATCAATCAACACAATGGCAGTCTGTACATGCTTAAGAAAAGGAAAGTAATGAACCTGTGTAAAGTCCAAAGGGCAGAGAGTCTGTCACAGAGTCTCTAATAGAATGTAACCAAACACAAACATACACAAAATATGTGGCCCCAGAAACCACCAGAGACACCTCAAGCACCACAAGATCAAGTAAATTACATCAAAAAGGTATCATGAATGACTCAATATTTATTAATGATAAAAAATACACCATTACATACAATCTGTTAAAACCAATTCAATAGCAGGGACACAACAACCATCCCTCCTCCCCTTTTGAAAAAAAAACCCTCTCATACTAAATATGATACATGAATATAAAGTGTCTAGTGCAAAAACAGTGCTAAATGCTGGCCTAGAAAGTGCTACAGTGCTACAGTTAGAGAATGTTTCCCCATACAGAAAAAGAAAGCAAACAGCCAGCTAAGTTGCCCCCCCCCAAAAAAAAATGATTTGTTGAAGAAAGGTTAAAGTGCAAAATATCACCAAATTGAAGGGTTGGGAGGGGTCCCTGCTCGATCCCGGCGTCCTGATCCCCCACGCGCTCCGTGAGACAAGCTCACTTTACAAGAGGTGCCAGAGCATTTTCAAAGGTGCAGGACATTTTCAAATGAAGTAAGAGTATTGGTTTTCAAGTTTGGAAATAACGCCCTAATAATAAGAATAATTTGGCATTTTTTCTGCATACCCCATAGGGCTTGTTTTATACATTTATCATGTATCTGTAAAAATGCTTCATACCAGGTACAGGAGATTTGTTTGGGGAAAAACTGGAACAAAACTTTTTTTTTGCAATCTCTTGTGTGCTGAAGTTAAAAAGCTCACTGGGATGCAGGTTGCAATTCACACACAATGCACACCAGCGGTACACCATGCTTCACCAAATCATTAGCAGGACCCCCACAATCTGAAGGTGTGACAGTGAGAAGAAGGAGAGGGGCACAAATCAAGAAGAACAACCCTGAACCCCAGAACTCAGAGCCTCCTGTTATCTCCTCTGCTTGCCCTCCTATACCCTTCCCCTCGTTCCTTCTTCCTACAGGACTGCTCCCCCAATTTTTCCAACCTAGAGGCTTAGCCTGGGCTGCCACCTCTCAGAGACCCCCGCCATGTACACACTAAGGCCCTTATTTAACAAGGGATAGCGCCAGGTAGCGAATGGTGAGCGAACGGTAATGACGCTCACCACCACGAGAATGCCGGCTCCCCTCCGCAATCACACATTTATCAAGCCGATCCTGCTTAGCGACTGATAGCGAATCATTCATCATTATTCCAGCCTCACCCCACAGCGCCAGCGAGCGACCTTGAACAGCGACAGTTATGACCTCTCGCTACCTGGCGCTCTCCAATGCATTTCAATGGAGCAATCTTTAAATATTCTTAATTAATTGCTATTAATGTTTTTTTTTTTTTTTTTTAAATGGCAAAAATTCTGTGACCACTTCTGCAATGTTAGATATTTTTTTTAAGGTAAGAAAAAAAAAAAAATAAAATTGTGCAGAATTGATATTACAGGTCTGATATTAATGTATTCATATTACAAAATGTTTGTAAAAACATGTTTTTTTTTTTCCAAAAATATGGCTGTTTGGGGGTTAAAAAACTACTTTTAACCCATCGCCGCCAGCGCTCTGGGGTTTAAACATGCATTTCACAGCGCGAGAATTTTTTGAGCGTGATTTGTTAATGAATATGCTGGGAGCCGTTCGCTATGGCCATTCGCTGTCATGCGCTCCCATACAGTGCGGAACCTGTCAAACAGCGACTCCTCACCCCGTATTCAACATTACCGCACACCGACTGAGTCGCTGTCAACAGCCGAACAACGGCCAAGCACAGCGAATACTAGCGTGCGCTGTGAAAATAACGCTACTGGCGCTCATCTGTCGCTACCTGGCGCTATTAATGAATTGGCCTCTAAGCCCTGAAGACATTGCCCCACTATGACTTTTGCTATGGGGTCCTGTGAAACCTATGTATCATTATAATTATTAATAATTTATAAGGCGCCATCATCTTCCATGGCGCTGTACAATGTGAAATAAGAAACAGGGTAAAAAAACTTAGAATACATGACTGAACAGCACAAATACACATCATGAAATACACTAGGGGAGACAGCCCTGCCCTTGCGGGCTTACAATCTAAAGGATAAGGTGTGGAGACAAAATGAAGGTCACAAGTAATATATACGTAATATGAAGGCAAGTGATATTAAGTGGCTTGATTGTCTTTTATTTAGACCAAGTGATATCCTTGCCTAAATAGGTGGGTTTTGAGGGCACCCTTGAAGGCTTGGGGAGTGGCAGATTGTATAGGGGAGGGCATTACAGAGTAATGGGGCAGCATGTGTGAAGTCCTAGATGTGGGGGTGGGAGGAGATGATTAGGGTTAAGGACAGGAGGAGGCCCTGGGCAGAGCGGAGATTGCATCTGGGTTGGTATTTGTTTATAAGCGAAGAAATGTAGGTAGAGTGCTTTGTATTAGTATTTTAAATTGAATTCTCTCAGAAAATAGCAGCCATTTGAGGGACTGACATAGAAGAGCAACACTAGAAAAGCGAGAGGCGAGATGAACGAGTCGAGCAGCAGAGTTGAGAATAGACTGAAGTGGTGCCAGTCTGTTTGTTAGGAGACCACAAAGGAGAGTGTTGCAGTAGTCTAGTCGGGATATGATCGGGGCATGCACTAGGATTTTGGTGGTCTCAGGTGAGAGGTAGGGGTAGGCGGATGCAACAGATATTTGTTCGAGAGGGCAGGAGGAGGCAACTCTTGTTTAGGTCCATGTTAAGCTGGTCACACATGTTTCTGCTACGGGCCTTTGGGCCCCTCACTAGATTTTGCCACAATGTATCAGTGATTGATCATAGCACTTCTCATAAATATTGCTGTGAACAAGCTTATTGAAATCAATGACTGGCCATACACAGGGCAACCTGGTTAAAAGAAGCCTGAGCGATCTAGGCAAACAACGCCAGTCTAATTTATATGTAGTTGGCTTGGCCCTTCTATGCATGTTTGTATTTTGCCTGAGAATTCTCTTACAGGCTAATTCATTACTAACGCCAGGTAGCAACAGATGAGCGTCTGTATTTCAGAGCGACCGCTAGTAGTCGCTGTGCTCGGCCATGGGTCTTTGTTTCCGAGCGCCTCAGTCGCTGGCCAGCATTGATGAATATGTTTTGTGAGTCGCATTACTACGCTGTATGAGAGCGAACGGTAGCGCCAGCTCAGTGCGACTGACTCACACCACATTCATAAAAAAAACAGCCTCAAACAGCGACGGCGCTTAAAATTGGGTTTTTGTAGCCCATAGCTCCAGAGGCTGTGTGAATTAAGTCTGTTTATGAACATGTATCCAGTAGTAACACAGCGAAAACATATGGAATGACATTGTTATTACATTGTAATATGAACAATTTAATACCAGACATGTAAGGACAATTCTGCATAAACATATTATAAATCAAAAAAGTTTTCAAAAATGTCATTTTCTTGCCCAGGATACATGTCAGAAAGATTTGAGATTTTATTAAAAAAAAAGAAAGAAATTGAGATCAGGAAAGGGATTTAAGGATCGTCCATAGAAATGTATGGGAGAGCGCCAGGTAGCGAGAGGTAATATGTGGCGCTCTGCAAGGCTGAACGCCGGCGCTGTACGCTGAGCCTGGGATAATGATGAATCGTACGCTACATGGCGTTGTTCTAGTCGCTCACCAGATTCGGCTTCATAAATGTGGAACTATGTGCCGTGTGCGGCGTTCACCTGCCGCTTACAAGGCACTACCTGTCGCTAGAGCTTCATGAATAAGGCCCTTAAAGTGGACCAACACCCACTGCTGATCAGCCCGGGAATCTATAAGATTCCCGGGCCGATCAGCTCCCTGCCTGCGGGGCACCCAAATCGGGGGTGCCCCGCTGTGTGAAACCCCCAAGGACGCCCGCAAATCCTACCTGTTCCTCATTCCAACGTCGCGGGCCGCCGCCGCCTCTCGCGCATCCCTCTAGCAAGTAGCACCCCTGTAAGAGGGACGCGCGAGAGGCGGTGGCGGGCGATCTCACCTTGTCCGTCGGCGGACCTCGCTTGTACGTCGGCAGTGATTGGTGGAGCGAGTCACGTCGGAGCCGGGTCAGGTGAGTTTTTGAGGCTTTCTGGGGGGTTTCACACCGATTGGAGTGCCCCGCGGAAGTGGACCAACACCCAGGATAGTGAAAATCCTGAGTGTTGGTCCACTTTTAATTGGGATTCCTGGATTTGAAAAGTGGTTTTACAATACCAGTTCTGACCACTGGGAGGCAGTACAGCCCATAGTTTTACAGGTTTGTAACAATATGGAGCAGCTAAGCTTTTCTTATACAAGAAACATAGCCTCCACCTTTCTAAAATAACAAGCTGTTCATCTAATAAAAAAAGCCAGGTATGTCAGAGGGAGATACTTTAAAGTGGACCAATACCCTGCCGTTTTTTTTCCCTTAAAAAATAATGGACAACATGCCCCAGGACCCCTTAATGATAGTTTAATAAAAAAAAACGTACCTCCGATGCTCCTGCGCGGCGTCGCGTCATTTTGTTGGTCGCACCGCCATTTTGGATTTGCTTGAGATAGTTTGACCTCTTCCTTTAGCAAATCTCGCGCATGCGCATTAGGTATGTGAAGCACCGCTTGCATCGGGAGCGAGTGGCACTTCATTTGACCTAAAGCGGCGCTACTGCGCAAGCGCATTTTTTTTTTACTTTTTACATGTGCGAAACTGAAATCCCACGATCTCTGAAGACAGAAGAGGACTGGTATGCACGTCTAAGGAGGACAGACACCAGTCAAGGCCACGTCGAAGAGCGGGACTTCCGGCCAAGATAACAGGCGCTGCGAGGGACAGAAGGCTGCCAGGGTCGTCAAAAGGTAAGTCTCTCTTCATGTTTGTTTGATTAAAGGCTACTCGTTTTTTTGGGTGTTGGTCCACTTTAATGCTTTGAAATGGAATAATCATTTTCAGTTGCCCAACAGAAATGGTTAGAACTCCACAGTATGGCCAAGAACATCAAAATAGCATTAAAGTGGGCCAAAACCCACGGATGATGGCCCTTGAATCTTTCATTCCAGGGCCACCTGATTCCCTCCCCCTGGGTCATCCTGAATCGGAGGCCTTGTGAGTTCCCTAAAAAACCTTCCTTCTCCCCGAACCACCAGCACATGCACGATCCGCGGTTGCCACCAGCTATACATTTAGCAGAAGCATTTGTGAATGGCCAATGCGAGCACACAACCTGTTACATGTTAGCCAGGGTGCAGTCGCCGGTGTGCTTGGCTCCACTCGACTCCCTTCCGCTAGGCTCAGCCCTTAGTTGAGTTTTAGCTGTCTTTCCCGAGCACAGCCAAGCACGCTGATTAGAGGAGAGGCAGCGCATACGCCATAGGACCAGGGAAAAGTGAGTTTCACTGGGTGACTTGGGGGTTTGACATTGCGGAGCATTCCGAATCGGGATGCCCACGGGGGCAAAGACCAAAACCTGGGTATAGTCAAAATCCCATGTTTTGTTCCCCGTTAAACTCCTCAAACTCCCCCCCCCCCGTTCCACCCAAAACTGCAAACAAATTGTCTGGCCACAGATTGTTTGCATGTTATGACAGGAGCAACTTTTAAGACCTAGACTATTATTCCCATCAGGTTTCCATTTTGCCCTAATAACATGCAATTTAAAAGTGGGTGCTCCTTTCAACAGCTCAATGACGGGTCTGTTGGTATTGCTGGGTGACAAGGCTCAATGCTTCCAGTGTAGTATAATAATATGACTCTTAAAGGGAAGGTCTACTTTTTATGGCATTTTTGAAAGTCTATATTTTTTGTCCTTAAAGTAGACCAAAACCCACATAATCTATAAGATTCCAGGGCCGCCCAACCCTGCTGTGTGGACCCCCCCCCCCCCCGCGCCCGATTTCCAAGAAAAAAAACATTGCAGGTATTTGTGAATCGCCGACGCTGGCACGTACTCTGTGAAACTGCCTAGCGCAGCTGAGCACGCTGATTGGACAAGAGCCGATACATGCACCTTAGGACCAGAGAAAGGTGAGTTATACTGAGCAACCTGGGGGGTTTCACACGTTTTTTTTTTTTATAAAATACATTTTTTATTTAAAATAAAGGAGACCATTTTTTTTAAAAAACATCATTTTTATTTTTTTCATAGCGCAAAATGGTGAAAAATGACCTGTCAACAGAGGGTGACAACATCTCAAGTAGCTATGCATGTTGGGTATTGTTCTGGGGACCTTTGCCTTTAGATTTGGCTTTTTTTTTGTTGTTTTAATACATTTTTTAAAAGAACCATGTGCAACCTAAGAATTCTTCGAGGGATTACTTCCAGAAAGATGAGCCCACTACAACAAGCTGGGGCTGCAGAGCTGAAATTTTCAAGTAAAATTACTCTTAAACGCATGCTTTACTTTAGTGTGTTTGGCAACCCTACCCTTGAAAGAAGCTATGCGTGTTGGGTATTGTCCTGTTCGGAGGATCTTGCTTTTTCAGATTTACCAAGCTTTCTTGTTTCTATTTTGTTTTTTTGGGGGGGAAATGTAGCTTTGATTCTGCTTTTTTATTCCTTTTTTTAGGTAAATCCTATGCAACCAAATAATTAATTGAGGGATTACTTCCAGAAAACTGTTCCCATGTCAACAAGCCTGATACACCTTGAAAGCTTGAGGTGTGTACTTCCAGAGAATATATAGTTTGTGGGGGGTATTTCAAATTTAAAGGGTTGTTTTTCTTGAAAACTGCAAGGTGCGCATAGCTGTTTCAGGTTTGGGGGAGTCTCCTGGCTTTAAAGGGTATCTACCAATACATATGTAGTATTGTTCTAACCGGGATAATAGGGGCTTTTACACACAATATGATTTTATGATTTTATTAACACAAAAAATTGTAAAAATATATATATTTTTTGCACGTTTCACCCAAAAATATTGAGAATACACTAAAACAAGGCCAAACAAGACATTTCATGTTAATGCCCAGACTGAAAAATCACTTCAAAAATCACAGTTGAACATATCACAAAATATTGAAAATGGTCTTGGCAACAGAGGGTGATAAAATCTCATGGTAGGTTGGCAGTTAAAGGGTTAAACTATACAAAATATATCTGGTTTAGAGTTTATCTACTTACATTCCACCAAAAAGAAGTGGGCTGACATTCACCAGTTTGGTTTGGTAAGTTATCAAAAAAGGAGAATTCCCAGTAACTGATTGGAACTGTACATATGAAAGCTCTCCAGGTCAGGTGAAAACATTTTCTGTTGAGGTAGAAGCATTTTCCGCAATTAAAGGAATAACTACCTCTGTTTTTTTTGGCAAAGCATGAAGAGCTTTTTATATGAAAATGTGATCTTGCCACATAAGGAGACAAGCTCTTACATATGAGTTGGAGAGCTTGCCAAATTCTGCTGAATTGTCCTGTTCAGGCACAGACTGGCAATGAGGAGCACATTCCTGGTGGGCCACACTGCTTTAGGGCCAACAGGACTGGTTGTAGCTCACAGACCATCTCCCCTGGAGCCTGTGTCTACACATTATCAACCTCCCACCAATCCCTCCCTCCATACCTGGCCTCACTACCCCTACCAGCCAACACACCCCACACAATGCTATAGCTTAAGCATCATTGCTGTAGGTTGCTACACCAACCCACAGTATCTTCACCTACAATACTAAAGCTTCAGTACCTTCCCTTTAAGAATGGTCATATTCACCCTTGGCCATGGGCTGTCCCTGCAATGTTAGAGGCTCAGTTGATGAACATACTCATGCTGGCGGCAAGGCACAATATTTTGTGGGCTGGTTAATGACTGACACCTATTTTTGGATCCAGTCCCTTACACTCAGGACCGGATTATGAGGGGGGCGCAAGGGGCGCGAGCCACCACTTACCCTGCAAAGGAGGCCTCAACCAACCTCTGGGTTATGGTCTGATCCAGGAGGCTTTTCAGTCTTTGGTCTGAAGGGCCATGGGGCCAGCAACAAAGCTATTGGCGGCAGTTGGGGCCGCCCGCTCCTGGGCAAGCCTTTTTTTATTTTTGCAAACCTGCAGCCAAAGCCACCACAGGGCAGGACGGAGAGTCTATAGTAGCAAAACCGCCGTCAGCAACGCTACAGTGATGGGTGGGTGCAGAGCTGTCAATTGGTGGCCACTCACTGCACAGCCGCTGGCAGCTCAATGCAGGGAACTGTTTTCTGCTGGACCAGCCGGGCGACTACACGACCACCCACCCAGAATGGCAAAGCAGGAGTTCCTGAGCAGCACGCACCCGCACAAGGGGGGCACAAGGGACTCGATCTGACGTTCCAGTAAGTAGGCGGGTGCCAGACAACCACCAATCAGTTACTTGGCTGGACTATTATTTTAAAGAAAAAAACACTGTATCCGGGGCCTCCACCAGATTTTGTGCCCAGGGGCCTCCACCACACTTAATCCGGCCCTGCTTACACTTCTCTTTGGACCTTGGCTGGTGGTATGGGGCATTGCTGCTGCAGGTAGCAACATTGTTCCCTGGTCCTTTAACTAGGCCCCAGATTGTATTATTAGCGGAAAACCCCAAAAGGCATTCACTGATTTGAGTTTAAAACCAGACCGCTTAGGAAAAAGGGATGCCCTGTCTCTACAGAGGGGACCCATACATCATGCCACATGGTGTCCAGAAGGGAACCCCCTGGATCAGACTAGCAAATCAGTGAGGTGTATTCACTTTCCACTTCTGGTGTAAAGACTTTCTTTGGGGATAGGCCCAAGTTTCCCCCTTAACGTGTGGAGCATGCAAGTTCTATACAGAAGCGCTATGCTGATCTTATGAGGAAGTTCTAAGGCAAAGGTGCAGACGACCTTCTCCTTTGCAGTTTGCCTTAGAACTTCTTCTTAGGATCAACACATGTTTGTGAAACCTATTAACACTTTCAAAGATGAAACATGTGGGGATCATTTTGCCACTGGCATATTTGGTATTTTATTTATTTAAAATATATATTTATATTTTTAAGTTATAAAAAAAAATGTTTATTTTGTGTACTATAAGAATTGTTGATAAAATGTGTTAATCAATGGTGACAAATGGGTGGCCTTATTTATGAAGCGTCAGCGTCACACAGCACCACTTTTTGGGCTTAGCAGCACTCAGCATGGGATTTAAAGGGTGGGGCACCCCGCTGTGTGAAACCCCCCAAAACGCCCGGAAACACTCACCTCACCACGCTCCTACGCGGGCGCTCGTCCAATCAGAGCGCTCAGAGCCGCTGTGGTATGGACGTACAAGCGGCGTCCAACCACAGCAGCTCTGAGCGCTGGAGGCCGCGTCTCGCGCTTCCCTCTAACAGGGAGCGCACCCGCGCCGGCCATTCACGAACGGCCAGCGCGGGTGCGTGCCCTGCTAGAGGGAAGCGCGAGACGCGGCCGCTGCCCGCGCATGCGCCTTTGGAACGGGGTTAAGGTAAGGTTTCTGGGCTTCCTGGGGGGTTTCACCCCGCTGGACATCCCGATTTCGGATGCCCCGCGGGGAGGGATCTGATCGGCCCGGGAATCTTATAGATGGGTGTTGGTCCACTTTAAGAAATCAAAAACGGCAGCGACACCGGCTACCGTCTTATTTAACACTAGCACCGAAAATGATGCAGCACCGTGCGCATAGAAACAGGCAGGTTGATTCATTACTGGCGCCAGGTACCGCCATTGGTGGACCATCCCTTGAATCAAGGTGATGCCATACATGGGTAGAATAAGGAGTACGTCCTACATAAGGAAATAGCCAAGGTGTATTGCCTACCCATTATATTAAAGCCTACCAGCACCCACTTTACACGGGCAGGCTGACTCATTACTAGCGCCACGTACGGACAGATGAGCATCTGTAGCGAGGCATTGAGGGCAACCACTAGTAGTCGCTGTGCTCGGCCATAGTTCGCTGTTTCAAAGCGTCTCAGTGGCTGGCCGGCATTGATGAATATATTGTGTGAGTCGCTCTAACACCAGTACAGCGCTGTATGGGAGCGAACGGTAGCACCAGCTCAGTGCGACCGACTCACACCATAATCATCAGAAAAACAGCCTCACACAGCGCCGGCGCTCAAAATCGGTCGTTGCAGCCCATAGCGCCAAAAGATGTGTGATTAAAGTCTGTTTTTGAACACATATCCACTAGTAACAAAGCGAAAACACATGGAATGACATTGTTATTACATTGTAACATGAACACTTTAATACCAGACATGTAAGGACAATTCTGCATAAAAATATTATTAATCAAAAAAGTTTCAAAAAGACCTTTTCTAGGCCAGGAGAGGTGACACAATTATTTGATAATAAAAAAAAAATTAAAGAAAATCCTGTTTAAAGAGAAGAAAAGGATCGTCCATTGAAATGTATGGGAGAGCGACAGGTAGCGAGAGGTAATACCAGGCGCTCTGGAAGCCAGAGCGCCGGCAGTATACGGTGAGCCGTCTGTGATGATGAATCGGTCGCTACGAGTCGCTCACCAGATTCGCTTTGATAAATGTGGTAATGCAACCCCCTTATTGTCTGTTATCAGTTACGTGCTCCCCACTAAGTCAGACAGTGTGACCACTGGCCAATCACAGGGCTCATTTTCACTGATAGAACAAGAAGCAGGTAAGATTATCTCAAGTTAGGGTGGCATCACTGATCAGCAGGGCCAAATTAAGTGTGGTGAAGGCCCCAGATACAGTATTTATTTTCCTTAAAATAATAGTGCAGCCAAGTAACTGATTGGTGGTTGTCTGGCACCCGCCTACTTACTGGAACGTCAGATCGAGTCCCTTGTGCCCCCCTTGTGCGGGTGCGTGCTGCTCGGGATCTTCTGCTTTGCCATTCTGGGTGGGGGTAGTGTAGTCGCCCGGCTGGTCCAGCAGAAAACAGTTCCCTGCATTGAGCTGCCAGTGACTGTGCTTGGTGGCTTATGTGCAGTGACAGCTCTGCACACACCCATCACTGTAGCGTTGCTGGTGGTGGCTTTGCTGCTCTATACTCTCTGCCCTGTCCTGTGGTGGCTGCAGGTTTGCAAGGCTGTCCAAGCGTGCGGGGGGCCCCCACTGCCACCGATAGCTTTGTTGCTGGCCCCACGGCCCGTCAGACCAAAGACTGAAAAGCTTCCTGGACCAGACCATAACCCAAAGGTTGGTCTATAAGATTCCCGGGCTGATCACCTCCCTCACCGCGGGGCATCCGAGATCGGGATGTCCCGCGGGGTGAAACCCCCCCCAAAAGCCCCAAAAAACCTTACCTTATGGGCGACGGATCAGCCGCCGCCGCCTCCCGCGCGCCCCTCTAGCAGTGCGCGCGCCCGCGCCGGCCGTTTTTGAATGGTCGGCACGGGTGCGCGCCCTGTAAGAGGGACGCGCGGGAGGCGGCGGCTTGTCCGTCGCCGAAAAGGTACGTTTTTTGGGGCTTTTGGGGGGGTTTCACACAACGGGGCATCCTGATCTCGGATGCCCCGCTGAAGTGGACCAGCACCCAGGATAGTGAAATGGGTGTTGGTCCACTTTAACAATTTTAGATTTGCATATGAGAAAAAACTAATAAAATTCTTCTTATAGTGTATTTGTACAGTATTTTGGGTAGACCAGCACCAAAAGTATTGTTTAAAAGTGTATTTGTTTTATTCTTGTTACAAAACACCCCCTCAAAAAAAAAAAAAAAGAAAGAAGGGGAATTAACATTGTTTAATAAGAACAGAACAAGTACAAGACTTGACAAGTTTGTTTTTTCATCCAAACATGTTTTACCTCAAAAAGGGTTACAAAAAGCTTGGAGTGAAGCCTCTTTAAGGGAATTAATGGATGTGAATATTAAAGTATATTAAATCCTTTTGACCCCGACTATAGTAACGGGCAGGCTGATTCATTACTAGCGCCAGGTAGCGACAGCTGAGCGTCTGTAGAGCGGATTTCAGAGGGACCGCTAGTAGTCGCTGTGCTCGGCTATGGTTCGTTGTTTCAGAGCGACTCAGTCGCTGGCCGGCATTGTTGAATACGTTATGTGATTCGCTGTACTACACTGTATGGGAGCGAAAGGGAAGCGCCAGCTCAGTGCGACTGACTCACAACACATTCATAAAAAACAGCCTCAAACAGTTCCGGCGCTCAAAATCGGGTCGCTGTAGCCCACAGCGCCAGAGGCTATTTGATTAAAGTCTGATTTGGAACATGTATCCACTAGTAACAAAGCGAAAACATATGGAATGACATTGTTATTACATTGTAACACGAACACTTTAATACCAGACATGTAAGGACAATTCTGCATAAAAATATTATTAATCAAAAAAGTTTTCAAAAATGTAATTTTCTTGCCCCGAATACATGTCAAAAGGTTTGTGTTTTTTTTTAGGGAAAAATAAAAATTGGGATCAGAAAAGGGATTTAAGGATCGTCTATAGAAATGTATGGGAGAGCGCCTGGTAGCGACAGGTTAGACGTGGCGCTCTGCAAGGCTGAACGCCGGCGCTGTACGCTGAGGCTGGGATAATGATGAATCGGACGCGACATGACGTTTTTCTAGTCACTCACCAGATTTGGCTTCATAAATGTGTAATTTAGGCCCTTATTTAACAAGGGACAGCGCCAGGTAGCGACTGGTGAGCGACTGGTAATGACGGGCACCGCCACAAGAACGCCGGCTCCCCACCACAATCACACATTTATCAAGCCAATCCTGCTTAGCGACTGAGATAGCGCCATATAGCGACTCATTCATCATTATTCCATCCTCAGCCCACAGCGCCAGCGTCCGACCTTGAACAGTGACAGGTGTGACCTCTCGCTACCTGGCGCTCTCCAATGCATTTCAATGGAACAATCTTAAAATATTCATAATTAATTGTTAATAATGTTTTTTTTTTTTTTTTTTTTAAATGTAAAAAATTCTGTGACCACTTCTGCAATGTTAGATATTTTTTTTAAGGTAAAAAAAAAAATGTGTGCAGAATTAATATTACAGGTCTGATATTAATGTATTCATATTACTAAATGTTTTTAGAAACTTGTTTTTTTTGGTTTCCAAAAATATGGTTGTTTGGGGGTTAAAAAACTACTTTTAACCCATCTCCGCCAGCGCTCTGGGGTTTAAACATGCATTTCACAGCGCGAGAATTTTTTGAGCGAGATTTGTTAATGAATATGGTGGGAGCCGGTCGCTATGGCCATTCGCTGTCATGCGCTCCCAAACAGCGCGGAACCTGTCAAACAGCGACTCCTAACCCCGTATTCAACATTACTGCACACCGACTGAGTCGCTGTCAACAACCGAACAACGGCCAAGCACAGCGACTACTAGCGGGCGCTGTGAAAATACTGCTACAGTCGCTCATCTGTCGCTACCTGGCGCTATTACTGAATCGGCCTCCCCGTGCCGTGTCCGGCGTTCACCTGCCGCTTACAAGGCGCTACCTGGCACTATTACTGAATCGGCCTCCCCGTGCCGTGTCCGGCGTTCACCTGCCGCTTACAAGGCGCTACCTGGCGCTAGAGCTTCATGAATAAGGCCCTAACTGCAAGTGCTATACTGTAGTAATATTGTCTACATAATTATCAACCTACATGTGAATATCATATCTACATGTGAATACAATATATTAGACCTAAATACACAAATGAATAGCAGCGGGGGAGCACATTTATATGCGTTTAGGTCTACTTTAATATATTTACTTCAAAAATCCTATAGCCTATCAGATATTGTGTATTGTGTGTCATAATGTAGCAGAGGTAGGTTTCCGGATGTCTGTGATACAGTCAGCTGACCTCCACTCAAAAATAACTTTAGGTCTCGTTAAACAATATATATATGTGTGTGTCTTGAATCCCTTTAAGTGCCTTTAATCCCAATAATTTAGTGGTGGCCCCATTAATAGTGTTTCACCAGTAGTAACATTCATCTTGGCTATTTGGGTAGAAGACAAAGCAATACATTATGTAATACCGTAGCATACAAAACATGCAGATGGAGAGAAGAAAAAGAAAATGAGAGATGTAGAAAGGGGAAAGAGAAACATGGCGCAGAGAATGGGGTAAAAAGAAATGGAGAAATTAAGAAGAAAGGAAAAAAGAGAAAGATGGAGAGAAGAGAGGAAAACAAGAAAGATGTAGAGATCGAGAGAAGGAAGGGAAAAGGGAAAGGTGGAAAGAAAAAAAAAAGAAAGATGAGAGAGGAAAGGGAAAACAATAAAGATGGAGAGAACAATAGAAGGAGAGAAAAATGAGAGACGGGGGGGGGGGGGAGAAATATGGATAAAAGAAGTGAAAGATGGAAAGAATTAGAGAATAAGAGATTGAGGGAAAGAAATGGAAAAAGAGAGGTGGAGAGAAGGAAGGGAACGGTGGAGAGAAGAAAAGGAAAAAAAAATGACGGGGAAAAATACTGGGAGAAGATAGGGAAAAAAAGGAAAATAGAGAGAACAACAGGAAAAGAGAGACAAAGAGAAGAAAGGGGAGAAAGATGGAGAGAAGAAGTGAAAGATGGAGAGAACAGGAGAGATCGAGAGAAGAAATGGAAAAAGAGAGGTGGAAAGAAGGAAGAGAACAGTGGAGAGAAGAAAAGGAAAAAGAATGACGGGGAAAAATACTGGGAGAAGATAGGGAAAAAAAGGAAAATAGAGAGAACAACAGGAAAAGAGAGACAAAGAGAAGAAAGGGGAGAAAGATGGAGAGAAGAAGTGAAAGATAGAGAGAACAGGAGAGATCGAGAGAAGAAATGGAAAAAGAGAGGTGGAAAGAAGGAAGGGAGAGGTAGAGAGAAGAAAAGGAAAAAGAATGACGGGGAAAAATACTGGGAGAAGAAAGGGAAAAAGAGGAAAATAGAGAGAACAACAGGAAAAGAGAGACAAAGAGAAGAAAGGGGAGAAAGATGGAGAGAAGAAGTGAAAGATGGAGAGAATAGGAGAGATCGAGAGAAGAAATGGAAAAAGAGAGGTGGAAAGAAGGAAGGGAAAGGTGGAGAGAAGAAAAGGAAAAAGAATGACGGGGAAAAATACTGGGAGAAGAAAGGGAAAAAAGAGGAAAATAGAGAGAACAGCAGGAAAAGAGAGACAAAGAGAAGAAAGGGGAGAAAGATGGAGAGAAGAAGTGAAAGATGGAGAGAATAGGAGAGATCGAGAGAAGAAATGGAAAAAGAGAGGTGGAAAGAAGGAAGGGAGAGGTAGAGAGAAGAAAAGGAAAAAGAATGACGGGGAAAAATACTGGGAGAAGAAAGGGAAAAAAGAGGAAAATAGAGAGAACATGAAAAGGGAGACAAAGAGAAGAAAGGGGAGAAAGATGGAGAGAAGAAGTGAAAGATGGAGAGAATAGGAGAGATCGAGAGTAGAAATGGAAAAAGAGAGGTGGAAAGAAGAAAGGGAGAGGTAGAGAGAAGAAAAGGAAAATGAATGACGGGGAAAAAATACTGGGAGAAGAAAGGGAAAAAAGAGGAAAATAGAGAGAACAACAGGAAAAGAGAGACAAAGAGAAGAAAGGGGAGAAAGATGGAGAGAAGAAGTGAAAGATGGAGAGAACAGGAGAGATCGAGAGAAGAAATGGAAAAAGAGAGGTGGAAAGAAGAAAGGGAGAGGTAGAGAGAAGAAAAGGAAAACGAATGACGGGGAAAAAATACTGGAAGAAGAAAGGGGAAAAGAGGAAAATAGAGAGAACAACAGGAAAAGAGAGACAAAGAGAAGAAAGGGGAGAAAGATGGAGAGAACAGGAGAGATCGAGAGAAGAAATGCAAAAAGAGAGGTGGAAAGAAGGAAGGGAGAGGTAGAGAGAAGAAAAGGAAAAAGAATGACGGGGAAAAATACTGGGAGAAGAAAGGGAAAAAAGAGGAAAATAGAGAGAACAACAGGAAAAGAGAGACAAAGAGAAGAAAGGGGAGAACGATGGAGAGAAGACGTGAAAGATGGAGAGAACAGGAGAGATCGAGAGAAGAAATGGAAAAAGAGAGGTAGAGAGAAGGAAGGGAAAAGGGAAAGGTGGGAGAGAAGGAAAGGGAAGAGAATGATGGGGAAAAAAGACTGGGAGAATAAAGGGAAAAAGAGGAAGATGGAAAAAACAACAGAAACAGACAGACAGAGATACGAAAGGGAAAAGAAAAACAGAGAGGAAATGGAAGAAAGAAAGATGGAGAGTAGAAAGGGAAAAGAGAATGATAGAGAGAAGTAAGGAAAAATTAGAGAAATGCAAAAAAGGGTCACACAAAATAGAGAAAAAGAAGGTAAGGTGGAAAAGAGAGAGATAGGGAATGTGAAAGAAGCGGAGAATGTGGAGAGTAAAAGAAGAAAAAGTAGGAGAGGAAGACATAGGGAAGGTTGGGGAAAGGAAGGAAAGTGGAAATGAGACAGAGGGAGTGTGGCAATGAGAATGAAATGGAAGGAATATTATAAATGTGAGGATCTGCTGAGCCAGCTGAGAGCTTTGTCTGACTATAGAGGGAATGAGATGACGCCCTGGACAGTCGCACAGCCCACATGCTGGCTATGATAACACACATAAGACATGGCTTCCATTCAATAAAGGTAGAAAAAAATTCTCATGGTAGTAAAAGATTCAATTCATGGGAAAAAAGCCTGAGAATGTCACTGTTACTGAATCACTAGATAAAAAGACAATGAAAGTCAATGGCAGTTTTTTACTCCTAAGAAAAGCAGAGAACTGTTTCCTCCTTTCTACACTGTAGTAAAAGCTGCCATTGACTTTCATTGTCTTTTTATCTAGTGATTCAGTAACAGTGACATTCTCAGGCTTTTATCTCATGAACTGAATTATTTTCTACCTTTATATAATGGAGGCGATGGATTGTAACCGATTCCGTTGATGTGTTGTAGATATGTGATGTGTGGCCCCTTTGGCATGGCGGGGCCCTGGTACAGGAGGCGGCGGGTAGCCTCATTCTAATAGCGGTAGGACCCAGCTGAGGAGATGTAATCATTCCAGAATGCAGCCGTGGGGCGTGGGCACTAGGGCACATTGGCACGCTCTCTCTTTGGCACTTGCATCGCTGTCTATTTTTTTTTTTTTTTTCTATGAGCAGCTGAGCCAGGCAGAGGGAGGAGGGGGGTGGCACATTTTCACCTGCCTTTTAATTGGATGTATTTTTAATTAATGGGGCTCCTGAGACCAACATGAGACCAATTTGATCCCTGAATAGGGGCTGGGGAGGAATTGGGAGAGGTACGAGGATTGGACCGCCGGGTGCGCTTAAATACAAGCTTTCTCATCAATCACATGGTACTTTCACTGCTTGCCAGGGTGCCAGGGATGTGTGGCAGACAGTTACCATCCTGGAAGGGTGCAGCATACAGTTGCTTTGAGAGCCGGCCATGATATATATGATGGTCACTTGCTACCCTCCCTACAAGTGCACCCTATATACCCACCCATGGGTCAGTAGGTGTAAGTATCATGCAGTATACCTACCCATAAATCCAAGCAGCCAGCAATCCAATACAGTCAAATATACCATAGAAACATAGACATAGAAACATAGAAGGTTGACAGCAGAAGGAGACCATATGGTTCATCTAGTCTGCCCTTATGTGTATACTGTATGTTCTCTGTATCTTATGTGTATACTGTATGTTCTCTGTATCTTATGTGTATACTGTATGTTCTCTGTATCTTATGTGTATACTGTATGTTCTCTGTATCTTATGTGTATACTGTATGTACTCTTTATCTTATGTATATACTGTATGTTCTCTGTATCTTATGTGTATATTGTATGTTCTCTGTATCTTATGTGTATACTGTATGTTCTCTGTATCTTATGTGTATACTGTATGTACTCTTTATCTTATGTATATACTGTATGTTCTCTGTATCTTATGTGTATACTGTATGTTCTCTGTATCTTATGTGTATACTGTATGTTCTCTATATCTTATGTGTATACTGTATGTTCTCTGTATCTTATGTGTATACTGTATGTTCTCTGTATCTTATGTGTATACTGTATGTTCTCTATATCTTATGTGTATACTGTATGTTCTCTGTATCTTATGTGTATACTGTATGTTCTCTGTATCTTATGTGTATACTGTATGTACTCTTTATCTTATGTATATACTGTATGTTCTCTGTATCTTATGTGTATATTGTATGTTCTCTGTATCTTATGTGTATACTGTATGTTCTCTGTATCTTATGTGTATACTGTATGTACTCTTTATCTTATGTATATACTGTATGTTCTCTGTATCTTATGTGTATACTGTATGTTCTCTGTATCTTATGTGTATACTGTATGTTCTCTGTATCTTATGTGTATACTGTATGTTCTCTATATCTTATGTGTATACTGTATGTTCTCTGTATCTTATGTGTATACTGTATGTTCTCTGTATCTTATGTATATACTGTATGTTCTCTGTATCTTATGTGTATACTGTATGTTCTCTGTATCTTATGTGTATACTGTATGTTCTCTGTATCTTATGTGTATATTGTATGTTTTCTGTATCTTATGTGTATACTGTATGTTCTCTGTATCTTATGTGTATACTGTATGTACTCTTTATCTTATGTATATACTGTATGTTCTCTGTATCTTATGTGTATATTGTATGTTCTCTGTATCTTATGTGTATACTGTATGTTCTCTGTATCTTATGTGTATACTGTATGTACTCTTTATCTTATGTATATACTGTATGTTCTCTGTATCTTATGTATATACTGTATGTTCTCTGTATCTTATGTGTATACTGTATGTTCTCTTTATCTTATGTGTATACTGTATGTTCTCTGTATCTTATGTGTATACTGTATGTACTCTTTATCTTATGTATATACTGTATGTTCTCTGTATCTTATGTGTATACTGTATGTTCTCTGTATCTTATGTATATACTGTATGTTCTCTGTATCTTATGTGTATACTGTATGTTCTCTTTATCTTATGTGTATACTGTATGTTCTCTGTATCTTATGTGTATACTGTCTGTTCTCTTTATCTTATGTGTATACTGTATGTTCTCTGTATCTTATGTGTATACTGTATGTTCTCTTTATCTTATGTGTATAATGTATGTTCTCTTTATCTTATGTGTATACTGTATGTTCTCTGTATCTTATGTGTATACTGTATGTTCTCTTTATCTTATGTGTATACTGTATGTTCTCTGTATCTTATGTGTATACTGTATGTTCTCTGTATCTTATGTATATGCTGTATGTTCTCTTTATCTTATGTATATACTGTATGTTCTCTTTATCTTATGTGTATACTGTATGTACTCTTTATCTTATGTATATACTGTATGTTCTCTGTATCTTATGTGTATATTGTATGTTCTCTGTATCTTATGTGTATACTGTATGTTCTCTGTATCTTATGTGTATACTGTATGTACTCTTTATCTTATGTATATACTGTATGTTCTCTGTATCTTATGTGTATACTGTATGTTCTCTGTATCTTATGTATATACTGTATGTTCTCTGTATCTTATGTGTATACTGTATGTTCTCTTTATCTTATGTGTATACTGTATGTTCTCTGTATCTTATGTGTATACTGTATGTTCTCTTTATCTTATGTGTATACTGTCTGTTCTCTTTATCTTATGTGTATACTGTATGTTCTCTGTATCTTATGTGTATACTGTATGTTCTCTTTATCTTATGTGTATAATGTATGTTCTCTTTATCTTATGTGTATACTGTATGTTCTCTGTATCTTATGTGTATACTGTATGTTCTCTTTATCTTATGTGTATACTGTATGTTCTCTGTATCTTTTGTATATACTGTATGTTCTCTGTATCTTATGTGTATACTGTATGTTCTCTGTATCTTATGTGTATACTGTATGTTCTCTTTATCTTATGTGTATACTGTATGTTCTCTGTATCTTATGTGTATACTGTATGTTCTCTTTATCTTATGTGTATACTGTCTGTTCTCTTTATCTTATGTGTATACTGTCTGTTCTCTTTATCTTATGTGTATACTGTATGTTCTCTGTATCTTATGTGTATACTGTATGTTCTCTTTATCTTATGTGTATAATGTATGTTCTCTTTATCTTATGTGTATACTGTATGTTCTCTGTATCTTATGTGTATACTGTATGTTCTCTTTATCTTATGTGTATACTGTATGTTCTCTGTATCTTTTGTATATACTGTATGTTCTCTGTATCTTATGTGTATACTGTATGTTCTCTGTATCTTATGTGTATACTGTATGTTCTCTGTATCTTATGTATATGCTGTATGTTCTCTTTATCTTATGTATATACTGTATGTTCTCTTTATCTTATGTGTATACTGTATGTTCTCTGTATCTTATGTATATACTGTATGTTCTCTGTATCTTATGTGTATACTGTATGTTCTCTTTATCTTATGTATATACTGTATGTTCTCTTTAATTTATGTATATACTGTATGTTCTCTTTATCTTATGTGTATACTGTATGTTCTCTATATCTTATGTGTATACTGTATGTTCTCTTTATCTTATGTATATACTGTATGTTCTCTTTATTTTATGTATATACTGTATGTTCTCTGTATCTTTTGTATATACTGTATGTTCTCTGTATCTTATGTGTATACTGTATGTTCTCTTTATCTTATGTGTATACTGTATGTTCTCTGTATCTTATGTGTATACTGCATGTTCTCTTTATCTTATGTGTATACTGTATGTTCTCTGTATCTTATGTGTATACTGTATGTACTCTTTATCTTATGTATATACTGTATGTTCTCTGTATCTTATGTGTATACTGTATGTTCTCTGTATCTTATGTATATACTGTATGTTCTCTGTATCTTATGTGTATACTGTATGTTCTCTTTATCTTATGTGTATACTGTATGTTCTCTGTATCTTATGTGTATACTGTATGTTCTCTTTATCTTATGTGTATACTGTCTGTTCTCTTTATCTTATGTGTATACTGTATGTTCTCTGTATCTTATGTGTATATTGTATGTTCTCTGTATCTTATGTGTATACTGTATGTTCTCTGTATCTTATGTGTATACTGTATGTTCTCTTTATCTTATGTGTATACTGTATGTTCTCTGTATCTTATGTGTATATTGTATGTTCTCTGTATCTTATGTGTATACTGTATGTTCTCTGTATCTTATGTGTATACTGTATGTTCTCTTTATCTTATGTGTATACTGTATGTTCTCTGTATCTTATGTGTATACTGTATGTTCTCTTTATCTTATGTGTATACTGTCTGTTCTCTTTATCTTATGTGTATACTGTATGTTCTCTGTATCTTATGTGTATATTGTATGTTCTCTGTATCTTATGTGTATACTGTATGTTCTCTTTATCTTATGTGTATACTGTATGTTCTCTGTATCTTATGTGTATATTGTATGTTCTCTGTATCTTATGTGTATACTGTATGTTCTCTGTATCTTATGTGTATACTGTATACTATGTATATTAGATGGAGGCTTACCCCAGGCGGGTTTAAATTCAGTGATTGTTGATTTTTCAACTACCTCTGCTGGAAGTTTGTTCCAAGCATCTACTACTCTTTCTGTAACATAATATTTTCTAACATTGCTCCTGATCTTCCCCCCGACTAGCTTCAGGTTGTGCCCCTTGTTCTATCATTAAGTTTCTTCTTAAAAACACTTCCCTCCTGAACCTTATTCCCTCCTGTCACATATATAAAGGTCTCCATCATGTCCCCCCTCTCCCTTCTTTCCTCCAGACTGTACAAATTAAGTTCTTTAAGTCACTCCTGATAAGTTTAAGTCCTTCCACCATTTTTGTTGCCGGCCTTTGGACACGTTCTATTCGAATAATGTCTTTTTGCAGGTGAGGTCTCCAGAACTGCACACAGTATTCTAGCTGTGGCCTCACCGGGGTTCTATACAGCGGCATCACAACCTCCCTCTTCCTACTGGTGATGCCTCGAGCTATGCAGCCGAGCATCCTGCTTGCTTTTCCCACTGCCTGGCTGCACTGTCCACTCATCTTGCAGCTATCAGTAATCAGTATCCCTAAATCTCTCTCCTCCGAGGTCCTGGATAACACAGTGCTGCCCATACGGTGCTCAGAGCAGGGATTCCTTCTACCCAAGTGCAGGATTTTACATTTAGAGATACCAGAAGGTTGAAAACTGATATGCTACTGGAAACCTGCTTTTTACTCCCTAATGTTGCAGCCAGTTACTCTATAGCAGCGGTACTGAACTGGCGGGCCGGGGTCCGAATGTGGACCTCAATGCCAGATTTCTGGACCCTATCCTGACAGCCCTGCATTTAACAAATGAACAGAGCAAAACTATTTGAGACAAAGACACATAAAGTGATAAGGAGAGTCACCCCTGCTGGACCAGATTGATAATCTCACCCACGCGTTCCGTGGCCACCTACACTACTTTCTCAAGTTGCTAAACCTAATGTTGCAGCCAGTTACTCTATAGCAGCAGTACTCAACTGGCAGGCTGGGGTCCGAATGCGGACCTCAAGGCCAGATTTCTGGACCCCTGCCCTGACAGCCCTGCACTCAGTTTCTTCTGTGTTGCCGTGCTCAGCACTGCCCCCTTTACTTGATTGGCGATGTAGTGCTTAGTCTCTCTGCCAGCATTGCAACATGAAGTACTACACGAGCAGGAAGTGGCATTGCAAGCTACACACAAACGTTGTTTCGCTCTCTCTCTTTGCTCCATCCATCCCTGTCCCACTATCTCGTCCCCCAGCTCAGCCCCATCCATCCCTGTCCTGCCATCTCTTCCCCATCCATCTCCATCCCCCCAGCTCAGCCCCATCCATCCCTGTCCTGCCATCTCTTCCCCATCCATCTCCGTCCTCCCAGCTCAGCCCCATCCATCCCTGTCCTGCCATCTCTTCCCCATCCATCTCCGTCCTCCCAGCTCAGCCCCATCCATTTCTGTCCCCCCAGCTTTACCCCATCAATCCCATCCATTCCTGTCCCCCCAGCTCTTCCCCATCCATTCCTGCCCCCCCCCCCCAAATCTGCCCCATCCATCCCAGCCATTTTTTGGTTTTGCCTCAGGAATATGGCCCCCCATCCCCACCCCAGTGCCTGGATTTCTAACTATCCACCCCTTGCTACAGCCCCCTGCCCGGACCTTCTCCTCTCACTGGCTGCCTGTATATGGACCATTACAAGAGGTGGTTGAGTGCCCCTGCTCTATAGGTTTCTTTTAAGCAGCCCACCTCTTGCTCTCCGGAGACCTGATCCACCTCAGCACTGGTTCTTTCCACAGGGCTTTGCTGTCCTAAGTTGGGCTCAGGCTTCTTGGATCTCTTGTGTGTTCCATCCTCCAGTCACAAGGAATCAGGCTCTCTTGCTCATTGGTGGTGCTGAGGCACATGGCCTGTCAGTCATAGGGGGTCATGCTAATGATTTGGTGAAGCAAGGTGTATTTTGGGTGTGCTTTGCAGTATGAATTGCAGCCTATCTCTAAATGAGTTTTTTAAATCTTTTCCAGACAATAAAAAACATTTCTTCCAGTTTTTCCCCCAAAAAATTACTAGCACTTTTTTTTTACAAATGAGGTTCATCATTTCGCAATGAGGTAAACATATTTTAAAAGTTTGGAAATAATAGTGCCTTATGGGTAAACTGACCTGGGAGTCGATTCAGCACTAGGTGAGAAGACTCACTCTGTTTTTTGGAGAGAAAACTGACTTTCGCATTCATTGTCTATCTTGGGGCTGATTCAACACCAGGTGAAGATTTACATCCGGTTGTTGAATCAGCCCCAAGGTAGACAATGATAGTGAATGTAAGTTTTCTCTCCTTAAAAAGGAATGAGTTTTCTCACCTGGCTCTGAATTGCGGCCCAGATGCCCCACTTTCGGTGGGACAGTCCCACTTTGAGGCTTATAGAAAAAATATATGATGTAAGTGAAGCGCTCTGTATGAGTCTTAGAGCCGCGACCTGACCTGGTGTCTAACCTGTATAGGTAAGTATAGAAAGTAGAGAAAAGGGTTAAGGGCAGCACAAGAGAACACTCTTATGCTATCAGAAACTCCTTGTCACAGGCGCGCTCTTGTTTGGTAGCTGAAGGAAGTTACAACAATATGACTGGTGTATTCCCATGTGCCCTCAATGCTTGACAAATACTTTAGGCTGCAACTGGCAGGCTGATTCATCACTAACGCCAGGTAGCGACAGATGAGCGTCTGTAGCAGGCATTTCAGAGCGCCCGCTAGTAGTCGCTGTGCTCGGCCGTGGGTCGCTAGTTCATAGCGACTCATTCGATGTGTAGCAATGATGAATACATTGTGAGGAGTCACTATTTGACCAGTACAGCGCTGTATGGGAGCGCATGTTAACGACTGGTTAGTGCGACCGACTCACAACATATTCATAAAAAAAACAGCCTTCTCTGAAGCCCAGAGCGCCGGAGGCTGTTTGATTAAAGTCTGTTTTTTAGCATGTATCCACCAGTAACAAAGCGAAAACATAGGGAATTACATTGTTATTACATTGTAACATGAACAGATTAATGCCAGACCTGTAATGTAAATTCTGCATAAATATATAAAACATGAAAAATATTTGCAATAATGGCTTTTTCTATGCCAGAAGAGGTCACAACATTAGCCTCGATTCAGAGACACATTCATCCGGACTTCCGTAGCTGTCTGTGAAAGTTTTAGTGGTTGTGTTTTTTTTGCATATTTTCGTTCATTTTTCATTCGTACGAATGTTCGGGAATGCGCTTTCGATGAACGGAAGCAAATCGGATCATTTCCGTTACTTCGGATCATTTTCCAAACAAAATCTGATATTTTTCGTTCGTTCAGATAACTTCCGTTGCTGGGATGGGTTTCTGTCTGATTCAGAGAGCTGATTTCCGACGGATCACCACCCTATAAATCCGTTTAATTTCCGATCCACTTACGGGACCTTTGAGGGCTCGGATTGCTATTGTTGAACATGTTTTGCGGCTATGTGGAGGAGTCGGCGCGCCTTTAGCACCAAGGCATTGCATGTATCAGCATGGCCGAGGCCATAAATTGTATAGCAATGCATACCTGAATCAATACATTTCATGTATGCCTTATAGAAGCATTTTAATGCTGACCTTAATTAGTCCTTAGCATGTAAACATTTATTTTCCCACACATCCATATAATTGCTATATTTTTTTAGACTTATGTCCTTTGTGAATTATATTTGGATTGTTGAACTTGAATCTTAATTTGTTGTAGGAGTTATTGTTTTAGTCGGTTACCTTTGCTTTGTGTAATTATTTTATATTTGGTTGCAGGAACCGCCAGATGTGCCACTCACACAACATAAAAGCAGTGTTTGGTCCAGCTATGCGATTCCTCAGTGTTCTTGCAGGGCATCCAGGGTCGTCCCATGAAGCTTATATATTGCAGAGCTCCGGCTTATTTCGTCAGTTTGAGTCAGGAGAATTATCTGGTGGATGGCTCCTGGGTAAGTTTGCTCACATTCCATCAATCCATTTTCACTGTATGGCAATGAATATAGTTGATGACTCATGTCTTAACCTATGGCTGTTTTTAGCCCTTGATGACATGTTAAACAATATTGTAGCTTAGAATGTGTATTTTATGTTAGTATTTTTAAATTCTTTCAGCGGATTCTGGATATCCACTCCTGCCCTTGCTCCTGATGCCCGTTCTTTGCCTGCAGAATGCGGGCCAGGGGTTCTCTAATCGGTGTTTGGACCATACGGGGGGGGGGGGGCACTGCAGTATGACCCCAATAAGGTTATACCAATATTTTAATTTACGTTTTTTAACAGGGACCACACGTACCAGAGGGTCCTTCAGTTGGTGGGCGAGATGCAGGAGCTGCACAAGTCGTTGGGGACCACAGATGAAGAATAATGTTCAGTGGCCTGCCATTGCTATGTATTTTGTTTTTTATAGTTGTAAAAATTTGATTATTTTATGATGGAATAAAAAAAAAAAAATGTTACATTGTCATTTCATTTACAAAATACATTAACACAAAACTAATGGGCCCAGAAATATTTAAAGATGAATATTCACATGACCGAGAAGTGATTTGGGTACGTTTTAGGGGGCTAAAATGGAAGAAGAACCTAACCGCGAAGTGGTTTGGGTGAGCTTTAAGGGTCCAAAAGGGAAGATGGAGGATAGTGCTAAGTGGTTTGGGTGAGCTTTAAGGGCCCAAAAGGGAAGATGAAGGATAGTGCTAAGTGATTTAGCTAAACATTGTAGTAGAAGTGAGGGTGGCAAATATGTAGGCGAGCACTTTAATGAGTTAAGTTTGTAGTGCGCAGGCGCAAGATCGTGAGGATTTTGACGAAAAAGAAACAGAATCTATCGGGAAACGTAAAGGATTCGTGGGAGGAGACGATGGGAAAAGGGCAAAAACAAAAGCCTACGTTGTAACCAGAGAAAATGAAACTGAAAAGTCACGATGGAAAATGACATCTTCGTATTCGTAATCTGCCGTACGAACGGATGGAAACTTTACAGAAGGTTTGCAATGCATGCATAAAATCGCTCGCACACTCATACGAGAGCGGGAAAATCTCTGAATCGAGCCTATTATTTGAGATTTAAAAAAAAAAAAAGAAAAAAACCCTGTTTAAAAAGAAATAAAAGAACGTCCATTGAAATGTATGGAAGAGCGACAGGTAGCGAGAGGTAATACCAGCAAGGCTGAACGCCGGTGCTGTTCGCTGAGGCTGGGATTATGATGAATCGGATGCTACATGGCGTTATCCAAGTCGCTCAACAGATTCTGCTTGATAAATGTGTAATTGCGTGCCGTGTCCGGCGTTCACCTGTCGCTACCTGTCATTTACAAGGCACTACCTGACGTTATCCCTTCATGAATTAGGGCCTTAGTAAATTACAAGGTTGCAGTCATATGTTATCCAGCTTTATATTATATATATGGTATATATAGCTTATCTCTTGTTATAGCACTGTGTAAATGCAATAATGATTAAAAACTACTGTGTGAGGTTATCACCGGATCTTCAATATGTGTCAACAGATCCTTATCCGTCTGATGTCACTTTGTTGCTTAGTAATTGCAGGCCAATATGCAAATGGATGGCATAAAATTTCACACTTTTTATTTCAATTCACATACCATTATTCAGATAAAATCCACACTGGCGCCCGCACGGTGCAGGAAGTGTAGTTATTACGGGTGCTATAAATCTGCTTATAAGTCCTTAGGCTATAAAAAAAACAAGTCCAAGTCTCTGCTGCGATAGTAAGAGTTAGGTCCGACACGCGTTTCGTCTACCGGGACGTTCTTAAGAGCTTACTTTGAAGTTTACTGTCTCTCCTAAACCTCTGGAAACATCTAAATGTCTTACTTTTCTGACATGGGGAAGACTGTCCCACCAAATGCAGAATGATGGATGTCTGGGTGGTTTACAACTGCTCTGACTCTTTGGATGAATGGTGGTAGTGGAATATATGGACTTCTGAGTATTGGCTCAATCACTAACATCTTTTAGGGACCAAAATGTGATTAAAGGAGCACTATCGCGAAAAATGTCCCAATGATAAAAATCCATATAACTATGTAGGATGGCAGGAGGAGGGGTCACTTATACACCCGACATCAAGAAATATTCAGCCAGGCTTGTTTTTCTTTCTTTTAATGGAAAGAAAATGACATCTGGGATGATAGACTCTCTCCCATGACAGACTAAACCTGCCACCCCTGGATTTTATTCCTACCATGAAAGAATAAATCACAAGCTTGGCGGGAGTATATGTATTTTTGATATTATCGATAGTATCGATATAGCTCCTTTAGGCCACATTCTAAACCACACCCCTATCACTCCCATCACCCACAAATTGTCCCACTTTGAGGACCCCCCAAAAATGGTCAGTTTACCTATGAGCTATGCAGGAAAACAAGCTTCTTTGTCATTTTATACATAAAAACCAAAGCAACAGGCACAATATAGCGTCCAGAAACTGGATAAATATTCTATTTGGCAGTCCAGGCAGGGCCGTATTCGGTGTTCATGGTGCCCTAGGCACTTTAAGTGCTTGCTCCCCCTTTTTTTAAGTTAGGTCACGGTCCATTTAAAAAAAAGTGTGTAGGGGGAAAGGGTGCAATGGTCTAGATGCAGAGAATGTGTGTGGAGGAGGGCAGAAAGGGGGGAATGCAGAGAAGCAGACAAGCATGTTCCATCTTTTACTGCATTCTGACATACAGGAGTCACATGACCACACTATCGGAGGGGAGATGCTCTGGTCTGTGCTCAACCCATTGCCCCCCCCCTTCACACAAATGCACTCGGCATTCTTCTGTGGCTGGGGGGTGTTTGTTAGAAGGCATTAATGTTCTGGCTATATGATTTTTAATTTCTTTTCTTTACTACAGTAGTAAGGGCGGTGTCCTTCCCCCCTTCCAGGTTGCCACCCTAGGCACGTGCCTAGGGTTGCCTAATGATAAATACAGCCCTGAGTCCAGGCTAACCTCACCTCTTTTCCCCCACACCTTCATTTCGGAGAGGTCTGATGATCTTATATTCGTTCGTTCCCAAGATTGAGTCCCACATGGGGATTCCTTGGGCCCTCGCTCACTTATTTTTAAGATCCGCCCCCATGACTGCGCCATTCACTGCAACAGAAGGGGCGTGCCACGTCCTGCCTTGGCCTGCTTTTACTGCTCTGGGGTGAGCATATGACTTTGATACATATTATTCCTGCGAAAGGGAGACGGGGTAGCCAATGAACATAAGGCCTCTGATCAATGTATGCAATACAAAGCATATTAAACAAGTCCGGATTTATAGAGGGTTAATTCAGCACTCTATTTTTTTTACTTATGTTTACATAGTAAAGAGAATAAAGAGTGAACACTTTTTTCTCATGAGCTTTTGCCTTGGTGCAATTCAGCATCATATTCAGCTATGCAAAAGTGAGTAAAAATGAGTAAAAATAGTGCTGAATCAACCTTTCTGTGTTAACTCTTTTAGTGCCAGCTACGCGAGTCTCACGTAGCTGAATTTAAACCCCCACAGATAAAAAAGTACAAAAGTAAAAAACTCACCTGACCCCTCGTTGGATCGGGCCGGGTCTTCTCTTCACCCAGGGGGCATCCGATCCCCCCCGGGGCTCTTCTCGCTTCAGGAGCACCTGGGGCGCCCCCCCGCTTCGGTTAACTGTAAAAAAAAAAAAAGACATTTACTCACCTGCGGCTGCGATGCCTCCCCCGGGCTCTTCCGTGGTGAGGAAAGGGCTAGAAATCGCTCTCTCGCTCACTTCCTGGTTCGCTGCTGTTAGCCCTTGGGGGCGGGGCCAGGTGACATCACAGTGACGTCATCTGACAGCCGCCTTCTCTGCCCCTCACCCGACCATGATCAGTCTTGCTAGGTGCTTGGAGGCGAGAGGTTGGGAGGAGGAGAGGGCTGTGATCCCTCTCCCCCCCAGCCCCCCTCCACCAAGCACCCAGCAGCTGTCATCGGAGATCGCCGGGAGACAGCAGAGGATCGGAGGTAAGTAAAGAAAAAAAAAAATAAATGTAATTTTTTTATTATGTGTCTGTGTCTTTATTTTTACACTTAACCCTTTGTGAACTGGTAAGGGATCCATGAGATCCCTATACCAGTTCACAAGTCTGGGGGCTGGCAAGTCACCTGCAGCTAGTGGGTGACTTGCCATTAACCCCCGGCACCCCAATTACCTGCCTTCCCAAAGCCCGGGGGGGGGAAGAAGAGCCCGGCCCACACAGGGTATGTGGGCTTGTAGGCTGCAGGGTGGGGGGCCACAAAAGCTGGCCCCTGCACCCTGTTCCTACAAGCCCCCATAGCTAGTCCCGGGTTGGTTATGATGGGTAGGGGGGACCCTACGTCATTTTTTGGGGGATTGTTAGGGTTAGCCTAACCATAACCCTTAAAATTCCCCAAAAAATGGGGTCCCCCCCCCACAGTGCCCAGGGATGGATGGGAGGTAAGTATAAAAAAAAATATATATATATATATATTTTTTTTTCTCCATGTGTCTGTGTGGTTTTTTACACTTAATCCCTTGTGAACTGGTAAGGGATCCATAAGACCCCTATACCAATTCACAAGGCTGGGGGCTGGCAAGTCACCTGCGGCTAGCGGGTGACTTGCCATTAACCCCCGGCACCCCCAATTACCTGCCTCCCCAAAGCCCAGGGGGGGGGGCAGAATAGCCCGGCCCATGGAGCTTGTAGCCAGCAGGGAGGGGAGCCACCAAAACTGGCCCCTTCGCCCTGTTCCTACAAGCTCCCATAACTGGTCCCGGGCTGGTTATGATGGGTAAGGCGGACCCCACGTCATATTTTTTTTGTTTTTTTAGGGGCTTTTAACCCTTAAAATTAAAAAAAATGGGGTCTCCCCCCCCTTCCCGGGAGAGGGTACCCTATGTCATTTTTTTTTAATTAACCCCTTATGTTTATAGTGTGGATAGTAGTTGTATTTTATTTGTAAATGTTTGTAAAGGGTTGTTTTGGTTGAAAAATTGCAAGGTGCGCACTTTGTCTGCAGAGCAGAAATTTTCAAGTAAAATTACCGTTATGCGCATGCTTTACTTTGGGGTGTTTGGCAACTCTTCCCTTGACAGTAGCTATGCATGTTGGGTATTGTTCAGTTCGGGGGGGCGTTGCTTTTTCAGATTTTACTACATTTACTAAATGTGGTTTGATTCTTCCTTTTTATTCTTTTTTAGGGAAACTCTGTGCAACCAAAGAATTGATTGAGGGATTACTTCCAGAAAACTATGCCCACATAAACAAGCCTGGTACGCCTAGAAAGCTTGAGGTTTGTACTTCCAGAATTTATAGTTTGTGGGGGGTATTTCAAATGTAAAGGGTTTTATTTCTGGAAAAACTGCAAGGTGCGCATAGCGCATATCACAGTTGTATTTTATCTGAAAATCTCCTAAAGCGCTGTTTCAGTTTGGGGGAGTCTCCTGGGTAGGAAAGGGTGTCTACCTATACATATGTGGTACTGCCGTAACCGGGAGAAATTGGGGTTTCACACGCAATAAAATTTTATTGACAAACTTACATTTTTTATTACAAAAAAACACTACAAATAGCAAAAGTATTGAGAATCCACTAAAAAAGGCAATACAAGACATTTCATGTTGAAGCCCAGACTCTGCTGAAAAAAAAAAATATTATTTTCCTGGAAAATCCTTTGGAAATTCCTTCAAAAATCAAGGTTTAACATGTGTAACGCAAAATAGTGAAACGTAGTCTGGCACTTAAAGGGTTAAAGCAGACCTTCAACATCATTTAATGTAAAGCCCAAAACCTTAAAAAACTATTCCCCAGCATCTAAAATTAATATATTTAATGTTTTTAATCACTTACTTTTTATTCTCTCCCCTACTGGCCTGCAACTCTGTTCAGCAATCTAGGATACGGGCGACGCCATCTTGGTTCAGTAGCATCACATACTGAGGAGAGGGGTCAAAAGTGCAGGGGGGGGCGGGGCTATAGCTGTTTTTTGCACAGACAGAGCAGAGCTGGGGTAAGCAATGCCACAATGCAGAGCAGCAAAGAAGACGAGAAGAAGAAGAGAAGCAGCCTGAGGCTCCATGAGCCGCCATCTTGGATGTTTAAAGGCTCATAAAATGCAGTAGATGCAGGTAGGATGATTTTTATTGTGGGCAATCTGTATGTACAGGGTGGGGGAGAAACATACAAGATAGACTCTTATACAGGGTGACGGCCCGGTTTAAGTAAAGAAAAGCCACAGAAGCACATACAATGTGTAGCAATTATTCTATGCAGAAAATACATCTACAAAGCAACAAATATGCTCAGCTGCACAAACAGGCAGGGAATAAACATGCCACTATTCAAGGTATATCATGCCTATATGAGGTCTCGTGGCTCAGGTTCTGGGTATAGTGTTCTGTCTCATCTAGGCATTATGATGTTGTGTAACTGTGGGGCACTCACCCTGCTAGAGAGAAGCGCGAGATGTGGCCGCGGCCCGCGCATGCGCCGTTGGACCGGGATTCAGGTGGGGTTTTGGATGCCCCGCAGGGAGGGAATGGATCGGCCTGGGAATCCCGGGCCGATCCGGCTGGGTGTTGGTCCACTTTAAATAACCCCCATTGTGTC
Organism: Gastrophryne carolinensis; assembly: GCA_027917425.1. Taxonomy (NCBI): domain Eukaryota; kingdom Metazoa; phylum Chordata; class Amphibia; order Anura; family Microhylidae; genus Gastrophryne; species Gastrophryne carolinensis. The sequence goes on from CM051243.1 coordinate 174,112,382, forward strand.
TGACAACATGGTGGCAAACTTTAGTCGCATGAATGGTAGGGCTGTATTTGGTGTTCATTCTGCACAAGGCACTTCTAGTGTTTGCCCCCCCTTATCTGCCCTAGGCACTTCTAGTACCATACTGAGTCAGGTCATGGTCAGTGAGTATAAATAACAGCCTTGGCTTTTTCCCTTAAAGTGGACCAACACCCAGGATTTTGACTATCCTGGGTTTTGGTCCACTTTGGTTGGGGCCCTGCTGTGTGAAACCCCCCAGAAAGCCCCGAAAACTCACCTCACCCCGCTCCCACGTGACCGCTGCATCCAATCCCCGCCGACGGACAAGCGAGAGGCAGCGACGGACAAGCAGAGCGCGTCCGCCGCCGCCTCCCGCGTGTCCCTCTTACAGGGAGCGCACCCGCGCCGGCCATTCACAAACGGGAATAGAGGGACGCACGGGAGGCGGCGGCAGCGGACGCACATGCCCCGCTGGAACGGGGAGAAGGTAGGATTGTGGGCTTCCTGGGGGGTTTCACCCGGCGAGACATCCCGATTTCGGATGCCCTGCGGGGAGGGATCTGATCGGCCCGGGAATCTTATAGATTCCCAGGCCGATCCCCCCTGGGTGTTGGTCCACTTTAATACACAGGTTCCTCCAGCACCTAACATTATTATGCAACATATGTGCAACTAGCACTTGAAAAAAAATGCTCCCTAAGTCTAAGTTCTAGAAAAATAGGTTCAGCGAGGGCTGCAGACTGTGTTTAAACCGGGCCTTCAGCGTGATTTAATGAAAAGCCCAAACTCTTAAAAAACGGTTCCCCAGCATCTAAAATTAATATATTTTACGTTTTTAGTCACTAACTTATTATTCTTTCCCCCACTGGGCTGCAACTCTGTTCAGGAATTTAGGATACGGGCGCCGCCATCTTGACTCAGAAGCATCACACTTAATGAGGAGAGGAGAGTGGGATAAGGTACAGGGGGGCGGGTTATAGCTGTGCTTTGCTCAGACAGAGCAGAGCTGGGGTCAGGTAAAGGTCAGCAGTCCCAGAATGCAGAGCAGCACAGTCAGGAGGCACTTCCTGTTTGCAGGCTGCCTGATAAGATGGCGGCTTCCATAAGCCGCCATCTTGGATGTTTAAAGGCTCATAAAATGCAGTAGATGCAGGTAGGATGATTTTTAATGTGGACAATCTGTATGTACAGGGTGTGAGAAACATATAAGATAGGCTCTTATTCAGAGTGAAGGTCCACTTTAACCTCTCGCTCCCTCTCCCCCTTCACACACACACAGTTTGTATCTTTCTTTTGCTGAATGCTTGTAAGAGGGCATTAACGAAGACCAGCTATGGGCCTTATTCATGAAGGAATAGCGCCAGGTAGTGCCTGGTAAGCGGCAGGTGAACGCCGGACATGGCACGCAATTCCTCATTTATAAAGCCGAATCTGGTGAGTGACCGGAACAACGCCATGTAGCGTCCGATTCATCATTATCCCAGGCTCAGCGTAAAGCGCCGGCGTTCAGCCTTGCAGAGCGCCACGTCTTACCTCTCACTACCTGTCGCTCTCCCATACATTTCTATGGACGATCCTTAAATCCCTTTCCTGATCCCAATTTTTTTTTTTCTTAAAAAAATCTCAAAACTTCTGACATGTATCCTGGACTAGAAAATTACATTTTTAAAAACTTTTTGGATTAATAATATTTTTATGCAGAATTGTCCTCCTTACATGTCTGGTATTAAAGTGTTCATGTTACAATGTTATAACAATGTAATTCCATATGTTTTCACTTTCTTACTAGTTGATACATGTTCAAAAACAGACTTTATTCACACAGCCTCTGGCGCTATGGGCTACAACTGCATGATTTTGAGCGCCAGCAATGTTTGAGGCTGTTTTTTTGATGAATGTGGTGTGAGTCAGTCGCACTGAGCTGGCGTTCTGGTTCAGTCCCCTACAACGTAGTACTGCGACTCTCACATCATATTCATCAATGCCAGACAGCGACTGAGGCGCTCTGAAACAATGATCTATGGGCAAGCACAGCGACTACTAGCGGTCACTCTGAAATCCGCTCTACAGACGCTCATCTGTCGCTACCTGGCGTTAGTAATGAATCAGCCTGCCCGTTTTTGGCCGGCCCTGGAGTCTAGAAGTCTCTAGAGATGGCCAAATAAGAGGCCGATTCATTAATAGCGGCAGGTAGCGACAGTTGAGCGACTGTAGCGGCATTTTCAGAGTGCCCACAAGTAGTCGCTGTGCTTGGCCGTTGTTCGGTAGTTGATAGCGACTCAGTCGGTTTGCCGTAATGTTGAATATTGGGTGAGGAGTCGCTATTTGACAGGTTCCGCACTGTATGGGAGCGCATGATAGCGACTGGCCCTAGCGACCGGCTCCCACAATATTCATTAAAAAATCACGCTCAAAAAATTCTCGCGCTGTGAAATGCATGTTTAAACCCCAGAGCGCTGGCGGCGATGGGTTAAAAGTAGTTTTTTAACCCCAAAACAACCATATTTTTGGAAACTAAAAAAAACAAGTTTTTTAAATAATTTAGTAATATGAATACATTAATATCAGACCTGTAATATCAATTCTGCACAATGTATTTATTTATTTTTCCCTTAAAAAAATTATCTAAAATGGCAGAAGTGGTCACAGAATTTTTCACATTTAAAAAAAAAAAAAACAATTAATAACAATTATTAATATTTAAAGATTGTTCCATTGAAATGCATTGGAGAGCGCCAGGTAGCGAGAGGTCATACCTGTCGCTGTTCAAGGTCGGACGCTGGCGCTGTGGGCTGAGGCTGGAATAATGATGAATGAGTCGCTATATGGCGCTATCTCAGTCGCTAAGCAGGATCGGCTTGATAAATGTGTGATTGTGGTGGGGAGCCGGCGTTCTCGTGGCGGGGCCCGTCATTACCGGCCGCTCACCAGTCGCTACCTGTCGCTATTCTTTCATAAATAAGGGCCTAAGTATCCCCTGGCGGATCCCGATTTGGGAACTGCAGGATCGTCCCACAAACACTCCCTTTTATGTCAATCTCTCGTTGCGTTTGTGGGCCACATCTCTGGCATCAGATAAGCTGGGGGAGGAAGGGCGCCACAGAATTATAGGAAGGCCGGGTATGCCACCACTCCCATTTCACTATGCTGGCATTTCAAACAGAGCTGTAAGCTGTTCAATAATATGCATGGCATTTATCACTGATTGGACCAGAGCCCGTACTTGTACTGAATACTGAATACTGAATACTTTATTGACTGCCAAGTAAGTACAGAATACATACAAGGAATGCTTTTTGGCAGGAGATTCACCATTAGAGCTATAAACAATAGACATAAAATACAATACCTATAATACATACCGTATAATACATAGTAGTAACACAGTAACATAGTAGTGACAGGTAAAAGTTCAGTGCAGGTTATTCAGTGCATGTTATTCAGTGCGGGTTATTCATTGCCTTAACAGCCAAAGGAAAAAAACTATTTTTGTACCTCGAGGTTCTAGTTGAAAGAGCCAGGTACCTGCGGCCAGAGGGTAAGAGTCTGAAGAAAGACTCTTGTGCCATGGGACCAGTAGAAATGATATGGCAATGGTATGGGACAATCAAAATTGGGAGGCCAAAGCTCCGAATGGTGAAAATCCCATATTTTGGCAAGCCTTGGCAACTTGCCTTTTTTCATTTTACACTATAGTCCTATCAGGACAATCTGCTGTGCCCCCTGCTGGTGGCTGCCCTAGGGTTGCCTAATGGGGAATATGGTCCTGATGGAGTGTAAAAAGGAGCTTGAGGTCAGTAACCAACAGGGGCAGGCTGATTCATTACTAACGCCAGGTAGCGACCGATGAGAGTCTGTAGAGCGGATTTCAGAGCGTCCGCTAGTAGTCGCTGTGCTCGGCCATGGATCATTGTTTCACAGCGCCTCAGTCACTGTCCGGCATTGATGAATATGATATGTGAGTCGCTATACTACGCTGTATGTGAGCGAACCGTAACGCCAGCTCAGTGCGACTGACTCCACATTCATCAAAAAAACAGCCACAAACATAGCTGGCGCTTTAAAATGTAATTGTAGCCCATAGCGCCAGAGGCTGTGTGATTAAAGGCTGTTTTTGAGAACATAAAAGGGACACTCTGGTATGTCCCATACATGCATCAGGAATAATCTGCACTCACCCTAAATAATTGGTGCAAACCAGTATGTAAAAAATGTTATGCTAATTTATTAGATTCAACAATGGAACAACAGAGAACCCAAATGGGCATTACACAATTAAAAAACATATACAAGACAATATAAAAAGGGAAGGTGGGGGGAGCTTAGGCAAGGCAATGCTGGGTAATCAATTTGTCACAATTTATATATATTAGGAGGCCGATTCATCAATAGCGCCAGGTAGCGACAGATGAGCGACTGTAGCGTGATTTTTTCAGCGCCAGCCAGTATTCGCTGTGCTTGGCCGGCATTAGCTTGATGACAGCGACTCAGTCGGTGTGCGGTAATGTTGAATACGGGCTTAGGGGTCGCTGTTTCACAGGTCCAGCGTTGTATGTGAGCGCCTGACAACGAATGGCCAGAGCGAACGGCTAGCTTCATATTCATCAAAAAATCACGCTCCGAATGTGCTGTCGCTGTCCATTCCTTGTTTAAACCCCAGAGCGCTGGCGGCGATCTGTATTAACTAGTTTTTAACCCCTAAACAACCATATTTTTTGAATGTAACATTATACATGTTTTTAGAATCATTTTGTAATATGAATACATTAATCTCAGACCTGTTAGATCAATTCTGCACATATTTTTTTTTTTTTTTTTTTGACTTAAAAATAAATCCTAACATTGCAGAAGTGTTCTCCGATTTTTTGACATTAAAAAAAAAAAAAAAAAAATTATTACCAATTAATTATGAATAATTATAGATTGCTCCATTGAAATGCATTGGACATCGCCAGGGAGTGACAGCTCATACCTGGCGCTGTCAGGGAATTTGCAGCGGCGCTGTTCGGTCCAGGCGGCTTCATGATGAATGCCGCGCTAGCCGCCGCTCTCGCCGGCGCTAGCCTCATTTTGCTTGATAAATGCGTCATTGTGACCGCCGCCGGGCGTACTTGAGTCGGTAGTCGCCGTTAGCTGCCGCTACCTGGCGCTCGTCAGACACTACCTGGCGCTATCGCTTGATGAATAAGGGCCTTAGTTACATGCCAAACAATAAAAAAGGCATGGCATTATATACTGTTATCACCAAGCCAGTAAGTATAAATTAAACCAAATGTAAACCAAAGTGTGCTAAAAGGTGTGTGACCAAAAAAATAGTGGAAAACAGAAACAAAATTGTGTGCAAGGAGAATGCAACAGTGTGCTGGATATATAAGACCAAGTGCCAGAAAAAAGTACCCAGAAATAGCTGTGAAAAGTAGATAGGGTATATGGTGTAACTGAATACTGACTGGCTGGTGAACGGCACAATACAATTGAATGCAGTATAACAAAGGGCCTTATTTATCTAGCGCCAGGTAGTGTCTGACGAGCGCCAGGTACCGCCAGCTATCGGCGGCTACCGACTCAAGTACGCCCGGCGGCGGTCACAATGACGCATTTATCAAGCAAAATGAGGCTAGCGCCGGCGAGAGCGACGGCTAGCGCGGCATTCATCATGAAGCCGCCTGGACCGAACAGCGCCGCTGCAAATTCCTTCACAGCGCCAGGTATGAGCTGTCGCTCCCTGGCGATGTCCAATGCATTTCAATGGAGCAATCTATAATTAATCATAATTAATTGGTATTAATTTTTTTTTTTTTTTTAATGTCAAAAATTCGTAGACCACTTCTGCAATGTTAGGATTTATTTTTAAGTAAAAAAAATGTTTAAAAAACATTTGTGCAGAATTGATCTAACAGGTCTGATATTAATGTATTCATATTACAAAATGATTCTAAAAACATGTATAATGTTACAATCAAAAAATATGGTTGTTTAGGGGTTAAAAACTAGTTAACACCCATCGCCGCCAGCGCTCTGGGGTTTAAACAAGGAATGGACAGCGACAGCAAATTCGGAGCGTGATTTGTTAATGAATATGAAGCTAGCCGTTCGCTCTGGCCATTCGTTGTCAGGCGCTCACATATACAACGCTGAACCTGTGAAACAGCGACCCCTAAGCCCGTATTCAACATTACCGCACACCGACTGAGTCGCTGTCATCAAGCAAACGCCGGCCAAGCACAGCGAATACTGGCTGGCGCTGAAAAAAATCACACTACAGTCGCTCATCTGGCGCTACCTGGCGCTATTAATGAATCGGCCTCCCCGTATGAAGTGATGAGTACGTCACCGTAATGTGTCAATGCCTCCCGATCCCCCCCACACCAAGATCAAACAACCGCCGACGCGCTGCGTGGATACGCCACTTCACCTGGACGGGACATTTGCTGTCTGTAAATTGCCTCTCTTTATCCGTACAGGCGCGCTCACGCGTGCCCGACGTCATATCCGCTCCAACACATATCCCCCACCTGGTGGGCTGTTTTTGAACATGTATCCACTAGTAACAAAGCGATAACATATAGAATTACATTTTTATCACATTGTAACATGAACACTTTAATACCAGACATGTAAGGACAATTCTGCATAAAAATATTATTAATCCAAAAAGTTTTCAAAAATGTCATTTTCTTGCCCAGGATACATGTCGGAAGGTTTGTGTTTTTTTTTTTTAGGGAAGAAAAAAATATTTGGATCAGGAAAGGGATTTAAGGATCATCCATAGAAATGTACGGGAGAGCCCCAGGTAGCGGCAGGTAAGACGCGGCGCTCTGCAAGGATGAACGCCGGCGCTGTACGCTGAGGCTGAGATAATGATGAATCGTACGCTACATGGCGTTGTTCTAGTCGCTCACCAGATTTGGCTTCATAAATGTGTAATTGCGTGCCGTCTCCGGCGTTCACCTGCCACTGTATAGGCACTACCTGGCGCTTCATGAATAAGGCCCTTAGTTGGGAGCAGGATTAAGGGGTATGACGTTGCTGGGATGGATCGGCTTCAGATTTCCTCCTATTGGAATACAAAACCAAGCACAGGCAAAAGGGGATCAGTACAAGGTCCTCCCTTTGTTGATTTTTTTTTGCTCCCAGTTTCTACCTTTGTTGAAACATAGGAATAACTGCTTTGTTCTTTGTCTTTTTCATTTAATAATCATTTTTTTAATTTCCATTCATTATAACATGCATAGACTGAGAAGGTGTAGAGCAGCGACGGGCACGCTGTGCAGGATAGATGGTGAATCTGTAGCATGTATATAGACGGGAGGTGAGTGCTGACATGTGTATGCCGTAGCACAGCTGGTGCACTCCTCTCCTGCATCACTGCTCCTCTCTCTCTCCCTCTGCCTTCTGGTGGCAGAAGCTGCAGGGCCCGCTGGGGGTAGATTGCAGGCACAGCATCCCACTGGCACCATAAGCTGGCAGAAGGGCAGCTGCCCATGAAGGGAGGGAGGGGGATGAGCAGAAGAAACCATCTTCTCTTCCTGGGGTCAGGTGTGTCTGTTGGTGTAAGTAGAGCATTCATGAATATTTAGTGTTTAACCCTTTATTGGCTACAGAATGATGTGGGTGGCTACTAGGGAGGGCGTTTAAGGTGAGCAGCAGACCTGGTGGTAGGAAGGCATGCCAGATACTAAGGGGCGCGATACTGGCTGCTATAATGGACAGTGAGGAAAGCAGCTGGTACATGCGTTACATGAAAGGATTCCGCTTTACTAGATAAAGTGGGGGCCTCTGCCTAGCCTTTGTTTTAGCTTGCCATTTTTTTTTTTCGCTTAGAAGCAAAGCTTTAGCTTCATAATTAAATTCTATTCGAGTTGTTTTAAAGGGAGCGCACCCGCGCCGGCCTTTCACAAACGGCGGGCGCGGGAGCGCGCCCTGCTAGAGGGACGCGCGGGAGGCGGCGGACGCGCATGCGCCGCTGGAACGTGGAAAAGGTGAGGATTGTGGGCTTCCTGGGGGGTTTCACCCCACGGGACATCCCGATTTCGGATGCCCCGCGGGGAGGGATCTGATCAGCGATCCCCCTGGGTGTTGGTCCACTTTAAAGCGGATCTTCAACATCATTTAATGAAAAGCCCAAACCCTTACAAAACTATTCCCCAGAATCTAAAATTATATTTAATGTTTTTAGTCACTTACTTTTTATTCTTTCCCCCGGCTGACCTGCAACTCTGTTCAGCACTCTAGGATACGGGCGCTGCCATCTTGTCTCAGTAGCATCACATACTGAGGAGAGGGATCAAAAGTACATGGGGGTGGGGTTTGCCCAAACAGATCAGAGCTGGGGTCAGGAAAAGGTCAGCAATCCCAGAATGCATAGCAGCACAGTCAGAAGACACTTCCTGTTTGTAGGCAGCCTGCACCTCCATGGGCCGCCATCTTGGATGTTTAAAGTCTCAGAAAATGCAGTAGATGCAGGTAGGATGATTTTTAATGTGAGCAATGTATATGTACAGTGTGGGGGAAACATATAAGATAGACTCTTATTTAGGGTGAAGGTCCGGTTTAATCACATTGTGGATTTGTACTGTCACAAACTTCTAAAGTGCCCATTTTGGTTTGGGCACTTGCTTTACAGACAGGGTCAAATGTATAATATATATTGCAGATGATATAATCTGCAATTATAGAAAAGATCCTGCAAAGATCAAAGTGAATAGTGAGAACACAGAATACAATAGAAGAGAGAGCCCTGCCCTGATTAGCTTACAGTCTAAATGATAGGGGTCGAGACATATGGGATCACAAGTGGTACAAACAATAAAGAGTTGTGGCCCCAGCAACCACAGAAAAATATCCCATAGGCACCAAGTCCCCAAAAAATCACATAACTATCTTCTCACAGAGGCCTTGATTCACTAAGAGTTGAAAAACATTCTCATGGTAGTAAAAAATTCAATCCATGAGAAAAAAGCCTGAGAATTTCAATGTTAGTGAATCGCCAGATAGGAAGACAATGAAAGTCAATGGCACTTTTTACTACAGGTAAAACAGGGTAAAAAGTTTAATACCTTTCCCAGGAGTAAAAAAGTGCCATTGACTTTCATTGTCTTTCTATCTGGTGATTCACTAACAGCGACATTCTCATGCTTTTTTCTTATGAATTGAATATTTTACTACCATGATTTTTTTATTCAACTCTTAGAGGCTGATTTATCATTAGCGCCAGGTAGCAACAGATGAGCGTCTGTAGCGGCATTTTCAGAGCGCCCGCTAGTAGTCTGAGTGCTCGGCCGTGGGTCGCTACTTTATAGAGACTCAGTCGCTGTTCAGTAATGTTGAATACATTGTGACAAGTCGCTATTTGATGAGTACAGCGCTGTATGGGAGCGCTTGTTAGCGACTGCTCATAGCGACCGACTCACACCATATTCAGCAAAAAAACAGCCTCACAAATCTTGTTTGAAGCCCAGAGCGCAGGAGGCGGTGTGTTTAAAGTGTGTTTTCAAGCATCTATCAACTAGTAACAAAGCGAAAACATATGGAATTATATTGTAGCAACATTGTAACATGAACACTTTAATGGCAGACCTGTAATGTCATTTCTGAGGAAATATATAAAAAATGAAAAAAATATGAAAAAACTGCTTTTTCAATGCCAGAAGAGGTCACAGAATTATTTGTGATTTTTTTGAAAAAAAAAAAAACAAAAACCCCTTTTAAAGAGAAGAAAAGGATCGTCCATTGAAATGTATGGGAGAGCGACAGGTAGCGAGAGGTCATACCTGGCGCTGTGCAAGGCTGAACGCTGGCGCTGTTCGCTGAGGCTGTGAAAATGATGAATCAGACGCTACATGGCGTTATCCCAGTCGCTAAACAGATTCTGCTTGATAAATGTGTCATTGCGTGCCGTGTCCGGCGTTCACCAGTCGCTACCTGTCGCTACCTATCATTAACCAGCCACTACCTGATGCTATCCCTTCTTAAATAAGGGCCTAAGATAGAAAGACTGCAGGAGAGAAAAGGTGAATATTTAACGCTTATATTAAGTAGTCCTTCCACATTCAGCAACATTAATGTCCCTGTCCTGGCTAAAACATACATTAATACTCTCCACCACAGCCTTTCCATCCTTGTGTGGTGGAATAAAACCTAAAACCCAGCTTTCCACCTTGACAGATAGCCACCCGGGTACCCGGGCAGTTTTATTCGGTCTAAGACAGAATGACTGCAAGGGAGAAAAGGTGAGTATTAATGTTTATATTGAGTAGCCTTTCATTATTTATTAAAATAATTATGTCCATTTATCTAGCCACCCTATCCAGCAACATCATATATACTGTATATATATAAAATTGCCCCTCTTTCTTTCCCACCCAGATAGATAGATAGATAGATAGATAGATAGATAGATGGATAGATAGATAGATAATTACCCCTCTCTTTTTTTCCCACCTTTTCCCCAACATTAAATCAATTAAAATAATACAAAATAAAAATTAGTAACGAAGTGGGTCAGGCAGGGGGTCCCATGAGGTATAGGGTCCTGTGCAATTGTTTAATGTCCTGACCCTGTTTAATGTCCCTGATGCTACACGACAATGGGATTTCTTTTGGCCTAAATAACGCATAAAATGTTCCTCTCAACCCAGCCACCCCAAATCTATGTTGTGTAAGGTTCTCCATATTGTCACCTGACAGGAGCATGACCACAGGTACTCATTGAACTGTGAGAGCAAGCGGAGGAGGGTTTCACACAGTGGAGCATTCCAATTCAGAATGCCCTATAAAGAGCTAGAGAGGGCTTTCCTCTTTAAACCCTTAAACTAGCCATGATACTTTAGCTAGTGTCACATTTGTGGAAAATTGATCCACTTAAACTAAATTTTATGAAACCCTTAAAGTGGACCAACACCCAGGATTTTGACTATCCTGAGTTTTCGTCCACTTCGGTGGGGCACCCCGATCGGGGGTGCCCCGCTGGGTGAAACCCCCAGAAAGCCCCGAAAACTCACCTCTCCCCGCTCCCACGTGACCGCTGCAGCTAATCCCTGCCGGCGGACAAGCGAGAGGCAGCGCCGGACAAGCAGAGCACGTATGCCGCCACCTCCCGCGCGTCACTCTTACACAAACGGTCGGCGCTGGAGCGCGCCCTGCTAGAGGGACACGCATGCGCCGCTGGAACGTGGAAAAGGTAGGTTTGTGGGCGTCCTGGGGGGGTTTCACCCCGCAGGACATCCCGATTTCGGATGCCCCGCGGGGAGGGATCTGATCGGCCCGGGAATCTTATAGTTTCCCGGGCCGATCCCCCCCTGGGTGTTGGTCCACTTTAATGTAACCTGTTTAGAAGATAAACCCTACCCTCCACTCAATGTTTTAGGCGTGGGTATCTTCCATCCATGAATCTCCTAAGCGGGGAAATACTGGAGGAACTGTAGGCCTGACAGTATAGGGTTAAATATAACATTTATCCTAATATTCTTAAAGTGGACCAACACCCACCCCTGACCTGCCGATCAGCTCCCTCCCCGCGGGGCATCCGAAATCGGGATGCCCCGCTGTGTGAAACCCCCCAGAAAGCCCCTAAAAACGTACCTTATCGGCGACGGACAAGTGATGGATAAGCCGCCGCCGCGCCTCCCACGTGTCCCTCTAGCAGGGCGCGCACCCGCGCCGGCCGTTTGTGAATGGCCGGCGCGGGCGCGTGCCCTGTAAGAGGGACGCGCGAGAGGCGGCGGCTGCTTATCCGTCGCTTGTCCGTCGCCAATAAGGTAAGATTTTAGGGGCTTTCTGGGGGGTTTCACACAGCGGAACACCCAGGATAGTGAAAATCCTGGGTGTTGGTCCACTTTAAAGTGCTTCTATTTCCTACCTTTATCATTTAGAGTTCAATGTCCTTTAGACTGTAAGCTCGCAAGGGCAGGGCACTCCTCCCTATTGTCTCCTGTGCTCACAACACTTGGTTTTAACCTGTGGCATCTAATTTTGTATTGTTCTCTGTGCTATATGTTTTACCTTGTCTGTATTCTTAACTTGTATAGCGCTACGGAAGTTGATGGCGCTATATAAATAAACAATAATAATAATAATAAAATAATAATGTCCTACAGTATCCTGCCATCCTAAGGATCTATACCTGTATAGAGGCATGCCAAGTCCATTTGCCCTGGAAGCAACTAAAGTAAAGTCAGCCAATGCTCACCACTTCCTTATTCCCTCATGTGGCTTCTAATCATGTCATAGCCGGCAAACCAGGTTTGATTTTCAACCACATCTGGCAGACCTAAGTGGTCACGGATGGTCACTTGATCGACAAGTCATGAGTTTTGACTGACTTGGCGTTAGCTGATCTTGATGATAACCTTAAAATATTAATGTCAACCTAGCCCTCAGGTGTAATGATTATAATTTTAATCTTAAACCTCACAGTAATCTTTGACGTTGATTTCCCATGCTAAGTGTAAAAACAAATAATTGTTTGCCTACCTGCCATGCAAAAGATTCATCACAGTGAGCTGCTGGACAAAGCTGTTGTTGCGGGGCTGCAGCCCAGCTTTGGATTTTATTTATTCATGACTACCCTTTTTGCCACTAAGGGAAAATATAGACGAGCACAGCAAAGGGCAACTGTCCTCCCCCGCATACACAAGCATTGGGGTGTTCTATACAGTCTGATGCACGATGGGTGAAAATAGCTTTTTTAAATAAATGTATATTTAATGTATTAAATCAACCAACACCTATTTTCCCACTATCGGGTACGAGTGTTGGTACCGTTGCATTAAGACATTGAGGGGGGGGGGCATGCTGAATGCTGAAGCCCCCCTCACATCACCCTCCAGAATGCCCAATATTCTTTCCTTATCCTCAAGCCTCATCGAGAATGCAGCCGCGATTAGCCAACGCATTCTCAGTCCTGGAATGCCCCACCCATTACCCACCCATGTGAGTGAATGGCGCATGTGCATTCTCGGTGAGGTTTAAGGCTAAGGTAAAAAAATGGGCATTGTGGAGGGTGATGCGAGGGGGCGTTCCAGCATTCTGCATGCCCCCCCCCCTTGCTGTCTCAACGCAGCAGTACCAACATCCACACCTTATAGTGGGAAAATGGGGCTGCTTTAAGCAGAGCAGGATAGAGAAGCTGCGAACGATCCCTTTAAGTCATCATTGTTCACATCACACCCACTCATCAATAGTACTTTATAGGATCCCTGATTATTGTGGGATTCGACAACTAATTCACCAAAGCAAAAAGTTCACAATCCATGTCGGTGGAGGCCCAGCTATATACACTGTCATGCTAGGTAGGCCCGAGGGCTTAGAAGGAGGGGACCCAGTGGCACCCCTGCTCCAAAGTGTTCCACGTTTGCCACTCCCCATTACAATCTGGCTGCTGGCGACACTTTGCACTGTTTCTCGGGCTCAGACACATTATCACATTGGCGGTGGTATCAGGGGCCAAACAGTAACATTTTTTACCTGTTGCAGAATGTGAATGCTGGGTGCAGCCGAGTAATAATCATGATAAATAAAGGGGGGGGGGGGGGTGGGAGCAGCTCAATCACTATTATTTATACAAAATTATTATTATTATTCAGGGCCTGGGAACTAATTTACCACCCAGTTTAACCCTCTCATCAACTAAATATCAAGCAACAAACATGTCTAGCTATGTGGAAAGACAGAGATTTGGTTGCATATATCTGCAGATACATGTGGAAGCCACACTGCCCCGGCAAGGCACTCTGTGTTTAGTGTGGTCCCTACTCTTAATTCTGAGTCCCCAAAGTTGGGACATGCAATGCAGACAAATATCTGAGAGCTACTCACCTGGGAAGCTGCCAGCCTCCCGTTAGAACACTTCACAGGGAGAAATCCATATTGACTGAATTCCTCCCTGCTTGTGCTCATGGCAATTCAAATGAATAAAGGGGGGTGGGAGCAGCTCAATCACTATTTATACAAAATTATTATTATTATTCAGGGCCTGGGAACTAATTTACCGCCCAGTTTAACCCTCTCATCAACTAAATATCAAGCAACAAACATGTCTTAGCTATGTGGATACATGTCGGGGTGGTGTGGCTTCCACATGTATCTGCAGATATATGCAACTAAATCTGTCTTTCCACATAGCTAGACATGTTTGTTGCTTGATATTTAGTTGATGAGAGGGTTAAACTGGGCGGTAAATTAGTTCCCAGGCCCTGAATAATAATAATAATTTTGTATAAATAGTGATTGAGCTGCTTCCACCCCACTTTATTCATAATAATCCAGATAGACATAGTGGTCTAAAAGGAACTGACTTTACTGGAACATGAATGCAGTAAGAGAATATCACCTTACATGGTGGCTAAACACCGACAGGAAAAAGTAAGGAAGTGTCAGTCACAGAACAACTAAACATAGGAAATATAACAAAGCAGTAAAATGCATAGATGCTGCAGTTAAGCATTGGTCACAGCGCCATCTAGTGTCATAACGTATCATAGCTGTAAACTGCAGTAATTCTAGCAAGTCACTAATCACATTTAAAGACAAGCTGTAAGCTGTTGCAAAGTATTATTTTTCCAACATTACCAAGCCAGGCCTGGTCTGCAGGGCAGTAGATGCTCCATATTCTATGTGGTCCTTTGGTGATATCAGGACCAGGGTTCAAACACATTGGCCTTGATTCAATAAAGGTAGAAAAAAATTATCATGGTAGTAAAAAAAGCCTGAGAATTTCACTGTTGCTGAATCACCAGCTAAGAAAACAATGAAAGTCAATGGCACTTTTTTACTCCTAAGAAAAGTAGAGAACTGTTTCCTCCTTTCTACGCTGTAGTAAACGTTGCCATTGACTTTCATTGTCTTTTTATCTAGTGATTCAACAACAGTGACATTCTCAGGTTTTTTTCTCATGAATTGAATTTTTTACTACCATGAGAATTTTTTTCTACCTTTATTGAATCGAGGCCATTAACTGCTATCATACCTTCTAAGGAGCCTGCCATAGCACTCTAGCTATCATGTCCTTTCAAAACCATTATGAGCTCTTCCAGTACCACCCATCCTCTCTTTCTATTTCTGTGCATTTAATAATGGAGGTCATAGTCAACATTGAGAAAGGACAACTGAAGGAGTCTGGACCCGCGTGTAAATAAATTTATGCTTAGTACAACCCATTTTTGCTGCAAACCAAGAAATAGACCTTTCTTTTCTTCTGTTTAATGTTTCACCTCCAATGATAAACCAAACAATTGAATGGTAGGCGCACACCTCTACTGATTTGCAAATAAGAAATTTATATTTCCTAAAAAATTGAAAATGACATAGAATGTTACAACCAAATAAATCTATATACATATATCTACACAAATAAAATTGGGTATGTGGGGTATATTCAAACAATAGGATACAATGACTTATAAAGATCCAAGTATGTTCAGCTGGGGGAACTGTGTGGCACCAAGACGCTGAAAATGATGATAAGATAACCTTAGCCGTAACCTTTACAGAAACATGTGATACATAATAACAGGCTGATTCATTAATAGCGGCAGGTAGCAACAGATGAGCGTCTGTAGCAGACATGTTCAGAGCGCCCGCTAGTAGTCACTGTGCTCGGCCGTGGGTCGCTACTTTATAGCGACTCAGTCGCTGTTCAGTAATGGTGAATACATTGTGAGGAGTGCTGCTCATAGCGACCGACTCACACCATATTCAGGAAAAAAACAGCCTCGCAAATCTCTGGCGCTGAAAAATACTTGTTTGAAGCCCAGAGCGCAGGAGGCGGTGTGTTTAAAGTCTGTTTTCAAGCATCTATCCACAAGTAACAAAGCGAAAACATATGGAATTACATTGTAACAACATTGTAACATGAACACTTTAATGCCAGACCTGTAATGTCATTTCTGAGGAAATATATAAAAAATGAAAAAATTATGAAAAAACTGCTTTTTCAATGCCAGAAGAGGTCACAGAATTATTTGTGATTTTTTTGAAAAAAAAAACCCGTTTAAAGAGAAGAAAAGGATCGTCCATTGAAATGTATGGGAGAGCGACAGGTAGCGAGAGGTCATACCTGGCGCTGTGCAAGGCTGAACGCTGGCGCTGTGGCTGTGAAAATGATGAATCGGACGCTACATGGCGCTATGCCTGTTGCTAAACAAATTCTGCTTGATAAATGTGTAATTGCACGCCGTGTCCGGCGTTGACCAGTCGCTATCTGTCGCTACCTCTCATTAACCAGGCGCTACCTGACGCTATCCCTTCTTAAATAAGGGCCTTAATGGTAAAAGATTACCTTAAGAATATATCTAGTATAGTCTGGTGCTTCCACAGAAATCCTCAGATTAGTCACATACAGGGTTAAACACTTGCATGTCTGAAGCGGGGAGGCTGATTTATTAATAGCGACAGGTAGCGACAGTTGAGCGACTGTAGCGGTATTTGCACAGCGCCCGCTAGTAGTTGTCATTGTTCGGTTGTTGATAGCGACTCAGTCGGTGTGCAGTAATGTTGAATACAAGGTGATGAGTCGCTATTTGACAGGTTCCGCGCTGTATGGGAGCGCATGATAGCGAATGGCCATAGCGACCGGCTCCCACCATATTCATTAACAAATCACGCTCCAAAAATTCTCGCGCTGTGAAATGCATGTTTAAACCCCAGAGCGCTGGCGGCGATGGGTTAAAAGTCGTTTTTTAACCCCCAAACAACCATATTTTGGGAAACCAAAAAAAACAAGTTTATAAAAACATTTTGGAATATGAATACATTAATATCAGACCTGTAATAGCAATTCTGCACAATTATTTATTTATTTTTTTTTCTTACCTTAAAAAAAATATCTAACATGGCAGAAGTGGTAACAGAAATTTTCACATTAAAAAAAAAAAAAAAAATTATTAACAATTAATTATGAATATTTAAAGATTGTTGCATTGAAATGCATTGGAGAGCGCCAGGTAGCGAAAGGTCATACCTGGCGCTGTTCAAGGTCGCTCGCTGGCGCTGTGGGGTGAGGCTGGAATTATGATGAATGAGTCGCTATATGGCGCTATCTCAGTCGCTAAGCAGGATCGGCTTGATAAATGTGTGATTGTGGTGGGGAGCCGGCGTTCTCGTGGTGGTGACCGTCATTACCGTTCGCTCACCAGTCGCTACCTGGCGCTATCCCTTGTTAAATAAGGGCCTTTGTATCAATATTGGCTCGTGCCTTGTGTCTTCCTTAATAAAAACGTACAATATAAAAAATAAAAAAAAAAAAAAATGTTTGTATCAATGGAAAGTGGCTCATCTTGTATCAAAATCCAAGTGAACAACAAATGGAGTCACAATACCCCATCACACTAGATCCAGTATGCGATTGCACACAGGCATAAACAGAACACTATACAATGTAATGGCTAATACATGAGTCCCTAATAATGATCGCTCATATAGTCTATTACTGACGTTTCATCAGGGTAGCGATACAATGATACAAATATTCAGCTCATCACTGATATTAGTAATAGCTAACTTGTGTCTGTAAAATGGTACTTTTTCCCTCAATCTGTTAAAGAGCAGCAGTGGCTAGCAGTGTTGGACTGTTCTGTGCTGAGTTCTGTACATTTCTAGACATTCAGCAGTCAGAGGTTGGGAATGCTGACACTTCCGGGCCCAGCTTTCCCATAATGCAGCGCAGAGCGCGCTTGCTGTGTGCAATTAGTATTTTTCTGGCATTGTGATGCAGACAGAGTGAGAGGAACAGATGCTGAATCCTCATTGCGTTCCCAGTAACCTAGAGACAGGCTGCCGGTCCTGCCTTCATCCCTACAATCTTTCCCAAGCCTGACACCTTGAAGGAAGACCCCCCTCCCCCTTTTCACATACAAATAGACACACTTTCTCAACAAAATATGTTCTCCAGCCGCCTTTTGGAAGTCAGCAAAAACTGAACAAAACACGATACAAATAATATGATCACAGTATATGTCATTTATTTATATAAAGTGTTATCATGGGAGAAATATGAGGGTTGTCACTGTGAACCTCCTCTTGTTACACTTCAGCTGCCTGGTTTTCATGATGCTTTACCTGTCTTCAGGGGTGGTCTGGCCATAGGGAGACCTTGGCAAATGCCTGGTGAGCTGCACAGTCTGTGCTGCTACCTTTACTAACACTCCCATCCAATCCCAGCCCCCCATCCCCTTCACCACTCTATCCCCTCACCCAAGCAACCCCAGCCCATGTCCTCACCCTAATGATATAGCCTCAGTCTTGGAGCACACTGGTTGACTAACCAGGAAGCAGCAGATATGTCATTGGCTGGACATGGAGACGCCAAGTGCCGTTAAAATTCAGGCTGATTTTTGGCCCCAGTCCACCACTGCCTATCTTTAATCCTGAACATTTGCAGCTATATAACCTCACCTAACACCACTGCCCGAAGTGCAGGGCTGTTTTTACCAGTAGGCAACCATAGGCACGTGCCTAGGGTGGCAACCTGGAAGGGGGAGAGGGTGCTGCCCTTACAAGTGTAGTAAAAAAAAGAAATTACAACTCATATCCTGAACATGAATGCCTCAAAACAAGACCCCCCCCCCCCCCCCCAATCACAGAAGGACACAGAGTGTATTTGTATGAAGGGGGGGTGCAATGGGTTGAACACAGGCCAGAGCATCTCCCCTCCACTGCTTTGGTCATGTGACTCCTGAATGTCAGAATGCAGTAAAAGTTGGAACATGCTTCTCTGTATTCCCCCTTTGTGCCCTTTCCCTCCTCCACACACATACTCTGCATCTAGCCCATTGCATGCTTCCCAACTTTTCAGGGTGGGAAAGAAGGACAGTTTGTAAATTAGGCCACGCCCCCTCATTGAGGGATGGACAGGAAATAGGGCATTACAGGTACAACAATAGGAACACTTTAAATAGGCAAATGGATCATTTATTGATACAGATCTGCATGTTACACCTCAAACATGGGGACATGGACCCAAAAGAGGGACAGTCCCTCCAAATCAGAGAAGCAGGATGCTCGGCTGCATAGCTCGAGGCATCACCAGTAGGAAGAGGGAGGTTGTGATGTCGCTGTATAGAGCCCTGGTGAGGCCACAGCTAGAATACTGTGTGCAGTTCTGGAGACCTTACCTGCAAAAAGACATTATTCAAATAGAACGGGTCCAAAGGCCGGCAACAAAAATGGTGGAAGGACTTAAACTTAAAACTTATCAGGAGAGACTTAAAGAACTTAATTTGTACAGTCTGGAGGAAAGAAGGGAGAGGGGGGACATGATGAGACCTTTATATATGTGAAAGGATTGAATAAGGTTCAGGAGGGAAGTGTTTTAAGAAGAAACTTAATGATAGAACAAGGGGCACAACCTGAAGCTAGTCGGGGGGAAGATCAACAGCAATGTTAGAAAATATTATTTTACAGAAAGAGTAGTAGATGCTTGGAACAAACTTCCAGCAGAGGTAGTTGAAAAATCAACAGTCACTGAATTTAAACATGTCTGGGATAAGCCTCCATCTATCCTAAGATAAAGAGAACATACAGTATACACATAAGATAAAGAGAACATACAGTATACACATAAGATATAGAGAACATACAGTATACATATAAGATACAGAGAACATACAGTATACACATAAGATACAGAGAACATACAGTATACACATAAGATACAGAGAACATACAGTATACACATAAGATAAAGAGAACATACAGTATACACATAAGATACAGAGAACATACAGTATACACATAAGATATAGAGAACATACAGTATACATATAAGATACAGAGAACATACAGTATACACATAAGATAAAGAGAACATACAGTATACACATAAGATATAGAGAACATACAGTATACATATAAGATACAGAGAACATACAGTATACACATAAGATACAGAGAACATACAGTATACACATAAGATACAGAGAACATACAGTATACACATAAGATATAGAGAACATACAGTATACACATAAGATATAGAGAACATACAGTATATACATAAGATAAAGAGAACATACAGTATACACATAAGATATAGAGAACATACAGTATACACATAAGATATAGAGAACATACAGTATACACATAAGATACAGAGAACATACAGTATACACATAAGATATAGAGAACATACAGTATACACATAAGATATAGAGAACATACAGTATACACATAAGATATAGAGAACATACAGTATATACATAAGATAAAGAGAACATACAGTATACACATAAGATATAGAGAACATACAGTATACACATAAGATATAGAGAACATACAGTATACACATAAGATACAGAGAACATACAGTATACACATAAGATATAGAGAACATACAGTATACACATAAGATATAGAGAACATACAGTATATACATAAGATAAAGAGAACATACAGTATACACATAAGATATAGAGAACATACAGTATACACATAAGATATAGAGAACATACAGTATACACATAAGATACAGAGAACATACAGTATACACATAAGATATAGAGAACATACAGTATACACATAAGATAGAGAGAACATACAGTATACACATAAGATATAGAGAACATACAGTATACACATAAGATACAGAGAACATACAGTATATACATAAGATAAAGAGAACATACAGTATACACATAAGATACAGAGAACATACAGTATACACATAAGGGCAGACTAGATGGACCGTATGGTCTCCTTCTGCCGTCAGCCTTCTATGTTTCTATGTTTCTATGTATGCAATTGCACCCTTTCTCCCTACACACTTTTTTTTCTATGGACGGTGACCTAACATAAAAAATGGGGCGCAAACACTTAAAGTGCCTAGGGTGCCATGAACACCAAATACATCCCTGCCGAGGTGATCCAGAACAATAAATCCAGAACAAAATGGGACATGGCCTGCTTGCAGGAAAGCTGTGAAACCTGTGCACACGTCTATACTACTGACACACTAAAGATACCAGCTATGCAGCAAGATTACAAAATACAGGGTCGTTATTTCAGCAGATCCTTTTATGTAGTACACCTGACCTGACCTCAGCCTTTTACATCAGGAAGATGAGACAGGCACTAAGAAAGTGACTAAATCTGCACAGGTACACAATTACATTTAAAATAAACCTGATGTGCCTGTTGCAGCTCATGACCTGAGTGACCTCAAATGCTAGTCACAAAAAAAGAGATTGGAGTGGGAATGTAAATCGATGCAAAAATCAATTCAACGGACTGTGGGCTAAACAGCTCTCAGACTCAAAGCCTGAACTCTCAGGCTCTAGCTCAGGGGTACTTAACTACTTCTTAAAAAGGTCCATTAACAGGCATCCGCGAAGGTCCAGACATGGGGTGGGGGGGTTTGACTCCACAGAGCCTACATCTCTGGTCTGTGACGCACAGCTCCCCGCCCCCCCCCCCCCCCCCCCCCGGCATTCTCTGCAGGCCATGTATATAGGATGACTAAGGCCCTAAATGTTACTGGCAATAAGGTCTGGAAGATAGCAAGAGCAATGAATTGGCAAAGCTGGGAGGCCATGGATTAGTTGGGCAAAACTGGGAGGACAGGAATGGATGGGGCAGAGCTGAGGGGACAGGGATGGATGGGGCAGAGCTGGGGAGACAGGGGTGGATGGGGCAGAGCTGAGGGGACAGGGATGGATGGGGCAGAGCTGAGGGGACAGGGATGGATGGGGCAGAGCTGAGGGGACAGGGATGGATGGGGCAGAGCTGAGGGGACAGGGATGGATGGGGCAGAGCTGAGGGGACAGGGATGGATGGGGCAGAGCTGAGGGGACAGGGATGGATGGGGCAGAGCTGAGGGGACAGGGATGGATGGGGCAGAGCTGGGGAGACAGGGGTGGATGGGGCAGAGCTGGGGGGACAGGGATGGATTGAGCATAACTGGGGGGGACAGGATGGATGGGGCAGAGCTGGGGAGACAGGGGTGGATGGGGCAGAGCTGGGGGGGACAGGGATGGATGGAGCATAACTGGGGGGGACAGGGATGGATGGGGCAGAGCTGGGGAGACAGGGGTGGATGGGGCAGAGCTGGGGGGACAGGGATGGATGGAGCATAACTGGGGGGGACAGGGATGGATGGGGCAGAGCTGGGGGGACAGGGATGGATGGGGCATAGCTGGGGGACAGGGATGGATGGAGCATAGCTGGGGGGGACAGGGATGGATGGAGCATAACTGGGGGGGACAGGGATGGATGGGGCAGAGCTGGGGGGACAGGGATGGATGGGGCATAGCTGGGGGGACAGGGATGGATGGGACAGAGCTGGGGGACAGGGATGGATGGAGCATAGCTGGGGGGGACAGGGATGGATGGAGCATAGCTGGGGGGGACAGGGATGGATGGAGCAGAGCTGGGGGGACAGGGATGGATGGAGCATAGCTCGGTGGACAGGGATGGATGGAGCATAGCTCGGTGGACAGGGATGGATGGAGCAGAGCTGGGGGGACAGGGATGGATGGGGCAGAGCTGGGGGGACAGGGATGGATGGGGCAGAGCTGGGGGGACAGGGATGGATGGAGCAGAGCTGGGGGGACAGGGATGGATGGAGCATAGCTGGGGGGGGCAGGGATGGATGGGGCAGAGCTGGGGGGATAGGAATGGATGGAGCATAGCTGGGGGGACAGGGATGGATGGAGCATAGCTGGATAGCTGGGGGGGGCAGGGATGGATGGGGCAGAGCTGGGGGGATAGGAATGGATGGAGCATAGCTGGGGGGACAGGGATGGATGGGGCAGAGCTGAGGGGACAGGGATGGATGGAGCATAGCTGGGGGGGACAGGGATGGATGGGGCAGAGCTGGGGGGACAGGGATGGATGGGGTATAGCATGTGGGGACAGGGATGGATGGGGCAGAGCTGGGGGGACAGGAATGGATGGGGCAGAGCTGGGGGGACAGAGATGGATGGAGCATAGCTGGGGGGGACAGGGATGGATGGGGCAGAGCTGGGGGGACAGAGATGGATGGAGCATAGCTGGGGGGGACAGGGATGGATGGGGCAGAGCTGGGGGACAGGGATGGATGGGGCAGAGCTGGGTGAATGAGATAGATGGGGCAAAGCTGGGGGAGACAGAAATGGATGGAGCAAAGCTGGGGGGACAGGAATGGATGGGGCAAAGCTGGGGGAGACAGAAATGGATGGAGCAAAGCTGGGGGGGACAGGAATGGATGGGGCTGAGCAGGAGGAACGTGGATGGATGTGGTAGAGATGGTGGGACAGGCATCTATGGGGCTGAGCTGGGGCAGGGTCAGAGGATTGGAAGGGGCAAAGAAAGTTTGTGTGTACCTTGCCATACCACTTCCTGCCCATACAGTACTTCATATTGCAATACTAGTTGCCAGGGAGCAGTTATGACACTGGCAGGGAGACTAACCACTACATCACTGATCAAATAAAGGGGCAGCTCGGAGCATGGCAACACAGAAGCAACTGCAGCAAGTGCAGGGCTGTCAGGGCAGGGGTCTGGAAATCTGGCACCGAGGTCCACATTCGGACCCCGGTCCGCCAGTTGAGTACCCCTGCTCTAGCCGATGGTCTGCTCTTTAGCCACCATAGCCTATATTGGTTACAAAGACCCATAAAATCCTGTGAGTGGAGCTGCCAGTTGCTGCTGGGTTCAGCCATTAGAGCAGAGATTGAGCAGGTTGCAAGGCCACTATGGAAGGGCCAGGAGGCCCTGGAACATGTAGGTGTCACCTTCAGTACCTTACAGTGGCTGTTCTCTGCTGCTGCTGTAATGTTTATAGCCCTAATTTACTCCTAGGTTGTCTCTCCCTATGCACAGGTAAGCACCATTAGATCAGTGACATATGCCTGTACATATCAAAAGGGTAAATAGGGGTTCATCATGGAGTTCAATTTATTCATAAATTCCTTGGACATCAGGGGAATATTGTGGTCTGATTTCCAAACCCTGTTCAGGTGCCTGCTAGTAGAGCAATGAAGATTCCTTGTCTGCACTGTATGTTAATGGTGGCATTGGTCACTGGAGAATGCACTTGGACAAGCTTGACCTCCCTATCCTTGGATGTCTTGACTCTATGTAAAACCCAGTTTTTTCCCAAAATAGGTCAGGTTAAATTATTTGTTGCTCTAAAATATGTGTTTTTTTGGCATTCCAGCTGCTCTCTTCCAAGTTCCACTGCATTGCAAGAGGCTGATTTATTAATAGCGACATGTAGCGAAAGTTGAGCGACTGTAGCGGTATTTTCACAGCGCCCGCTAGTAGTCGCTGTGCTTGGCCGTTGTTCGGTTGTTGACAGCGACTCAGTCGGTGTGGCGTAATGTTGAATACAAGGTTACGAGTCGCTATTTGACAGGTTCCGCGATGTATGGGTGCGCATGATAGCGACTGGTCAGAGCGACCGGCTTCTACCATATTCATCAAAAAATCATGTTAAAAAAATTCAAGCGCTGTGAAATGCATGTTTAAACCCCAGAGCGCTGGAGGCGATGTGTTAAAAGTAGTTTTTTAACCCCCAAACCACCATATTTTTGGAAACCAAAAAAAAAAAGTTTTTAAAATAATTTAGTAATATGAATACATTAATATCATACCTGTAATAGCAATTCTGCACAAATATTTTTTTATTTTTTTTTCCCTTAAAAAAATTATCTAAAATGGCAGAAGTGGTCACAGAATTTTGCACATTAAAAAAAAAAAAAAGATTGTTCCATTGAAATGCATTGGAGAGCACCAGGTAGTGAGAGGTCATACCTGTCGCTGTTCAAGGTCGGACGCTGGCGCTGTGGGCTGAGGCTGGAATAATAATAATAATAATATAATAATAATGATGAATGAGTCGCTTATGGCGCTATCTCAGTCGCTAAGCAGGGTCGGCTTGATAAACGTGTGATTGTGGTGGGGAGCCGGCGTTCTCGTGGCGGGGCCCGTCATTACCGGCCGCTCACCAGTCGCTACCTGTCGCTATTCCTTCATAAATAAGGGCCTAAGTGTAACAGTTTGCTCCCCCCTGGTAACCAGAAGCAACCACTATGCTCTTATATATGCTCAGGACTGAAGTGACTCCAGTGGGACATCTTTATATGTGTGTGGATCATGCTAGGGCTTATTCTCAGGGCAAGGCTTATTTCCAGGGGTACAGGGTACTACACACCACCAGGCAGCCAGCCTGGTGAAGAGTAAAAAAATGAGTAGAAATAGCACAAAGAGATTTTGGATGCTGTGTTGTCACACAAACCTGTTTTTTAAAGTGACTTTTTTTTTCTTCTTTTTGTCTCAATATAACTGCCGGCAGCCTCATTGTTCAAACCCAGCCACTGTCACTACAGTAAGTGAGCTCAAGGGGATGCTGGGGCCAAACATCTTCCCAGGATTTTACTATCCATGAGCTTCTGAGTCCTACCCCTAACACTATTCAGCCAATGAGTGTGCTTGTCAGCTAATCCCAGGGCCGGATTAAGTGTGGTGGAGGCCCCAGATACAGTATTTTTTTCCTTTAAAGTAATAGTCCAGCCAAGTAACTGATTGGTGGTTGTCTGGCACCCGCCTACTTACTGGAACATCAGTCCCTTGTGCCACCCTTGTGCGGGTGCGTGCTGCTCGGTACTCCTGCTTTACCATTCTGGGTGGGGGGTAGTGTAGTCGCCCGGCTGGTCTAGCAAAAGACACAACTTTGTTCCAGGCTAGGTAAACCTGGGAAATTTTGGGCTCAGGACTAAAACCACACCAATAGATTAGTATAGATTTTATCTTAATTTATTGAATACATTAACATACATATATAAAACCAATTGTCCACAATTGTGGCCTTATTTACAATCAACAATATTGTTGTTTACATCACAATATATGTGGCATAAAAACCTGTCCTTCCTTGTTACACAAGAAACTCTCATGAGTATGAAATACAATGTGTCATCAGTTTTTCAATGGGGCAGACATGTATTCACAAGTAGTAATAATATCTCACATGTAGGTTACATATAACCTACATGCGAGATATTATTACTACTTGTGAAAACATCAGAATCAGGTATTGTCATGTTCTTTATTGAATTCCTAAATGAATATAACAACAAGTTATTGATATTAACTAACTGATACTAACCAACTTACTAATAATATGGAATGTCTGTCTGTCTTGTTACACACATAGGGCATTGAGGAAGCCGTGTAAGGCGAAACATGATACATGTCTGCCCCATTGAAAAACTGATGACACATTGTATTTCATACTCATGAGAGTTTCTTGTGTAACAAGGAAGGACAGGTTTTTATGCCACATATATTGTGATGTAAACAACAATATTGTTGATTGTAAATAAGGCCACGATTGTGGACAATTGGTTTTATATATGTATGTCAATGTATTCAATAAATTAAGATAAAATCTATACTAATCTATTGGTGTGGTTTTAGTCCTGAGCCCAAAATTTCCCAGGTTTACCTAGCCTGGAACAAAGTTGTATCTTATGTCAAGGGCCAGGCTTTGTACCAACCAACAATAGTATAACAGGGGTAAATTGGGGTCACTTGACAGGAATCCACTAAGTGGTTCCAAAGGAGGAGCATATATAATGGTCTAGCAAAAAACTGTTCCCTGCATTGAGCTGCCAGAGGCTGTGCTTGGTGGCTTATGTGCAGTGAGCCCCCACTGCCGCCGATAGCTTTGTTGCTGGCCCTGCGCCCCGTCAGATCAAAGACTGATAAACCTCCTGGACCAGACCATAACCCAAAGGGTGGCGGAGGCCCCCTTTGCAGGCAAAGTGGTGGAGGCCCCCGGGGCTCGCACCCCTTGGGCCCCCCTCATAATCCGGCCCTGGCTAAGCCTATAGCATAGCAGGGTCAGATCATGGGCAGGGATAGATACAGTCACTCTTAAAGCTAGTACCAAAGCTTGTGTATTGCAGAGGCATATATTGGGGCAGGGGCAGGTATGTCACTCCCACAGCCATGATGCTGGGGTTACAGTACTGCAGGGACAGAACATAGAATTGGATATTTGGGAACAATGGGACCAGGTGTGGAAAGTAAGGTTGGGAGGGAGACCTGGACGGACCAGGGAGTGGAGGGGGGTGTTGGAAGGAGGAGTACATTCCAGCACAGGCTCTGGTGAGGCATCTGGTGGTTACGCCCAGCCAGCCCAAGGGAATTCTCCCTGTGCTTCCCATGGCCTGTCTGTTACGTGTGCCCATCAATTGGAAAAATAGGGTCACATAAAAGTATAACAGGGTGTCACACATTATTGTGGGATGATGTGATGTGTCTGCAGGGACAAAAATGAGAACTAAAGCCCTATATTTGGTTCCAGTGACAGTATGACTATACCACTGCAGTGGGGTCAGATGAGAACTGACTGCAGGTGGAGCTCAGCCAGGCCACAGACTGCACTGTAACTCAACCTTATCTGCCGCCATCTCGACTTTACCCATACATGATTTGCTTCATTAGTACAATACTGTTCCAAAAGGTGATGAGAATTATGTATGTGCTTTATTGTGTCCATTTTAACACAGTTTCAGGGACTGACAACCCATACATACCACCCATGGATTGTCAGGTACTGACAACCCATACATACCACCCATGGATTGTCGGGTACTGACAACCCATACATACCACCCATGGATTGTCAGGTACTGACAACCCATACATACCACCCATGGATTGTCAGGTACTGACAACCCATACATACCACCCATGGATTGTCGGGTACTGACAACCCATACATACCACCCATGAATTGTCAGGTACTGACAACCCATACATACCACCCATGAATTGTCAGGTACTGACAACCCATACATACCACCCATGGATTGTCAGGTACTGACAACCCATACATACCACCCATGGATTGTCGGGTACTGACAACCCATACATACCACCCATGGATTGTCGGGTACTGACAACCCATACATACCACCCATGGATTGTCAGGTACTGACAACCCATACATACCACCCATGGATTGTCAGGTAGTGACAACCCATACATACCACCCATGGATTGTCAGGTACTGACAACCCATACATACCACCCATGAATTGTCAGGTACTGACAACCCATACATACCACCCATGGATTGTCGGGTACTGACAACCCATACATACCACCCATGGATTGTCAGGTACTGACAACCCATACATACCACCCATGAATTGTCAGGTACTGACAACCCATACATACCACCCATGGATTGTCAGGTACTGACAACCCATACATACCACCCATGGATTGTCAGGTACTGACAACCCATACATACCACCCATGGATTGTCAGGGACTGACAACCCATACATACCACCCATGGATTGTCGGGTACTGACAACCCATACATACCACCCATGGATTGTCGGGTACTGACAACCCATACATACCACCCATGGATTGTCAGGTACTGACAACCCATACATACCACCCATGGATTGTCAGGTACTGACAACCCATACATACCACCCATGGATTGTCAGGTACTGACAACTCATACATACCACCCATGGATTGTCAGGTACTGACAACCCATACATACCACCCATGGATTGTCAGGTACTGACAACTCATACATACCACCCATGGATTGTCAGGTACTGACAACCCATACATACCACCCATGGATTGTCAGGTACTGACAACCCATACATACCACCCATGGATTGTCAGGTACTGACAACCCATACATACCACCCATGGATTGTCAGGTACTGACAACCCATACATACCACCCATGGATTGTCGGGTACTGACAACCCATACATACCACCCATGGATTGTCGGGTACTGACAACCCATACATACCACCCATGGATTGTCAGGTACTGACAACCCATACATACCACCCATGGATTGTCAGGTACTGACAACCCATACATACCACCCATGGATTGTCAGGTACTAACAACTCATACATACCACCCATGGATTGTCAGGTACTGACAACCCATAAATACCACCCATGGATTGTCAGGTACTGACAACCCATACATACCACCCATGGATTGTCAGGTACTGACAACCCATACATACCACCCATGGATTGTCAGGTACTGACAACCCATACATACCTCCCATGGATTGTCAGGTACTGACAACTCACACATACCACCCAGGTATTACGTGAGATATTTAGAAAATGAAAAATGGTTGTTGGTGACAAAAGGTTGTGAACCCTAATATAGACATTTTGTTTTATCACATTTTTTGTTTAATTGTGTAGTTCCTGGATCCTAACATTTTATTAACATATTTTATTATGATTGATGGTTTCATGCACAATTTGATTTAAAGCATCTGTGTACTGTTTTTCACTTACTTATGGCTTTTAATATTGTTTATTTTTTTAGCGCCATCATCTTACTTAGGATACTGTACAACACAGTTATTCAAGACATAAAGCTTGATTCATAGCCTCTCCCAAAACGCATTCCTGCATGCTGGTTTTAGCCTTTTTTCTGGCTCATGCTATTCAGCGTAGTCCTTTTTTGCCTGAGACTTTTCGGTTTGCATATGCGAAAATGACTATTCAACGTATTAATACGCGTCTGACCGAGTTTATGCATTCTCATTTTCCTAAGTTTACAACTTTAGCCTGTGTTTGCAAATTATTCATAGGCCTAATTTGGCCTTTAGCGGGGCGATAAAAAACAGAAGTTACCAGTCCCAAATTACGCCCTCTTTTTGCTTGCGGTATTGCCGGTGGACCTGTGTAATAGAGCCCCTTAACGAGTTCCTGGAAGAGTATAAGCATCTGCAGTGCCATGGGATGCTCACCTTGTGCTTAGGCATACCTGCCGTTGTCTGGACTTGATTGTGTGTCGGATTCCCCCTGTTACTAGTTTTACTCCTTTGTCCTTGTAGTGCGAGTTACCTTTAGTTTGTCCTGTAAACAGTCTGTATAATGCCACTGAAATCCAAGACCTAGTTTCAACTTTGGCCCCCTATCTCAACAGCTTTCCTTTTGGGAGCTATTTCTTATTTGTTTGGCCCACTTGCCCCTGTGGTTCCTCTTCCCAGTAGCTCTCTCTGTGTGTGGCCTAGCCTTGTTGATTGTAATGTTTTTTTTGGCCGTTTAGGTGATTCTGGCTACCCTCTGTTGTCCTGAACGCTTTTTCTCCAGATGCAAAGCCAGGGAGCCTATAACTGTGCCCAGCACTGGACCCATGCCATGGTGGAGTGGGACTTTGGTGTATTAAGAGCTGGTTTCACTGCCTGGACCATACTGGTGGAGTGCTCTAGTCCATGCAGGAGAAGGTGGTGAAGATTATTGTTGCATGCATTGCCCTCCACAATTATTCTTTGCTGGAGAAGGTGCCGTCAAATCTGGAGCAGCCAACCCCTGCTGCAGCTCCAAAGGTGCCTGGCCATCTTTTTTCTGGCACCCAGAGCCGTGCTGGCCAGTCAGTCCGCCAGCACCTGGTGGACTCTTCCTTTAGTTCATTTATGTCTGCTTTGTTTTGTTTGTTATTTGCTGCTGTACCCCCCTTTGTTTTTGTTTTGTTCGAACTAAAGAAACATACCAAATTGATTTTAGTGTCATTTATTTGTGGAGCTACCACATTGTGCCCCATGGTTAACAGACAACAAACATTTGTACAAAATCGAATGGTTGGGCCCCCAGACCCCCAGGTCAAAAAACAAATCCTACCAGATTATGGAGAGGTTGCCTGGTCTTCCCTGGCTGGTGCCTGCCTGGCTTCCTGGAAGGCTCCTGGAGCACCTAGAAATTGATATTGAGGCATTGCTGCTCAACCACCCTTGCAGCCAGGCCCTCATGGTGCAAACCGGCAATTTTCTGCATATCTTTAAATTACTCGGTTGAGTTTATACAGAAGTTGGAGCTGTTGGCACGCCAGTTTGCATTTATCATTTGGCAACACCGTGCCATTGAGTTTGGCAAAGTGTCTGCATGACACGTAACGCGTAGGTGGCGGCTGCTACGGGGGACCCTCGGTGACATGGTTAAGTAGTACTGTCTTTACTGTTTTCATTTTTGTTACTTTATTGCTGAATGACCCAATTGCTTTCAATTCTTCTAAGTCCTTTCACATGTGTGGTCTTGTTGTTGTTTTTGTTACACATTGGCACTTATTGTTACAGTTTAAGGCTATCAATAGAGCCTAGTTTTTATTGTTATTTTGCACACATTATTTGTTTTGCAAATTGCACATGCACTTAGCACCTTAGCGCTTTTTTTCACAGGCAGACTGTTTTGCACTCATTTTTTATATAATATTTATTGAATACAATCTATTATCTTATCTTCAGTATTTTGGGTACATTCATAGCGTGGTTTATTTAAATTTATTGCATATGTATATATGGCGATAACATTGATATCTACATGTAATAGTCACCTTGTTCGGGATTCCCCTGTTTGTGTTCTGTGTTTTTTAAATTTTGTGTATGTCTTGTAAGGTGTCTTTTTGATACATATGGTATCTATTAAAATTATTTTTACATTTTTTTACATTCAGTGTGCGGTCTTGTGTGGGGGTTGGAGGGAGCAGTCTAGGTTCCCTCACTTTGTAGTTGTGGATTCATGTCACCCCTGTGGCTGGCACCTATCCATTATTATTAATGCGGTGCACTTTCCTATAGACTCCATTGAGTTGGTGACATCGGGCTGCAGGTGGCTTCCTCCGGGGCGCTCGGTGGACTCTGAGGGGCTGGAATCCTGCCCCTGGTCCAGGGGGTCTGTAGCTGGGAGGTGGTCTGGGTTCCCAGGGTGTAGGACTTAATTTTGGTATTTGCCTCCACCTGCCCTGCATCCTTGGGCTTCGGCCCCACACTACTCACCAGGCGGGCAATATGTTGCCAGATATCGTTGCGCTTCGTTTTAGTTGTAGTGCGGGACCGTTGCCCAGCCAGACTGTCAAAATTATCTGAGACTTCATTCAAGAGTGCCTCTAACTGGGAATCATTGAACTGGGCTCTCAGCTTCCACCCGCTTGGTGGGGCAGCAGCTTCTCCCTGTGGACTGGGCTGGGCAGGGAATGCCGAGCCATTGTGGCCACTCCTAGACCCAGAGGGAGTGGTGCGCAGGTTGGCAGAGGAATGTGCAACACTGACTGTGGCTCTGCTGCTACGCCGTTGGCTCTACAGTGGGGCCCACATTGGGGCGTGCACTGGGCTCCAGTGTCCTGAGCGGTGCCTGGAGTATGGTTTTGTGTGGTGGGAACCCTGGGTGTGGCTCTCCCGCAGCCTATCAACAGCATTTCTTAAATTCAGATTTCCTTTGCCATACTGATTGTGATTGAATCTGAGTGAGCGTCCAAGGCACATCCCCACCTCCACCTTTATCTGTGGGTGTGCCTGTGCTGGCCATTGAGAAAGGCCTGGTATGGGTGCCCATCTAGCTAGAGGCATGCTGATATGTGGCCAGGGCTTGTGGAGCACAGAGTGGAGCATGCCAATTCAGGATGCCCCATAAAGAGGTAGTCCCTCCAAATCTTATAGACTCAAGGTGGGAGGGGGGTTGCTCCTCTTTAAATACCCTAATGACATCTTCACACTATACAGATCTGGTCACTTCCACATCCAGGGATTCATATGTGCCTCTCCATAAAAGCTGCATGTCAGTTTCCTTAGAAAGCAGACGTGGTTACTGCAAAGTTCACTGGCAACAGAAAAAAAAGAAGTTTGGTGTTATGCTCAGAATATTGTGAGTCAGAGATAACCCCACCAACTACAGACTGAATGTGACAGTTCCCACATGTGACTCACACGGAGAGAAAAATTGCAAGACCTTGCTTAAAGTGGACCAACACCCAGGATTTTGACTATCCTGGGTTTTGGTCCACTTCGGCGGGGCACCCCGATCGGGGGTGCCCCGCTGTGTGAAACCCCCCAGAAACCCCAAAAAACTCACCTCTCAACGCTCCCACGTGAACGCCGCAGCCAATCCCCGCCAACGTCCAGGCGGGGATCAGAAACGTCCAAGCCGCTTCCGCCGCCGCCGCCTCCCGCGCGTCACTCTCGGCGTGCGCACGTCACTCTCGGCGCGCGCGCGCCCCCGCCGGCCATTCACAGAGGGCCGGCGCGGGCGCGCGCACGTCTGGAGGGGCGCGCGGGAGGCGGCGGAAGAGGCGGCGGATCAGGTAGGGTCTTTTTGGGGTTTCTGGGGGGTTTCACCCCGCGGGACATCCCGATCTCGGATGTCCCGCGGGGTGGGAGGTGATCGGCCCGGGAATCTTATAGATTTCCGGGCCGATCACCCCTGGGTGTTGGTCCTCTTTAAAGCAAGTGAGAAGAAACCACTAACAACATGTTTTTGAATGGTCAGACTAGCAGAAATGATCTACATGGGAGGTAAGACAAGTATGCTTAAATGTTATGCTCAGTCTTTAGAGGTTCTTTAAACTCTAGTGGAACGGCCCTGGAACTTCCGCCAGGTGACGCACTCACCTCCTTCCTTTCTCCCTCGCCAATTTAAACACCAGTGGCCGCATCCTGGTATTTTGAGGCTGTGCGTACTCTCCCGCCCCCATCCATTCTTATGGGCTGGGGCGGGAGCACATGCGCTGCAGGGGATACGCCCACTATCATATATGAACTATTGCAGTCGTTTTAACTAAATTGACAGGAGGGAATGAAGCACTCCCCCTTTTCTTCACAGATATTGGAGCAGTCCCATCCCTTTTACCCCACTCCGTCTGGTTCTCTTCACAAGGCGGGTTATTATGAAAACCATAGTTTTACAGCACTTATAGCTTGCTTAAAAGAGTTTTGTCTTCATTGTGGGTTATTTGTATTTTTTTTTTCCTTCCCCCTCTTTCTTTATTTTCTGCTCTTCACAGAGACACACAAAACAGCAACATGCATGTAAACCAGAAGATACAAATTTATCCCAAAAATTCTCTTCTGAGAGATAAGACTGGCAAAAATCAACAGAGAAATCAATCTTGGAGGTAAGACACTTTTCCTATACTATTTAATAATCCCATTCCAAAAGCAGGGCCCCTAGCCATTAGTGGCATTCTTTATGGTAGTAAATCGAGAACAACACAGATAAGGACTGGGCGACTAGTACTGAGACAAGGACCTCTAGCATTCCTGATAGAGATGTCAGGGTGCCCTGCTGGTTACTTGGGTCCCCTAACTGTGTACCCTTACCGCATAGTAACTGCAGTAATTAATACATTTTGCGATATATGTTCTTACAAAAAGGGCCCCTGTGTCTGCTTAGACCTAGGTGCCTGTGATACTGGTGATTTCAGACCAGCAGTGATCTCCTGGATGATCATTATTTCGGGGGTGACATCTGCCTGTCTATGCCTACCTTTGGCTGGGGTGGCCCATCTGTCATTCTCCCACATGCACAGTCTCCCTCTTCCTTTCCTCTGCCTTCCTTCCTCCTTTCAGCAAGTTTTTTTTTCTCTTTATGCGATTGCAGGCACTGCATGGTAATTAGTGCTAAACTCATTTGCACAAGTACAGTTAATTGGCTGCAGCAATTAATTAATGTGTTGAAAAATTGGCACCAGAAAAGGAAAAAAGTTTGTCATAAAACAAAGAGATTCAAGTGAGGTTGTCCAACTGTCTATCTGTGGGGTGAGGATGGCATATGCCAGGGGACCAAACCCCTGTTTCTCACCTAGTGCAAGCGCTGCAGCAAGAATAATAAATAAATAAATATATATATATATATATATATATATTCACTGGTTTATTCCAGCCTTTATTGAGTCAGGCTTGGAAAGGAGAATAAAATATATACAAAAACATCTCCATAACATGGCATACCCATTGGTGTTTGGGCAGTACAAGCATCAGCTGTTACCGTAGCAGCCCTAGCTGCAGTTGTCATGTGCCTGAAGCATCTGGCTGGAGGTTAGGTGCATAATGTATTCAGAAGCTTAATACGTGTAGTATATATATATATATATATATATATATATATATATATATATATATATTTATTTAGCAGGTTAGAGTTAAGTGATGAAAACCATGTTGGGTTTTTTATGGGGTTTAGGGAAGAGTTGATCAGTGTGGCTGATGGGGGCTTTCATCCTAAAATATGATCTGGGTGGCTAATGGGAAATAGTATTTCTGTTGAGTTTATGGTAGAGGAGACTTTCAGTAGCGATGAGTGGCCCCAGCTGAGAAAGTTTTTTCCAGGGAACACTCATTGAGCAATTGGGCCTAGAACCCACAAGTAAGCCAGATCTTCACCTTGTGGACCAGGATTTTGACTATCCTGGGGTTTGGTCCCTTCCCCCTGTGTGAAACCCCCAGATTACCGATGCCAACTCACCTCTTCCCGGTCCTACGGCGCATGCGCTTCCACTCCTCCAATCAGTGCGCTCGGAGACGCTGATCTTCTAAGCCTTCGTCTAAGGCCAGAAGCTTAGAGTGCGCTGGCGGCCGCATCCTCTGCTTCCCTCTAACAGGGAGTGTGCCTGCTCCAGACATTCACAAATGCCTGGCACGGGCACGCACCCTGCTAGAGGGATAGCGAGGATGCGGCCACGGCTCACGCATGCAACGATGGACCTGGAAACATGGTAAGTGTATGGGGCTGCATAAAGACTGCAGAACTAGCTCTGGACATAAACTGAAGACAGTGAAGCGAGGATTCGATAAACGGACCAGAATTGGAGGCAAACAGCTGAGGTTCAGAGTCAAGGCAAGGTCAGTCAAGCAAGCCAAGTCAACATAAAATCAGGAATAAATGGTGCAGGAAACCAGTATAAGCTTACTACAGCCCATGAGCCTTTAAAGTGGAATTCCAAGCAAAATCAACCCCCCCCCCCCCCCGCCCTGCCACACTCTCCTGGTTCTGATGCAGGATGGGGGGGGTTACACCCTAACCTCACCCGCGGTCCAGCACCACTCTCCCGTTTCTGTGCAGCCCATCGTGCACTGTGCCATGGGATGGCGCTTTGCATCTTTCTGTGCAGCGGCCACACAGAAACAGGAGAGCAGCCATGGACCACAGCTGTAACCTCCCCCTGCGTCTTGCCTCTGTGACAGGGGAGGGTGGCAAGGCAGACTGATTTTGACTGGACTTCCGCTTTAATACTTCTCTTTGCTCACACTAAATACTATTACATTTAAAAATTAGCTATAATTAAAAACATACAGGAAGAAAGAAAGGAGCTCCTCTTGTTTTAAAGACTGAGATGTAACATTCTACGTGTGACTCACACATGCTACAGGTAAGCCATAGATTTTCCAGAGGAGCTGATATTTTAGCATCAAAACTCATAAATCAGCTATCGGTAATGACTAAGGGGGTGCATATCCCTGGAACAGCAAACAGCACGAGGAGCTTCTCATGTTTTAAGTGCTCACTCTGGATGTGTTTTTTACCATGGACTGAATAAACCAGGAGATTTATCAATTGGAGCTGGAATCGATATCTTTAAAAACGAACATCGGAGGCACTGAAGCTTAAAAGACTCCAGGGCCGTCCAAGTTCTACTACTTTGGGCATCCCAAAATGGGATGCTCCGCTGTGTGAACTCACCCATCACCAGTTTCAGTCACCTTCTAGCCATGCGCGTGTTCACGCCCAGCCTTTCTGAATGGGTGACTTGGGCTTGCCACGGCTAGGAGGTTAGCGGGTGATGCGGGCGGCGGCACACTCGGCTCCCTTCGGTGCCACTTGGCTGCTTAGCCATCCAGGTGGCTTAGCCATCAGCAGAGCAGATGGGAACCGAGTGAAAGCGAGGGCGCTGATTAGTTGAGTGGGACGCTCAGCCAATCAGCATGCTCACTTTCAGCTTGAGTCTGCGCTGTGGGGCGACTGGAAGGTAAATGGATCGGGTGACCTGGGGGGATATACACAGCGGGGCATGCCGTTTCGGGATGTTGCTGCATCGAGGAACAACAACCCAAAAGGGAAACTCAGGTGTGTTGTTTGTCTTTAAATATTATTTTGTTGCTGCCTACTATCTGTTTTCCCATGAGGAGAAATTCTCTAAACCCACAAATGCAATGCTGTATCTTTTTTTTAATCAATCTTGTAGGTAAGACATGTTTGTTTTCATTTTTACACCTAGCCTGAACAGATCCTTTTATTCTTATGGCCATTCTCATTCACAATGTCATAGGCAGGTATGGAAGAACTTGCACATGCACTTGCACATGCACTCAAGTATAGGTCCGAAGGGCTAAGGACATACTAGGTGCAAGTCAGCCAGTAGTTTCTACTTACACATCCACACATGGCTGCCAATCACGTGACTGTCGGCAACCATATGGTCTTACCAGGCTGATGGCTAACCTGATTGGTCATTGGTTAGAGTATCCCTCTCTCACCGGAGGCCACTCAATCAAAGGTGCGGTCGGAATATACAGGAAATCATTGGCGATCCATTTGGTTAACGCAGCCAGGGCATGCATTCCGTCCCATTGGAAGTTCCCCGTGCCAACCTCCATTAGTGACTGGATTCGGAAGGGTGGAGAACATTAGGCGAATGGAGGACCTGACGGCGCTCCTCAGACATACAGAGGAAAGACACTGGCACCTATGGTTGCAGTGGACCCTGTTCACAGAATCGGATGATTGCAAGAGATTGCTTAATGAAGCCTGAGCTGGCCAAAGAGATGACTGGGGAGCGATATTGGTGCGGGGCACCCGACAAGGACCGCGCGACTTGGACCCTTGACTAATGGGGGGCTCGTTGGAGGCGTGGTTGAGGGTGGCCCTGGCGGGCAGGCTCAACACGTCCGTCCCCTCCCTCGGTCCCCCTTCCTCCCTCTTCCCCTTCTTTCCCCTCCTCCCCCTTCCTCGCCCTCCCGGGCCCGGTCCCCCTCCCTCTGTGTCTGGTGGTGGTGGGGTGTGGGGGAGTAACATCTGCCTCCCCTTCCCTAGTTTTCCATCCCTTCAGCCTTACCCCTGTTCTACACATATTCTCCAGGAGCAATACAGATATAGCCCAATAAGCTGTCATTTTAACATTCTCATACCCACTTTTACATCCTGGTGATTTGACTCTCTTGCCCACTCTTTTCTGATGAGACCCCATACCAGTTCACAGGGCTTTGAGGGGTTCGCAAGTCACCTGCGGCAAACATATGACTTGTTATTAACCCCTGGCCCCATTAACTGACTCCCCAAAGCCCTGGGGGATCCAGAAGTGCCCATAGCCTTCAATAACTATGAGATCTTGTAGCCCTCAGGGACAGGTGCCAGCCCTGCTGGCCCCTACACCCTGGTTTACAAGCCCACAAAGGTGGTGCCAGGCATGATATGCGATAGTCTGTACACATATCAATTGTTGCTGTCAGTGATTAAAGAGGTGATTTAGTTGCAAAAAGAGATTATTATTGGCTTTAAGGCCAAGGAGAATGCATTTTTTAAAACTGCATTGTTTGGAAACTGTGGTGAAAATGTATTGTGAGTGGACAAATGGCATAAGTGTGGATAAGGGACATGGAAACTGCAGAGCACCATGTGCCATTGATGTGAGAGGTGAACGGTGGCTACCAAGATATGTGAGGGCAGATGAACACACTAACAGACATGTATCTTAAATAGCAGTTCAGTGATCCCCACTGCTTCCAAAGCAGACTGATTGTCACTGCAGCTCTTCAAACAAAGACTTAATGTTCTTAGCATCACCAGAATTATATCCCCACTGATGTAGTATTGAATTCTCCAGTGAGTCAGGTTTCGGGCTTCATTGAATGCATGGACTGGTGACAGCCTGCATTTTGGTTTGGGGAATGTTTTGTGGCATTCTCTGGGCCCACAAATCCATGTTGAAGACATTCTACACCAGTTTGGCTATGACTTTATTCTTGCAGACATACATTCTAATTCTCTTCCCTGGGGCAGATTGGATCTTCCAGCAAATGCTTAACTGTAGTCTTTATAAGCATTTTTCTGCTGTGTTGTATTTCCCGTATACTCAGCTCTGCTTTATCACTCCCCTTTTCTTGTCTTGTCTTTGTTTTCCACTCATACTGCATACATGTTCCAGTAAAGCCAGTTCCTGTTATACCACTAATATCTATCTGGATTTGACTCCGCTGCACCCAGCACTTACACTCAGCAACAGGTTAAGGACCCAGTGACCGAATGAAGCCACAGCAATGGGATAAAGTTCACTGACCAAACACAGCCCAGGCTGAGCAAAGGAGACAGCATAGGTGGTGCCGAGATCACAAGGGAGCTTCCACAGAGAGTTCTCCTGTATACAGGAAGACTGTACTTAAACTCTCAGTGGCCAAGCTGAACAATGAAAATAATCAGCTATGGAAGTTTGAAGTGGAAATGCTATTTTTCAGAGATCACTTGTGGAAGGTTATCTCTACAGAGGGGCCACAGGATAATAATCAGAACTGGGACAGGAAAAACAGACAAGCATGGGCCACCATAAGCTTACTAGTTAAAGGCGATCAGCTTATTCACATACTCAGTGTGAATACAGCAAACGGCATGTCGAATGTACTGAAAAGCTTGCATGATAGATCCAGTTTGAATAGCAAGTTGTTTCTGCTGAGGAAACTTTACAAAATGAGGCTTAGCAACGAGCAGGACATACACCTGGAGACAAGAGGTACATAGTGACTTTTATAGATGACTATTAAAGGTACGCAGTCACTTACCTAATGCAACACAAGAGTGAAGTTCCTGACAAATTACAGAACTATGTAGTAAAGACAAGTAACAAGTTATAGAGGAAGCCGCTCATACTTTGAAGTGACAATGAGTGACAAGGGTCCTCAAAGCTGAAGGCAATAGAGCATCAAAAGACAGTGTCATGCACACCAGAGTAAAATGGGGTAGCTAAAAGGAAGAACAGATGCTGACTGAAATGATAAGATGTATGCTGACAGACTCTGGACTACCACAAAAATATTGGGGTGAGGCAGCAATGACAGCCACTTATTTGCAGGTTGTGCAAAACACCTTTGGATGCAAAGAGTTTATCTACTTTCCAGAGTAAAAATGCACCAAACTCATTGGCATTTGAGGGAATCTATGTTAGATTGTGAGACCCCAGGGTTCAACTGATGCCCGGCTGGTGGCTTGTGCCATTTATTACCCCGCCTGCAGTTTGGACAGTCACCACTAGGTGTTAGCAGAGCTTCTGGCTATTCCCCCCCTCTACTGCTGCACATGGTGTTAGGCATATTCATGTGGGAACTGCCTTTCACCTGGTGCAGCAGGATTGTGTTCACTCTGTTCCCTTGTGTGGATGCATCTCATGGACTCTCTGTACCGCTGGTGCTTCTGGATCCCACTCTCCATCTGAATCTCGTCGCAAGCAGGCCTGGTTTCCCAGAGGTTGCTTGGCCACTTCATGCTCTATACTGTAGGCTTCCTACCGCCTTCTGGAGGCTGCAGGCCCTGTCGTGGGCCCTAGGTGAGTGTCCCTCTGTTTTGTTTATGTTCCCTTTAGTATATGGTTTTGTTTAGTTAGTTTTGGTTTAGTGTTCTGTACCCCAAATCCAATGTTTTCACTTTCTTTGTTACATGGTCTGTTTGCCTTTTGTTTAATAAAACTTCCATTAGTATATTAAACCCTGTGTTGTGTCTTGCTCTGGCCAAATAATTTTTTTCCCTGGTGGAGAGTTCCATTAGGAGAATTCTCCGGCCCTGACATGGATACAGTGAAAATGTTAAGGGTTACAGAATCCTAAACCCCAAAAGAGACAAGGTTACAGTTAGCAACAGCATAACCTTTGTTAAAGATCTGGGATGACAGAGGAAGTAAGAGCAGAAGCAAAAACTGTCACTGATCAGCCATCATCTAAAACTTCTGAACAAACAGTTGAAGTGATCGCAGAACCTACAAGTATTGAAGAGCAGAGACAAGCAAGCTCAGAGACAGAACCAAGATGCTCAACGAGATAAAAACAGAGGTAAACCACCTGTATGTCTCTCATACGAGGCAAGCACTGCCAGTTCCAATGAACCTGCAACTTGGAACTTGGGAAGACATTTCTCAGCTTTCATAAGGAAAATCCAGTACATGGGTATAGGCTGCAAAGGAAGAGATAATATCCATACATGACACCAAAACATGGGCACCTACAGAACTACCACCTAGAAGGGAAGCCAAATGGACTGGTTGCAAATGGACTTTTAAAGCGAAGCACAATGCAGATGGCACAGTGGAGCGATACAAAGCAAGACTCGTAGCCAAGGGATATTCCGAAAAAGAGGATCTCCAGTAGTTAAACATGCTACAATAAGGACTTTGCTAACAGTAGCCGCCACAAGGAAGGTGTAAGTGAAACACTTTGATGTGAAAACAGCATTTCTACATGGCATGGAACAACCACCAGGATTCAAGGATTAACAAAGGCCAGACTTAGTATGTAAACTTCAGAGGAGTATATACGGTCTAAAGCAAGCTGCCAGAGCGTGGCAATAAATGAAGTGCTTACACTTGAGGACTTTCAGAGGAGTAAAGCAGGCCCCTGCTTATACACAAATAAATTGGCAGACATATGGATCTATATGCTTACTCGTATGGGTGAACTCCTGATTTGTTTTGAGCAAGAAGGGGACAAGACGGAAATACTACAAACCCTAAGTCAGCACTTTGAAACCATGGAACTTCAAGAACATCATTGCCCTACTGAGGATATGACAATATATATCCTTAATAAGCCCCTAAACGCTGAAAGCCACTCAAGGCTTACAAAGGAGATGGGTTTAAAGAGACAATTGGAGATACAATACTTTGCAACAGCTTCTGCTTGTCTCTGAATGTGATTTTGGGACTTTTGCTAGGTTGACTGCAGTTTACAGTTATGACAAGTTATGAAAGTTGATGGCGCTGTTACCAACTGTAAACTCTATATGCCTTTTTCTGCTGTGTTGTATTTCCTGTATATTCAGCTCAGTGGACCAAAACCCACGGTCCGATGGCCCTAGAGTCTATAAGACTTGAGAGCCGCTTGATTCCCTCCCCCTGGGGCATCCAGAATCAGTATGCTCCGTTGTGTGACACCCCCAGGTCACCTGGAAGCTGACCTTTTTCTCCGGACCAGCGGCCGCATCCCCGCTATCCCTTCAGCAGGGCAGGCACCTTCGCAAGGCATTTGTGAATGGCTGGCACGGGCACACTTCCTGTTAGAGGGAAGCAGAGGATGCAGCCGTTGGCATGCTCAAGCTTAGACGAAGGGGGGGGGGGCGGATCTGAGCACGCTGATTGGGATAGAGGCTGTGCAAGCACCATAGGATCGGGGAAGGGTAAGTCAGATTGGGAGACCTGGGGGTTGTCACACAGCGGGGCACCCCTAGGTTTTGCTCCACTTTAAGATATTCAATTTTATTATAATAATGCAGCATCCTCACTATAAGTGTCATTATAAATGCATTATAAATGAAGTCTATCTATCTATCAATCTATCTAAATATCTTTCTATCTATTTATCTATCTAGCTTTAGTATTGTCATAAAGTCCAGTGACCTTGTTATAGGTGTATTATTATACAATGTGCTCACTATACCTGCATAAGTAATTGATATTTTTATAATGGCCTTGTGAAAACTGTATGGCTACTCAGTATATTATAATTATGCATTGCCATGTGCTCAATATGTGCAATATAACTGCATAGTTACCATTATTAAAAAATCCATCGGCTTTGATTTATGTATGCTGGATATTCAGTATCATAGTTATTCAATGCTATGTGCCTGTATAGATACTTTGTGGTATTATAAAGCGCAATGGCTTTGGTATAATTGTGTGGATATTTAGTAATGTATAATGCCCTTTATACTGTGCTCAGTATATGTATTATAAATTGCAGCGGGCTTGGTACAGATATTTAAAATTGTTATAAAGTACTGCATGTTCATTAAAAGCGCATACATTCGACATTGCTAAACAGTGCAGCGATTGCGGCGCACTCTGTGGCGCGGCCCAGGCTGGTAGTTGGAGGATGTTGCCATCTCTGCAGAACGCCCTTGGAAGACGAATGCATTTTCAGCAGAATAATTAAGTTAATTAACAAATTCGCATGCATATTCATCGCCTATTAATGTGTTCTCAGCTCAGCTTGACGAACGTTTTGGTTATAACCAGCTCATTAACATACTGAAATCTGCAGCTATACCAAAAAGAAGGGGGGGGGGGGTTGCACAGAAGGTAGGAGCTCAGAGACAATCCATTGCCTGCACACACACATGGCACATG
This sequence comes from Gastrophryne carolinensis, assembly GCA_027917425.1. Classification (NCBI taxonomy): domain Eukaryota; kingdom Metazoa; phylum Chordata; class Amphibia; order Anura; family Microhylidae; genus Gastrophryne; species Gastrophryne carolinensis. The sequence continues at coordinate 174,155,460 of CM051243.1, forward strand.
TATGCTTATATGAGCGCACAAAAGAAGAGCTACGCAGTGTTTCAGAGCGTTTGACTTTATTAGTGTTGAAATGTCTTTATTATCGCAGAACTGGTTGTGTTTTCCTCTCACTCCGCGCTCTCCCTCCTTTCCTTCCTCTCTGTCTCTTCCATATTGCCCTCTTGGGGGAAACCTTGGAATCTCTGCCAACTTCTCTCTCTCTCTATAATGTTAGCCCCCCCCCCCCCCGCCCAAAAGATAAGTTTGTCTGTCTGTAGCTCTACTCATTTATGTCATACATTGTCTTTTCTATGACTGTCCCCCCCTGTCCACATACACACACACACACACACACACACACACACACACACACTTTCAGCCTTTAGCTGTCTCCTGTATCTCCACACTTACCTTCTGCCAGCTTGCAATCACAAAGAAATGCCATTTTCAGGGGTTCTCCGTGGAGTTATTTCCAAAGCTGAAAGGTGTGATGGGGCAGCGCCAGGTTGGCAAAGCCTGACTGCAAGGGGATGGGAAAGAGACGGAAGGTCCAGGCAGGGAGCACAGCCGAGTGGCTGATCAGTGGCAGAGGAGAGGGAGATAGGGAGAGACTTAACAGCTGTCACCTTAATTCCTCTAACTCTCTGTTTGTGGTCATATTAGGAGAACAGATTAGGTTCTGGCATCGCATTCATTTGTTTCTGACACACAGTAATATTCTGTATCTTCATCCACCACACTTACTGCGGGCAGGTGACTAGAGGGCATCACATAGGTTCTTTATAAAACTTTGTGCCAGATGTTTGCAGGTAGCCACGCTTGGATTGCCAAAGCATCTTGCTTTACATCTGAGCCCAGGCCTGGATGCCTCTGGTCAGGCCAGGAATTAGCATTAGGCACAGAATACACAATCCTGTAGGTACAACTGCAATAATGAAGAAACGTCACTGGACACAAGTGATGAAGCAGGACAGGTTTAGATGTGAGTGACGGACTAACTGTTCCCTAGCTAACAATGACCTGTCTTAAAATGTTATGTCTAAAGTGTCAATCTGGTGGTTTTGCATTTGAGGCCCAGTCTGGTTTTCCCTGGGAACTTTCCATTAGACTATGGCCCTTATTTAACAAGGGATAGCGCCAGGTAGCGAATGGTGAGCGAACGGTAATGACGGTCACCGCCACGAGAACGCCGGCTCCCCTCCGCAATCACACATTTATCAAGCCGATCCTGCTTAGCGACTGACAGAGCGCCAGATAGCGAAGCATTCATCATTATTCCAGCCTCACCCCACAGCGCCAGCGAGCGACCTTGAACAGCGATAGGTATGACCTCTCGCTACCTGGCGCTCTCCAATGCATTTCAATGGAGCAATCTTTAAATATTCATAATTAATTGATATTAATGTTTTTTTTGTTTTTTTTTTTGTTAAATGTCAAATATTCTGTGACCACTTCTGCAATGTTAGATATTTTTTTTAAGGTAAAAAAAAAAAAAAAAAATTGTGCAGAATTGATATTACAGGTCTGATATTAATGTATTCATATTACAAATTGTTTATAAAAACTTGTTTATTTTTTTTTACAAAAAATATGGTTGTTTGGGGGTTAAAAAACTACTTTTAACCCATCGCCGCCAGCGCTCTGGGGTTTAAACAAGCATTTCACAGCGCGAGAATTTTTTGAGCGTGATTTGTTAATGAATATGCTGGGAGCCGTTCGCTATGGCCATTCGCTGTCATGCGCTCCCATACAGCGCGGAACCAGTCAAACAGCGACTCCTAACCCCCGTATTCCACATTACAGCACACCGACTGAGTCGCTGTCAACAACCGAACAACGGCCAAGCACAGCGAATACTAGCGGGCGCTGTGAAAATACCGCTACTGCTGCTCATCTGTCGCTACCTGGCGCTATTAATAAATCGGCCTCCCCGTGTCCTGATTGCAAGCACTCAAGAGCAATGAAGCACCATTAGTTCATTCCTAGGGTGCATGCAAGGTCACGTATTGCTAGGACACATGCACATGCCTGTATGTAAAACCAAATTATTGCGAGCTCCAACCAGTTGGACCTTGCAATGACGATTAAAGACAGCATACTGGGTATAGCACATTCTGATCCACTCAGTCTATGTACTCCTGAATCCTTGTACTTGTGCCTGGATTTCTTGACCCAGTCTCTCCTCTTTTTGACAGTTTGTTTTATTTGATTATGTGGTTTGACCCTGATCTGACCCTTTGCCATCCACATGTTTCTTTGCCTGAAAACCTTAGTTGCCCACCCTGACTCTTGCTTTGGTCCTGGCTGTGTCTCCCATGCAACCTTTCCTGGATCAAGGCAACATTTTTTCCAGGTGGATAACCTGAGTTGCTTCAACGGGATTCTTGGAGACCTGGACATTTAGTAGAGCCTGAGACCTGGGTAGTCTGGTGTTTCTGGGGTTCTGAGTCCAGATACAAAATTCAGCTCTTTAACTGTCTAAATATAGAGTTCTGGTTCTATAGTTAACTTTGGACTCCACATTTTTCTGTACCATGCTTGTCTACACAGCAGGCTTTGGAACTTCCATTCCTGTCATCCCCATAATTGGAATATGCCACTTGCTTGACCCATTACAGTCCTGAATAGCAAGGGAATTACTGATGCTTACAATTACTGGGTCAAGTCTAGACATGTGACAGCCCGTGAGCATCCAGCTGTTGGCATGACATGCAGGGGTCATGTTTGCATGTCTTAGGTGATCTTGGGAAGGTTGGATGGTTTTACAATTCAACAAATAACATATAACATATAACCCTCACAAGGCTAATTCTCATAAGCGCCATAGATGTTTTATTAACTTGTAAAGAGCTCCTTAGGTCCACCTTACCAGTTTATTTGTGACTACAAACTATGTTATGCAGCATAGGCCCTACTTAGAAAGCCAAATAAAAAAAATGCCAGCTTATTTATGCAGGAGGGCATTACATGGTTTCTATAAAGTAGTCCATAGCAGGCATTGTAGCCATTACGGGACTAGATAATCTGTTATATTTTGGGACAGGTTTAAATCCCTTAGCTGACCTTGACAAGGCAGTAGGGTAGTAAAGAGAGTTAGGGTAAGATCTTGCATCATTGGCACCATGGTGGGGGGGGGGGGGGGGAAGTACCTGATATAGACATCTGGTAAATGCGCTAATATTTAAAATAAGAATTGTGGCAAACACCAAATCTACATTTTTTTCTATTTCAGGTAAACTGGTGGTCGATCACAGCTTTTTGCACGTGTGTAGGAAATTTGTTGGAGTTTTATCTGGTATGTATCTGGTATGTCGGTCCCATAGAACCAGCAACTGGGTAAATATACTGCCAGCAGTGGTTCTGAATTAGTATTGGTCCTCTTTACCTAACCATAAACCATAATACTTAAAGCGGACCTTCACTCTGAATAAGAGTCTATCTTATATGTTTCCCACACCCTGTACATACAGATTGTCCACATTAAAAATCATCCTACCTGCATCTACTGCATGTTATGAGCCTTTAAACATCCAAGAAATCTTATCAGGCAGCCTGCAAACAGGAAGTGCCTTCTGACTGTGCTGCTCTGCATTCTGGGAATGCTGACCTTTACCTGACCCCAGCTCTGCTCTGTCTGAGTCAAGATGGCGGCGCCCGTATCCTAAATTCCTGAACAGTTGCAGCCCAGTGGGGGAAAGAATAATAAGCAAGTGACTAAAAACTTAAAATATATTAATTTTAGATGCTGGCGAATAGTTTTTTAAGAGTTTAGGCTTTTCATTTAATCATGGTGAAGGTCCGGTTTAAAGCTTAATTGTAAATTCAAATCCTAACTATTATTACAGCTCTTAAAATGGCATTTACACTGACAAAAAATATACCAAAATATCTAAAATTAAACTCTGTGTATGTATTGTAAATTGGAGGGATGGGCTTCTAACCCAAACCCAAAACCCCAACTTCCAACTTCAAGTCCAGCTTTCATTGAGTATTTACAGAGACACACAACTGGTTCAGCGGGATGGTGGATATGCTCTCTATCCTGGTTCTTCCCAGTCCTGGCCTATCTCCCTCTTTGGGCTTGTATGTGCAAGCATTTCTCTGTGCACCCGCTTGATCCCTTGCTGCTTAAAGTGGACCAACACCCAGGATTTTCACTATCGGGGGGTGCCCCGCTGCGTGAACCCCCCCGATCGCCCTAAATAACTCCCCTCACCCCGCTCCTACGCGAGGACTCATCCAATCAGAGCGCTCAGAGCCGCTGTGGTATGCACGCACAAGGGACGGACAACCACAGCGGCTCTGAGCGCGCTGGAGGCCGCCTCTTGCGCTTCCCTCTAACAGGGAGCGTGCCTGCCATTCCCAAACGGCCGGCGCGGGTGCGCGCCCTGCTAGAGGGAAGCGCGAGAGGCGGGCGCGGCCCGCGCATGCGCCGTTGGAACGGGGAGAAGGTAAGGTTTGTGGGCATCCTGGGGGGTTTTACACAGCGGGGCATCCCGATTTCGGATGCCCCGCGGGGAGGGCGCTGATCAGATATAGATTCCCGGGCCGATCAGCCTGGGTGTTGGTCCACTTTAAAGAGGAACATTGCAGGTATTGGAGAGTTACCTAAACCCCCCTAAACCTGGCTTTCTCGCCCCCTGCCTCTCTGGTTTAACAATTTAAAAATATAAACTTACCAGTCACATTGTGCTCCAGCATCCCTTGGTCCTGGGCCGTCTCGGTCGACCAACGCCATCTTGCCATTCCGTCATGCTCTGTGCTGCGCCTCAGATCTCGCACATGCGCAGTGTCACTGCATAGGCTGCAATGACACTCAGCACAAATCCCGCAACATTTGAAGAACGGCGCGGGACATTTGAAAAAGAATGGCTAAGGTTTTATAACCTTTACCCTGGGGTGGCTAAGGGGGGGGGGGGGGTGAAAAGGGGCCTGGAATGCTGCCAGATTTCGGTGTTTTAGATAACACTGACATGCAAAAGGCAGTGAGGGAGATCTGAAAAGGTCTGATATTCCTCTTTAATGGGGGAGGAAACAGGGACCAGCAAAGCTTTTCTGTAGGATCTAGCATTTTGTGTTCTCTAGGTAAATGTGGATGCTTGAAATCACTTGCTGGAAAAAACATCTAAAGTGGATCAAAACCCATGTCATCTGACCCTAGAGTTTGCAAGACCCCAGGGCTGGCTAAAAGCCCACCCCTTCAAGGCCCCAGTAATTCATATATGCACCACGGTCCAGTTGTCCCACAGCACATATGCAGTGTGGACCCTTCCATTCTCTGCACTCACCTAGAGCAGGAATATATAAAAGGCTGTTGATGGGCACACACAGCCAGAAGAGAACAACCAATCTCAATCCCAGTAGCTTGGACAGCTAATTTGGCTTGGCTTTTGGTTCTTCATGGATTCTAACGGGTTCTCCTCTCTCCCCAGCACAGCTGTCTGCTCCTTTACAAAGCAAACTAATGGAACCCTGACTAAAAGTGTTCTAACCTATTTTTATATTCTTTTACTCTACCTAATTACAACACTGCGGCCCATAAGGGGGCCTTGTGGCTCATCCTGTTGTTGCCAACTAGGTCCTGTTTCCCTCATATTTCCTCTTGGTTTCCTAACATTAAATGTATAACCCTACATTAATGTGGACCAAAACACGGCTTTGGAAGCCCCACTTTGTAACCCTCCACCCCCCTCCCCAGTTAACCACAAAATCTCATATTTCCCCAATGCATGCCCTGGCTCTAGTCCAATCAGTGCTGTATGCCATGCATATTAATGATCACCATATGGCCCTGATTACACACAGAGCCACAGAGCCTGGCATATGGGAGTGTCAGCATCTCCGGTGGTGTGTGCATGCTCCCGTCCCCAGCCTACCTGAATGGCTGGGTATGGGGTGCCAGAGATGTGGCCGTGGCTGGGGAGTGTGGGCTCACACAGTGGGCCAACCTGAGTCGGGATAACTCAGGAGGACTGAAATGGCCACACCTGGAATCTTTTAGAATCCAGGACTGCCATGCACGGTGGTTGGTCCCCTTTAAAGAACTACTCTAAGTTATTTACATCTATCTATCTATTTTTATTCTTCAGTGCCATCTAGTGACCTAGATCAGCCACTGTAACTTAAACACTAACTAAATGTATTTCTATACTAATTTCTATAACTATAACCTCATTCTGGACCTATCTAAGGCTAAAAGGGGGTCCCAGTTTAAATTAGGTAGTTACTAAATACCTCAACCTACTTTTAGATCAACCCATCAGTATCACATACAGTAGCTTGCAGACTTTCCTTAGTTCAGATTTACGATATTTCATGGGGCTCTCATAGATTAGAGTTAGGACTGCACCCATAGAGGCACCTTGGCGCGGTGGTGCAGCTTAGCATACTTCTGCAGATGTGTGTGACCGAGCCTCTGTTTTTACCAGATTTAGAGACAGATTATAGGTTGGTCTGCAAGCTAACAGGGTTGAGTGCTTCGGCTCCTTTAAAGCGGACCAACACCCAGGGGGGATCGGCCCGGGAATCTATAAGATTCCCGGGCCGATCACCTCCCTTACCGCGGGGCATCCGAGATCGGGATGTCCCGCGGGGTGAAACCCCCCCAAAAGCCCCAAAAAAACCTTACCTTATCGGCGACGGATCAGCTGCCGCCGCCACCCCGCGCGCCCCTTTAGCAGTGCGCGCGCCTGCGCCGTTCGTGAATGTAAGAGGGAAGCGCGGGAGGTGGCAGCGGCTTATCTGTCGCTTGTCCGTCGCCGAAAAGGTACGTTTTTTGGGGGCTTTTGGGGGGGGTTTCACACAGCGGGGCATCCTGATCTCGGATGCCCCGCTGAAGTGGACCAACACCCAGGATAGTGAAAATCCTGGGTGTTGGTCCACTTTAAGTCTTTAGTAACCTAATTGCCCTGCTGACTTGCACCTCCCAGGTTAGTTATAAAATGGTCTGAGCAGTTGCCACTCCCCTTTTGTTCACTTACGATATTTCAAACCTATAGCTATATACTGACCTTGTACCAGTTTTTCACTCAATAAGTGCTGGAGGCTAATTCCCTGAAAGCTAGAGCTGCATGCTTAGACCTGTTCCCATTGGGGCAATGCAGGGCATTTGTGATCGCCTGTGAAATGTTGCCCATAATAGCCTATGGGTACATTGACTGATCACAGTCACCCTGCAAATGCCCCATCTGCAGCAATAGCAGGAAAATCGCTACCGAATTGCCCCAGTGGGAACCAAGCCTTACCTTGTTTTATTGGTCAAATCTCTCAGTCGGGTAGCTGTAAGTTTATGGGTGCTGTACAATAAGCAATAGATATTTTTATTTTAGGTGTCAGCGTTTTAACATCCTATAAATTATAATGGTAATTGGGGACATATTGAATAGTCATATATATATATAGACATATTAACCTGTGTAGAACAGTAAATAGACATTGGGTTTGTGGTTAAAACGAAATGTATAGGTGCTTACTGGACATTTGTTAGGTACCTAAAACATTTGTCAACTTCTACCCGAACTCTTACCTCCTGGGGACAGATCCCAGCCCATGTAGTGCTTTTTCTGTTGTCAGAAACCTGTTGTGGAGATTTAACCTCACCTGACTTTCACCTGTGACCAAACAAGATGTTCCTCTGACAGAAAAGCAATGGGTGTCACAGGGACCAGAGAGGTGTCATTGGGAAAAGAATCCTATATTTTATGCTGGTAACCACATTTCTGTCCTTATGACATCGGCCAGGCTGATTCATTACTAACGCCAGGTAGCGACAGATGAGCGTCTGTAGAGCGGATTTCAGAAAAACAGCCTCAATCTGGAGGGTCGGACACATACTGGAGATGCGGGGCACCTCGGGGAGGGATTTTACATACCTGAAGCTCTGCGATACTGTCTTCAAGATTCACACAGAGGTAAAGGGCTCGGTGGTGTTAAACAATCCAGGGGTCGCTCTGCTTTCCTTGATCCCTGGCTCCATAGCCAAGGCGAAGAAAGGAGTCCTCAAATACTTCCTCACAGTTGTAGGATCAATCATCCCCAGGCATTGGAAATACCCCCTTCCCCCAAGTATAGCAGAATGATTCGCTGAAATGTACCACATACTTAGAATGGAAGAACTGATAGAGAGGGAACGGATGCGCATTAGACAACCTGGATGAACTGGATCAGGTTCAGGGAGTCGGATGTGGCAGAGGCCTTCGTGGGGGCAGAAGTTGGCAGTGGATGAGAGGCCTCATAGATGAGGCCCGATGCATGAGATGCCTTCCCAATGCATATATCAGCAGGCCGATGTTACGGGGTTCCCTTGACTACATCCATACCTCCCCATGTGCTACTTTCCCCTTCCCTATTACCCCTGGCTTTCCCCCCTCCCCCTCCCTTCTGCTCATTTCAGCTTCCTTTCTTTCTACAGTCTTTCTCTGTGTCGTGGGTTCCCCCCCTCCCCCGGTCGGACTTGGCCAGCCCCCTCTGGTCTCCCTCCTGTCCCGACTTACTCTTGGGGGGGGGGGGCCTCTCTTGGGGCGCATGCGCTTCGGGTCGAAAAATTCGGGCTTCGGGCCGAAATCTGGGCCCTTTACTCGGGCAATGTATTGTGGAATCTCCACACGTTTCCTTCTGGGTGGGGAGGTCCACCGCCCGGGGCGGGGGGGATGGCCCGGCGCGGTGCGGCCTGGGGGGCCCCCCTTGCGTATTCATTATGGCGCTGGAGGTGCCCACTACAGGTGGATTTCTGGTTAACCCGCTCCCTGGTAATTCAGCGGCTTGCCAATGGGATTAGGAGATGCAAACACGGCGTGTTGTCGGGGGAGTGCGCTGTGCTTTGGGGGTGGGTGGCCGGCAGGGGGAACTGGCGTTGTCCCAACTGCGCCTGGAGATGGGGGCGGGTTGGGGGCCTGGAATGTCTCTATGTTTATTCGACTGTACCTTCTATTCTTGTACTGTTATGTCTCCTTGTATTTGAAAAATGTCAATAAAAAGAGATCAAACAAAAAAAACAGCCTCAAACAGCGCCGGTGCTCAAAATCGTGTTGTTGTAGCTCATTGCGCCAGAAGCTGTGTGATTAAAGTCTGTTTTTGAAAATGTATCCACTATTAACAAAGAGAAAACATATGGAATGACATTGTTATTACATTGTAACATGAACACTTTAATACCAGACATGTAAGGACAATTATGCATAAAAATATTATTAATCAAAAAAGTTTTCAAAAATGTCATATTCTAGGCCAGGATACATGTCAGAAAGATTTGAGATTTTATTAAGAAAAAAAAAAATTGGGATCAGGAAAGGGATTTAAGGATCATCCATAGAAATGTATGGCAGAGCGCCAGGCAGCAAGAGGTAATACGTGGCGCTCTGCAAGGCTGAACGCCGGCGCTGTACACTGAACCTGGAATAATGATGAATCGTACGCTACATGGCGTTGTTCCAGTCGCTCACCAGATTTGGCTTCATAAATGTGAAATTGCGTGCCGTGTCCGGCGTTCACCTGCCGCTACCTGCCCCTGTACAGGCACTACCTGGCGCTATCCCTTCATGAATAAGGTCCTAAGTCTCTAGTTAGTCTTGAGTTAGCAGTTATTTTGAGCCAGCATTTCCATTTTAACTTTATACTAAAGGCAAGTTGCACTGTCCCAAATTCAATCTATTTTCAAAAAGACTCTGTAGTTCCAAAGTTATTTGTAAAGATATTAGAGCATTGGAAAAACAGTGGGTGTGGCAACAGTGATGTGATGTAAGCACACTGTGCTTTACATATATCATAGTAGAAAAAGTGCATTGTTGTGCCTCTAAGTATTACTGTCAGCCCACAGTGTGACCAGAGAGGAGATCAGGGTTTTAAAGCTGCAGAAAGAGGCAGCCAATCAGGACGTTTGGGCAGGGAGTGGGGGGTGTTTCAGTTCTTGGTTCACTAATGGTTGATTGGCCAGGTCAGCGGGGTGGAGACTGAAAGCTGAATGATGAAGTGATTTCCTCACTTAGTAGGAGAGCACTGGAGGAACTCAATGTAAGGTAAGCTACTAATATTTATTTTTTAACTTTTGACCAGACCTTCACCCTGAATAAGAGCATATCTTATATGTTTCCCACACCCTGTACATACAGATTGCTCACATTAAAAATCATCCTACCTGCATCTACTGCATTTTCTGAACCTTTAAACATCCACGATGGTGGCACATGGAGTCTCAGTCTCAGAAGTGTCTTCTGACTGTGTCGCTCTGCATTCTGAGATTGTTGTCCTTTTCCTGACCCCAGGTCTGCTCTGTCTGTGCAAAGCACAACTAAAACCCCGCTCCCTGCACTTTATCCCGCTCTCCTCTCCTCAGTAAGTGTGATGCTTCTGAGGCAAGATGGCGGCATCCTTATATTAAAGTCCTGAACAGAGTTGCAGCTCAGTGGGGGAAATAATAAAAAATAAGTGACTAAAAACTTAAAATATATTAAATTTAGATGCTGGGGAATATTTTTCAAGGGTTTGGCCTTTCATTAAATGATGCTGAAGGTCCGGTTTAAGTTGAGCACATTTTTTTTTCTTCTGCAGTCCACCTGCTTGCCACTTTTAGATTTAGAACCAATTCTTTTAATATGAGATTTAAACTCACTATGTTCATTGGTGACCATATATTAGATTTGGCTAAAAACTATGGATGTCATGGGGACCAGATTTAGGTACTGAAAATGGTATCATCTGTTCCGAGGACAGCTATCAACTTCCTTTAGTCACTGACCACATAAGAAGACAGGCTAGACCTCTACCAAGGGGTCTCAGTGTGCAGCTAGACTTCACCTTGTCCCCAGAAATAAATGTAGTCTTAGCTGGAGTTTAGCTTTTATGTAATTTGGGGTAGTGGGACCATACCTACATTATTTAATAAGAAAAGCCATCTGAAGCGCTAAAAGCTGGCAATGCTTTACAATTGCACAAGGCCACTGTCTGCTTTCTGTGGGCACAGCCCATCTAAAACAGGGAACCCCCAACCTTATTTTATCAAGTACTACATTTATTTATTTTTTCTCAGAGGCCGATTCATTAATAGCGCCAGGTAGCGACAGTTGAGCGACTGTAGCGGCATTTTCAGAGCGCCCGCTAGTAGTCGCTGTGCTTGGCCGTTGTTCAGTTGTTGACAGCGACTCAGTCGGTGTGCGGTAATGTTGAATAGTGGGTGAGGAGTCGCTATTTGACAGGTTCCGCACTGTATGGGAGCGCATGATAGCGAATGGCCATATCGACCGGCTCCCACCATATTCATTAACAAATCATGCTACAAAAATTCTCGCGCTGTGAAATGCATGTTTAAACCCCAGAGCGCTGGCGGCGATGGGTTAAAAGTAGTTTTTTAACCCTCAAACAACCATATTTTTTGAAACAAAAAAAAACAAGTTTATAAAAACATTTTGTAATATGAATACATTAATATCAGACCGGTAATATCAATTCTGCACAATTTTTTTTTTTTTTTTTTTTACCTTAAAAAAAATATCTTGCATTGCAGAAGTGGTAACAGAATTTTTCACATTAAAAAAAAAAAAAAAAAAAAAATGAATAACAATTATTTATGATTAATTAAAGATTGTTCCATTGAAATGCATTGGAGAGCGCCAGGTAGCGAGAGGTCATACCTGTCGCTGTTCAAGGTCGCTCGCTGGCGCTGTGGGCTGAGGCTGGAATAATGATGAATGATTCGCTATCTGGCGCTATCTCAGTCGCTAAGCAGGATCGGCTTGATAAATGTGTGATTGTGGTGGGGAGCCGGCGTTCGCGTGGCGGGGAGCGTCATTACCGTTCGCTCACCAGTCGCTACCTGGCGCTATCCCTTGTTAAATAAGGACCTAACTATCTCAAGTACATCTGGGTCATATGTATTGGTTTTCATCCACCAAACTACACAAAAACGCTATTTAAAGTACATGAAACACATAAATGGTCTTCATCACATTTTGCAAAAGTTTTGTATTCCTAAAGCAAATCAGATTTAGGTATAGTATATATGGCATCAGAAAAGTCTGAAGCCTCCACCACCTCATAGGATCATGTTTCACCAGCTATGATGAAACCTGTACCTTGTGGTCCGGCTGATGTCACTGTCACTGAGGTCACGCAGAACATTCTCATTAAACTGGTCTAAATGAACCTGATTGACTGTGGGGCTCCTTCATGACCACCCCTGAACAGAACCCTGTCAGCCCATATTATTGCCAGATCTGTTTGAGACAGGTTTGGTCGGTTAGCGGGTCTATCTAGGGTCAAAAGCCAGCCTGGTAGCTCGTAATTTCACATGCAACACACAGACAATGTCTATGTGTCAAGATTAGTTCCCCCCTAGGGGTGAGCCAATCTGACCCGATGGTGACCCACCTTTCAAGAATTGGAGGGGGTTTGGAGATAGCTGGTCCACTGAAAACTAAACAAAAACTTCCAGGACTAGGTCCGGTCCTGGCTCTAGTGAAACGGACCCAGCACGCCCACCAGAGGTGTGGTGGGCGTGCTGGGTCCGCAACACACAGACAAATGGATTTGTGGATCAAGATATTAGAGCATCTCAAAATTAGGTTATATAGTTAATCAATTTAAGGGCACACTAGCAAACTATATACATAGATGCAACTTAGGTCAGAGGGCAAATACAGGTGAGTTACATTCAGACTGAGCTGATACAGTGTCAAGTACCTTAGTGCAGACAGGTTATAAGCATTGATGCAGACAACCACAGGGGGTATGTAGAGTCCGCTTGTTCCTGCTCCTATCCTACAAGATTCTCAGCGTGACCCACAGAAAATAGACAGCTCTCCTCAGTTTTCTTTCTACATTTACATTCCCAGCCAGTCCCTCCCCTCTCCCCCCTGCCCTCAGCCATATCAGCTAAAACTCCTAAAGTGTATTAGGGGGTATAACTTTTGGAAAAATTGTTGGGCACTGTAGGATTGTAGGAAGTCAGATGCTGCACGTCCAATGGATCCAGTAACTGCTGTTTGATATGGCTCCCAAACAGAGTTCTCCATATTTCAGCCCCTGATGTTTTTGAGATGGCAAGAAACCTATGTACGTGAGATTTGCAGATTCTTTATTCTTTAAATAGTACTGCCACCAGGGTGTCTGGGTTTATGCTTTGAAGCCTGCATGCCAGCCCATTCTCATGGCAGGGGGTTTCCTGCCCGCTATGACTTGTGGCCAGCCAGACTAGCAAGTGGAGACCCCTTGGAATACAGTGTGTTTAGCAATGTCAGCCATTTCGGAATAGGTGACGATTTTCCCACACCCAGGAAATCAGAGTGCATTTAACTAAGGCCAAGCCTTTTGTGACAGAAGACATAGGCATATCAGAAAAGGGATATAACATTTTTTTTATATTCCTTACACTAGCGCTAACACTAGTTGAGAAATGCTGTTCTAAATAGCAGAGCCACTACCCATAGCATTCCAAGTCACATTTTGTCACACAAAATCCTTTCAGAATCCCTTTTAGCATCCTAGGGTCCATTCCTTTAATCATTCAGATACCTCTTCTATCATACAACCCCCCCCCCCCCAATTACATTCCCTATAACATTTGGGTCCCTTAGGATCACCTAGTATTCTGTGACCCTTTTCATTAACATTAACAATCTAGGCTCGGTGCTTCCAATAAGCCAATCGTTCTCACATCTTTAGGATCTTCTAGTAATATTACCCCCTTATTACCCCCTAATAAGTAATTTAGGGCTTTATGACAACCCTGGTTACCTCCAATAAAAGGTTTGTCTTCTACACTGGGGTGGAGTTGGTTAGGTGGAATATTGGGGCAATACTGCTTCTCCTGGGCTAGGGCCCTTATTTAACAAGGGATAGCGCCAGGTAGCGAATGGTGAGCGAACGGTAATGACGGTCACCGCCACGAGAACGCTGGCTCCCCTCCGCAATCACACATTTATCAAGCCGATCCTGCTTAGCGACTGACAGAGCGCCAGATAGCGAATCATTCATCATTCTTCCAGCCTCACCCCACAGCGCCAGCGAGCGACCTTGAACAGCGACAGGTATGACCTCTCGCTACCTGGCGCTCTCCAATGCATTTCAATGGAGCAATCTTTAAATATTCTTAATTAATTGCTATTAATGTATTTTTTTTTTTTTTTTTTAATGTCAAAAATTCTGTGACCACTTCTGCAATGTTATATATTTTTTTTATGGTTAAAAAAAATAAAAATAAAAAATTGTGCAGAATTGATATTACAGGTCTGATATTAATGTATTCATATTACAAAATGTTTTGAAAAACTTTTTTTTTTTTTTTTTCAAAAAAATATGGTTGTTTGGGGATTAAAAAACTACTTTTAACCCATCGCCGCCAGCGCTCTGGGGTTTAAACAAGCATTTCACAGCGCGAGAATTTTTTGAGCGTGATTTGTTAATGAATATGCTGGGAGCCATTCGCTGTCATGCGCTCCCATACAGTGCGGAACCTGTCAAACAGCGACTCCTAACCCCGTATTCAACATTACCGCACACCGACTGAGTCGCTGTCAACAACCGAACAACGGCCAAGCACAGCGAATACTAGCGGGCGCTGTGAAAATAACGCTACTGTCGCTCATCTGTCGCTACCTGGCGCTATTAATGAATCGGCCTCCCCATTTTGTAGTGGAGGGCTGGGACAGGGGATTTACAGATGACCACTATACAGGGCTGATGCATGTACTGCCCTGATGGTGGTCCTATGACTTCTGACGAATTCTGATATGCAGCAGCAAAACTAACCAGCTTTACCTACCTCAATACTAACAAATGAGACCTAGCAAATACCTTAAACCTCATATGTCATGTACATCAAAGTCATGTGGAATATAATTCCAATAGTTTTGTAAGCCCCTACTGATTTCTTTCCATCTGCCTTATTTCCATATTTAAGGATCTTTTTATTTGTTAAACACCAGATTCTTTCAATTTACTAATTAAAGACTTAAAGCCAGTTGATAGCTAGTTAATTATAGGTGTCGCCAGACTGGGGTTTATTATGCCCGACCTCTGCAAGCATCCATAGAGCGTCTGCCACACATTGTGACACTCTCAGAGGCACAATGACCCGCTAGCAGAGCGAACAAAAGGGCGCACAGTCACGGCTACACTGATACAAGCCCAGATACGCACAAAGACTCTTGTAATGCGTATTTTGCAAACAAAAGCTGGGGAGATGCAGAAGAGGGCCGTGGGCTGGATGCCAAATGTGGTGAGAGAAGAGTTAATGGATCGGGGGAGACACAGCAGAGAGCGCCAGACAGATTTGGGTCTGATCCAAAGAGTTAATGTTCCTTCCATGATCGATTACTTGTCAGATGTGATTTTAAACCAATACAAGATAAATAGCATCATTTCCCCCGCTCGCTTCAGACGGAATTAAGAAGCCATTAGCTAACACAAATTTTTTGGCAAGTTTAATAAAAGCGCAAATTTACATTTGTAAGAAAAGCTCCCCAAGGTATGTTGCAAAGATGTAAATGAGTTAAAATCACCTCTACTCCCCCGCTATCCCTTAAGTCTTTCTCTTTCTTTCTCCTTGTTTCCTTACTACTAGTCTAGCCTGTGTTTCTAGTCCAGTCCTAAAATACACGCTCGTATTATAACTACCCGATTCTACCAACAGTATAAAGATTATAAAGCCATAAAGCCATATGACCTTGGGCAGGACGGGGAGTAAGTTTGAATAACCTTTAGGTTGTGTAACGTGGGTCAAGTTCTGTATTAGCATTGCATAGGCAAAGGGTGGATATGGTGCTGAGGCTATATCATTACAGGGACAAAACATAAGCTAGGTGTCTTGACAGGGGGTATAGAAGGGTCAGATGAAATGGGTGAGAGGATGGAGGAACTGGGGGTGTTGAAATCACACTAAGATAAGAGAGTAATTCCAGCACAGGCTTCAGGTGAGTTAGGCCCTTATTTAAGAAGGGATAGCGTCAGGTAGCGCCTGGTTAATGAGAGGTAGCGACTGATAGCGACTGGTCAACGCCGGACACGGCACGCAATTACACATTTATCAAGCAGAATCTGTTGAGCGACTGGGATAGCGCCATGTAGTGTCTGATTCATCATTTTTACAGCCTCAGCGAACAGCGTCAGCGTTCAGCCTTGCACAGCGCCATGTATGACCTCTCGCTACCTGGCGCTCACCTATACATTTCAATGGACGATCCTTTTCTTCACTTTAAACGGGTTATTTTTTTTTCCAAAAAATCACAAATAATTCTGTGACCTCTTCTGGCATTTTTTTCATAATTTTTTCATTTTTTAAATATTTCCTCAAAAATGACATTACAGCTCTGCCATTAAAGTGTTCATGTTACAATGTTGTTACAATGTAATTCCATATGTTTTCGCTTTGTTACTAGTTGATTGATGCTGAAAAACAGACTTTTAACACACAGCCTCCTGCGCTCTGGGCTTCAAACAAGCATTTTTCAGCGCCAGAGATTTGTGAGGCTGTTTTTTTCCTGAATATGGTGTGAGTCGGTCGCTATGAGCAGTCGCTACCATGCGCTCCCATACAGCGCTGTACTGGTCAAATAGCGACTCCTCACAATGTATTCAACATTACTGAACAGCAACTGAGTCGCTATAAACTAGCAACTCACGGCCGAGCACTGCGACTACTAGCGGGCGCTCTGAAAATGCCTGCTACAGATGCTCATCTGCCGCTACCTGCCGCTAATGATGAATCAGCCTCTAGGGCTGAATTGGCTACTATGAAAATGTCTGTTGGTCTGTGCAGCTTTGGAGTTGGCACTGGGTGACAACCTCAGCCTAGAGCTGACTACCAGGCTGATTCATCATTAGCGGCAGGTAGCGACAGATGAGCGTCTGTAGCAGGCATTTTCAGAGCGCCCGCTAGTAGTCACAGTGCTCGGCCGTGGGTCGCTACTTTATAGCGACTCAGTCGCTGTTCAGTAATGTTGAATACATTGTGAGGAGTCGCTATTTGACCAGTACAGCGCTGTATGGGAGCGCGTGTTATCGACTGCTCATAGCGGCCGACTCACACCATATTCAGCAAAAAAACTGGTGCTGTGCAAGGCTGAACGCTGGTGCTGTTCGCCGAGGCTGGGAAAATGATGAATCAGACGCTACATGGCGCTATCCCAGTCGCTAAACAGATTCTGCTTGATAAATGTGTAATTGCGTGCCGTGTCCGGCGTTCACCAGTCGCTACCTGTCGCTACCTCTCATTAACCAGCCACTACCTGACGCTATCCCTTCTTAAATAAGGGCCCTAGTTGTGTGTAGAAACTTCATTGGCAGATTGACCCAAGAATATACATGGGGTTCAGGCGTGAGGGTTCAGACTGAATGTAGTCTTCAGTTCTGCAGTTATGATATGGAGGTGCGTTTACTGTTTGCTTTCTGGGGCTGCACTCTGCAAGTGATTCAGCCAACCAGTGCAATCACTAACACATGATATAGAAGCTTAAATCAGGCTGTACTGCCAATATCATTTAAGAAAGCTCCAAGATCTTCTTGTTTTTGGAACCCCAATCAGCAAGCCCACCACTGTGAACACCAAACATGACATGAAAGCTTTAATCAGATAGTACAGCCAATATCATATGAAGATTGTAGTGCTCTAAGCTCTAGTTCAGTGTTCAGAACTTTCTTTAACCTTTCAATTTAATGCAGATTTTGGCCATATAGCCTTCTAATTACAGAACTCACATGCCTACCCTTGACTTTTCTTCAATTTAGTATAAAGTTCCTGTAGCAGCTTTATTTTTATAACCCCCTAAACTTAAAGCAGAGTGAGACTGTATGTCCCCTGTTGGAATGCAGATACATGTCCCTTGCTATCCTTTGCCCCATTCTTAGCTTAGACGTCATACCGTATATTGCATAGATACAAGGTTTGCGAAGACAGCAACTGCTTTAGCGTCCATAGATTCGTAATTACTCCTCCAATTATTTATCTTCTTCGTGCCCTTATACCATTATGTACAAAAATAAAGCAGGGGTTATATCGCTTGTTTTAACCTTCAGTAGTCCAACTCTATCCAGTTTGACTAAAAACTGGCATCTTAAAGTGGACCAACACCCAGGATTTTGACTATCCTGGGTCTTGGTCCACTTCGGTGGGGCACCCCCGATCGGGGTGCCCCGCTGTGTGAAACCCCCCCGATCACCCGAAAAACTCACCTCTCCCCGCTCCCAGCGCTGACGGACAAGAGATTTGACAGCCGCGGACAAGCGGCTCCTCCGCCTCCCGCGCGTCACTCTTGACGCGCGCGCCCGCGCCGGCCATTCACAGACGGCCGGTGCGGGCGCGCGCACGTCTAGAGGGGCGCGAGAGAAGGCGGCGGCGGCCGGCCACCGCCGAAGACAAGGTAAGGGGATTTGGGGTGTTTGGGGGGGTTTCACCCAGCGTGACATCCCGATCTCGGATGTCCCGCGGGGAGGGAGGTGATCGGCCCGGGAATCTTATAGATTCCCGGGCCGATCACGGGAGGGTGATGGTCCACTTTAAGGAATGAAAAGGGGACAAAGAATACTGTATAACCTGAGGAGTGAGGAGAAGCTTAGAGAGACTCCTTAGTAACAGGACAGTTGCTTATTGGCCACTAGCACTAAGGCCCTTATTTATGAAGGAATAGCGACAGGTAGCGACTGGTGAGCGGCCGGTAATGACGGGCCCCGCCACGAGAACGCCGGCTCCCCACCACAATCACACATTTATCAAGCCAATCCTGCTTAGCGACTGAGATAGCGCCATATAGCGACTCATTCATCATTATTCCAGCCTCAGCCCACAGCGCCAGCATCCGACCTTGAACAGCGACAGGTATGACCTCTCGCTACCTGGCGCTCTCCAATGCATTTCAATGGAACAATCTTAAAATATTCATAATTAATTATTAATTTTTTTTTTTTTTTTTTTTTTTAAATGTGAAAAATTCTGTGACCACTTCTGCCATGTTAGATAATTTTTTTAAGGTAAAAAAAAAAAAATGTACAGAATTGATATTACAGGTCTGATATTAATGTATTCTTTTTACAAAATCTTTTTAAAAACTTGCTTTTTTTGGTTTCCAAAAATATGGTTGTTTGGGGGTTAAAAAACTCCTTTTAACCCATCGCCGCCAGCGCTCTGGGGTTTAAACATGCATTTTACAGCGCAAGAATTTTTTGAGCGTGATTTTTTAATGAATATGGTGGGATCCGGTCGCTAGGGCCAGTCGCTATCATGCGCTCCCATACAGCGCGGAACCTGTCAAATAGCGACTCCTCACCCAATATTCAACATTACGGCAAGCCGACTGAGTCGCTATCAACTACCGAACAACGGCCAAGCACAGCGACTACTAGCGGGCGCTGTGAAAATACTGCTACAGTCTGTCGCTACCTGCCGCTATTAATGAATCGGCCTCCCCGTGAGACTCACTAGTAACAGGACAGGTGCTTATTGGCACCTAGCACTAAATGTTGGTGTCATCTGAATATCTGTTAGTATATGATTAAACTATCGCTTGATGCATCCAGCAAAATTCTAATCGGTTGAGTTTAATCAAAAATCGATAGACATTTTTAGTGTCTACAGCATTTCAAAGCTTAAGCTGTACTATTGCCTGGAGTGCTCCTTTAAGTCCTAAAGCAAAAGTAGAATGTTGTCTGCTCCACCCATCCCTGTCTAGTTCTTTGTGTTGCTTAGTTTACCCGCCTCTTCTCATGGGGGCATCAAGGCACCCAAGTGGCCCATTCCACTCTGAATGGATTGACCCACTTCCAGAATGAAGGCCTCATTGTAGTAAGCAGCGTCTTGAGGATGGCGCCCGGGAAGTGTGATTACTGCCGCTCCTCCTAGAGAACACATCAATATTTCAGCTTCTAAAACATTTCGGAGTCTATAATGTCACGCGCTCCATTTGTTTGACTCAGTAGTGCACACGTCATATTAAGTATATCCTGTGCTGCACTGCTGCCCGGATAGGGGTTGCCTGGCTGTCACTGTAAGATGTATTGTGCCATTTATAATCTCTTGCTTTGAGGTGTATTAAGCAATTGAGGATTCATCATCCTGGGTATGTGGGGTGCAAAATAATAGCAACTCTACAAAGAAAAAATTGTGTAACGTCTTATCCAAAGTACTCATGAATAGAATGAGATCTAATCTGCTAAGAGGCTGATTCATTAATAGCGACAGATAGCATCAGATAGCGACTGTTGAGCGACTGTAGCGGTATTTTGACAGCGACCGCTAGTAGTCGCTGTGCTTGGCCATTGTTCGGTGGATGATAGCGACTCAGTCGGTGTGCCGCAATGTTGAATACAAGATGCTGAGTCGCTATTTGACAGGTTCACTGTTGTATGGGAGCGCATGATAGCGACTGGACATAGCACCCACCATATTCATTAAAAAATCAGCCTTAAAAATTCCTAGCGCTGTGAAATGCATGTTTAAATCCCAGAGCGCAGTGGGCGATGTGTTAAAAGTAGTTTTTTAACCCCCTAACCACCCAAAAAAAAAATGGAATGATTTTGAAATAATATTCAAACCTGAATAGTTTAAAATCAGACCTGTAATATCAATTCTGCAAAAAAAAAAATTTTTTTTAAAAATCCCCAAAAAATACATTTTCAAAGGAAGAAGTGTTCACAGATTTTTTTTTCGAAATTTGAAAAAAAAAAATATATTAAAAAATAATTATTAATTAAAATACATTCTGCCATTGAAATGCATTGGAGAGCGCCAGGTAGCGAGAGGTCATACCTGTCGCTGTTCAAGGATGTTCGCTGGCGCTGTGGGATGAGGCTGGGATAATGATGAATGAGTTGCTAGGTGGCGCTATCTCAGTCGCTAAGCAGTATCGGCTAGATAAATGTGTGATTGTGGAGGGGAGCCGGCGTTCTAGTTCTAGTTGCAGTACCTGGCTTTACTGGCCGGCTCCCCAGTCGCTATCTGTCGCTATCTGTCGCTATTCCTTGATAAATAAGGCCCTAAATCTTCTACATGTGTGTAGTGTAACATCACTGGCAAT
Organism: Gastrophryne carolinensis; assembly: GCA_027917425.1. Lineage (NCBI taxonomy): Eukaryota > Metazoa > Chordata > Amphibia > Anura > Microhylidae > Gastrophryne > Gastrophryne carolinensis. The sequence continues at coordinate 174,176,435 of CM051243.1, forward strand.
ATACATTTTATTCCAGCAGCCAATACCTATCTGAGAATTTGTATGCTTTCAATGCAGTATTGATTAACCAGCATTGAAACAGGTCCTGGTTCCACGCTGACCCTGCCAACAGCCCCTGAAGAGCAATTGACATTGGCAATGAGGGACCAGGGCCCTCCGCAGATTCTAGGAATTGGAGGGTGTCATTAGAGACTGCCGTTAAAGATCAGGAGGACCAAATACCCTTTGTTTGCCCCTCAGTTTTAACTCCTGAATTAGGATGTTATGATGTGCGGGCCCGGAATCCCTGCCAAAGGGTGCCGTGGGATCGAGTAAGCAGTTGAGTATATGGAGAGGAAACAAAAAAAAGGTGTCAGCCACTCAGACCAATTTATAACCTGGGAGCGATTACAAATAATAACTTTATAGGAGCCACAGCCCGCTCAACCCTGTTAGTCAGCAACCAATCCCAAAAGATTAAAGGATCAGTCCTGGACTAGGTAAGGCGTTTTTTCTGTTGTAACTTTCGTGCTATCGTTGCATTGGAGCCCACTGAGACTCTCTCACCCAAGGGCCCACATAAACCTGGAATCGGCCCTGCAATGTTCCAGTTGTCGCCACTTGTCGCAAACTGAGAGGGCCAGAACCCTTGAACTGAAAGAAACTTGGAGGCCGATTCATTAACAGCGGCAGGTAGCGACAGTTGAGCAACTGTAGCGGCATTTTCAGAGCGCCCGCTAGTAGTCGCTGTGCTTGGCCGTTGTTCGGTAATTGATAGCGACTCAGTCGGTTTGCCGTAATGTTGAATATTGGGTGAGGAGTCGCTATTTGACAGGTTCTGCGCTGTATGGGAGCGCATGATAGCGACTGGCCATAGCGACCGGCTCCCAGCATATACATTAACAAATCACGCTCAAAAAATTCTCGCGCTGTAAAATGCATGTTTAAACCCCAGAGCGCTGGCGGCGATGGGTTAAAAGTAGTTTTTTAACCCCCAAACCACCATATTTTTGGAAACCAAAAAAAAACAAGTTTTTTAAATAATTTAGTAATATGAATACATTAATATCAGACCTGTAATATCAATTCTGTACATTTTTTTTTTTTTTTTACCTTAAAAAAATTATCTAACATGGCAGAAGTGGTCACAGAATTTTTCACATTTAAAAAAAAAAAATTATAACAATTAATTATGAATATTTAAAGATTGTTCCATTGAAATGCATTGGAGTGCGCCAGGTAGCGAGAGATCATACCTGTCGCTGTTCAAGGTTGGACGCTGGCGCTGTGGGCTGAGGCTGGAATAATGATGAATGAGTCGCTATATGGCGCTATCTCAGTCGCTAAGCAGGATCAGCTTGATAAATGTGTGATTGTGGTGGGGAGCCGGCGTTCTCGTGGCGGGGCCCGTCATTACCGGCCGCTCACCAGTCGCTACCTGTCGCTATTCCTTCATAAATAAGGGCCTAAGAATTTAAAATATATTAATGTTAGATGCTGGGGAATCGTTTTTTAAGAGTTTTTCTTGTCTGCATCCCTAGGTGACTGCAGGCATTAGAAAGCAGGACCCATGATGGCCGCCATTTCTTGGAAAATGACATAATCGCCATTGTCTAGAAAATGTCATCCTGGCAACGATCTGCTGCTATTGTCTCCTTAACTGTATGGGATGATGATAGGCAGCATTCCGCATCATCGCAACTTGCTCAGTCGTAACCCAGTTTAGCTTTATAAAAGGTCTGAGCAAAATGGCAGGATGCAGAGCGGGTGCACCTGGTTCCCTGCGCTCGCCTGCGATGCCTGTGGCACCATGTGCCTTAGACTGGACAACCTGTCTGCCTGGGAGCCAGTGGCACCATGTTGTCTGTGTGCAGAGTCCGGGGTGCGCTGCCTGTGTGTTTGCCCAGGGCATCCCATGCAGCCTGCCAGGACTGTGGCGGCGCTCTGCATGACTGCATATAGCAGGATCCTGCTCATCACTGTCACAGCTCAATCACAGCAGATGGGTTACAGCTGTGCCAGGCAGCATGGGGAGCGGGGCGCTCCCAGCCACCGGGGAGGGGAGACAGAAGGGAGAGCGCGACAAGGAAGGGGGAAGAGAGACCGGGTGACAGACAAAGGAGAAGTGTCGCATACACCCAGGTGGGGTCACAACAAGTGAAGAAGAGAAAAGAGCTTTAATGGCTTGACCACGGCATAGGTATGGCAGACAGGGGGGGCCACCCCTAACCCACACAGGGGACTTCATGAATCAAATTACATTTATTATGGAGGATGTGGAAAATAAATCACCTAGAAAAGGGCCTTAAATCATATTGGATACAGCGGGGAAGGATTAGAACCAAGTAATGTACATGCTTTTTCCTGACTATGACCATTGGAAAGATTTAAGACCTTATTCATGAAGGGATAGCGCCAGGTAGCACTTGTACAGCGCCAGGGAGCGGCAGGTGAACACCGGACACAGCACGCAATTACACATTTATGAAGCCGAATCTGGTGAGCAACTAGAACAACGCCATGTAGTGTCCGATTCATCATTATCCCATCCTCAGCGTAGAGCGCCCGCGTTCAGCCTTGCAGAGCGCCACGTCTTACCTGGCGCTCTCCCATACATTTCTATGGACGATCCCTAAAGCGGTCCTTCACTCTGAATAAGAGCCTATCTTATATGTTTCCCACACCCTGTACATACAGATTGCTCACATTAATCCGGACCTTCACCCTGAATAAGAGTCTACCTTATATGTTTCCCACACCCTGTACATACAGATTGCTCACATTAATCCGGACCTTCACCCTGAATAAGAGCCTGTCTTATATGTTTCAAAAACACAGAGCAATCAATGATAAAACAACACACTTTAGGTCAGCTTTAACTCTTAAAACATTATATTAAAAAGTCCAAGCTTCTGGGGTGGTTCCCCAATCTGAGAGTATCCTCTAAGGCCAAGGATTTTAGTGACCTTCTATCACAGGGATGTTCAAAACACTGTGGCAAATTCCACCACGTGTATATAATAGCAAATTGCTGATGAGAATCTGGTGCCCACCACCTCCTTCAAAATACTCTTACCAGATAATAATAAGCTTTAGTGCCTTATTAAAAATCCTCCATGATTTATTCCTCTCTTATTGGATAGGAGAGCCGGTTAAATATTCTGGTCCCCGCTTTAACAGGTGGAGGTGTGCTTGAATGCCTTATTAGATCCTCAATATTCCATTCCTCTCTTGTTATTAACAGAGCCGATTTGGTATTCTTATCCCACTTTGGCTTTTAAAATTGTTCCAGATTGGACAAACCACTTAGAAAAGAAAAACCAAATAGAAAAATCTAGCGTAATATCGTTTTAATCATGTGCACTGGTTAAGTTAAAAATGCACTCACATAAAAACAATGTATATCAAGTATTTAGGAGACGCCAGGCAAGATTCTCACCAAACCCTCAATGTGTCTCGGCCGATTGATGTCTCAAAGGGAGGGAGGGGAAGTGATGTATCCCTGGAGTGTAGCTTGCCCGCGTACTGATAAGATCCGTACGCCGCCGTCAACGCGTTTCATTGGTAACCAACTTTCTCAAGACTCATTTTTGAAAACTTTTTGGATTTATAATATTTTTATGCAGAATTGTAGTTACATGTCTGGTATTAAAGTGTTCATGTTACAATGTAATAACAATGTCATTCCATATGTTTTCGCTTTCTTACTAGCGGATACATGTTCATAAACACACTTTAATCACACAGCCTCTGGCGCTATGGGCTACAACTACATGATTAGGAGCGCCAGCAATGTTTGAGGCAGTTTTTTTGATGAATGTGGTGTGAGTCAGTCGCACTGAGCTGGCGCTACCGTTCGCTCCAATACAGCGTAGTACTGCGACTGACACATCATATTCATCAATGCCGACCAGCGACTGAGGCGCTCTGAAACAAAGAACCATGGCCGAGCACAGCGATTTCTAGCGGTCGCTCTGAAATCCGTGCTACAGACGCTCATCTGTCGCTACCTGGCGTTAGTAATGAATCAGCCTGTTAGAGGGTTATTCATTAGAATTGGAGAGCTTTCCATCTCAGCTGCCTGATGTGCAATAAACACCTTTATGTACAACTATGGTCAAAAGTAAACCTTTTCAAACTTTCTGTCCCGTGCTAGTAATTTATTTTCCTTAGTTAGTTTTTCCTTATATTCTTGGTTGGTGCTCCCCCTAGTCAATGAAACAGGAGCACAGCTTAACAGCTCTGTTTTAGCATTTCCTAAACAGGAAGGGGGGGGAGGTATGTGCGGGGGGTACATTCAGGATGCCACCCCCATGCTGTGATTAGCACCTATTTTCCATAACATGTGTTGGATCACTATAAATATGGGGGTCAGAGAGTAAACCTAAATATAAGCTCGAAACAGTTTGCCTACAACAGGACTTAATTTTGTTATATAATCAGACACTAGGAGGAGCACTGGCCAAAACCGTTCAACTGGACCTTCAGCATCATTTAATAAAAAACCCAAACCCTTAAAAAACTATTCGGGGAGGCCGATTCATTAATAGCGGCAGGTAGCGACAGTTGAGCGACTGTAGCGGCATTTTCAGAGCGCCCGCTAGTAGTCGCTGTGCTTGGCCGTTGTTCGGTAGTTGATAGCGACTCAGTCGGTTTGCCGTAATGTTGAATATTGGGTGAGGAGTCGCTATTTGACAGGTTCCGCGCTGTATGGGAGCGCATGATAGCGACTGGCCCTAGCGACCGGCTCCCACCATATTCATTAAAAAAATCACGCTCAAAAAATTCTCGCGCTGTGAAATGCATGTTTAAACCCCAGAGCGCTGGCGGCGATGGGTTAAAAGTCGTTTTTTAACCCCCAAACAACCATATTTTTGGAAACCAAAAAAAAAGTTTTTTAAATAATTTTGTAATATGAATACATTAATATCAGACCTGTAATATCAATTCTGTACAATTTTTTTAAAATTTTTTTTTACCTTAAAAAAAATATCTAAAATGGCAGAAGTGGTCACAGAATTTTTCACATTTAAAAAAAAAAAAATTCATAACAATTATTAATATTTAAAGATTGTTCCATTGAAATGCATTGGAGAGCGCCAGGTAGTGAGAGGTCATACCTGTCGCTGTTCAAGGTCGCTCGCTGGCGCTGTGGGATGAGGCTGGAATAATGATGAATGAGTCGCTATATGGCGCTATCTCAGTCGCTAAGCAGGATTGGCTTGATAAATGTGTGATTGTGGTGGGGAGCCGGCGTTCTCGTGGTGGAGCCCGTCATTACCGGCCGCTCACCAGTCGCTACCTGTCGCTATCCCATGTTAAATAAGGGCCTAAGTTTTTAGTCACTTACTTTTTATTATTTCCACCACTGGGCTGCAACTCTGTTCAGGACCCTAGAACACAGGCGCCGCCATCTTGCCTCAGAAGCATCACATATTGAGTAGAGGAGAGGGAAGGGGGAAGTACGGGGGGGGTGGGGTTATAGCTGTGCTCTTCACAGACAGAGCAGAGCTGGGGTCGGGAAAAGGATAACAATCCCACACAGCAGAGCGGCTTAGTCAGAAGACACTTCCTGTCTGCAGGCAGCCTGCGTCTCCATGTGCTGCCATCTTGGATGTTTAAGAGCTCAGAAAATGCAGTAGATGCAGGTAGGATGATTTTTAATCTGAGCAATCTGTATGTACAGGGTGGGGAATCATACAAGATAGGCTCTTATTGAGGGGGAAGGTCCAGTTTAAATAAATAGGTAAGTAAACAAAAATAAATCCAATTATTAAGCTGTAAGGAAGAGTTGCGGGAATGTTTTTTATATGCAGAATTTTTGTTTTTGCCTACAGTTTAAAATTGGACCAAAACCATCTAGTCCTGGCCCTGGAGTCTAAAAGAGGACAGGACAATCCCCTGTCTCTGGGGTAACTCACGTTGGGATTTCCCTTTCCGTGGAACCACTTTCGGTTGACTGGTTTCCCATTTGCTTTACAAGTGCTATGAGATAATATTTATAATATAATCCCTCTGGGGAAATCTTGTCTCTAGGTGTTAGGTGGCGCAAAAAGTGTGAGAACCAGTGCGCTAGAGGACCTGGTGGGAGGCCACAATGACACAGAATGATTGCTGGGTGACCCATTCTGATTGGCCAGCATCACCTGGCACTCTATTCTGATTGGAGGAGAGCCCAGATCACTGGAGAGGTAAGAATAAGGCAACCGTGTCAGACTGGGTTTGTCTGGCGTCCACCAGTGTAACTGACTCTGAGGCCCACCCTATAGTTTTATGCAAATATTAAGACCTTTTTTATGGCTCATATCAAACCACAGAAGTGGGGTAATACAATCGAAATAACCTTTGCTTCAAAGCAATATGCTGTATAAACACATTCAGATAAACATCTGTAAATAATTCTTTACACTAGGTATCAATATTCAGATAACAAAATAGCCAGAAAATCAGTATATGTTGGCTGGTCACAGATGTGTGACCCAAAGGTGTTTGTTTTCCTAGTCCTTGACACGTTTCGCCAGCCTTGACTTCTTCAGAGGGTTCCGTATGTTTAGGCTATGTTTGGGTAATGTTGTGCCTTCAGAGAGATGCAGTCATCAGGATTAAGCATTGGATGTCCAAGTTGAGTTACTTTGTTGGTTATCTCAGTGTGGGGGGTTAAGTAGTTTGGAGCAGGTTTTGTGGGCTTAAAGTGGACCAACACCCAGGATTTTGACTATTCTGGGTTTTGGTCCACTTCGGGGGGGGGGGGTAGCACCCCGATTGGGGGTGCCCCGCTGTGTGTAACCCCCCAGAAAGCCCCAAAAACTCACCTCACCACGTGACCGCGCCATCCAATCCCCGCCGACGGACAAGCGGGTGACAGCGACGGACAAGACAGCGCGTCTGCCGCCGCCTCCCGCACGTCACCCTTACAGGGCGCGCGCCCGCGCCGGCCATTCACAAACGGCCGGCGCGGGCGCGCGCACGTCTAAATGTAAGTTTTTTTGTGGGGTTTTGGGGGGTTTCACCCCGCGGGACATCCTGATCTCGGATGCCCTGCAGTGAGGGAGGTGATCGGCCCGGGAATCTTATAGATTCCTGGGCCGATCACCCCTGGGTGTTGGTCTACTTTAACAGATGAGGATGTTGGGAGGTTAACTGGTAAAGAGGCGACGGTCAAAAGTTTTGTGCTGGAAATGAGTGATCCAACCCTCCCAGGTAGCAAGGAATGGAATAAGGTCGCCTTGCATCGAGGCTGCCATTTTTTCGAAGAGCATTATCTCGTTGATGCGAGGTATCAAGGTTCCACTGGGAATGTACCTACTCTTCCATGACTGCGCAATGGTCAGTTTAGCGGCTGTCAGGATATGCCTACAATACTTTTTTTTTTAGGCAAACACACAAGTAGAGGGAAGACCACAGTCCCTCCTAAGCACTATGGGTACTGAAAATAAGTGGCACCACCTTATATATTATAAAAATATATCTCAATTTATTATGCCATTAATGCAAGTTAAAACCACATATACACAAATACACTACATACAAATACACAACAACAAAAAAAGGGGGGGGGGGGCGCCTGGGGTCCTATGCATAACATACAGTATCAGTGAATAAATTCATTCCAAAAATAACTTAAATACATATATTACATAACACTATTTAATCTTTTCTATATAGAACCATGTGCAAAAAAGCTAATTATGTGCAAAATACAAAATCATACAAATAGTTATATCACCAAGTGATCAATGAAAAAACATGAACACTACCATAAATAATTAAATGAGGCCCTAATAATATACAGGGCAACGCACCAGGGTGAGCAAAATAAGAGAAAAGATCACAAAGGGGTATATGCATACAAACCGACCACGGGCGCCCCCACAAGTATAAGCCGCCAATGCGTATCGTAGTGACACGTGCACTACTTCCTCAGGGCGCTGTGATCTTTTCTCTTATTTTGCTCACCCTGGTGCGTTGCCCTGTATATTATTAGGGCCTCATTTAATTATTTATGGTAGTGTTCATGTTTTTTCATTGATCACTTGGTGATATAACTATTTGTATGATTTTGTATTTTGCACATAATTAGCTTTTTTGCACATGGTTCTATATAGAAAAGATTAAATAGTGTTATGTAATATATGTATTTAAGTTATTTTTGGAATTAATTTATTCACTGATACTGTATGTTATGCATAGGACCCCAGGCGCCCCCCCCCCCCTTTTTTTGTTGTTGTGTATTTGTATGTAGTGTATTTGTGTATATGTGGTTATAACTTGCATTAATGGCATAATAAATTGAGATATATTTTTATAATATATAAGGTGGTGCCACTTATTTTCAGTACCCATAGTGCTTAGGAGGGACTGTGGTCTTCCTTCTACTTGTGTGTTTGCCTTTACTGTTATAGTGCTAGGGTTGGTGTGCACACCATAACCTATATTGATACTGATTGTCACTTATTTTAGGTACTCTTTTGAAGGCAGATAGCTTGGTGCGGCCCCATTTGTTTGTTTGTGTTACTTTTTTTTTTATACATTTTTATTTTTCATATAACACAAAAACACATTTCCATTACAATTACAATTACAACCACTATTATAATTACAGTTATAACTACCAATGCACTCTCAGAAATTGCCGCTCATCTGACGTGAGGGCCCCTACCCCATACCTATTCTTTATTCAACCAAAAAAAAAACATACAGACATGTATAGACATATACATTCACACCCATTCATACTCAGTCTTGCCTGCCTTAAAGGAGCAGTATCGCGAATTTTTCTTGGTGACTTATATTTAAATGGTACTTTGAATGTAGGTAAGTGTTGGAGTAAGAATTACAAATTTCGAAAAAAATGATGTGTGTGTTGAGCAGCTGGAGACTAATAGCTCATGTTTATGTCTGCTGAGTGTCGGAGCCCGACACTCTGGCCTGTTCCATGCTGAGGAGAGGGGGAAACAATGTATCAGAGTATCAGCTGTTCAGTGCTGGCAGCCGTCCAGCATAAGATAACAACATTGCCTGGCCAGAACTTATATATTTAAAACAGAGAGAAAAGCTCTAGAAGTCATTTAGCTGATTTTGACAGTTTTCCCTTCATGTTGGCTCTGCTGCAGAATCTTTCAGTTTACCATTTTCTCTTTCATATTCTTATTTTTCATTTTTCCATATGATCTTTCTTTCAGCTTTGTGTGTTTTGAGCAAAACCCAACCCAGGATTTTCACTATCTGGAGTTTTGTTTTGTGCCCCTAGGGGCATCTCGACTTGGGATGCCCTGATATGTGAAATCCCCAAGTTCGCCTGTGAAAACGTACCTTTCCCTGTCCCACAGCGCATGTGCGAGCTCTCATCCAATCAGCGCTGTTTGCACGCAGATGGGGAGCCTGGGCAGTAACCTTCCTGGCCGCCCGGCCTGTCTAAATGACTATCTGCGTGAGCGCGCCAGAAAAATGGGGGGATCTGTGGTTATCCAGGGGTCGTTTCACACAGTGGGGCATCCTGATTTAGAATGCCCAAGGGGCAAGGTCAATGGCCGGGTCTTATAGACTTCAGGGTCGGCCACTCAGCGTTTTGTTCCACTTTAATACCTTTAGATTTTCCTGCACAGTTATTCAAAGAAGAATTTCAGTCTTTTTCAGTCAGTTTAGTTTATTTTGTATAGATTTTACACATTTGAGTCACCTGGTCTCATAACAAAAGCAGCACCTCACACACACACAGCCGTTACCACTGATTACAGTGTCAGCCTCTGAGGTAAAGTGTTGCTAGGAGACCAGTGGGCTAAATGAAGCAGCTCACTAAATACAACCCAGCAGATCCCCCTATTCAGCAAATGGACTGAGCCATTGTCATTATACAATTTAAAAGAAAGTCATATATTTTTTCCTTTTTCTATCGCCAGATTATTTATACACATGTTAGAAGCTATTGTGTGGCTATTTAATTATTTATCTTTTTTAATGGAAATTTCGCGATACTGCTCCTTTAACTAATAGCACAATCTTGAATATATTACTTTATAAGAATATGAGTAAACCAAGGGGTTTCAAAAGGTGGGGTATTCCAAATTAGGATGCCCCACATGCAGGGAATCAAGCAATGCTAGATTCTAACAGATTCTAGGGCTGATTTTAATCCTCTTTAAAAGCCAGGTTGCCTTCTTATACATTGTGCAAATGTCTTCAATAACGTAAAGCTTACTGATTCTGTAACCAGGTGCACAAGCCCGATCTCCTCATCTGTCTACTACTCACCTGACCCCAGTCTGTAAGCACCCTCACCGGAGAACTTCAAACTCCCTTTACAATGGGACGGACATGCCTTCCATTATTCGGCAAGCCGTTCCCGGACCCTCCAACCCTTAAGTTGAATTCCTTTGTGTTTTAAATGCAAAGCCATCGTCAGTAAACCGAGGCTGGTGTCAACTGTCCCCCTCCCACATAAATAAAATATATAGCATCTCTGGTCCACATAGGAAGCCGCTCTCCCCCTTTCATTGCCCACACTGGCATCATCACTCTTGTCTAAACCTTCCTGAGAGAGGCTGCCAAGCGCTGAATGCTTATTCAAGATTTTAGTGGCTTTAACTAGAGCGCTATTTCCTATACACTGAACAGATGTCATGGAATTTTACATGCACAAAGTGGACTCCTCCTTGCTTTCCGATCCCCCCGTCCTCCTCCTCTCCAGCCTGGCACAGGCTTCGGTGTGGCAATGAAGTCCCTCTGGATGGGAGCCTCGGATACTTGGCGGCGGGAGGTGGCAATTTGGATGAGAAAACTCACAGGCAGCCAGTGCAAAATTACAGCCAGAATATGTCTCTATATTCAGCGTGTTAGGGTAGGATGGGCTTTGCGGCTGGTCTGGTGACCGCCATGCTGTTACTGTTTAGGCTTAGGTGTCTATTAAGCCCAGCCCAGTATGCTGTGTGTGCCATGGAGTCCTGCTTTCAGGTCTGTGCCGTTATGTGCCACTGTATTCTACCTAGTGCTGCTGCTGGGGATAATACTGTACCGAGAGTGCCCTTTGCTTGTAATTAAAAAATAATCATGGACCAGATTGGCCAATCCATGTGCTCTTCTTACCCATCATTACAGTCAGGGCCGGATTAAGTGTGGTGGAGGCCCCTGGGCACAAAATCTGGTGGAGGCCCATAATAGTCCAGCCAATTAACTAATGGTTGTCTGGCCCCCACCTCCTTACTGGAACATCAGATTGAGTCCCTTATGCGGGTGCGTGCTGCTCGGGAACTCCTGCTTTGCCATTCTGGATGTGGGGGTGTAGTGTAGTCACCCATAAGAAGGCTTATGTACAGTGAGCGGCCATCGATTGACAGCTCTACACCCACCCACACTGTAGCATTGCTGATGGCGGCTTTGCTGCTCTACACTCTCCGTCCTGCCCTGTGGTGGCTTTGGCTGCCCTGGTGCGGGGGGGGGAGGGGGGGCAACTGCCGCTGATAGCTTTGTTGCTGGCCCTGCGGCACGTCAAACCAAAAACTGAAAAGCCTCCTGGAACAGACCATGATCCAAAGGTTGGTGGAGGCCCCCTTTGCAGGGTAAGTGGTGGAGGCCCCAGGTGGAGCGAGCCCCTTGAGCCCCTCTCATAATCTGTCCCTGATTACAGTCACTGCATGGACCCCTACTGCAAATAGCAAGACACTGAAACGCTATCTGTGCATGAAAATGAGCTTGTGTATGCTTTAACCTCCAAGGTGCAGATATTGTAACAAGGAACCCTTTTTATTACATAGGCCTCGATTCAATAAAGGTAGAAAAAATTCTCATGGTAGTAAAAAATTCAATTCATGAGAAAAAAGTCTGAGAATGTCACTGTTACTGAATCACTAGATAAAAAGACAATGAAAGTCAATGGCAGCTTTTACTACAGTGTAGAAAGGAGGAAACAGTTCTCTACTTTTCTTAGGAGTAAAAATCTGCCATTGACTTTCATTGTTTTCTTATCCGGTGATTCAGTAACAGTGACATTCTCAGGCTTTTTTCTCATGAATTGAATCTTTTACTACCATGAGCATTTTTTTCTACCTTTATTGAATCGAGGCCATTATCTCATTGGCTACCCCAATGAAGAATCGATATTCAGTGCTTACCTCTAGGATATCTAGCTGTACTCACCCACCTCCAGCACAACTGCAATCTCCTGCTCCAGGGCCCTGCCCCCCAAAAAATCTAAATTCAGACTTCTAGTCATGCAGGCCCCTCAGTAGCATACTATTATCCTATAGTGCAGTGGTTCTCAACTAACTGTTTAATGCCAAGTACCCCCTAGCAACAAGAAACTCCAACCAAGTACCCCCAAGTATGGGATCACATCATAAATGTTGCCAAAATTAGTAGGCCACAGGCATTGTAACACTTTTAAAACAAGAAACTTACAGTTAAAATAATATACCAAACCCATCAGGCCGGCCATGTTGGTGCCCCCCCCCCGAACTTTGCTGTGTACCCCTTCAATGTATGTGTATCGCAGGTTGGGAAACAGTGCTATAGTGTAGCATACACACCTAGTCACCCTTCCATTGTTACTACCTTTAACTGTACCCTTTTCTCTCTAATACTTATGACTCTCTTCTGTTCTCCCTACTGCCTGTAACTCTGTCCCTTACACCCTTCTACCTGTAATTCTCGCTCTTTTTTTCTTATAACCTGAAGCTCTCTCCCTTTCCCCCTGATGATCTCACACTCCTTCCTTTTCTGCCTATAACTGTTAATTATATAATTATTATAATCAGGGCTGGATTAAGTGTGGTGGAGTCCCCAGATACATAGAAACATAGAAGGCTGACGGCAGAAGGAGACCATACGGTCCATCTAGTCTGCCCTTATGTATATACTGTATGTTCTCTTTATCTTATGTGTATACTGTATGTTCTCTTAATCTTAGGATAGATGGAGGCTTATCCCAGGCAGGTTTAAATTCAGTGACTGTTGATTTTTCAACTACCTCTGCTGGAAGTTTGTTCAAAGCACCTACTACTCTTTCTGTAACATAATATTTTCTAACATTGCTCCTGATCTTCCCCCCGACTAGCTTCAGGTTGTGCCCCCTTGTTCTATCATTAAGTTTCTTCTTAAAACACTTCCCTCCTGAACCTCCAATCCTTTCACATATTTAAAGGTCTCAATCATGTCCCCCCTCTCCCTTCTTTCCTCCAGACTGTACAAATTAAGTTCTATAAGTCTCTCCTGATAAGTTTTAAGTTTAAGTCCTTCCACCATTTTCGTTGCCCGCCTTTGGACACGTTCTATTTGAATAATGTCTTTTTGCAGGTAGGTAAGGTCTCCAGAACTGCACACAGTATTCTAGCTGTGGCCTCACCAGGGCTCTATACAGCGGCATCACAACCTCCCTCTTCCTACTGGTGATGCCTCGAGCTATGCAGCCGAGCATCCTGCTTGCTTTTCCCACTGCCTGGCTGCACTGTCCACTCATCTTGCAGCTGTCAGTAATCAGTATCCCTAAATCTCTCTCCTCCTGGATAACACAGTGCTGCGCATACGGTGCTCAGAGCAGGGATTCCTTCTATCCAAGTGCAGGATTTTACATTTAGAGACATTAAACTCTAGTTTCCACAGTTTTGACCATCTATCCAGTAAAGCTAAATCATTTTCCATGTTGCAGACACCTCCCGGAATATCCACCCTATTACTAACCTTTGTATCATCAGCAAACAGGCAAACTTTTCCTACCAAGCCTTCTCCTATGACACTTACAAATATATTAAAAACAATGGGGCCCAGGACAGAGCCTTGCGGCACACCACTTGTAACTCGCCTTTGTTCAGATTGCACACCATTTACAACAACACTCTGATACCGATCCCTCAGCCAACTGGAAATTCTCTGAACTATCCAGGGATTGAGTCCTACCTTCAATAACTTATCTATGAGCTCTTTATGTGGTACAGTGTCAAAGGCTTTGCTAAAATCCAGATAGGCGATATCCACAGCACCACCTTCATCTAACACTTTAGTGACATTGTCAAAGAAATCAATAAGATTGGTCTGACATGATCTGCCCTCAGTAAAGCAGTGTTTCCATTAATTTGACCACTATAGATGTAAAACTAACTGGCCTGTAATGACTGGCTTCTTCTCTACTCCCCTTTTTATGGATTGGTACGACATTGGCCATTCTCCAAACATCTGGAACCTCACCAGTTGAAAGGGAATGGTTAAGTAAATCAGTCAGAGGGGCTGCAATCACAAACCTAAGTTCCCTTAGAACTCTGGGGTGGATTCCATCTGGACCCATCGCCTTACTTACCTTTAGATGTAAGTCTGATACAGTATTTTTCTTTTCCTTTAAAATAACGGTCCAGCCAAGTAACTGATTGGTGGTTGTCTGGCACCCGCCTACTTACTGGAACATCAGATTGAGTCCCTTGTACCATTCTTGTGCGGGTGCGTGCTGCTCGGGAACTCCTGCTTTGCCATTCTGGGTGGGGGGTAGTGTAGTTGCCCGGTTGGTCCAGCAGAAAACACCCATCACTGTAGCGTTGCTGACGGCGACTTTGCTGCTCCAGACTCTCCGTCCTGCCCTGTGATGGCTTTGACTATGGGTTTGCAAAAAAAAGGGCTTGCCCAGGCGTCCAGCCAATAGCTTTGTTGCTGGCCCCGCGGCCCGTCAGACCAAAGACTGAAAAGCCTCCAGGACCACACAATAACCCAAAGGTGCAGGGCAAGTGGTGGAGGCCCTGGGGCTCACGCTCCTTGCGCCCCCTCATAATCACCCTATGGTTATAATTATAATAATTGTTCCTATGACCTGTAACTCTCTCATTCGGGTTGATTCAGAGCCCCTTTCTCAACCTTTTTTGGGAGGTTTTGCCAGCAAACGAAAAATCACTCAGAAATGAAAACTCTTCACATAAAAATTCTCGCGGAAAAAAGGCTCTGCTGAATCAGACGGGGGGGAAAAATGAACGAGAACGGAAATTTTTACGCAAAAAAATGTTGAGAAATGGGCTCTGAATCAACCCTATTCTCCTACCTATTTTCTACTCTCTCCCTTCTTCCCCTCTGACTCTTTTCCTTTCTTCCTGTGACCTAAAATATATCCCTTCCTTGCTTCCTACAACATGTAATTATCTCCCTCATACTCTACAACTTGCAACTCTCTCCATGCTACCTGCAATTCTGTGTTTTCCTCTAACAAACAATCTTTCTCTTTCTGACCGCTCTCCCCTTATCCCTATTTCTTGTAAGTCTCTCCCTTCCTCCTTATGACCTTTAACTTCCTCCCTTACTTCTGTACCTGGAACGCTCAACCATTTAACTAAGAGGCTGATTTATTAATAGCGACATGTAGCGACAGTTGAGCGACTGTAGCGGTATTTTCACAGCGCCCGCTAGTAGTCGCTGTGCTTGGCCGTTGTTCGGTTGTTGACAGCGACTCAGTCGGTGTGGCGTAATGTTGAATACAAGGTTACGAGTCGCTATTTGACAGATTCCGCGATGTATGGGTGCGCATGATAGCGACTGGTCAGAGCGACCGGCTTCCACCATATTCATCAAAAAATCACGCTCAAAAAATTCAAGCGCTGTGAAATGCATGTTTAAACCCCAGAGCGCTGGAGGCGATGGATTAAAAGTAGTTTTTTAACCCCCAAACCACCATATATTTGGAAACCAAAAAAAACAAGTTTTTTAAATAATTTAGTAATATGAATACATTAATATCAGACCTGTAATATCAATTCTGTACAATTTTTTTTTATTTATTTTCCCTTAAAAAAAATATCTAAAATGGCAGAAGTGGTCACAGAATTTATCACATTTAAAAAAAAAAAAAACATTAATAATTAATTCTTAATATTTAAAGATTGTCCCATTGAAATGCATTGGAGAGCGCCAGGTAGCGAGAGGTCATACCTGTCGCTGTTCAAGGTCGGACGCTGGCGCTGTGGGCTGAGGCTGGAATAATGATGAATGAGTCGCTATATGGCGCTATCTCAGTCGCTAAGCAGGATCGGCTTGATAAATGTGTGATTGTGGTGGGGAGCCGGCGTTCTCGTGGCGGGGCCCGTCATTACCGGCCGCTCACCAGTCGCTACCTGTCGCTATTCCTTCATAAATAAGGGCCTATGACTTGTAACTCCTTTACTCTCTACTACTTTAACTCTCTCGCTGTCACCCCTAATGCTGAATTTTTCTCTCTATCACCTGTAACTCCCTTCCTTACTCCCTACTACACTTTACCTCTCTCCAACTTTCTCATTTTTTCCTATAACCTAATAACCACTACAGCATGTACCTCTTAAAGCGGAACAACACCCTCCAAAACAACATCATTCTAATCACTTAAATATAAAAAAACACTTACCTTTTGATGACTTTTGCAGCCTTCTGTCCCTCGCAGCGCCTGAAATCTTCATAATTCTTCGCCGGAAGTCCCGCCCTCCATCTCTTGTCCGTTCATTAGCATCTTGTCAATCACGCTTGTGGGTTCATTTGAATTTTTTGTCCGTGGAGCAGGTCTCTTCAGCTGTCGCGCGATTTGGCATTCTGTTCGTCACGTCTCCGCGTCACGTCTCCGCGTCATCGGGGGGGGGTGGCCTCAGCCCCTCAGCCGCCCCTCAGCTTCTCCACAGCACTGAGAGCTCGCTTGTGCGCGCCGATACCTTACCTCACAGACTCGCGCATGCCCAGTAGTGTTAGGTGAAGCGCCGCTCGCTCCCGACGGAAGCGGCGCTTCACCTAACTACTGCGCATGCGCGAGATTCAGCTAGCTAGAGGTCAAATGATCTCTTCCCATATGACGGAAATCCAAGATGGCGGCCGGAACGAAAACGGTTAGCGACGCGGCGAGGGAGGATCGCAGGTAAGTTTATTTAACATTAATGTTGAAATCGGGTCATGCTGCTTTTGATGCATATTTTTAAAAGGGAAAAAAAAAAAAAAGGGCTGGGTGTTGGTCCACTTTAATGTTTCTCCCCATTACGTCTAACTCTGTGATTTTATTTCTGCTATATGTTTCTTTCTTTAACATCCAACTCCCTCCCTTTCTCCCAACGCCCCTTTTTCCAGTATTCCCTAATAGCTCTACCTTTCCCCCTCTACTACATGAAAGACTCTCCTTTACTTATTTCTTCGTGTAACTCTGCAGTTTTCTTTCTACTACCTGTAACTCTCCCCCTTGACCTCAAACGCCTTCTTTCTGCCTATGACCTATAACTCGCTAATAAGTTTTGCTATCTCCCCATGAATTCTCTCACATTCATACTCCTACATTTAACTTTCTACCTCTCTCCCTACAACCTGTAGCCTTTTCCTTGTCTCACTGAGTACTGTGACAGCCACCCTTTCTTCCTATATATTTCTTTTCCTTACCTGTAACTCTCTCCTTATGACTCATACCTTCTACCTTTCTCCCAATAACCTGTAACTCTCTCTGTATGACCTCTATGACCTGTAACCCTCTCTGTTAATCTCTTCTACCTGTAACACGCTCCCTAATAAATGTAACTTCTTTTCCGCCTATGGCCGGGAATTATCTTCCTTTCTTCCTACAACCTGTAGATCTCTTCCTTTCCCCTTAGTACCTATAACTCTGTACTTTTCCTGTAACTTTTCCATATTTCTCGCTACAACTTTTAGCTCCCCAGTTCTCCCTACACCCTGAAATGCTCTCCCTTTCACCCTACTATCTGTATCACTTACCATTTCTCTCTACTTTCATTTGTTTCTAATACACACAACTTTCTTATTTCCCCTTTACTACCTTACTTACTCTCCCACCCATAATCACTACTTTGTATGATCCCTACCAGCTGTAACTGACTACCTTTCTCTATATTACTAGCTGTAACTTGACCCTATTCAGTTTAATGTTTTGTATCTCAAATAGGAACAACATTTGGGAATTGGTACCCGATATTGCCCAGTTGTGTTTAACCCCCACCAGGTCGCTGTAAAATCTTACCTTCGGCCCTTATTTAACAAGGGATAGCGCCAGGTAGCGAATGGTGAGCGAACGGTAATGACGCTCACCGCCACGAGAACGCCGGCTCCCCTCCGCAATCACACATTTATCAAGCCGATCCTGCTTAGCGGCCGACAGAGCGCCAGATAGCGAATCATTCATCATTATTCCAGCCTCACCCCACAGCGCCAGCGAGCGACCTTGAACAGCGACAGGTATGACCTCTCGCTACCTGGCGCGCTCCAATGTATTTCAATGGAGCAATCTTTAAATATTCATAATTAATTGCTATTTTTTTTTTTTTTTTTTTAATGTCAAAAATTCTGTGACCACTTCTGCCATGTTAGATATTTTTTTAAGGTAAAAAAAAAAAAAAAATTTGTACAGAATTGATATTACAGGTCTGATATTAATGTATTCATATTACAAAATGTTTTTATAAACTTGTTTTTTTTGGTTTCCCAAAATATGGTTGTTTGGGGGTTTAAAAACTACTTTTAACCCATCGCCGCCAGCGCTCTGGGGTTTAAACATGCATTTCACAGCGCAAGAATTTTTGGAGCGTGATTTGTTAATGAATATGGTGGGAGCCGGTCGCTATGGCCATTCGCTATCATGCGCTCCCATACAGCGCTGAACCTGTCAAATAGCGACTCCTCACCCAATATTCAACATTACGGCAAACCGACTGAGTCGCTATCAACTACCGAACAACGGCCAAGCACAGCGACTACTAGCGGGCGCTGTGAAAATACAGCTACAGTCGCTCAACTGTCGCTACCTGGCGCTATTAATAAATCAGCCTCTAAGACAAAGAAACTAACAGGCTGATTCATCATTAGTGGCAGGTAGCGACAGATGAGCGTCTGTAGCAGGCATTTTCAGAGCGCCCGCTAGTAGTCGCAGTGCTCGGCCGTGAGTCGCTAGTTTATAGTGGTTGCTATTTGACCAGTACAGCGCTGTATGGGAGCGCATGTTAGCGACTGCTCGTAGCGACCGACTCACACCATATTCAGCAAAAAAACAGCCTTACTAATCTCTGGCGCTGAAAAATGCTTGTTTGAAGGCCACAGCGCAGGAGGCTGTGTGATTAAAGTCTGTTTTTCAGCATCTATCAACTAGTAACAAAGCGAAAACATATGGAATTACATTGTAACAACATTGTAACATGAACACTTTAATGCCAGACCTGTAATGTCATTTTTGAGGAAATATTTAAAAAATGAAACAATTATGAAAAAACTGCTATTTCAATGGCAGAAGAGGTCACAGAATTATTTCTGATTTTTTTGAAAAAAAAAAACAAAAAAAACCCTGTTTAAAGAGAAGAAAAGGATCGTCCATTGAAATGTATGGGGGAGCGACAGGTAGCGAGAGGTCACACCTGGTGCTGTGCAAGGCTGAACGCTGGCGCTGTTCCCTGAGGCTGTGAAAATGATGAATCAGACGCTACATGGCGCTATCCCAGTCGCTAAACAGATTCTGCTTGATAAATGTGTAATTGCGTGCCGTGTCCGGCGTTCACCAGTCGCTATCTGTCGCTACCTCTCATTAACCAGGCGCTACCTGACGCTATCCCTTCTTAAATAAGGGCTAAAAAGACAGGATACCCGGTCCCCACGTCCCGACCCCCGAACCCCACCACATCCGCGCCCGTTTCCCCAAGCTGCCCCCGTGCCCCTCTCCGCCCTCTACCCACTGGCCACTAAGTATCCCTCAAGAGATCCTGAAAGTCTGGGGCTTCTTTAGAAACTTCCCAAAGCACCCAGGAACCTCTGAGTCCCACCATCCATTCTCTCCAGCGCCAATTCCTCTGGAGTTTTCTTTTAAACCCGAACCAGAAGCAAGATACCTTTGTGGGCAAGACGGCTGATTACTTGGAGTGGTTGAATAGGATTATTCTCTGTAGACGGCCTCTTGCCCTTTCATCACTAGGCCCCGGTGTGAATATTCTATTTCTACATTTCTACATGAGTGTGCTCAAGCAAATGTTTTTTGTAATAAATGATACAAATGTCAGCCCTGCGTAAACCAGATTCAACAGCCAGCTATAGGGCTTCACTTACCAGCACCTACAGTATGCTTTCCCAGTGAGGAAATGTCAGCGAGTTAATTAAAAATCCACATTACCCCAGCGCTGGAATGCTGCACAGGAAGCTCTTTCTGAATGTCAATATTTAGTCTTGGAAAAGAAGGGGTTAACTCGCTGGGTATCAATATGTGTGACTTCTCTGGGTGATGGGAGAGAGAAGCTGCCCAAGATCCAGGGCTGTATTTACTATTAGGCAACCCTAGGCACGTGCCTAGGGTGGCAACCTGGAAGGGGGGAGGGTGCTGCCCTTACTACTGTAGTAAAGAAGAAAAATTACAGCTCTCATATCCTGAACATTCATGCCTCCTAACAAACACCCCCCAGTCACAGAAGTGTATATGTGTGAACGGGGGGTGCAATGGGTTGAACACAGGCCAGAGCATCTCCCCTCCACTGCTTTGGTCATGTGACTCCTGTATGTCAGAATGCAGTAAAAGATGGAACTTGCTTCCCTGCTTCTCTGCATTTCCCCTTTGTGCCCTGTCCCTCTTCCACACACATACTCTGCATTTAGCCCATTGCATGCCTTCCAACTTTTCAGGGTGGGAAAGAGGGACAATTTGTAAATTAGGCCACGCCCCCTCATTGAGGGGTTATAACAGTTACAACAATAGAAACTCTTTGAATAGGTGAATCAGTCATTTATTGCTGCAGATCTGCATGTTACACCTCACAGAGGGACAAATGAGAACAACAAGGGACAGGGGGCTCAAAAGAGGGACAGTCCCTCCAAATCAGGGACACTTGGGAGGTATGCCATTGCACCCTTTCCCTTACAGGGACCATGACCTAACTTAAGAAAAGGGGGACGCAAACACTTAAAGTGCCTAGGGCACCATGAACACCAAACACGGCCCTGCCAAGATCCCCCATAATCACCTTTAGGTGGCAGCTGTGAGATACCAGGGTGAGTTTATATGTTTTGGAATGAGCTTAATTAGTGGGAAAAATAAAAATCCCTAATGGATGCTTGTGTATTAAAATGAAAGCTCTCATCGCCTATTAAAGCGTCCCCCCCCCCCCCCCCACATCCAGGGCCGGATTAAGTGTGGCAGAGGCCCTAGATACAGTATTTTTTTCCTTTAAAATAATAGTCCAGCCAAGTAATTGATAGGTGGTTGTTGAGTCCCTTGCGCCCCCCTTGTGCGGGTGCGTGCTGCTCGGGAACTCCTCCTTTGCCATTCTGGGTGGCGGGTAGTGTAGTCGCCCAGCTAGTCCAGCAGAAAACAGTTCCCTGCATTGGGAGTGAGTGGTGGCTCATGTGCAGTAAGCGGCCACTGATTGACAGCTCTGCACTCAGCAATCACTGTAGCGCTGATGCCAATAGCTTTGTTGCTGGCCCTGCAGCCCGTTAGACCAAAGACTGAAAAGTCTCCTGGATCAGACCATAACTCAAAGGTTGGTGGAGGCCCCCTTTGCAGGGCAAGTGGTGGAGGCCCCTGGGTCTCACGCCCCTTGCGCCCCCCTCATAATCCGGCCCTGCCCACATACCTAGCTCATATTAAGTGTACCAGTTGTTTCCACTTTACAATATTTCATATTCCTATTGTGAACCCCTCTCCCAATCAAACCATTAGGGGAATAAATCTAGGCTACACTGCATCAGAGAGCTGTTAAACATAGTAACATAGTAACATAGTATGTAAGGCTGAATAAAGACTTTAGTCCATCCAGTTCAGCCTGTTTATCTCCTTCCAGTGGTCTAGTAGCCATAGCTGGAAATGTTATTACATGCCAGGAAGGCATCAAGGCCACTTTTGAACGTTTTTACTGTATCCATCATTACTACCTCCTCTGGCAGCGAGTTCCATAGTCTCACTGCTCTTACAGAGAAGAATCCCCTCCTATGTCGGTGGAGAAAGCACCTTTCCTCTAACCTTAGTGGATGCCCCCGGGTTATGGTTACATAAAGAGGAACTACAGCCAGGATTTAAACTATCCCGGGTGTTGTTGCTCTTTAGAGGAGGATCCCGTTTGGCCCACTCCACTCCATTCAGCTTCTGCTAGCTCCTTGACATCAGAGTGGCGAGCAAACTGGATGGAGCACGCGTTCTACTTGCCGCACCTCTGTCACCTCTATCTGAGAGGCATACCTGCACTAGCCATTCACAAATGCCTGGTGTGCGTACCTGCCTCAGATGGAAGCAGGGTTGGACTATGAGGAGGGCGCAAAAGGTGCGCGTCCTGGGGCCTTCGCCACTTGCCCTGCAAAGGGGGCCTCCACCAACCTGGTCTGGTCCAGGAGACTTTTTAGTCTTTGGTCTGAGGGACTGCGGGGCCAGCAACAAAGCTATTGGTGGCAGTGGGGGCGCACCTGGGCAAACCTGCAGCCAAAGCCACCACAGGGCAGGACGGAGAGTCTAGAGCATAGCGGCCTTTAGCGACGCTACAGTGATGGGTGCAGAGCTGTCACTGCACATAAGCCACCAAGCACAGCCGCTGGCAGCTCAATGCAGGGAACTGTTTTCTGCTGGACCAACTGGATGACTATACTATCCCCCACCCAGAATGGCAAAACAGGAGTTCCCGAGCAGCACGCACCCGCACAAGGGGGGCACAAGGGACTCGATCTGACGTTCCAGTAAGTAGGCGGGTGCCAGACATCCACCAATCAGTTACCTGGCTGCACTATTATTTTAAAGGAAAAAAATATACTGTATCTGGGGCCTGCACCAGATTTTGTGCCCGTACCATCAAAGCATTGCATGCCACTGATCTATACAGGACAGGTTCCGGGTCCATGAGGGAGATTTCAGTGGGCCCCTCTGTAGTGTATCACAGCACATGCAGTAGTCAAATTGCATATTATATATGCAAAATCTGTTGGTGAAACTGTACAACAGACTTCCAGCGTAGTCTATGCCGGAGTGACTTTTTCTAGATTTACTGCAGTGTACAGCTATGACAAGTTATGACACTAGGTGGTGCTGCGACCAATGCTGAACTGTAGAGTTTATGCATTTTACTGCCGTGTTGTTATTTCCTGTGCTTCCAGTAGCTCTATGGTACTTCCTTCTATTTTTTCCTGTCTATGTTTAGCCACCATGAAAGGTGACATTCTCTTACTGCCTTCATGTTCCAGTAAAGCCAGTTCCTATTATACCACTAATACCCTGTTTCCCCGAAAATAAGACATCCTCCGAAAATAAGGCCTAGTGCCTGCTTTCGGAGGATAGCGTTATATAAGTCATCCCCCGAAAATTGTATTGTAACCACTAGGGGGCGTAATGACGGGGCACGTAAGGGGGGAGCTCCAGGGAGGTGGAGGAGACGCACGCTGCCTGTCTTCTGTCAAGACATCCCCCGAAAAAAAGGCCAAGTGCCATATTTCCGGGGAAAAATTAATATAAGACAGTGTCTTATTTTCGGGGAAACAGGGTATCTATCTGGATTATGACTCCAGATGCAACAAGCAGCAAAAAAATCTACTACAAACTCTGGGTCCCAGTACAACCCAAGTATTGGGCACTATGAGCCTTATGATCATCCTTATGTCCATCTCATTTTCCTGACAGCACAATGACAGGAAATCTTCGTCCTGGTTAAACCTTTGTTACGAATGGCACCCTAAGATGCCTCCTTCTTAGCATTCCAAAAATGCTCCGGCTCATGCTCTCTCTTTCCAAAACCCAATAATTGGTATTGGGCCACCCACAGCACAGTTGGCCCTGGTACTTGCTCTTCCTAGTATTTTTTTATTTTATTTTTTTTAATATTCTTTATTTTTGACAAGGATTTTATACATACAAAATTAGAATACAACAACAAGGGAGAAATGTGGGGGGGGGGACAAAATGCAGGAATGGGTCATAGGGGAAAAGGGAAGGAAAAGAGGGGGGGTAGGGGATCAACAGTGCTCAGCAAAGTATACATTCTATGAACAGTGCTTCCACACATGCAGTTTAATCGTCGACATTTTATATTAGCCCGTGAGTCTAATGTCCGGAGTCCCAGCGACAGGACCCGGATAGGTGTCGAGCGGGCTACCGCTCCTGCCAGAGCAAGCGCGGGTCTTACGAAACAGATCTTACGAAACAGAGGCCCAAAACCTGTGGAGGGTCCGACCCAGGGGGACGGGCCCCGACCCAACACGGCAGCTCAACGGGTCTACGCTTCGCAGGCATCAACATCACGCTACTCGGAGAGCAACCGCCTAAACTCATTCGACTCCTGGAACATCAACCAGGGCGTCCAGGTGGACCTGTAGCACTCGTCCCTATCATTTAAGGCAAGGGTCAGATCTTCCATCTCGCTGATATGTAGCCCTGACCCAGTCCTTCACTGATGGGGGGCTCTTTTGCTTCCAAAACCTGGGGATCACTAATTTAGCTGCATTTATCAAGTGGACCTGTAGGGATCTTTTGTATTTCCCCACCGAGCGAGCCGTCAGGTGCAGCAAGACCCGCGCCGGGTCGCGGGCCTCCAGGGTCGGGTCTCCTATTATCTTTGAAATTAATGCCAAAACTTCTCTCCAGTATTTCTCAATCCTGGGGCAAGACCACAAAATATGGAACAATGTACCCCGCTCGGCTCCACACCTCCAACATAGTGGGTCTATCTCCGCCGACATTTTATTGAGCCTATCTGGGGTATAATACCAGCAGGTCAGGATTTTGTAGTTTAGCTCTGGCACTCCTTCCTAGTATTTTTGACATGGGCCATGGGTATATGCTATTACAACCTTACACCTTCTTCTCTTGTGTATTTTTAGCTGCAGTATACCGGGCTTGCACATCCTAATATTTAGGGACAGCAACAATAATCGTTTTTCTATTACAACATTACACATCACTGATCAATATGACAACATCAGACATCACTTGTCAACACAAACACATTGGACATTATTGGATTTACATTTCATTCATCAGCACCAATACAGTACAACATTAGATGCAGGGCTGGATTATGAGGGGGCCAAAGGACCAAAAGGACCCCGGGGACTCCACCACTTGCCCTGCAAAGGGGGCGTCCACCAACCTTTGGGCTATGGTCTGGTCCAGGAAGCTTTTCAGTCTCTGATCTGAGGGGCCGCGGGATCAGCAACAAAAATACTGGCAGCAGTGGGGGCTGCCCATGCCTTGTCAAGCCTGCAGCCAAAGCCACCACAGGGCAAGATGGAGAGCAGCAAAGCCACTGTCAGCAACGCTACAGTAATGGGTGCGTGCAGAGCTGTCACTGCACATAAGCCACCAAGCACAGCCGCTGGCAGCTCAATGCAGGGAACTGTTTTCTGCTGGACCAGCCGGGCGACTACAAGCCACACCCCCCCCCCCCACCCAGAATGGCAAAGCAGGAGTCCCGAGCAGCACGCACCCGCACAAGGGTGGTGACGTTCCAGTAAGCAGGCGGGTGCCAGACAACCACCAATCAGTTACTTGGCTGGACTATTATTTTTTATAAGGGGAAAAAATACTGTATGTGGGGCCTCCACCAGATTTTGTGCCTTCACCACACTTAATCCAGCCCTGATTAGATGTAATACTACTACATAAAACATCATAGGTTAGTTATTCTACAATGTCACACATCACTAGTCAGTACTGCTACAATATCACACACAATTGCTCAATACTACTAACCAACATATTCCACATATAGAGTTAGGGAACCTCCCGATTGATCCCCTTCCCCATGGTCGGATCTTGTGCTCCCTCTTTTATCATTCATCTCCTGTGTCCTACATGGTTGTGGATAAGTAGCAATTCTCCCTGCAGCCACTATGCCCTACCACAACTTCCTCCTGGACTAGTTTGCCTAGCCCCTCATCTCCCAGCTACCCTACTCTATTCCTAATACTCCATTTGATGTGGCCTGGAATGGCAGCCTGGGGAGGTGGCTTATTTTATAGGAAGATCTCCCTCCCTTATGCCACTAAGCTCTAGCCTCTGGCATTCACCTGGGACATTCCGAATTGGGATGCCCCGCTGTGTGAAACCCCCAGGGTGCCGGTAATCTCTAAACTTTCCCTGGTCCAACGGCACATGGTCTCATCCAATCTGAGCTGTATGCCATCCCCTGCAACCTCAGGCTGTGCGTACGCTCCTATCCCAGGCATTTAGATGCGTCGCTTGTGTTGCGGCCACTCTCGCTCCGTATTGAAGTCAATGGGGGTCATGCTAATTATTTGGTGAAGCCAGTGTAACTTGCAGTGTATACTGCGGTGTGGATTGCAACCTGCATCTCAGTGAGCTTTTAAGCATTTAGACACAAAAAGGGTTATTTTTTCCCATAAAAATAACCTGTACCTGCGATTGTTACAGGCAAGGTACAAAATCTTTTCTATAAGGTAAGTTTTATTTTATTTTAAGTTTGGATATAACATCACCATATGGGCTATGCTAAAGAATTCACCATTTTTTTCTGCAAAGCCCATAGGGTTCTGTTGTTTCCAAACTTAAAAAAAAACATACCTACCTGTAAATATGGCCCATCGCAGGCACAGTTCATTTTGGGGGAAAATGGGTAAGAAAAACATGTCTAATCGCTAAAAATCTTAATGAGATGTGGGTTGCAATCCACACCGCAATGCACACTGCAAGTCATACTGGCCTCACCAATGAGAGCCCTTAGGCTATAAACACGGCAAAGTGCTCTGATTGGATGAGAGTCCGCACATGTGCTGTTGGACTGAGAAGAGGTGAGTTTTACTGGGCGAACTTGGAGGCTTCACAAAATATATCTGATTGTGATCAACAATGTCTGGCTAGTACTGCTATAGCATTGCACATCACTGGGAAATAATACTACTAACACATTCCATGTCATTGGTCAATAAAATCACATTAGACCTCACTGGGCAGTACAATGAATTTACATTTCACTGACTAGTACTAATACAGACATCATTTTAATAGAACTAAGGCATTACATATGATTGGCCCATACTACTAAATTGTATTTCATTGGTCAAAGCTATTACATTATTAGCTACTATTATTACAATAGGGGGAATTTCCCAGAACAGCAAATTAAATGGTTTTGCTTTGCTACCAGGATCCGCAGTGACTCACCAACACTCATTTACATCAGTCCTATGAGGGTGAAGGGATTTATTTACCAATTACATGGAAGCTTTTAGTAGTATTTCCCAGTTGGTAGTCATCTAGTCACTGGCGAATGTAGCACTATGGCAGTAATGACCAGTGATATGTAACATTGTATTAAAGTAGTAGTCACTCAGAGCCATAACTTGAGAGGGTGCAGGGGGGCCCATTATTGTTGCTCCTCCAGTTAATTTATCATATTTGTGCTCATTTGGCATCATTTAGAGAAAGGAAACACCATTTATCGTTGCTGTTGCAGTCCATAATTGTCTAGCTGCATACAACTGAGTTAAAAGATAAGTTTACGGGGAGGCTGATTTATTAATAGCGACATGTAGCGACAGTTGAGCGACTGTAGCGGTATTTTCACAGTGCCCGCTAGCAGTCGCTGTGCTTGGCCGTTGTTCGGTTGTTGACAGCGACTCAGTCGGTGTGGCGTAATGTTGAATACAAGGTTCCGAGTCGCTATTTGACAGGTTCCGCGATGTATGGGTGTGCATTCTAAAATGGCAGAAGTGGTCACAGAATTTTTCACATTTAAAAAAAAACACAAAAAAAAAAAACATTAATAACAATTAATTATTGTGATTTTAAAAAATCTCAGTCGCTAAGAAGGATTTTCTTGATAAATGTGTGATTGTGGCGGGGCCCGTCATTACCGGCCGCTCACCAGTCGCTACCTGTCACTATTTCTTCATAAATAAGGGCCTAAGTGAACCATGAAAGGGCCCCATTTAATGCTCACATTAGGGCCCTGTCACATTTAGTTATACCACTTTATAGTTACAGACTTGTCTACATGTCTGTACTTTATGGAAAAGTCTAGTTGATTCAGAAAAGTTTGTTCATGCATAAGAATCCATATTTGCTTTGCATACGGTTTAGCCGAGGTATTACAGTATTTGCAGCCGATGTAGTTTCTGAAGCTGAGTTTTTGCCTGTTTTTGGACGTAACTTGCTGTGGAGCCCATTATTCTCGTTGTGTCGTGTCTTTCCGTGGCTTTCTGATGTAGGCCTTTTTTGTAGTAACCATTTTTTTTTAATGTGCTTCCCGCTATCCACCACCCGTGTACTCATGGTAGTCTGCATGTCTTAACACATACTTACCTTTGCTGGCATCTAGGGCATCCCATGGGAGTCTACAAGTCCTTGAACATACTTACCTTTGTACCTTGGTTGCCATGTCAGCTGCTTTTACCCACTGTTACCTCATACTTTAGCCACCTTCTGTTTTGGACCTCTGTTTAAAGTGGACCAACACCCAGGATTTTGACTGTCCTGGGTTTTGGTCCACTTCAGGGGGGCACCCCGATTAGGCTATGTAAAACCCCCCAGAAAGCCCCCAAAACTCACCTCACCATGCTCCCACATAGCCACGGACAAGCGGGTGACAGCGGCGGACAAGACAGCGCGCCCGCCGCCACCTCCCGCGCGCCCCTCTGACAGTGCGCGCGCCCGCGCCGGCCATTCACAAACGGCCGGCGCGGGCGCGCGCACGCCTAGAGGGGCGCGCGGGAGGCGGCGGCGGCAGGTACGTTTTTCGGGGGTTTTGGGGGGGGTCCCTCACCGCGGGACATCCCGATCTCGGATGTCCCGCGGTGAGGGAGGTGATCGGCCCGGGAATCTTATAGATTCCCGGGCCGATCACCCCTGGGTGACAGTCCACTTTAACACCACTGTTTGCTTAGCATCTTTATGTAGTTGCATAGAAAACACACCACCATGCAGCATATGAAAAATACATTTAAAAAAAAATGTTCCAGGGACCAAAATTGCAACAAAAAAAAAAATACATTTGTTTGTCAGCATGTGTGTCTGTACATGCACGCAGATTTTTATATATCCAAACTGGTTGATGCATAGTTTTAGTGAGCCACCCTCCTCCTTGGCACCTTTAGGGTCTTTAAAGGAGCACTATCGGGAAATTGTGTAATGTTAAAAATCCATATAAACACATTGGTTAATGAGAGGACAAGTCACTTATATACCCGAACTGAATAAAACTCCCACCAAGCTTGTGGTTTATTCTCACATGGGAGGAACAAAATCCAGGGATGACAGGTTTAGTCTATGAGGGGTGACAGAGCCTGTCACCCCGGCTGTCCTTTTCCTTCTATTAAAATAAAAGAAACAAGCCTGGCTTGATATTTCTTGATGTCGTGTGTATAAGTGACCCGTCCTCCCGCCATCCTGCATGTTTATATGGATTTTTATCATTGGTCCATTTTTTCGCGATAATGCTTCTTTAAGGTCTGTAGAGGGAAAGAACCTGAGTTAGTATTTATGGCCTTGTGTTGTTTGTGTAATGTTTGGGTATTGTTCTGCTTTACTGCCTTCACACCCACCTGATTCTTGCGGCGCTTCTGTCTTGGATGGCCCCATCCCTGCGTACTCACCCTCTGATGACTCTATAGGGACAGAGAAGCACAACACACCAGCACTTAGCAAACATGTTATTAGACTTTACATGCAGCTCAACCTGTGTGTTTTTTTTTATTGGACTACTGGAGAGTGCAGCTGTGGGTGACTTCAAGCCTAATACACCCTCCTCTTCAGCAGACTCCATAGCTGGTGGTGGTGTTGCTGCTGCTTCAGAGGGGGAAGAAGATGACGTTGGCAGGGGTTTGAGGCCGCTGCCTTACACCCACACCCTGTCTTCTTGGCACCACTGGTTGGACCCCTCGCCTCTGGGTGGGCTTGATTTGCAGATAGAGCTCCCCAGCTACAAAAGAAAATGTCAAACATGTTACTCATTATCCTGATAGTTCACATTCTCTGTTGTACATCCACTTACCTGGGAAGTTCTGGCTGTAGAACCTCCGCACCCAGGGACACTTTCACCTTTTGAGGTCAGACCAGTGCTGCTTTATTTAGGTGAAGGTGTAAGGCGATGTCCCCACGCCACTCACATGCGCTGCCGCTTCCTCTGCCAACGTCCCCTTTTCATGTGTGTTAGGCTTGAAATCGTACCTTTGGTCCATGAAAGTCTGCAAAGAACAAACAGATGTGCATTGTTAACTTATGTCGTCTGTTTGAGTTGCCTTTAGCTCCACATACACGCTCCTGCCCCTTAAAGTAATTGTCAGGAACAGTGCAAGCACCCAAGCCTCATATACACTAGTGTATGCCAATGCTAAGTAATCCATCTCTCCCATCCCATAATAGTAGCAGATTGCAAGCGCAGACGCACTTAGGCCAAGAGGTACGCGTACCTCTCCAAACCACGACTATTGTCGGTTAGAGCCCGCTGACCGCGGCCAGCAACAAGGTGAAGCCAGCTCTCCCATCCCCCAATAGTAGCAGATTACAAAGAAATGTCGAACATAAGTCACCTATGGAACCCCTGCATCACATACAACACAGAGTGATCCATGTGACAGTGAAAGCAAAGTACTGTGGCCCTGTAACATTGGAATGCCAGGCCTCCGCCATTACTGTGGCGCCATGTGCCTTCGCTCGTATTTCGCGGCCACTGTCACCTGTTGGCACTTTGGCAGGAGTGTAATGCGGCACACATGTGTAGACGAATGGCATGAAAGTGTGGCTTACCATCATAATGTCCTCCTGCTGCTCATGGGTGAGCACGGTTGGTGCCATGTTGGACCTTTATCGTCTATGTGACGCACCTCTGTGCTGAGACGCACAAGCGCCAATGTGTCCTGGCGGACCCCAGGAGTGTCCGTATGCACATGTATGATTTTCTTGCCACTACTGACTTAGGAGCTCACTATGCCTCAGCATAGGCGCCACCACAGTCCCCAGAGCCAGGAACACAGGCATGGCCGAGGAACTGGCAGGACCCATCCTAGGTACCACAGCCACAGTCCCATGATCTGCCGTTCGCCCCGCAGGCACTCCCCTGCTGATACCCACACTAACCACTCTGAGCGGGTTACCCACAGCAGTTTAAGGAGTCAGAAAACCAGGGCTCCCTTGTCCCCCAGCATAGCCCACCATGGACCAACTATCGGTCAGGAGCACTATGCGGACCCCAGCACAGGGCCCCAGTGCAGAGTCCACAGTGGAGCCCCATGCAGAGACAACAGGGAGCCAAAGGCTGAGCAGCATTGCTACAGCCAGGCCTGCTCATTCCCCACCCAGTAGCCTGAAATACATCAGTTCTGGGCATGGAAGTGGGCATAGTGATTCCCCTTTCAGCCGAGAATCCACTAGGCAGAGCACAGCATCGGCCACTCACCCTGTGCTCAAACTAACAAGGGGCAAGTTAAGTGGCCGATTTAATGATGCCCAGCTGGAGGTTCTGCTGGATTGTGTTGCCAAAAATTATGATCGACTGGCTGGGCCCCTGTCCTGCTCCACCCCCAAAGCATTGTAGGAGCAATTATGGTTGGAGATAGCGCTCAACATGATGGGGGCAGAGCAATGGGGTGAAGGTGGTGGTTCAGCGGAAACTTAGATGGACTGAGGAGTAAGTGCTGAACAACCAGAGGGTTGCTTGTACAGAAAACATTGGACAACTCACTAAAGCCACCCTTTTCCTTTGTTTGAAATCTAGCTTGCAAACTGGTGGGGCCTCCCCAAAACTCTACAATATACCTATGCTGAGGAGCGGGTGTTGGGGATGCTCAACCCCAACACCTACTAGGGCGTGTTGGGTACCATGGACACCGATAGGCAGCATGTTCCCACCAGTGATAAGACTTGTTGGCAAATTGTAGATTCGCACAGGCGGGAGTAGGCCAACCAAACACGCCACCCACCAACATTAGTTCCCACATGCAAAGCCAACTTTGCATGGCTTGCCTTGCAAAACATATGTTCTGTGACTACATACACCAAGGGTATTGGGCAACCTTTATATGTAACCCCTATCATGGGTGTGAGCAGACCCATGTCGATGTGGGACCCAGTGTGTATCCCTTGTAGGGATTTTGAAGGGGCACGTATTAAGAGGAAACTCTTAAGAGGTGTTAAGAGGAAACTTCCAGTGCATTTACCTTGAATTGCAGCAACACCCCGGCCAGCAACACCTCGTCTGCAAGACCCCCCACCTGCAGCCACAGCCTCTTTGGTTTGGCTACCACCAAGACAACATCAAGGTCCGGCCCACCCATGAGCCAGCCATCAAGGGAGCAGAGTCCAGAGACAGTGATTAGGTAAATAAGTGAGCTTAATAGCAAAGGGCAAGGGGCAGGGTGGAGGAGGAGGATGAACCTAGGGTAAAGTTTGGGTGTGTTAACATTGTGAAAAACTAACACTAATGTTGACCCTTCTCCACACAGACGGCACCTCATGAAATGAATGAGCTTGAGGAAGGGCACATCGGGATGAGACCCGCAATATTATCTGGACATCAGCTGCTGGCACCACGGACACTGGCCATCACCACTCCTCCCTGCAGCTCCAGCTACATTCTGCCAGTAGCAGCCCCAACAGCTTCACAGAGCCCCAGCCTGCAGCCCGGTGTCACCTGTCTTTGGTAAGGTGGTGCCAAATCTTGAAGGCAAACTGGCGGGCCAACAAGCACTACTTTTCGTCAAAGCGACAATAGATATTAGTTATGCGACGGCAGTTTGCTCCATGAAGACCTGGCTGAAGTGGTTGTGGAGTATCAGAGTCATCACCAGCAGATGGAGAAGCTGGTTGGGGCTCCGGTGGAGGCCAACCAGGTTGCCCTTCAAAGGCTGGAGTGGCTTGTGGTACAGCAAGCTGCAAACACCCCAAGCCGGGCAACATCCCCCTAACCTGCCATTCTGGACTTTGGGTTGCAGGGGGTCCCCAAGCTTTAGTTACACCGGATAGGCACATTTTTAGTGATCAATTTTCTGTTGACCTGCATCCACAGTTGTGCCATAACCCAACAACTTGTGACAATAAACAGGTGATCATAGAACAAATACCAAAAAACTGAACTTTGTTTGGATGTTATTAAATCATACCCAGACAAGGAAAGGGATATAATTGATCACAAATGACATACGTGGTTAAATAAAATACAATTCAATAAAAAGAGTTGTCCACCAAATGACTAAAGCTTCTCAAGAGAAACGCAGTTCATACAGGTCAATTCAGACACCTGCTGATCAGTCATCCGATCAATATCCAGGCGACTGCGGGTATTCCTAAGCTCTGGAAGGTACCTAGGTAACAGCCTTCACTGCTGCAAATGCTCGTACTCCTCACAGAACTCGTCAAGGGGCTCCATAAGTTTTAACCAGAAACCTAAGGCTTTTATAGGTCCAAAACCCCACAAATCAGGGCTATGAATCCCACGCAATCGCAGGCTAAACCCATAAAACTATGGACGCACAAATGGAATTTGTGTAAGAGGCTTGCAACGAGGTACCGCCTGGTGGTTAAATTATAGTCCATCTCCTGGTTGCTACAGGAGAGTGAGGCTCTGTGGGCAAAGTAGAGAAGCCTTGATTGTTCTGGAGTGAAACACACCCCCAAATTCCCAGATTCCCACTTGGCCAAGAAGGGCAGCCTGTAGTCTAATGGAGGTTGGGATAAGATAGTGTATGTGAGAGATAGGACATGTCGGATTGGCCCTTCTGCTAGGCAAAGTTTTTCAAAAGAGGTCAGAGCTCTACAAAATTGAGCAGTATCTTCAAATGAGTATAAGAAGTGTCGAAATTGTAGTGTCCTCCAGAATGGAAGGGTTCCCCAGCCATCTTGATCATTTCTTATATGTTTTTCCAATCATAAGCCAATTTAAAGTAGAGGGTCGCCTGGGTCCTGAGCAAGGCCCAGAGTTTGATCCTCAAGACCTGGGGGGAAGTTGGGGTTGACTATGATAGGCATTAGGGGACCAGGGGAGGAAGATATTATGGGATATTTAGTTCAAATTTTAGAGCAAACGCGTAAAGTCAATCCTATTGTGAGGTATCAGCTTAGGGCACTGCGGATCCCCGAGGGGATACAAGGGAGACCCGAAAGAGGTATTGGTGTGTAGTTGGGTTCAAGCTTCACCCATAACTTGACCAAACTGTGTCTGCACCAGTCCACTATACTGGAGAGGTGAACCACGAACCATGTTTATCGTCAGGGCCGGATCAAGTGTGGTGGAGGCCCCTGGCACAAAATCTGGTGGAGGCCCCAGATACAGTATTTTTTTCCTTTAATATAATAGTCCAGCCAAGTAACTGATTGGTGATTGTCTGGTGGGTGCTTCTTACTGTAACGTCAGGTTGAGTCCCTTGTGCCACCCTTGTGCGGGTGCGTGCTGCTCGGGAACTCCAGCTTTGCCTATCTTGCCGGGGGGTAGTGTAGTCACCCAGCTGGTCCAGAAGAAAACAGTTCCCTGCATTGAGCTGCCAGCGTCTGTGCTTGGTGGCTTACCCACCCATCTCTCTAGCGTTGCTGACGGTGACTTTGCTGCTCTAGACTCTCCGCCCTGCCCTGTGGTGGCTTTGGCTGCTGGTTGGCAAAAACAAAAAAAGGTTTGTCCAGGCACGGGGGGTCCTCACTGCCGCCTATAGCTTCATTGCTGGCCTGTGGCCCTTCAGACCAAAGACTGAAAAGCCTCCTGGACCAGACCATAACCCGCAGGTTGGTGGAAGCGACCTTTGAAGCGCAAGTGGTGGAGCCCCTGGGGTGCGCGCCCCTTGTGCCCCCCCCCCCCCCAATCCGGCCCTGGCTATCAGGGGAGTGGGAAACTAATGTGTGAAGATCTTGTCCACCCTTTTGGTTTCCTGAATTGAGAGAGCTAATCGGATGACTAGCGATACATCTTCAGGAAAATAATAAAGCAACTCCTAATGTCACCCTTGTTTTCAGTGAGAGAGCTCTTCCTATTAACAACCCTCCAGGTCCTGAAAAGAAAGGAAAGATCGTGAGAAATAGCAACACATATGACAGACAATATCATGTATAAATATATATATATAATATAATAATAATCATATAAGTAAAGTAATGGCAAGTCATGTTTTTCCTTCTATGGCAGCCAATATGATATAATACTGTATAGTAATCGTATAATAGTTTATAAAAACTAAAAGATGATAAGTAATGGTGACTTCTGTATCACCTCTATAACAAGACATATAGGGGGTCATTTGCGAAACGTTCGCCAGCCATTCGCCGTGCATTCGCTAGTTTACCTCGTGTACTATGTTAAAAATGGCCCATTCACCATGGCTGTGTTTGCAGTATTTACGCCGTTCGTCTTTGCCAGGCGAATGCTGGCGAACGACTTTTAGTGGTGAACCCCATAGGAATCAATGTTATTTTCGACGAGTATGGCTGTTCATGTGATTTTTACATCTAATACGTCAAGCATGAAGGTCAAATAGATAACTAGTATTGGAGAAACAACTAATGAAATAGTTTTCACATTGTTTTTTTTTTACTATTTTTTGAAGGCTTCAAAAACAGCCCAGACTCTAGAGACACAACACGTATATTAAGAGACAAATTGCATGCTCCCCTAAGCTGTTACGCTTTTAAGTGCACCCAGTTCGCTGGTAAGTACCACATATTTTGACCTGCGAACTGCAGCTAACACACAGACAAATGCATTGCAAAGTCTGTTTTCACCGGTGTTCGATGCATTAAGTTTTGCTTAATCGTCGCTCTGTCACGTGTGTGTCGTGTGCGTCCGTCACATGTGTGTTGTGCATCCGGTGAGCATACTTTTGTGTAAAGCAGCGGTAGGGAACATAGTAAATCACTCCTATAATGTAATATAATGTGATAATATTCACATAGATAGTAATCGTACAATAATAATAAAAACAAAAAGATAAGTAATGCTGACTCCTGTATCACCTCTATAACAAGACATATACTGTGATATAAAATAATAATAATATAGGCAAAGATGATAAGTAAAACATGACTCCTTTATCACCTCTATAACAAGACATGTGGAGCGCCACGTATTGCCATTTGAGCGTCTAGGTAGCACCACTTAGCGTGTCCGCTGCAAATGGATGTCTGACCCTATAACCTAGCGTAGCGGCTGGAAAAGTTATGTTGTAGTATCCTGTCCAGCACTGATAAATGTGATTCCGCAGGGTGCTATAGAAGCGCTCTACTGAATCACTGCATATGTCATGCCCAACGGAAAAGCCACCCAGAGCAACGCCACATATAACAACTGGACAACGCTGCAGCAAACGATAGGTAGCGCCAGTTTAGTGCGTCCGACGCTTGGCGGTGAAGCCCATATTAATGAAAATCAAGCACAAGACCAGCACCAGCGCTCTAGTGTCGAGCGCCGGACGCTATATGAAAAAAGTCTGTTGAAATTACATTGTTTTAAAACTTTAACAATAACGCTGCAATGGCAGACCTGCACATACAATTCTGTATATAAAAAAATCAAAAAATAACAATATAAGTGTTTGCTGGGCAGGAGAGGTCACACAATAATCATCCTAACATTGAGAAAAATGATTATTTAAAACGTTATTTATGCACAAGCAAAAAATCACCATTAAAATGTATGAAATAACGCTGCTGAGCGACAGGTGCTACATGGCGCTGCTGAACATACAGCGCTGGCGCTTTACACTGAGCCGCCGCTGGTGATACATGTGACGCTATTAGAGGTGTTTACCAGATTGACTTTCATATATATAATTTTCACATACTGCACCTAGTGTTACCTGACGCTATGTGGTACTATGTGTTAGCGTTTCCTAAATAACCACCTAATGTATTACAACAGAGGTTCCACACCAATGGTATGAGTACCACTGGTCGTACTTGAAGTCCCATCAGGTGGAACTTGGCAAGATCACAGGCTGATCTGTACCTCAACCAGATCTGCTGCCATTTATTCTTCACCCAAGCCTGGTTTCCATAATAAATACAAACTGGCCTAAAAGGGGGCCAAAGCTATTTGTTCATTTTAATAACTTTAAATGGATGTTTCTTATGTTGCAACACAGCTTTAGGTACCACAGGTACCACCCTGATGGTAGTTGAGACATTTCAAAAATGTAAAGAGGTACCACTACGATAGGTGATGGTGACTAATGTATTCACTCTTTGGTAAAACAATATAATATAGTATATTATAATATAATAAAGTAATCATATAATGGTTTATAAAAACAGCATGACAAATTATAGTGACACCTATGATTCCCTTTAAAACAGAAAATATAATGTAATGCAATATATTTTAATAATCATATAATTAAAGATAGTATATGAGATAATAAAGTAAAGATAATATTGACTCCCATACCTCCTCAAAAAAACATATAATGTATTCTAATACAATATAAAAATCATATAATTAAAGATGATAAGTCATGGATACTCCTGTATTCCCTCTGAATATATAATATGATACACATAAAATAGTATAAAAAGCATATAAGCAATGATGACTCTTCCTGTATTCCCACTATGACACAAAATATAATATAATAGTATAAAAAAAGAATATAACAGCAATTATTCCCTCTATGACAGACATTATATTATAATGAAATATAATAATATCACAGTATAAAAAGATAAGTAGTGGTGACTCCTTTATTCCCTCTATGACAGAAAGTATAATGTAATATAATAATCATAGTATAGCTAGATTATAAATAATGGCAACACTTTTATTCTCGCTATTACAAACAATACAATAAATTATGGTCTATAAAAAAAGTAAGTAATGGTGACTCCTTTATTTCCTTTATGACAGAAAGTATAAAGTAATATAATAATCAGATCAAAAGATAATAAGTAAGGGTGACTTTTCTATTCCCTCTATGACAGAAAGTATGATTTAATATAATATTCATCATATTATAATAAGATAACTGAAGCTAAAAATTACTTCTATGGCAGACAATAAAATGTACAATAATAAATAAAGCATATCATGGTATATAAAAAAAGTTGGCACGTAATGGTGACTCATATATCATCTTTATGACAAAATAATACAATGGAATATAATAGAAAAAAAAGATCATGAGAAATTGCAACTCCTGTATTGCGTTTATTACAAAACAAAAATACAATATAAACACACACACACACACACACACCCCTATATAAACTATAATATAAAAAGGACAATTCACATTAGGCAGTGAATCCTCGTTTTGGTACTTACCCACAGTAAACCTTAACCCCTTTTCCAGGGGGTAAATGGGGTAGAATGGGTTGAGGTTTACTGTGGGTAAGTAATTGCCATTTTCATGTGTTACTGTGCACCCCTCTGCTTTCCTGCCTCCATGTCTTTGTCCCAGTGACTATTTGTGCCCCCCTCCTCTTTAGCAGCCTGGCAGCAGGCTGTAGTGACAGGAAGGGAGATATAACTGGGTGAGCCATGCCATGCTGCATGAGCTCTGTGTGCCAGGCTAGCAGGGCACCAGGAATGTTGTGTGGTGGGCGCCAGGCGCCCTGGCAGCCCCTTGGAGTGAGGGCAGCTGTTCTTCGATGTTAACTCCCCTGATATGGGTCACGTCTCACATTGAGAACAGCAGCCCCCCCTCTGAGGGCAGAACAGGCCGGGCACGGGGCAACTTTCCTATCTATTGCCCAGAGAGCTCGTGCTTACAATCCAAGTGAAAGGCGTCAAGCAGCCTCGGGTCCGGCTAGGGCGCGTATGAGCCCACCTGGCTGTGCCCCGGCTTTATGAGAGCTGCGATCCTGGCACCGAGCGGCCTTTCATTTAGTTTCCCATATAAAACATCTCAGTGTGTGATAATGAGCAGAT
The DNA here is from genome assembly GCA_027917425.1 of Gastrophryne carolinensis. Lineage (NCBI taxonomy): Eukaryota > Metazoa > Chordata > Amphibia > Anura > Microhylidae > Gastrophryne > Gastrophryne carolinensis. The sequence goes on from CM051243.1 coordinate 174,215,134, forward strand.
GTCCTGGAATTCCCTCCATCATCCCCTCTCCTCCCCGACCTGCCCTCTCAGCTCCTGCTGCCCACCGCCGATCTGCCCCAGAGGGGCACCAAACCACTCTATAGAGTCACTGGAACAAATACGCCAGACAATCCAAAAATGTTATTTTATCCATTGCAACGACACAGCGTATAACATTATCAAATGTAATACAATATAATATTATGATATGATGTCATTCAAAACAATACAGTAACATAATATATGACAATATAATATGATGATATGATGTAATGCAATAATAATGTATGACACCATACAAGATAATAATCTAATACATATCATGATATGATATAACATGATGTATATTCATTTAGTAGTGTAGTATATCATATCCACAGAGGATATAGATATAACAAATTTATATTATCTCATTATATTGTATTATTTTATACGCGCATGCTATAACTAACAGTCTAGAAACAATGCTCATTCCTATCTTATCACGCGCACGGTACATGTAAACTGGAAGCTGTAGCTACTACTACAATTGATTAAATATATTATATTAAAAGAGGACAACCCGATGACTTACTCGGCAGCTACCTGTGTTTTTGGGGGGCTTTTTATTTTTCCTGCCCTTGCATTGTGTCCCTAAATCGCTTTCTAAGATTTTGTTTCTGTGCTTTGAAATGTTTCTCTACTTTTATAATAAATCCGTGGGTGGGTTTGTGTAAATATAAAATGGCTATGATACATAAAAGTACAAATATAAATACATACACACAATAGATATATATAGAGAGAGACTTCATTCACGCTCATTCTAAGTTCTGAACTATTCCTGAACACTAAAATTGCCACAAAAAGCCGCATATATAGACACGAGTTATTTGTTATTACTGTTACGGTGATTGTTATTCTAATATCTTTTAATTGCTAATATGGTTGTTTTTGCAACGTTATTGCAACGTATATCCTGTCTTTGCATTGTGGGGCTGATCTGTTTTTGTGGTGGTGGTGGTGGTAGGGGAGGTTGTGATGGTGGGCGAGGGGTTCCTGGACTCCGGGTGATGGCAGGCTTTCAGTATTCTCAGCTTTCTATGATTTTTACTATTAGTATTTTTCTATTTTTCTATTCAATCGGGGCTGGGGCAGTCCCCTGCTTTTTTGGCAGGGGTGCGCAGCTGGCTGAGGGGCTCTGGGGTCTCCCCCTCAGCTGGGCGGCCCCGGCATGTAGTTGGCACCGGGCACAGCTTTCCATGTGCCCCTGATGGCAGCCCCCAGCCCAGCTATAGCGGCCAACACGGCTGGCGATCCTTAATGGAAAGTTCTCTGTCCCCTACCCCCATCATCTGTTGCGTTGCTTCGGATGACTTCGGATGCTTCGGATATATATATATATATATATCGCATGGTGCTTGCTCCTATCACAGTTTCAGTATACATCATCAGTAAAAGATACCTGAACCCCCATTGAAACGAATCAGCGACATATAGAGGGGGTCTCTCTCTGTATATAGAGGGATAAGGGCTCACTCTGATGCACCCCCCACTCAATACCAGGCCTGCGCTCCACTATCATTCACCCTTCCAAAAGAAAATGTGTGTGTGTGCGTGTGTGTGTGTGTGTGTGTGTGTGTGTGTGTGTGTGTGTGTGTGTAGGGGGGGGGGGGGATGCCTGTGCCTTGTACATACCGAAACTGCCCCTGATTCTCCCTTTAATCTATCTATCTATCTATCTATCTATCTATCTATCTATCTATCTATCTATCTATCTATCTATCTCCATATCTATCTATCTATCTATCTATCTATCTATCTATCTATCTATCTATCTCTTAATATGTCAAGGTTGCTCTAGAAGGGGTTAATACAGAAATGTTGGCTCCATGATAAGCCCCCACCTCAACCCTCCCCCGAGGGGGGGCAGCCAAGTCTGAGCTCAGTCTCTGGTGCCCACGGGGGCTACATATGTCCCTTCTCCTTCTGCCAAGCTCTGCCATCCTTTCCAACCCCCCTCCTCTCCTTTGTCTGGGCAGCACAGAGCGCCCCACACCACCCATGTTCTATGGTGGTCCTGCTGCAGCCACTCCTACCCCCCATATTTTCCCATTACCAGAAATCTGCCCCATGCCACGGGGCAGCCAATCAAATAGGATGATTCAGGCACAGAACTGACCAAGCTTACACAGGGCACCATTTTATTTTATTTTCTATGAAGACAAAATGCAAGATAAAAAAGTGTCCTAAAGTTTATTTTATTTTCACATTCCATATTTTTGAAAAGTCTTATAAGCTCTCTGCGTGTGGAAAACCACCAACGTTAACGACCAGATAAACACTCATTACGTCATCAGGCGAACTATTTTCGAAACCCTAATTTAAGTTGGTGACTTAACCCTCATAAACTTCCCCCAGATTTACTTACTGTATCCCTAGTAACCCCCCTTATTTTATTTACTGATTTCACAGGAGCATCCTACCAGATTTACTTACTGGATCCCCATAAACCTTCCTCACGTTTACTTACTGAATCCCCAGAACCCAACTCCAAATTTACTTAGTGAACACCCTAAAACATCTCCCAGATGTACTCACTGAATCCCCATTAATCTATCCCAATTGAACCCCCAGAAACCCACCCACCCAGATTTACCTACTGAATCCTCAGAGACTTCCCCCAGATTTACTTACTGAATCCTCAGAAACATCCCCCAGATTAACTTACTGAACCCCCAGAAATCTTCCCCAGAATAACCTGCTGAACCCCCAGAAACCTCCCTAGATTCACTTACTAAACGCACAGGAACCTTCCCAAATTTACTTACTGAAACCCCAGAAACCCACCTAAGATTTACCTACTTAACCACCAGAAATCTACATGTACAAATATTAGCCAATCAGATTCCAGCAAAACTTTACATTAGCTGGCATTTATTTTATTGTATTAGCGTCTAGAAGTCACTCAGTAGGGTCAATGGGCCCCTATTACCTGGTGCCTGCTGTCCCTGTACACATAATGCCATACGCCCTATTACTTACCTCTATCAGCCATCAGATTTCATCACCTGACGATTTTTACATTAGCTGACCATTACCTTCGCGGTCCCAATTGTCTCTTTACTGACCCCAGTCACTAAAGCTCTTGTTTTTCGGAATCAGAGTTACGTGTATGAGCATACAGAAATAATAAGTATTAATAATAATAATAATAATAATAATATTGATATAAGAAATAATGTTACGCACAATTATGCGTACGTAAATGGTGAGCAAGAAGCCACTATAGGCTGCCTGTCTGTGTAACTCGATTCAGTATTAAAATATCGATATTCAAATAAAAATAATAATGATTTATATGTCTATAAAATGCATAAGCTTCTTATTCAATATTATTATTCATATATATAATGTAATCTCCCTCTCTCTATATATATCTATATATTGAATGTAAAAGCACATATGTATGTAAGACCTTTTTCTCTCTTTCTTCTTTCTCTCTGTCTCTCGCTCTCTGTATATATATATATATATATATATATATATATATATATACATAATAATATAAAAAAAACATATTACATATATAATAATATATATGAATATACAAGCACATATGTATGTGAGACCTATCTCTCTCTCTCTATGTATATATCTCAACACAATAATATAATACAAATATATTTCATATAAATGAATATACTATAACATAATATATGCTTTCTAAATGCAGCATAGGATAGGGTAATAAGCTCAGCACATGTGTGTGTGTAGCAGGTAGGTGGATGTCCCTGCAGCAGCAGCAGTACCCTGCAGTGGGATTTGGTGTTTCAGCACCACCAGGGTGGACAGCTCCAGCTGCCGTCGCTATTTCCTAGCAGATGTTCAGTTTGTTGAGAGTCCCTTACATTAAACAAACTGACAGTCACCCTCAGACCCCTACTCTGCCCTTTCTTCCTACTATCAAAGTGTTCTGACCCTTATTTTGTCGGTTCTTGGGTGATGTTGTGCTGTAGTCGCCCTTAGGGATCATTAGGAGTGGCAGTTTCTAGATTTGTAAATATATATACACTTTACATTTAGCTTTATTTGTATTGATCCGTTTGGAAAGACCTTAGAAGGTTTACATGGCCTTCATGTTCAGCAATGTCTGAGGAGCTCTGCTTCCCCCACCCAAGGCAACCCAGCGCCCATCTGTACCGTGCCTCTCTCCTATTTCTGCTTTATTGCCTCTAGCCCAGAGGAATAGCCATTTTGTTTATCCCCTGATACCCAGCAAATATGACAAATGTTCAATATTTATTAATTGCCCTCTATAAAGCCTTTTAATTACAAGTTAAACCGCTCACAGGAGACTCCCAGCTGTCTCACCAGGACTTATATTGTTCGGATTCCTGCACCTAAATAACTGCACATCGCAAGCCTTCTACTCCCAGATTTTTGTCTCTATTTTATAAATGAACACATTGATGCCAGGTTGCTTATTTTAATATTTATTGTTTAGAATTAAAATGGACACATACACAACACGTCTTGTGCCCCCACGCACATTTGTTTCTACAAGTTTAAGAATTGTCAACACGTATTAGACGTTGCAAGAAAAAAATAAAGAAAAATAAAAACCACCAAAAATTGCTTTTAAATAAATAAACATGAAATATATATAGCAATCGACCTCCAGATTGTTTAAAATAAATCATTAAAGTAAATGCGACACCTTCAGATCGTTTAAGATAAATGATAACATAAATAAACATAAGTAAGTAAACATGATATATATATATATATATATATATAAATATATATATATATATATATATATATATATATGCCTTCAGATTGTTTAAAATAAATAATTCAAAAAGACATGAAACCCTTAGAATGTTTAAAATAAATGAAGACATAAAAATAATGAAAACAAACTTTAATTAATATATATATATATATATATATATATATATATATATATATATATATACTCAATCCCAGATTGTTTAAAACAAATAAGCATGAAATGTGGAGGGTTATCCAAATGAATTATTTCATTTTATACAAGCTGATTTTGAGAGCTTTTGATAGAAATAAAATTTCTACCATACTGTACAAATACCTGACCTGTAGAATCATCCAGTTGAGTTGTTTAGTGGGAAAGTATTTTAAAAGCTCTCATAATCGAGTCTCCTCTGAGGCTCTCAAATCATTAGGACAACCCCCATATAGACAACAAATTTATATAAAATAAAAAGAATAACAAAGAGTCTTCTATTCATTGACACCATCTGATAAGGTGGCACTGGTTCAATAAACACATACAATAAAATAACATTATGTCATGGCCTTAATAAATTAATAGCTTCTAATGCCTTCAGTAAAATAATAAATAAAATAAATACAAAAACAAAGATAAGTGTCAAATAAATAAGGGTGAAAATGTTCACATTTTGCATATTTTTTTTTGTTTCTTCCTCTTTCTCATGCATAACAGGGAAAAAAATATTTTCGGCATGTAAAAATCTCTCTTTTTAAACAGATAAAAACAAACACGCAGATTATAAAATAACATTTAGTGGTAACAACAAGTTTTATGAAGAAGACGCAATGCAGGTCAGTGTCCCTTTAAGGTTTTCAATGCCGCAGAGGCTGCTGGCATTGCTCGGAGCCCCTCTTGGTCAATTTAAAGGGTAACTAAAATTGCACATTTTATTTTTTTTGCTTGGTCCCCATTGCAATAAACTTTATATAAATTAAATTTACATCTTGCATAGATTTCACATTTCTTTTTTTTTTGTCCTAACTTGTTCGCATTGTATTGCTTGAAAAATTGATTCCTAGTCACTTTAGAATTGTATGTATTCATTCATTCGAAAAGTTTGCAAGGAAATGTCTAGTGGGGGATAGACTGTTACTCGTACATTTATTTTCTTAGTGTAGCACTAACTACAATTATAAGTATAGGGATATGCGTTTGATGTGTTATTAGAGCAATAATAACTAAAGATCAAGCTCTATTATTGCACTACAGGTGCGGATCCCTGATAATCTGCCAAAGTTAAGTGCATTGTCCAGTCTATAGTACAGTAATGTGGACACCAGATACTTTTTGATGGGCTTTGGTATGGCAGAATACCCTGGGACATTTACTATCTAGAAGGTAGGATTGTTATTGCACCGCAGGGGTGGATCCTTGATAATCTGGCAAGGATGAGTGCACCGTCCACATTATATATTATATTATATATTATAGTAACATGGACAGCATATGGAATAGAAGAAAAAAACTTTTTGCTGGGCTTCCGTATCAGAATACCATGGGACATTAAATATCTTTCGAGTTCAGGCTTTATATTGCACCGCAGGGGCGTATCCCTGATAATCTGCTCGGATAAGTGCATTGTCTAGTCTATAAAATTGCAAGGGGAGATCCCCAATGATCTCGCAAGGATGGAAGAACCATCTCTACTGTGTTATAGCAATGGTGACACAATAAAAAGGATAAAAAGTGTATTTGGGTATTAGAATACCATAGAACAATATTATCTTGAAATATTGTTCTATATTGCACGTTAGGGGTGGACCCCAATTATTTCGGGTAAGTAAAGGGCCCGCACCATAATACAGCATCTGGAAAGGATGAGTGCGCTGTCCAGGCCATCATATAGTAATGAGGACATCATACCTAGTATAAGCGGAGATTTTATTTTTTATATTATAGATCGTGTTCTATATTGCACCTTGCGGGTGGACCCCCAATGATCTCTCAAGTGTCCACGATGCTATGTAGCAATGGGGACACCTTTAGAAGGTTTATACTATACCATAAGATGTACATACTTTTTGATGTGCTTAGGCATGGCAGAATACCAGGGAACAACTACTCTCTAGAGATCATGTTAAATATTGCACCGCGGGGGTGGATCCCCGATGATATTACAAGGATGAATTAAGGATCCTTACCGGAATATAGCGACAGTGACACCTTGGGACGGACAGGAGGGGGGCATTTTTGATTGGCTTCGATGTTACAGAATATCATAAAGAAATAATATATACAGATTCTTTTCTATATTGCCCCTCAGAGGCGGAACCTCAAGTCTAATTAAGCTTCCACACTGTAATTTACGATCTAAATGACAGCTAAAGGGGTGCCCAACGCTTTTGAGATGCCATACATCCCATGTGCAAATATGTTGTGACTCTGGGTTATGGGTGTGAATGAGAAGATGAGGAATATAGAGGATCCTCAAACCATGTGCTGGGGTCCATAGTGTGATGTTCCACCACCTATAAAACTTTAAACCTATGATCCATTTGAGTTACCATGGGTCAAACATTAGATTAGCCCCCAAAACTTTTATTAGTAAATGAGGAGTGCCGGTCCAGCCATCTACCTGGACTGCATCAGAGCCATCAAGCATTTTGGGTGGTAGAACCACCAAGGACATCCGACATGTACTAAAAGTTCCAGAACAATAAACCTGGCTGCATGATTGGTTCCCACCAAGCCCTGCTGCCAATGGGTTTTCCCAAGTTTCTTGGCACAAGTTTCACAGTCAAAGTAGGGCTAGGGTTTGTCAGTTATGGAAAAATGCATTGAGTTCCTCATACATAGGGGCCCTATCGTGGTGGACGTGCATATCATAAGGCAACAGATTCTCAGAGTGGACCCCACCGCGCATCCCGGAAGAGCCAAAGAGCAGGCCGTGTCCAGAAGGCCTGGAGCCCGGCAGGCCAGAATAGTGCATAGAGTAGTGGTAGCTTTTATCGTGGTCTGGGGACGAGTCTTGTTTGAGAGAGAAGTTGCCGTTAATGCACAGTGCAGGGCTCAAGGGTGCGTCATATTCAGAACTATTGTAGTCCGGGGATGTGTTCCCATAGATGGAGTCGTAGGTGGTGCAGTAACCATGGCTTCTCATACCATGAGAGTTGGCCATGGTGCTAGATTGGCACTGGGAGCCTGAGAGCCGGGAGCATTGGTAAGTGTAAGGGTGCATGGCGAAGGAAGAGTTGGGTCCATGGTACCTCCCAGCTTCCTGACCTTGCTCAGTCAGGAAATTTCTGGAGTTAAGCTGCAAGCAACCGGCCACCAGGTTGGTGGTGGGCTGAGAAAGACCTTTGCACAGGGTCTGCACGTAGGCCACAAGGTCGGGCCTCTTGCCAGATCTTAGGATCTCAGAGAGCGCCCAGATGTAGTTTTTGGCCAACCTGAGGGTCTCAATCTTGGAGAGTTTTTGAGTCTTGGAGTAGCAGGGCACCACCTTCCTAAGATTGTCCAAGGCAGAGTTCAGGTCGTGCATGCGGTTCCTCTCTCTAGCGTTGGCCTTCTGTCTTCTCACCTTAGACCTCTCCATCCTGGCCTTAGTCATTTTCCTCTTTTTAGGCCCTCGTTTTTTGGGTCTGTCTCCCTCGGTCTCCTCTGTCCCGTCCTCCTCCTCTTCCTCCTCCTCCTCTTCCCCTCCAATATCTCCATCGTCCTTGCTCTCGCTCAAGGAGCCCTCGGTGTGGACCTCCTGGAGGCTCTTCTCGCTTCTCTCATCCTTGTCGCTCATGTCTTCATCGCAGTCATCCTGCCAGGAGGCAAATTTCTGCACCTCGGGGAGGAGGCTGGGATCACTGAACAGCCTGGTCAACATGTCTGCTGAGGGGGCAAAACACACACATGGGTCAGCATCACACAAGGGCCACACAGAACAAGTCACAGATGTTACGAAGAACAAGGCCAAGCCAAAGGCTGGAGAAAACTTTAAAGCGGTCCTTCACTCTGAATAAGAGTCTTATCTTTTATGTTTCCCACACCCTGTACATACAGATTGCTCACATTAAAAATCATCCTACCTCCATCTACTGCGTGTTATGAGCCTTTAAACATCCAAGATGGCAGCTCATGGGACATCAGGCAGCCTGCAAACAGGAAGTGCCTTCTAACTGTGCTGCTCTGCATTCTGGGATTGCTGACCTTTTCCTGACCCCATCTCTGCTCTGTCTGAGCAAAGCACAGCTATAATCCGCCCCCTGTACTTTATCCCGCTCTCCTCAGTAAGTGTGATGCTTCTGAGTCAAGATGGCAGCGCCCATATCCTAAAGTCCTGAACAGAGTTGCAGCCCAGTGGGGGAAAGAATAGTAAGTAAATGACTAAAAACTTAAAATATATTAATTTTAGATGCTGGGGAATCATTTTATAAGGGTTTGGGCTTTTCAATAAATCATGGTGAAGGTCCAGTTAAACCAGTTATCTGCCAATGGGTGGCACCATATTGCCACATAAATTAAATACGGGATTTACCAATCGAAATTGCTTAAAACTAATCCTTGTATGGACTTGTGTTGGTTAGATGGAGCAGATAGATGGCATATAATCTCATTGTCTTCCCAGCACAGCAATGCCAGCTTAGCAGCATTCATTAAAGAAGAGCTCTCTCACTTTACCAAAAAGGCGCAGCCAACCACTGTGTATACACTTTTATAACTTGCTTTCTTCTGCATACCCGCTATGTGTAGCCCATAAGAAGCCATTGTTATAGAGCGCATCTATCTATCTATCTATCTATCTATCTATCTATCTATCTATCTATCAATTTATAGAAAGAGAATACATCTTTCAGTACTTCGTTATTTTTTACTATTTATATTTGTATGTATCTACGTAACATAGTGTGTAAGGCTGAATTAGTCCATCCAGTTCAGTCTATATAGAAGCATAGTAGCCATAGCTAGTGGTGTTATTACATGCAACGCATTCTATCTATCTATCTATCTATCTATCTATCTATCTATCTATCTATCTCCTTCCGCTCTATCTATCTATCTATCTATCTATCTATCCAGCTATAGAGTGAGAGTGAAGCGAGTATCTATGCATGCTATGTATCTACCCATCTCTTTACCCCTTCCTTGTAATTCCTGACATCTATCTATCTTTCTATCTGCCTGGCTGCCTTACCTACCTATCTATAGTGTGAAACTAACTCTCTCTCTCTCTCTCTCTCTCTCTCTCTCTCCCCCCCCCCCCCCCCCCCCCCCATGGCAAGGCCTTGTTATTGGATGGTATGCAGAGCAACAGGGTGACAACATGGAGATGTCATGTGGAATCTAGAGGGTGGGGGTGTAACAATGGGGGGGGGGGGGTGATCTGCCTAGAGGAAAGCGACTTGTCGCTATTGACATCTATTGTGGTTTGTTAATATGTGCTATGATTGCTTTGGCAGATCTATAGGTGAAATACACAGAGACACTATATATCCCCCAAATAAGCAAACATTTCTAGAGAACCCACCATACCAGTGGACACTGGAGGCAATTGTGGGGGCAAGGGCTGTGTTTGTCGCAGTGTGTAGATTGTCTAATAACCCCCCCCCACACCATATACATGTGTGACCCCGGCCATATAGAACGGCTCCCTGTGAGGGGCTGCCACATCATTCCTATTCCAATGTCATGCTACCCATCCAACACAATCTACACACATACACAGACAGCTCTACTACAAATAGGCGGGGGGGGGGGGGGGGTCTTAATATTTCTTTATTAAAGAAATATGGCACAAATTGAAAATATCCGATTATTACTAACGGCTACCCACTAACAATGTGTATGCATACACAGCCAGACATATCGTTTATACAGACACCGATATCTATCTATCTATCTATCTATCTATCTATCTATCTATTATATATATATATATATATATATATATATATATATATAACCGTTCTATTCTAAAAATATATCTTTATGTCTATAATTTTGTAATATCACTTTATCTTCTTGTATTGTCTTTATGAAGGATCTATCCTATCCATTCTCATTAGTAAATGTATTTTTTGGAAAATGTCTGTGTAATTACCTACCACAGATCTCCTATTGACTAGATTAGAAATGTTTAGCCTAGTTAGGATAAATTTGGTAATGGCCTGTATTAATCAGCTGTCAGCACTTGTGATCTGCTGAGTGTAAGCTTCTATGGCGAGAGCTCGTTCTCCTGCAATACACAGAACCGCTGTATATTTGTCTGTGACTAGCATCAATGGGTTTAAATTGTTTCTCTCTATTGTTTCTTTTGATCTGTCTGTCAACCCAAATATTTTCCATAGCCCCAACTTGCTTCTATCTGTCTGTCGTTTTGTCTAGCGTAAATCTGACATCTATAAATGCCTGTGTAAATTGTAAGTCTCTGTGGTAAATCTATCATTCGTTTTCTATTGATACACCCAAAGTATATCTAAAATCCATTCTATTTATCCCATATCTATCTATAATTTATTCTATCCACTCCATATCTATCTATAATCTATTGTATCAAATATTTATCCATTCTATCCACCCCATATCTATTTATAATCTATTCTATCTATCCCATACATATCTAAAATGTATTCTATCTATCCATATATATCTATAATCTATTCTATCTATCCCATTTATATCGATAATCTATACTATCTACCCCACATCTATAATCATTAATATTTATCAGAACATGCATATCTATCTATCTATCTATCTATCTATCTATCTATCTATCTATCTATCTATCTATCTCATTTATATATATAATCTATTCTATCTACCGCACATCTATAATCGTTTATATTTATCAGAACATATCTATCTATCTCTCTATCTATCTATCATCGATCCTATCTATCCCTTATTAATTTGTAATTTATTCTATATTTTTAGGTCTGTAGAGTGTCAGCTTGCACAGCTAGAGCTTCCTTCTATTGTATCTTACCGTCCCCTGTCCATTTGCCACCCTCCTGGTAGCACAGCCGCCAATTTTACACATATAAGCAACATTGTCTCACCTATATTATCTAGTCTCATCAAGATAGTATTAATCGCCCAGCCTACGCTCATCTATGTTGTCTAAGAGATATATATATATATATATATATATATATAATTGTATTTTCAGCTTTGATATATAGCTTTTTATATCCATATCTATTTTGTATATATATATATATATATATATATATATATATATATATATATATATATATATATATATATTCTACTTAAAATTATATGTATATATATATAACCAAAATAGATATGAATATAAAAAGCTGAAAATGCAATGCTGTCTATATAGATCCCCTTCCTAGGTTAGCCGATGCCCCCTGGCATGCAGTGTATGGGAGGAGGTGGGTGATGGCGATGCCCTTGCCAAGCATCCCTCTCCTGGGAACCCGCAGGAGCCTCCCTCCCATATATCCAGGCAGGTAGGTCCGGTAGGTGGGTGGGTAGGTAGTGATGGGGGGCCTGGATGGATGCTGGGTGCTCACCTGGAGAGCTGGGCGCCGGTGCGGAGCTTTATGAGCGGCTGGGCGGCATCTTCTGGGAGTAGCAGCGTCTCCTTGAGGTGCTCAGACTCCTTCAGAGCGGCATCCAAGAGGAGGAGAGGGTGGCCCGTGTGCCGAGCAGCCCCGGTACCCGCTCCGCTGCCAGGCCATATGGCGGGCACGTCATCCAGCGAGCGATCACACGGGAGCCTCTGATTGACGTGCGGCTGGATTGAGGGAGATTTGGGTCCCCGGAGGGGGGAGGACTTACCATCTGTCACTCGCCTAAAAAAGAGAGAGAGAGAGAGAGAGAGAGAAAGAGAGAAAGAGGGGGGAATGTGTGTTCAGCCGCTCTCCAGTGCTGTGTGTGAGCTCTGCAAAATGGGGCAGAGGTATGCACAGCACCCTGACAAGGCTTTGTGGGTGGGGGGCACACTGGCTTGCCCACCAAAGACACAGGGCAGGGGGGTTATAAATAGGCAGGAAAGGGAGGGAGGGAGGGCTGAGGGGCTTCTTAGAGACAGAGCAGGCAGATTGGCTCCACTTTCCTGGGGGGGGGGGGGGGGGTTCAATAGGGGGTGCATAGGCAGCGAAAGAGCAAAGCTATGTGCAGGAGCCCCACACCTGCCCCTGGCCCCAGCCAGACACATAGACATAGGAAGGAAAACACTTATCCATAGCCAAGGCAGAAGAAAGAGATAATCATAGGCAGAGGAGAGGTAGGTGTCTGGACAGGTTGATGAATAGCAGGCAACCGGCTAAAAGCAAAGCAAGAGATATACATATCCACAAACCAACATTTGAAAAAGAAGGAAAATACAAAACAAAGGAACAAGTCTACAAGAAACTGTAGTTCGTTAGATGGAAGCAAGAAGGAATATGAATATGAAGAAACATGAAGAATCGATGAAATGTCATAGATATCCACAGAATTATAAATAAGAATATATATATATATATATATATATATATATATATATACACATATATACAAGAGATAGAGAGATAGATTAAAGTATTGGATAGTTAGATTGGATAGATAGATAGATAGACAGACAGACAGACAGACAGACAGACAGACAGACAGATATGTGCAAATAGATAATAGAAGGCTAGATATAATATAGAGTATATAGATAAAAGTGAAAATAGACGACTGAGGGATAGATAAAAAAAACATAGGTTATATATATACATTCTAGATAATTGTATAAAAAGAAAAACTAAGCTAGATATAGATATAAATGTGTGAATAAGTGATGGAGAGATGCAAATAAGAGAATTCAGAGATAGATAGATAGATAGATAGATAGATAGATAGATAGATAGATAGATAGACAAACAGAAGATTGACAGTGATAGAGATAGAAAACGAAAAATACATGTAAATTAGATGATAGAGGGATAGATAAAATGGCAAGTTGATAGATAGATAGATAGATAGATAGATAGACAAGGGGTAATGATAGATAGATAGATAGATAGATAGATAGATAGATAGATAGATAGATAGACTGGAAATAGATACAAATGTGTAAATAGATGATAGAGGGGTAGATAAAAATGTAGGCTAGAGATATATTCTTAAAATAGACAATCTAAGCTAGTTATAGATATAAATGTGCAAAGAGATGATGGAAGGATAGATAAAAGCAGATATAGATAATTGGCTAGGCAGAGAAGCAATAAATAGGGTTCTAGACCATCAGATAAGAGTAGTTATAAATCTAAAACAATGTGTGGATAGATTATTATACTGAGACAGACCAATTACTAATAGATATATAAAAAGCAAGGGACAACACATAGACACATGGCAGGAAAATACACTCATACAGATATTAGTAATCTCACTAATAAGTCTGGGGTATGCATATTGTGCAGTATCTGGACAAATAGACAGACACACAACTGGATTTAGCAGCATTATACAGGCAGATTGGGGTATATATAGATAGACAAATAAACACATTATAAGTAGGAGTGCTGAGAAGGTGAGGCAAACAATAAAATAGATTTTTAGGAAGAATGTTACATAAACTGAGATAGATAGATAGATAGATAGATAGATGCATATGTAGATAGATAGATAGATACATACATACATATGTAGATAGATAGATAGATAGATACATACATACATATGTAGATAGATAGATAGATAGTTAGATAGATAGATAGATATGTAGATAGATAGATAGATAGATAGATAGATAGATAGATAGATACATACATACATACATATGTAGATAGATAGATAGATAGATAGATAGATAGATAGATAGATAGATAGATATGTAGATAGATAGATAGATAGATAGTTACATAGATAGATAGATATGTAGATAGATAGATAGATAGATAGATAGATAGATAGATAGATAGATAGATAGATAGATAGATAGATATGTAGATAGATAGATAGATAGATAGATAGATAGATAGATAGATAGATAGAGTTGATACACACCCCTGTTAAAAAAAGGCAGAAATAAGACCAAGCCTGCCATGAAGTTGCCACCTTTAAAGAGGAAATCCAATCAAGGGTTAACCCCCTGATCTGCCACCCTCCCCTGGTGCTGAGGCAGGATGTGGAGGGAGGGGGTTTACAAAGAAAAAAACCCTTACCTCACTTGCAGTCCAGTGCCGTTCTCCCAGGTCCTGGAAGCTGCCATCTTGGGAGACCCAAAGCTGCACCCCCTGGCTCTGTGTGCGCTCCCGCCTGCCCATTCCAGTTAATGGATGGGTGGGAGCACACACGAAGCCAGGGGATGCCGCTTTGTGTCTTTCTATGAACGGTGCTGGACTGTGGGTGAGGTAAGGCAGGGTGGCAGGATGGGGGGTAGGGGTGACTGGAATTCTGCTTTAATGTGGCCCATAAAATGTGCCATTTCATTGAAAAGCCAACTGAAATTATATAGAGGTGGAGAAAAACAAATAATTGTGACCACTCTCTTATAATCAGGGAATGTGGTTGTGTTCAGAATGAGCCAATCACATTTAAAGTAGACCAAAACCCAGGATTTTGACTATACTTGGTTTTGGTCCTTTTCCATGATCGGGGGTGCCCCTCTGTGTGAAACCCCCCAGATCGCCCGTAGAAACTCCCCTCTTCCCGGTCCAATGGCGCATTCGTGGCGGCTCGTCTAAAGCCGCTGGCTTTAGACACCTTCTTAGATGGCGTGACGTCAGCAGCTCTGAGCGCGCTGGCGGTCGCATCCCCCTCTTCCCTCTAACAGGGAGCACGCCCACGCCAGCCAATCGCAAATGTCGCGGGCACGCGCCCTGATAGAGGAATAGCAGGGATGCGGCCTGCGCATGCTCCGTTGGACCGGGAAGAAAGGTAAGTGAACGGGGTGAGGGATTCCCCAGGGGGAGGGAATTGATCGGCTGGGGAATCTTATAGATTCCCGGGTCGATCGAGCTGGTTTTTGGTCCACTTTAAACTCATGTTAAAAAATAGTCAGTATACAGCTGCTTCACATAGGTGCAATGTTCTACGATACCATATTGCAATCACAGTTGTGCAGCGATTTTGTGCTTGCGATTGCTTTCCAGTGGAGTGCAATTGTGTTCCAAAGTCATGGCTGGCAGGGTTATTGTGGGGCTATTCAAATTGCAAATGTGAAAACACCCATAGGATTACATAGACAGCAATCAGCATCCGGCAATCAAAACGCATTGCATCATTTTCCGGACACTTTTTTAGTTTTACAAGAAAGACCATGATCCATATACAGCTTCCTACACATTAAAGTGGGCCAAAACCCACTGCGATCGGCATGGGAATCTATAAGATTCCCAGGCCGATCTATTCCCTCCCCCTAGGGCATCCCCTGGGGGAAACCTGCTGTATGAAACCCCTCATGTCGCCCATACACTTACCTTCTTTCCCAGTCCAATGGCTCATGCACGAGCCGCTATGCCTCTAGCAGGGTGCAGGGCCGGATTAAGTGTGATGGAGGCCCCTGGGCACAAAATCTGGTGGAGGCCCCAGATATAGTATTTTTTCTTTAACATAATAATCCAGTCAAGTAACTGATCGGTGGTTGTCTGGCACCTGCCCACTTTTTGCTGCCCCGCCCTGTGGTGGCTTCGGCTGATAGCTTTGTTGCTGGCCCCGCGGCCCATCAGACCAAAGACTGAAAAGCCTCTTGGATCAGAGCATAACCCCTCGATTGGGGTGCCCTGGGGGCAAGGACCAAAATCGAGGATAGTCTAAATCCTGGGTTTTGGTTCACTTTAAAGGGATCTCATTGTTAAAAGATATCAGTCAGGAGTAAAATAAGATATACCATGGAAACACCATGGAAGAAGGTGTATACTGTCAATGTACACAATTTGGCACAACAGTGACATCAGATATTCCTCAATAATTGAAAAAAAAAGCAAGAGGGAAAAAAAATGTTCTGCGAGGCTGCCAAGTGGACAACAGCAACATTAAAGAATCTCTGGTAAGTACTGGTTGTGTACTGCATCTCCCTTATTCATTATATGGGCTGTGCGATAGGGTGGCAAGAAATCTTTTCTTATAAAGTAAACCAGGGCAGGTCGACTAGGTGTCCCTGGGGCATCGTGATCTGTGTGAACCCCCCAGATCACCCATAAACTCCTTTCCTTTCCACCAGTTCAGAGCCGTAATCACAGGCCGCATCCCTGCAGCTGTGCGTGCTCCTGCGCACATCCATTGAGATAGGCCGGATGAGTACTCTGCAGGGAAACCACTCCCTATGCAGCCGCTCTAGGGAGGCTTTTTACGCCATGCATTAGTATGTTGAGTGGGCGATCTGGGGGGGTTACACAACAAGGCATACCAAACGGCCATGTGGCAGGGACAAGGACAAATCAACAAGAAAGAGAAAATCCTGGTGATTGGTCCACTATAGTCTTGGCGATTTTTGAGGCCTAATCAGCCAGAGGCAATGATACTGGTTGTCGCTGGTTTGATTAACTGGTAGAAATACCACCCTCAAACATTCCTAATCCTAACTAACCAACTTCCTTTCTCCAGCCTTTAACAAGCTTATTTGGAAGAATCACCTGCAACGTTAACCAACTCTTCTAACAAGAAAGTTACCTCTACCTTGCTAACCTTTTTTATCCACTAACCTTTATTCCCATCTACAGCGCACCTAATACTTACCTTTTCCTTGAGTACCTAAAGGATTAGGACAAGTAAACAGCCACTTCTAGCTATCCAAAAGGACAGGTTCGCCTTATTCTAGGTGCAGCTAAACCCTTTCTTGGTACCTCTGCGCTGAAACAAACACAGATACCTCTCCCACTATAGTCTGCCAAACGCATGAGGGGAACGTGCATGAGGGGACTATGTAAGCCACCAATTCGTAGCACCAAACTGAACCCCATACCCATCGGGATTCTGAAGAAGAATTTCACCTTTCAAACTGACATCGACCCAAAGCATAACCCCACATCAACACAACCTCCACGTTGGCTTCTTGCAATGTGACAGGTATGGAGAGCTTTTGCGGATAAGAGTGGGCACGGATTGATAATTCTGGATGGCCTCCTACCCAAACACAGTGATTGCTGCCATTCAATCAAAGGGGTCAAAGTATTAATTTTAGAATGTGCATATTTATGTAACTTCATTATTTTTATCACCCTAAAAGAGTTTTTTTCAATAGCATTGTTAGATTCTACTATAGGTGACAATAAAGGTGGAACAAGTTCTGAAATTATTCTACTTGATCTACTTGGTCTGACAACAGGTCACTAGGTGTGTATATTCACTGTAGCTATAAAGCAGGAATCCATAACCCTTTTTCTATACATACCACTTTCTATTTACTTATGATCTATAGTTCCACCTGAATAGAATGTATGCACTATCAATCACCAAAAACGGTGCTTTGTATGCAAATACCCAGAAATATACACAAATCATCTCTTTGAGCAGCTTTGAATTTATGGAGCAAATCAGGCTTTGGTAAATGACCAGATTTTTGGGTGGAGTACAGATCAGGCTGCAGACTGGCTGCCTACCTGATAGGATCTCCGTGCTGTTTGTACCACTGGTGGGGAAAGACTGATGAAATGGATAATGATAGAATGAAAATCTATTAGATGTTCAGATAAGAGGTGATACAAAGAACGAAGATTATAGATTAGATACTATAAGTGTTTAGATAAATGAACTTAGACAACTGTCAGCAGGAAGATCAACTGGTCTATAAAGTCTGTCATTTATTTTATAATGTAAGGACATAGCTATACATTGATAGATACATAGAGCGAGTAGGAGAAGGAAAATATATTAACATTTCCAGTGGGTAGTGATAGAGACAGCTAGATAGATCTTTCTTTCTTTCTATCTATCGATCTATCTATCTAGAGAAAGAGAGAGTGGGGTACATAAATAGGTAACCAAATACAAATTGGGGTACATACAGAGGAGACAATTCTTAGAAAGTCCTTCCCATCCCACAGTACAAAGGACACATCACATTGCAATGTAAGCTATCTACATTCTAATAATAGGCTCATGACTTCTTTAGAAAGTATCACCGCTGATTACAAGAATCAATTAAGATCAAAGAATTGCCACTTGGCTATAGCAATGTGACACAATGTACCCCTCAGCAGGGAGCTGGCGTGCTTTTCAGAATGACTCATCTTGTTTGTTATAGCCCCAGCATGAAAAAAGAGAGCTAGCCCATCCCAAGGTTCACATCACATCTCAATATATGTGAACTTTGTTGCATGTGATCGATAGCGGATGTATAGTATATGATTTATATAGCTTAAAATTTACAAATCCAATACAGATAATCTGTTAATTATAATCTGGTATATCTATAGTGGTAAAACTAATGGGAAGTCTCTTGAGTTTCCCATGTAAAAATTAACAACCTGTTGGACCAGAAACAGCACTGCTTTACTGAGGGAAGATGATGTCAGACTAATCTTATTGATTTCTTTGATAATGTCACTAAAGTGTTGGGTAAAGGTGGTGTTGTGGATATCGCCTATCTAGATTTTTGCAAAGCCTTTGACATAGTACCAAATACAGAGCTAATAGATAAGTTATTGAAGTTACGACTCAATCCCTGGATAGTTCAGTGGATTTCCAGCTGGCTGAAGGATCGGTATCAGAGCGTTGTTGTTAATGGCGTGCAGTCTGAAGAAAGGCGAGTTACAAGTGGTGTGCCGCAAGGCTCTGTCCTGGGCCCCATTCTTTTTAATATGTTTAGTGACATAGGAGAAGGCTTGGTAGGTAAAGTTTGCCTGTTTGCCGATGATACAAAGGTTAGTAATAGGGTGGATATTCCTGGAGGTGTCTGCAACATGGAAAATGATTTAGCTTTACTGGATAACTGGTCAAAACTGTGGAAACTGGAAACTGTCTCTAAATGTAAAACCATGCACTTGGGTAAAAGGAATCTCTGCTCTGAGTACCGTATGGGCAGCACTGTGTTATCCAGGACCTTGGAGGAGAGAGATTTAGGGATACTGATTACTGATAGCTGCAAGATGAGTGGACAGTGTAGCCAGGCAGTGGGAAAAGCAAGCAGGATGCTCGGCTGCATAGCTCGAGGCATCACAAGGTATGCAGGGAGAGAGGTTGAGAGGTTGTGAGGCCACACCTAGAATACTATGTATAGTTCTGGAGACCTTACCTGCAAAAAGACATTATTCAAATAGAACAGGGCCAAAAGCGGGCAAGAAAAATGGTAGAAGGACCTAAAATTAAAACATATCAGGAGAGACTTAAAGAACTTAAATTGTACAGTCTAGAGGAAAAAGGGGAGAGAGGAGACATGATTGAGACCTTTATATATGTGAAAGGATAGAATACGTTTCAGGAGGGAAGTGTTTTAGGAAGAAACTTAATGATCGAACAAGAGGGCCCAACCTGAAGCTAGTCGGAGGGAAGACCAGGAGCAATGTTAGAAAATATTATTTTACAGAAAGAGTAGTAGATGCTTGGAGCAAACTTCCAGCAGAGGTAGTTAAAAAACAGTAAGTGAATTTAAATGTGCATGGGATAAACATACATCTATCTTAAGATAAAGATCACATGCAGTTTACATATAAGAGCAGACTAGATGGACCGTATGGCCTTCTTCTGCCGTCAACCTTCTATGTTTCTATGGTAGATGGCTAGAGTGTGAGAGATACATAGTATGATATAGTAAGATATTTAGAAAGATAGAGATAGATAGATATGTATTATATATATATATATATATATATATATATATATATATAGTGCGAGAGAGAGTTAAAGAGTACAGATTTTTATAGATGATATAGATGATAAATATAAGATAGATAGATAGATAGATAGATACACAAATGTTAGACACATACATTATAGATAGATGGATAGAAATATAGATTTACATAAAAGATAGATGATAGATAGATAGAAGCACATATATGTTAGACAGATAGATAGATGATATAGTAAGATATTTAGAAATATAGAGATGATTAGATATGTATCTATATCTATCTATCTATGTATCATCTATCTATATGTATATATATATATATATATATATATATATATATATATATATTATATATATATATATATATATAGTGTGAGAGTTAGAGAGTGGGGTACATACAGATTTTTATAGATGATTCGAAGTACATATATGATAGATAGATGGATAGATAGATAGATAGATAGATAGAAAGATATTGAAGCACATATGTTAGACATATAGATTATAGATAGATACATACATACCTACATACATATATACATAGATAGATAGAAAGACAGATTTACATATAAGATAAATAGATAGATAGATAGATAGATAGATAGATAGATAGATAGATAGATAGATAGATAGGCGCACATATGTTAGGCACATATATGTTAGACAGATAGATAGAAAGATAGATAGATATATATTAGACAAGTTAGACAGATAGATTATAGATAGATAGATAGATAGATAGATAGATAGATAGATAGATAGAAGCACATATATGATAGATAGATAGATGTATATTAGACAGATAGATTATAGATAGATAGATAGATAGATAGATAGATGCACATATATGATATATAGATAGATAGATAGATAGATAGATAGATATTAGACAAGTTAGACAGATAGATTATAGATAGATAGATAGATAGATAGATAGATAGATAGAAGCACATATATGATAGATAGATAGATAGATAGATAGATAGATAGATAGATAGATAGATAGATATTAGACAAGTTAGACAGATAGATTATAGATAGAAGCACATATATGATAGATAGATAGATGTATATTAGAGAAGTTAGACAGATAGATTATAGATAGATAGATAGATAGATAGAAGCACATATATGATAGATAGATGTATATTAGACAGGTTTAGACAGATAGATTATAGATTAATAGATAGATGTGGCCCATAGGACGCATCACATGCACTGGCTTCCCTAATGAAGTTCTCTACACATTTAAAGCCCAGCGAGTGGCTGGCTTGTGTGTGTGCAGGCTGGTGGTGTGGCGTGAAGGGGTTAATGAATCAGGTGCCGGCGCTCCCAGCTGGCAGGGAGGGTTTGGTCCGCAGCCCCCCATGTGTGATCACCACAAAGAGTGGGAATCTCTGCGGCTCCCAGTCCACAGAGATGTGTGAGAGGTATGAAGGGAAGATTTGGAGACTTGCCAAAAATCTGCTACAATAAAATCCCCCCCTCACCCACATCACACACACCTCCCCCTCCTGCACACATTCACATATATCACTCACACACACATACTCATACACACACACATGGTGCACATAGTTGTGTGTGTGGCGCTGACAGTCTCATTACTGGTAGAGACACACCAGAGGTACCAGTGGGTAATGGGGCCTGTGCCAACATGTGTACAAGGTGTGTGTGTGTGTGTGTGTGTGTGTGTGGCGGTGATTTACAGCATAGGGCAAATAAGAGAGTGGCAGATGCACCCGGAGAAGTCCCGCCTTGCACATTTAATGGTTGTTCCCCAGATCTAAGGAGTTTAGCAATCTCCCGAGCATCACAACAATGAGCGCAGCAATACTCATGTCATATAACTCCATAATTAACATGCTGACATTTGCAGGCCAACCCGCCATAGATTACCCTCTACTGCATCTTGTGCTGCGTCTTAGTCATTAGAAAGGGCAAATAGGACGTTTAATTGAGATCAGGGCAAAATTCTATCCATAAGGGCATTTTATCTGAGCCGGGCAGGAGCACCCACTGGTGTCCCTCAATGTAAGAACTTGTCACACAGCTATCCAACATAAACCCGAGTGACAGTTAATCCTCCTGTGGCCCTATATTCACTAATCAGAACATGTTATTTTGAGTGCAAGTAGAGCCTCCCTTTAAACCTCAGTTTACTTTGCATGAAAATCCCTCTTAAAGCGCAATCAAAATTGGGAATTGAGACTTGTCTTGAATTGGCCTGCCCCGTTGGGTGAAACCCCCCAGAATGCCCAGTACAACTCACCTCCTTCTCGTCCCTATGGCGCATGTTTGGGCATGCAGCCAATCAGAGCCGTTTGCTGTGTTTACATCCTTCGGCAAACGGCTCTCATTGACTGGTGAGCGCACGCGGCCGCATCTACCGCTCTGGGGATGTGGGAGCGCATGCTCCCCATTGAAAACAATGAGAGCTGTTTGCCATCATAGCAGACGGCAATCTCTTCCAATGAGAGCCCATGCATGTTGGACCGGAGAAAGGTAAGCCATTACCTTTTCCCTCAGGGGGTTTCACACACACCAAATTGGGATGTCCCAGGTCAAATCCAGCAGCCTTCTAGATCTTCTAGATTCCAGAGCATCCACTGGAAGGTTTTGTTCTGCCTTAAGTCCATAATTTATTGCAGCATTAAGGCAGATCCTACCTAAAACTCAACGTTTGTGACTCCCCATTAACCTAAGACATTTCCACCCATTACATTCAGATAAGGGTCCCCTAAGGAATCAGAATATAATCATTTCCAGGGTCGCATTATACACTGGGGCTCCTACTCCAGGGGCCTCTACCACTTACTGTATATATAAGGAGCCTGAATAGGTGGGTAGGTAGATTGACATATATATACACAGATACCTGTAAATAGATATTGTTATTATATATATATATTATACAAATCTACAGGCATCTACCGTAACTATGTATATATAAAAATAATAAATACACATATGAGAAAGCCCAGAGTTATACCCAATAAATCAGCGCTTTTCAAATTCTTAAGAAATCTTTCCTCTAGGAGTTCAAATGTGGCTGTAAAGCTCGATCTCCTGTGAACTATTTAAAATCTAAGAAATACATATTAGCCAATAAAATCAGCTCATCATAGAGCAGATCCTCTCAACAAAAGTGCACCACGCAAGCAATAGAAAATTGGAGGTCACATGATGCATTATCATTGAGAGGATGTGCTTTGTGGCGAGCTGATTTTATTGGCTAATATTTATCTAAATATGCATCTATCTATCCACTCATCCAGGCTCATAATATACAAGTACATTTATTTATTTGACAGGTTACATATCTACCTACTGAACTCTAAATGTACAGTTGGTTATCTAAATTATTTGTAAAAAATTCAAGTTGAGCATAGAGCATACCCCCCCCCCCCCCCCCCCCAGAAGCATGTTCTCGGGCTGTTGATAACCAAAAAAGCGGAGAGAGATCCCCCTCAAAACCCCATACAAAACCTGCTCCACCCAATGTATAGCCACACCCGCCCTTCCTTCTATTGCCCATCCTGGATGGAGGGTTGTGTCGGATGCATGTGGTGGTGATCGTCAGAGCAGAGGCTTCTTGCGTGTATAATGACAGTTGTATCATCATGCGATAGCGACGTACCCTGCACCTGCCCACCGCCATCTAAAAAACATTTTGGAGCTTTTGACACTTACAGTATATACATCCGGCACATTTGACGCATGGGTTCTTCTTCATGACTTCTCTATATACAGATCACATATATTACACATACCTATATACACTTTATTTTGTCTATATCATGTTTTAACCTGTACTGTATGTGACTTAGGCCCTTATTTCAGAAGGGATAGCGTCAGGTATTGGCTGGTTAATCAGAGGTAGCGACAGGTAGCGACTGGTGAACGCCGGACACGGCACGCAATTACACATTTATCAAGCAGAATCTGTTTAGCGACTGGGATAGCGCCATGTAGCGTCTGATTCATCATTTTTTACAGCCTCAGCGAACAGCGCCGGCGTTCAGCCTTGCACAGCGCCAGGTATGACCTCTCGTTACCTGTTGCTCTCCCATACATTTCAATGGACGATCCTTTTCTTCTCTTTAAAGGGTATTTGGTTTTTGTTTTTTTTTCAAAAAATCACAAATAATTCTGTGACCTCTCCTGGCATTGAAAAAGCAGTTTTTCCGCAATTTTTTCATTTTTTATATATTTCTTCAGAAATTACATTACAGGTCTGCCATTAAAGTGTTCATGTTACAATGTTATTACAATGTAATTCCATATGTTGACTTTCATTGTCTTTTTATCTGGTGATTCAGTAACAGTGACATTCTCAGGCTTTTTTCTCATGAATTTAATTTTTTACTATCATGAGAATTTTTTTCTACCTTTACTGAATCGAGGCCCAAAAGTTCTCATCTCCTCCTGGTCACCTCAGCGCACCTTAGTCGGACCTCTGTACTTTTCGCTGTCCATCAATCTCCACTGAATAGCTGCCAGGCCCTCACCTTCATATACTGGACCAAATACTAGCAGCTGATAGATAAACATAAAAATGAGTCTGAAACAGAGAATTAAAATGATTCCCATAAGGGGAGTTTCTAACACTGTCTCAGTTCAGTCTGAGGTGTGTTTTGTCCAATATGGAAGTTATTCTCAGAAAGCTCACCACCTTAGTAAATCCAAAGACTCCTACCATCCTGGTTCCTGATGTTCAGCCAATCACAAACTGAGCAAGCCTTGGTCTTCTCTGAATGGCGGATGAGAGGTCGGGGTGACTCAAGGCTGGCAAGCACAACTAAGTTTACAGGTCAGTTTTACTCTCTCTTTTATTTATATTGAATTATCCATATAAAAGCTTATCCTTGGTATCACTATAATATCCTACATAGGTAAATGCTTTTAGCCAAGGCATCGGTGAGGTCTTATAAGTGTTGGTCCTTACATTCTGATTGTGGTAACCATAGAATTGATGTATATTCATAAAAACACGAACTGGATGCAGTCGACCATATTGCTCCCTGGCTGAGCAGCCCCACCCCCTGGTGTTTTCCAGTGATAATACATTCAGTTACAGTACACATAGCTCAGCAATGGGGAGCACTTCAACCTAACTGCCATTATGTACCAGTTTAGTTGTAACTAAAATAATTAGCATATGGTTACCATTTACTATAATACTACTTCCTGTTAGTGTGTTTATCAATATGGGGCAAAGGCTTTAATAAAAAAAAAGAAACACAGGCTGTTTTGGGGGCGCTGGGCTCGACAGAAGGCAATGACATACACTGCACGTGCACTTTAAAGTGGACCAATCACCCCCCGGTGCTGCACTGGAATTTAAAAGTCACTAGCTTGCCCCTGGGGCATCCTATACTGGATGCCCCACTGTGTGAAACCCAGTTGTGCTTGTCAGCCTTGAGTCACCCCGACCTGTAACTAAAATAATTAGCATATGGCTACCATTTACTATAATACTACTTCCTGTTAGTGTGTTTATCAATATTGGGCAAAGGTTTTAATAAAAAAAGAAACACAGGCTGTTTTGGGGCACTGGGTTAAGATTAGAAGGCGACGACATACACTGCACGTGCACTTTAATGTGGACCAATCACCCCCGGTGCCATGCTGGAATTTAAAAGAGTCCAGGGCCAGTCACTAGCTTGCCCCTGGGGCATCCTATACTGGATGCCCCACTGTGTAAAACCCCGGGGCTCTGGTAATCTTACCTGATCCTGCCAGGTCCCACGATCCTGTCTTCGCCATCATATGCATCCCTGACTTCCCTGTAGCTGTGCGCACAAATTCAAATCAGTGCCTTTATGCCACATATTATTATGCACCGCATAATGCAGTGTTTAGATGAGCCCCACGCATGTGCCATGGGAACGCCGGAAAGGCGATTGAAAATGGGAGATCTGGGGAGTTTCAGGGGCCAGTCACCAGTATAGTCAGAATCACGGTGATTGGTCCACTTCAAATGCGCTATATGAACTTTCCACGGTGCATCCTTATGAATGCAATTTATCTTACATGTACCATCCCAACATTTCAAGGATCGGTGTAGTTATTTTTACTTGTTTTATCAATGTTTGTAATCCCTTTGACTTTTAAGTGCCGCTGTGATTTCTAATAGTGCGCTTCCTACAATCTTTACTGTTTGTTACTAAAATGACTGTGATTGACTGCTTAGAGGCCGATTCATTAATAGCACCAGGTAGCGACAGATGAGCGACAGTAGCGTTATTTTCACAGCGCCCGCAGGTATTCGCTGTGCTTGGCCGTTGTTCGGCTGTTGACAGCGACTCAGTCAGTGTGCGGTAATGTTGAATACGGGGTTAGGAGTCGCTGTTTGACAGGTTCCGCGCTGTATGGGAGCGCATGACAGCGAACGGCCATAGCGAACGGCTCCCAGCATATTCATTAACAAATCACGCTCCAAAAATTCTCGCGCTGTGAAATGCTTGTTTAAACCCCAGAGCGCTGGCGGCGATGGGTTAAAAGTAGTTTTTTAACCCCCAAACAACCATATTTTTAGAAAAAAAAAAAAACATGTTTTTCAAAACATTTTGTAATATGAATACATTAATATCAGACCTGTAATATCAATTCTGCACAATTTTTTTTATTTTTTTTGTTTTACCTTAAAAAAAATATCTAACATTGCAGAAGTGGTCACAGAATTTTTGACATTAAAAAAAAATAGCAATTAATTATGAATATTTAAAGATTGCTCCATTGAAATGCATTGGAGAGCACCAGGTAGCGAGAGGTCATACCTGTCGCTGTTCAAGGTCGCTCGCTGGCGCTGTGGGGTGAGGCTGGAATAATGATGAATGATTCGCTATCTGGCGCTCTGTCAGTCGCTAAGCAGGATCGGCTTGATAAATGTGTGATTGCGGAGGGGAGCCGGCGTTCTCGTGGCGGTGAGCGTCATTACCGTTCGCTCACCATTCGCTACCTGGCGCTATCCCTTGTTAAATAAGGGCCTTAGTCAGCCATTCAGTGGTGTAGCTGCACCAATACTGCCCATTGATTGGCTGACAAGACAGTTAATCAGGATCAAGGTGGCAGCTTACATAACTGTAGAGTTTCTAGCTAAGTGCCCGCAAGTTATTTTAGGCTGAAATTCCTCTTTAATGTCTTAACACAAAAGAACATATGCAAAGCATATAGAAGAAATATATAAACCCTGACACTGTCCCTAGTGAACTATAGTTGCTAAAAGGGAAAAGCCACTTCCCATTGCATTTTTTAAAGTGTATATTTTTGGTGCCAAAATGAGGTCCTCAAGGTGCTGAACTGATCTAGTATTTTTTTAATTGTTTGTTTCTATGTTGGCAAATGTGTGATTTAAGCGGTTTTCACAAGCTACAGTTTCTCGCTATTGGCAAGTCTACACCACCTACAAGAAGAGAGACGTGAGCCCTGTGCACACGGAAGGTTTACAGGCTGATTCATTACTAACGCCAGGTAGCGACAGATGAGTGTCTGTAGCGAGGATTTCAGAGCGTCCACTAGTAGTCGCTGTGCTAAGCCATGGTTCGCTATTACACAGCGCCTCAGTCGCTGGCCGGCATTGATGAATATGTTGTGTGAGTCGCAGTACTACGCTGTATGGGAGCGAACGGTAGCGCCAGCTCAGTGCGACTGACTCTCACCACATTCATAAAAAAAAAAAAACAGCCTCAAACAGCGCCGGTGCTCAAAATCGGGTTGTTGTAGCCCATAGCGGCAGAAGCTGTGTGATTAAAGTCTGTTTTTGAACATGTATCCACTAGTAACAAAGCGAAGACATATGGAATTACATTGTTATTACGTTGTAACATGAACAGTTTAATACCAGACAATTCTGCAAATAAATATTATTAATCAAAAAAGTTTTCAAAAATGTCATTTGAGATTTTATTAAAAAAAAATAAAAAATAAAATTGGGATTTAAGGATCGTCCATAGAAATGTATGGGCCAGGTAGTGAGAGGTAATACGTGGCGCTCTGCAAGGCTGAACGCCGGCGCTGTACGCTGAGCCTGGGATAATGATGAATCGGACGCTACAGTCGCTCACCAGATTCGGCTTCATAAATATGTAATTGCGTGCCGTGCCCGGCGTTCACCTGCCGCTACCTGCCGCTTACAAGGCACGACCTGGCGCTAGAGCTTCATGAATAAGGCCCTTTGTAAGCTCACTCACCTCAGCCGCAGCCATAGAAGCAGTGTTTTTTTGTGTACAGGACTCACTTCTCTTCTTGTACATCTTAGTGTATATACTTGCGGCCTTATTTATCAAGGGATAGCGCCAGGTAGTGTCTCACTAGCGCCAGGTAGCGCCAGCTATCGGCGGCTACCGACTCCAGAACGCCAGGCGGCGGACACAATCACGCATTTATCACGCTAAATGAGGCTAGCGCCGGCGAGAGCGTCACCTAGCGCGGGATTCATCATGTAGTGGACTGCAACGAACAGCGCCGCTGTATGACCTCTCGCTACCTGGCGCTCTCCAATGCATTTCAATGGAGCAATCTTTAAATATTCATAATTAATTGATATGATTGTTTTTTTTTTTTTTTTTTTTAACTGTCAAATATTCTGTGACCACTACGGCAATGTTATATATTTTTTTTAAGGTAAAAAAAAAAAAAAAACTATTTGTGCAGAATTGATATTACAGGTCTGATATTAATGTATTCATATTACAAAATGTTTAGAAAAACTTGTTTAATTTTTTAATCAAAAAATATGGATGTTTGGGGGTTAAAAACTACTTTTAAGCCATCGCCGCCAGCGCTCTGGGGTTTAAATAAGCATTTCACAGCGCGAGAATTTTTTGAGCGTGATTTGTTAATGAATATGCTGGGAGCCGTTCGCTCTGGCCATTCGCTGTCAGGCGCACCCATACAGCGCGGAACCTGTGAAACAGCGACTCCTAACCCCGTATTCAACATTACCGCACACCGACTGAGTCGCTGTCAACAAGCGAACAACGGCCAAGCACAGCGAATACTAGCGGGCGCTGTGAAAATCACGCTTCTGGCGCTCATCTGTCGCTACCTGGCGCTATTACTGAATCGGCCTCTTGGTGTACGGTTGCAGGAACTGACATTTTTTTGACAAAATATAGTGTATATAGGTGGATTTTCAGCTGTAACGGATGTTCCTTTTCTGACATGAAGAGCATTACATGCCCTGCAGCAATTCCGTTGACATTACTGCATTTGCTGGCTGATTTGTCATCTTTGAGCAAGAAGTCCATATGTTCTGTTAGTTGACTTTGTTTCTTCTTTGTACTAAAAATCGCTTCAAAAAAACCTGTAAAAAAAATGTAATCTGTGTCACTGAAAACAAAGAATGTTCAAGTTGTTGGCTTGTAACGCCCTTAAAGTGGTGCAAAACTCATTTTTTCTTCCCCCCTCCTGCGCTAGTACCTCGGGCGCTGCTGTTGGCTCGGTGAAGGCCTGGTTTTCCACCGCTGAAGCCACACCCTGCCCACTTTTGAGATCATCGATTGGCTGATCTCAAAGGTGCCCTCATGACGAGGTGCAGTCGGCCCCAGCACTCTGTTCGGGCGTGCGTGCGTGCGCTCCCGTGGCCAGCTATTCAGGAAGGCTGCAGGTGTGTGAACAGCTACAGGGATGCCGGGGAGTTAAACGTAAAGGTGAGTTTACCAGCGACCCTGGGGGTTTCACACAGCTATCCTGCTATAGGATGCCCCGGGGGAAGGCTAGTGTTGCCAGACCATCTTTTACTATTTTGTGCTATACATGTTTAACTGTGATTTTTTGAAGGAATGTCCATGGATTTCCCAGGAAAATGATATATTGCTTTTTTCAGCAGATTTCGAGCTTTAACATGAAACATCTTGTTTGTGCTTTCAGAATATTTTTGGGTGAAATACACTTTGTGTAATAGCCCCATTCCCCCTGATTATAACAGTGCCTCATATGTATCATTAGACAAGCGTTCCTGCCCAGGAGACACCACAAACTGAAAAGAATGCTTAATGAGATTTTCAAATAAAATACAACTACTTTGCGCACTATCAAGGGTTTCATTTTTTTAAAAAATTGGCATGGGGTCTCCCAATCTGGGGGGGGGGGGGGGTGCTAATTTAATTTTCAATTGTTAAACCTTAAAAATTAAAAAAAATGAATGGAGTGGGATGCCCCCTTCCCAGCAAAACCAGCCCGGGCACCAGCTATGGCAGCTGGTAGACCAGGGCGCGGAGGACAAGTGGCCGGCCTTCAGCCCCGAAGGCTAGCAGCCTGCATAGCCCTCATGGGCCGCAGGCTCTTTTGAACCCCTCTGGGTTTTGGAGTTGCAGAAAATGGGGTGGGGGGGTTAATGGCAAGTCACCCGCTTGCTGACAGGTGACTTGCCAGCTCCTTCTGTCCTGTGAACTGGTATTGGGGTCTCAAGGACCCCTTAACAGTTCACAAAGGGTTAAATGTAAAAACACACACACAATAAAGTCTTTTTTTCTCCCAGATGGAGGTGAATTTCTTTTGTTTGTTTTTTGCCACAAACCCAGAGAATGCCAGGGAAGTCCACAAATAGTAGTCTAGCATAGCAGTCTGGCTTGTCTAGGTGTTCTAGCATGAACTGCAAAGCTATGTTCACTGTATCATCCGATGACTGGCTGACTCTGCAAGTGAATTGGGGGGAAGTCCAATATGTTAGCTGTGAGCTTTGTTAGATGGCAAGACATCAACCTCTCCCATGACTTTGTGATGACCCTTGTGGCCATTCAGGTCTTTGGGTGTGGAGTTTTTGGAGACTTGTATTATTATGGAGGACTTGCAGTTCCACTCTCCAGTAAGTGCCGAAGGATGTCTGTGAATACTGAATTGAGTGCTGCAGGCCAGACAGTGAGCTGACACCCCACCCAGTCCCGAAGTTCTCCACTTGTTGAGGGCTTTAAGGAGTTGGGTGAGGTCTTCCACCTCTATGGAAAGGTTGGTGGAGGACAGCGGAGGAGCGCCTGTATATGGACTCAGTTCTCACATGTCCTTGTTGATTATTAACTGCTTCAAACCTGCAGTAGAACATGTTGAGGTCTTCTGCTAGGCTGGAGCTGGCAGTGGTTATGTGGTTATGTTTTGGAATCCCTTCCAGACTGCTCTTGCATTACCTGCCAAGAAAGTAACTTCTAGTTTGGCAGCGTAGGACTTTTTGGGCATTCTAAAATTCTTTAATCTTCTGTACAGTGGGAGGTCACCAGATCTGTATGCTAGCTCCTTTCTTTTTCCGCAGCATTCTGAGCTCTGTGGTGAACCAAGGTTTGCTGTACCGGTCGTAGTCGTAGATGGTTTTTGTCAGAGCGATCATTTTCTTGCAGAAGCTGACGTAGGAGAGCTGTGTATGCTCCTTTTACTGCTGCGTAGCAGTGGTCTAGAATGTTACTACCACTAGTGGGGCAGGTTACATGGTAAGCTGGGTGGTAAGTACTGATGCAGAATGCTTCTGGAGACCTTCCAGGATCTCTCTAGCAAGAGTGGAGATGGTGGTGACGGCTTTGGCATAAGGAGGAATGTACACGTCCACTAGAATGATTGATGTAAATTCTCTTGGAGAGTACATGAGTCTGCACCTTAGAAATGGGAATCGGAAATATGGGGAAAAGCCAGAACCTGAGACAAATATTTCTCTGGCCCAGTTACAGTTGGTGTAGAATCTTATCCCCCCACCTTTCAGTTTCCTGGTGGCAGTAAGGTCCCTGTCTGTCCTGTGGATGCTAAACCCCAGAATATTGAGCCAGGAGTCTGGCTGGATTAAGAATTGGGTGCAACAGGCTTCCGCCCTTCGGTCTCCACCAATTTGGGGTTCCCACCATCCACTGTGCGGGACTGCAATTGCTGCATGCAGACTGTGGCTATACTGCCTGGGGTCTTACCTGAATGCACCCCTGCAGCAGCCTAACAGGGTCCCCACAGCATTCTGGTCCCCACAGCAGCCTAACAGGTCCCCTGCAGCAGCCTGACAGAGTCCCGACAGCAGCCTATCAGGGTCCCCACAGCATTCTGGTCCCCACAGCAGCCTAACAAGTCCCCTGCAGCAGCCTGACAGAGTCCCGGCAGTAGCCTATCAGGGTCCCTGCAGCAGTCTAACAGTGCCCCTTCAGCGGCTTGCCCCCCCCAGCATAAATAAATTACTGTAAAGGACATATTTGCCCGGCTTCCTGTCCAGGGGTCTCCACTATTCTTAATCCAGCCCTGCTAATGACACTATTATTTTTCTGTACTACAAAATGGAAGCCATTGCTAATCATGTGGATAAACAAGCCCTCCCCCCTATACAAAAGGTAGCCATAAAAAGTTTGATAAAAAATAGGGTATATTGGTGGATTTCAGGGAAACATCTGTAACGGATGTTTCTTTTCCGACATGAACAGCATTACATGCCCCGCAGCAATTCCGTTGTGTGACATTACTGTATTTGCTAGTTGATTTGTCATCTTTGAGCAAGAAGTCCATATGTTCTGTCTGTATGTTGACTTTGTTTCTTCTTTGTATACTAAAAATCTCTGACAGGAGGTCCTCTCGGGTTGCATCCCCTCTTATGGAAACCAGTCAGTCAATACTCACTGCTTTTGCGTTCTCTTGTGATTCACTGATCCACCTGACCAGCAGCCTATCTGGCTCACCTGACAGGCTTGAATATCACCAGAGTCATAACAAAATGGCCTCTGACAGACTCTGGATTCAGGTACCATGGCCTCTGACAGGCTCTGGATTCAGCCACCATGGCCTCTGACAGACTCTGGATTCAGCCACCATGGCCTCTGACAGACTCTGGATTCAGCCACCATGGCCTCTGACAGACTCTGGATTCAGGTACCATGGCCTCTGACAGACTTTGGATCCATCAGCCTTTAACCGATGCTGGATTCAGCCACCATGTTCCATGATAGCCACCATGGCCTCTGACATATTATGGATTCAAACAACATGGCCTCTGAGAGACGCTGGATTCAGCCACCATGACCTCTGACATATACTGGATTCAGCCACCATGACCTCTGAAATATACTGGATTCAACCACCATGGCCTCTAAGAGACGCTGGATTCAGCCACCATGGCACATGACAGACTCTAGATCCAGCCATCATGGCCTCTGACAGATTATGGATTCAACCACCATGGCCTTTAACAGACACTGGATTCGGCAGCCATGGTCTATCACAGACTCTAGATTCAGCCACTGTGGCCTCTGACAGACTTTGGATTCAGACACCATGGCCTCTGGCAGACTCTTGATCCACCAGCAGCCATGGCATCTAACAGACTCTAGATTCTGCAGCCATGGCCTCTAACAAACTTTATTCTGCAGTCTCATGTCCTCTAACAGACTCTTGGTTCTGCAACCATGGCCTCTAATAGACTCTAGATTCTACAGCCATGGCCTCTAACAGACGTAATTCTGCAGCCAGGTCCTCTAACCAACTCTTGGTTCTGCAGCCATGGCCTCTAACAGACTCTAGATTCTGCAGCTATGGCCTCTAACAGACTTAATTCTGCAGCCATGGCCTCTAACAGACTCTTGGTTCTGCAGCCATGTCCTCTAACAGACTGAATTCTGCAGCCATGGCCTCTAACAGACTGAATTCTGCAGCCATGGCCCCTAACAGACTCTTGGTTCTGCAGCCATGGCCTCTAACAGACTCTTGGTTTTGCAGCCATGGCCTCTAACAGACTAAATTCTGCAGCCATTGCCTCTAACAGACTCTTGGTTCTGCAGCCATGGCCTCTAACAGACTGAATTCTGCAGCCTTGTCCTCTAACAGACTCTTGGTTCTGCAGCCATGGCCTCTAACAGACTGAATTCTGCAGCCTTGTCCTCTAACAGACTCTTGGTTCTGCAGCCATGGCCTCTAACAGACTCTTGGTTTTGCAGCCATGGCCTCTAACAGACTAAATTCTGCAGCCATTGCCTCTAACAGACTTTATTCAGCATCCATGTCCTCTAACAGACTCTTGGTTCTGCAGCCATGGCCTCTAACCGACTCTTGGTTCTGCAGCCATGGCCTCTAACAGACTCTTGGTTCTGCAGCCATGGCCTCTTTAACAGACTCTGGATTCTGCAGCCATGGCCTCTAACAGACTTTATTCAGCAGCCATGTCCTCTAACAGACTATTGGTTTTGCAGCCATGGCCTCTAACAGACTCTGGATTCTGCAGCCATGGCCTCTAACAGACTCTTGGTTCTGCAGCCATGGCCTCTAACAGACTCTGGATTCTGCAGCCATGTCCTCTAACCGACTCTTGGTTCTGCAGCCATGGCCTCTAACAGACTCTTGGTTCTGCAGCCATGGCCTCTAACAGATTCTGGATTCTGCAGCCATGGCCTCTAACAGACTCTTGGTTCTGCAGCCATGGCCTCTAACAGACTCTGGATTCTGCAGCCATGTCCTCTAACCGACTCTTGGTTCTGCAGCCATGGCCTCTAACAGACTCTTGGTTCTGCAGCCATGGCCTCTAACAGACTCTGGATTCTGCAGCCATGGCCTCTAACCGACTCTTGGTTCTGCAGCCATGGCCTCTAACAGACTCTTGGTTCTGCATCCATGGCCTCTAACAGACTCTGGATTCTGCAGCCATGGCCTCTAACCGACTCTTGGTTCTGCAGCCATGGCCTCTTTAACAGCCTCTGGATTCTGCAGCCATGGCCTCTAACAGACTTTATTCAGCAGCCATGGCCTCTAACAGACTATTGGTTCTGCAGCCATGACCTCTAACAGACTCTGGATTCTGCAGCCATGGCCTCTAACAGACTCTGGATTCTGCAGCCATGGCCTCTAACAGACTCTGGATTCTGCAGCCATGGCCTCTAACAGACTCTGCATTCTGCAGCCATGGCCTCTAAGAGACTCTGGATTCTGCAGCCATGACCTCTAACAGACTCTGCATTCTGCAGCCATGGCCTCTAAGAGACTCTGGATTCTGCAGCCATGGCCTCTAACAGACTCTGCATTCTGCAGCCATGGCCTCTAAGAGACTCTGGATTCTGCAGCCATGGCCTCTAACAGATTCTGGATTCTGCAGCCATGGCCTCTAACAGACTCTGCATTCTGCAGCCATGGCCTCTAAGAGACTCTGGATTCTGCAGCCATGACCTCTAACAGACTCTGGATTCTGCAGCCATGGCCTCTAACAGACTCTGCATTCTGCAGCCATGGCCTCTAAGAGACTCTGGATTCTGCAGCCATGGCCTCTAACAGACTCTGGATTCTGCAGCCATGTCCTCTAACAGACTCTGGATTCTGCAGCCATGTCCTCTAACAGACTCTGGATTCTGCAGCCATGGCCTCTAACAGACTCTGAATTCTGCAGCCATGGCCTCTAACTGACTCTTGGCTCTGCAGCCATGGCCTCTAACAGATTCTGGATTCTGCAGCCATGGCCTCTAACAGACTCTGGATTCTGCAGCCATGGCCCTCTAACAGACTCTGGATTCTGTAGCCACGTCCTCTAACAGACTCTTGATCCACCAGCAGCAAATTCTAGAACCAGCAGCACCATGGCCTATGGCAGATGTTGGAATCAGCAGTCATGGCCTCTACTGTTACTTAGGAAGAGTCAGTGGAAGTTGTTTCCTTTCTAATTTGGTAAATTTACATTCTGAGGCCAGAAAATTAAATTACGGTATAAGGAATGATAATGGTTCTAACCCTTTTTCAGGTTTTCCAAAACCCAAAATGTTTAATCTGGATTTAGGCTTTAGCATAGGTGCTCAACCCTCCTCCTCAAGGGCCACCAACAGGCCAGGTTCTGCAGATCTCCACACAGATGTAGTAATTACAGCTGATTCTATAGCCGTGCCTGTGCTTCTGTGTGGAGATCTGCAAATCCTGACCTGTTGGTGGCCCTTACTGAGGAGGGTTTTAAAGTGATTGTTTACCCAGAAAGGAAGTTTATGTCGTCACCTTCTATCCCCAGCCCAGTGCCTCTGCAGTACTCCCTGCATTAACCAACATCTCCTGGATCAGGTGCTATGCTGGAAGTATTTATGTCTAAAGCGGTTCCAAAATCTGAAAAGACTTCAGGTCGATTGTAGAGTCTCCCTGGGGGCATCCTGATCTGGGATGCCCCACAGTGCAATGATTAAAAGAATCAGAAAGTAAATACTTACTTCTTCATTTCAACACTGCAGATCAGGGCAGCCCATACATCACGTATGCATATGACTACCTGCAACCAATCTGACACACATGCTCAGCTAAACTGATTGGTTGCTGGTGGTGTCATGCATAAAAGAGGGTGCGGGGGCTACTCCTAGCCACAGTTTACCAGCACTACTTAAATATTGAATAGGCAAGCATTTCAGTTATTTCTCTGGCTGCCTTTTAACACTATAGGCATCCCAAATCAGAATGGACCTACAGTACCCCCTCCATAGAAATATTTTCCAGTTAGTTTGTAATGCAACCTACATGGCTTAGATTTAGGTTAAGCATTGGCTTTAGAGGAGGGTTAGGTTTGTGGGATGTAATAATATGGCAAGGAAGATGGTTTGCATTGCTCTTAGGCCCTTATTTAACAAGGGATAGCGCCAGGTAGCGAATGGTGAGCGAACGGTAATGACGCTCACCGCCACGAGTACGCCGGCTCCCCTCCGCAATCACACATTTATCAAGCCGATCCTGCTTAGCGACTGACAGAGCGCCAGATAGCGAATCATTCATCATTATTCCAGCCTCACCCCACAGCGCCAGCGAGCGACCTTGAACAGCGACAGGTATGACCTCTCGCTACCTGGCGCTCTCCAATGCATTTCAATGGAGCAATCTTTAAATATTCTTAATTAATTGCTATTAATGTTTTTTTTTTTTTTTTTTTAAATGTCAAAAATTCTGTGACCACTTCTGCAATGTTATTTTTTTTTTTAAGGTTAAAAAAAAAAAAAAAAATTGTGCAGAATTGATATTACAGGTCTGATATTAATGTATTCATATTACAATATGTTTTGAAAAACTTGTTTTTTTTTTTTCCTAAAAATATGGTTGTTTGGGGGTTAAAAAACGACTTTTAACACATCGCCGCCAGCGCTCTGGGGTTTAAACAAGCATTTCACTGCGCGAGAATTTTTTGAGCGTGATTTGTTAATGAATATGCTGGGAGCCGTTCGCTATGGCCATTCGCTGTCATGCGCTCCCATACAGCGCGGAACCTGTCAAATAGCGACTCCTCGCCCAATATTCAACATTACGGCAAACCGACTGAGTCGCTATCAACAACAGAACAACGGCCAAGCACAGCGACTACTAGCGGGCGCTCTGAAAATGCCGCTACAGTCGCTCATCTGTCGCTACCTGGCGCTATTAATGAATCGGCCTCTTAGTTACAGTGGGAAAGTTGGAATAAGAGCTCTATCTTAGCAATTTTTTGTCTGGGTCCCAAAATGTCTCATATCACTTCTGCCCTGGTAAGGCCACCTTCTACCATCTGCAGAACTGTAACCACGGCCGATCTTTGGAGAGTGCAACCTGTGCCGTCCATCTCAACCTCTCTGACAGAGCGCCAGGATACACCATTTAGAAACCCCTTCAGAAAAAAAGCTCTGCCTGGGCTCTCTATTCCACCTTTCCCATCCCTTCCTTTCTTTACATTTCCCCATTATTCTCTCTAGCTTTTTCTTCTCTTGTTTCCCTACATTTTGTCTTTCCATATTTTACCTATATATTTTTTATACTTCCCAATCTATCGTCACATTGCTTCCATCTCCCTCTCCTTTACCTTCCATATGTCTCCCTTCCGTTCCGTTTCCACCTTACTTCTACCCTGCTTTCCTTCTCTGCATTACCAATGTCTTTTTCCTTCTCTTTTTTTGCCCCACACATCTCTGTCTCCCAGTTGCCATGTCTTTCTGCCTTCATCTCTCAATGTCCTCAATGTTTTTCCTTTATATGTCTCTCTCTTGTGACACATTTTACCCTTTTCCACATTTTCTCATTATTCTTTCTTTGCACTCTCACCTCCATTCCACTTTCCTTCTAATTTTTCTGCCCATTCTCTCTCTCTCTGCCTTCCCCTTTTTCCATGTCCTGTCTTTCTCTTTCCTTTATATGCTTCATCCTTTATCTCTCTTTTCTATATTTCCTCTCACATTCTTAAACCCTTTAACTGCCTGCCTACCTAGAGATTTTGTCACCCACTGTTGCCTGACCATTTTTTACCATTTTGCGCTATACATGTCTAACTGTGGTTTTTGAATGTCCCAGGAAAATTAAACATTTTTTTTTATCAGCAGAGTTTGGGCTGACAAATGTCTTGTTTGTAATTTTTTTCAGTGCTTTCACAATATGTGGAGAAAATGTAAAAATGCAAATTCTTATGCTTTGTGGCTTTTTTAAAGAAAAAATATACCTTTTTCAAGGAAATCATATTATGTGTAAATGCCCCATTCCTCTCAGTTACAACAGTACCACATATGTATTGGTACACACCATTTCTTGCCTAGCAGACACCCCAAACTGAAAAAAGCGTTTTAGCTACTATGCGCACCTTGCAGTTTCTTGCCAATAAATGGCACAAAGAATGTTTTTTGTCTAAGAGGCCGATTCATGAATAGCACCAGGTAGCGCCAGATGAGCGACTGTAGCGTGATTTTTTCAGCGCCAGCCAGTATTCGCTGTGCATGGCCGGCGTTAGCTTGATGACAGCGACTCAGTCGGTGTGCGGTAATGTTGAATACGGGCTTAGGGGTCGCTGTTTCACAGGTTCAGCGTTGTATGTGAGCGCCTGACAACGAATGGCCAGAGCGAACGGCTAGCTTCATATTCATTAACAAATCACGCTCCGAATTTGCTGTCGCTGTCCATTCCTTGTTTAAACCCCAGAGCGCTGGCGGCGATGTGTATTAACTAGTTTTTAACCCCTAAACAACCACATTTTTTGATTGTAACATTATACATGTTTTTAGAATCATTTTGTAATATGAATACATTAATATCAGACCTGTTAGATCAATTCTGCACAAATTTTTTTTTAAATTTTTTTTTACTTAAAAATAAATCCTAACATTGCAGAAGTGGTCTCCGAATTTTTGACATAAAAAAAAAAAAAAAAAAAAAATTAATACCAATTAATTATGATTAATTATAGATTGCTCCATTGAAATGCATTGGACATCGCCAGGGAGCGACAGCTCATACCTGGCGCTGTGAAGGAATTTCCAGCGGCGCTGTTCGGTCCAGGCGGCTTCATGATGAATGCCGCGCTAGTCGTCGCTCTCGCCGGCGCTAGCCTCATTTTGCTTGATAAATGCGTCATTGTGACCGCCGCCGGGCGTACTTGAGTCGGTAGTCGCCGTTAGCTGCCGGTACCTGGCGCTCGTCAGACACTACCTGGCGCTAGCCCGTGATAAATAAGGCCCTTAGTGTCAGAGCACCAAGAAACTCCGCAGGACATAAGTATCTCCTTCAAATCATACACAAATTTTTAGCAGCATCAGAGAAAAGTCTCCTGTGTGACTATCCAACAATAATAACTTGTGCAGGTTCCCGTCACCACAATGTAAATGACGTACCAGATAGATAACATAAAACTTGCAGTATGGTTTAGGTCCTCTTTAGGGTACGAAAGCCTTTGCGTGCTTTCAAATGGTGTAGGATGAAATTATGCAGTAGTAATGAATTTAAGATCCTCCTTAATATCCAACTTCCTTATTGATCCACCACTCCAACGATTGGGTCACTATGAAGCTGCTCCCAGGAAACATATGCTATATATATATATATATATATATATATATATATATATTCATTCTATTTATTTTAGCCCTAAAATAAGTGTGTAAGCACGGTGTTTGATGAAGTTTTTAATTCATCCTCTGTAATTAATAAATGGCACAAAGTCGCTGGCTCTCAACATAAACCTGGACCGATCCATGGTTGATAAACTAGGGCATCGATACAACTTTCAATGAACAAGGCCTATAGAGCTAAATAGCCACCTCTAAAAAAAAATCCAAGGGAATATTGCGATATGCCTTATCCCTATTGGGGAGAATTGCAGTTAAGATGGACATTTTCCCTAAGATCCTATGTGATTCTTGTGCACTATAAATAACTATCCTTAAAGGAGAGCTGTATATGATACAAAAACGAATTACAAACTTTATCTGGAAAGGCAAACAAAGCAGGATCGACAAACAGCCCAAGCCATGAGAAGACAAGGAGGACTGGAATATTACTATTAAGTGGCAGGACTAGCCCAGTTAATAGTATTACTGGTCTATGAGAACAGACCAACTTGGGTTGAGATGGAACATGAGGCAATAAAGGCATGGCCATTGACCTCAATATTCTGGCTCCCTAGAGGCTGATTCCGGAGAATGAATTCCCAGTCTTGCCAGAATCACTAGAGCTGTGGGTAAAAATCAACCGGCATCACCCCTTAAAAGCAAAACATACCCCACTAGACCCTATTGGGGGGAATCCAGAGTACCCCCTAGGCCCGGAAAAGGGGTTTGAATGGTAGGAAGCAAAGGCGTTAAAGCGGTTTTGTCACTTCTATAAAAAAAGGCCACATTGTCACAATGCAATATCTAGATGAGTGTCATGAGATACCAATTAAGGAAAAATTAAGGAGAGCCTACCAGATTCCACACTTCCTTCAGGTGTGAGAAAGGAGGATAGGGAAGGCTGCAACCCGGGGGAAATGCCAAGAATGTAGTTTCTAGGTGCTTGGCAGTTAACTGCAGGAGAGGTGAGCATGTAGAAACTGCCTTTGTCTGTACCTTCTCCTTCCATCCATCTCATTTTTCTGTATTACATTCATCTCTCTCGCTCTTTTCTTACACATTTTCTACAACTTTCTCTTTTTTTTACCTTCTCTCTTTCTTTTCCACAATTCTTTTCTTCGTCTCCAATTTTTTCTGCATTCCTTTCCATTCGTTTTTTCTCTCTTTTTTTTTGTCTCCCTAATTTCCATGTTCTCTCTGTTTCTCTTTTTTTCTTATATTCCCTACATCTCTTTCCCCCAAGAACAAATCATTAGAATTGGTTAGCTTAAAGACGTATTGAATGCAAAAATCTCCCTCTAAATTATGGGGTAAAATCTGCATTAATAAGGCAGCAATGAGCTCACCTGAGGCCTGCCCCATGTGTTTCTTTTCTATTTCCTGCAGTGCTCTGCAGAAGCTGTAGCAGATCTCCAAAGTCTGCTCTTCCTTTCCTTTCATTCATGACCACCTCCAAATGCTATTTATTTTGTGAAGTAGGTTTTAAGCGGAATGCCTGTCTGAAAAGAAGTCCCCTGCCCTGCCACCCTCTTCTGGCGCTGAGGCAGAAAGAGGGGGTTACAAAAAAAAAGCCATACCTCAGCTGCGGTCCAGCGCCGCTCTCCGAGGCCCAGGCACATGGCTGCACAGAAAGGTACAAGATGGCATTCGCTGGCTCAGTGCGCATGCCCACTGTGAATTCAAGTGAACGGGCGGCGGGTGCGTGCATGGAGCTGGGGCTTTCTGCTATGGGATGCCACTTTGCGTAATGCACAATGCTGAGCATCTCAGGATAGAAGCGTTTAATGCGCAAAGCCAACCATCACAATATAGAGGGTTCTAATGCACAATGCCAAGCATCACAGGATGGAGGGGTGTAATACACAATGTCAAGCATCACAGGATGGAGGGGTGTAATACACAATTCCAAGCATCACAGGATGGAGGGGTGTAATACACAATGCCAAGCATCACAGGATGGAGGGGTGTAATACACAATGCCAAGCATCACAGGATGGAGGGGTGTAATGCACAATTCCAAGCATCACAGGATGGAGGGGTGTAATACACAATGCCAAGCATCACAGGATGGAGGGGTGTAATACACAATTCCAAGCATCACAGGATGGAGGGGTGTAATACACAATGCCAAGCATCACAGGATGGAGGGGTG
The DNA here is from genome assembly GCA_027917425.1 of Gastrophryne carolinensis. Classification (NCBI taxonomy): domain Eukaryota; kingdom Metazoa; phylum Chordata; class Amphibia; order Anura; family Microhylidae; genus Gastrophryne; species Gastrophryne carolinensis. The sequence goes on from CM051243.1 coordinate 174,257,490, forward strand.
TAATACACAATGCCAAGCATCACAGGATGGAGGGGTGTAATGCACAATGCCAAGCATCACAGGATGGAGGGGTGTAATACACAATGTCAAGCATCACAGGATGGAGGGGTGTAATACACAATTCCAAGCATCACAGGATGGAGGGGTGTAATACACAATTCCAAGCATCACAGGATGGAGGGGTGTAATACACAATGCCAAGCATCACAGGATGGAGGGGTGTAATACACAATGCCAAGCATCACAGGATGGAGGGGTGTAATACACAATGCCAAGCATCACAGGATGGAGGGGTGTAATACACAATGCCAAGCATCACAGGATGGAGGGGTGTAATACACAATGTCAAGCATCACAGGATGGAGGGGTGTAATACACAATTCCAAGCATCACAGGATGGAGGGGTTTAATGCACAATGCCAAGCATCACAAGATGGAGGAGTGTAATGCACAATGCAAAGTGCTACAGGATGGAAGGGCTTAAAGCACAATGATAAGTGTAACAGTGTGAGGGGTGTAATGCATGATGCCAAACATTGCAGTATGGAAGGGTGTAATGCATGATGCCAAGTGTCAACGGATGGAGAGGTGTAATGCATAATGCCAAGCGTCACAGGATGGAGGGGTGTAATGCATGATGACAAGCATCAAAGGATGGAGGGGCGTAATGCATAATGCCATGCATCACAGGATGGAGGGGTGTAATGCATAATGGCAATTGGCAAGTGTCACAGGATGGAGGGGTGTAACGCATGATGCCAAGCATCAAAGGATTGAGGGGTGTAATGCATAATGGCAGGCATCACAGGATGGAGGGGTGTAATGCATAATGCCAAGTGTCACAGGATGGAGGGGTGTAATGCATGATGCCAAGCGTCAAAGGATGGAGGGGTGTAATGCATAATGCCAAGCGTCACAGGATGGAGGGGCATAATGCATAATGCCAAAAGTCACAGGATGGAGGGGTGTAATGCATAATGCCAAGTGTCACAGGATGGAGGGGTGTAATTCATGATGCCAAGCGTCAAAGGATGGAGGGGCGTAATGCATAATGCCAAGCGTCACAGGATGGAGGGGTGTAATGCATAATACCATGTATCACAGGATGGAGGGGTGTAATGCATAATGGCAAGTGTCACAGGATGGAAGGGTGTAATGCATAATGCCAAGCATCACAGGATGGAGGGGTGTAATGCATGATGCCAAGCATCACAGGATGGAGGGGTGTAATGCATAATGCCAAGCATCACAGGATGGAGGGGTGTAATGCATAATGCCATGCATCACAGGATGGAGGGGTGTAATGCATAATGCCAAGCGTCACAGGATGGAGGGGTGTAATACACAATGCCAAGCATCACAGGATGGAGGGGTGTAATGCATAATGCCATGCATCACAGGATGGAGGGGTGTAATGCATAATGCCAAGCGTCACAGGATGGAGGGGTGTAATGCATAATGCCATGCATCACAGGATGGAGGGGTGAAATGCATAATGCCAAGCGTCACAGGATGGAGGGGTGTAATGCATAATGCCAAGCGTCACAGGATGGAGGGGTGTAATGCATAATGCCATGCATCACAGGATGGAGGGGTGAAATGCATAATGCCATGCATCACAGAATGGAGGGGCGTAATGCATGATGCCAAGCGTCACAGGATGGAGGGGTGTAATGCATAATGCCATGCATCACAGGATGGAGGGGTGTAATGCATAATAAAGTTTCACAGGATAGACCATTATACTTCTCTGTCTGATGAATGAGTCTGAGTTTGGTGAACTTCATGAGAATGTTACCTTCCTGACTGTGCTGTGTTTGTAAAGGTTGATGCATGAGGAATAATGCCATAGAGATTTTGTCCTGGATTTTCTGGGCCACTTAGTTCCAGTGAAGGGGAATTATCACCTGGACCTTTTGGACAATTTGATGTTCCCAACATTGTGAGACCAGTTTGGGGCAGGCCATTTTCTGTTCCAGCATGACTGGACCCGAGCACTCAGAGCAAGCTCCAGTAAGACATGGAGGGGGTGAGTTTGGTGTAAAAGAACCTGATTGACTCTCACAAAGCCAGGATCTCAACACCATCCAACGACTTGGGAATGAACTAGAACATAGATTGTGAGCTTCTGATCCAACATCAATGCTTTTCCAGGTGAATGGGCCAAAATGACTAAGGACACACTTGTAGAAAGCATTCCCTGGAGAGTGGAGTCTGTGTCAGTTGCAGAGGGGCCAACTCCATATATATGTCTATAGATTTGGAAAAGGCAGCCGTAACTTATCTGAACCCAAATGTACCATTTCCATCGCGGTCCAGATGTGCTGTCATCTTGTGCTTCGCTTTATCACAATCACATATTCATTATCTCTGTGTTTAGCTACACATGGCTCCTAGAGATTGCATGCGCGCGTGTGTGGCAATGTTTCACGCGCTCTCCCAATTAACCTTTCCCTGTTTATTCTGCCATTTGTAAATTTGTACAGGTGGAGAACAAACACAAGCACCTGTGTGGGAGCGAGAGGAGCCGATGGTAAGGGATGGTTTCCCCGCAGCTGAAGACAATGTGACTTACCTCCAGCGAATTAATCTGGCCCCGGGTGGGTATTTTGCAGTCGGCAGATCTGTACGTGCTCAATTACTCTGCCTTGTGGTGATACAAATAAATACAGAAGTGCAACAATTTATTTGTGTGCTGCGAGTAAACCAATGTGCAAACCTTCCTTGATAACATGTCTGCCTGGGACAAATTGTTAGCTCTTTATTAAAAAATCTCAGGTGGTGGCTTCCTCCCCCCCGTGCCTTCCCCTCCGGGATGCCCGGTGCCCCCTCGGTGGTGCCTTGCGGTCCAGGGGATGATGGTTGGTTGGACGAGTTAGCGAACCATGGAGCCAAAACTGGCTGCCCTATGGCGGGGGAGGTGAGGCCTGGTGTGCTGCTGTTTTTGGAGGGGAGGTTAACGCGCTTCCCTTCTTTGCGCTTCTTACACTCCCTGCACATTTGCTATCATCCACAAAAGGAATGGGTTCATAAAAAACAGACCCGCCCATACTGTATATATTTCGATCACTGCAGGGCATTGGTGGTGGGGCACGGGAGGCAAATTTATCTGGTCGGGTGGTTTGGCTTCTGCCCCCGTCGGTGCCTCTTGCTGGAGGAGGGCGGGGGGAGCCAACGCCATCACACGCGTGGGCGCCCTGGGGGGGGAGGGCGTTGAGGTGGGGATTGACTTGCTCCCCTTATTTGTTCATATTTCTTATATGTATTCATTCCTCATGTCTATGTATGCCTATATTATTGGCTATCTTGTGTACTTGTTTTTTCCTTGTTTAAACAGTTAATAAAGAGAGATTAAACTAAAAAATCTCAGGTGCCTCAGCATGGGAGTAGCCACATGCCACTAAAACCATTCCCCAGCTGGTGGCCATGTGTCATGTGACACAATGAGGGCAGCTCTCGTGGCTCTTGAAGAATAGAGGTTCTATTAAGGTGGAGATTCTTCCATAAATAACCATCTCTTTCTTTAGACCAATCAGGTTTGCTCACCATACATAGAGGAAAGCAGGAATGTGGCTTTTCCACATGTGCGCTTTTAATGCCACGTGGAGTTACCGAGCCGGGGATGTAGGCCTGGTTTATGGCAAGTACAAATGAACCCTAACCTTATCCTACCAATATTACCCATTATGTTAAAATCCCTCTAGAACAGCTGAACATGGTCAAAATAACTTCCCCTCTGGGTCCTAATGGTTGCAAGAGCCACACCGGTATGTGCAATACTCCACCCGCACCCAGTGGAGTTAAGCGGCCACCTGGGGTTACATGGGTCACACTTGTGCCACTGAAGCACAGACAAGCTGTCTATTCCTGCAAGCTTCCTCGAGACTGGAGATACTGGGCAACAGCTTACAGCTTGTCTTTGTATGTGATCTGCAACTTTATTGCTAGGTCAATGCAGTTTACATTTATGACATTAGATGGCGCTGTTACATCTATGTGTAGTCTATGTTGTGCATTCTCTACAGCATGTTGTGTTTCCTGTACATTGGGGTGATCTCTATGACTCCTGTCTATGTTATCCACCATGTAAGGTGACTTCTCTTACTGCACTCATGTTCCAGTAACGCCAATTCCTGTTCCACCACAAATGTCTAATTGGATTTAACTCCACAGCACCCAGCACTCACACTCTGCAACAGAGACCATGAAGCCGACCCATAATCTAGCCTTAGCACCAGCTTACCATGAAGCCATCCTATTGGAGGAGTAGTGGTATAAATGTGATCATGTTGCATCAAGATGGATTGACAGGTGAGACAGGGTGGAATAATTTGTAGGGTCATGTTACTGTTTGACTGTTGGTCTTCTTTAAAGTTAAAGTTTAAAGCACCACAAAACCCATACTCACCCCCTGGGACACCCACACCCCTCCTCCCACCGGTGTACCTCAGACAATGTGGGTGGCTTGGTGTTTTTTTTTAAGCAGGTTTTTCCACTGCCAAGGCCATGTCTGCTGGCATTTTTGAGATGGGCGATTGGCTGATTTAAAAAAATGTCGGCTGTCCAGACCGGCCGCTGGACACATCCTCGGCTTCCCTCGAGTCTGGTAAGCGCTCCTGTCCACAGCCTATCTGAAAGGCCGAGAACGTAGCTGTGGGCAGCAGAGGTGCCGTGGAATCACCAGGGAAGAATACGCTGGGATCTCATTCTGCAGGGCTCAATTTTATGGTAGAATGGTGCTCCATGGTGGTAGAGGTCTGACCCAGGAGTCAGCTGTCAGCCAGCTGAGCTGAATGGTTCTTATCATCACTGTCAGCAGTAAAAGTCCCATAATTGCTGGTGAGAAATGGGGAGCTCAAATCTGTTCTGGATTGGAGGGAAGGCAGAGAGTTGAAGAGATAGACAGAGAGCAGACAACATAGAGAAAAACCAGAGAGGTGCCACAGAAAACCAAAGCATAAATAATAGGGGGGAAAAGTGTGTCCATGCATGTCCAACTAAATAATTCCTACATTGGGTCTTTTAAACCTCTTTGTTGTGGCCACAAACATTCTGCACGCTGAATCCGAGCTTCAACTGCACATATGTGGCCCAACGCCCTACAGAATGAAATCTATATGTATTTGCACCTGCATTGTGCGCTGTTCATTTACAAAAATGACTTGGGCCTCTTCTTCCCAAGTCTACCATCCAGTGCACCAGGCATACAGGCTGGGGTCTCCATGGCTCATAGCCTGGCTGTCGGCCTCAGGTAGGTATAGGGCCTCTTTATGCTAAAGGCAATCAGTATATATACAGTAAAATGTATGTGACATGCTTTCTTTTTGAACAGCAAGTAAATTCAATTAATCACAGTACTACAACCCAGCTTTTTTACCAGTGGGGGTTCACTGGTCCTTTTTTATCTTTGGAAAGATTACATTCTAATTTGAAGGTCACATCCATATACCTCCAGTAAATAGATGCCTGTGACCCTGATATTACCTCAGCCTGACAAGGTCCCTGTTACACTCTAGCGGGTCGCTGGCCTGCTCTGCTTGTGCCAGGCTCGGGAGGGAAGTGGCATAGAGACAGGAGGGGGGGGGGGGGGAGCCTTCAATGTGGCACTGTCTCCCACTCAGGCACAGTATGTCACGGATTAACAAGAGCAGCTTGGCATCACTTGGACAGAGCCCACTGGGATCAGAACAAGTGCTAAACTCCCCCATTTCCCAGGCAGATGGTCACAGATCAGTTCCATTTCAGGGGAGGATGCTGCGTTCTGTCCCTGGAAGAGGCATAATGGAGGGATGGGGAGTGACATGAAACACACACTGAAATGGTATAACAGAAGGTACCAGAGAGACGAACGAGGAGAAGAATTAATACGCCCAGGATTACATGTATTTGAAAACTTGAAATGTTTTGTTGTTGTAGTTGTTGTTTAATCAGAACAGAAATTGTTTTTGAAATTACAAATACATGACTTTACTAGTACCTACCCCATAAAAGTCAGCATTCGGTAAAAGATTTGCACTGCAATTTTCCTCTGTGTCTTCTCTGTTTTGAAGATTGGGGTTTGGGAATGCAATTCCACATCCTGTAATACATTTTATATTGCCATTGACTTATATTTAAGACATTCCAGGTCAGTTCTTGCTTTAAAGTGGACCAACACCCAGGGGGGATCGGCCCGGGAATCTATAAGATTCCTGGGCCGATCAGATCCCTCCCCGCGGGGCATCCGAGATCGGGATGTCCCACGGGGTGAAACCCCCCAGGACGCCCACAAACCTTACCTTATCCCAGTTCTAACGGCGCATGCGCGGGCCGCGTCCCGCGCTTCCCTCTAGCAGGGCGCGTGCGCGTTCCCTGTTTGAAGGAAGCGCGAGACGCCGCCTCCAGCGCTCAGAGCCGCTGTGGTTGGACACCGCTTGTACGTGCATACCACAGCGGCTCTGAGCTCTCTGATTGGACGAGCGCCCGCGTAGGAGCGTGGGGAGGTGAGTGTTTATGGGCGATCGGGGTGCCCCACCCAAGTGGACCAAAACCCAGGATAGTCAAAATCCTGGGGGTTGGTCCACTTTAAGCAGCTGTTAGAAGACAAATCTCCCCCCAAGACTCACATTTCCGGCAGATAGCATCAGATATTCAAGCTTTGCTTTGCATTTGGGTGCATTATTCTACCCTTACGATCTTTACATGGCTTTTTGCAGATTAGCATCCCTAACGCATGATGTTGCCACCATCACGTTGTACAGTGGTGGCATGATAATGGGCAGCGTTGGCTTTCAGCTGGCTTCAGAGTTTTCCATGTGGCTTCCCCAGTTTGGTAGTCATGGGCCTTTATTCCAGCCTCTGCTATTCTCCCGGGGAAAGTCTTCAACAAAGAGGAGGCTTCGGGACAGATAAGTGGACACAATTTGAACTACAGTACTGACCTTCATTAAATGAACCAGGAGTTTCATCCACCTGTCCCTATGGAATAAGGGGTGGATTCAGAGCCAGGTGAGAATTCACACAACTTTTTTAGGAGAGAAAACTGTCATTGACTTTCATTGTCTACCGACCCCAAGGTGTCATCATACAACTGCTTCACTGCAAATTTTTGTGGTTAGGTGATCCTATCCTCAGGATCACCTGTAAGGTGACCTCACCCTATAGTGACATATACTTTTTTGATTGGTTCAAAGGCTTCACCACGAGCCTCTTCTGTAAAAGGGGGTCACTACAGGGATAGAAAAAGAAAATTCAGAAGTGCCATAAAATAGTGGATACTTGATAAAGGCTGAAATCGAATAGATCCTTTTATTTCACCAAAACCCAAAGGCACTGCAACACAGAGCCACAGCTGCTGGGGCTTCTACAACATAGACACGGTTCATATTGATGAAGCCATCACAACACGCACTGGAAAATGTGACTGGAAACTTGGCCAGTGTCATCTACTGGTGTACCAGTAATGGTCACGCTGGAATGAACTTCAGTTGCTGGCCAAATCTTTTAATCACCAAGTCATGTTCATTTCCTTCCATTGGTGCTAGTTGACAGATTACACAGTGAACCTCTCGCCTAACCAGGCACTATATGAGTCTGTTAACCATATACATGTGTATTATTACTTTTTTTTTCAGTATAATTGCATGTGCATGTTTTTCAGATGCCTTGAAATTAGAACACATTGCAATAGAGATGCTCTGCAGGCAGGGGTGTAACTTGGGGGTGGTGCGACCAGGGCCCACAAGGTCAGGAGGATCCCATCATTGTTGCTCCTCCACCTTATTTATCGTATTTGTGCTCACTTGGCATCATTTAGAGAAAGGAAGCAGCATATATGTCTGTTGTTTCAGTCAGTCATTAGTTGTCTAGTTGCATCAAACTGAGTTTAAAGACAGAAAAAGGTTACCATATGAAAAGGCCTCATTTGTACCGGGTCCCCGTCACATTTAGGCCCTTATTTAACAAGGGATAGCGCCAGGTAGCGAATGGTGAGCGAACGGTAATGACGCTCACCGCCACGAGAACGCCGGCTCCCCTCCGCAATCACACATTTATCAAGCCGATCCTGCTTAGCGACTGACAGAGCGCCAGATAGCGAATCATTCATCATTATTCCAGCCTCACCCCACAGCGCCAGCGAGCGACCTTTAACAGCGACAGGTATGACCTCTCGCTACCTGGCGCTCTCCAATGCATTTCAATGGAGCAATCTTTAAATATTCATAATTAATTGCTATTAATGTTTTTTTTTTTTTAAATGGCAAAAATTCTGTGACCACTTCTGCCATGTTAGATATTTTTTTTTAAGGTAAAAAAAAAAAAAATTTGTGCAGAATTGTTATTACAGGTCTGATATTAATGTATTCATATTACAAATGTTTGTAAAAACATGTTTTTTTTTTTACCAAAAATATGGTTGGGGGGTTAAAAAACTACTTTTAACCCATCGCCGCCAGCGCTCTGGGGTTTAAACAAGCATTTCACAGCGCAAGAATTTTTTGAGCGTGATTTGTTAATGAATATGCTGGGAGCCGTTCGCTATGGCCATTCGCTGTCATGCGCTCCCATACAGCGCGGAACCTGTCAAACAGCGACTCCTAACTCCGTATTCAACATTACCGCACACCGACTGAGTCGCTGTCAACAGCCGAACAACGGCCAAGCACAGCGAATACTGGCGTGCGCTGTGAAAATAACTCTACTGGCGCTCATCTGTCGCTACCTGTCGCTATTAATGAATCGGCCTCCCCGTTACGCCACTGTTTCCAGGTGACGTAAGAAAGATCCAAATGTAAAACAGCGCTCCAAGGAGTACTGATGAAAATGTGGCTCTACCTCAATTAGCTGTTCCTAAGCCAAATCAAACTTGTAAACTGCAGACAAAGATACAATGTATCTGTACAATGTATGTATATAAAGCTGTATAGGACAATTAAGATATGGGGTCGATTCAGAGCCAGGTGAGAATTCTCTCACCTGCAATAGACTTTCATTGTCTACCGGGTGCAAATTTTCATCAGCCCCAAGGAAGACAATGAAAGTCGAAGGCAGTTTTCTCTCCTAAAAATGCAGTGAGTTTTCACCTGGCTCTGAATCACCCCCATTGTGTGGATTTGACCAATGTCTGGCTGTATTATCAAATGCAAATTCCTAAATTGTGTTTCCATATGTAATATTTGTGTATTGTTTGTGTGTTAGACCTGCCTTTCAGGAGAGGCACCACTGAACCACAATGTCTAAGCCACACATGCTCAACCTGCAGCCTGGCGACCACATGTGGCCCTTGGAGCCATCTGATGTAGCACTTGACCTGCTGGGGGAAAGTGGTGGGGGGTAAATAGAACTGATGTGTAAAGAGAGTTAAATAGAGGCTTAGAGGCTGATTTATTAATAGCGCCAGGTAGCGACAGTTGAGCGACTGTAGCGGTATTTTCACAGCGCCCGCTAGTAGTCGCTGTGCTTGGCCGTTGTTCGGTTGTTGATAGCGACTCAGTCGGTGTGCAGTAATGTTGAATACAAGGTGATGAGTCGCTATTTGACAGGTTCCGCGCTGTATGGGAGAGCATGATAGCGAATGGCCATAGCGACCGGCTCCCACCATATTCATTAACAAATCACGCTCCAAAAATTCTCGCGCTGTGAAATGCATGTTTAAACCCCAGAGCGCTGGCGGCGATGTGTTAAAAGTAGTTTTTTAACCCCCAAACAACCATATTTTGGGAAACCAAAAAAAACAAGTTTATAAAAACATTTTGGAATATGAATACATTAATATCAGACCTGTAATATCAATTCTGTACAATTTTTTTTTTTATTTTTTTCTTACCTTAAAAAAAATATCTAACATGGCATAAGTGGTAACAGAAATTTTCACATTAAAAAAAAAAAAAAAAAAAAATTGTAACAATTATTTATGATTATTTAAAGATTGTTCCATTGAAATGCATTGGAGAGCGCCAGGTAGCGAGAGGTCATACCTGTCGCTGTTCAAGGTCGCTCGCTGGCGCTGTGGGGTGAGGCTGTAATAATTATGAATGAGTCGCTATCTGGCGCTGTGGGCTGAGGCTAGAATAATGATGAATGAGTGGCTATATGGCGCTATCTCAGACGCTAAGCAGGATCGGCTTGATAAATGTGTGATTGTGGTGGGGAGCCGGCGTTCTCGTGGTGGGGCCCGTCATTACCGGCCGCTCACCAGTCGCTACCTGGCGCTATCCCTTGTTAAATAAGGGCCTCAGTAAGGATGGGAGATTGCAGGGAGCTTGATATATGAGGGGCGCATTGGCAAATAGAGGTGACAGGCTTGGAGGAACGTAGTGACATTGATTGTACAGCACCCTTGTGAGAATTTTTTTGCTAAATAATTTGGTAAAATATTTTTGCTAAACTAACTGTATGTGTAGCTTAGATAGCATGAGTATTGGGAACATGGTTAAGATATGGGTCTGATGGAAGAGGGCTATAAGTAACGGACCCATATATGCAGAGCGGTAAGCCAATTGGCATGTGTATTGCTAGCATGTGGGGATTATTACATAGGAATATAGGGGAGTGGTAGAGTTTGGGGTAGAGTTTGTGGAGACAGTGGGTGAACTGATTGTTGTAGAAGATCTTTAATATGACATTTTAAATGAAAAAATTAATTGTGGCCTGCAACCACAAGTCATTCCAAATCATTTAAGTGGCTACATTTAAGCTCTACCTTTTTCCTTGATTGGATGGTTGATCAGTTCTGTCACTGGACAATCTGCAGTTTGAAGCCTGTTCGGCCTTTGTTTCAGAAGCACCACTGAGCTGAAAGACAAGTTCAGAATATATCGCCTTCTGTTATTGGAGTGAAATGTTACCTGTCACTGGGTGATCTACAGCGAGACATTTTTTTAGACTTGTTTCAGGATAGGCCCCATCAAAAAAGGTCCAGATGTACCTCTTTCCTATACCAGACTCAGTTCATTTATGTGCCACTGGGAAATTTGCAGTGAAAAGCCTGTTAGACCTGTAGTTTATGTACAGCACCACTGAATCACAAGACAGGTTCAAACCATATCTACTTTTCCTGTGAGACAGCAATGGTAACTGTCTCTGGGGAGTCTATAGTGAGGAGCATGATAGACCCGTCCTTCATGAGACGCACCATTAAACTACAAGACAGATCCAAACAGCACCTTCTTCCCTAATTGGACTGCAGTGTTAACATAACAACTGTCATTGGGTGATTTACACGTTTGTTAGACATGTCTTTAATGAGTGACACCAATTAAACAGTCTCAAACTGTACCTCATTTTCTAATTCAACTGTAGGGATTTGCAGTGAGAAGCCGGTTAGACCCTATTTCAAGTGTGGTACCACTGAACCTCTACACAGGTCCAAACCCTACCCATCACCTATTAGACTGCTGTGATTACAGCGAGTAAGATATTACTTGACATGAGTGCTCAGGGAAGCAGAACAATTAAGTACTACCCTTTTTCCCCCAAAATAAGCCGTAGGCCCTTATTTAACAAGGGATAGCGCCAGGTAGCGAATGGTGAGCGAACGGTAATGACGGTCACCGCCACGAGAATGCCGGCTCCCCTCCGCAATCACACATTTATCAAGCCGATCCTGCTTAGCGACTGACAGAGCGCCAGATAGCGAATCATTCATCATTATTCCAGCCTCACCCCACAGCGCCAGCGAGTGACCTTGAACAGCGACAGGTATGACCTCTCACTACCTGGCGCTCTCCAATGCATTTCAATGGAGCAATCTTTAATTATTCATAATTAATTGCTATTAATTTTTTTTTTTTTTTAATGTCAAAAATTCTGTGACCACTTCTGCAATGTTAGATATTTTTTTTAAGGTAAAAAAAAAAAAAAAATTGTGCAGAATTGATATTACAGGTCTGATATTAAGGTATTCATATTACAAAATGTTTTGAAAAACATGTTTTTTTTTTTTTCAAAAAATATGGTTGGTTGGGGGTTAAAAAACTACTTTTAACCCATCGCCGCCAGCGCTCTGGGGTTTAAACAAGCATTTCACAGCGCAAGAATTTTTTGAGCGTGATTTGTTAATGAATATGCTGGGAGCCGTTCGCTATGGCCATTCGCTGTCATGCGCTCCCATACAGCGCGGAACCTGTCAAACAGCGACTCCTAACCCCGTATTCAACATTACCGCACACCGACTGAGTCGCTGTCAACAACCGAACAACGGCCAAGCACAGCGAATACTAGCGGGCGCTGTGAAAATACCGCTACCGTCGCTCATCTGTCGCTACCTGGCGCTATTAATGAATTGGCCTCTTAGTAAGATTCTTCAGCATTATTTTGCTAATGCTGAAAATATAAGTCCAACCACGAAAAATAAACCCTAGTTACATTTTCATAATCCAGCTGCCAGGCTTCAGCAGAGGGACTGGAGTGGCTGTAAAGGAGTGTGAGGACACATCAAGTAAGCTTGTCTGTCGGAAGTGAAATGTCAGATCTTGGTGGCTCTAACCCAACCCGCCACCATGCCGAGCACATGACCGAATCCCCCCTTATCCCCCCGCTGCCAGCCGGCTCTCTACATGTACTGTACTGAAGCTGCTGTACTGCAGCCACCATCTTGCCAGCAGCCAGCCGGCGATAAGACATCCCATTAAAATATGCCCTAGCACCTATTTTTAATATTTTTAATATAAGATCTTTCTTATTTTTGGGGAAACACAATATTTATAGATAACCATTTCAAATATCTATTTTTTTTTGCACATTATTTTCATGATTTCTTCTTTTCTTGTATGAAAAGAAGAGAACATACCGGTATGTCCAAGGCAAACCATATAAATGTTGATAGATACAAGAGCTTGACCTGCATCTGCATGTGAACGCTCTGCAAAATGGACAACATGGAGTATTAGCACATCATTATGCCCAGCTCAAAGATTGGTCCATTTTAATTATTTTATGTAGAGAATTTCCTAATCTTTCGTTACATTCCTTGGCTACTTTGGTTATACAATAAAAAAATAGAAGTGACCCTCAAATTGTTCATACTTAACAAATTAAGGACATTCATTTATTAGGCTTATTTTTGTTGCACAAAATGTTGGGACTACAGATGGAAGTGTATTAACTTGTGCTGTTATTTGTTAGTTCTTAAGAGACATTTAGCTACATATTTAAATGATGTTGATTTCAGTCAATGAAACCTATTCTTTCATCCTCCCTCGCTTTATTTTCAGATAGGAGATGCATGAATTCTTCTAACAGTGGCATAAAAGGCTGTTAAAGTAAGGGAATTTAATTGTGATGGAGGCAAGCATTGGATCTAACCCAAATATAGACCAGTGACTAGGAATGAGCACTGGACGTGGTCAAGCGGGTCTAATGCGCAACCCTTAGTTTTATGGGCTTCAAAAAAAAAAAAGCATTTGCTGTTCAGGGTGGAGTGGAGAGGGTTAAAGAGTATTTGCCATTAATGCAAGTCCCTGATTGGGAAGCAGCTTGCTTCTTCTCATTACACATAGCTTAGTTTCAAAAGGGGAGCAAGATGCATAACAATAAGGACCTCACTCTGCAAAACTTGGAGCCGTGCCATGGCGAGGCCATGATAAATGCAGAGAGACTTTGGCGTTGGCAAGAGATGGGGAGAGAGATGTAGAGAGAAGCTGGGAGGGAGACAAAGACGGATGGTGAGAAGCCGAGATAGGGTGAGAAATCCGAGGCAAGGAGGTAGGATGCCAGGCCAGGTACATGTAGAGAGATTTAGAGGTGCATTTAGAGGTAACACACAATGAACCGTAAGAAAAAAAATTACAAAATAAACTCTAGAGATTAAAACTAGAGCAAATAAAAGGGGAAAAGAAGGTTAACAAGCAAAGGGTCTCACAACATTTGCAATGAATATTCATTAAATACCAGCTCTTCATTCGAAGAATTATCATTTTGATTTATATTTGCAGAAAAAGTGGTGAGAAGATATATGTCATGTTTTATAAATAATTTAATAATTGTTATTTTTAATGTGCCATCATCTTTCATGGTGCTGTACTGACAGGGTACATAGGTATTAAGGGTCTTACGGGAAAGCAATGCACAAAAACATATTGATACTAAATGCACTAAGAGTAAGGGATCTGCCCTTGTGCACAGTCTAAAGCTTAAAGCGGTCCTTCACCCTAAATAAGAGTCTATCTTATATGCTTCCCCCATCCTGTACATACAGATTGCTCACATTAATCCGGAGCTTCACCCTGAATAAGAGCCTATCTTATATGTTTCCCACACCCTGTACATACAGATTGCTCACATTAATCTGGACCTTTACCCTGAATAAGAGTCTATCTTATATGTTTCCTCCCCCTGTACATGCAGATTGCTCACATTAATCTGGACCTTCACCCTGAATAAGAGCCTATCTTATATGTTTCCCACACCCTGTACATACAGATTGCTCACATTAAAATCACCCTACCTGCACCTACTGCCTGTTATGAGCCTTTAAACATCCAAGATGGCGGAACATCAGGCATCCTGCAAACAGGAAGTGGCTTCTGACTGTGCTGCTCTGCATTCTGGGATTGATGACCTTTTCCTGACCCCAGCTCTGCTCTGTCTGAGCAAAGCACAGCTATAACCAGCCCCCCTGTACTTTACCCCACTCTCCTCTCCTCAGTAAGTGTGATGCTTCTGAGTCAAGATGGCAGCGCCCCGGGCCTCCCTAAAAGATTGCGAGGTGTTGGGCTGCCCCGTTCCACCGGGAGAAGGAGTCGGCCTCGGAGTCGGTTGTGGGAAGGATGGGCCGACCGTCCCCGGAATTTCACTATGGGGCTGTCCATGGGTTGGATACGGGGCTCGCCGCTCCTCTATCAGACAGAGCGAATCAGATGCTCGGGAGGAAAAAGCCTGGCGGTGATGATGCCTTTTGGAACTACGCGATAGTTTGATCCTACATATAGCTGAGTAGGCAGTATATTTCTTGCTTGTGGAATGTCTTTCTTTTCTCTAACATATGTTGAAAACCTTGAAAATTATAAATAAAGAATATATAAAAAAAAGTCCTAAAGTCCTGAACAGAGTTGCAGCCCAGTGGGGAAAATAATAAAAGTGACTAAAAACTTAAAATATATTAATTTTAGATGCTGGTTAATCGTTTTTAAAGGGTTTGGGCTTTTCAATAAATCATGGTGAAGGTCCAGTTTAAGAAGGTGGAGACAAAAGGTAGGGGTCACAAATAGTATGTATAAGTATGTACTAAGGATGGTGGCAAGTGCTATGAAGTTGTCAGGACTGTAAAGACAATTGATTAAACTAATCTCAATAGGTAAGTTTTGAGGAAAACGTAGAATATGTAGAAGGGTTAGGGAGTGGAAAATCTTAGGGGAGGGCATTTCAGAGGAATGGCGTATGAAGTCCTGAAAGCAAGAGTAGGAGAAGTGATCACAATTGAGGCCAGGAGCCGGTCCTGGGTAGAGTGGAGGATGCGTCTGGGTTGGTATATTTGAATAAGCAAAAGAATTGAAGCGGGCCTGGTTGCAGAGTGCATTGTAAGTTACGGTTAAGATAATAAACTAAATTCTTTCAGATATTGGCAGCCAGTGGATGGGGTTACAAAGGGGGGCAGCACTGGAGATACAAGAGGAAAGGTGGATGAGGAGAGCGGCAACATTGATAATAGTTTGGAGGGGTGCAAATCTGTTTGGGGTCCCTACCTTTCCTACCTTGGGAGTCATAGTCATCACTGAGATGGTCATAAGCCCCATTCAGCATAAAGACATAGGCCCTTATTTAAGAAGGGATAGCATCAGGTAGCGCCTGGTTAATGAGAGGTAGCGACAGATAGCGACTGGTGAACGCCGGACACGGCACGCAATTACACATTTATCAAGCAGAATCTGTTTAGCGACTGGGATAGCGCCATGTAGCGTCTGATTCATCATTTTCGCAGCCTCAGCGAACAGCGCCAGCGTTCAGCCTTGCACAGCGCCAGGTATGACCTCTCACTACCTGTCGCTCTCCCATACATTTCAATGGACGATCCTTTTCTTCTCTTTAAACGTTTTTTTTTTTTTTTCAAAAAAATCACAAATAATTATTTGACCTCTTCTGGCATTGAAAAAGATTTTTTTTCATAATTTTTTCATTTTTTAAATATTTCCTCAAAAATGACATTACAGGTCTGGCAATAAAGTGTTCATGTTACAATGTTGCTACAATGTAATTCCATATGTTTTTGCTTTGTTACTAGTTGATTGATGCTGAAAAACAGACTTTAAACACACAGCCTCCTGCGCTCTGGGCTTCAAACAACTATTTTTCAGCGCCAGAGATTTGTGAAGCTGTTTTTTTCCTGAATATGGTGTGAGTCAGTCGCTATGAGCAGTCGCTAACATGCACTCCCATACAGCGCTGTACTGGTCAAATAGCGACTCCTCACAATGTATTCAACATAACTGAACAGCGACTGAGTCGCTATAAAGTAGCAACTCACGGCCGAGCACTGCGACTACTAGCGGGCGCTCTGAAAATGCCTGCTACAGACGCTCATCTGTCGCTACCTGCCGCTAATGATGAATCAGCCTGCCCGTCGACTGTGCGAATCCCCCTCACCCCATTTAATACTAAGCCCTATAGAAACAGATTCTCTATCTCTCAAAAGGTTAAGTGGCAGGTGTGTTGGATTACTGTACCTGTGGGCTTACCTGCAGCTCTGCACATCACTCAATGGGAGCTCAGTTTTCCTAATGTTGGAGGCGTTGAGCAGGTAGTAATACAGTGAGAGTCCCTCCAGTGGGGTGTCATCTTTTAGAAGGAGAAATTGAACTCTGGGGCAATTTAAACTTTTGAATGCTTCTAAAAACTTTTAGGTATTTAAAATTGTGGGCAGGTTCACGTTCACTCGGTTTTTGCCTTTAATATTATTGAATACGAATACTTTATTGGTCGCCAAGTAGGAACAGAATACATACAAGGAATACTTTTTGGAAGGGAGGTTCTCCATAGAGCTTGTACCATTGCTAGAAACACATATTATATACATCAATGGGGTTTAAAGAGGTTATAGTCTTTAATTCTTGACAAAAAAATCTTCATTCTTGCCCAATGCAATTAATTGATCTGGATAGGGACAATGTATTTATTTGGACACTGTATTTATTGTGATAATAGTTTATTTAAAGCAGACCAACAGTCAAAAATGACTTAAACCAGACCAACACAACAAACAGTGCTCATATGTATCCCTCCCGGGGGAGATTTGGATTTCCGCACATAAAGATCCTTTTTCCAACTCCTGCTGTAGTGAATTTTAGAAACAAAATGGCGGCCCATGCATTTGCAGGCCACCTGCAAACAGGAAGTGCTGCTGGGCTTCCTGTTACTGTGCATTGTCAGGTATGTCGTTTACAAAAGAATATGGCCGCACCAACTAGTACATGGGGCGTGCTACACTGGCCGTATCAATATATATTTTACCCTGGGAGGAAACCCCACAATCCCCTCAAACCCACCAGAAAACAAAGCACCGCCCAGATTACTAATGCAAATATATCCTATTTTATTATTGAACAAGGATCACATATTACAAACATTTAAAACATCCTAAAAAAGGTCACACCAATGACCACCAGGGGGCACTTTAAACAGGCTCCTATCTCATATCCATATCAACTAATACTTTATACATATACACACAACACCATTTATAGTGCATTTATCATATACATTAAATAATGACATTTAAAGTGCTAAGTGCTAAGTGCTAAACCTATAATTATTGAGTGAGGACCGCCAAGAGCAGAAAAAGTAAAATACATCAAAACCATATACATATGTGCTCAGTCAGTACATTACCCATATAAGTAGTCTGCCTGTCAGTGTGTCCCCCTGCCCCTAGCCAACGCGTTTCGTAACGGTCGGGGACCCATTACTTCATGGGCACAGATTATTGTCAGGTATGTCACTTGAATCCAGGCAGCAGCATGGCTGAGATGCTGGGAGAGGAAGCTCCAAAATGCCTGCTACCTTTCTTTTCCAACTGTGCCAGGCTGTTGGTCCGGTTTAAGTTTTTAATGATAGCTGAAACAAAGGGGTGGCTCTGGCTTTTCAGTGGTTCTTCATAAATATTCATATTCAGTGTCATTATTTTATTGGTTTGGGTTGACCTCTATTTGCGGCCAGTTACCCCTTTGGTTCATAGCTTTTGTAGATGCACTGCCTGATAGTATTCTCTGTAGTCTGGGGATTCAAGGTCGCCGTACTTAATATTGAGGTTAGGTCGGAAACGTACTTATAGCCGAACAAAACCCAGGAATTTGACTTTTCCGGGTTTTGTTTTGTGCCACCGGAATGTCCCGAATCAGGATGCCCCACTGTGTGAAACCCCCCAGTTTGCTCTGTAAAACTCACCTGTTCAGACTCCAATGGCCCATGCACAGGCTCTCATCCAATGAGAGTTGTCTGCTGTGACTGCCTCACTCATGAATGGCTAGAACGGGAGCATGTGAACAAAGCCGGGGATGTAGGGGAAGCGGCAGCGCGCTTTCTCCATTGTAAACATTGAGAGCTGAAAGATGTAGTTTTAGTGGATGGCTCTCATTGGATGAGAGCCTGCACATGCGAGGTTGAAGCGGGGAAACGTGAGTGTTAATGGGCGAACTGGGAGCTTTTACACAGCGAGCATCCCAATTCAGAATGCCCCGGGGAAAAGCTAGCTAGCTCACTAAAGGTGAGTTTGTTCCTTTTTTTATTTTTTCTCTAAGGAAAGAGACTAATGGCATGTAATTTAGATCAAATAGCCTAACCTAGTTTTTGTGGTATCCTCCATTTCCAATTCTGCAACATCTCTAGGGGCCTGGCACTCTTCATAGTTCAAGTTTAGTAGTAGACCTGTTGTCTTTTGAAGGTTAAGCTTATAGTTTGAATGTTGGCCAAATTTGTCAAATAGCTCGATACTTCTTAATAGTTAGTTACTGCTTTTTTGACTTAATGGGGCCTGGGCCCTATACAGCATTGCATGGGAGGAGTATTAAGCTTCAATTTTTGCAGACACACCTGCTGGCTGAGCTTAATCCACAAGTATCTGAATTCCTGTTGAGACGGAGCACTGTTGAGAAATCCTGTTTAGATGGAGCACTGTTGAGAAATCCTGTTGAGATGGAGCACTGTTGAGAAATCCTGTTGAGATGGAGCACTGTTGAGAAATCCTGTTGAGACGGAGCACTGTTGAGAAATCCTGTTGAGACGGAGCACTGTTGAGAAATCCTGTTGAGATGGAGCACTGTTGAGAAATCCTGTTGAGATGGAGCACTGTTGAGAAATCCTGTTGAGATGGAGCACTGTTGAGAAATCCTGTTGAGATGGAGCACTGTTGAGAAATCCTGTTGAGATGGAGCACTGTTGAGAAATCCTGTTGAGATGGAGCACTGTTGAGAAATCCTGTTGAGATGGAGCACTGTTGAGAAATCCTGTTGAGATGGAGCACTGTTGAGAAATCCTGTTGAGATGGAGCACTGTTGAGAAATCCTGTTTTGATGGAGCACTGTTGAGAAATCCTGTTGAGATGGAGCACTGTTGAGCCAACCTAGGTGAGTAGATAGAAGCACAGATAGCAGGCACAAAAGTGTATGGACTTTATATAAAAGCATGTAGTTCTCTCTGTAGCTCAAGTCAAGACTTCTCTCAAGTCAAATGTGGTCAGTTAAACTTCTGAAGCTAAGGCATCACTCGGGGGACTAACAATACTGAACACCATCTAACCCAACATAGCAAATCCTCGAATACCTACCTACTATTCATAACTAAGATGCTCATTCATAAGGAAATAACAGCCTGGTAAGTTCCCTCTGCTCTCCTGTAGCAAAATGTTTCATATTGGTAGAAATAATCCACATTATATAATAGCAAACTGAGAACTGAGAATGTACTGTACTGCGATTACTGGGCATTGCTCTGCTGGGAAATGCAAGGTTGGATTCGGGTCCTAGGTTTGCTTTAAACAGGCTATTAACACAGCACAATCCAACAGAGGTGACTCTGGGAGTATGAATACGTCTTTCAGCTTGTGCATAGCCTAAGGCAGCATCTGAACGAGTGTCCTTTGCTTGCGTCACCGTCTAATTTGCTCTCCATTATTTTCAGTGGAAGCGGCACAACTGAGACAGCTTTCCTGTTTTCTGTGGGGTCTTTTCTCCACTCATGTGTCTCCTGGTGGACATTTGGGAATTTATCCAAATGTTTTTGGGATATTCTGCAGAGTTTTGAGAGGCAAGAAGAGCTTTCCTCACACGTCCTTAAATAAGAAATAGTTTTCTTTAAATTAAAAATCTTAACCATATTTCTGCAGAAATTTCCCTTTTCCAGTTTAATTGTGCAAATCTGCAGTTGATCAGCCTGTTCTAAAAAGTTTACCCGTTTGCAGACAGCCTCCCACATTATTTTGATCAGTAGAGGTTACACCAAACCCTTTTCTGTCCCCATTGCCTGCTTATATTATTGTGGAACAATATTGAAATTTCATGTCAGCCTTTTGCCAGTCACACTGGCCAATGATTCTTTATGACTCCGCACCACTATTTGTATCAAGGTGTGCTGGTTATATACAGACCCCAATTGGGACAAACAATACTCACAAGAAAGAGTGGGGTAATCCAGAACACCCCCACCAATGTCTGTATATGTATTACCGCACAAACCACAAAAATATAATACAATAATAGCCCTTTATTTCATATATGGGTATATTTACAATATCAGAGCACGCTGTTAGGGTTAAAAACTATGTTAAAAACATGAGGACCCCGGGTAAATGTATCAAGCTCTCAGGGGAAATATATACCCGGTATAAGTAAAAAGTCCTTATGAATCAATAAACCTACAATCTATTGAGAGCTTGATACATTTACCCGGGGTCCTCATGTTTTTAACATAGTTTTTAACAGTAACAGCGTGCTCTGATATTATAAATATACCCATACATGAAATAAAGGGCTATTATTGTATTATATTTTTGTGGTTTGTGCGGTAATACATATACAGACATTGGTGGGGGTGTTCTGGATTACCCCACTCTTTCTTGTGAACACTGGCCAATGATGTCATGAGTCCATGGTCTGCAGCAGGAGTAGTTCTTGAAGCTCAGCCAAAAATAATGTTGATTATTGAATTAATCACAAAGACGGCAAAAGTTAAAGGGATACAGATGCCAAAGGTAATTGTTAGACTTTTGTGTCGGGCTACTTATGGCACTGTCCTAAACTGTTTTTAAACTGAAAAAGAAATGGCTGAGATATCAAGGTTTATAGTTTCAGCTTATGATTTATCTTCTGAAATATATGGGCGAGGCCCTTGGCGCTGTGATGTTGCAAAATAATCAGCATAATGGGTGGGGTCTGTAAGAGAGGCATTCTTATCACCCTGGCTTCCCTTCTATAGCAAAGCAAGGTTGAGCGAGCTGCCCTATTCAGCAAATAGTGATTCATAACTAACTGTCACACCAAATCCCAGATATTACAGTGCCATAGAGGCCTATTGGAGGGAAAAGTTTGATTTTATAAGGGCCAGTTCTGTATCATTGAGTTTTATGTTGAGGGCCTGTCAGGGATTCTCAGCATAGAAATACTTCGTTATAAGAATGACCAGTATTTAAGAGCTGTAACACTGAGACAGAGGCAGATGGGACATGCAGGGTTTAATGGTGGTAACACCGCAAACAGGTATACACAGCACAAAGCAAAATAGGCTGCTACTATTACAGAGAGATGAATGTACAGATAACATAGGTGAGCTGCCAGACAGGGAAGGGTTATATACTTAAGGTGCAGATGCCAGAGGTGAAGGGAGCAAATATACATGTACTGGGATCCAGTCCAAAAATCCAAAACAGATACTGAGTCCAGAAGTCTTAGGATGAAGCAGAAGTCCTGGGTTTAGTTTCAGATGACAATACAATGCTGATCCACCAGCTGCAAGGGCGGATCAGCTTATAAAGGGGAAGTCCAGTAGCACAGATGCTGGCTAATCACCAGCACTTCTGAAGCAGAGAGCCATCTGCTGGTGGAGCAGATACAGCAGGGGAAAGAAAGGAAATGGAGCCAGTCAAGGCTAACAAGGGTCAGAAGCAGGGAAACACCAAAGCTGGCATGGGACCAGACAGATGATCCCAAATGAGGTGTCTCGGACCGGAGCCAAGTGGGGCGAGATCCTGTCAGGGCAGATGCAGGCAGGGAACCTGGTAGGGGTGATGCAGGCTGAGAACCTGGCAGGTGTGATGCAGGCAGGGAACCTGGCAGGGGCGATGCAGGCAGGGAACCTGGCAGGGGCGATGCAGGCAGGGAACCTGGCAGGGGCGATGCAGGCAGGGAACCTGGCAGGGGCGATGCAGGCAGGGAACCTGGCAGGGGCGATGCAGGCAGGGAACCTGGCAGGGGCAATACAGGCAGACACTAGCAGATGCGGGCCCTAAACCAGACGGACACTGGTCAGATGCAGGCTCTGAAGCAGGCGGACACTTGGCAGATGCGGGCCCTAAAGCAGTTGGACACTTGGCATATGCGGGCCCTGAAGCAGGTGGACACTTGGCAGATGCGGGCCCTAAAGCAGTTGGACACTTGGCATATGCAGGCCCTGAAGCAGGCGGACATTTGGCAGATGTGGGCCCTGAAGCAGGCGGACCCTTGGCAGTTGAGGGCCCTGAAGAAGGTGGACACTTGGCAGATGCGGGCCCTGAAGAAGGTGGACACTTGGCAGATGCGGGCCCTGAAGCAGGCAGACCCATAGCACAGATATTAGAAGGCACTGCACCCTTTGGGGAACCTGATAACAGCAAATTTTGTGAGAACCTGGAACCTGGTGTCCTGGAGCCACTGTGGGAACCTTCTTAGTTTCTCCAGCAAACACTTTCTGGACTGCTTCTTTGGGAGCAATGTTAAGAGGGTCTGGATGGTTTTAACATCCATCAATACAGACTGGAAGTCTGGCACTAGGATCCTGCACTTCCTATCAACCTATCACAAAAGCCAACTGTTACAGTTCTCAAATAATGGTCATTCTTATAGTGAGGGGTTCAATAAGAGTTGAAAAAAATCTAATGGTAGTAAAAATTCACTTTATGAGAATAAAAACATAAGAATATCACTGTTGCTGGATCATCAACTAGGAAGACAAGTCAAGTGCACTGTTATACTCCTAAGAAAAGTAGAGAACTTTTTACTCCGTTTTACACTGTAGTAAAAAGTGGTGATTCAGTAACAGTGATATTCTCATGTTTTTTTCTCTCAGAATCGTGGTGTAGCTTCAAGCTTAAGAGTGAATTGCTCAGTATAATATAATAATATCAATAATTTTACAGCAAGTTTCACATCAGATGACAAGTTTCAGGATGTTACTCCCTTGGTCTTACCCCAGGTCATCACCTGCTTTAGGGCTATCTGGGGGAGACATTTTCTGGAATACTATCTTACACAGAAGATAAAAAGTTATTTTTTATTTTTGATGATGCATGATGGAAATGTACCTGTGTATAGCATCAAAAGCAGCATCAACAGTAGTGGAAAGGCCTCCAGCTACCTTGTATGATGCAGGACAGTTTTGGAGGTTTTTCACACAGGCCTCTGCTTTCAGTGGAGGTGGCATCTACAGAAATTCTGCCGTCAGTGATAATCAATGTGTTTATCAGTTGGACAAATTCTTTTCTTTGGTCAACAATTGTATCCCACCACTCCTTCTGTGACACTCTGGCGAGCACAGTGGGAGTTCCTGCAACTGCCTTGTAGAGGGTGGCTTCATAGCAACTTTGCTCTGACCTTTCAGCATTGATGGCGTACTGGGCGTCACTGGACTACTATTTTGAAGAACCTGTTCTCAGTTCTTTCTTCAGGCAAGACGCTTACTTTGTATCACTCTCAAGTTCTGTGGAACTTAGCTTGAAATTCTTCATCTTTGGTTCTTTTCTAAGATCTCCTCAAGGTTTGCCCGATGCAACTGGGTGTTGTTCTAGTTTAAGGTTAAAAACAGTAATCTCCCTGGGCAAAGTGTAGCAGCTTCAATCTAGAATGTACTGTTTACAAATCGGACAACCTCAGAACAGAAATGTACTTACCTGTGACCACAGTGCCAAGCATGGAAAACTAGTTGGGTAGGACAGCACAGCAGATGGGTTAGATAACTGCTGAATCATTCGTGGACACTGAATCTCCATTGCCAATCTCCGAGGCCACATGTACTTACCAGTGGCCTGGCTTCACCTGGTCATGAATCCATGGAGCTGGCTGTGGATAGTGGACTGGAGGACCAGTGTCCATGCACCAGAGAGACCCTTTGGCAGCAGAGCAGGCAGGTCATGTGACAAGATCAGGCACTAAATCTGTAGGCTGATCCAACTAGACTGCAGTCAGATAACCAGCTGTGGATAGTGGAGGGGGAATGTTTTTTGGGGGGGACTGAACAGATCCTCATTTCTCTGGGGCCTGGATCAGCCAAGGGTTTACATGACATGACTGCCCAATGATTATGAGACGTGCTTCCTGGTGGATTCAGACTTCAGGTAACGCTGTGCCCAAAGTAAGAGACCAGTAAGTTAGGTCCGCATTTCCTTCTAAAAATATGAAAATGTTGGAAAGCCAAAACACAAAAAGCGAAATTGTGTACTCACTAGTAAATTTCCTTTCTCATCCTCATCCATTCCGGGGCACCACAAGTACAACATGTGGGTTAATCTCAGCCATAGGCGGGGACTGCAAGATAGAATAGAACTAGCTCCTACCGCCTATATAGGGCAGACTGTGGCATGATCTCCTCAGTTAATTAAAAAGTAGTTCAGCCAGAGCCCCCGAAGGGGAGAACGCTAACCTGCGCATAATGCGCGCAACTAGAAACACTGTGATGAAACTAAAACATGTAGAAGGCAGCAACCACCACCGACGCACTCATAACACAACAGAAGGGCGGGTGTGGTGCCCTGGAATGGAAGAGGATGAGAATGATGAGTCAACATTACCAAGAACAACGGCACTGACACCTCAAGGTTAGACCCCCGGAGAGTGGTCTACCACTGTCTGACGCACCCACACCTTACCCCCCAGAGCGGCATAGGCAGATGCCCTGACATCAAGTCTGGAAAACTTGGTGAAGGTGTGGAGAGATGACCAGGTGAGCCGCTTTGCAAACCTGTTCCACCGAAGCCAGGTATTGGAAAGTCCAAGAAGCGGCAATCGCCCTGGTAGAGTGGTGACTCGGAAGGGTGCCTCCTTCCCCTTGCAGGCGTAGGCTTGTTTGACCGCCTGTCTGATCCATCTACTGAGAGTGAACCTGGTAGGTGCCAGGCCCCTCCTTGGCCCTTCCAGGATCAGGAACAAGGCATTCATCTTATGTACTTCTCAAGTAGAAGCCAAGTAATACTTTAATACCCTGACCACATCGAGGGAATGCAGGAGATATGGCAAGCGGGGTGTGGGCACAAGGAGGGTAGCCATACCTGCTGATTAAGATGGAAGGGAGAGACTACCTTGGGCAACAAGTCCTGCTCCACACAAAACAGCACTTTGTCTTCATGCAGCCCCAAAAAGAGTGATCTGATCAACAGCGATGCCATCTTTGAAAACCGCTGGATGGAGGCGATCACCACGAGAAAAGCTACCTTCAATGTGAGCCTCATTAGGGAAGCCTCCACCATGGTTTCAAAGGGTTGCCTCTGAAGCGCTGATAGGACCAGATTGAGATCCCAGGCAAGAGTATCGACCGCCGCGGAGGCCGAACATGTGCAGCGCCCTGCATGAAGGGGCAGAGACTTGGCCCTTAAGGATGCTGGGCTGTAAGCCGGTGTCCAGGTTTTGCTGGAGGAACTCCAAAATTTTGGGTATCGAGAACCTACTACAGGAATGGCCCTTAGATTCACATCAAGACATGAAGGCTCTCCAAATCGTGTAGTAAATTCTAGAGGAGAACTGTTTTCGTGATCGAACCAAGGTACGAATTACCGCGGCGGACAAACCCTACTCTTGCAATAAGCTGGTTTCAACAGCAAAGCCACTAAAGCCAGCGCTGGAGAATTGGGGTGCCGCATAGGACCCTGTTGCAGAAGATCTGAGCAGTTGGGGAGCCTCCATGGGGGCTCTGTTTCCAGGCTAACCAGATCCGTGAACCACACCCTTCTGGGCCAGTGTGGGGCGATCAGTATGATAGGAATCTGCTCGCAGTTGACCTTCTTTAACACGCGACCCAGAGGAGGCAGTGACGGGAATGCGTAGAGCTGGTTGTATCCTGTCCTGACCAGGGAATTGCCAGTGCATTGACTGCCATCACCAGGGGGGCTCGCACCCTGGACACAAACCTCTGGACTTTCTGATTGTGCCGAGATGCGAAGAGGTCCACCTTCGACACTCCCCACCGGTCGCAGAGAGCTTGAAACATGTTCTGGTGAAGGGACAATTCCCCCTGCTCCACCATTTTCCTGCTCAAATAATTGGCCTGCAGATTCTCCATCCCCAAAACGTTAACTGCCGAGATGCATGGAACGTGAAGTTCCACCCACCTCATGATGTGAATTCTTGGAATGCCTACCAGCTCCCCTGATGGTTTATGTAGGCCACAGCTGTGGAATTGTCCATCTGTACCCTGACCGGTAGGCCCTGGAACTGGAAGACCAATGCCAGAGAACCAACAGAATCTCCCTCAGTTCCAACACATTGATTGGAAGACTGCGCTCCCACTAGTGCCAGAGACCCTGAGCCGTCTGTCCAGAACACCACCCCAACCCGTCAGACTGGCATCTGTGGTCAGGATGACCCATTGGACCATCCGGAAAGACCGACCCACTGCTAGCAACTGCAGGTCCGGCCACCAATTCAGGGATCGCCGGGCTTGTCTGTCAAGATAAAGTGACAGTCCAATGTCTGCACAATCCTGCGCCATTTCAATAGCAGCAGCATTTTTAGAGGCCTGGATCAGAACTGGGCATACAGAACTGTCTCGATGGTAGACACTATCAAGCCAAGGAGACGCATGCCGTGTCTGATCGTGGAATGTTAGTCAGCAGCGACCTCACCGTTGTCAAGTCCGGTGGGTCACCCATCTTCTAGGTGAGTTCCTGCCTGGGCGGGCCGAGACAAACTTGGCTCTCCAACCAAGCCACCATGCTCCCCATTTCCAAAGGAGGAATCTCATCCTTGGGCTGACCCTGCAACCAAAATGGACCTGGCAGCCCCCCCCCACTCCAACAAGTCAGGGCCTGACTCTGCAGGGGAAAATCGGATTGAGGCACAGAACCTGCCAGCTGCATAAGGCGGCGCAGGACAGTAGTGCACCCAACACACAGGGGCCCCTCCGTGCTTGACACATGGGACCCGTGGCACCACTCTCCATTAAAATACAAAACCCTGGTGCCTTTGATGCCTCTGGCATGGTAAAATGGCTGCTCTAACTGCTAAGCAATACAGCTGGAGCGCTGGTCCCCACACCCCCCTGCCTGTCGACTACTGGTCAGACTTGCCTGCACTACCGGAAATGCACCTCCCTGCAGCAGAGATCACCACCCAGGTTAGGAATGCAGCAGCTTCTGGACCTCCACCCTGCAACAACATGAACAATGTCAGATTCAGAAAGAATCCGTAAAGGTTAAAAAGCTTCGCTCTCGAGAGGGCCCAACCTGACCAGGGAAAACCATGGGGCAGCAGCTGCGCTGGAGTCGATCCTCGACTGGCGATGATCCAGGGATGCAGCAGGGACCTCTGGGCACCACACAAGATGGCGGTGCCTCGTGCTACTAGTGAGAAGAAGGGGGTGGACACCGTGTCCCCTGCTCTTGTCCTTCACGGTAAGGCCCACTAGCATCACAGGCGCAACCAGCCCGTCCCCTTTCTGAATTAGCCAATCGGTAGGCTGCATGACTGGTGGCCACGCACCGGCTAAACGCTGGCAGCCAAGCTCTGAATGAGCTCTGACCAGCATGGCTGCCCAGTAGTAAGCACCAAACACACTGACAACAGGGAGCCCGGCTCTTAGCTCAGCCCCCCCCCCCATTAGCCCTGGGGAAGCATGTTTCTCGCAGGGTGTCATGGAGCCATGGGGGTAGATGACCCAGGGGGTAGGCGGATACAGGTAACAGAGCTCAGTGGGAGGCATACAGCAGGGCCACCATGCAAGGCCCTTGATCTTCGGGGCTCAGACCCAGTCAGAAGAGCCCCAGCGTGCTTACTTGGACCCATGTGCACTCCCCTCAATCTGCATGATCTAACGCTATCCGCTTGGGAACTGACTTCAGGCATCTAACTGGGGTTCCCAGGAATTCTGCAGCTGGTGAGGGGCTGGGAGACAGACAGAGTAGAAGCGATCAGATCACGATCAGCAGTGTAGTCAAAACAAAAAAAAAAATTCCAGACATCTTCACAGTCCCTTGCGAATGCAAGAAAAGAACTGAGGAGATCCTGCCACAACCTGCCCTATATAGGCCGGGAGGAGCTCTAGTTTTTTTCTATCTTACAGTCCCCGCCTACGGATGCAATTAACCCACGCATTGCTACTAGTGGTGCCCCGGAAAAGAGATGAGAAAACAAACTGAGGGGAAATCTTAGCAAACAAAATATGCAAAATATTCTATACCAAAAACTACAGCTCTAACCACTTTAACCACTTTAACCGTCCACATAATAACATAAAATGTTGTTGGTATCTAGTGTGTAGTTCCAGCCCTCTAGCACCTCCTATGATTCTTTTTAAATTGTTTTTGGAAGAGTGCAGTTTTTTTTAAACCAAAAGCTGCACTCGCCGTATGCAAATATTTCACTTAACTATTTTAAAACAGAGCTGGTCAGCCTTTTCAAAATAATCATCAGTGCCATTTAAATAATGCTTTTCCTGCTGAATAGCTTCACAAATAAATACACAAAGACACACTTACATTTTAGGACACTGGCCGAGGGTTTGAGGAGCACTGCTTCTGAAGAACATTGAACTCCATCCTAATGGAAAACATGATTAGCTCTTTTGAAATGTTTGTAGGCATTAGCTGCTTTAGTAATCAATGAGCCCCTGTAGCTGTTTAAGCCCTAAGCCTTCATGAAACACCCTGAATGAACCAGAATCCTAAAGTTACTTTCCAGCAATATCATCAGAAACAAAACCAGGTGTGTGGGGTGTTTCAACAACTCCACCCCATTTAGGGTTACCTCCCTCCCTCAAACCCTCCAGGGAGAGAGAAAAGGGAGGGGGTGTCGAAAGCCTCGCTCGGCTCCATTTGCACACACTTTTCCAGTCCGCTTCACAACATCTGACAGCCCCAAACTTCTCATTTTCGGAGTAATCACTCGGCTGCACTAATTGCACATGCAAATATGCAAATTCGTATTAATTAATTACTATACTAATTAGTTCTGTGGTATTTGCGAGTAATAAATCACTGTTTGCTGGCTGTGTAGCTGGAGCAGACCCGGCCCATTTACACTCTGCATAAAAATTTAATAGTTGCTCTGGATGTTATGGGACATGAGAGGCCGTCCAGGTAACCCCTTCACCGCCAGCGAGCCAGCCACTAGCCAGATGCTGGGCGCTGACACCAGCTTGGCAGGAAATGGGTTAATGAAAATTTGGCAACAATCCCTAAAATTGAGGGGATGTGATAAAATTAATGCAATCCCCTCCTGAAATAGGAAGAGGTGGGGGGAGAACAGTGAAAGAGGAGAGAGAAGGACAAAAAGAGGTGACACTCAGATTTCTGATAAGTCCTTGAGGTTTCTGATATAGGCTAGGGCTTATACTAACCTAGAATGAGCAGCTCATCTTCAAATTAAAATGACTTACCTACCTCATTAACCTTTACAGAGTCATGAAAGGGTAAGTAGTTCTCGAGCTAATGGCAGAATCAGGGTGACTTGCTGGTGAAGGATTGAAGATCTTTACCCCCAGAAGAAGTGCCAGGAGCAGCCCAGATGGCAGGGACGCGGTCCTCCTCCCACTCCCACCTGTCTCTCTACTGTCTTGTCAGCAAGGGCCACCATTTCTTGGGTCATTTAGTCGTGTTTGGCCCTTCGGCTTTAACTCAACTGCAATTCAGCAATCAATCCTCTGCAGGAGCAAAGTTTTGCTTTTGGACACACACAGGTTGATGCTTCTTAGTCTTTCTTTCATCCTGATATCTGAAAAAAATAAAGATTACAATTTTCTGCTCTACAGTGAATAAAAGCAGATATACATTGCAGCATATGCTCGCAACACGCAACTTCTCTATGGGTTTAACTTAACAAAACTGTTTTTTTTTTGTTTCAATATTTTTATTGAAGCTTTGAGTTTTCAACAATACAGATACTTGAAGCTTATGCATTATAATGCCATCCCCCCCAGGGGAGGTAAAAGGAGAAGCTAACATTCTATATTGCATAAGGTTACACACAGATCATACTGATGTTTTAACAATCCACAATGCATACAGAGCGAGGAAGTAAATGGCAAAGTAAAGGACATTCAACATCTTCGCATGACCAACTTGACCTGAGACATGTTTATGTCATGTTTAGGTTGCGGGATCCCAGACCTCGCGGTCCGCACCGCCGCAAGTGAGCCCGCAGGACTTGCAGGCTTGGTCAAGCGCGCTGACGAGAAAGGGGGAACAAAGAACTGGGGGGGTGGAGAAGGTTGAGGGGGGTAGGGGAGAAGGGGTCGGGGGGAGAGAAGGATCAAGGTGCTCCCACACTCCACCAGCCAACGCGCATGGTCACTACAGCCTCTGTGGGGGTTCGCCAGGCCAAGCAAATCTTATCCAGGGCTCCCATATCGAGAGAAATTTATCGTGGGAGTCAGATAATCTTTCGTTAGTAAGGAACCCGTTCATTCTGGCCGACACCTCTGGGGGTAAATTGCTTTTTCCAGGCCTTAGCTATGGCCTGCTTAGCCACTAGGAGGAGGTAGACAAAAAGTCTGTGCTGTTTGCTGGTGAGCTCCTGGGGCTTGCAGTGCAGGAGGGCGACCCAGGGGTCTTTTCTCATATTGGTTTGGAAAATTCCATTAGCCAGCCTATATACCTGATTCCAGAAGCGGGCTAACATGGGACAAGTCCACCACGTATGCAGGAAGTCCCCTTCCGCACTGCAGCCCCTAAAGCACATCTTGGTTTGTCCCAAGAACATCCTGCTCAGGCGACGCGGCACCAGGTACCAGCGGAACAAAACTGTTTTTTAAAAGAGAGCAAAAGGGTTAGAGCCGATTGGCTTTTTGCCGACCCATACTTACAACCCACACCAAGTTCATTTAACTAAATAATAATTTATGGGACCAGCACAACTAAAAAATGGGGGTTCTGGAACCCCCTAATCATCCCACTGCTTAAATAATCAAGCTGATAAAGGTAAGTGTACATAAGAGTCAGAGACTCTTCACAGACTGCTTACATGTTCATTTTCTAATACACTGCTGCTAAGTGTTTCACAACACTGAATGCCAATGTCAAGGTCATCCTTGAGGGTGTTCTTTGATGGCCATAGATCTGTGACATGTACTACAACAACCATCAGTCATATGACTCCTGACACCTCATATGACACCTTCATTCCACCAGCAGTCATATATTGCTGATCAGGGAGCAATCATACAGCTTTCCACAGCTTGTAGTCATATACTGCCATCTTGGCACAGCTAACAATCATATATTGCCCCTTTCTACATCTAGTAGTCATATACTACCATCCAGGCACAGCTAACAATCATACACTGCCTCTTTCTACATCTAGTAGTCATATACCGCCATCTTGGCACAGCTAACAATCATACACCACCTCTTTCTACATCTAGTAGTCATATACCACCATCTTGGCACAGCTAACAATCATATATTGCTCCTTTCTACATCTAGTAGTCATATACCACCATCTTGGCACAGCTAACAATTATACATTGCTCCTTTCTACATCTAGTAGTCATATACTGCCATCCAGGCACAGTTAACAATTACACATTGCCCGTTTCTAAATCTATAAATGATATACTGCCATCTTGGCACAGTTAAGAATCATACACTACTCCTTTTCTATATCTAGTAGTCATATACAACCATCTTGGCACAGCTAACAACCATACATTGCTCCTTTCTACACCTAGTAGTCATACACCACCATCTTGGAACAGCTAACAATCATACGCCGCCCGTTTCTACATCTAGTAGTCATACACCACCATCTTGGAACAGCTAACAACCATACATTGCTCCTTTCTACATCTAGTAGTCATACACCACCATCTTGGAACAGCTAACAATCATACGCCGCCCGTTTCTACATCTAGTAGTCATACACCACCATCTTGGAACAGCTAACAACCATACATTGCTCCTTTCTACATCTAGTAGTCATACACCACCATCTTGGAACAGCTAACAATCATACACCGCCCGTTTCTACATCTAGTAGTCATACACCACCATCTTGGCACAGCTAACAACCATACATTGCTCCTTTCTACATCTAGAAATCATATACTGCCATCTTGGCACAGTCAAGAATCATACACTACTCCTTTTCTATATCTAGTAGTCATACACCGCCATCTTGGCACAGCTAGCAATCATACACCACCTCTTTCTACATCTAGTAGTCATATACCTCCATCTTGGCAAAGCCAAGAATCATACACTACTCCTTTTCTATATCTAGTAGTCATAAACCACCCTGGCACAGCTAACAAACATATATTGCCCCTTTTTACATTTATTAGTCATATACCTCCATCTTGGTACAGCTAACAATAAAACATTGCTCCTTTCTACATCTGGTAGTCATATACCGCCATCTTGACACAGCCAGCAACCATACACTGCCTATTCGAGTCGTCATATGCTGCCTTCTTTTATACATTGAGTCGTCATACACTGCCATCGTTACATTAACAGTGAACATAAACATTGACATTTTTGGTTATTCTCCGCATGCCCATGAGGGAAGTGTGGATTTACACATCAAGTATTACAAATCAGAGCACATGTACAGCCATGCATATGTATCAGCTCTCTGGTAGAAGATTAATTAATACAGAATTACAGAATTAATTAAAATGGGATATTACCTATCAATTTAACAAGCAGCTTAGAAACTGTGAAGACTATAACACTCTATGATCTAACATCAATGTCCTGGTCTGACCTAAAGTGCACCTGTCACCACATCTGACCTTTGACAACTACTCCCACAAGAAACAACTCCCATGCACACACCTCTTAATGAGTACTTTATTATAGTTTCACTTTTTCAGTAATGCACAACTGTGATTTCTACCGGATGGAACAGTAACACAGAAGCCTGTAACTGGACCTCATAATGTGAAGTACCGGTAGTAACAGTAGGGCTAAACCACCTGACTGTACCTAGGTAACTTCCTTCACAGCTCCCCCATACAGAATGGTGTCTATATACAGTATGTACAAAGAGGCATTTGAAGCTGAGCTTTCCGTAAACAGGTGATGATCATGTTCAGATAATCCAATACGCCAAGAAATGATTATCTAACAATGTAAGTCCAGAAAGTGTAAACGGCTAGTACTTAGGCTACACAGGAACTTGGCAAAAGCAATAACAAGACAACATACCTGTTTCAGCTACCATGGAGTGAAATAGTTAATTTACCATGACCAAGTTATCCTTTTAGGTTTAACTCTTAGAACCCCAAATTTATGTTTTTTATATCTAATTATAACTCTTGTCACTACTGACAACTATTAGAACAAACTGCACACATTTGGTCTGCATAGTAGGTAAGTCAAGAGGAAAAAAAAAGACTAAAATGTACTTACAGTATAAACACCAGAGCTTCTGGAACAGGACAGACAAGGTTTAAATGAAGATTTTTGGCCACAGGACCAGGAGACCTGTTTGGCAAAACCATGGTCATAACCAGAGAAGTAGCTAGGCTTTCTGGCACCCGGGGGAAAGATTCGAAATGGCGCCCCTCACCTCTTCTCAGGTCCCCATTTGGCGCCCCCCTGACCTGCTGCACCCGGGGCAAGTGTCCCCCCTGCTCCCCCATAGCTACGCCCCTGGTTATAACTATTGCTCCTCTGTCTTATTTATATTGTGGTTTGTGTTCACATGATATCATGTACTGTATAGAAAGCACCATTTGTGTTGGCTATTTCAGTCTTCAGCAAACCAGCTGTATCTAATTTATTTTAAAAGTTGATACATGATCAACACTGGGGCCTTATAAAATGTCTGCACTACAGCACAGTCACATTTTGTTTTGCCTCTGGTTAAAATCTAAAGAAAGCATTCCCCCAGAAGAACTGGATAATGGCAATGAAGCATCAACCCCTGGACAGATCACCACTATAGAATCCACCAAGCCTCCATTGCACCAGAGCAGTGTCGGAATGGCAAAGAAAAGCACCAGACAATCATCCAGTTGGCCCCAGGCCACTATCAGGACAAGAGAAAGTGCAAAATAGACAAAGAAGACCAAAATAGAGTTTCTGACTTGCCTGAAGTATTCTATGAGTTTGTTGTTTTATTCAGTAAATTATACAGTATTTGCTATTTGGTCAGTAAATATCAGATTTACTATTATTACAATCTAGTTGTGTTTTATCTGAACGGTGGGCCCCAAAAATAATTTTCTGTGGTAGGCCTCAAGAATGATTTTTCTCTGGTGGGCCCTAAGTGCTCTAATCCAACCCTGTACCAAGGGTGTTTGAAGATAATGTGGGACCATCTGTCAAAAGACGGGGAGGCCGATTCATTAATAGCGCCAGGTAGCGACAGATGAGCGACAGTAGCGTTATTTTCACAGCGCCCGCTAGTATTCGCTGTGCTTGGCCGTTGTTCGGTTGTTGACAGCGACTCAGTCGGTGTGCGGCAATGTTGAATACGGGGTTGGGAGTCGCTGTTTGACAGGTTCCGCGCTGTATGGGAGCGCATGACAGCGAATGGCCATAGCGAACGGCTCCCAGCATATTCATTAACAAATCATGCTCAAAAAATTCTCGCGCTGTGAAATGCTTGTTTAAACCCCAGAGCGCTGGCGGCGATGGGTTAAAAGTAGTTTTTTAACACCCAAACAACCATATTTTTTGGAAAAAAAAAAAAACAAGTTTTTCAAAACATTTTGTAATATGAATACATTAATATCAGACCTGTAATAACAATTCTGCACAATTTTTTTTTTTTTTTTTAACCATAAAAAAAATATCTAACATTGCAGAAGTGGTCACAGAATTTTTGACATTTAAAAAAAAAAAAAAAAAAAATACATTAATAGCAATTAATTATGAATATTTAAAGATTGCTCCATTGAAATGCATTGGAGAGCGCCAGGTAGCGAGAGGTCATACCTGTCGCTGTTCAAGGTCGCTCGCTGGCGCTTTGGGGTGAGGCTGGAATAATGATGAATGATTCGCTATCTGGCGCTCTGTCAGTCGCTAAGCAGGATCGGCTTGATAAATGTGTGATTGCGGAGGGGAGCCGGCGTTCTCGTGGCGGTGACCGTCATTACCGTTCGCTCACCATTCGCTACCTGGCGCTATCCCTTGTTAAATAAGGGCCTGAATCTCAACCAAAAGAACATGATCTTATTCCATCAAGGAACGGAAGATGAAAAAGAAACTATAAAAGATCCTTGAATTACAAGTTATAATAGAAATCCCATGACGATGCTGCACGGGGGTTGTGCATGAATTTGCTCAAACGTTGCACTGCTACAAAATTCAGCAAGGAGGAGAGAGAGATCATTTCTCCCATTTGATGTCTGAGACAGGTGAATATGAATTAGAAGGACTGCTTACTGTGATCTCTGACAAAGGGGGCAATACAAGGTATTAAAGCAAAGGTGTATCTATTTGTTCCAATGCCGGAAATGTTAAATAAATGAGTGCAAATTTAAAGCTGAAGTCTAGTCTGAAGTCTCTTCATAATCCCCCCCCCTGCCTCCCTCCCTTGGTAGGACAAGGTGGTTACAAAAACAGCTTACCTTGCTGAGAAACCAGTTCCCTGGCATCGACAGCCCTGGGCTCAGCCATCTTGGAGAGACTGCACGCATCCCCCGGTCATGTGTACATTCCTGCCCATTTAAGTAAATAGGTGAGCGGCCATGTGCATAGAGTGGGGGGTGCCACTCTGTGCAACATCTCCAATATGGCTGTGCTGAGGGACAGAGACGCTGGATTCTCAGTGAGGTAAGCAGTTTTTTCTTTGTAACCCCCCATCCTGCCTCAGTGCCAGAGGGGGGGGGGGAGGCAGGGTGGGGTGGTAATGAAAAGACTGAATATACACTTTAAAGAGAAACTAAGAGCTAAAGTAATTCTCTTGTATGTAGGTTTGATGTGCAAGCCAACCTGGCAAGCAGTCCCCATACAAGGGGATGAGGAAGTGGTAAGTAGTGTCTGACTTGACTTCAGTTTCTTTTTTTTTCTATTACTTACGCACCATCTTTCTCACCTGCGCCATTAGTCCCTCCTTCAGAGCCACGTATGCCAAACTTGACACAAAAACTAACCAGATGTCCCACTTACGGTGGGACAGTCCCACTTTAAGGTCCACTGTCCCTCCGAAAATAAAAATACCTAAATATCTCACTTTGCTGACATGGGGAAGATTGTCCCACCAAATGCAGAATGATGGATGTCTGGGTGGTTTACAACTGCTCTGACTTTTTGGATGAATGGTGGTAGTGTAATGCATGGACTTCTGACCATTGGCTCAATCACTAACATCTTTTATGGGACAGATATTCCTAGAACATGTGACCCGTAATTAAGCCACACACTAAACCACAACCCTATCACATTCATCACCCATGAACTGGTTTAAAGAGGACCAACACCCAGGGGTGATCGGCCCGGAAATCTATAAGATTCCCGGGCCGATCACCTCCCACCCCGCGGGACATCCGAGATCGGGATGTCCCGCGGGGTGAAACCCCCCAGAAACCCCCAAAACATCTTACCTGATCCGCCGCCGCTTCCGCCGCCGCCGCCTCCCGCGCGCCCCTCCAGACGTGCGCGCGCCCGCGCCGGCCCTCTGTGAATGGCCGGCGGGGGCGCGCGCGCGCCGAGAGTGACGCGCGGGAGGCGGCGGCGGCGGAAGCGGCTTGGACGTTCCTGATCCCCGCCTGGACGTTGGCGGGGATTGGCTGCGGCGTTCACGTGGGAGCGTTGAGAGGTGAGTTTTTTGGGGTTTCTGGGGGGTTTCACACAGCGGGGCACCCCCGATCGGGGTGCCCCGCCGAAGTGGACCAAAACCCAGGATAGTCAAAATCCTGGGTGTTGGTCCACTTTAAACTGTCCCACTTTGAGAACTAGTCAGTTATTGCTAGGATTTATTTTTATTTTTATATTTTATTAATTTATTTGTGGAATATACAGTAGAGGGAGGAAGGGCTTTTCTAGGCTCTGCTAGTGGAAAACTGTACCAGAAGGTGGCATTTTTTCCTTAAATTCTAAATATATGTGTAAAATGTAATTGGTATATGATATTTAATATGTCAATAATATTTGATATTTCGTTTTATCATATATTGAAATATACCACAAAATTGAAACATTTTCACAAGAATGCAGCCTTTAATTCATACCCACCTTCTGACCAATCTGATTTAGCAATTCCAATACATACTCATCTCTACTATTCCTTAGAATGATGGTATTTATTTCCACCAGCAACCAATCAGAATAAAACGTGAATGCCATAAGGTAGATCAAGGTAGAATCTGATTGGTGACCTTTCTTTCTCATTGATATAGTGGCAATATCAGTAGCGCAGGATCTGCCTATGCACCATGTAAGGCCCCTTTATTCTGTATGTCACCTTGATGGCGTCTGGCATTATTGTAAATATGCAATGGTAATATATGCTTTGAGTTAACATGCTAATGAGATATAGAGCCATTCTCCACTCACCCTTCAGCTAATTTGTTAAGCCGAGAAGTAATCAGCACAGATGCTCCTTTTTTAGGGTAAAAAATATATAAAATACATAGGAACTATTCTTGCCAAGAATTCACATTTGAACCAAGACACAAACACATTTTATGTTGTAAGGACAGCAGGGTCACTACACATGACAGGGCCTCACAGCAGCATAATAATGGCACTACTTCCATATTTGAAATAAAAGATAAATAGCAATTGCAACCTAATCGCATATGGGAAAGGGATGGAGTTACCACCTATCAGGGAGGATTTGTATTGGGGGAGGTATAAAGAAAGTTGAAGAGCTTGGATTGGCTATAAGGAAAGATAGAAAACCTAACAATCTATCAGAGTCAGAAGGTACAGAAGGATGTTAACTATATCATCCAACTTAAACCCTAACATCTAATCTAAGTTCCTGCAAAAATAAAAAAGAATAGATACTCACCGATAGTCTTGTGCAGCTAATTCACCCTATACCAGTAGTTTGAAACTTATCAGCATCTTGTCCCCGCATCCCAACAGCCTAAAGCTGAGCAGCTGCCCCCTCGTGTCAGTCACAGCATCTGGCCATGCCCACTCCATTCACTGCAATGAAGGGGGCGTGGTGAGAACTAAATCACAAAAAGTAGGTGAATGGACTGACATCCTTTTACCATGTGACCAATCATAGACTGCACACTAGGAATGTATAAAATCTCTCTCTCTATATATTTATATATATATATTAAAAAAAAAAAAATAAATAAAATATATATATATATATATATATATATATATATATATATATATATATATTATACATATATTTATTGTATAGCTAATTTATTTAAACAAAAATGGACAAGACATATTAAAAATAACGGGGTGTATCTAGACCTGCAGGCAGATGAAGATGTTGCCAGGAGTAACCTAATTCCAGTGACAAAACAACAAATAAATATCTAATATGATGTACTGTAAAAGGATGAAAAAACAAATGATATACAAAGTGCAAAGTGCTATATAAACTAATGCTATAAATTAACCACTGCAAGTATGAACTATGACTAGCTAAACTACAAACATCTTACATAAGTCATTTGTGCCAAATCAGAGAGGATCACATAAAGTGCAAGCGCAAAAAGACATGGAAATGAATACTCATCTGAATGCAGGTAAGATGGAGCCAAGGGACCTCCTGAAGATATGCACCAATGCTATAGGGCAAACCAGCTGCATAGGGCTATTGGTGAGTATCTTTAATTTAATTCCTAATTATACTACTAAAAACTTATCTAAACATATCCTTATTTAATCTTGAACTTTAAAATACTACATAATTTGATGTCTACATAATTTTTTTCTTTCACAAAGGCTTCTGCAACTCCCTTCCAACAACCATATTTACCCACGGTACGGCATTACAGGCAAATTGGGCAATTGGCCAGGGCAGATCACAGACAGGTATCCAGCCAGAAATTCCCATAAAATCAGCAAAAAACTTTATTCAAAAAATCAATAAAAGATCAAACCTGTCAACGCGTTTCGGACTGCGAGGGGTTCTTAATCATTGACCAGGGCCTCCATTTCCAAATGCTCCAGATATTGCTTGGGAAGTTGGGCTCCAGTGTAAAGCTTACTAGTGTCCATAAAATTATGACCATTGCAGCAATTATACCAGCATCAGCAGATATATTCTTTATGGCCAACAGTGAAGCTCCGCACCGTTGCCAATACCTTCCCACCAACTAGGTCTGGACATGTGGGGGTCGTTTCAGAGCCAGGTGAGAATTCTCTCTTCTTTTTTTAGGAGAGAAATTTTTTTTTTTACTTTTATTGTCTATCAGATGTAAATTTTCACCTGGTGTTGAATTAGCCCCAAGGTAGACAATGAAAATGAATAGCAGCTTTCTCTCCTAAAAAAGGAGAGAGAATTCTCACCTGGCTCTAGGGGCGAATGTAGGTTTCACAGGGCCCTGTAGCAAACCACAGAGTGGGCCCTCAAAAAAAGACTTAAGCCTGGGCAGTATATTACCTGTAGTGAAGTGTAGGGACTGCGGCCTTGGTTTGTGAGTAGCACAATCAGTAAGTGACCAGGCTCAGGCTGTCCATTGTTCTAGGATAGAAGCTGTAGTTAATGCTGGATGTCACTGTAAGGTGAGCTCCAGAGTCCATAGTGCAGTCTGATTGGAGTTCAAGGTAGTGTTGGCACACTGTGGGGCATGGGCTGGTGAGACCCAATGAGGGCCATTTCTTTCTGGGATGCTTGTTTCTCCAAGTGTCCTATGCAAGGAGTTCCAAGGGAAACAATAGGGTTGATTCAGAGCCCCTTTCTTATCATTTTTATGGAGGTCTTGCTACCAAACGAAAAATCATGCAAAAATGAAAACATTTCACACTAAAGTTCTTGCAGGCTTTGCTGAATCAGACGAGGGGAAAAAATGAATGAGAATGGAAATATTCACGGAAAAAAAAAAAGGGAGAGAGGGGCTCTGAATCAACCCTAATGTGTCCTAATGTTCTAATTCCTTTGGTGCTCCTTGTGAACAGTGCGCCAACACTGTATACTGAAGTGGCCCCAGTCCAATGCGGCTGTGACAAGTGCTGGGGAGGCAGCTTACATTGGGCCCCCTTTTTCCTTGGGCCCAATAGCAGTTGCCTACTCTGCCACTATTGAACGTACGTCCATGCGTGGCTCTAAATCGACCTCTTGGATGTGGTTGTCAAGCACTGAGCCCACAGTGGAGAATGTCAGAGGCTGAACATGCAGTGGAGGTTGTCAAGGGCCGCACATAGCCCACAGGACACAGAGGGTAATAGGACCTGGGTACATGAAAAAAATGCAATTCTGTGAAACTCACCTGTAGAATTGTTTTTGAATATATCCAGTCCAGGTCGTCCCAGAAGTAATGACAGTTGGGTAATCCACCGCTAGGTGTCGCCTGACTGCAGGATCAAAAGCTGTCGCTCCTCCCGGCCTCCTATAAAACAGGTGTCTCTCTATGATTCCCCAGTGGTTAAACAGCAGTAAGAAAAGAGATTTCACATAGCTTCACATAGCTTCAGCATGTACTCTCGCCATCAAACTAAGGACAACGGTCCAATATAAAAATGGTAATCATCATAACAGGCAATCCAGATATAATGAATAAGGGTGGGGTGGGACGACCTGGACTGGATATATTCAAAAACAATTCTACAGGTGAGTTTCACAGAATTGTATTTTTCACTATATCCAGTCCAGGTCATCCCAGAAGTAATGACAGTTGGGACATCCAAAAGCAGTGTCCATTAGGGTGGGATCCCCAGTGCGAAACATAGTTCATTTCACTACCGCCTGAAGCACTTTTCGGCCAAAGACAGCATCAGCTGAGGCCCTAACATCCACCTTGTAAAAACTTTGTAAAGGTATGAACTGAAGACCAAGTGGCAGCCTTACAAACTTGTTCAACAGAGACCTGGTGCTGAAAAGCCCAGGGAGCACCAATAGCTCTAGTAGAATGAGCTGTAACACGAAAAAGGGGGTTCCTTCCCCTTGGCAGAATATGCTTGCACCACCGCCTGTCTAATCCATTTACTGAGAGTGGACTTGGCCGGAGGCAAGCCCTTCCTAGACCCCTCAGAGAGGACAAAAAGACAATCCGACGTCCTGAAGGACTCAGTCGCAACCAGGAGTACTTAATGGCTCTGACCACATCTAGGGAATGGAGGGTCCTTTCCTTAGAGTTAGTCGGAGCTGGACACAAGGAAGGCAAAACAATTTCCTCATTAAGGTGAAAAGGAAACACGACCTTAAGCAAAAAATCAGGTTTAAGCGAAACACCACCTTATCCCTATGCCGTCCAAAGTAAGGAGGCTTCACACCAATCGCGGCCAGCTCTGACACGCGACGCACCGAGGTAATAGGTACCAAAAATACCACCTTTAGGCCAAAATAGACAATGCAGCATCGCCCAAGGGCTCAAAGGGGGGACCCTGGAGATCAGAAAGCACCAGATTCAAGTCCCACACTGGTAATACAGGCTTACGCGGTGGGCGTACATGGGTAACCCCTTGGAATAAGGTCTTGATCAGTCTATGATTGGCAATGGATCTCTGGAAGAATATAGCTAAGGCCGAGACCTGGCCCTTGAGGGTGCTCAGCTGGAGACCCAAGTCTAAGCTGTGTTGTAAAAAACTCGAAAATCCTAGAGATAGGAAAAGTGCGTCAAGGAAGGCTCTTGGATTCACACCAAGCAATGTAGGCATGCCAAACTCTGTAATATATCATGGAAGAAAACTTCTTCCGCGTCTGAATCATGGTCTGAACAACCGTGGCTGACAGCCCCTTCTCCGTCAGGATTGAGGTTTCAATAGCCAGGCCGTCAAGCCAGTGTCTGTAAATTGGGGTGCCGCATCGACCCCTGCGTGAGAAGCCCTGGATCGTCGGGCAAGACGTAGGGAACGACTGACATCTGAATTATATCCGCGGACCAACTCCGCCTCGGCCAACGAGGAGCCACCAGGATGGTTGGTACCCCCTCCTGGGCTATCTTGCGCAGCACTCGGCACAGGGAGGGAACGCATAAAGGAGCCTGAACTCCATCCAAGGAATTGCCAGAGCATCTGTGGCAAAGGCCAGAGGATCTCTCGACAGGGAGACGAATCTCGGGAGCTTGTGATTGTGTCTGGACGCAAATAGGTCCATGCCCGGCTGACCCCAGCGGAGACAAGAGCGTGAAAAATCTTGTTGCTGAGAGACCATTCCCCCAGGCGCAAGGCGCTCCTGCTCAGGGAGTCTGCCTCCTGGGTCTCTATCTCAGGAATATAAACCGCCGAGATGCAGGGAACATTCTCCTCTGCCCAAGTCAGCATCTGGGTCACCTCCTTGAGCCTTGCGCTTGCTCCGAGTCCCGCCTCGGTGATTTATGTAGGCAACCGCCGTCTGATTGTCCGAGCGAACCTGAATCGCACGACCCCTTAGATGGGGAGTCAAGTGAAGAAGCACCACCGGATCGCTCTCCACTCCAAGATATTTATAGGTAAGTGGGCCTCCTGTGGCCCCCACTGACCCTGGATCTTCTGAGTCAGCCAAAAGCCTCCCCAGCCGGTCAGGCTGGCGTCCGTGGTGACAATTTCCCACCGTGGAGGCAGAAATGACTTGCCTACCAGCAGATTTCTGGAGTCCAGCCACCACAAAAGGGACTGCCTGGCCGGGGGGAGACAGTGAAAACACCCAGTGACTCCTGCGTCCGATCCCAACCGGTCAACAGATTCAACTGAAGAGGTCTCAAGTGGAACTGAGCAAAGGGCACTGCCTCGAAGCATGACACCATCAGGCCCACAGTTTCATCCCCAGACGGACAGATGGTTGCTGACAAGACAGCAAGGCCTGCACCTGCGTCTGAAGACCCACCACCTTCTGCTGCTGCAGGAATATCCTGGCCAGAGAGGTGTCCAACGTCATGCCCAACATCGAGGGAGTGATTGAGGACTTGGAATAATTGACTACCCAACCGAAATCCTCGAGAGTGGACAACACGATCCGGGCTCTCGGCCTAAAGAAGAGACTGAGCCGCAATCAGTAAATCATCCAGATAAGGCAGCACGCGAATGCCCTGGATACTTAGGATAGCCTGATGCCCGCCAGCACCTTGGTGAACACGGGGGGCTGAGGATATCCCGAATGGCAACGTCACAAACTGGTAGTGCTGATCCTCCAGCACAAACCTCAGGAACTTCTGATGCCCCTGGAATATAGGGATGTGCAGATAAGCATCCTTGATGTCCACCGTGGTCAAGAAGTCGCTAGGTCGAAGCAAGCTCACTGCGGACCGTAAGGTCTCCATGCGGAAATGTCTGACTCTAACAAACCTGTTGAGACCGTTCAGGTCCAGGATAGGCCTCAGCGTTCCGTCCTTCCTGGGCACCGTGAACAGATTGGAGTAAAAGCCCTGACCACGTTCCTGCCGAGGAAAAATCACACCTGACAGCAGAAGGTGTTGGACGGCCAACTGCAGGCCTTGTGCCGTCAATGGGTTCTGGGTTATCCGTGACTGAAGAAATCTTGAGGGCGGCCAGACTGCCAGCTCTATTTTGTAACCGGAGGAAACCACCTCCTGAATCCACCGATCCGAGACGCGCTGTCTCCAGACGTGATCAAATAGCAGAAGC
The DNA here is from genome assembly GCA_027917425.1 of Gastrophryne carolinensis. Taxonomy (NCBI): domain Eukaryota; kingdom Metazoa; phylum Chordata; class Amphibia; order Anura; family Microhylidae; genus Gastrophryne; species Gastrophryne carolinensis. Next base: position 174,301,444 of record CM051243.1, read on the forward strand.
AGTCCCCCACCCGGATGGGTGAGGGCGCCCCCTCGTGGCAGAGGCCCTTGGTAGGGGGCTTGGGCCTGGATCCCCAGGAGGGATTGGGTCGGTCGCCAGGAATCTCTGCAAGCCCCTGAAAATGAAGAGCCTCTTCCTCCTCAAAGGAGCGATAGGCAGATGAACGCCGAAAGGGTCGCGCTGACTTTCGTCGCTGAGGGAGTCTTCTGTTCTTGACCAGGAGGTCCAGACGCTCCCCAAAACGCCTGTGACCCACAAAGGGGATACTAGTGAGTGCCTTCTTGGCCGGCAAGGTGAAGGCATGACAGACCAACTGATCCATGCGCTTGTCAGCTGGATCACGTAGGGAAGCAGTTTCGGGTGAAAGCATGACCGTAGTGTTGGACAGACCAGACACATGGACATCCTCCTCGGGAGGACGGGACCATAGCCGCACCAGCTCCTCGGGAAAGGAATACCGCCTGTCCAGGCCCTTAGGCACCGACAGTAACTTGTTAGGCCTTTCCCATTCCTTGAAAATCATGTTAGAAAAAAGGGCCTGCTCAGGAAAGACTTGTCTCTGTCTCTCAGGCCCAAACAATCCACCCTGCTTCCTCTTAGCCACTCTAGGAGGGACAATGTGCAGCGTCTCAAAGATTGCAGTCAGCAACCGCTCCGTATCATCAGGGAGCCATGTATCCTCATCCGAGGAAGAACCGGGCCCACTATCAAGGCCAACACCTCCAAAGAGATCATCATCATCATCTCCATTATTATCAGAATAGACCGGCTCAATATGCCGCCTCTTACTTGTGGCCTTCTTAGGAGCCGAGCGAGAGATCTGTCTCTCAAGGCTGGCCACTCGATAAGCCAATCAGAATGGGACCCCCTACTGGCTTCCGGCTCGCTGGAGGCTGAGAGCAAGCGCAGGGGTTCTGGAGAGGCCGCAGGCAATAACGGGCTAGGGGCAGATACGCCAGCCCGATCATGCTCCGAGATAACACTTCTGGCACAAGTGACACAAACCGTGCTGAGTCCGCCCAGAGGGCTAGCACCGCACCTGGGGCAGAACTTCACCCGCCCAGATGGGGTCCCAAGCTCGCTATCCCCAGAAGCCTCCATTATGGTGATTTGAGTTATGTTAACAGGTACAAAGCACTAACGACCCAACCTGGCCAGCCCGCAAGAAATTATCCCTCTTAAGTGATCCCTTTTTACAGGGAGAGGGGGGGCGGGAGCGGGGGGGGTGGCCGAAGGCCGAGAGGAACCACAACCCTTAATATCAAGGGGCCCACCTGGAAGACACAAAGTGAACAACATATAAGCATCTCACAGCACATGCCCAGCGCATAAAAGACAATATGTCAAGAGGGACTCACGACACCGCTCAAAGGGACGATAGCAGCGTGCAGGAGGAGAAGATGGCGAGGATCAGCCAGCAGCACATGTTCCTCGAGGGGTGGGCCGCACGACCGTGACGCGTAAATCGTCATCGTGTGGACCCGCCCCCTGATGGCGCGAAAATCGCGCCCGCCCCCAAGATGGCGGAGGGCCTCGCAACATCAGGCGGCCCACGGAGGAGCACAGCAGAATCGCCAGCCCGGAGCCCTCATGCAGCCCGGGCTGGCCGGCAACACGCGCGCACCCGGCGGCGGGGGCCACAGCGCCGACGTCCTCCCCCCCTCACAGCGTGGCAGCATGAAGGAGAGGGGAGAGAGCGGACCGACGAGGGAGCGAGGAGGGTGAATATCTGAGGTATAAAATCTGTAAAAAACACAGGTGGGTAAATATGTGAGGTAAAAAGTCAGTAAAAAACACAGGAGGGTAAATATGTGAGGTAAAAAGTCAGTAAAAAACACACCAGCACGCAAGGGACGGCAAGTCCAGTCAATAAACACCAGCACAATACAACAATAAAGCTTGTGGGGCAAGGAGGGCATAAGCCCTGTGGGCATATAGTGGTTCCTCTCCCCCCTATATAGGCTCACCATCAGCCTATGGCCGGCTACCCATTGGGCAGGGTCTGCGGCCCAGAGCCTAGCTCTGCCAACGCCAGACCCCGGCGTTAACCCTACCTTCACCATCCCGGTCAGCTGAAGCTGGGAGGCAGTCCACGGGAACGGTGGCAATAAGGATGCAGCGGCAGACGGGCTAGGAGGCCCCACTCAGCTGCAGTATCCAGGAGAGAGTATCCATACAATCCTTATGCAGCAGACTGCAGGAAGAACACTGGGGAATCATAGAGAGACACCTGTTTTATAGGGGGCCGGGAGGAGCGACAGCTTTTGATCCTGCAGTCAGGCGCCACCTAGCGGTGGATTACCCAACTGTCATTACTTCTGGGATGACCTGGACTGGATATAGTGAAAATAATAACAGGGACTGGGCACAATGTATTTAAGGTATATTTGCTGGCGTGACTGGGTTGTTGGTACAGATTGGGTTGTTTGGGCCCTGGAGTTGAGGTTGATGTCTGGTCAGGATCATGACCAGTCATCACTCACAGAAGTACTGCTATGCCCTCTCTATTCATTGCAATGGAAGGTGTGTGCCAATGACTGACAAGCTCCCTTCATTGTAGTGAATGGAGATAGCATGGCTGCACCCCCTCTGACAGATAGCTGAGGGGAAGAGCCAGCACAGAAGTGTCAATGAATGGAGTTTCTAGACGGTGCAGAAAGTGAAGGATGTGCTGCGGGCTCAAATCCAGTGATCAGGTGAGTTGGTGACCATCAGACTAACACCAATCAGCGGCAGGGGCAAATGGTAAGTACCATATTGTTTTTTATTTGGCTGTTGTATGACTTTAAATACAAGTGTTTTATTGAGAAACAAAATGAATGTTAAAGTGGACCAAGACCTGTTTTGGTTGTCCCGATACCCTATCTCTTGGGTATCCAGATTTGTGATGCCTCACTGTGTGAAACCCCCGGGAATCACAATATATTCACTCATCTGCAACTCCACACCACATGCATAAAGCGCTGCTGCATCCATGGCCTCCCTCAGCTCATGCATACTCCGGAATATGCAGAGAGCTTGCGCCAGCCAGAGACAAACCATGGGGTGTGAACCACTTCCCGCTCTCGATGACGGGCTGTGTGTAAACAGATCCCAGGGGGTTTCACACAGTGGTGCATCCTAAAGGAGACGGCTGATGGGGGACATGATTAACTTGTACAAATATATAAATGGCCCATACAAAAAATATGGGAGAACACTATTTCAGGTAAAATACTCTCTAAAGACAAGGGGGCGCTGCCTTCGTTTGGAAAAATAGAAATGTAGTTTTTGGAGTCGACAATCGTTTTTTTACCATAAGAACTATAAATAGCCTCCCACAGAAGCTTGTTACAGCATCAACCGCTGACAGCTTCAAAAAAGGATTAGATGCTTATTTAGAAGAAAATATCATTAACAGTTACTATTAGCGGTTATCAGTAAAAAAAGCAAAAAACTAAAAATAAAATAAAAAATAACCTCTCCTACCCCAACACCCTTGGTTGAACTTGATGGACATATGTCTTTTTCAACCGTATTAACTATGTAACTAAATCGGGGATGCCCAGGGGACAGGAACCAAAATCTGGGATAGTCAAATTGCTGAATTTTGGTCAGTCCCCATAAGTGTTCTATATCTTGTATATTTAACTTACTTCTCTGCAACTGCATAGGTATCTGTGTCTGGTGGCAGATGCCTGGTGTTGGCTGCCACAGTATTTTTATTTGCCCTTTGTAATTTACAGTTTTTTGGGGGGGTGTTACATAGCTGTTTCTTTTTATCCACTTAATCATATGACTGCATTATTGCATCACCCCCCCCCCCCCCCCAAAAAAAAAGGCAATGCAGGGAAGCAAACATGTTCACAATACTACTGAACATTGAGCCATGTGCTACCTATATCTGATGGTGGAAACATATGAATTGGGGTCCTATTCATGGAGGGATAGCGCCAGGTAGTGCCTGTACAGCGTCAGGTAGCGGCAGGTGAACAGCGGAGACTGCACGCAATTACACATTTATGAAGCCGAATCTGGTGAGCGACTAGAACAACGCCATGTAGCGTACGATTCATCATTATCCCAGGCTCAGCGTACAGCGCTGGCGTTCAGCCTTGCAGAGCACCACGTCTTACCTGTCGCTACCTGGCGCTCTCCCATACAGTTCAACGGACGATCCTTAAATCCCTTTCCTGAATTTTTTGTCTTTTTTGTTAAAAAAAACCTCAAATCTTTCTGACATGTGTCCTGGCCTAGAAAATGACATTTTTGAAAACTTTTTTGATTAATAATATTTTTATGCAGAATTGTCCTTACATGTCTGGTATTAAAGTGTTCATGTTACAATTTAACAATAATGTAATTCCATATGTTTTCGCTTTCTTACTAGTGGATACATGTTCAAAAACAGACTTTAATGACACAGCCTCTGGCGCTATGGGCTACAACAACACGATTTTGAGCACCGGTGCTGTTTGAGGCTGTTTTTTTTAGTGTGAGTCAGTCGCACTGAGCTGGCGCTACCGTTAACTCCCATGCAGCGTAGTACTGCGACTGACACGAACATATTCATCAATGCCGGCCAGCGATTGAGGCACTCTGAAACAAAGAACAATGGCCGAGCACAGCGACTACTAGCGGCCGCTCTGATATCCGCGCTACAGACGCTCATCTGACGCTACCTGCCGCTAGTAATGAATTAGCCTGCCCATCCAAAATGTTAGCAATCCCAAAAGCTGCAGGTTAACGTGCTGCGTGTGCCAACCATGTTAACACCTGCTACATTTTTCCTTCTTTTATTAAATATTTTTATTATTTTCTTTTTGTACATCACATAGTTCTTAGTTTGAGATGTTAAAATATTGGCCAGCAAGCAACTCATTGGTAATTTTTATTTCGCCACTTTCTAAGGTCAGGCTTTATCATATTAGCACCGTAATAAAATTACTAAATCCAAAATTTGAATCCATCTCTTATACATTTTAAAACGTTTTTTTTTTTTAAATCATCTACTTTTGCAGCAGGGAGATCTTAATGAATGTTTATCCCGAAAATAAGTGTCCTAATAAAGCCTTGCACGGCCAGAAGCCAGCGCGGCCTTCCCCAGATCAATCTGTTCCTTCCTCGGTCCCTGAGTGGTGTCCCCAGCACAGATCCACACCAGTCTCAGCAGATGTTAGCCATTTATTAACCAGTCATGGTGAAATTGGTTTATAAATTAACAGATGTTTTAACTTTATTCTTTCTTCAGGGAGCCGAAACAGCAAACCAGTCCTGAATTGTAGAGCTGGCTCGGGCAGGGCAGGAGGGGGCGAGAGGTAGACAATTGTGACAGCACTGCTTTAAATGGGTGAAAAGGGAGAAGGCCAAAGTCTGCTCCATGTGATTTGGCTGAAAGCCCTACATGAAGGACTAATGCTGATCAGCTTGTTTATTAAAGCCGTGCAAAGAGCAATGATGGCGCTCAAAATGCTGAAACCTCACAGCTATTGATGTTTAGAATTTCTGCAGGCTGATCATAGGAAAATCATTTCTGATTGGTTGCTGAATCCTGCCAGTCTGTGCATAGGAGAGGGCAACAAAGGCTGAGTCCAGGGGTAGTTAGAAGAGGAAGGTCTGACCCAGGTGCACTGGGAAGGTGAGAGCGACAGCTATACTGTAGAATTATCATAGAAATCTTTCCTGCTACTGGTATTATAACGCCATTGCCTTTATTAGTCAGTGAAACGCGTTGCTATGTTCTGGCCATGTCTCTAGACATCCTAATTACCTGGCATTTGTCTTGAGGGTAAGAAAATAATAAACATATACTGATATATATATACATATATATATATATATATATATATATATATATATATATAACACAAGCACACACATGATACACAAGACCCAAAAGTGAGAAAATTACTCAGTGTTCGGGGGGTACTAACATGGCCTCAATAAGAGGCCGATTCATCAATAGCGCCAGGTAGCGACAGATGAGCGACTGTAGCGTGATTTTTTCAGCGCCAGACAGTATTCGCTGTGCTTGGCCGGCATTAGCTTGATGACAGCGACTCAGTCGGTGTGCGGTAATGTTGAATACGGGCTGGGGAGTCGCTGTTTCACAGGTCCAGCGTTGTATGTGAGCGCCTGACAACGAATGGGCAGAGCGAACGGCTAGCTCCATATTCATCAAAAAATCACGCTCCGAATGTGCTGTCGCTGTCCATTCCTTGTTTAAACCCCAGAGCGCGGGCGGCGATCTGTATTAACTAGTTTTTAACCCCTAAACAACCATATTTTTTGAATGTAACATTATACATGTTTTTAGAATCATCCCGTTATATGAATACATTAATCTCAGACCTGTTAGATCAATTCTGCACATATTTTTTTTTTTTTTTTTTTTGACTTAAAAATAAATCCTAACATTGCAGAAATGGTCTCCGAATTTTTGACATTAAAAAAATCAAAAAAAAAAATATTACCAATTAATCATGAATTATTATAGATTGCTCCATTGAAATGCATTGGACATCGCCAGGGAGCGACAGCTCATACCTGGCGCTGTGAGGGAATTTGCAGCGGCGCTGTTCGGTCCAGGCGGCTTCATGATGAATGCCGCGCTAGCCGTCGCTCTCGCCGGCACTAGCCTCATTTTGCTTGATAAATGCGTCATTGTGACCGCCGCGGGCGTACTTGAGTCGGTAGTCGCCGTTAGCTGCCGCTACCTGGCGCTCGTCAGACACTACCTGGCGCTATCGCTTGATGAATAAGGGCATAAGAGTTGAATAAAAAATTGAGAGAAAAAAAACATGACAATTTTGCTATTACTAAATCACCAGATAGGAACACAATGGTCTCGATTCAATAAAGGAAGAAAAACAATTCTCATGGTAGTAAAAGATTCAATTCATGAGAAAAAAACCTGAGAATGTCACTGTTACTGAATCACTAGATAAGAAAACAATGAAAGTCAATGACACTTTTTTACTCCTAAGAAAAGTAGAGAACTGTTTCCTCCTTTCTACACTGTAGTAAAAGCTGCCATTGACTTTCTTTGTCTTTTTATCTGGTGATTCAGTAACAGTGACATTCTCATTGTTTTTTCCTTATAAAGTGATTTTTTTTACTAACAAGGGTTTTATTTTCAGCTTATTTTGAATAGAGGCCTATATCAGCGTACCGGACCAGACCAGTGATCAGTAAAATACTGAGTTATATCAGGGTATAATAGCATCAGTGCAAAGAGTCACAGTGTTGCTTTAACTGTCATGGCCATATTTCCACTTCCTCAGGATGGCTTAGTTGCGCATGAGCAGGATAATGTTTTTGGGGAGCCTTATTTAAGAAGCGCCAGCGCCACACATTACCACTATTTTGGCCTTAGCGGCACTCAGCGTCTGATTTAAGTGAATCACAGATCTGGGGGAACAATCCTAATATAAATCTATTTAATAATATATAGTTTAGTTTATTTTACATTACAGAACAGGAAAACAATAAGGCAGAACACCAATAACCTGCCAAAAGGGAGTTTTCCTTAAAAGTGGACTAAAACCCAGGATTTTGAGTATTGGGGGTGCCCCACTGTGTGAAACCAGACAAACCCTTCCCCATCCAATGGTGCCTGCACGGCCTCTCGTCCAATCAGCAGGCTCGGATCCGCTTGTATTGCAGTTCGTCTTAGTGAGCGGACTGGACTGTACCAGCGGCTGCATCCCCGCGTCCCTCTGTCAGGGAGCATGCCCGCACCAGCCATTCACTAAGGCCTGGCATGAGCATGCGGGGATGCAGCTGCCACTTGCATATGCACCGTTGGACGCAGTAAGAAGGAGTTTCCAGGCGACCTAGGGGGTTTCACAGAGCGGGGCATCCCGTTTCTGGATGCCCCAGAGGGGTAGGAATTCCTCGAAATCCGTGGGTTTTGGTCCACTTTAATTAAAGATTACTTTTATAGGATACCTGTTTCAGAAGTGCATTGGTGGTGCAGCAATGCATTGGGATGAATTGTACCAGCAGGTACTGCGTGTGTTTATCAGAGAGCACCAACAAAATTAAAGAGACTATTTAAACTAATTAAATTGTAGAAATAATATAGGAATAGGAAACTGATGAGCATAAAGCATTCAGCTTTCAGTGTGTGTATCAGGCCACTAAGAATTTTGGGGCCCCAATACAACCGCAATGTCTGCCCTACACAAATATATAAAATACAATATTTTCGGTATAAATCTACAAGAAAAAAAGAAGATAAAACATTTGCCCATTTTGCCTGAATTGGGATGCCCCACTGTGTGAAACCCCCCAGGACACCCATAAAAAATCTCACCTTTCCCCACTCCAGCGGCACATGCACAGGCTCTCATCCAATGAAAGCCGCCAGCTGTGACCTCATTCGGCAGGCGGCTCTCATTGCTGTCACGCTGTCACATGCCCTGTGTCGTGCTCGGATGGGGATGCAGGGTATGCCGTCTGCTGAATGATGTAGTCACAGCAGCCGGCTCTCATTGGAGCATGGCGAGGTGAGTTTTTCTCTAGCTTCCTGGGGGGGGGGGGGTTCACTGAACAAAACTCGGGAAAAGTAAAATTTTCTTTTATTCTGCTTTAAAGTGGACCAAAACCCAGCTGGATCGGCCCGGGAATCAATAAGATCCATTCCCTCCCTGCGGGGCATCCAAAATTGGCATGCCCCACTGTGTGGAACCCCCCAGGACGCCCGCTACACTTACCTTAATCCCGACCCAAGGGCACATGCATGGGCCGCGACCGCATCTCGCACTTCTCTCTAGCAGGGCACGCTCCCAGTTAGAGGGAAGCGTGAGATGCGGCTGCCAGCGCGCTCAGAGCCGCTGAGCTAAGACGCCACTAAGACGTGCATAGCTCAGCGGCTCCGAGCGCGCTGATTGCACGCGCGGCCACGCATGCGCTGTAGGGCCGTGGTGAGGTGAATTGATCGGGGCGATCTGGAAGGTTTCACATACCGGGGGCGAGTAGACTGAAACCCAGGATAGTCAAAACCCTGGGTTTTGGTCCACTTTAAAGACAAAAAGTGCTTTACAGGGCGCTACTGCCTGTCTGGAACCCTCATAGCCTAGGGCCCTTTTGTGCATACATTTTATGTGCCCCATCCATGTTTCATCACGGGGGGCCCATCTGGTGTGCACAAATGGGTCTCCATCCATATGCTATTACGGGGGGCCCATCAGGTGTGCAGAAATGCGTCTCCCATCCAAGTGCCATTACGGGGTCCCATGAGGTGTGTGGAAATGGGCCCCACATCCAAGTGCCAATATGGGGGCCCGTCAGGTGTGTGGAAATGGGCCCCACATCCAAGTGCCATTATGGGGGCCCCTCAGGTGTGCAGAAATGGGCCCCACATCCAAGTGTCATTATGGGGGCCCGTCAGGTGTGCAGAAATGGGCCCCACATCCAAGTGTCATTATGGGGGCCCGTCAGGTGTGCAGAAATGTGCCCCACATCCAAGTGTCATTATGGGGGCCCGTCAGGTGTGCAGAAATGGGCCCCACATCCAAGTGTCATTATGGGGGCCCGTCAGGTGTGCAGAAATGGGCCCCACATCCATGTGCCATTATTGGGGGCCCGTCAGGTGTGCAGAAATGGGCCCCACATCCAAGTGTCATGGGGCCCGTCAGGTGTGCAGAAATGGGCCCCACATCCATGTGCCATTATGGGGGCCCGTCAGGTGTGCAGAAATGGACACCTCATCGCAGGTGCAGATGTATATTTCGGGAAAATGTAGGACAAACATTTTTGGGCACATTTTTGTAAGATAATGCTGAAAGTGAACCAAAACCCATTTTTGGGTACTCCACTTATCCCAGCCCCCTCCCCCCCCCCCCTTCCCGAGCAGCTGGGTGATGCTGCTGGCTTGGTGTTGGCCGGGTTTTTAGAGAAAAAAAAACATTTCTCACCACCTAAGCCACGCCCAGCGGCACAGCTCCTGAGAGAGCACAGTGTGTTTTAATTGGTAGCGCCAACGCCTGCCCAGCCTTCCATGCTTTAGGAGTTTTATCATTGATCTTATTGAAGTAAAGATCAGATTGTGACAGGTACCTAAAATTAATTCACAGTGAAACATTCTTACATCTTATTTGATTGATCTTCATTTATGTGCATTTGAACTACAGCAAAATCATCTTCCATCCATCCAGTCATTTCTCATTTGGCGGGATCGTAAATGAATCAGCTGAAAGTTCATTGTAAGGGCCACGTGGGATCATTTGTATTAGATTTCACAGCAAAATTGATTGAATCTGCAAATTCAATTACCGGTTTGCAAGATGCGTGGGGACCTTAAAGCTTAACTCCAGCCTGAATTGCTTGGCAAAGGGTCCTTTCCTCCCACCAGGATTGTCCCTATATTGGCATAGCCATTGTGTAGGGGACCAGACCTAAGACAGATGGGCCTTGTAGGTTTAAAGTGGCACAAATTTGAACCCATGTTTTTTTTTAACTGGGCAACCATCAAGCTAGCTGTGGTGCGGGTACCCACCCCATTCAAGTCCCACAGGCAGCACGCTGGCGGCCGCATCCCCTGTTACCCTCTAACAGGGAGCGTGCCCACACTGGCCATTCACAAATGCCTGGCACGGGCAGGAGCCCTGCTAAAGGGATAGCAGGGATGCGGCCGCAGCTCGCACATGCAGTGTTGGACCGGGCAAGAAGGTGAGTTTTCGGGCAACCTGGGGGGTTTCACAAGCGGGGCAACCCCAATCTGGATGTCCCAGAGGGGAATCCAGTGGCCCTGGAATCTTATAGACTTCAGGGCTGTTCTAGCGTGGGTTTTGGTCCACAGGCTCCAAGCAGCTTCTCAGCAGGCATGGACAGCCATTTTGGCGGGCATGGATACACATGTATACGGTGATGAATGGACCGGGGGCACCAATCACGGCACCAGCCTAAAAATGGACCAACGGAAGTGATGTCACCCGATGGAGTAAGTAAGTAAGTGTGATACATGAGAAGAACGTGCAAACTCTACTGATGTTGTATTAAGTTGGTGGCATTTGAAGCAGGACATTGTATCTGGAGCAAAAAGAAGTTACAGCTTGTAAAGAGTTGTATTGGAGATATTTGTTTCCTTATCAACCATAAATTACACACAGAAGATCTATGGCTAGTGCTAGCCACGAGACAAGAGAGACATCACTACATCCCCCTTCTCTGTATGCGTCTGCTGTCATATGCACATTCTCTGTATGAGTCATACTGTCCATACTATCCGGAGTGTAACCATAACCCGCATCCACTAAGGCTAGAGGAAAGGTGCTTTTTCCACCGACATAGGAGAGGATTCTTCTCTGTAAGAGCAGTGAGACTATGGAACTCGCTACCAGAGGAGGTAGTTATGAAGGATACAGTAAAGATGTTCAAAAGTGGCCTGGATGCCTTCCTGGCATGTAATACCATTTCCAGCTACGGCTACTAGACCACTGGAAGGAGATCTATAGTGGCCGGGATGCCCTCCTGGCATGTAATGACATTTCCAGCTATGGCTACTAGACCACTGGAAGGAGAGCTATAGTGGCCAGGACGCCTTCCTGGCATGTAATAACATTTCCAGCTATGGTTACTAGACCACTGGAAGGAGATCTATAGTGGCCGGGATGCCCTCCTGGCATGTGATAACATTTCCAGCTATGGCTACTAGACCACTGGAAGGAGATCTATAGTGGCCGGGATGCCCTCCTGGCATGTAATAACATTTCCAGCCATGGCTACTAGACCACTGGAAGGAGATCTATAGTGGCCGGGATGCCCTCCTGGCATGTAATAACATTTCCAGCCATGGCTACTAGACCAGTGGAAGGAGATCTATAGTGGCCGGGATGCCCTCCTGGCATGTAATAACATTTCCAGCCATGGCTACTAGACCAGTGGAAGGAGATCTATAGTGGCCGGGATGCCTTCCTGGCATGTAATAACATTACCAGCCATGGCTACTAGACCAGTGGAAGGAGATCTATAGTGGCCGGGATGCCCTCTGGCATGTAATAACCTTTCCAGCCATGGCTACTAGACCAGTGGAAGATCTATAGTGGCCGGGATGCCTTCCTGGCATGTAATAACATTACCAGCTATGGCTACTAGACCACTGGAAGGAGATCTATAGTGGCCGGGCCCAGCTATGGCTATTAGACCACTGGAAGGAGATCTATAGTGGCCGGGATGCCTTCCTGGCATGTAATAACATTACCAGCTATGGCTACTAGACCACTGGAAGGAGATCTATAGTGGCCGGGATGCCTTCCTGGCATGTAATAACATTACCAGCTATGGCTACTAGACCACTGGAAGGAGATCTATAGTGGCCGGGATGTCCTCCTTGCATGTAATAACTTTACCAGCTATGGCTACTAGACCACTGGAAGGAGATCTATAGTGGCCGGGATGCCTTCCTGGCATGTAATAACATTACCAGCTATGGCTACTAGACCACTGGAAGGAGATCTATAGTGGCCGGGATGCCCTCCTTGCATGTAATAACATTTCCAGCTATGGCTACTAGACCACTGTAAGGAGATCTATAGTGGCCTGGATGCCCTCCTTGCATGTAATAACATTTCCAGCTATGGCTACTAGACCACTGGAAGGAGATCTATAGTGGCTGGGATGCCTTCCTGGCATGTAATAACATTTCCAGCTATGGCTACTAGACCACTGGAAGGAGATCTATAGTGGGCGGGATGCCCTCCTTGCATGTAATATCATTTCCAGCTATGGCTACTAGACCACTGGAAGGAGATCTATAGTGGCCGGGATGCCCTCCTTCCATGTAATAACATTTCCAGTTATGGCTACTAGACCACTGGAAGGAGATCTATAGTGGCCGGGATGCCCTCCTTGCATGTAATAACATTTCCAGCTATGGCTACTAGACCAGTGGAAGGAGATAAACAGGCTGAGCTGGATGGACTAAAGTCTTTATTCAGCCGCACATACTATATTACTATGTATTGCTACAGCCAGAAAATAGCAGCCACTAAAGGAGGAAATAGTGGTCTATTGCTGCCATCTGCTGGCCAAATGTAATAGCGGTTTCCTCATGCACCTTGAAGTGATCCTTTACCCAGAAATAACTTTTATATCCCGACCTTTTATAACCAGGCCAAGGCCCCAAAACTGCATGTGTTTCTTTTTATTTTTTTTACTAAAGCCTTATTATAGCCAATATTGATAACAACACTAAAAGGAAGCAGTATGACATATGCTAATGCGTTCAGTTGCAACTAAATTGTCACATAATGGCAGTTAGGTTGAAGTGGTCCCCAATGCTGAGCTGTGTGTACTTTAACTTAATGTATCATCGCTGGAAAGCATCATTGGGCGGGGCCAGGGAGCAATATGGCCGTCTGCATCCGGTTTGTTTTGTTATGAATATTGGCCAAAAATAATAATAATTTTGTATAAATAATAGTCAGGGCCGGATTAAGTGTGGCGGAGGCCCCTGGGCACAAAATCTGGTGGAGGCCCCAGATACAGTATCGTTTTCCTTTAAGATAATAGCCCAGCCAAGTAACTGATCGGTGGTTATCTGGCACCTGCTCACTTACTGGAACGTCAGATCAAGTTCCTTGTGCCCCCCTTGTGCGGGTGCGTGCTGCTCGGGAACTCCTGCTTTGCCATTCTGGGTGGGGGGTGTAGTCACCCGGCTGGTCCAGCAGAAAACAGTTCCCTGCATTGAGCTGCCAGTGGCTGTGCTTGGCAGCTTATGTGCAGTGACAGCTCTGCACCCATCACTGTAGCTTTGCTGCTGTAGACTCTCCCTCATGCCTGTGGTGGCTTTGGCTGCAGATTTTCTAAAACAAAAAAAAAGGCTTTCCCAATCGCGGGAAGGGGGGGGGGGTGCTGATAGCTTTGTTGCTGGACCAAGAAAAGCCTCCTGGACCAGGAGAAACCCAAAGGTTGGTGGAGGACCCTTTTGCAGGGCAAGTGTTGGAGGCCCCGGGGCTAGAGCCCCTTGCGCCCCCTCATAATCCGGCCCTGATAATAGTGATGGAGCTACTCCCACCCCCTTTACTCAGTTTGAATTACCATGAGCACACACAGTTAGAGATTCAGTCAATATGGATTTCTCCCTGTGGAGTGTTCTAAAAGGAGGCTGGAAGCTTCCCAGGTGAGTAGCTCTGAAATATTTGATTGCTTTGCATGTCCCAACTTTGGGGACTCAAAAATAAGAGTAGGGACCACACTAAACACAGAGTGCCTTGCCGGGGCAGTGTGGCTTCCACATGTATTTGCAGATATATGCAACCAAATCTCTGTCTTTCCACATAGCTACATATGTTTGGAGCTTAATACTTAGATGATGAGAGGGTTAAACTGGGCGGTAAATTGGTTCCCAGGCCCTGAATAATGATAATAATTTTGTATAAATAATAGTGATGGAGCTGCTCCCACCCCCTTTACTCACATTGGCCAGCTGCACCAAGCCAACTACACTATATAATGATGATAAAAATGGGTAAATATCCTCGGCACAGCCAGCCAAGAAAAGATATTTTATTAAAATAATTATTTATAGCACCACTATAATCTTCTGTGACACAGTACAAGGTAAAAATGACAGAAAGTGTAAAAACAATATGTTACACATGTTATATGTGTAATGGGTCAGATGTGACAAAGATGTAAAAAAAGTACAAAACCATTGAGGGACCTGTCTTTGCTAGCTTACAATTCCGAGGATGAGGGGATAGAAACATAAAGCTGGGTAACAAGTAGTCTGTACTGAGCATAGTGGCCAATGCTCCGGAGGATGTAGAGATTGGTTGTTTAAAGAGGCACTGGAAATAATGCAAATAAAATAAAGTTTACAGTTTCACCTCATGATTTATCTTCTGAAGCATGTGGGCAAGGTTCTTGGAGCTGTGATGCAGCATAGTAATCAGCAAAATAGACGGGGTCAGTAAGAGCTCGAGACCCTGATGCATAGTAATCAGCAAAATAAACGGGGTCAGTAAGAGCATGAGACGCTGATGCAAGCACCCTTGCTGCGCTCCCTCCCACTCTACCTGTTGCTAGACGACATTGGATGCCACTACTAGCACTCCAAGACTTAAATGCGCTAACTCCCTGCCACATATGTGCCCAGTGCCCACCCCCAAAAGCAAATGCCCACATGCGCATGTATGCACTCCCACATGGGCATGTGCGCACTCCCAAATGCACATGCCTGAAGAATGCCTTTATGCATTGTGCACCGCCGGTGCAGAGGAATCTGCCTGCAGGTATAAAGACCCATCCCCTGACCTGCCCACATATCTACCTGGCTACCTAACTGCCCACCTACCTACTTGGCCACCCCCCTTCCCACCTGTATGCCTGCCCATCCACCCACCTGTCCATCTGCCCACCTACCTACCCTATCTTTCCTGATAACAGCCACATCTCTGGCTTCCCTGTAGCGGTACGCGCTCCCCCACGCCCAGCCATTTAGGTAGGCCGGGCTGCCTGCTCACCTAGCCACCCACAAGCCTTGCAGCACAACAGCCTGTCCGCCTGCCTGACCACCTACCTATCCACTGGCCTGCCCACCTACCTGCCAGCCCAACAGTTTGTCTGTTTGCCTGCCCACCTAGCTAGCTAACTGCCTGCTCATCTACCTAACCATGCCCACCCAGCCACCCACCTGCCTGGCCGCCCAAACAACCCATCTACCGCCCTGCCCACCAACCTACCCACCAGCCTGCCCACCGACCTACCCACCTGTTTGCCCACCTAACTGCCTGCCCAACAACCTGTCTGCCCATCCACGCACCTGTACACCTGCCTGCCCATTCTCTGGGAGTGCACACTTGCACATCCGGGGGTGCACGATTGCGCATTTGGGAGGGCGCCCTTGCACATCCAGGGGTGTGCACATGAGTCCCTGTGGATGCGAAGTGCATTTAGGAGTGTGCAAATGCATGTCTAGTGTGCACAAGTGGGAGTGTGGGCATGCGTATTTGTGAGTGCGTGCATGCATTGCGGGGAGTGCCTGCATGTGAGTCTGGGAGTGCTAGTCATTATGCTGATTATTATGCTACATCACAGCTCCAAGGGCCACGTCCACATGCTTCATAGGAGGTGCAAACCTTTTAGATTCCAGCCACAGGTGGTGATTGGTCCACTTTAACTCACCAGGTATTATTATACCTAGCTCTTTATAGTGATTATTGTTACATGATAAGTGTTATTTTCGTTCTTTTTTTTTTTTTTACATAATACACACAGACTGAACCTTCTTCATGTCATGGTTTCTGTTTCCTATTTTGTGAGTGTTATGAACTGGACTGGATTTTTGAATAGTACATTTATTTTATTTGCATTATTTTAGTTGTTGATGTGCATCTGTTACTCGAGTTCTCTACTAGATATTATGGTATTTGGGGCCTTAGAAAGGGAGTCCTGTGGTTCAGACAGCACCCACACAGTATTTTCATTTTTTCTATATTGAGATTGCCTACCTAAAACCTTTAACCATTTCAGTGTCAGCCTACCTAGAGATGTTGTCACCCTCCGTTGCCAGGCCATTTTTCACCTTTTTGCTCTATGTTTAATGTTTGATTCTGATTTCTGAAGGAATTTCTAGGGGTTTCCCAGGAAAATTCTATGTTTTTTTCAGCAGAGTTTGGGCTTTAACATGAAATTTCTTGCTTGTTATTTTTTCAGTGCTTTCTCAATATTTTGGGGGGGAAGTATGTGGGAAAAATGTAAAAATGCTGTTTTTTACTTTTTGTAGCTTTTTCATGAAAATCATATTGCGTGTAAAAGCCCCATTCCTCTCATTTACAATGGTACCACTTATGTATCGGTAGACACCCTTTCCTGCCCAGGACACACTGCAAACTGAAAAAAGTGCTTGAGGACATTTTCAAAGAAAATACTATGCGCACCTTTTTTTAAAAAAAACAACCCTTTACATTTGAAATCCTTCCCCCACACTATATATTATGTGGAAGAACACACCTTGAGCTTTCTAGGCATACCAGGCATGTTGTCTTGGGCGCAGTTTTCTGCAAACTCTCAAGGAATTCACTGGTGGCACAAGGTATCCCTAAAGAAATTAATGAAAAAGCAGAATAAAAAACATTTTTTTCTAAAATACCGATATGCAAACAAGAAAAAACATTATAAATCTGAAACAGGAAGGTCCCCTGAACAGAAATTACCCAACATGCATAGGTACTTTTAACCCTTTTAACTGCCAACATACATGAGATAGAGGCTGTCTTTATTCTGAGATACCGCTCATTGGCTGTTCTGTGGGGTTTGTAATGGGGTGAGGGGATTTTGCACACTCTCTGTAATGGGGTGATTGGGAGGAGGTATTTTCACACACAATTTGTTTCAGAATATTTTTTTTTCTAATTTTCCTCCTATGATATTTTGGCCACAAACAAATTATCTTCAATAGAAACACTAGAAGGAGCATCTGACTACCAAGAAACTAGACAGAAGGTGGTCAAGATGGCCCAGTGTGCTGCTGTCCTCCAGACATTTGTTATTACTGAGATGAAGGGGCCAAAAAATGGATGACAGAAGAAAGTACAATGATAGGTTCACACAAAGAGAATGGATAACCATTGGAGGACGGCACAGCAAAAGGGAGTAGTAAGGAAATTAAGCTCAGTTATGGAGGTAGTTATTGATTTATCTGTGGCAAAACAAACAACAGCCAGGGTTTTCTAAATGACCCAACTATACAAAATCCACCCCCCCCCCAAGAAACTCCTTAAAAAAGCTCAATAAGGTAATTTTATCCCCTTGGACCCCCTGATTTTGAATGCCTGTTCGTTTCAAGCCAAAATGGAAAAAATTCAAGCAGAATACACAGTTTTCTATGCTTGCGTCACTGCTGATCAGGCTCTGACTGGCACACAAATGATCAGGGAAATCCCTCAATGGGCCCTATCCTTAGAGCTACCTCTGTCCTGTCACATGAGTGTAGGTCATACCTCCCAACTTTTGAAAGCCGTAAAGAGGGACACTTAAACCACACCCCTAGCCAGACCTTTTTAAGGGAAACACAGCCTAAGAATTAAATAAATAAATAATAATAATAATAATACAGACAGGGCCCCCGCAAACACATTAGGGGCTGTAGTGAGAGGGCCATCCCTCCATTCCAGCCAGTGAGGGGCAACCCAGACAGACACACACTCACAGCAATGCAGGCAATCATCTCCCCTTCTGTGCGATCTCCCCCTCCAGCGAGGCCAGACTCTTTCCTGAAGTCCTGCCCACCAATGGCACAGCGGTGCGGACAGGCTCCTTCCTGTGCCCACCCACTAAACCACCACGCTCGGCTGCCCACTCGGGGCTTGTGGCGGCGGTGGCGGGTGTCTGAGAGGGCATTTCCTCAAATTGGAAATGTCGGGCACCCACCGCAAAGCGCAGGTATGGTTGGTGACCAGGGAAGATCGGGACATGCAGATAAGCATGTCCACCATGGCCAGAAAATCGCCCTGTTGCAGCGACGTCACAATCAAACTGAGAGATTCCATGTGGACCCCAATGTAACTGTTCAGATTCCAGAGATCTAGGATTTGCCGAACGGACCCATCCTTTTTGGGGATGATGAATAACATTGAGTAGAAGCCACAGCCCCGCCCTTTCACAATGTTGGAAGGCTTGGACTCCACAAACTTGTGTGAAGGCCTTGTAACTTGCATCCAGAAGAAACGTGCAAAAGCTATCCCCCCCACCCGATCGGGTAAGGGCACCCTATCAACCCTGAGAGGGCTTGGCTGGGAGCTTGGGTCGGCTCGCTCCTTGGGGTCTAGGCTTTCCCCGTGGCCTCCGAACTACCATAAGGGATGAAAAATCGCTGACGTGCAAAATGACGTCCTTAGCTTCCGTTTCTGTGGAAGCCTTCCCACCTGTGGCCTTCCGGACCAGGTCATTAAGAGGCTCACCGAAAAGATGAACTTCCAAAAAGGGGAGGGCAGTAAGCGTCTTCTTAGAAGCAGTGTCGGTTGACCACTGTTTCAGCCAGACAGTGCATTGCAAGGTGACCAGCAAGGCCAGCCCCTTAGCCACCAGATGCACCAAGTCATCCATAGCAGGCACCATGTACCTGAAGACCTCCATAGCGAAGGAGTTCAGTCTAAGTGCAGAAGAACGCAAACCCCCATGTCGCAAATGCCTCCTCCGCTGCTTCATCCAGACCTTGCCTGCCATAGCTGTCATTGATGTGGCGCAAGCTGGACGCATGGCCGACCCCACTATAGAGAATGAATTCATGGCCAGCAGATCCAACCTCCTATCCGCCGGGTCTCTCAAGGCCGCACTATCCAAAGCAGGGATAATGGTGTGCCAGCTAGCCACACCCAACACCAGTTCATCTACTTCAGGTGGACCCTGACATCCTCATTCGGTAAGGGGCGTCTAGGACTTTAGGAAGAGATGGAAGCTTATCCGGTTTCTCCCACTACTTTGCCACCAGCCTATCAAAATGGGCAATAGGAAAAACTGCCTGACCTTCTGACACTTCATCTGCTGATTTGGCCAAGGAGTAGAGAGGTACAGAATCTCCAATATTGCCTCAATAAGCTCCTCAGTCTGATCTGTCGGATGATCTGGTGTATGCCCAGCTTCCAGTTCCCCTCCGCTGCCAGACGACACCCCCCCTCCGATCAGCTGGAACTAGATCCTGAACCCCTAAATAGGTCCTCGACAAAGAAGCTAGAATCCTCCGAGGACTCCATCTGAATATGGCTGCAGCCTTCCCTTCTGGGTGGGCAGAGACAGACTCTGGATGCCCCTGCTGTCGAAGGCCACTGACCATGCTCGCCAACTGAGCCACCCTGTCCACCACATCTGAAGGAGGAACCCCATCCATGGGCTGAACTCTGGGACACAAATGTACCTGGCAGCCCCCCCCAGGGGGTATCTCGCTCCTACGAGTCTGAAGCCGCAGGGGAAAATGGACGATCCAACGGAGGCATGGAACCTGCTAGCTGCGTAAGGTGGTGCAGGACAGTAGCGCACACAGCACACAGGGGTCCCTCACCCGAGGTCATGCACGCTTGGTACATGGGACACGCAGCATCACTCTCCGTTAAATAAGCCAGTGCCTCTGACATGGTAAAATGGCTGCTCTAACTGCTAAGCGATACAGCTGGAGCGCTGGTCCCCACACCCTCCTGCTTGTCGACTACTGGTCAGTCCTTCCTGTACAACAGAAATCAACTCTCTGCAACTGAGACAAACCCAATGATGCATCAGCTTTCGGACCCCACCCTGCATCAACAAGAACAATGACAGATTCCTAAAGGAATCAGTACAAGTCAAAAGTCATTTCCCCCCAGAGGGAGCCCTACCTGACCATGGAAAACTGTGGGGTGGCAGCCCAATACTCAGCCCAGGAGAACAGGGAAGCAGTGCAGGAGCTGCCAAGCAACAATCCGAGGATGCAGCAGTGACCTTTGGGCACCGCACAAGATGAGGCATCCTTGTGCTGTTAGTGAAGAGAAGGTTGGAGCTGCGGACCTCACAAATGCGCCTCCTCCTCCTGTCCTCCACTGTAAGGTCCGAGCGGGCTGAAGCCAGGCCCTTGCGGGTGCAGCTGGCCCACCTCCTTCCTGAGTTAGCCAATAGGCAGGCCAAACGCTGGCAGCCGAGCTCTGAATCAGCTCTGACCAGCAGTAGTAATCATGCAACACACACTGACACCAGGGAGCCCGGCCACCAAAATTGAGGAGCCAGCAATTCAATCTTTCAGCACCACCGGCCTCTCATGGCAGTGTCCATGGAGCCTTATTTATGCCCCCACACGCCTACTCCATTCATTGCAGTGGGTGTGAGTAGGCTGGAAGCTGTGGGATTGTAAAGCCATACTGATATCTACACAGTGATGAAGAATGGAATGGAGATAGTTCACCCTCATTGGTAAGTATGAAGTATTTTGCAGCACAAAAACGTGAGTATATGCATTTTTATGTTTCTTTTGGATGGAAACTTTAGGTTTTTTGTTCAGAAATGTTTTTTTTTTTCTTTTTTTAGATAATACACTTTAAGCTCTATTGAAGAAGCCTAATTGCTTATAGAATGGTGAGAAAAAGACTGATGTTACCATTTTACTACAGTTCATTTGTTATTACTAAGTATTGGCCATTTATGACAGAGCCTGATAAAAGGAGTCGGGAGTTACTGACACAGCCCT
Organism: Gastrophryne carolinensis; assembly: GCA_027917425.1. Taxonomy (NCBI): domain Eukaryota; kingdom Metazoa; phylum Chordata; class Amphibia; order Anura; family Microhylidae; genus Gastrophryne; species Gastrophryne carolinensis. The sequence goes on from CM051243.1 coordinate 174,322,580, forward strand.
AGTCACTCCATGGTATTACGCTGGAGGCAGCTTACTCATCTCTAATAATAGCCAGGTCATATATGACAGCGTTCATGGTTTTAATGCTAAAGTCTATAGAGTTCAGGCTACAGCATTATATATCTGGCAAGAGTCATATTCTAGTTGTGTGACGTATGTACAGTAAATGGATGTTTAGTTTAACTTAACTTCTTTATTTCCCGAAGATAATAAAGAGGAAGAAATTGTAAATCCTTCATTATTTGTATGCAATGTTTTACTATATGAATTGTGTTTGCATATATCTAAGCAAAGTGTTAAAGTTGTTATGTACCTTGTGGGACCTATGAAAGTTGGAGAACGAAAACATACAGCATTTACTGACATTCAACACTTAGATCAGGGGTGCTAAACCTTTTGAGGAACAGGGGCCACTGAAAGTATGAGGAACCTGGTCGCACAGTGAATAGGTTAAATTTTTTTTCATTTGGAATAGCGTATTGAAGATTTTACACAACTATCAGGGTACCCAATATCTCCACAAATTCCATTCGTAGGTCCTTCCACCACAACCCTATATTCACATGTAACAATCCCCACATGCTAGCAATGCGATTGGCTTATATCTCTGAATATATGGGTCCCTATTTCACACGTCATTTCTATTACCCCCTCCCACTTTCCCCACAGCAGTTCAGGGGCCACATCAGATGGCTCTGAGGGCCACAGGTTGAGCAAGTGTGACTTAGATGAACTGGTGAACTGAAGCAGAGTGGTCAGTGGAAGTCATGTATTCAAGTGAGCATTAACCTGATGGAACCTATGCCCTTGGTCCTAGCCCCAAGTGTCCTAAACCTGAGTTCAAAAGCAAGCCCAGTCTCCATCAGAAGAACCCATGACAGGGAAAGGCTGGAAGTAAACCTTATTGGGTCATGCATCTAGAAACAAACTGCCATGGTTTAGAGCTGGTAGCAGAGGTTCAAGTTGAGATTTAGGCCTTGCCAAGTCAAGCCAAAGGATGAGGTCAATACAGGTAATCATTGCACATAAAAGCCCCATTTCTTTTAGTTACAACGGTACCACATATATATTAGTAAACACCTTTTTCTGCCCAGGAGACTCCCCCAAACAGAGCCAGTGCTTTAGAAGATTTTCAGATAAAATCCTTCTGTTAACAGGTCATTTTTCACAATTTTGCCCTATGTTTAACTGTGATTTTTCCAAAAATTTCCAGCTAAATTATATATTATTTATCACAGTTTAGGCTTTAACATGAAATGTCCTGTTTGTAATTTTTCCAGTTTTTTTAATATTTAATATATTTTCTTTAACAGGGAAGTAAGACAGATCACAATCGAAAAATTAACACATCGGATACATCCATAGAGCAATGCATGCAGGACAGCATAAACTTTTACAATGATATTGACATACACTCTTTGGCGCCTGGCCTGTCTGCCCCCGTTAATCGCCTCTAGGATCATGCCTCACCACTCCCATCTCCCAGCTTATCCAATAACGAACAGATAGAAACTAAGAGGAGGGGAAGTTTTAGGGGGGGAATAGGAAGCAAGAACTAATGAAGGGGGGCGATGGGGATAGGAGGTGGTAAGGGTGGGTAAGGGGGCCCCCAGGTCCCAGGCCAACTGCACACCGAGAGCGAAATGGTCTCTCCCGATATCCTGTGGATCCATTTTACAACGTCCTCCCAGAAGCGTTTTATCTTCTCACACTCCCAGAAGATGTGCGAGAGGGAGCCCTGAGCCTTGAACCTCCAGCAGAAGGGGATACTGATGTAGTACCTGCGGCGACCTATACCAGAGACTCAGTATTTTATAACCCGCCTCCTGGTGTGAGTTGCTGATTGAGGCCCGTTGTGCCAGCTTGAGAATTTTCTTTATTGAGCTCCGTTTCCCATGCCGCAATGAAGATGGGTCTCTCCTGGATCCAACAGTTTGTATTTTGAGGATAGTGCTCCCCTAGTCGCCTCCCTTGTTGAGCACATCCGCTCAAAGTGTGTCAGCTCTCTACAGTACTCGGGGGGGGGGGGCAAGCTCACAAGCAACTGAAAGAGTCTTGTTTATTCTAAATAAAACATATATTTTATTTAATAAAACCATTTCGCCTGTGAAATCCCTGTTTCTCTCGATTACAACGGTGCCAGATATGTATCAGCATCCCCCTGTTCCTGCTCATGAGACCCCCTCCAAACTGTGGAGTGCTTTATAACATTTACAAATAAAATACAACTACTATCCACACTATAAGGGGTTAAATGAAACCCCCCCCAAGAATGGCGTGGGGTCCCCCCTTCCCAGCATATCCAGTCCGGGGACCAGTTTTGCAGGGCTTGTAGAACAGGGCACAGAGGTCAGCTTTAGTGGTCCCTGGCACTGATAGCTACAAGCCCACGTAGCCTTCACGGCCCCGGGCTCTCCTGGCTTCCCCCATTGCAGCATTCAGCCCCACCTTTTGGGGGCGGGGAGGATTACGCTATCCTGTGACGTTATACCCCTCCCAGGGTGAGAGTTAGATGCTGGTGAACGGTGGAGAGGGGTGGAGGGGCAAGGGACTCTGACCCCTGGGTGAAGAGGAGAGCTGGAGAGGTGAGGTGAGTAAATGTATTTTTTTTGAGATGTGAGTAGCGGTGGAAGTGGGGGGGGGGGGGCTCTTTTGGACCCTTTCCTGAAGCCAGACGGGTTTAAAGTCAGCTACGTGAGAGCTGCCACTAAGGGTTAAATATAGGAGAAATCTCAGTATATAGAGTCAGTCAAAAGACTCCAGGGGATGCCCCTGTGTGTGAAACCCCACATTTGGGGCTATCTCATGGTGCATGCACGGACAGGTGCACACAATATTAGTAATTCAGTATACAAAAGAAGCATGTTGCCACAACTCATTAATACTGAACACAGCACATCTTAGCAGAATATACAGAATATAAAGTGATCGCTATCTATCTAGTTTTCAGAGCTGCGCGCTCCTTTTTTAAGCAAGACACTACTGAATTACTATTATTTTATATACACTTACATGCTCTTGCAACATGATTGGCAGATATGGCATGATGTGGTTGCAGTTCTGTAACTGACCATATCATTTCTCTGTCTTTTTCATTGTATTGCTTCTTTTTACTGCTTTCCTTAACGTATTTATTTACATCCAGCCAACTGGACTTGCAATATTCACAGGAGCATCCATCTGCTTATAGATCTTGGGTAACTATTTTACCATTGCAGCATTTAGTTCCAGGTTACATATAGTACTAGTGACGGGTAACTGATTGCTATTAGCGATTGCTATCTTTTTGAAGGGAGCAGGATCCTCCTGGGATTTATCCATTACTAAACTTATTTAAATAGTCTTTTTTTGTGCTGTTGATGTCTGTCAAAGTAACTCATGTGTATGGAATTTTTTCATTACACGTTTTTACTTGCATTTAATGCCAATCGTTGGTGGTGTGCAATCTTCCATTATTTGCTATAACCTGGACCATTGGTGCACAACCACCTGGTGAACCTTATTTGTCGTGGACAGTCATGTGGGCTGTCAGTGTTGTTGCCATAATGAGTAGGCACCGAAGAAGCCTTGAAAAGGTTTGTTTATCAGCTATAATTTAGGTCTTTCTAAGGGTGTATAAAGCTTATTGTGGCCAGTGCAGGGTTTAGGTATACCACTGGGGACAAAAAAACATAAAAAGAAAATTAGGTGTTTACAACTGTACAACTTAAACCGGACCTTCAGCGTAATTTAATGAAAAGCCCAAACTCTTAAAAAACGGTTCCCCAGCATCTAAAATTAATATATTTTACGTTTTTAGTCACTAACTTCTTATTCTTTCCCCCACTGGGCTGCAACTCTGTTCAGGAATTTAGGATACAGGCGCCGCCATCTTGACTCAGAAGCATCACACTTACTGAGGAGAGGAGAGTGGGATAAGGTACAGGGGGGCGGGTTATAGCTGTGCCTTGCTCAGACAGAGCAGAGCTGGGGTCAGGTAAAGGTCAGCAGTCCCAGAATGCAGAGCAGCACAGTCAGGAGGCACTTCCTGTTTGCAGGCTGCCTGATAAGATGGCGGCTTCCATAAGCCGCCATCTTGGATGTTTAAAGGCTCATGAAATGCAGTAGATGCAGGTAGGATGATTTTTAATGTGGACAATCTGTATGTACAGGGTGTGGGAAACATATAAGATAGGCTCTTATTCAGAGTGAAGGTCCGCTTTAAGCTCAGTCATAAAACATCATAAAACACTATACCTGTCATAAGGTGTGCTATGAGGATTCTTACATGCAACAGGCCCAGGTAGTCTTAGCAGGTTAGGTGGTAAATGAATGCAGGATAACACAAAAGAAAATCTAATACATCATCCAAGAAGCCTGATCCAATCATTTTCTTCATAAAGGCAAATCTACTCAGAAATGGCAAGTCAAATGTTAGGAGAATAGAGAATCTGAGACTGGAAAAGGCTGCTCATCCGTAACCTGCATGAAGCCTTAGCATACATTTAACACAGGGAAAATGTGGAGGGTACAATATATTTCCATTACTTCACTAAACAATTAAATTAGATCCAAAGTGATTCAGTGTTGTATGCCAATAACAAATAAAAACAATAATACAAGGGCCTCGATTCAATAAAGGTAGAAAAAAATTCTCATGGTAGTAAAAAATTCAATTCATGAGAAAAGAACCTGAGAATGTCACTGTTACTGAATCACCAGATAAAAAGACAATGAAAGTCAATGGCAGCTTTTACTACAGTGTAGAAAGGAGGAAACAGTTTTCTACTTTTCTTAGGAGGAAAAAAGTACCATTGACTTTCATTGTTTTCTTAGCTGGTGATTCAGCAACAGTGACATTCTCAGGCTTTTTTCTCACGAATTGAATCTTTTTCTACCATGAGAATTTTTTTCTACCTTTTGTGGTAAGGTGCAAGGGGCCGTCATTGACGGAAGGTATGTGGCATCAAGGTACCTGGCCTTGCTGCAGTAAAACCGTGTATTTTGTTTCCCAGCATCAGCTGCTAATGGCAGTCTGGTGCTGAAGTGTTAGGCCCTTATTTAACAAGGGATAGCGCCAGGTAGCGAATGGTGAGCGAACGGTAATGACGGTCACCGCCACGAGAACGCCGGCTCCCCTCCGCAATCACACATTTATCAAGCCGATCCTGCTTAGCGACTGACAGAGCGCCAGATAGCGAATCATTCATCATTATTCCAGCCTCACCCCACAGCACCAGCGAGCGACCTTGAACAGCGACAGGTATGACCTCTCGCTACCTGGCGCTCTCCAATGCATTTCAATGGAGCAATCTTTAAATATTCTTAATTAATTGCAATTAATGTTTTTTTTTTTTTTTTTTTTTTTAAATGTCAAAAATTCTGTGACCACTTCTGCAATGTTAGATATTTTTTTAAGGTAAAAAAAAAAAAAAAAAATAATTTGTGCAGAATTGATATTACAGGTCTGATATTAATGTATTCATATTACAAAATGTTTTGAAAAACTTTTTTTTTTTTTTCCAAAAATATGGTTGTTTGGGGGTTAAAAAACTACTTTTAACCCATCGCCGCCAGCGCTCTGGGGTTTAAACAAGCATTTCACAGCGCAAGAATTTTTTGAGCGTGATTTGTTAATGAATATGCTGGGAGCCGGTCGCTCTGACCAGTCGCTGTCATGCGCTCCCATACAGCGCGGAACCTGTCAAACAGCGACTCCTAACCCCGTATTCAACATTACCGCACACCGACTGAGTCGCTGTCAACAACCGAACGGCCAAGCACAGCGAATACTAGCGGGCGCTGTGAAAATACCGCTACTGTCGCTCATCTGTCGCTACCTGGCGCTATTAATGAATCGGCCTCCCCGTATAGCCGAAAGACTAACCCGGGACGGTTTTACTGGGATGGAGTAGAGCAGGGTGGGACTCCATCCCCCTACCCAGGTCCGGGTTTTACAGGTCGCATAAATAGCCTGGGGAGTCAGCTGTGGAGGGTCTGTGACTGGAGCTCACTTGTGGAGTGAGACTCTGTGTGCCTGGCTGAAAACTCCTGTGCAGGCTGTTTCATGCGGACCAGAGGTGGATTCGGCTGCAAAGTAGCAAGTTTGCCCAAGGACTAAAAATGCAGTTGCCTGTCTGATTTACTTATGCTGCATTTTCCTGAAAAGGTGATGTAACCAAAAAGGACATTCGGTTTTATGGATTTTTTTGTGAATAAACACGGACTTTAAGTTGAACTTTCGCCTCTGAGCCTCTATCCTGCTGTCTACCAGAGCTAATCACCACACTTTATTGAATCGAGGCCAATATGTGTATAGATGCGGCTATACAGCTGTTACAGCCCAGTGATAATCATGGGCCAACCTTAGTTTAGAAGTATTGCGATAAATGATTATTTTAGGCTTTCAGGTCTACTAAGGGAGTGTCATGTCAGGACAGCTGAGCCAGGAAAATCTGCTAATCCAGGAATGTCTCCACGTGCCAGAAATTACAGGCCGTAGACTTAAGGTAAAAGCTAAACACATTGCCTGAGCTTTTAATAACAGGAATGGATTTGACACATTCTCTGGCCAGGATGGATCAAGGCTAAGCTGTGGTGTTGCTAGGTTCCTATTAGACCTGAAACGTAAACATTTCATCAGCCCCACTGGTCACATCTTATTCACATAGCACAGTGGTGCTTAACGAAATATGGTAGGCCTTCATCATGTTATAGTGCTGCCTCCTACACCCCCTTGTCCGTTGCAAGCCTCTGGTATCTGTATAGCACCCCTCTGAACCCATCTAAATTGCAACATAAAGAGCTGCATGTAATCAGCTGCATGGATTTACCTTGATCTAAATCAATCTAATGCAAGTATGGCCATTGTGTACTGCAAACACAGCAGTTACATGAGCATATGGCCCACCTTAGATGGGCCAACTCCTCTGGTCCTCTGATGTAAAGCACAAATGACACTCGTTTGAGGACAGCCAGGAGTAAATCATGAACACGGAAGATGACTATTTAAAAAAGAGGTAAAAATTGACTTTAAACCGGACCTTCACCCTAAATAAGAGAATATCCTATATGTTTTCCCCACGCTGTACATACAGATTGCCCAGATTAAAAATCATCCTAACTGCATCTATTGCATTTTCTGAGACTTTAAACATCCAAGATGGTGGCCCATGGAGGTGCAGGCTGCCTGCAAACAGGAAGTGTCTTCTAACTGTGCCGCTCTGCATTCTGGGGTTGCTGACCTTTTCCTGACCCGAGCTCTGCTCTGTCTGTGCAAAGCACAGCTATAACCCCGCTCCCCTGAACTTTTGACCCCTTTCCTCTCCTCTGTATGCGATGCTACTGAGCCAAGATGGCTGCCCCTGTATCCTAGAGTGCTGAACAGAATTGCAGCGGAAAGAATAAAAAGTAAGTGACTGAAAATGTTCAATATATTAATTTTAGATGATGGGAATAGTTTTTAAGGGTTTGGGCTTTTTATTAACTGATGCTGAAGGTCCACTTTAATGCATGCTAAAATAGAGAGCCTAAATTTGAAAATCTTTCAAGCACAGGGCTATTTTAGGTTCTATCCCACGTCAGTTTATTAGCATCTTTAGCTCTAATTATGCATGTGACCTCAACACTTCACTTCTGTGATATCCTATAAAGGATTATGCTTAATAGAACAAGACTCAACAGTATTTAAAGCAATCCTACAGTCTGTAAATACTTTTGAATCTTGAAATAGGATCCCTAGGTAGAGAAACAAGCCCAAAATGGGGCTAATGCCCACTTACTGATCCCTGTAGAACACCCATGCCACCGAAGCAGCAGGGAAAGTGCATCCCCCTGTCTGCTCGTGACTGCTGGCCTTGGGAGTAGAAGCAAAATGTAATAAGTACTTTGTGGTCCCATTTTGGACTATTTTGGCCTGTAAGTAAAGGCTTTTCTCTTGGCAGTAACCCATAAAGCCTAGCTCAATCGAATGTACAGCTTGTTGTTGTTGCATGGACAGATAATCTAGTCTCTGCTGCAGTTCCTTCAGGGCTACCTTTGGTCTTTGTCCTGCCTTCCTTAATAATGCCCCCCTTGGCTGGTCTGAGAGTTTTGGTGAGCGGCCCTCGGCAGGTTTGAGGTACTATTTGATGATGGTGCTCTGGGCATCATCCGAGATTTGGATATTTTTTTATAACCCATCCCTCGGTTGTACTTCTCAACAACTTTGTCCCTGACTAATTCGGGGTGCTTTTTGATCTTCATTGTGTTGTTGGGTGTGATCATCTCCGACAACCTCAGTTGGGAAAAAGACACCTTGGCTGTACTGAGGAAAGCACAACAGAGACTGCTGAAGAAGACGGGGCTGTCAAAAAGGCTGTTAGTGCTCTTCTTTAATGCTGTCATAAGTTCCATTCTATGCTTTTCCTTTTCTGTTTGGTTTGAGAGAGCAACTAAAAGAGACAAGTGTAGACTCCAAAAAACGATCAACACAGCAGAAATAATTGGAGCACCCTTATCATCCCTGCAGGAACTGCATAGAGGCAGAACAATGTCACGGGCAGAAAAGATCCTTCGAGACCCCTCCCACCCTGGACACACCCTATTCCAATATCTACCATCTGGGAAACGTCTTGTGGTACCAGCTTGCAGGACTTCTAGGTCTAGGAATGGTTTCTTTCCTTTGGCTGTCCCCGCCCCTAACAAGGGCCAGGCATCATAAGCCCGAGCTCAAAGGGCTTGTACTAGATGGTATCACTTGCACTATGTAAGAACCCCTGTATATCTTGTTCACGACTATACCCAATGTAGTTTATATCTCTGTTTCAATTTCTATGTAACTGAAATATTCTGTTGCACTGTGTATATGCCAAAAAGAATTCCTTGTTCATCTCACGATGTACTTGGCGTAAATTGAATTGTTAGGTTAGTGGTGCTGTTGCAGCCTCTGGGACCTGTTATGCAGATGCATCACACACAATTCAGATTGAAAAACATTTAAATAAAGGTTGTAATGTAACAAAACAGAAAATAAACACTGTTTATAGAAATATGCAAGACCTGACTTAATCACGCTGCTGCACAATAGTGTGATGCTTGTTAATAAATAACAAAATGAACATACTGAAAAGAGAATACTGATTTGCCTTGGATCCCTGTACTGCCATGATGATGGTCCTGGGTCTCTGTTGGGGCCAAATGGAGGATTCTCTGGTGGGCTAGTCTGACACTGGATGAGAGTGTGTGGGTAAATTTAAAGTGGATCAACACCCAGGGGTGATCGGCCCGGAAATCTATAAGATTCCCGGGCCGATGACCTCCCACCCCGCGGGACATCCGAGATCGGGAAACCCCAAAAAGACCTTACCTGATCCGCCGCCGCTTCCGCCGCCGCCGCCTCCCGCGCGCCCCTCCAGCTGTGCGCACGCCCGCGCCGGCCCTCTGTGAATGGCCGGAGCGGGCGCGCGGGCGCCGAGAGTGACGCGCGGGAGGCGGCGGCGGAAGCGGCTTGTACGTTCCTGTCCCCCGCCTGGACGTTGGCGAGGATTGGCTGTGGCGTTCACGTGGGAGCGGGGAGAGGTGAGTTTTTTGGGGTTTCTGGGGGGTTTCACACAGCGGGGCACCCCCGATCGGGGTGCCCCACCGAAGTGGACCAAAACCCAGGATAGTCAAAATCCTGGGTGTTGGTCCACTTTAAAAAAGGGAACCACTGCAGCCCAGGGCTGTATTTACCATTAGGCAACCCTAGGCATGTGCCTAGGGTGGCAACCTGGAAGGGGGGGGAGGATACTGCCATTACTACTGTAGTAAAGAAAAGAAATTAAAAGTCATATAGCCAGAACATTAATGCCTCCTAACAAACACCCCCCAGCCACAGAAGGATGCCGAGTGTATTTGTGTGAAGGGGGAGGGCAATGGGTTGAAGACAGACCAGAGCATCTCCCCTCCACTGGTGTGGTCATGTGACTCCTGTATGTCAGAACTCAGTAAAAGATGGAACATGCTTGCCTGCTTCTCTGCATTTCCCCCCTTTCTGCCTTCCTCCACACACATCCTCTGTATCTAACCCATTGCACCCTTTCCCCCTACACACTTTTTTTTAAAAAAGGGGGAGCAAACACTTAAAGTGCCTAGGGCACCATGAACACCAAATACGGCCCTGCTGCAGCCTACAGGACAATAAGTGTTTGAACATCCAGCTGGGAGCTGAGTGTAGTTTTTAATTTTTTTTTTTAGTTTGCGTTTGCTGCCTATTTAGGCGTGTTATATTTAATACTCATTATTATACTGTCGTAGACAGCCTTGGTCTGACTCCACATAAATACAACAGCAGGGATAACGTCCTGCTGCTTCTTAGAAGAAGAGTTTCCTATGGAGATTACAGGGAAAGAAATAACTTCCATGAAACATAGAAAGGGCATTTTGGAAAATCAATGCACAACAAGCCATCATCCGTAATAACACTGAACAAGTGCCTGAACCTGATAAACAAACTTCAGGCACAATTGTCAGGAATCACTCTCTATTCACCTTCATTGTTGCGGTTGATTTTCTTGGTGTAACGTCTTTATGTCAGTAAAATCCATTCACCTCATCATCTCAAGCTCATTAACACCTCACACCCCCTGCCTGGAGGGATTTAATAATGCATGCTCAATTTCCAGAGAGACAGCAGGAGAGATCAGGAGGCTTTCCAGTGCAGACACCCCCCCCCCCCCCAACACCCTTCATATAAAGTACTTAGCTGCCAAATTCAGTTGTCATAGAAGGCTGCCCTCTTCCAGCCATCTAATCACACATCCTGGGCATGCCAATAAAAACCTTTGAAACAAAATGCTTTTCTTAAAAAGCCTAAGGCATTGAATGGATGGTGACTTCAGAACAGGTTCCATACATAACTTCCAAGATCCACACTTGTTGGTATTCACGCTCTAGAGTGGTCCTTCTAGAACAGTTTAGACCCAATGCTAGATGGGCATGGAACTGTACTTTCAGTTATCATTCTTCAGATGATGGGAGAGCAAGTTGTCCTGATATACCGCACAAGGAAGTAGAGGAGAGACAGGAGCCCTGAATGTGGCTGGCTAAAAGAATAAATCAACCACACAAACAAACACAAGCCCTGGAGTCTAGGAGAGAGTTCTTATTATAATCCTTTAAATTCCTAACCATGGGATAGATTTGGCTGCAGCTGGGGCTGGGGCTGTTCACAATCTGATTACTGATAGCTGCAAGATGAGTGGACAGTGTAACCAGGCAGTGGGAAAAGCAAGCAGGATGCTCAGCTGCATAGCTCGAGGCATCACCAGTAGGAAGAGGGAGGTTGTGATGCCGCTGTATAGAGCCCTGGTGAGGCCACAGCTAGAATACTGTGTGCAGTTCTGGAGACCTTACCTGCAAAAAGACATTCAAAAAGAACGTGTCCAAAGGCCAGCCACAAAAATGGTGGAAGGACTTAAACATAAAACTTATCAGGAGAGACTTAAAGAACTTAATTTGTACAGTCTGGAGGAAAGAAGGGAGAGGGGGGACATGATTGAGACCTTTAAATATGTGAAAGGGTTGAATAAGGTTCAGGAGGGAAGTGTTTTTAAGAAGAAACTTAATGATAGAACAAGGGGGCCCAACCTGAAGCTAGTCGGAGGGAAGATCAGGAGCAATGTTAGAAAATATTATTTTACAGAAAGAGTAGTAGATGCTTGGAACAAACTTCAGTGAATTTAAACCTGCCTGGGATAAGCACACATCTATCCTAAGATAACAGAGAACATACAGTATACACATAAGATACAGAGAACATACAGTATACACATAAGATAAAGAGAACATACAGTATACACATAAGATAACAGAGAACATACAGTATACACATAAGATACAGAGAACATACAGTATACACATAAGATAAAGAGAACATACAGTATACACATAAGATATAGAGAACATACAGTATACACATAAGATAAAGAGAACATACAGGATACACATAAGATACAGAGAACATACAGTATACACATAAGATAAAGAGAACATACAGTATACACATAAGATACAGAGAACATACAGTATACACATAAGATAAAGAGAACATACAGTATACACATAAGATACAGAGAACATACAGTATACACATAAGATACAGAGAACATACAGTATACACATAAGGGCAGACTAGATGGACCGTATGGTCTCCTTCTGCCGTCAACCCTCTATGTTTCTATGAGGAGGAAGTAATAATTGAGCACCAAAAGGTAGGAGGTCCACGGGCTGAAGATCAGAATTCGTAGTAAGAGAACTGTGCCAGGGTCTGACAGCATATGTTTGAGGTCAAGCAAGAGTTGGGAGACGGCAGTGAAAGTGTGATGTCGAGAAGAGTAGCCAAGATCAGAGCCAGGGAATTAAGTGTAAAGAGAGCAGATAGTCAAGCTAGAAGGTTAGTAAAAAGGAGAAATCAGGAATACAGGTCTAGGCACCGCATAGGAGCACCTGGTGTTGATTAAGGAAGCCTGGCTGCCCCATATTTGCCCCTAAAATCTACAGGCAAAAGTGTCAGGGGAGGATTATCACATTTCAGATCAAGAGATGTGTTTTACTTTCTCCGTTACCTGTTTCCTCCGTTATTTCTCCGTTACCTGTTCCCTGTTACTGTTGTTGTTTTTCACATTTGAATCAGATTTGGAGCTACTTCAGGTTTCCATAGCAAGTATTCAAACCAGGCTAAGATAAGATTATTGAAGAACCTGCAGACTCCTTAGTCCAGCTTCATTATGGGCCTTATTTATCACGGGCTAGCGCCAGGTAGTGTCTGACGAGCGCCAGGTACCGCCAGCTATCGGCGGCTACCGACTCAAGTACGCCCGGCGGCGGTCACAATGACGCATTTATCAAGCTAAATGAGGCTAGCGCCGGCGAGAGCGACGGCTAGCGCGGGATTCATCATGAAGCCGCCTGGAACGAACAGCGCCGCTGCAAATTCCTTCACAGCGCCAGGTATGACCTGTCGCTCCCTGGCATTGTCCAATGCATTTCAATGGAGCAATGTTTAATTAATCATAATTAATTGGTATTATTTTTTTTTTTTATTTTTAATGTAAAAAATTCTGAGACCACTTCTGCAATGTTCGGTTTTTTTTAAAGTAAAATTGATCTTACAGGTCTGATATTAATGTATTCATATTACAAAATGATTCAAAAAACATGTATAATGTTACAATCAAAAAATATGGTTGTTTAGGGGTTAAAAACTAGTTAACACCCATCGCCGCCAGCGCACTGGGGTTTAAACAAGGAATGGACAGCGCCAGCAAATTCGGAGCGTGATTTTTTAATGAATATGAAGCAAGCCGTTCGCTCTGGCCATTCGTTGTCAGGCGCTCACATACAACGCTGAACCTGTGAAACAGCGACCCCTAAGCCCGTATTCAACATTACCGCACACCGACCGAGTCGCTGTCATCAAGCAAACGCCGGCCAAGCACAGCGAATACTGGCTGGTGCTGTAAAAATCACGCTACAGTCGCTCATCTGTCGCTACCTGGCGCTATTAATGAATCGGCCTCTAAGTCTGTCATAGCAGAATAACTGGACCTTTAGACTACTGCTGCCTGGTCCACAGAGTGACAGGTATTATAAACCTATATGTAACTGCAGGTTTGGGCATACATATGGCACAAAGTAGACGACATTCTGCAGAAAAGAAGTGGAAGTAACTTATCTGCTATTTATTAATATCAAGAAGGCCTCAGAAGCTGCAACATGTCAATGACAATGAGTCAGTATTTTCAGAAAAAATTAAAATGAATTATGTAATCAAAAAGACAAGGCTGCCAAACTTCCAGGCTCTCAGGATCAATATAGAATGAACTGCAGAAGCAAGCTGGGCAACCAGAGTCTGCTGTAGATAAGTTCTCCATAATACGTCAACCACATGAGGGCCTACAGAAACTACATGCAAGCATACCTAAACGAAAAAATGGTCACACCAAATAATAATGTCAATCAGCTCCTGTAACAAAGCACATTACATTACTATAGAAGGCCAGTTAAAGGCGTGTAATGGCAGGGGAATCAGGATGAGTAATCCCCATTTATGTTTAGTATGTGGAAATAGAAAATCAAAAGTACTGACGCCACTGTTAACCTTGGGTGAGGGCAAAGCAAGGTCATTGGAACTGAAACGTTGATTTTTCCCCTTTGCAGTGTCTAAAGCAGACCCTAACCTCCCCTTGAAACTATGGCCCTTATTTAACAAGGGATAGCGCCAGGTAGCGAATGGTGAGCGAACGGTAATGACGGTCACCGCCACGAGAACGCCGGCTCCCCTCTGCAATCACACATTTATCAAGCCAATCCTGCTTAGCGACTGACAGAGCGCCAGATAGCGAATCATTCATCATTATTCCAGCCTCACCCCACAGCGCCAGCGAGCGACCTTGAACAGCGACAGGTATGACCTCTCGCTACCTGGCGCTCTCCAATGCATTTCAATGGAGCAATCTTTAAATATTCTGAATTAATTGCTATTAATGTTTTTTTTTTTTTTTTTTTTTTAAATGTCAAAAATTCTGTGACCACTTCTGTAATGTTATATATTTTTTTAAGGTAAAAAAAAAAAAATTGTGCAGAATTGATATTACAGGTCTGATATTAATGTATTGATATTACAAAATGTTTTGAAAAACTTTTTTTTTCTTTCTTCCCAAAAATATGGTTGTTTGGGGGTTAAAAAACTACTTTTAACCCATCGCCGCCAGCGCTCTGGGGTTTAAACATGCATTTCACAGAGCGAGAATTTTTTGAGCGTGATTTGTTAATGAATATGCTGGGAGCCATTCGCTATGGCCATTCGCTGTCATGCGCTCCCATACAGCGCGGAACCTGTCAAACAGCGACTCCTAACATTACCGCACACCGACTGAGTCGCTGTCAACAACCGAACAACGGCCAAGCACAGCGAATACTCGCGGGCGCTGTGAAAATACCGCTACTGTCGCTCATCTGTCGCTACCTGGCGCTATTAATGAATCGGCATCTATGTGCCAGGGTAGGTCCTGGTTCATAGAGAACTAAACTAACCTAATCTGCCTCCTCACGCTATCATTGAGCCCTTTATTCAAATTTACTTACTTTTTAGTGAAGTGCTCAACTAAAGTGCACAACTACTTTTTGTACCCTATTATTATACATATAATGCCCAGTTGTGACTTTTTAAAGCGGAACAAAACCCAGAAATTTCACTTTGCCAGGTCTTATTCCTTGCCCCCTGGGGTGGGAGCGCGGGACACCAGAGGTGCAGGGGATGCAGCAGCGCGTGTCCCCCATTGTAAACGATGAGAGCTGCCTGTCGAATAAAATAGTCGCAGCAGGCGGCTCTCATTGGACAAGAGACTGCTCATGCGCTGTCGGGAGTGTGGGAAGTTGAGTTTTTATGGCCAAACAAGGGGGTTTCACAGCGGGGCATCTCGATTCAGGATGCCCTTGCGAAAAGCCAGCAGACGGCCCTGGAATCTTTAAGATTCCAGACTGGCCCTGCTGGATTTTGGCCCTTATTCATCAAGCGATAGCGCCAGGTAGTGTCTGACGAGCGCCAGGTAGCGGCAGCTAACGGCGACTACCGACTCAAGTACGCCCGGCGGCGGTCACAATGACGCATTTATCAAGCAAAATGAGGCTAGCGCCGGCGAGAGCGACGGCTAGCGCGGCATTCATCATGAAGCCGCCTGGACCGAACAGCGCCGCTGCAAATTCCCTCACAGCGCCAGGTATGAGCTGTCGCTCCCTGGCGATGTCCAATGCATTTCAATGGAGCAATCTATAATTATTCATAATTAATTGGTATTTTTTTTTTTTTTTTTTTTTTTTTTAATGTCAAAAAATCGGAGACCACTTCTGCAATGTTAGGATTTATTTTTAAGTCAAAAAAAAAAAAAAAAAATATGTGCAGAATTGATCTAACAGGTCTGAGATTAATGTATTCATATTACAAAATGATTCTAAAAACATGTATAATGTTACATTCAAAAAATATGGTTGTTTAGGGGTTAAAAACTAGTTAATACACATCGCCGCCAGCGCTCTGGGGTTTAAACAAGGAATGGACAGCGCCAGCAAATTCGGAGCGTGATTTGTTGATGAATATGAAGCAAGCCGTTCGCTCTGGCCATTCGTTGTCAGGCGCTCACATACAACGCTGAACCTGTGAAACAGCGACCCCCCAGCCCGTATTCAACATTACCGCACACCGACTGAGTCGCTGTCATCAAGCTAATGCCGGCCAAGCACAGCGAATACTGGCTGGCGCTGAAAAAATCACGCAACAGTCGCTCATCTGTCGCTACCTGGCGCTATTGATGAATCGGCCTCCTAGTTCCGTTTTCATTATTGGGTGCCAAAATGATTTCCTCAAAGTGGTGAGCTTACCTTAACTTAATGTATTCATTTTTTATTTGCTTGCAACTCAGTGTTTAAAAAAAAACACTCTTCCCTAGCAACAGTGTGTTTACCTTAGCAACCATACATGAACTGGTGTGTTTCATATATGAAGCAGAGGTTTCCCCAACCTGGCTTGATAGTCATTTGATTGGCTGAGCCATGCACAGTGCTCCCCATTCCTGCTCTAATTCAGCCTCCTCAGGTGAGGGGATCATAATCATGTGTCCCAGTAGCGTGTTACTGGCAGCATTCTCACCTTAGGAGGGATGTCGGTACTGCTGCCTGGCTTTTCTATGCTCTGCTTTGTGGGCGGAGGAGAGCTTAAGGGAAGACTTCTGGGATTTGTAGACAGAAGCTATACTAAGGGCTTTACGCAAAGCCAGGAAAGCTGCTACCACTTGTGCAACACAGAGCCACAGGAATATAAAAATGTTGGAAACAGGTGCTGATAAATAAATCACAGGGCTGAGGGCACAATCCTAAGACAAATATTTATTTTACATTCCAAAAGGGGAAAACATCAAAAACCTGATAAAAATGTACTTTTCTTTCAAAGCTTAAAGCGGACCTTCACTCTGAATAAGAGTCTATCTTATATGTTTCCCACACCCTGTACATACAGATTGCTCACATTAATCCGGACCTTCACCCTGAATAAGAGTCTATCTTATATGTTTCCCACACCCTGTACAAACAGATTGCTCACATTAAAAATCATCCTACCTGCATCTACTGCATGTTATGAGCCTTTAAACATCCAAGATGGCGGCTTATGGAAGCCGGCATCTTATCAGGCAGCCTGCAAACAGGAAGTGCCTCCTGACTCTGCATTCTGGGACTGCTGACCTTTACCTGACCCCAGCTCTGCTCTGTCTGAGCAAAGCACAGCTATAACCCCACTCCCTGTACCTTATGCCTGTCTCCTCTCCTCAGTAAGTGTGATTCTTCTGAGTCAAGATGGCGGCGCCCGTATCCTAAATTCCTGAACAGATTTGCAGCCCAGTGGGGAAAGAATAATAAGTTAGTGACTAAAAACGTAAAATATATTAATTTTAGATGCTGGGGAACCGTTTTTTAAGAGTTTGGGCTTTTCATTAAATCACGCTGAAGGTCCGGTTTAAGTCCAGTCAAAGATTAATACCCCTGCCACCCTGACACTCTCCCCACTTCCTGTTCCACAGGACAGGCAAGGTGTTTTTTTAAACCCTTCCCATCCTGCCTCTGTGCTGGGGAAAGGGGGGGGGGGGTTATCCTAGACTGGACTTCCACTTTAACTCAGGGCAAGTGTTAAAAGGGACATACAGACATTTTTAAGTTTTGGCCTACTTTAAAGCCTAACAATATATGTAGGCGTTTTACTGTCCTACTTTAGGTCTTAGGTAAATTACAGTCATAATTTGAAATGAGAGCTGGAGGCACTCTTGGCATGCCTCCTGGAAAGACAACACTAAGAACAATTGGTCTCCTTAAAGCGGCTCATAACTCGTGGTGGCTGGCGGCTCCCACAAGGCTGTAGCTGCCAGCGGCCTGTAGCTGTGATGCCCTCGAGACAGGCTGAGGGCGGGAGCGCTACTCAATCCACAGGGGATCCGGGGATGTGGACAGCATGTTGGACATGTGATGATCTCCAAAATGCCCTGTGGGTGTGGCCATGGCAGAGGATTTTCTTTTTTTTAAACTAGGCCAATGCCAAGTTGGCTGCAGCTATGTGGGGGGAGGGGTTAAATGGGTTTTTGTTCCGCTTTAATGAGATTAGCTCACAAGACAACATTTCTTTGGGTTTGTATGGAGTTCCCCTTTGATTTTTATGACTGTACGTGTTGGTTAGTTTCCCTGTACTGTATATCATTCTGATGAGAGGGCCTTATTACACTAAGGCAGATATGTGAAAATCCAGATCACGCCCCGATCATTTAGGCATAATACGCTTGTGTATATACAGTGGCAACCCAGTCTGATTGGTACAAGGAAGAAAAGTAACCTTGTTGCAGAGACATTTCTGGTATGCGCCTAATGACACTCCTCTACACGCTACAGCAGCTTTTATGCTTTCAAATAACTGTACCGTGATTGTAAGATTAAATTAGTCCTGGTCCTGCCAATATAACCAGAACTGGGTCCAATTCCTGAATGCTACAGAAAGGGATTCTGGGATTCTGTTACTAACACAGTAGCAGTACATTAGGGTCCCCTTTTGTCTCCACCCCCTAGAATGTAAGCTTGCAGGCAGGGCTCTTTCCTATTGTCTCCTGATCTCACAGCATTTGGGTTAACCTTTGTGGCTCCTAGTTTCTAATAATCCCTGTACAGTATGTTTTACCTTGTCTGTATATATACTTTGAACAGCGCTACGGAAGTAGATGGCGCTATATAATGTCAGGATCTGGGGCCAATAGCAATGACTCTGAAGACAGTTCTTAGTCAAATAATAAGCAATTTATTGAAAATAAAGTCCAACAGGCAAAATCTCTTAACTTCAGAGTATAAGGCAGTACAGCAAGTAGTTACCTCACCAACTTTAGCAATGTCCAATGTATGATAATTACAGCGTATTGCAAGTCCTTGATATCATAGGTCCTCTTTCGGGGCATACAAGTCCAGGCTGTTAATTCACAGGTTCCAAGAACAGATAACACATGAAGTCCTTCAGCTGCAATTCAGCACTGTCAGTATTGGGAGCAGCAAGGCTCGGGCTCCTCATCCCAGTCTCTCCATCTCCATACTGGAAGCCTCAGCGGCTCCTTTTATAGGGCTTCCTTCCTTCAATTAGTCTCATCACCTGGGAAGACCTGTGAGTAGGGGAAAAACCCATAGAGGACCTGGGATGTGGATTGGATCTCTGATATCCCGCATGGATCGTGCCTGCCTGAAAAACCTCATGGGAATATAGACCCCATCCACCACTTTTCCATACATTTTACCACAATAAATATACAATAACAATAATACATACGTGGTTGGGGAGACATTGTTACACTCACTCTCTCTATATACATTGTTGCCCATCTTTACATTTTAGTTTCTTTTGCCATTCTGTCTTTTGCTCTCTCTCCCTCACTTTGCGAGTTTGGGTTCCCAAACCCAAACACAGATGTCAGTCAGAAGTCCATGTTCGAGTTCGGCATTTGGCCTAAACATGGAGTAGCTAAGCAGCCCATCAACCCAGCTTACCTATGCAGAGTGTGCAGCAGGAAGCAATGCTATAACTCAGCTAAGCCCTGATCCGGCCCCCTGATCGTGTTCCTGTCAAATGGGCTACAGTTGGGGGCACAGAAAGATGGCCGCCGCTCCCATGAAACATAGAAACATAGAAGGTTGACGGCAGAAGGAGACCATACGGTCCATCTAGTCTGCCCTTATGTGTATACTGTATGTTCTCTGTATCTTATGTATATACTGTATGTTCTCTGTATCTTATGTATATACTGTATGTTCTCTGTATCTTATGTGTATACTGTATGTTCTCTGTATCTTATGTGTATACTGTATGTTCTCTGTATCTTATGTGTATACTGTATGTACTCTTTATCTTAGGATAGATGGAGGCTTATCCCAGGCATGTTTAAATTCAGTGACTGTTGATTTTTCAACTACCTCTGCTGGCAGTTTGTTCCAAGCATCTACTACTCTTTCTGTAAAATAATATTTCCTAACATTGCTCCTGATCTTCCCCCCGACTAGCTTCAGGTTGTGCCCCCTTGTTCTATCATTAAGCTTCTTCTTAAAAACACTTCCCTCCTGAACCTTATTCAACCCTTTCACATATTTAAAGGTCTCAATCATGTCCCCCCCTCTCCCTTCTTTCCTCTGTACAAATTAAGTTCTTTAAGTCTCTCCTGATAAGTTTTAAGTTTAAGTCTTTCCACCATTTTTGTTTCCGGCCTTTGGACCCGTTCTATTTGCATAATATCTTTTTGCAGGTAAGGTCTCCAGAACTGCACACAGTATTCTAGCTGTGGCCTCACCAGGGCTCTATACAGCGGCATCACAACCTCCCTCTTCCTACTGGTGATGCCTCGAGCTATGCAGCCGAGCATCCTGCTTGCTTTTCCCACTGCCTGGCTACACTGTCCACTCATCTTGCCGCTATCAGTAATCAGTATCCCTAAATCTCTCTCCTCCGAGGTCCTGGCTAACACAGTGCTGCCCATACGGTGCTCAGAGCCGGGATTCCTTCTACCCAAGTGCAGGATTTTACAGGCACTTGGGTAGAAGGAACACTCCTCACGCATAGAAGTGGTAGCCATCTTTCTGTGGCCCAGCCATAGCCCACTTGACAGGAATGCGACCGTCGACCAGGGACTCGATTGGAGCTCAGGTGAGTTACTGCAGCGCTTCCTGCTGCACACTCTGCAACCATCAATTTTTTTTCTTTCATTCCAGATTCAGCCTCTGGGGGCCCCTTGACAGGCAACCCTCCTCCACCCAGGTGGGTGAAAAGTGCAGAAACACCACCCAAAGTTAAGGTCCCATTTTTTATTTTAGGGGGGGGGGGCCTAGTTTGGGTCCCCGAACTTTTAATCCAAGTTTGTCCGAACTTCCTGAATCTGAACCTGACTACTATTTACCTCTGTCCGCACATATAATGCCCGGTTATGGCTTAAAGTGGAACAAAACCTGGGAATTTGACTTTCCCAGATTTGGTCCGTGCTCCCTATCTGAAAGGCTGGGATGGGAGCGCGGGACACTGGGGGGTGCAGGGGATGCAACAGCACATGTCCCCCCTATTGTTTGCAGCAACCATACACAAACTGTGCTTCATATATGGAGCAGAGACTTCCTCACCCTGGCTTGATGATCAATTGATTGGTTGAGCCAGGCACAATGCTCCACTTTCCTGCTTTAATTCAGCCTTCCCAGGTGAGGGGATCATACTCACCTTGGGAGTATGAACAGGAACAGCGACCATTGACAGGAGGTGACAGGAACACCGACCATTGACAGGAGGTGACAGGAACACCGACCATTGACAGGAGGTGACAGGAACACCGACCATTGACCAGTGACTGGATTGGAGCTCAGGTGAGTTACAGCAGCGCTTCCTGCTACACCTTCTGCAACCATCAATTTTTTTTTTCATTTCAAGATTCTGCCTCTGGGGCCTCTTAAAAGGCAACCCCCCTCCAACCGGGCGGGTGAGAAGTGGGAGGGGTCCCCATTCGCTAACAGGAAAAAATACTAGATCAGCAGACGTTAGTTTTGCACAAAATAAAACACGCTTTAAAAATTCCATTGAATGTGTAATTACCCGTTAAGTTATGCTTGTACCGTGTTCATGTACTTACGTTTAGGCAAAGGTCTTTATACAGTTACTAGCTTTATCAGTTCTATTAAGATGTATTAAGCACACTACAGGGCATTGCCATGCAGGATGCCCCCTGGGGGAGGGGTTTTAAAGTGCACTAACACAAATGTAACAAAATGAGTGTGGGAGGCATCACGGTAGTGATGCTCCCCCCCTTCCCCATGCATACACCATACACCATTTCTCTGGAGGCGGAATTTCAAAAATCTTGACCATTTGACTTCTGGCGTTCAATCGCTGGGCAGGTTTTGGCTGGGGGAATGGGGTAAAGGTAAGATATATTGGGGGGGTCAGCATGGGAGGTTACCTGCAACCCCCCCCCCCACACACTTTTACCAACAACCGTTTTATTGAAGATAGGTGTTAGCTCCCTACACGTTGTACAGCATCTCCTTGCCACAACAAAATCCTAGTATATATTAAATATATATATATATATATATATATATATATATATATAGTAAAATAAATCTGATTCTGACGTCTATAAGGTTTCTGGCTCGCTAGTGGACCAAAGTCTAAAACTTCAGAATTTAAGGAAGACCAACACCTCCTGGCTTGGGCCTGAAAGTATATAAGCTGATTTACTGTCTCTGGGGCATCATTATTCGGGCTGCCCCACTTTGTGAAATCTTCTGTTTAAATCTTTGTTTAATCACCTCTTGTGTGGTCGATGCATGTATTTCTGAATCGCTAGCACAGGTAAGCACAGCCGGGGTACGGCCAGCGGCTACACTACCATTCAGGCTCTCTAGCCAATTCATACGCACAACCAGGAAACCTGATTGGCTGGCAGCTCGCACATGTACCTTGGGATTTCATAAACCAGGGCATCTCAAATTGGGATACCCCTAGTAGGAGGAACAACACCTCTTTAAATTCAGAGCTCCGATTATTATAGCAGGACTAAAACTAAAGTAAACTATCCAAAGTGCAACAGAGAGGACCAAGTACTTAAAGTGGACCAAAACCCAGGATTTTGACTATACTGGGTTTTAGTCCTTTCCCCCAGGGCACCCCGCTGCATGAATCCCCCCAGATCACTGAAGCCAACTCGCCTCTTCCCGGGTAGGTGCATGCGCGGTCACTCGTCCAATCAGTGTGCTCGGAGCTGGTGTCACATCGTCTAGGCCTTCGTCTAAGGCCAGCGGCTCCGAGCGCGCTAACGGCTGCATTTGGGGGATGTGCGGGGATGTGGCCACAGCTCGTGCATGCGCTATTGGACTGCAGTGTATAAGCAACCTAGGGGGTTTCACACAGCGGGGCATCCCGATTTTGGAAGCCTTGGGGGAAGGGAATTGATCAGCCGGGAATCTTATAGATTCCTGGGCCGATCTCAGTGGGTTTTGGTCCATTGATGTTCTCTGGGGCATCATTATTCGGGCTGCCCTACTTTATGAAATCTTCTAAATCACCTTTGTTATTCACCTCTCCTCTGGTCGATGCATGCACTGGGCATTTCTGAATCACTAGTGCGGGTATGCACAGCCGGGGGAACGGCCAGCGGCTACACTACTATTCAGGTTCTCTAGCAAATTCATACGCACAGCCAGGAAACCTGATTGGCTGGCAGCTCGCACATGTACCTTGGGATCATCTGTGATGTAAATAAATAAGGTGATCTAGGATATTTCACAAAGCAGCACATCTCAAATTGGGATGCCCCTAGTGTGTGTCTTTAATCACACAGCATCTGGCGCTCTATTCTACAGCGTCCAGATCCAGATGTGTCTGTTTTTTTTGTTGAATATGGTGTGAGTCGTTGAGAGTCGGTTGCAATGAGCTGGTGCTACCTTTCGCTCCCTGCAACGCTGTACTGGTGTTAGAACTCCCAACATACATCTCATTCATCAAGGCCGGCCAGGTTATTACAGCAACTGAGACGCTCTGTTACAGCGACCGATAGCCGATCACAGCGTATACTAGCGGTCGCTCTAAGCACCGCTATACAGACACTCATCTGCCGATACCTATAAACTACCACATAGGCACAAGAAAACCTTTCACAAATGGGCACAGCACAAAATATATAGTAAAAATATAAATCTTTATTTTCGTGACTCTACTACATAAAAAACAAATATAGACAATATTAAAAACAATTGCATCAATAGGTAGCCCTATTGCTCTGATAAAAATAAATCAGAGATTTCATCACCTCCATACTGGGATCTCACATTATTATTATTATTGTTTATTTATATAGCGCCATCATCTTCTGTAGCGCTTTACAAAGTAGTAGTTACAGACAGGGTAGAAACATACGGTACATATACTATATCAAGTGCAGTTTTACACATCAAAAACAAATCTAAATTCATAATGTTACACATATCCTAGATACTACTCCTATCCAATACAGAAAAGATACAATAAATATAAATGTGACAAAAAAAAATATATATATATATCCAGCCATGTGCAATAAGCTGCATTGAAATAAATTGATGAGAGCAGCTGAACTCTCCTATTATAAAGTGCAAATGCTGAGATGGCATGGAATCCAGTAATCAAGCTAAATATAAATCCACTTTGTGATCCTACAAAACTATCAGGCTGATTCATCACTAACGCCAGGTAGCGACAGATGAGCGTCTGTAGCAGGCATTTTCAGAGCGCCCGCTAGTAGTCACTGTGCTAAGCCGTGGGTCGCTACTGTCCAGTAATGTTGAATACATTGTGAGGAGTCGCTATTTGACCAGTACAGCGCTGTATGGGAGCGCATGGTAGCGACTGCTCATAGCGACCGACTCACACCATATTCAGCAAAAAAACAGCCTCACAAATCTCTGGCGCTGCTTGTTTGAAGCCCAGAGCGCAGGAGGCGGTGTGTTTAAAGTCTGTTTTCCAGCATCTATCCACTAGTAACAAAGCGAAAACATATGGAATTACATTGTAGCAACATTGTAACATGAACACTTTAATGGCAGACCTGTAATGTCATTTCTGAAGAAATATATAAAAAATAAAAAAAATTGTGAAAAAATTGCTTATTCAATGCCAGAAGAGGTCACATAATTATTTGAGATTTAAAAAAAACAAAAAAACACAGTTTAAAGAGAAGGAAAGGATCGTCCATTTAAATGTATGGCAGAGCGTCAGGTAGCGAGAGGTCATACCTGGCGCTGTGCAAGGCTGAACGCCGGCGCTGTTCGCTGAGGCTGGGAAAATGATGAATCAGACGCTACATGGCGTTATCCCAGTCGCTAAACAGATTCTGCTTGATAAATGTGTAATTGCGTGCCATGTTCCGCATTCACCAGTCGCTACCTCTCATTAACCAGCCACTACCTGACGCTATCCCTTCATGAATAAGGCCCTATGATTGAGTAAATTACTATTCACCTATACCTAATATTTCTCACATATTTTATAAATAATACTACTAAAGTGCAATATACTTGGGAAACAACATGAAAAATAACACAACTTAGGTCAAATGAATGAGCATATAAGATATAAGATAAGTATATGAGATACTTCCCCTATAGAAATCTGTATATCATCTGAGGGCTGGTGCTAAACAAATAACTTTACGCGTTCCGCCACCACCTGTGGCTTTGACACTACCTGGCGCTAGTCATGAATCAGCCTGCCCGTCTGTTTCTCATATTTTAGGTCCTCTTCTATTTTCCTAATAAATGAGTAGTTGCATACGTCAGCCTGCTGCAGGTAAATACCCAGGCAGAACTTTCTGTTTGCTTTTGTCACAGGTCGGTAACAGCTGCCAGGATATGGAAAGCGAAGCAAAGAACAAGTGACTAAAGGAGAGGATCGGGAAAGACCAGTGAAAGGAGCGACTATATGGACATAGAGAGCAGGACTAGGGGGGAAAAAATAGACAAAGGTGCTGTGTGGAGACGGGGGAAGCCTGAAGGAGAGGTGGACTCCAGGACAAATTATTGGATACTTACATCAGGGTGACAGGAGAGGTAGAAGGAGGTACCAAGGTCATAAAGTAAGAAAGCGAGTGAGGGGAGGAATCACACACAGGGAATCAGAGCGGAGACTGGCAGGAGGAGGGAGAGAACAGTCCAGCAGGAGGTAAACAGCTCAGGGGAAGAGACAGAAGGACACGCGAAGCACAGGGGAACAGTCAGGATGAGTTCTGGGGCTCCACAAGGAATTCATTCCTCCAACACACCAATGGAGGGCAAAGGACGCAAGAAGATCCAGTTTTCGGTAGCGGTGCCCCCCAGCCAGATGGACCCTCGAGCAGTGGAGATGGTGAGTCCATAAGTCGTAGACTTAAATGTCTTAATCGTAGATTTTTAAATGTCTCTCTGTAAGGTTTCATTGTGTTTACAGGAGCTTCTTTCCTGCGGGGAATTAGAAACTTGCTAATCTGTTCATTGGCTGCGTATCATGCTCTAAACTAGATTAGAAATCCTCTAAGCTGTCTATGTATCTTCCTTAAAGTGTGTCAAGCTTCTTCTTTAAAGTGCTTTGTACCTTGATACGAATAATTAGACTCCCAGCCGAGCTTGCGTTTCGGTTGTCAGTGACCTCAGTAGCCCTAAACATGTTAGAGGATCTCCTACTTACATCCCACAGTTCTTAAAGGAGCCTGGGTTATACTATTTTTAGAACCACTTAAAGTAGACCAAAACCCAGGAAACATAGAAACATAGAAGGTTGACGGCACAAGGAGACCATACGGTCCATCTAGTCTGCCCTTATGTATATACTGTATGTTCTCTGTATCTTATGTGTATACTGTATGTTCTCTTTATCTTATGTGTATACTGTATGTTCTCTTTATCTTATGTGTATACTGTATGTTCTCTGTATCTTATGTGTATACTGTATGTTCTCTATCTTATTTGTATACTGTATGTTCTCTTTATCTTATGTGTATACTGTATGTTCTCTTTATCTTATGTGTATACTGTATGTTCTCTGTATCTTATGTGTATACTGTATGTTCTCTATATCTTATGTGTATACTGTATGTTCTCTGTATCTTATGTGTATACTGTATGTTCTCTTTATCTTATGTGTATACTGTATGTTCTCTTTATCTTATGTGTATACTGTATGTTCTCTTTATCTTATGTGTATACTGTATGTTCTCTGTATCTTATGTGTATACTGTATGTTCTCTTTATCTTATGTGTCTACTGTATGTTCTCTGTATCTTATGTGTATACTGTATGTTCTCTTTATCTTATGTGTATACTGTATGTTCTCTGTATCTTATGTATATACTGTATGTTCTCTTTATCTTATGTGTATACTGTATGTTCTCTGTATCTTATGTGTATACTGTATGTTCTCTATATCTTATGTGTATACTGTATGTTCTCTGTATCTTATGTATATACTGTATGTTCTCTTTATCTTATGTGTATACTGTATGTTCTCTGTATCTTATGTATATACTGTATGTTCTCTTTATCTTATGTGTATACTGTATGTTCTCTGTATCTTATGTGTATACTGTATGTTCTCTATATCTTATGTATATACTGTATGTTCTCTTTATCTTATGTATATACTGTATGTTCTCTTTATCTTATGTGTATACTGTATGTTCTCTGTATCTTATGTGTATACTGTATGTTCTCTTTATCTTATGTGTATACTGTATGTTCTCTTTATCTTATGTGTATACTGTATGTTCTCTGTATCTTATGTATATACTGTATGTTCTCTTTATCTTATGTGTATACTGTATGTTCTCTGTATCTTATGTGTATACTGTATGTTCTCTTTATCTTATGTGTATACTGTATGTTCTCTGTATCTTATGTGTATACTGTATGTTCTCTTTATCTTATGTGTATACTGTATGTTCTCTGTATCTTATGTGTATACTGTATGTTCTCAGTATCTTATGTGTATACTGTATGTTCTCTGTATCTTATGTGTATACTGTATGTTCTCTGTATCTTATGTGTATACTGTATGTTCTCTTTATCTTATGTGTATACTGTATGTTCTCTTAATCTTAGGATAGATGTGTGCTTATCCCAGGCATGTTTAAATTCAGTGACTGTTGATTTTTCAACTACCTCTGCTGGAAGTTTGTTCCAAGCATCTACTACTCTTTCTGTAAAATAATATTTTCTAACATTGCTCCTGATCTTCCTCCCCAGGATTTTGACTATCCTGGGTTTTGGTCCTTCCCCTAGGGCACCCCGATCGCTGCAGCCAACTCACCTCTAGCGGTGGCTTTTGGTCCACTATAAAATAGCTTACTATCAGTCTTGCTCAATAAATTCAAAAGCAATAAATGAAACAGGAATCAATGAAAGATGAAAAACATCAAAAATAACAATTGGCACGTGTGAACTGTGAAATAGTAGTTGAATGACAAAAAAAAAAGGATTTAAAAAACAACAAAAATTAAAATCCTGCATTTAAAAAGCTTTCATCCTTGTCTCCCTATAGATTGATAATATAGGGGTTTATTCATCAAGGGATAGCGGCAAGTAGTGGCTCGTAGCGACAGGTGAATACCGGGCGCTGTACGCAAAACCACATTTATGAAAGCGATTCTGGAAAACGACTCTAACAGCACTATGTAGCGTCCGATTCATCATCACAGATGGCTCAGTGTATACCGCCGGCTCTCTAGCTTCCATAGCACCTGGTATTACCTGTCGCTCTCCCATACATGTGTTTTCGCTTTGTTACTAGTGGATATGTGTTCAACAACAGACTTTAATCACACAGCCTCTGGCGCTCTGGGCTACAACTACACGATTTTGAGCGCTGGCGCTGTGTGGGGCTGTTTTTTTGATGAATATGGAGTCTAGCGCTACCGTTCGCTCCTATATAGTGCTGTACTGGTGTTACTGACACAATATATTCATCAATGCCGGCCAGCGACTGAGACGCTCTGAAACAGCGAACCATGGCTAAACACAGCGACTACTAGCGGTCGCTCTAAACACCTCGCTACAGACGCTCATCTGTCGGTACCTGGCGCTAGTAATGAATCAGCCTGCCCATGTATTGTTGTTTTCCTACCCATTTATTTGACTAATTTATTTTGCTGTTTTGGCTAATGCTCCCCCTAGTGGCTGCAGATCTCATTAAAGTTCTATTTTACCCTTGCCCATCTAGCTTTTATTGATTGGGTAATGTTTGATTCTGCATTAAAGATAGCAAAAAAATCCATTCAAAATCCACATATTTTTCATTGTTGCAACCCCCTACCGGTTGAACCATTAGGAGAAATCTAGGCCACACTGTAGAAGAGGAGCGGAAGGAAACCCAGAAATGGGTCCTCTGCTCATTCTTTGGGCCCCCTGCCCGAGCAGCCCGGGGCTGTTATTGGTTAGGCGGTGGCCCTTTTTTCAAAGTAAACAGTTTATTTCACCACTGAAGCCAGGACCTGTGGCACTTTATGGCTCTCTAAAATATGTGGTGGTGTGACAAGGTGCAGCCAGCTGGTCACATTCCCGGGCACGCTGAAAGCGCGCATGAAACTCGGAAAGGTTGGGCGCGGGAACGTGCATGGGCGCAGAAAAGCTGGGGATGCGGCCGCCAGCAAAGAGGCATCGTGGGACCCATCGGGATAAAGTAAGATTACCGGCACCTCGGGGGGGCAGGGTCACACATTGGGGCATCTGGTGTTGGATGCCCCAGGGGCAGGCTAACGGCCGCAAGGGTTTTGACCCGCTTTAAAGTGAACCAAAATCCACCGCGATCCGGGCTAATCGATCCCCCCCCCCCGGGGCATCCAAAATCGGGATGCCCCGCTGTGTGAAACCCCCCAGGTCGCCCTTACCCTGTTTCATGGTCCAACGGCGCATGCACGAGCCACATCCCTGCTTTCCCCCATGTTAGAAGGTAGCAGGGGATGTGGCTGTCAGCATGCCTGGAGCCTTAGGCGAAGCCTCAGACGATGTGACGTCAGCGGCTCCAAGCATGCTGATTGGACGAGCAGCCGCACAAGAGCTGGGGGGTTTCACACAGCAGAACACCCCCGATCGGAGTGCCCCAAAGGGGAATGACCAAAACACTCCTGGGTTTTGACCCGCTTTAAAGCCACTCTATCTGTAATAATTAAAAAATGCTATATCGCCAGGGGAGGGGTTACTTATACATGCTGTATCCAAGAAATGGAAGACAAGCTTGTAAAGGTTCTGCTTTTACAGGAGAGGACTGCTGAACTCAAACTGCCGGCTCAGCTTATTGTGATCGCAATTATTCTCATGTGTGTAAATGCTCCTTCCCATCAGGCAATGCTTTGGCAGACATTAGAGTGGGTATTAACAGTCATCCCTGTGTCTTTCATGCTTCTAGTAAGTGACCCTCCAGTGAAATAAGATGAGGGTCCCTGAAAACAGGCAAAAGCACGAGGGGGGGGCTTCCAAAAGAGGGATGCCCTGCATTGCTTACTGGCCAGATAAAGCCCCAGTTCTTAGCCCCCATACTTACCTTCCTCTGTCATTCCTTGGTCCATCCCCTGAATCGCGACCTGCGTAACTGTCAGCAGTGTGGTGAGCGGTAGCTCAGCATTGTGCATGCCCACTCGCCGACCTTACTAGATGCCAGGCATCACATGGGGCTGCACTGCATTGTGGGAGCACGAAGATAGGTTGGTACGGGGTTCTGCGATGGTCCTATCGGCACAAGTATACGAAGCAGGGCATCCCTCCTGTGGATGCCCAACCACTGCCGAATTAAGCAACTGGACAGTCACTATGGTCTTATTTCAGCCACTAGGGGGAGAACTAGCTGAAAAGATCAGGCATAACCAAACCAAGGTAAAGAAAGGAACAGGAAATGAAGACATGGGGCCTTATTCATTAAGGGATAGCGCCAGGTAGTGCCTTGTAAGCGGCAGGTAGCGCCAGGTGAGCGCCAGAGACGGCACGCAATAACACATTTATGAAGCCGAATCTGGTGAGCGGCTGGAACAACGCCATGTAGCGTCCGATTCATCATTATCCCAGGCTCCGCATACAGCGCCGGCGGTCAGCCTTGCAGAGCGCCACGTCCTACCTCTCGCTACCTGGCGCTCTCCCATACATTTCAATGGACTTTCCTTATAATCCCTTTCCTGATGTTATTTTTTTTTTAAACACAAAACTTTCTGACATGTAATTATATTTTTGAAAACTTTTTTGATGTTTGATTTTTATGCAGAATTGTCCTTACATGTCTGGTATTAAAGTGTTCATGTTACAATGTAATAACAATGTAATTCCATATGTTTTCGCTTTGTTACTAGTGGATACATATATTGAAATACAGACTTTAATCACACAGCTTCTGGCGCTATGGGCTACAACTACCCAATTTTGAGTGCCGGCGCTGTGTTAGGCTATTTTTTTGATGAATATGGTGTGAGTAGGTCGCACTGAGCTGGCACTACCTTCGCTCCCATACAGCGCTGTACTGGTGATAGAGTGACTCACCCCATATATTCATCAATCAGACGCTCTAAAACAGCGAACCATGGCTTAGTACAGCCTGATAGAAGAAATGATGATAGTACAGAAAAGAAAGTGTGAAGGGGTTGATTAAAAAAAAAAGAGTTTTATTACTCACCATAAAGGTCTTTTCTTCTAGGCACGTGGAGGAAGAGCATTTCAAACTCTAAACGATTTAAACGAAGAGTAGGCTTAGAAAAATGGGAAATGCTGCATCGGCCACATGACCCCAAAAGAAATAAGAATGCTCAATTTTGCTGTTTTAATGAACAAAGGATTAAGACAGATTGTATAATGTGTCTAAGAGGCCGATTCATTAATAGCGCCAGGTAGCGACAGATGAGCGGCAGTAGCGTTATTTTCACAGCGCCCGCTAGTATTCGCTGTGCTTGGCCGTTGTTCGGCTGTTGACAGCGACTCAGTCGGTGTGCGGTAATGTTGAATACGGGGTTAGGAGTCGCTGTTTAACAGGTTCCGCGCTGTATGGGAGCGCATGACAGCGAACGGCCATAGCGAACGGCTCCCAGCATATTCATTAACAAATCACGCTCCAAAAATTCTCGCGCTGTGAAATGCTTGTTTAAACCCCAGAGCGCTGGCGGCGATGTGTTAAAAGTAGTTTTTTAACCCCCAAACAACCATATTTTTTGAAGAAAAAAAAAACATGTTTTTTAAAACATTTTGTAATATGAATACATTAATATCAGACCTGTAATATCAATTCTGCAAAAAATTTTTTTTTTTTTTTTTACCTTAAAAAAAAAATCTAACATTGCAGAAGTGGTCACAGAATTTTTGACATTTAAAAAAAAAAAAAAAAAAAAAAAAAAAAAAAATTAATAGCAATTAATTATGAATATTTAAAGATTGCTCCATTGAAATGCATTGGAGAGCGCCAGGTAGCGAGAGGTCATACCTGTCGCTGTTCAAGGTCGCTCGCTGGCGCTGTGGGGTGAGGCTGGAATAATGATGAATGATTCGCTATCTGGCGCTCTGTCAGTCGCTAAGCAGGATCGGCTTGATAAATGTGTGATTGCGGAGGGGAGCCGGCGTTCTCGTGGCGGTGAGCGTCATTACCGTTCGCTCACCATTCGCTACCTGGCGCTATCCCTTGTTAAATAAGGGCCTTAATGTGTCTTGTAACAATCACACCCATGCGCACACACTGTAGTTCATCCCACGGCTCGCATTGAAAATCCAAAACTAAATTCTGCCCATTGGATTTGCTGCGCTGCATTGGACTGTGTTGTAGTAAAATGCTGAATGTAGTGACTGTAACAACCTGCCAGAAGTCTGGTAAATGGCAGCGCAGACAAAAGCAAAGTGTATCGAGCTTTAGCCGTGTTGCGTAAGTCTTTGGCAAAGGGCCATAGACTGCAAAAAACATGTAGTGCAAAACGTAGTACAAAAATATAAAGCACTATAGCCACAGTGTAAGTGAGAAAACACTTGTTGAGCCTAGTGATAACAAGGCTTTGGAGAGACTCCCCATGTTAATTATCTTGTGCATTGAACATTAAAGTGGACCAACACCCAGGATTTTGACTATCCTGGGTGTTGATCCACTTAGGTGGGGCACCCCGATCGGGGGTGCCCCGCTGTGTGAAACCCCCCCGATCGCCGCAAAAACTCACCTCTCCCCGCTCCCACGTGACCTCGTCCGGCCAATGACAGCGCTCAGAGCCGCTCTGGTATGCGCGTCCAAAGCCGCTTGGACGCGCATACCAGAGCGCTGTCATTGGCTGCGTCTCTCGCTTCCCTCTAACAGGGAGCGCGCCTGCGCCGGCCATTCACAGAACGGCCGGCGCGGGAGCGCGCCCTGCTAGAGGGAAGCGAGAGACGCGGCCGCGTCTCGCGCATGCGCCGTTGGATCGCCGGTAAGGTAAGGATTGTGGGCCTCCTGGGGGGTTCCTCCCCGCGGGACATCCCGATTTCGGATGCCCCGCGGGGAGGGATCTGATCGGTCCGGGAATCTTATAGATTCCCGGGCCGATCCCCCCTGGGTGTTGGTCCACTTTAAAGTGGAACAAAACCTGGAATTATGTCTTTCCCGGGCTTTATTCCATGCCCTCTGGGCATTCTAAATTGGGATGCTCCACTGTGTGGAACCCCACAGTTTGCCCAGTAAAACTCATCTTCCGCGCTCCAACGGCGCATGAGCAGACTTTCGGCGAAGGGCTCTAATTGAAATCAAAGGGGAGCACAAGTATCCCCAGTGGCACGTGCACTCCCGCACTAGCCTATCTTAATGGCTGGGGCGGGAGTGCACGCATACTGCCAGTCATGCAGGGGATGCAGAAGCACGTGCTCCCCTATGTAAAAAAAAAAACAGAGCTGTTTGCCTAAAGGCAAATGGCTCTGGTTGGACGAGAGCCTGCGCATGCACCGTTGTAGCGGGGAAAAGGGAGTTTATACGGGCGCTCTGGGAGGTTTCACACAACCGGGAATCCTGATTTGGGATGCCCCAGGGAAAAGCCAGTAGCCACCCCCAGAATCTTTTAGATTCCAGGCCGGCCACTGGTGAGTTTTGTTCCACTTTAAGAGGAAATAGAACTTAACTGGTGCCTTGACAAAGGCCTTTCTACTGTTGATAGGCAAACTGTCTGCAAAGTGCGCTTTCTCCTGAACACACTGCACACAAAGGTCCAGGCGCCGGCGTGAAGAGACTGTGGTCACTGGGGTTCCAATGCATTGTCTCTTTGGACAGAGCCCTCGGCATTATAATTTTAATGCACATTTGCAATTGCAGTGCAAGTGATCAAGATTTCTTCCAAAGAGACCTTCCAAACATAGCAGTCAGGGGCGTAACTTGAGGGGGTGCAGGCAGGGCTGTATTTACCATTAGGCAACCCTAGGCCTGTGCCTAGGGTGGCAACTTGCTGGAGGGGCGATATGGAGTGTGCTGTTACTGCTATAGTTTTAAAAAAAAACACCTGCTGCCCCCTCTTGAGTGTTGGGAGAGGGTACAAGGGGCTAAATGGAGTCTGCAGCCGAAACCTTGCTGTGCTCATGAGACTTCTGTGTGTCAGGAACCTGGAAAGCCAGTAAAAAGTATAGAGCTCTGCATTTAACCCTTTGTACTCTCTCCCCCTCCTCCGCACACACTGTCTGCATCTAAACCTTATGTGGACCCCGCAACCTGCAAGCAGGGTGTAAGCAAAAAAATAAGTGCCTAGGGCAGTCCGGACACCAAATACGGCCCTGGGTGCAGGGAGTGCGACTGCACCGGGGCCCAGAAGGTCAGGGGGGACCCATCATTGTTGCTCCTCCACCTTATTTATTATATTTGCTCTCACTTGTCATCATTTTAGAGAAAGGAAGCAGCACTGATCTCTGCTGTATCCCCTCGATTCAAAGAGCAAAAGTTAATTGATTTCGGATCGAGATTCGTAAGTTTGGGTGGGTGTTAGTCATTTTTTCCTGTTTTTTTGGCCATTTCCGACTCGCACGAGCCTACGTTCGAATTTGTATATGCTCTTACGATCATCGGAAGTTCGTTCCTAAATTGTAGGATCAAATCCTAAAACTTAGGATCAAAACCTAAAACTTAGGATCAAAACCTAAAACTTAGGATAATCGGATGTGTTTAGGTGTGATTCAGAGAACAGTTTTCAAACCTCTAAATCCGTTTTAAAAGAAAGCCACTGCCGACACCTTTTAGCAGTCGGATTGCTGTTCTTGAACAGGTTTTTTGGCTATGTGGAGGAGTCTGCGCGTCTTGAGCTCCAATGAACTGCATGTATCAGCATGGCCGAGGCCATAAATGGTATAGCAATGCATACCTGATTCATGTATGCCTTATAAAAGCATTTTAATGTGGACCTTAATTAGTCCTTTGCATGTAAACCTTTATTTTGCAATACATCCATATATTTGCGTTAATTAAAGAAACTTATGTCCTTTGTTATTTTTTCTTAAATTGATGTACTAGAATAATATTTTTAATTTGAATTTATTGGTGTAGTTGTTTACCTTTGCTTTGTTTAATTATTTTAGCTCATCTTTGGTCAGATGCATCACACTTACTGAGGAGAGGAGAGCGGGATAAAGTGCAGGATGTGGGTTACTGCTGTATTTTGCACAGACACAGCAGAGCTGGGGGCACGGAAAGGTCAGAAATCAAAGAATCCAGAGCAACACAGTCACAAGGCCCTTTCTGTTTGCAGGCTGCCCGAGAATACCTGAGCCGCCATCTTGGCTGTTTCTAGACTCATAACATGCAGAAGTTGCTGGATGTTTTTTTATATTTGAGAGCAATCTGTATGGAGAGGGTGTGGGTAACCACACACAAAATTTTAAGTTGTACCATTTGAAGCCAAAATATTAAAATTAAATCCACAAGTAAAAAATGCAAGTTAACTAAAAATTAAACAAAGTAAGATTTACTTATGCAAATGCATTCATTAATGGTTGGTTACTACAAAATGAATGAAATAAAGAAAAATAAAAGACCAAATATTTAGAATGCACTTTAATGAGGTAAGTTTGTAGTGCGGAGCCGCAAGATCAGAAGGATTTACGTCCAGACAAAAAAGGAAAAAGGGCAAAACCAATGTTGCAACCTGAGAAATGAAACGGAAAATTCAGGATGGAAACTGACATAGGTCTGATTCCCGAACTGCCATACGAACGGACGTAAATTTTAGGATAGAAACGTATTTGCTTATAGAATCACTCGCAAGTTCATACGAACGCACGAGCGTTCGGGAAAAATAGGATGATCGGCACCAAAATCCAAGCTGTTACATGTTTCTTTGAATCGACCCCTTTGTCTTTAGTTGTTTGACTGCATCCAACAGGCAGGCTGATTCATTACTAGCGCCAGGTACCGACAGATGAGCGTCTGAAGCGAGGCATTGAGTGCGACCGCTAATAGTCGCTGTGCCAAGCCATGGTTCGCAGTTTCAGAGCGTCTCAGTCGCTGGCCGGCATTGATTAATATATGTTGTGTGAGTCGCTCTAACACCAGTTCAGCGCTGTATGGGAGCGAACGGTAGCGCCAGCTCAGTGCGACCAACTCACACCATATTCATCAAAAAAAAGCCTCACACAGTTCCGGCGCTCAAAATCGGGTCGTTGTAGCGCAGAGCGCCAGAGGCTGTGTGATTAAAGTTTATGAACACATTTCCACCAGTAACAAAGCGAAAACCTATGGAATGACATTGTTATTACATTGAAACATGAACACTTTAATACCAGACATGTAAGGACAATTCTGCATAAAAATATTATAAATCCAAAAAGTTTTCAAAAATGTCATTTTCTAGGCCAGGATACATGTCAGAAAGATTTAAAAAAAAAAAATTGCAATCAGGAAAGGCTGAACGCCGGCGCTGTACGCTGATCCTGGGATAATGATGAATCGTACGCTACATGGCGTTGCTCCAGTCGCTCACCAGATTCGGCTTCATAAATGTGGTATTGCGTGCCATGCCCGGCGTTCACCTGACGCTACCTGACGCTTACAAGGCACTACCTGTCGCTATCCCTTCATGAATAAGGCCCTGAGTTAAAAGACAGAAAAAAAAGTTTACTGTATGAGCTGTGAAAGGGCCCCATTTCAAATTCGCACCAGGGGCCAATCACATTCAGTTACGCCACTGATAGCAGTAAAGTGCCTGATTTTGTCACTGATTTTCCTCATTCTCTAGCCAAAGGGCAGAAAAAGTTCTCTTGTGGTTGATGGCTGTCAACATGACAGCTTGGACAGAATAACAGCAATGAAATAACAGAGCACCTAGGGAGGAGAATGGGAGGCCGATTCATTAATAGCGGCAGGTAGCGACAGTTGAGCGACTGTAGCGGCATTTTCAGAGCGCCCGCTAGTAGTCGCTGTGCTTGGCCGTTGTTCGGTAGTTGATAGCGACTCAGTCGGTTTGCCGTAATGTTGAATATTGGGTGAGGAGCTGCTATTTGATAGGTTCCGCGCTGTATGGGAGCGCATGATAGCGACTGGCCCTAGCGACCGGCTCCCACCATATTCATTAAAAAATCACGCTCAAAAAATTCTCGCGCTGTAAAATGCATGTTTAAACCCCAGAGCGCTGGAGGCGATGGGTTAAAAGTCGTTTTTTAACCCGCAAACAACCATATTTTTGGAAACCAAAAAAAACAAGTTTTTTAAATAATTTGGTAATATGAATACATTAATATCAGACCTGTAATATCAATTCTGTACAATTTTTTTTTTACCTTAATCTAAAATGGCAGAAGTGGTCACAAAATTTTTCACATTTAAAAAAAAAAAAAAAAACAATTAATAACAATGAATTATGAATATTTAAAGATTGTTCCATTGAAATGCATTGGAGAGCGCCAGGTAGCGAGATGTCATACCTGTCGCTGTTCAAGGTCGGACGCTGGCGCTGTGGGCTGAGGCTGGAATAATGATGAATGAGTCGCTATATGGCGCTATCTCAGTCGCTAAGCAGGATTGGCTTGATAAATGTGTGATTGTGGTGGGGAGCCGGCGTTCTCGTGGCGGGGCCCGTCATTACCGGCCGCTCACCAGTAGCTACCTGTCGCTATCCCTTCATAAATAAGGGCCTATGTCTATACCCATCTTTTACTCTGGCCATCAATTTTTTTTTTGGTCATCCAGGTTTGCTTTAAAAGAGCAATATCTGCCATGATCTAAAATGTCTGTGCTTTGTGAATGTGGCTGAACTTATACAAAGGAAGCCACATGCATTTATGCTCATAGGAATGAGACCTAAGGCAATCTGTGACAACCATCCATTAGGTTATTTTTTAAAGCTTCATAACAATATTTCAGTTGATTGTATTTTGCTGGCAAAGTGCATATGAGAGAAAAATGTACAACAGTTAGAGAAGTCAGGCAGAAAATCTGAAATGATGTTTCACCATGTCAGATTTTCAGACAGAATTACATAGCAATATTGCTAATAATAATATTGCTAGTTTATATATCACCATCTTCTAACCTAGGACTGTTCAAAGTATTACATACAGGGTAAAACACATAGTATATCAGACATTCAAGATACATTTAGAGAGTCCTGCCTTTACAAGCTCACAGTCTAAAGTAGGGGTTGGACCACGGTTCAAATGCGGACTACGGCCGCCAGTTGTTCGGACCCCAAGGGATCCCACACCTCTGCCCTGGGCCTGGAGGTGGTGGGGGGTGAGCATTGGGTGGGCTGTGTTGCTCCCCGTAGTAGGGACAGACTGCCTTGCGGTCCTGTCCTGGTGGGAGGTACCCCGGACGGGCACTGGAGCTCATACACTCATAGACGTTCTCAACCTCTTTCAATTGGAGAAGAGGTTGCCCCCTCAGATCAGAAGCCCTGATCTAATCTTCTCATGGGGGGGGATGTTCCTGGCTGCGGGATGCAGGATCGCCAGTGGGGTAACAATTACTGGTGTTCCAGGGGGTTTCACAGAATGGGGCATCCCGAATTAGAACAGCTGACCACCCATCTCTGCCCATATCCATTCCCTGTTCTTCTAGCTCTGCCCCCTATCTATCTTTCTTCTCCCAGCTCTGCCTCATCCATCCCTGTCCTTCCAGCTCTGCCCCCATCCAAGCATGGGGGATGCCACCCAGAGATGAACAGCTGACCACCCAGTTCTGCCAATCCTCATTCTCCTATCCCTGCCTCCATCCATTCCCAGTTCTCCCAGCTCTGCCTCTATCCATCCCTATTTTCCCAGCTCTTCCCCACCCATCTCTCTTCTCCCAGCTCTTCCCCATCCATCCCTATTTTCCCAGCTCTTCCCCACCCATCTCTCTTCTCCCAGCTCTTCTCCATCCATCCCTCTTCTCCCAGCTCTGCCTCTATCCATCCCTATTTTCCCAGCTCTTCCCCACCCATCTCTCTTCTCCCAGCTCTTCCCCACCCATCCCTCTTCTCCCAGCTCTTCCCCATCCATCCCTCTTCTCCCAGCTCTTCCCCATCCATCTCTCTTCTCCCAGCTCTTCCCC
This sequence comes from Gastrophryne carolinensis, assembly GCA_027917425.1. Classification (NCBI taxonomy): domain Eukaryota; kingdom Metazoa; phylum Chordata; class Amphibia; order Anura; family Microhylidae; genus Gastrophryne; species Gastrophryne carolinensis. The sequence goes on from CM051243.1 coordinate 174,361,608, forward strand.
ACCCATCTCTCTTCTCCCAGCTCTTCCCCACCCATCCCTCTTCTCCCAGTTCTTCCCCACCCATCCCTCTTCTCCCAGCTCTTCCCCACCCATCCCTCTTCTCCCAGTTCTTCCCCACCCATCCCTCTTCTCCCAGCTCTTCCCCACCCATCCCTCTTCTCCCAGCTCTTCTCCACCCATCCCTCTTCTCCCAGCTCTTCCCCATCCATCCCTCTTCTCCCAGCTCTTCCCCACCCATCCCTCTTCTCCCAGCTCTTCCCCCACCCATCCCTCTTCTCCCAGCTCTTCCCCATCCATCCCTCTTCTCCCAGCTCTTCCCCATCCATCCCTCTTCTCCCAGCCCTTCCCCATCCATCCCTCTTCTCCCAGCTCTTCCCCACCCATCCCTCTTCTCCCAGCTCTTCCCCATCCATCCCTCTTCTCCCAGCTCTTCCCCACCCATCCCTCTTCTCCCAGCTCTTCCCCACCCATCCCTCTTCTCCCAGCTCTTCCCCATCCATTCCTCTTCTCCCAGCTCTTCCCCATCCATCCCTCTTCTCCCAGCTTTTCCCCACCCATCCCTCTTCTCCCAGCTCTTCCCCACCCATCCCTCTTCTCCCAGCTCTTCCCCATCCATCCCTCTTCTCCCAGCTCTTCCCCACCCACCCCTCTTCTCCCAGCTCTTCCCCACCCATCCCTCTTCTCCCAGCTCTTCCCCACCCATCCCTCTTCTCCCAGCTCTTCCCCACCCATCCCTCTTCTCCCAGCTCTTCTCCACCCATCCCTCTTCTCCCAGCTCTTCCCCACCCATCCCTCTTCTCCCAGCTCTTCCCCATCCATCCCTCTTCTCCCAGCTCTTCCCCACCCATCCCTCTTCTCCCAGCTCTTCCCCATCCATCCCTCTTCTCCCAGCTCTTCCCCACCCATCCCTCTTCTCCCAGCTCTTCCCCACCCATCCCTCTTCTCCCAGCTCTTCCCCATCCATCCCTCTTCTCCCAGCTCTTCCCCATCCATCCCTCTTCTCCCAGCTCTTCCCCACCCATCCCTCTTCTCCCAGCTCTTCCCCACCCATCCCTCTTCTCCCAGCTCTTCCCCATCCATCCCTCTTCTCCCAGCTCTTCCCCACCCATCCCTCTTCTCCCAGCTCTTCCCCATCCATCCCTCTTCTCCCAGCTCTTCCCCACCCATCCCTCTTCTCCCAGCTCTTCCCCACCCATCCCTCTTCTCCCAGCTCTTCCCCATCCATCCCTCTTCTCCCAGCTCTTCCCCACCCATCCCTCTTCTCCCAGCTCTTCCCCACCCATCCCTCTTCTCCCAGCTCTTCCCCACCCATCCCTCTTCTCCCAGCTCTTCCCCACCCATCCCTCTTCTCCCAGCTCTTCCCCATCCATCCCTCTTCTCCCAGCTCTTCCCCACCCATCCCTCTTCTCCCAGCTCTTCCCCACCCATCCCTCTTCTCCCAGCTCTTCCCCACCCATCCCTCTTCTCCCAGCTCTTCCCCATCCATCCCTCTTCTCCCAGCTCTTCCCCACCCATCCCTCTTCTCCCAGCTCTTCCCCACCCATCCCTCTTCTCCCAGCTCTTCCCCACCCATCCCTCTTCTCCCAGCTCTTCCCCACCCATCCCTCTTCTCCCAGCTCTTCCCCACCCATCCCTCTTCTCCCAGCTCTTCCCCACCCATCCCTCTTCTCCCAGCTCTTCCCCACCCATCCCTCTTCTCCCAGCTCTTCCCCACCCATCCCTCTTCTCCCAGCTCTTCCCCACCCATCCCTCTTCTCCCAGCTCTTCCCCACCCATCCCTCTTCTCCCAGCTCTTCCCCATCCATCCCTCTTCTCCCAGCTCTTCCCCACCCATCCCTCTTCTCCATTCTATTCCATTCCATTTAGAATCAGTGCACTAAGGATCAGAGCTGTAGGCTCCACAGGGCCTTGTCAACCAGTGACATTGCTCACTTATGGTTATTGTGGAACATGTGGCTGTGGGCTGCTAAACCTAGACCCCCTTGCCAATGGCCCAGGTCTGCAAGGAACTTAATCCACTTACTTAGTTGTCTGTGAACTCCGAATTTAAGAGGTATGCACCTCTTTCTGTAGTATACACATAAGGGCAGACTAGATGGACCGTATGGTCTCCTTCTGCCGTCAACCTTCTATGTTTCTTTCTAATGCCGCTCTGTAAGAAAACTCTATAGGAGGTGGTGTGGCTGCAGCTCCCCCATCAGTTGGCCCACTTCTAGCAAAAGGTGAATAACTCTCTAATGCAGAACAAAACAAGTAGGCAAGCACTCTATTATTTGTAAAATATTGTAAAAAACACAGAGCAACTTCAAGAATGATAAACTGCCGAAGGTGATCTCTATCCCACGACACATGCACCTCCACACGGTGATTCCACCACCAATCGTGCGAATCCTTACCGACTCAAAGAAGTAATTAAGCCTTCAATGCATCAGCATGTAGATAATTAATAAATCCTGATCTTTCTTGTATTTCTCGTCAGCATCCAGGAAATAGAGTAATTAGAACGGTCATCAGCTCATAAAAATGATAAAGCCTTCAAAGCATCAACGTATAGGTACTTAATAAATCCTGGTCTTTCTTGTATTTCGAGCGCCAGCTCCAGCCGGATCCCCCGGCACCGCCACACTCCCCCTACAACTCTCCTCCGCCCGCGTTCAGGAGCCACCACAGAGCCGCTTCCACCTCTATTATTTGTGTTGTTTTGGGGACCTGCTTTAAGTCTGCTGTACTGGGAACAGAGGGATTAAGGGGTGTCCTGCTTCATTTAAAATTGAATTTATCCGAATACTCGTTTCCAGATTTGATGGAGGCTTTGTTACAGTGAGAAGTGGCCTGTAATTCCATTTTTTCTCTATAGCTGCTCCTTCTTTCCCGCTCCCCCCCCCCCCGGCTCAGACCCTCCGGACCCCCTTATCCCTCCCTGTATCAAGGTGGTAGCGGTGCAGAGAACTTAGGGCAGGAGGCGAAGCTCCACCTGTCCGTCGAACTGTGACTGGACAAACATTTGTTAATAGGCGTCAATTTCAATTCTCTTATACTAATGCTCAACTATGCTCGAAATACCTTAATTGTGCCTTAATGACTTATTGAGGATGACATATATGTATGAGGAGGAGTATTAAGAATGATGACCTGTAACCTATAATCTCTTTATTTGCAAAAGTATAATATGTCATACTGTCGAGCTGTATAATATACAATTACAATAAAAATGATTGAAACAAAAAAAAAATGAATTAATCCTACTCCCAAGTTTCCAGTAAAAAAAGAAATACATAAATGTGTAGTCTACTGGTAGGCAGAAAAATTCTATGCTTGCCTTGCCCTCATCCTGACATCTAATACAGTGCAGAAATGTTGACTCATATCACTTGATTTGTCAGGTTCTCCCACAGTCACCTGGATTGTTCCAGTGCTCGCTCCTTTCCTTAATTATAAGGGAGAAGGCATCCTCTTGATTAGAACGGAGAACTTGAACTCTTACCAAATAACTGAATCTTTTAAGTATTATTGATTTGATGAATGAAGTGGCCACAGGGGACTACATGGGAAGCTTGGATGAGGAGTACAGAAAAAGCCAGCAAGGAGGGGGTACATTTTTATACATCGAGAGGGTATTTTATTTAGTAAGGTACTATGACCCAAGAGAGACCCAGAGACTAGCTTGATAAAAATGTCCCAATGAAAAAAATATGCTGGAAGAGGTCACTTATATAACCAACATCAAGAAATATCCAGCCAGGCCTGTTTCTTACTTTTAATTGAAGCAAGAGGAAATCAGGGATGATAGCGTCTGTCACCCCTGATACACTCAAACTGGAACCCCTAGATTTGATTCATACCAAGAAAACAAAACCAGAAGCCTGGTGGGTGTTTTGTTCAGTTTGGGTAAGTGACCCCCTCCTCTCATTAGCCAAATTGTTTATACGGATTTTTAATATCGCACAATTTTCGCCATACACTTCCTTTCAGGAAAGTCATTGTTACGTCTTATGAAAAGTAAACTACTCTAGGACTTGAAAGGGGAACAAGGAAGTACATTATTAATGTCACCAAATGATGTGGGCATATTAACAATGCCAGGTTGGATGTGCAAGGGTTCTAAACTAACCCAATACCCCTCCACACTCCATCAGTGAGATCCACATTAGAGAGATACTTACCCTTTACTAGAGGAGCTCCATTCAACAGGGGACCAGAGACAGATGCACACATGTGCACAGCTACACCTCCTCCAATAAAAGACGTGTAAGTAACCTGTAGTAAGCAGCTGGTAAAGTAGCTGTAAAAGTAGCTGTGGATCCTACCAGGGCTACCAAATACCAAAGCCCAGCCTTTCATTCTAAAAGACTCTAGGGCCAGGTGAAAGCTTTTCCGATCCCTTTGCAGAGTGATCATGCCCAGCCCCTCATGATTCGGGGTATACTGACCCCGATCTGGGGCACTGTGGCAAAAAACAGTTATTTTGGATAAAGTGAAATGGGGGTAAGGGTGAGGACGAGTAGAGCTCACCCCTGGGTTGCCGAACTAGGAATAGTCGATGGTCCCCACCTTATTTTACCGTACTTAAATCTTTGGGGGGGAAAGGGGTTCTCTAGGATGACCCCTTGATGTGGAGGGCTAAAATGGGGAAGGGGGAGTTAATCCCCCTGTGGTTCTCTCAATGTAAACGAGGTAGACACTTTATTCTTAAAAAACTAAAACATTTATTTTGTTTCTGTTCACAGGGATGATTCTTCACAGTGTTACTTTCTTATTAGCACCATTTTTTCAACATATTTTACTCAATATCTGTGCAGTTACATACATCTTTTCAACATATTTCACCCAATATCTGTGCAATTCCAGACATATATGTGTTGGTATTTTTTTTGCTCTGTTCAGTTAGGACCAGCCCTTGTTACGGAGCTTTGTCCCATTTAAATACAGTTTGTAGCAAGCTTGTAGGTTTATGTACACTCAGTTGTAGCAAGTAATCTTAGCGCGCACACGATGTGTGTATAGTACAATCATAACATACCTCTTGTTAACCTGTACATGGTAAGGGAGCGCTTGCTTCAGGCCGCCTTCATCAATGAAGGCGGCCTGAAGCAAGCGCTCCCTTACCATGTACAGGTTAACAAGAGGTATGTTATGATTGTACTATACACACATTACTCAAAATATCCAATAGTGAAGAAGGACTGATTTGACTGTATACTTTGTTATGTATAACCAGATTACTCAGAGTGCACTGAAGAAGCTCATAAAGAGTGAAACGTCTGCACGCTAAGATTACTTGCTACAACTGAGTGTACATAAACCTACAAGCTTGCTACAAACTGTATTTAAATGGGACAAAGCTCCGTAACAAGGGCTGGTCCTAACTGAACAGAGCAAAAAAAATACCAACACATATATGTCTGGAATTGCACAGATATTGGGTGAAATATGTTGAAAAGATGTATGTAACTGCACAGATATTGAGTAAAATATGTTGAAAAAATGGTGCTAATAAGAAAGTAACACTGTGAAGAATCATCCCTGTGAACAGAAACAAAATAAATGTTTTAGTTTTTTAAGAATAAAGTGTCTACCTCGTTTACATTGAGAGAACCACAAGGGGATTAACTCCCCCTTCCCCATTTTAGCCCTCCACATCAAGGGGTCATCCTAGAGAACCTCTTTCCCCCCCAAATATTTTGGATAAAGCTGTCTTTTGGGTTGTGGTCATCCCCAGAAATATCTTGGTAGTGATGGCTTTATAATCAGTAGGGAGTCAGTGAGGTTTTTTATGACAATTGTTGCTGCATTCTGCCACATGGCTGACATTCAGGGTGGAGTGGGGATGCCACTGCAAAACCAAGCATGCACTGTGGGATCCCAGAACAAGGTGAGTATATGTCCCAAATCAGGATGCCCTGATGTAAAACAGCAATTCATCATCCAGCATTTTGTATGCTTAGGTGGCAGGTAAAGCAGGTGAGGGAAGTTCCTATGACAATTCTGCATTGAATTTCACTGAGCTTCTCAGTATGAGTCATTCTAAGTTATTTATCATTATTTATTATATATATATATATATATATATATACACACTGTTTTCTCCACCCTATAAGACGCACTTTTATTCCCCCAAAAGTTGGGGGAAAATGTGCGTGTGTCTTGGGCGAATGTAAAAAAAACAAAAAAGTCACATGCCTCGGCGCTTCGGCACTGCTGCCTCCACAGCCTCCGGGAGGCCAGAAGATTGACGAGCAACGGGTGGGAAGAGTAACTGAACCCTGCCCACTATTCCACCGCTTCCCTGCCGCCGCCACTGCTTCTTCTTGTCGGCTCTGTGCAGAAAGTGGGTGTGGCCTGAGCTGAGCAGAATGCAGGCCATGGCCACCCGCTGCACGGAGCCGGGGGTTTGCATGTGTCCACGTCAGAGAAGGAGAAGCAGTGGCAGCGTCGGGGAAGCGGTGGGATAACGGACAGGGTTCAGTTACCCTGCCCTTTCCTTGTCCACTCTCCGCTCCTCGATCTTCTAGCTTCCTGGTGCTGTGGCAGCCCGGTAAATCAGCACAGGAGTGCTGGGACATGTGAGTTTAATTTTTAAAATTTTTTTCTGCCTGGGGAATGTGAGCGGTGAGTATGCCCACTGCCTATGGGGAATAGCAGGGGTAAATGCCACACTGCCTATGGGAAATGGGATGGGGGGATGCCACACTGCCTCTGGGGAATGGGATGGGGGATGCCACGCTGCCTATGGGGAATGGCATGGGGGGATGCCACCCTGCCTATGGTGAATGGGAGGGGGGAATGCCATACTGCCTATAGGGAATGGAAGGAGGGATGCCACATTGCCTATCAGGAATGGGAGGGGGGAATGCCACACTGCCTATAATAGGGAATGGGATTGGGGATGCCACACTGCCTATGGGGAATGGGATGGGGGGAATGCTACACTGCCTATATGAGGAAAGGGGGTGGTAATGCCACACTGCCTATATGGGGAATTGAAGGGGGAATGCCACACTGCTTATATGGAGAATGGGAGGGGTAATGCCACCCTGCTTATGGAGCATAGGAAGGGGGATTACCACACTGCCTATAATGGGGAATGGGAGGGGGTAGAATGCCACACTGCCTGTAACTGGGGGAGTCTGCACCTTGCCTATTTGTTGGGGGTATGATGTTTTAGCACAACATTTAACTCAGAATACTATTTCTTATTTTCCTGCTCCAAATCCTAGGTGCGTCTTATGGGGAGGTGCGTCTTATATGGTGAAAAATACATGATATGGTTTGGTGTGCGGGGCTTCCTTTAATGCTCATGCGCTGCTTTGATGCCTTGTATATGCTGTGTGTTGCTCGGGCAGTAAGCAGTCTTGTCTTGCGTAAATCGGAAACAGACGTGCTGGGACTGGAGAAACTATGCAGATTAATCTGTGGGATGTACAGATCCCTGTATTACATGTGTGTGGCCTTTAATTAATCCCTGACACAAGGTGCATGTGGTGTTAGCACTGTCTAAATTAAAATAAATTTAAAACATTATATAGCGAAAAATATGCCATAAAAAAATTACATCTGTATTAGTAATCAAGTGGATTTACTTTAAATGGAACTACACCAGTTGATGGCCTGTTAGACACTAATGTCCTCGTTTCAGAACATCCTTGTCATCCTTTTTTTGCTTTGCAGTAGTCAGCTATGTGCCCGATGGCTTTCATAGTTGGCCATGTGAACACTTGGGCAGTGACTGAAATCTGGTGGCTGGCAATGAGATAAGTGTGCACAGGGAAATGTATGGATCGTCCCTGATTGCTGAAGCAGGTCTCATATGCCCTATATGAGGGCCCTATAACCACGGTGCACAGCTTGCAATAGCCAATGACTTGGCTGCATACAGTGTATATGGTGATACATAAAGGTCACATTATCATTGAACATGACCAGCAAACTCTAATGGCTGCTGCAAGCTGTGCACAGTGATCTGGCCTTCCTTGAACCGGAACAAAACCCATCTAAAAGATTCCAGAGCCCACCACTGGCCTCCCCCCTCAGGCATACCAAATCAGGATTATCCATGAATTGGCCCCATTTAAAGTATGCATGCCCTGGCATGGTCACATTTAGTTACGCCCCTTGTTAGCACATAAGGCAGAGGGGTGGGTGGTTGGTGGTTGCTGCTGGCCCTGATCATTACCAGTTCTTATGCCCTATAGCACAGGTCCAGTACTATGCGCCCCCAGCTCTACAATGGTACTACAATGGCAGTTGAACTGGTATAAGGGTCCATGGGACCCCTTACTAGATACATTAGAAAAAAGATGCCACACTGTTTTTTAAAACAATGTTATTAGTCTTAATTAACTTATACTTACCTTTCCAAATCCAGGGTCCAGCACAGCATCACTAAGAATTATGCAGGTGGGAAGTCTATTGATTCTCCAGGTTCCCCTCCTTTCATCCCGACTCCTTGCCGGGGACTCCAAACTGAGCCGCGAGGAGTGGCCTTTTATAGTGGGAGGCAGAGCCTCACTGGGATCCCTCCCACGTGACTTACATGTCACAGGAGGGAAGGGGGGTTTGGGGGCTCTGCCTCTCAATATAAAAGGGGGCTTGGCACCGCCCAAAACACAGCCCCTCACTGGTAGCGAGGATGAAAGGAAGAAGGGCCTTTTGCCCCCCTGTTCTCCACCAGGCGCCAGCAGGTGTCAGCATTGAGGCCTGCCACCACCCAAAGAAGACGGTGGTGGGGACACAGATGAGCCCTAAAGATAGGCGGATATAAATCTAGATGTATACAGAGTCTACTAGAGGTCGCACTAATCAATGTAAAAAGGTGAGCATTTCATGGGATGTTTTGCACGTCACTATAGGAAGAGGATAACCAGTGTACAGCTTGGATTATGGCACTGTAATGCTTCACACTAAACCACATAAACATCTCTGGCAAGAGTAATCTGATATACAAAGACTATGAATCTGTTTTGCAAGGGAACAGGAAAAGGAAAGTAAATTAACATTCTTTAAATTTTTTCCTATGTGATAGTTTTATCTTATTATAAGGTCATAGGACTAAAAAATTTAATTAAAATTGCAACAAAGATAGTTCAGTACAGAGCACATCCAAACACGATAAGTAAACTCCAAATGAGGTCAGCGTGTTAAGAAAAAGGAGGTAAAGCATGGTCCTATTACACCCTTTAGAAGAACTGTGGAACAGGAGTCCCCCCCATTTAAATCCCCCAACCCTCACGGCCTGCATTCTTATTCTCCTCTTCACTGCAGATGAGAGAGACATAGGGGAAGCAAGGAAAGGCACACATTATGCCTCAAACCTCACCCAGAACATGACCCTATCCATCTCTTATGTGACTTACAAAGGTGTCCATCTTCATCTTGTCCTGAGAAGACTCATCTCATGAAGAAGTCACCTCTGGGGTTTTCCACCAGTTGGCTGAACACCCCCAAGGCCAGTGCCCAATCTCCTTGAGACACCTGCTGTCTGCTTATGATGTCATGATTAAGGACCTATTGTCCGAAACGCGTTGGCGTTAGGGCCCGTCTTGTACATATCTATCATTTTGAACTTGTTGGATTACTGATTTTAATGGAAGAAAATAAAAGCACAAGATTTTACGACATTTTTGGGCTGGCTCAACATTTCTTATTATGAAGTCACATTGTCTACTCCTGAACCCTGAGGTATTTTTTCTGATGGCATGTGTGGCTGGTTGGTGAGGTTTTGAGGAGGAGGAGGTTTGGGGACAGATTCATTGAGTGCTGATGACAATAAAAATGTATGGAAATTAACACCGCGCTCAAAGCTTAAATTGAACTTTCTTGTGATTTCTTGAATATGAACAATTATTAGTACATCTGCTACAACGTGTCAAAAACCTTTCATTCAAAAAAGTCCCAAAAACAAAATATGCATAAAAAACACGGAGCAACACAGGTCCTCAATGGTGTGACCACAGGAAACAGTTTTAAAAAGCAAAATGAGAGAGTATCCCACGGTGCATGCACTTCATAGGAACTGGTAGTGTCACGCGTGCCCGTAACCTCCACACATGTACGCTTACCAGATGGATAAGTATAACAAGCCTTGAATCAATTAATGCCTCTTAGAAGATTCCAGATACTTGATGGTTTCTATATACAACTTATCCTCTCATTCCGGACATGATAAACTCCGCTCATATATAGAAAAAGAGCATACAAGAAATCTAGTGCAACCCCGTAGGAACTTTTCTTAAAAAACTATTTAATGACAGAAATGCACTCACATATTCCTTGAAGTAAAAAACGCCAATATGAATACACTGGTTGTGAGGGAGTCCTTTTCTTTCCCTTTTTCCTGTGACCGTTCAAATAGACGTCAAAGTTTAAAATCAATAGAGTTAAAAAATGGCCGCCGTCTTCTATTTCATCTCCTAACGCGTTTCGTTGCTGCGCAACTTTTTCAAAGGAGTGCTGATGACAGATTCATTGAGTTTATCTGCCTTGGTTGCTCAGTATCTACATTGCACTGGGCATTTGGGCTGTGGTTTCATAAAGTGCCCTTTGAGCAATTTTGGATGTGTATACAGTTTGACACTATTAATTATTGTAGGTGGGTATCATATATTTATTTTTATGTAGCAAGGATATATACAGTAATTACTTATTAATATGTTTACACTACTATGCACAGGTGTGTAAACACGTATTTATCTATTTATATATTTAATACTGAGGATCTGGTTTATGGGCATTAGCCCAAAACCGGCCTTGGAGTCTATAAGGTTCCAGGGCTGCCTAATTCCCTGCCCCCGGGGCACCCAGATTTGGGATGCCCTGCTGTGTAACTACCGTCTGGCTATACCTCTAGCAGGGCACGCGCCAGACATTTGTTAATTAAACGAGTCAAGTTTATTGAGTGTCAATATACACAGACATTAAACAGTTACAAATACCCAAAACACACACACGGGGGGGGGGGGGGGGGGGGTAATAAATTGCTGCAGTTAATGTATAATAATTACAACCATGTTACCATCAGAATGATACAGCATATTAGTCTCACAAGGCTATCCAACTTCTCCATGAGAGCTATGTTTGGTAGCATATATAATCCAAAAACTTAGTGAGGACTACACTCCAGTAGTTAATGTCTTCATATGATATGGATTAACCTTTGACTCCTTATAAGTGTACATATAGTAACTAAAATGTGTTTTGATGATGCTAAAGGAAATTGGATAATAGATTTAGTTCAACTCCACATCTTTGTGTATTTTACCTTTGCATAGTACCTTGTGTAACTATCATGCTCCACATAACTGTAGCTCTGGCTGGAGCTGGTGGTCGGAGAGTGGGCGGACCGGTGTGTCTCTGATTATAGCGGAGACTCTACCACAGCTGACATTAGCAGCGTCAGTGGGGGGCGGGGCCGCTGAAAGGGGAAGTGCCGGCCATCTGGTGCCACCCAAGACTATAGTGAGCTCCAGGCGGGCACTGATGACGTCGTTGGCTAAGGGGTTGTGGTGTTTCCAGGTGCGCACTTCCCTGCATTATACTACAGCTGGTGGCTTTCTCATCTCTTCCATTCTGGCGCACCGCATGGGTTAATCTCTGCAAAAACTAACTCCTTTCGGCCTATATAGGGCAGGCTGTGGCATATTCTTCTCAGTTCCTTTCCTGCAGTCACTGTGAAGATGTCTGGATTTTATTGTTTTGAGCACAGTGCTGACCGGGTTGAGCAGGGGCTCCTACTCTGTCTGTCTCCCAGCCTCTCACCAGCTGCAGCGTTCCTGGAGACCCCGTTAGATGCCTGAATTCAGTTCCTAAGCCAATAGTGTTGGATCATGCAGAGTGAGGGGAGCACGCATGGGTCTAAGTAAGTGCGCCAGGGCTCGTCCGGCTGGGTCTGAGCCTCGAAGATCAGGACTACCCTTGGGTCATCTACCCCCATGGCTGGGGAGGCTGAGCTAGGGGCCCGGACTCCCTGCTATCAGAGTGTTTGCTTACTATTGGGCAGCCATGCGGGTTAGAGCTTACTCAAAGCTTGACCGCCAGCATTTGGGGGGCAGGTGTCCTCATGAGGGGGGAGGCGTGGCCACCGGGCATGTGGCCTGCGGATTGGCCAATTTTGAAAGCGAGTGGGTCGGTCCGTTCGGGCCTTACAGTGGAGGATAGGAGGTGGGGGCAGGGTAACTGCATTTGCGTGGTCTGTGGCTCCCCCCTCCTTCTCCTCACTAGCAGCACGAGGCACCTCCATCTTGTGTGGTGTCCGAAGGTCCCTTCTACATCTCCAGATCATCGCCTGGCAGCTCCTGAGCTGAGGATTGCCTCCAGCGCGGCTGCTGCTCCATGGTTTTCCCTGGTCAGGTAGGGCCCTCACGAGGGCGAAGCCTTTTGACTTTTACAGATTCTTTCTGAATCTGACATTGTTCATGTTGTTGCAGGGTCGGGGTCTGGAAGCTGCTGCATCCTTGCATTTCCGGTAGTGCAAGAAGGTCTGACAGTAGTCAACAGGCAGGAGGGTTTGGGGACCAGCGCTCCAGCTGTATTGCTTAGCAGTTAGAGCAGCCATTTTACCATGTCGGAGGCATCAGAGGCACCGGAGTTTTGTATTTTAACGAAAGTGGTGCCGCATGTCCTTGTGTGAGGAACCCTTGTGCACTACTGTCCTGCGCTGCCTTACGCATCTGGCAGGTTCCGCACCTCAGATTGTCCAGTTTCCCTGTGGCTTCAGGCTCAAACTCGTTGAAGCAGGATACCCCCTCAGGGGGGCTTTCAGGTCCATTTTGTCCCATGGTTAACCCATGGATGGGGTTCCTCCTTCAGACGTGGCAGACAGGGTGGCCTGGCTGGAGAGCATAGTCAGTGGCCTTCGTCAGCAGGGGCATCCCACGTCTGTCTCCATCTGCCCAGACGAGAAATTCACCGCCAAGTGTAGGCATTTTCAGATGCAGTCCTCGGAGGATTCTAGCTCCTATGCCTATATAAGGGTTCAAGATTTTGTTCCAGATGGTCAGACGGGGGTGTCGTCTGGCAGCGGAGAGGAACCGAAAGCCATGCATGCACCGGGGAACCCTCCAGATTACTCAATGGATCAGACTGAAGCACAGTCTTCCAATCAATGTGTTGGAACTGAGGGCGATTCTGCTGGTTCTCAGGCATGGTCGGTCAGAGTACAGTCGGACAATTCCATGGCTGTGGCCTACATAACCCAGGAGCTTACAGGCTTTCCAGGAAGTGAGTCGCATCATGAGGTGAATGGAACTTCACATTCTGTGCATCTCGGCGGTTCAAATTCTGGGGGTGGAGAATCTGCAGGCCGATTATTTGAGCAGGGAGATGGTGGACTAGGGGGAATGGTCTCTTCACCAGTATGCATTTCATACCATGCCATCTGTGGGGTGTGCCAGGGGTGGACCTCTTTGCATCTCGGCACATTTGGAAGGTCCAGCGGTTCGTGTCCAGGGTGCGAGACCTCCTGGCCATGGCGGTCGACACTCTGGCCATTCCCTGATCGGGGTACAGCCTACTCTCCGCATTCCCACCACTGCTACTTCTGGGCCATGTGTTAAAGAAGGCCAACTGGGAGCAGATTCCTATCATCCTGATCACCCCACACTGGCCCAGAAGGGCGTGGTTTGCGGATCTGGTTAGCTTGGAGCCCCTGTGGCGACTCCCCAACCGCCCAGATCTTCTGCAACAGGGCCCTTTTTTGCACCCCAATTCTCCAGCTGGCTGGCTTTAGTGGCTTGGATGCTGAAAGCAGCATATTAGAAAAGTGGGGTTTGTCTGCTGCAGTATTTCGGACCTTGATTCGAGCACGAAAACAGTAGTCCTCTAGAATTTACTACAGGACTTGGAGGGCCTTCGTGTCTTGGTGCGAATCTAAGTACCACTCCTGTAGGAGGTGGCCTTGTTAAAGTTGCCAGGAGCAACGAAACGCGTCGGCGGCGGTGGCAGGCGACATCTATGTGTTAATTGGATTCTTTGATCTGGCCAGATTTGATCTATGGGGAGTTGGTGAGAGCCACCCTCTGGTTTTAAGCGTTTTATGATCGATGTACATGTGAGTGCATTACCATTTCTTTATTAAATAGTGTGTTTTTAGCAGTATCACACTAGATGTGCATTTTCTGTTCCATGTTGCATTCTTTGGAGTGACATCGCATTCCTGAACATACATGTTGGTTCCCTGGTTTGCCTGGAGGAGCGATTGCCTATAACATCTGGATCTGAAGCAATTGCCCACGGAAACAAGTGATACCTATTTGAAGTCACCTGAGGAGAGAGTGCTTGCACATGCACTTTGGGACGACGGATGGGTAAATTGGGAAGCTCTGTGCATACATTTGATTGTTCTTAATCTTTGCCCCAGAAAGCCTAGCTACACCTCTGAAAATGTTTAACTGTGCAATCATGTCTGTGTATACTGACCCTCATTTAACTTTATTCATTTTATATATATTGAGAAGATTGTGCTGCTTATTAAAGGGTGTTTGTTTGGGGCACTAATTTGGTGCTATATACTTATATGGTCTTATTTATTGACTACTGATACCCCCTCCAGTCTCCACCTCTGGTTATGTTATGTGTGTGCTTCTTGTATTTTAAATGGTTTTAATTTTCTAGAATCGGGGCTGATAATATAGAGCTGGTAATATGGCCCATTTTCTCAAAAGCAATTTGAGAAACGAAAAATCACGAAAGTGACCGGAATTGAACAATATCCAATCCATGGAAACGATCACTGCGATCGTGCGATAAACGAGAAGTCAAGCGCCGTACTATTTTTACGAGTATAACATTTTCGTTCGTCTCCTGACTGTTGGCATATGGAAATATGAAATCGTCCACAAATAGGAAGCACAGCACTAGTGAGTGCTCTAAAAAATGCTTAGGCAACAAATCTTCTGCACCGGAACATACACAAGTCGTTCGACTGCATTCGATTTGTATGGCCGTTCGCTCGCTGACTGAACAGTCAATTTTCTGTTCGTGGAAATGGGCCATTAGGATTATCTCTGCTTCAGAATCATGCGCACACGATATATCTTAAAGCGGAACAAAACCTGGAATTTTAACTATCCTGGGTTTTGTTCTGTGTGAAAGGCCCCCACACAGAACAAAACACCCATACTAACTCACCTTTTCCCTTTCCTACTGTGCATGCGTGCCTCTCGCCCCATTGGCTGTGCATATGTAATGCTTAGCAAAATTCTCTGTCTACATGCAGGGCTTCGGCAAAAGGAGTGAGAGCGGCGGCATCCACTGCAGCATGCGCGCCTCCACCCCCAGCCTATCTGAATGGCACACAGCCCAAAGATGCGGGGATGGGGTTGCTGTTGTTTACATCAGCAAGGGAGCACCAGAAGAAGGTGAATGTTGAGGCACCATGGATGGGTTCACACCATGGGCATGCCGACCACGGGGTAGGACCAACGGCGGGCCCTGTGCTGATAGGGTTTTGTTTCACTTTAAATAACAATTGGTATATCCAAATAATTATTTTTAGTATATTATTTGGTATATTGTTCTTAACATTTTATTTTTGATTAACTACCATGTTTTTTTCTCTGCTATGGGAGAGGGGTATTATGAGATGATATGAGGCCATTTTCTTTAGATCAATTGCCAATATGATGTTGAACCGTAGTGTGTGGGATGCTACAAATGTGTGCTAATATACTGTGACTTCTCCCCTTTCTTCATCAATATGCAAGGCAGACAAAATGGGATGCTCCAGGGAAACAGACCAAAACTCGTTATGGTCAAAATCCTGGGTTTTGGGCCACTGGGCGCAACTTCAAAAGTTCTAGAATAAAGGATATCTGGTATGCCAAACTTCTGGGATAAGTGAACAGGATTTGTAATCAGGGAGAGCATTGTAAATTCTGCAAAAAAATACTTTTTACAAATTAAGAATGTGCCAGCGATTCAGTTAAGTATTTTTTTGTAAACCCCCCGTTCTGCCTCAACTGTCTGCACACAGTACACCATGGATCTGCAGGGTGAGACCAAATTCTATACAAATTTAGAAAAAATGGTGGGTGGGAGTTTCAACTGCTTTATAATATACAAGCCCAATTTTTCACACTTTAAACATAATTAACATGATATGTATGAAGCATATATATATATATATATATATATATATATATATATATATATATATTTTTGATCAGCACCTGGCTGGGAGGCCTGAACTGGCAGTGATGTGCCTGCAGACCGCCAGTAGTGCACAATCTGGTGTCCTTGTTGAAAGATCCATAGCATAGCATCATGGCATACATCACCAACATCTGCTACAATATACAGCGCTGGCAATACCGTCTGCTTCGGTGCTGTTTGTTCCACACTAAGCGCACTATTCAGTATTGTTGCGTGCGGATTTCTGTTCAGTTAACACATAACTGCATTGTGTATTCATGTGTGACTATTGGCAGGGTTGCAGTGTTACATTTTGGCCAGTGTCATTCGAGGTTGGCTTAAAGGGGTCTACTGAGCACTGCCAGCATCTACACTAACTGTAAAACATTGTCACGGAGGTCAGGCCCAAGCAATGGTTTTGAACAAGAGGTCAGATAGTGTGTGGCAGTCAGTATGGTAAGAAT
The DNA here is from genome assembly GCA_027917425.1 of Gastrophryne carolinensis. Lineage (NCBI taxonomy): Eukaryota > Metazoa > Chordata > Amphibia > Anura > Microhylidae > Gastrophryne > Gastrophryne carolinensis. The sequence goes on from CM051243.1 coordinate 174,378,197, forward strand.
TTATATACCAAGCAAAGGTCTGTAATGAGGGGGCAGATAAGGTGTCCGAATCAGTAGCTGAGGGTAAATATCTGATACCAGGCAATAAATAGTCTGTACTAAGAGGACAGAGAATGTTTCTATGTCAGTGGGCTGAAGGCATAAATCTGATACCAGGCAATCAGTGGCGCACCCAGGATTTTGTCCTGGGGGGGTTGGGTTTGGGCAAGGGGCATGTCCCGCAAGAGGTGTGTCACCTCACAAGAAGCATACCTGTCAACTCTTCAAGATAGGGAAGAGGGGCAATTGTGCCAGGTTGTTGGTCCGATTTAACCCTAAGATGACCTGGAAATTGTGGCACACTACTGCACAACATACCTACCTTTGGAGAATGTGTCTGTTTAATTGCAATTAGACCACGCCCTCAGTTACACCTATGCCACACCACTAACTCTAAGATGATCTGGAAATGGCTGCACACTACCAAACCTACCTTTGGAGGATGTGACTGTTAGACATGAATGCAGCCAAATCATAGTCCCCTTGTAAGCAGAGCATCAAAAATGAAAATGTAAGTATCTACTTATTGTCAGGCAGGAGGGGGGCAAGTTTAGTGCATTTTTAGATTCCTATAGGCCAAGGCCTCTGAGTGAGGGAGAGATTCGGGTCCACAAGGAGCTTAGAGACTCCATGCCCCGCTGATTCCCAATCCCTAATCGGGATGCCCCACTGATTGCCTAGTATACTCACCTCACCAAGGTTCCCAAGTGCAGGCTGTGCTGCCATCTCTGGCTTCCCTCTGTCTGATGCACACACCTGCACCAGTTATTTCTGAATGGCTGGCACGGGCAGGCTAGGCACTGATTGGAGGAGAGCATGTGCATGCACCAGGGGATCACAGAAAGGTAAGAATTACCAAGGTGGTTTCACACCTATTCGGGATACCGATTACACTGGAGAGGAACAAGCACTAGGATAGTGAAAATCCTGTTGATTCTCTTATGCACACTGAGCTAGGTTTATTTACAGTTACCTGTGTTGCACTGAATTGTGGGTCAGCCTTCCAGATTCTTGTTTCCAGTCTCCCAGTCTTTGCTGCTGCTGATTGCCCTCTAGTACTTGCTGCCCCTGTCTTGTCCTCCAGTTTTTGCCCTCTCTGACTCGGCTGCTGCTGATGATGATGGGTCTTCACTGCTGCTGAGCCTTCTGCAAGGTTAGGTCAGAGATGCGGGTCAGTGGCCGGGGAGAGGGGTTAGATGAGTGATAGAGAACAGTGGCCGTGAGTGGAGGGGTTAGGTGAATGATAGAGGACAGCAGCAGGTGGTGGAGGATTTAGGTGAGTAGTTAAGGACAGCGGCAGGGGGTGGAGGGGTTAAATGAGTGGTAGAGGGAACCAGCAGGTGTGGAGGGCTTAGGTGAGTAGTAGAGGACATCAACAGGGGGTGGTGGGGTTAGGTGAGCTCTGGAGGATAGCGGCAGGGGTGGAGGGGTCAATTATGTGGTAGAGGACATCACCACGAGTGGAGAGGATAGGTGTGTAGTGGTGGACAGAGGTAGGGGGTGGAGGGGTTAGGTAATTGGTAGATGATAGCAGCAGGAGGTGGAGTGGGTAGCTGAGTGGTAGGGGGTGGACAGGTTAAGTGAGTGGCAGAGTACATCGGCAGGGTTGGAGGGTTTAGGTGAGTAGTGGAGGACATCGTCAGGGGTAGAGGGAGTTAAGTGAGTAGTAGAGGACAGCAGCAGGGGGTGGGGAGATAGGTGAGTGGTAGAGGACAATGGCAGGAGGTGGAGGAATTAGGTGAGTGGTAGAGGACAGCAGCAGGGGGTAGAGGGTATAGGTGAGTGGTTACATGGCACAGCATTGATTGGACAGGAGCCCGTGTAGTGGAACTGCCAGAAAGGTGAGTTTTTACGGCAATTGAGCCTTAATGAACAGGTAGATCCCAGCCCATGTATCTAAGGGCCTTATTTAACAAGGGATAGCGCCAGGTAGCGAATGGTGAGCGAACGGTAATGACGGTCACCGCCACGAGAACGCCGGCTCCCCTCCGCAATCACACATTTATCAAGCCGATCCTGCTTAGCGACTGACAGAGCGCCAGATAGCGAAGCATTCATCATTATTCCAGCCTCACCCCACAGCGCCAGCGAGCGACCTTGAACAGCGACAGGTATGACCTCTCGCTACCTGGCGCTCTCCAATGCATTTCAATGGAGCAATCTTTAAATATTCATAATTAATTGATATTAATGATTTTTTTTTTTTTTTTAAATGTGACAAATTCTGTGACCACTTCTGCAATGTTAGATATTTTTTTTAAGGTTAAAAAAAAAAAAAAAAAATTTGTGCAGAATTGATATTACAGGTCTGATATTATTGTATTCATATTACAAAATGTTTATAAAAACTTGTTTTTTTTTTTTTTTTCAAAAAATATGGTTGTTTGGGGGTTAAAAAACTACTTTTAACCCATCGCCGCCAGCGCTCTGGGGTTTAAACAAGCTTTTCACAGAGCGAGAATTTTTTGAGCGTGATTTGTTAATGAATATGCTGGGAGCCGTTCGCTATGGCCATTCGCTGTCATGCGCTCCCATACAGCGCGGAACCAGTCAAACAGCGACTCCTAACCCCGTATTCCACATTACCGCACACCGACTGAGTCGCTGTCAACAACCGAACAACGGCCAAGCACAGCGAATACTAGCGGGCGCTGTGAAAATACCGCTACTGCCGCTCATCTGTCGCTACCTGGCGCTATTAATAAATCGGCCTCCCATTATCATTCCCTAATCGGACATAGTGATAACGATAATGTACAGTATGTGAATAGGCAGTCTACACCTGCATTAGGGACTTCGTTTTATCCCTGTATGTTCCCTTATTTATCCCTGATGGGGTAAGTTGGTGCAGTTGTAAATAGAAATGCAGAGTATTATCTTTTTTGGTATTATATTTACAAAAAGGTTTTCTGCTGTGGATTGTAATATCCATAGTGTGAACTTGGAACTATACATTATATCAGATCTAAATTCGCATCAGTCACTTGTATTTAAAGTGGACCAACACCCACCCCTGATCGTCCCGGGAATCTATAAAATTCTCGGGCCGATCAGCTCCCTCCCTGCGGGGCATCCGAAATCAGGATGCCCCGCTGTGTGAAACCCCCCCATTCTCTTGCTGCTGCTACTGCTCTGGTTACATTCTACGTTGACCATTTGCTTCTTTAGGGTTAGCCTGCCCGAGATTGCATTGGTTTCCGCTAGACCTTTTGTAAAAATATTGGGCCTGAGTTTCTGGTTTAGGAGGTACAACCGCGGACAGGGCTCAGGAGTGACATGGAGTCTAGGATGTCTTTGTGGTCGGTTGTCAGGCAGCGGCCTTCCCCTCTGTGCTTTTCCCTTATTGGGGGGCGCTGAAGTGAGGTTTCTTCCTGTTACTGACTGCCAGGTCTCGCACATCACTTCCTTTGTAGCTGGGTTCCAGTATGTGTTTGGAGCGGTGCAACAACAAGGGGAGGAGCAAGGAGACCCCATGAATAGGTGAGCTATAAATTTCACTTTTATTATTTAAACTATTGTATCATGATTAAGGACGCTTAGTTCAAAATGCGTCGATGCATGGGGCTAATACATACCATCTGTCCTGTTGAGATATCTTTTATGGGTGAGAACCGCTAATGCTTTCCATGTTTTTATGCATTTTTCAAATAAATAAAATGGATTTTAAATAGACCACTGTCTACACTATCTTTGAATTTCACTGGGAGTGCTTTTTTTGGGAATCCCGCCAGTAGCGAAACACATCAGTACAGAATGCCATTGATAATACAATGCAAATATATTAATAAAGACAAGCTGCCATTTGAAAATATGGAGATGTAATCCAATATTTGTGTATGTGTTTTAACCAAATTGATGTATTAAGTTATACTAGTAGTTATAATAATACCAAATCCCAACAGTATAGATGTGTTTTAAATAAATGATTGCCAGAAAAGGGCTAATAATGAAAATCTGCATGAATATTCTAGATGGACGGAAGAGGGTTGGCTTTTGTAAAAAAAAAAAAATCATGGTTTTTGCTTTTACTGGAATAAAAAAAGAGGTGGTGACAGGTTGGAAATTGGCCATTCTGATTTTATGAGAGAACTGCTCAGTTTTAATGGTCTGTCATCTGAGATAGTCTGTTTTACCCATCATATAATGCTTTGGGCAGACAGTCTGACTGAGTGGGTCGGCAATAAAAATTGAGAAGTCTCCCCTGTAAAAAGTAAAATGGTACATTCAATACCTCTGGTTATTGTTCCTTCAAGTAAATGAAAACAATAACTTGGTGGTATTTTTCCCCATAGGGTATATAAGTACCCTCCTGTTATCTCGCATGTTTTTAAAGATATTAGCTTATTTCACGATCAAGCTCCTTCAAAGATAAACAGAGGACGTTGATTGAAGCTGCACCCAGTATTTACTAGAAATTCCCGCACAAGTCATTCTGAATTAAAGAAAGTTGGTTGATTAGCAAAACATCTTCCAGAAAAATATAGCTTTCTTTGCCTTGATTTAATACTACACATATACCATGACCTGGAAGAATAACACATCTCAAAGATGTAATGATAATATAATGATAACTAAACGTAGTTTAATGTAAAAGACACCCATGATGGTTGTGCAAAGGGTGGATGAGTAGGGATTTCACATACAGTATCCCACAAAAGAGAGCACACCCCTCATATTTTTGTATATATGTTAAATATTTTCATGGGGCAATACTGAAACTGGAACTATACCTATTTTTCACAAAACGGGGGTCATTCCAAGCACAGGGGCATCCCGATTGCCCATCCATGTGCATTAACACCAGTAAATGGTCACCTGGAGAAATCAAAAGCTCCAATCGGCCACCGCAGTCACGTGATTGCTGTATAACAGTGTACATTTTTTGCGCCCTCAAAATAACTTACCACACAGCCATTAATGTACAAACCCCTTTCAACAAATATAAGTACACCCCTAAGTGAAAATGGCCAAATTGTCCCAAGCTGTCAATATTTTTGTGGCCATTATTTTCCAGCACTGTCTTAGAGTGGACCAACAGTCAAAAATGAATTAAGTCACCCCAACACAACAAACAATGCTCATATGCATTCCAGGGCCATCTAGATTGCTGCACATAAAACAATAATTTACCTTTTTCTAATGCCTACTGGGATACATTTTAAAAACAAGATGGACGCTCATGGGTTTGCAGGCCACCTGCAAACAGGAAGCCGGGCTTCCTGTTACTGTGCATTTCAGTTGTGTTCAGTTATTTCAGTTGGGAGAGGAAGCTCCAAAATGGCCGCTACCTTCCTTTTCCAACTGTACCAGGCTGTTGGTCCATTTTAACTCTCTTGGTCATGGAGTTCACTAAAGCTTCATGGTTGCCACTGGCACAGTATCATAAGGAAGGGCATCATGCTCTGCTTCTGTAAAAAGACAATATCTGGATATCTGCTGAGCCATGCACTCAACTTCTTTGGTTGACCATGGTGAAGCCTGTTGTGAGTGGAACCTGGCTTAGGTGAAACGCTAAATGGCCGTGGTCACCATGCTGCAGCTCAGTTTTAGGGTGTTGGCAATCTTCTTCTAGCCTAGGCCATCTTTATGTAGAACAACAATTCTTTTCAGATCCTCTGAGAGTTCTTTACCCTGAGGTGCCATGTTAATCTTCCAGTGACCAGTGTGAGAGAGTGCGATAACACCAAATTTAGCACACCCGCTCCCTATTCACACCGGAGACCTTGTAACACTAATGAGTCACATGGCATGACAGATGGGAGGGAAAATAACTAATTGGGCCATTTTTACTTAGAGGTATACTTTTGTTGCCAGGGGTTTAGACATTAATGGTCACGTGTTGAGTTATTTTGAGGACATAACAAATTTGACTACTTTACATTGTATCAGAATGTTATATCTTCAGTGTTGTCCCATGAAAAAATATAATAACCTATTTACAAAAATGTGAGGAGTGTACTCACATTTGTGAGATACTGTACATAACACCTGAAAACATAGGGACCATTGTATGTACACCTCTAAGTGATCCATAAACATCCATGTACAATTTGGTTTAGCATTTAGCATAGATGTGATAGATACTATTGATCAGGAGTCCCCATAGCATAACATTTTGATAACATTACCAAGTGAGTGATTTGTCAGGGGTGTATGCCCAGTATTAAACCCAGGCATAAGTCATTTTAAATCCTCTTTTGCCAATAAAATGTGAACATTGAGCTTTGTAAATACAGCACATTGCAGTATTCCTGTCATGGGAGAACGATTACGCAATCACTCAACCGCAAGTCTTGTAGGTGCCACCTCTTATTAAAAAAGCACTGTGTCACAAGTAAAACTATGGAATATGAAATGATGGTGTGCCAGATTTAAAAATAATTCCAACAAGTTGCTGGCTACTTCTGGCGGTCAGTCCTTCTAGTTTACGAGGATTTCTTCAACTCCAGTTCCCGAAGTACATTTATGTTCTTCAAGAGTTGGACCATGCTCAAATGTAGCCATGGGCTGAATAGGCCTTTATTCTCTTCTGGTGTAGGTTAGCCAAATAACAAAGCAATATTCTGGTTCTGCATTACCTAACTCAAAAACCCATTACTGTCAAGGGCAATGTGTTTTTTGTCTCCGTGGGGTTTATTCAGCACCAGGTGAAAAAACAGAAGTATTTTATTTCCTCTTGTAAGTGAATGGTACTTCCCCCAAAAAGTTGGAAATGCTTCCACTCTTCCAGTTTTAAATACATTAGTTGGCTAAATGTGACCTTAGCTAATATTTACAGACAAGGCACTATAAAAATATTACTGTATTTTCGCACTATAAGACCCCCCATAGAATGCAACTAGGATTAATAAGGAAATAAAGAAAAAAAATATTCCGATCAAAATGGTGTGCTCAGAACCCCCCAGAATCTTACAGGACATGGCAGAACCCCCCCCCCCAATCACCCCTAAAACAGGTAGTTCGGCAGATGCCCCTATCCCCAAAAAGAAGCAGAATCCTGCTCTCTATATAACAGCATGCAGCCCCCACTCCACCATAGAACAAGCAGTGTGGCAGATCACCCCTCCATCCCCAACTGCCGCTGAGTCAGACCATAACTTTTTACCTGTATCCCGATCCGGAAGTCGCCACACTCCACAGCCAGCGCACGCCGAAGCATCATTGACATTGGTGCGCCGCTCTATCCACTGTCATTGATGAATCGGAGTGTGGCTGGCCGCACTTACACAACAGCGCGCGCTGGCTGCCAAGAGTGGCGGCTTCTTTCGGATCACGGTGCAGGTAAAAAGTTTTTTTCTTTAACTAACTGACCCAGCAGCGGGGATAGGGGTTTGCCACATTGCCCTATAAGACGCATGGGCATTTCCCCCTAGCTTTTTGGGGGTAAAAAGTGCGTCTTATAGAGTGAAATGCTGCAATCTTTTTTTTTTTTTTACCCTGACATATTGTAAAACCTCCTTTTGGTGTTCGATTCACAATCTCATAAATCATCATTTTGCAACCTTGGGGCGAACTTTCCACACATAATGAAAAAGGACCCATTAAACGGGACCTAAAACATCGCTTGTAACGCCTTGCAACACTGTGCCAGAGAGGCTTTTGGGCCCCGGTGACACCTAACTTACCCCCTTACATCATTAGAGAGATACTCACCTTTTCCAATCAGAGTTTCATCCAATGGGGGACAGTAAACAGCCATGCACACAAGTGGCAGTTGCACTTCCTCCCGTAGGAGGCATGCTTTAGTGTGCAGTGATTTTCTGTGCCTCATTATACAGATTTCCATGCTGAATTTTGGCTTTCTCTGGATCTTTAACTGTAAGGGCATCCCAAATTTAATCCCCTACTAAAGTTAAAAGATCTGTCCAGGCAAAAATTAAAAAAGAAAGCATACTTAACTTTTGAGGAGTGTGCGTGCCAGGCATCTTTCATTCTTAAGTGCTTTGTATTCTTACTGTAGGTCAACCACCTAAGGGATGCCTCACAGTCAGAATCATTGCCTTTTCCCTGGCGAGCCACCCAAACTATAGAGAGTTGGCACAGAGGGGGAGAAGGGCATGCCGCAGTGTGAACTTCCTATTTAGCATTGGAATACAGCAGTCGATCGTAGCTTGGTAAGTGCTGCTTGGAGGGGTGTTAGAATAGAATGTACAGATAATGATTTGTAATAGTGGCCACTGGCTGGTGCTGTTTGCTTTTATCTGTGGCCAGTATACAGTACAGTAGGTAAAGGTGTTAGCATATGGGTGAAGGGGAGACATGCTAATCCTGAGGAAATTGACAAACAAGGGGGAAAATATTGAATTGTTGAGGCAGTTGTGGAAAATCTCGGTTTGGTTTTCTGTTTAGAGGTCTAGTCTCATTAGCAGATTCCTAAAGCTATAGATGTCCTGAAGGCTCTTTACCTGTATGCAGCCAGCATGAAATCTTTGAGGAGCATGTAGGGTATATTATTGTCTGTCTAAGCATTTCTTTCAAAATAAAAAGCCCTATATCAAAATATTGTAATGCTGGACAGCATAAGGGTCAGCTAGAATATTTCAAGAGACACACCAAACATGCATTACTGACTTATGATATTAGCAGATGTAGCAGGGAGACATTAGGGCAATCCAGGTCAGTGCAAGCTGATCGTCCTCGTGCATGACCAAGAGCTTCCAGACTATCACAAGTCAAATGCTTAAAGGGATACAGAAGGCACAGGCAATTGTTAGACTATGGTGTCAGGCAGGCGAGACTATGGTGTAAGAAATAGGTGAGATATCAAGGTTTTACAGGTTCACCTTGATTTATCGCTTGAAATAATACCATTTTGTGAAATACTCACCTGTAAAATGGGTATTATAAGTATGTCACACACCCCGCTTCAAGATATCCATAACATGTGGGTAATACCGACCTGAAGAGGGCGTTCCTGCAGAGATGATAGAAAAAAAGAAAGCCCCTCCCTGATCCATAAATACCTGGGACCTCCCACTCATTACCCAGTATAAATAAAGCAGTAAGGTAAGGGACCAGGAAGAGGCAAATATAAGTTAAAACAACGCAAAGTTCACAATATAAAGGATCCAGAACCCCAGAAGGGCGGGTGAAGCGGGGTGTGTGACATACTTATAATACCCATTTTACAGGTGAGTATTTCACAAAATGGTATTATTCTAAGTATGTCACACACCCCGCTTCAAGATATCCATAACATGTGGGACATCCAATAGCAGTGTCCATAAAAGGGCGGAGATCCAAAACAAGGCAACAATATACAACTTAAACCACAACAGCTTGCAGAACTTTGCGGCCAAAAACAGCATCCGCTGAGGCCCGAACATCAACCTTGTAAAACTTGGAAAAAGTGTGAACAGAGGACCAAGTAGCAGCCTTGCAAACTTGTTCAACAGAGGCCTGGTGCTGAAAAGCCCAGGACGCCCCAACCGCACGAGTAAAACGAGCAGTGACACGAAAAGGGGAACTCCTCCCCTTGGCAGAGTAGGCCCCAATGATGGCCTGACGAATCCATTTACTAATGGAAGATTTGGCAGGAGCCAAACCCTTCCTAGGCCCAAAGGGCACCACAAAAAAAGGCATCAGTCTTACGAAAGGAAGACGTAACCACCAGATAATATTTCACAACACGAACTACATCCAAGGAATGCAGCGCCATTTCCTTGTCGTTGCTGGGATTAGGACATAGAGAAGGCAGAACAATGTCCTGATTCAGATGAAAGGCAGAAAACACCTTAGGAAGAAAATCAGGCTTGAAACGAAAGACAACCTTGTCCTGATGCCTTTCGAAGTACGGAGCTTTAAAGTGGACCAACACCCACGGGTGATCGGCCCGGGAATCTATAAGATTCCCGGGCCGATCACCCCCCACCCAAACCCCCGAAAAACCTTACCTGATCTTCGGCGGCGGCCGGCCGCCGCCGCCTCCCTCGCGCCCCTGCAGGCGTGCGCGCGCCCGCGCCGGCCGTCTGCGAATGGCCGGCGTGGGCGCGCGCGCGTCAAAAGGGACGCGCGGGAGGCGGCGGCGGCGGCAGCCGCTTAGACGTCCTGGAATAGAGCTTGTACGTTGGCGCTGGGAGCGCAGAGAGGTGAGTTTTTCGGGGGGTTGGGGGGGGTTTCACACAGCGGGGCACCCCGATCGGGGGTGCCCCATCGAAGTGGACCAAGACCCAGGATAGTCAAAATCCTGGGTGTTGGTCCACTTTAAAGGATAAAGCCACCAACTCAGAAACACGCCTAACCGAAGTGAAAGCCACCAAAAGGCCACCTTTTGAGTAAGTGAAGACAAAACAACCTCATTCAAGGGCTCCAACGGAGGACCCTGAAGACCAGAAAGAACCAGGTTCAAATCCCAAACTGGAACAAAGGGCTTCCTAAGAAGCCGTACATGCGAAACTCCTAGGAAAAAAGGTCTTGACTAAGGGATGAAGTGCAAAGGACCTTTGAAAGAACACCACCAGGGCAGAGACCTGCCCCTTCAAGGCACTAAGTTGAAGCCCCAGATCAAGACCCTGTTGAAGAAACTCCAGGATTCTGGAAATGGAGAACTCCCGACCAGAGAAAGACCTACTTTCACACCAGCCAATATAAGACCTCCAAGTCCTATAGTAAATAGTAGAGAAAGAGCGCTTCTAGAAGAGACTAGTCCCAAACCGTCAACAGCTGGAGCGTCCTTGCGTGAAAACGCGCAAAGGGAACTGCCTTGAATGAGGCCACCATCAACCCCACCAGCCTCATCCCCAGCCGGATGGCCGGACGAGGGACCGACAAGAGAAGCCGAACCAACTCCTGAATCAAAGAACCTTGGCCTGGGACAGAAACACCCTGGCCTGCAAAGTATCCAGAGACATTCCCAGAGAGGTCACTACCCTGGACGGGGACAGAGATGACACCGTTCTGGTATCCAACCCTACTCGGCTAAAGGAAGATGCCATAATTAGCATATCGGCCAAATAGGGCACAACGCGGATACCCTGAATCCTGAGTAGAGCCATCACCCCCGCCAGCAACTTGGTGAAAACCCGAGGAAAGACCGAAAGGGAGTGCCACAAACTGAAAATGCCGATCCTCCACCACGAACCTGAGAAACCTCTGGTGTGCTGGAAAAATCAGAACGTGCAGGTAAGCATCCTTGATGTCTATTGACGTCAGAAAGTCCCCCTGACGAAGAGAGTGGATAGCTGAACGCAGCGTTACCATGCGGAATTACCGCGGCCGGATGAACCTGTTGAGAAACTTCAGATCCAAGATGGGTCGGACCGATCCGTCCCTCTTGGGTACCGTGAACAGATTGGAAAAAAAAAAAAAAAAAAAAAAAAGCCCCTGCCCTGGTCTGAGGGGAGCACTGGGCAAATGACAGCCATGTCCAGAAGACTCTCTACTGCCACCAGGAGCCCCTGCGCGGCCAGGGGTTCCGAAGGCACCCGAGACCTGAGAAATCTGGGAGGGGGCCGGAGCTCGAACTCCAGCTTGTAACCGGAAGACACCACTTCCCGGATCCGTCCATCCGAGACCTCCTGATCCCAGACCTGGGAGAAGAGTCGCAGCTGTCCCCCCACCCGCATGGGTGAGGGCGCCCCCTCATTGCTGAGCTGGCTTAACAGCAGGTTTGGGCTTAGAGCCCCAACTGTATCCTGGACGGGCACGTATTCTGCCCCTGTTCCCGGAAACTCCTCCGGAAGAGGGGAATGCAAATCCCCTGCCAGATCTGGCCCCACGAAAGGAAGGGGTAAAGGAAAGCGCCCCCCGAAAGGGACGGCGTTGTTTCTTGCGTTGAGGTAACCTACCACCCTTGGTGACAGAAACCAATTCCTCTCCAAAGAGCGGTAATCCGACAAAAGGTAGAGCCGTCAGCGACTTTTTGGACATAAAATCGGCCGCCCACTGGCGCAACCACACCGACCGCCGAATAGTCACCAGCAGAGCCGACGTTTTACCACACATCATCAAAGTGTCATCCAAGGCAGCTAATACAAAAGACAAAAACAACTCACACCTTTTAAGGCCAAGGAACTCGTCACTACCAGGGCGAAGCCCGGAAGAAGTCAACAGGTCCCTGACCACGGACCTGGCGGCCACCCCATCAGCGCCGAAGCACAAACGGGCCGCATGGCTGACCCAACGCTAGCAAAACCATGACAAGCCATCTGGTCAATGCGTTTATCCTCTCCATCTTTGAGAGTGGAACAATCGGGATTATTAAAAACAGAAGTGTTGGACAACCCCAAAACCGGTGCATCCACCTCGGGGGAGGGGATGCCCAACGCTTAACCGTATCCGAAGGGAAGGGATATATCTCATCCCACCCCTGAGGAATACCAGGGAGCCGAGCCGGCCTGTCCCACTCCTTAGCAATAATTATGTCAAAGTGTTTTTGATTAGGAAATTCCAAGCGCAGCCTGGGTTCCTAGAAAAAAACTCCCCCTTCTGCTGTGGAGCCTCCTCGGGAGGAGAAATAGCCAAAACCTCAAACATCTGAACCAGAGCATTAGGAGTATCCGAGGATCTCCCCAAGTCCCCCAGCTCAGCATCAGCGCCAACAAACTGCTCATCGTCTGAATTATCAGAGTCCTCATAAACCTCCCCTTCCTCTAACGGGGAATAATCAGAATAATCCAGATTATTAACATCAGGGTCATCCACCGGCGGGGCCGGCGACAAGTGCTTTCTCTTCGCCAGAGCCTTACGGGCGACCGAGCTGGAGATTAATTTTTCAAGGTTGGCTAATCTGGCGCACATCTCAGATTGTAGCTCCCCACCCATGACAACGTCACACGGGGTACGTATCAAGCTGGGAGGAGGAGAAGAAGCGACCGGCGGTGCTGACCCAGACGCCTGGGGTTCGGACTGCCATGTAATGGTTTGCTGTGCACAGGTATACACAGAAGTACATCATCCCCAGTAAGGATACCCCATACAACCTACACTTCCGGAATTGCCCCGAGGGGATCCCGAGCCCAGTATCCGGGGATGCCTCCATATGGTGAACTTATAAGTAGTCGCTATGACCAGGGGAATTACGCGTATAAGCAACCCGGGATGCCCCTTTAATTTCCCAGTGGGAGGATTTGAAGTAGGTAAAGTTAACCCAGGAACCCTAGGACCGGGAGAAACCCCCTAAACCTAACGTAGGGCTACCTGCAAGACACAATAGAATAAGCTAGGTACATTAAAAAGGACAACAAGGAATAAAAAAGACATGGGGCCCGCAGGGCCACTCACCGTGCCTCCTCCTTTCAAGATGGCGTCCACCTCACAGGAGCCAGCAGCAGCAGCAGCACGGAGGAAGAAGGAGAAGGGGGGCGTGGCCAGCGCGGAGAGCGCGATTGTCCATGGCCCCGCCCCCCCTCCATGTCATGGCCGGGCTCCGCGGCGGCGCCTGCCGAACGGGGGCGGGCCTTCGGCGTCCCGCCGAAAGCCCTGTCCAGCCCCCTGTAACACAAGCGTGAGGGGAGCTCTCCCCTCACGACACAAGACCTGGCCAAAGACCGGCGCCGCCGGAAGGCAGACAGGCAGGATGGAGGAGGGCGGGCCGCGGCGACGCTCCGACGCCCGGCCCCGCCCCCCCTCCGGCATGTGAGGAGAGGATCTCCTCACCTGCGCGCCGGCAAGGTGACAGGGCACCGGCGCCGCGGTCAATGGCGGCGGCCGCGGCGCCGGTACAAGATAAAGACACCGCATACAGGCGGGCCGCGGCGACGTGCCAGCGCCCGGCCCCGCCTGCAAGTAGAAAGCTGAGGAGAGGGATCTCCTCAGCCAGCAGTAAAAACAGTGAAAAGCACAATACACTACACATTAATAAAGGCACCCCAACACCCCCCCCCCCCCCCCTCGAGGAGAAGGGCATCCGGAGAGGGGAACACCACCTGGGGTGAAATGGCCGAGGGACAGGGCATCCCAAACCGGGGTCACCAGCCCGGATCACCGCCTACCCTCTGATACAGGGTCTCACGGTGGAGCCTAGCTCCTGGGCACCTAATGTGCCATTCTACCCTCGCCCAGACCTCAGCCAAGGCTGGGAGGCATGTATAGTAATAATAAGGCATCTGGGCGGAAATAGAACAAAAAGCGGGCCGGGAATAATCCCGGCTACCTCAAGTCCCCCTGTGCAAGGAGGAGACATCATCTTCTGACTTGCTCGCCGTCTGCAGAGATGGAAAACTGGGTAATGAGTGGGAGGTCCCAGGTATTTATGGATCAGGGAGGGGCTTTCTTTTTTTCTATCATCTCTGCAGGAACGCCCTCTTCAGGTCGGTATTACCCACATGTTATGGATATCTTGAAGCGGGGTGTGTGACATACTTAGAATATTTGGGCGTGGTCCTTGGCTCTGTGATGCCACATAATAATCAGCATAATGGGCCGGGTCTGTAAGACACTTTGGCCAGAAGCACCATCACATAGAACAGAAGGCAAAACGTTTTAACACAAGGGGTATATAGGCAATAAAAATTACCTAAAGAGAAGCAACCACAGGTCTATTAGACTCTGATGGCTGATGGCTTGATGCTTTTTGGAGTATCCTGATTTCGAATGCCCCATTTTGTGAAAACCCTGGTATTGCCCATAAACGCACCTCACCGGTGATCCCACATGGCATTCACTGGCTAAATTCTCGCTTACCCCCAGCCAAGGGCAATTACCCATGCCGGACATTGCTTAATAGCTAGTGAAGGCTTGTGAAAAAGTGGCGGTATAGTTTAAACTGAATGGAGTACGAGAGGAACCAGCGTTAGTGTGATATACACATGGGCAGTCAGTTCAGTTAAATGGCCAGGATAAAATAGTGTAATTTGGGGGTTCTAAAAGGAATTCTCTATTGTAATCCAAGGGTAATAGCTAATAATAATCTTTACTGTGCATAATAGCCATTAATTTCCTTTGTTTTTTTTGTAGCCTACTGTATGTTTACTGCACTTGGGGGCTCCTTCATACCAAGTAAGAACACTATACCTGCAAAAAGTGTTTTTATGCATCCCCGGGAGTATATATACAGTTATTCAAAAGCTTGCTAGGTAGCCTAATAAACGCCTTAGTCCTCCAACCCAAGCAGTGAATATTGAGGAACTTAATACAGACCAGAACAAGATCAGCAGATCTTGGAAGAGGCAGAGGAGGAGTCGAATTTGCAGAACTGAGCTTTATACATGACAACATGAATAATGTCATCAAGTCTCAGAATCTGAGATAAAATAATGCCAAGAACTTCTTCCTTTACTTTTCTCACCATAAATGAAAATGCCTAGATATTGGAGGTCACACCTACAATTTGTTTAAATGTATACCTAATATCCTATATCTAAAATAAGCTGCCAAGGCTAAGTCTCCAATTCTAACTACTGTTCCATATCACACTAATGCCACACCATTACAGGGTTCCAACCATATTGTTCAAGAGCCGCTGCAGTTATCTATAAAATTATGAGCTTCTTATACAACACAGTGCACAACAGTGGTGTTACCATCATCTACACAAGTGGTACCCAATCCTCAAGGCCGACAGGTCATCATGTTTTGTAGATCTCTGCATACCTGCACTATAGCTCTGTGTGAGCACCAATCACTTAACCCATGCAATCATTTCATCCATACATGTGTGTAGATCCTCTCCTTGCGGAGAGGGTTGGGGACCACTTATCTACATCACTCTGCAAACCCGTCCACACTGTCCAAGATCCAAACTGGATTTAAATCTGTACTTTCCTGAGGGTGACCCTGTTTTACTTTTTCCCAACAGTATCTAAAAAGTCTGCCCTGCAGTTCCATTATGCGTGGCTCATTTTGGCTACACATTTTATGCGCTCCTGGTCTCATTCCAACACGAAGAAGTTGTGCTGCATGTAGGAAATACTGGAACTAATCCAGTTTATAAAACAAATGTTAAGGGTGAATTTTACGGTAAAGTAAAGGGTTACTGGTATGTTAGCGACTGAGTTATGAAGGTGATTTTATGAAGGCTGTGGAGTTCTTATCAGCAATGGAGGCTTCTGTCAACCTGCATTTTAAATGCCAGATGGAGTACCAGGTCAGCCAGTGACGGAAGCAAACTGAACTGATAAGGTCCATGGTATAAATGGCAATGGCATCTCCGCATAGTTAATGTGTTGCTTTCATTATTGTGATTTAGTTGTTTATATTACTACTTTGTAAAGCGCTACGGAAGATGGTGGCGCTATATAAATAAACAATAATAATAATAATATTGCGAGACCCTCCGCCATGTGTTTGTTCAGCTCGACATTGTAGGTTTAGTGTTGAAATGGTCAAGCTTTGTTTGTCTAGCAAGACTGCATAGAGTTTCGTAACACAATTGTGCCAGCGCACAGGGCAAATGTCCTTTCGTGGGTCTGTTTTTGCAGTTATTTGCAGTGGAATCGATTAGAGGCACTACCGAGTGAAGGAAAATCAAGCCCTTATATGTGAGCCAACTGAAGGACAATATAATTCTAATAATAATAATAATAATAATAGTAATAATAGCTATCATCATTGTATAAAGCATTGTGCCATTTCCTGTCTCTTTACAAAGCTAAAATAGCAGGGACATCATCCTCAGAGAGAGTGGAAAAGGAGATCCAAAGTGGTGTGGCTTGACAGTGAGGGGCGTGGTTAACAGGGTGGATAAAAATCAATGTTTTTTTTTAAAAAATCTAAAAAATCGGATTTTTTTGATTTAAATCGGATTTTTTTGATTTAAATCAGATTTTTTTTCAATAAACTGCTTTTTGAGGAAAATATTTTACCATCCAAAGGTTCTTCCATCATGAGATAAAGCTGAGTTGTTTAACTCAGTAGAATAAAGGCTGTATATGTGTAACATTCCCAATGCCATGCTCTTCCAGAGGTTTCTGTAGGATTAGTGGGCAGTTTCTCTCCTATATTATCACAGACGCTCGCTTTACTTACGCAGTTCTCAAAACTGAATTTGACTCCGCAGAGGTCCCAGCCTCTTCTTCACAGCAAAAATGTTACAACATGAACAGAGTTGAGAAAAAGACCTTAATCCTATTGTTCTACAAACCTATGACTAGTGAGCTACAGAGGACAGCAGGGACAGTAGTATTTAAGTTTTTCATGTGTCGGCTGGGCTGACAGTCTAAGTTTCTTAAAATATATATATATTTTGTTTAGCCAAATTAGTTAACAAAACATGGATGTTTGTTTAAGCAAATAACTTATGCTGTAATGTTGTTATTGTTTCAGTTGAATAAATCTATTTAAATTGTTATTAAGGTCAGGATTATTTTTCTCCTTCCTAAGTACAACAGAACAATGGTGTCCAAATATGAATGATTAACCCATTAAACTGGGGAGAAAAAAGTAATATAAAAAGTGATTCTAAAAATCTTCATCTACTTGCATGTTAAAATAGCAAGAACTAGTTTAGGTAGAAACTTTGATTTAAATCACTGATTTAAATCAAGCCTTACTGACTAGTGATTTAAATCGTGATTTAAATCGCGATTTAAATCAGTTAGATTTAAATCAAATCCACCCTGGTGGTTAACATAAAATGTTTTTTAAAAGGGGCAGTCTAGACAATAGGAATAATAGGGCAGCAAGGAGCTCACCTGAAGCCTGTCCCATGTGCCACTCCTCTATTTCCTACAGCGCACAGAAGATGCTGTAGCAGATCTTCATTTTGGTTTTGCCCCCTCATTTCCATTCCATTACTCCATGACCACGCCTCTCCATCAGGGTTCCCAGCAGAAGTAGGTCTGGCTTTTGGGATTGCTAACTTTGAGAGCGCTGAGGGCCAGGGGTGGCCGTGCAACCACATTTTGAGGGTGATCATTGAGTATTGGAAAGAAAAAGATGGGCTAATTTTGGAGACCTGTTACAGCACACTGCAAGAAATGGAGGGGTGGCAGACCCCAGCACCCAGGGCTAGTGTCCCCTTTGAGGATGGAGCTCCCAAATGGCCACTGAGTTCAGGGGTCCACTTGGGGTAACCAAATATGCCAGTTTCCTGGTTCTCTATCATACAAAGCTTCAAAGGGAAAAGGGGAGTATATCCTGTAATCAGGGCTCATGGGGTGCAGGAAGATGAGCTGAGGTTCCTCCAGACCCTACCTGACACAACCATTCTAGAGTAAGTTAGGTCTGCTTTCAAGTGCTCCACAAGATCCCTGAATATGCAGTCTTTTTTTTGTAGAAGCTGGAAGGGAAGCTTTTAACAGAGGGAGGGAGATCTAACTGGAGCTGCGATGCAATCAAGGATTTGTGGAAAACACAGGCTGGCCACACATTTTGTGCCTTATGATTACAGATCCAAGGACAGCATGTTCTCTGGACAATCAGCGTGGCTTTCACTCTACACAAAGATCTTTTCTATGGCTTTTGGACTGAACAGGACATTTTTGTGACTACTTTTTGTGACTATTTCTTTCAGTGAACATCCTGCACATATTGCTTAATCAATGACTGGCAAACATACTGGCCAAAGCATTAGGACGTGCAAAGAAAAAATAAAACATATACATGGGCCAGCAGTATAAAAAAAAAGCGCAGCCCTTATTTTCTACTACCATTGTTGTTGAGGGGCTATAGTGCACCTGGCAGACTTGAATGCCGATGCAAGCGAGTATAGCAAGGTTAACAAGGGATTTACACAGAAGGAGGAGGGGGGAAGGGCCAAAAACAGGGAATGGGCCATAGTTAAGTGGGCAGAGAAGAGTGCTGGATTACCAGTCTATCCAGCTTCACTGCACCCATGTTTCCTAGCTTTCATCTACCAAGTGTAATACAAGGGCCAAAGGACAACACACAGGAAGGATAGGAGTTTGGCACTGGAAAATCTAGAGAGCGTTAATCTGAACCGCATGTCTGTCTGCCCAACTCATTGACCCAGGGCAGTCTGCAGGCCAAGCAGCAAGGATCTTTAGGTTGGTGACCACTGCTGAACAGTTTACCAATGAATCATTTTACTTTCAGGTAAAGTACATTGTTAAAAAATAATTTGGTTAGAGACTGCTAAGGGGCTAAATGGGGGGGGGGGGGGGGGGGGGTGGAGCTGGTAAACATAGAGCTAGCCACACAGGCTAACAGGATCATTAGGTTGCATAACTAACTAGACACCATTAGGAAATGTAGTTCATCTGCCTTGTGATTGGGTCATTTCAAACCAGATGTCATAAAACTGCAGTTGGCTGGAACTTGGATGGTCAAGCTCTTGGTGGACACAGTCTGACCAAGCCTGTGTACATGTAGTAAAGGTACACTTTATACACTTTTAAAGTCCAGCCTTGGGTCACCACCCCTGCTCTGCCACCCTCTCTAGGTGCTGTAGGGTTTGAAAAAGAAAAACCCTTATCCCTATCCCTTGAGCTTTCCCTTATCCCTATCCCTCTAGCGCCGTTCCTCTGGTGCTTCTGGTCCTGGTTCTGGGCACCTTCCTTTTTATGAAAGCACAGCGTGGCTTCCCCCGCTCTGTGGATGGTCACATGCACAGACTGGGGGATGCTGCTCTGTTCATGGTCTGTGTGACAGCTGCCTGTGCCCATAGGAATGGCGCGGGATGCAGGAAAGGTAAGGCGTCTTTTTTTTTTTTGTCGTGGGGGGCAAAGAAACCCTTACAGTGACAGGGTAGCAGTGGTGACCAGAGACCGGACCTCCACTTTAAAAATGAGGATAATTAAAAGGATACAGAAGACAAAGGCAAGTGTTAGACTAATGCATCAGGCTATGTTTGGCACTGTCCGAAACTGTTTTTAAATTGAAGCAGAAATGGCTGAGATATTGGGATTTACAGTTTCACCTCATGATTTATATTTTGAAATATTTGAGCTTGGCTCTTGGCTTTGTGATGACTCATAATAATCAGCATTATGGGCAGGGTCTGTAAGACAGGCATTCTTATCACCCTGGCTGTTCTCTCTCTCTCCCACAGTCTAATGATGCGGAGCTATAGACCACCGGCTTAGCCCTATTACTGGTGGTCTATGGCAAAGGAATTTAGGGGGTGTGCCACTACTCTTTGCCTTGTTTCTACTTTCAGTAGCAGCTACGTTCTGACAGTAAAGGAGAGCGCAGACATGATGAGGCAAGCTGCTGAATGAGCGTTTAAGCGCTTTGCCTGCTGAGTCCCCTTAAATGTATCTGAACCTTATAGAGTACTATTGCTATATACAGGATCTTCCTTACCTCATAAGCAGCATTTTGGAATTCGGGTACATTTAATGTCAAGCAGAATGTTGATGATTCAGATCAACTTGAGTTAGGCAATACTTGGGTGAAGTTCGGGCAGCTCTGTTTTTAATGAGAAAGAACACTGACGGCCTTTTAGCTGAAGTGTAGTTTATTTCGTAATAGAAGGGATTTCAACTTAGGTACTATACGGATACACATAAGCATGCAGATTCCTGCCTAATCCAGAGCAACAGGGTGGAGGGGGCTAGCTTTGTAACAGAAATAAAGCAACTTCAGCAAAACACCGTTGTTTTTTTAAAGTTTTGGGTAAAGTCGGGAGTGGTTAGCATTCTGTTTGTGACCTATTTGGAAAATTCAGCCTTATATCCTGACTGAGCTGGAAGTATTTATTAACGGAGAAGCTATGAAGGTCAGTAGTACTGGATTCTCATAATTTGTGCGGATCAACACCTTACCTCCCTGTTGATATCCGAAAACCTTCTGTTAAAGTGGACCAAAACCCACCCCGTCAGCCCGAGAATCTATAATATTCCCGGGCCGATCGATTACCTCCCTCCAGGGCATCCAAAGTCGGGATGTCCCGCTGTGTGAAACCCCCCAGGTTGCCCCATACACTTACCTTGATTCTTGGTCCAGCTGCACATGCACAAGCCGCATCCCCGCTTCCTGTTAGAGGGAAGCGGCCGCCAGTGAGTGTGCTGATTGTACGAGCAGCCGCACATGCGCCATAGGACCAGGAAGAGGTGAGTTGGCTTAGGCGATCTGGGGGATTTCAAGCAGCGGTGGGAAAAGACCAAAACCCAGGATAGTCAAAATCGAATCGAAAATTAGAATGAGAGCCGCCTGCCGAATGGCACTTTCATAGCAGGCAGATTTCATTGGACGAGAGCCTGCATATGCATCATTAGAGAGTGGCAAGATTCATTTCTTGGGCTTCCTGGGGGGGGGTTTCACACAGCATGGAACAAAGCCTGAGAGAGTCAATTTCTCTGGTTTAGATCCACTTTAAAGGGGAGCAGCCTGTGGGGTACAGCAGCATTAAACCACTTTAACATCAGCCCAAAGCATTGCATGCTGGAAGCACCTATACACATAAGAAGAAATGCAGCACGGACTGCCTTATGGATCAGGCTGTTGAGCAGTTCTCCCCTGTGAAAGAAACAGGCTTGGTAGCATTTTTTTTATACTGGCTGTATAAGTAGCCCCTCCTCTAGCTATCTAATATAAATACTGGATGTGTCTTTTTATTATTGGACCTTTTTTTAGATAGACCTGCATAACTGAACTTGCCATCTTCACAAACGATGAAGGGTTAGAATCCCCAATGAGGTCACAGGGAGAAAAAGTTTGTTGCTGGTGTGAAGCTTTACATACACTTGGAGGTACTGTGGTTGGAACTTTATGAATACACTGAATAGGGGAAAGCTTATGCAGCAGAGGGAACATATTCATGGAAAAACATTTAAATGGTATAAGTCTGGCAGGTGACATAACGCTTAAAGGCTGTAACAGGCTGTAAAAATGAACAGAATGGTTTCCATTCAGGAACTGGACACCAACATTATCCAGATGTCCCCTCAAATCCAGCATTGTGCACATGTTGAGAAAACTATTTCAGGGACATTAACATTGAAATGATGAAAGGTAAAAAGGTGAAAATGTCAAACTAGGACTGTGGTATACCATGACTTCTTCATTTAATATTTGCGGTTAGTGTATGAAGTTTGTCCCTGCCTTTCCCTAGTAGTGATTTTGTAATGTTCTTTCCACGTTTCTCCTCATTGTAAGCAGCTATAATCTTCCCACGCCACACCTCTGATCACGTCTCTCTGACATGCATTGCTGTGAATTAACTTTGGGAGAATTCCTGGTAGAACGCACTGCTTTGGAGTCAGCTTAGTTGGCTGTAGCTCCTGACCTGAAGCCTGATGGTACACTACTGTTTCTAACACACCTATGCACTCCTTGCCTCCCTAGGCGACATGCCAGTTCATGTTCTGCCCCTGCTCTCCCCAGTTGCATCTAAGCATGGAATGGGAACCTGAACTACAGTAGCTGGCCACCTCATCGGACAGGGCCGGATTGAGGGGGGCGCAAGGGGCGAGAGCCCTGAGGCCTCCACCACTTGCCCTGCAAAGGGGGCCTCCACCAACCTTTGACCAACCTTTGGGTTATGGTCTAGTCCAGGGGGCTTTTCAGTCTTTGGTCTGATGGCCGCGGGGCGAACAACAAAGTTATTGGCAGCAGTGGGGCCCCCCGCCCCTGGGCAAGCCTTTTTTTTGTTTTTGCAAACCTACAGCCAAAGCCACCACAGGGCAGGAAGGAGAGTCTAGAGCAGCAAAGCCGCCACCAGCAACGCTACAGTGATGGGTGCGTGCAGAGCTTTCAATCGGCTACTGCTCTCTGCACATAAGCCACCAAGGACAACCACTGGCAGCTCAATGCAGGGAACTGTTTTCTGCTGGACCAGCCGGGCGACTACACTACCCGCCACCCAGAATGGCAAAGCAGGAGTTCCCGAGCAGCACGCACCCGCACAAGGGTGGCACAAGGAACTCGATCTGACGTTCCAGTAAGTGAGCGGGTGCCAGATAACCACCGATCAGTTACTTGGCTGGACTATTATTTTAAAGGAAAAAAAATACTGTATCTGGGGCCTTCACCAGATTATGTGCCCAGGGGCCTCCACCACACTTAATCCGGCCCTGCCTAAGGAAGCGCCTGGTGCATATCTTTACCTGGATATTTTACAATTTATCCAATCACGTTGTATTTGAAGCTTAAGAGCTCTTTGCAATATACAGGGCAGCGAAGTTGCATGGGTATCACAGTTTATGGATAAATCCTGCCATATTGAGAGTCAAATATTGTTGCATCATACCTCTTTCATTGCAAGGGCTTGCTACTGAGGCTGTTGTATAATAAAACATGCAACGCACACAATATTCTTTCTAAATCCTGAGAGATTCCTTTCTTGGTTGTGTCTTTTATTTATGTGAAGTGTGTATCATATAACATACGGTATCTATTTTTTGTCAGTGGTTTTTAATTGATTAAATGAAAACAAATTACTGTTAAATGGACATTTGAGTGATTGGGGTGCAAAGGTGGTTAAATAGCCCTTCATTTTCACTTTAGAGAAGGGGTGCACAACCTTTTTTGGTCTAGGGTCCACACTGTCATATTGTTCCACTTTAGGGAGCTGCAAAAAAATGTAAGCTGCAAATGCTTTTATGTATATGCAAAGGTTAACCGAGGTTGAAGAGGTTGAAGAGGAGGGGTTGAATGAAGTGGAAGAGGTAAGGTTGGTAGATATGAGAAGGAGTGGGCAAAGGTAAGGCAGGGAAAGATCATTTCAGCAGAGGTTAAGTGGAAAGAGGTGATGTGGGCAGAGGTGAGATGGTAAGAGAAGCAATGGACAGAGGTGAGGTGGATAGAGGTGAGATAGGAAGGAGTGGGTGGGAAGAAGTGGGTAGAGGTAAGGATAGCAGAAGATAATTGAGCAGAGGTGAGGCAGGAAGAGGTGAGGTGGGCAGAGCTGAATTAAACCGGACCTTCACCCTGATTTAATGAAAAGCCCAAACTCTTAAAAAACAATTCCTCAGCATCTAAAATTAATATATTTTACATGTTTAGTCACTAATTTATTATACTTTCCCCCACTGGGCTGCAACTCTGTTCAGGAATTTAGGATACGGGCGCCGCCATCTTGACTCAGAAGCATCACACTTACTGAGGAGAGGAGAGTGGGATAAGGTACAGGGGGGCGGGTTATAGCTGTGCTTTGCTCAGACAGAGCAGAGCTGGGGTCAGGGAAAGGTCAGCAGTCCCAGAATGCAGAGCAGCACAGTCACTTCCTGTTTGCAGGCACTTCCTGTTTGCAGGCTGCCTGCAAAAATGGCAGCTTCCATAAGCCGCCATCTTGGATGTTTAAAGGCTTATAAAATGCAGTAGATGCAGGTAGGATGATTTTTAATGTGAGCAATCTGTATGTACAGGGTGTGGGAAACATATAAGATAGACTCTTATTTAGAGTGAAGGTCCGCTTTAAGAAGAGTTGAGCAGAGGTGGGATGAGCAGAGATGATATAGTAGCAGAAGTGATGGATTGAGGTGAGGTGGTAAGTGGTGGATAGGTATAGGCAGAGGTGAGGGGAGCAGAGGTAAGATGGGACAAGGCGGAAAGGTGAGTAGAGGTAGGCAGAGGTAAAATGGGGTGGGCAAAGGTGAGCTGGAATAAGTCTACTTGGGTGGCTCCAGACAGAGCCAGCACAAACAACACTCCAGTAGCACGTGTGTCATCCACCTCTACAGAGAAGTTTATGGGTGACCCACTTTCTGCTTTGGAAATTAGAGACACACTGCTCTCTAGTGTTCAACTGCTTTGACTGCAAGGAAACCCCTACTCTCTAACTCCTTAGGGGTGCTGGGGGCTGCAATTGAGGGCAGGACGGGCCCCATAGACAATATTATGTGTCCTATTAAGCATATGAACTACCAATTGCCCACCTGGTTTCTGAGGTTGAGGTAAACAATGAAAAAAAAGCTGAACCCTGTATCTGCTTATGAACCCTGTATATCATTATACTGAAATGTTGCTGGCTCATGTACCACCTTTTTCTTGAAAGTGAACTGTGTCTTGGGGACAAAGCTTCTCCCAAAATTACTAACCCTCCAAAATGAATAACTTTGGACACCAGAGGATCGATAGGGCCTGCTACAAGGTATGGTATGTTTTCATTTGTCCACCAGCAGCTCCTAAATGTTCATATAAAGCACCCTTAGCAATATACAATAGCTTGGCCCCACATAGAGTGTCCATGACACTGGGGGTGACCAGCATGGCAGTGCTTTTAGCAATGAACTGTGCTTTTCTGAGTTGCATTTCAATCAAGCATCCAAAACTGAGTCACCATACCAGGCAGGCTGTAGAAAGAGGGGGTGATGGTGAGCATGTATGCTTCATGACATGTGTAGCTAGGAGTGTTGGAATATCCTGCTGGGTCTTGCCGAGCTACCATTAAGTTGTGATTGGTATATACAACCTAAAGGTAGTTCTTTTGTGGCCAATTTCGCGACCACAAAGGAAAAATACCTCTACCCACTTGTACCATTAAGTTGTGACCAAGCACAGTCATGTCACTGGTACCAATGTCACTTGGGGAGTAATTCACTAAAATGTGGCAGGTTCTCATGTGAATGAGTGTGTTGCCTTAAAGCTGAACAAAACCTGGGATTTTCACTTTCCCGTATTTTGTTCCGTGCCCCCTGGCCCCCTGGAATACCCCAATGTGAGAAACTCCCGCCATGGCCGCATTCAGACTCACCTCTTCCCAGTCCAACGACGCATGCGTGGGCTCCCATCCAATCACAGCCGTACGCTGAAGTGACATAATTCGGCGAGCAGCTCTGATTAGAGTGAATGGAGAGTGAGAGTGGCCGCATTCCTTGCTGCCTCGTGTCCCAGCCTATCTGAATGGCTAGAACAGGAGTGTGCGCACAGCCCGAAGGTGCGGGAGGCACTCTCACTCCCTATAGTAAAAAATTAGAGCCACCTTGCCGAATTACATCAGTTCAGCGGGCGGCGCTATTTGGACAAGAGCCCATACATGTGAAAGAAAGATGAGTGATTACTGGCAGGGGTTTCACACTGCGGGGCATCTTGATTCGGGATGCCCTGGGGAAAAGCCAGAGGCCGGCCTGGAATCTTTTAGATTCCAGGCCATCTGTTGGTGGGTTTTGTTCCGCTTTAAAGACACAGATTAAAAAACGAATTTAGATCAGCTAAACCCCTTCACCCCCAGGTCAACCAGTTTTAGAATACTCATCTACAGGCACTAGGTAGGCCAGAATCAGGATTATACTCCACTCCTGGGATTTTTTGATTTGGCAACCGCTCACCTTCTTTACCCCTGGCGGGCAGCTGAACCACATTGGGTGCTAGAACATGGAACAGGCATAATTTAGCCAATGGGTTTATGGGTCATCAATTCTTCTTATACCCAAGGGGTATTATTATCTTCAATACATGGGATTATACAATAAAGAGCACCTATACAAAACAGGTAGAATTAAACCCTCACCTTCAGGGCATCCTATTTTGGAGCAATATAAAGCCCAGACAGATTTACTCACCTTATCACTGATGGGGGCTAAAGGGATTCACTGTTGTTCGGGAACATGAAAGGGGAAGGATTTTACCTGATTTTGGGCTTCCTATTGTGCTCAAAATCTGGATGGTCTAGGATTGTGATGTTTTACAGCGACACAACTTTTTTATTTCCAGCATCCCCATTGAGGATAGTTGCAGATTATTATTCAAACTCATCCCTTATTTGCCCGGCTTGTTTGCTAGAAGCACTGCCGATATTCTGCTCAGAGTCAAATGGGGTGATAGCGCTGCGTCTAGTGCTCTGTAATTAGGAGCCGCAGACCTATAATAACAGCACAACTGTGTGCTTTGTACAAAATACAGAAGCTTGTAGTGTTTACTGAACATATAACAGGCCTGGGCTAATGTAATAACGCCAAGAAGCCAAGCGATGATAGGAGCGTTACCCATAGACATCAAGTTGTCCTCTTCCATCAGTGTGGTGCTTCTCTGGTCCTGCAGTTAGTGCGGACAGCTTTCCTGATTTCTCCTTTATTACTAGAGTCCAGGTGACATTAGGAAACTATCAGGGCTAAGTGCAGGACCAGAGTAAAATCACACTAATGATAAAAGTCAGGTTGACAGCTATGCATTATTTACTAAGAAGCAACGCTGGAGGCAGAGAATTGCAGGATAAATGGGGACCAGCAGTACCCCTGTCATGCAGGATAAATGGGGACCAGCAGTACCCCTGTCATGCAGGATAAATGGGGACCAGCAGTACCCCTGTCATGCAGGATAAATGGGGACCGGCAGTACCCCTGTATTCATTCATCCATATTCCCCAAGCACCCTCCTAGGTGTTTTGTGAGCAGACACGATGCAAAGTGACTCACAGTTCCCACAGATAATAAAAAGGAACTAAAGCCAAGCTAGTCAAAGCTTACCACTTATTGTATAGCTGCCACTGACCAATGGGATTGCGAAGTAGCCTTGCACATAAAAGCTGAATGGTTGTTGGCAGTCACATGACTGGCTGTCATACAAGTTATTCAGTAAGAGTTGACTTGACTATACTTCCTCTATCCCCTTGTTGATCTCTCTCAAGGATACTCTACATCTGGAAAGCCTTTCTATACCACTAGAATAATTCCTTTGTATGAAAACAACACACTTTGTTCACATAAAGAATACAGTAACTGCACTTTCAGCTCCATCACTTCATGCACTCACTTAATCTGTTGTTTAGGCATTTTAATGTTCCTTTTCTTGTGACCATCACTGGGCGGGGGGGTCTTTATGTCTCCAGGGGTGTACTTGGGCCAAAAAATCACCATGGAATTTTACAGGTGCCTGACCAGCCCTTGGCATTGCCCCAGGCCCCACTTTTTCCCAGCTGGTCAATGAGAGTGTTCCATAGCTAGGGCCTTATGCATTGCAGAGACAGACCATGGGCAGGGGTGGATGTGGCCACTCTTAGCCATTGTATTGAAGCTCGATGTTGTAGGGGCAAAGGAAGTGGCAAGGCTGGGTAATCCCCCCCCCCCCCCACACACAACAGCCACAGAGCTAAGGCTACAGCAATGCAGGGGCAGAACATGATCTGGGGTGTATTGGCTGGGGGGTACAGTTGGGTCAGGAGGGACATGGATAGATGTGGCAGAGCTGAGGGTACATGGATGGATGAGGCTGAGCTGGGGATACATGGATGGATGGGGCAGAGCTGAGGGGACAGGGATGGATGAGGCTGAGCTGGGGATACATGGATGGATGGGGCAGAGCTGAGGGGACAGGGATGGATGGGCAGAACTGAGAGGACATGAATGGATGGGGCAGAGCTAAGAGAACAAGGATAGATGGGTCAGGGCTCAGGGGATAGGGATGGATGGGGCAGGGCTCAGTGGATACGGAAAGATGAGTCAGGGCTCAAGGGATATGGATGGATTGGTCAGGGCTCAGGGGATAGGGATTGATGAGGTGACATACAACCAATGGGGCAGAGCTGAGGAGACAGGGATGGATGGAGCAGAGAGACAGAGAAAGGAAGTGTGTGCAGTTCTTTAACCACATTGTGCCAGTTGTCAGTGGGCCCACCCAGGGGGGCATGGGGCCCCGCAGCTGACCGGGCTTGCCGGTTGCTGACACCGGCCCTGTCCCCAACAGAGCCACACATAGAGCAGGAAAAAACTGGGTCTAACCTTACCACAGTACTGAATATTCAAAACTAAAACTGGGCGCCTCAGGGAGAACCTAGCCTCTGAATAACATGCAGCTCCATTCCACAATAGAGCCCCCCGATGAGTATTGGACAGGGCTGAGGCTAATGAGCCACAAATGATTGACTTAAAAACATGCTTGTGCGCAGTGGTGCCCCCACTGAAACACTAATAATATAGCAAAAAAAAGAAAACTTGTTTACTCACTGGCAAATTTCTCGTCCGCTTCCATTCAGGTGCACCACTAGTAGCAATGCGTGGGTTAATCTCAGCCATAGGGGGGGACTGCAAGAAAGAAAAAACTAGCTACTCCTGGCCTATATAAGTCAGGATGTGACATGATCTCCTCAGTTAATTAAAAAGCAGTTCAGCCACAGCCTTCGGAGGGGAGAACGCTAACCTGCGCATAATGCGCAAAACTAGAAGTGCCATACTAACTAAAAAAAACTAAAACATGTAGAAGGCAAAAAGCGCCACCCAGGAAGTCGTAGAACAACAGAAGGGCAGGTGTGGTGGCCCAAAATGGAAGAGGACAAAAAAAAGGAAATTTACCGGTGAGTACACAGATTTCCCTTTTCTCATCTCTTCCATTCCGGGGTAACACTAGTAGCAACGAGTGGGATGTCCCAAAGCAGTAGCAGCAGGTGGGACCGTGCCAGAACAGCCAAAAACCGAATACACCAATATAACCAAGAACAACAGCACCTCAAGCTTAGACCCCCGGAGAGGGGTTCCCCACCACCTGCCACCCCTTACACCCCAGAGCAGCTGTGAAACTTGGTGAAGGTGTGGAGAGATGACCAGGTCGCTGCCTTGCAGACCTGTTCCACCGAAGCCTGGTGTTGGAAAGTCCAAGACGTGGCAATCGCCCTGGTGGAGTGAGCGGTGACTCGGAAGGGTGCCTCCTTCCCTTGCAGACGTAGGCTTGTATGACTGCCTGTCTGATCTATCTGCTGAGAGCGGACCTGGCAGCCACCAGGCCCTTCCAGGTCTTACCTACCTCTCGAGTAGTAGCCAAGTAATACTTTAACGCCCTGACCACATTGACGGAATGCAGGAGTCACTCCTTATGGCGAGTGTGGTGAGACCACCTTGGGAAAAAAATCTTGCTTCACATGAAACATCTCTTTGTCTTTATGCAACACCAAAAAGCACTGCCAGCTCCAAAAACCATCGGTGGAGGTGATCACCATGAGAAATGCCACCTTCAACGTGAGGATAGCCTCCACCATGGGTTCAAAGGGGGGGCCCTGAAGCGCTGATAGGACCAGATTGAGATCCCAGGACGGGACTATCTACTACCGTGAAGACCGAACACACGCAGCTCCCTGGATGAAATTGTGGACTAACCTATGCTCCGCGATTGTCTGATGGACAAGGCTGAGACCTGGCTCTTAAGGGTGCTGGGCTGTAGGCTAGCGTCTAGGCCTTGCTGGAGGAACTCCCAAAATTTTAGATATCTAGAACCTACTACAGGAGTGGCACTTAGATTCCCACCAAGACATGAAGGCCCCCCAAGTCCTGTAGTAAATTCTAGAGGATAACTGTTTCTGTTCGGTGCTCGAACCAAGGTATGAATTAAGTAAGAATGCGTAGAGTATTCTCCCTGCTCAGATAATCTGCCTCCAGATTCTCCACCCCCCCCCCCCCCCCCCCAATGTGAACTGCCCAGATGCAGGAAATGTGAAGTTCCGTCCACCTAATGATGCAACTCACTTCCACACCTATCAGCTCCTGGGACCCCCTGAGTTTATGTAGGCCACTGCCGTAGAATTGTCTGACTATACTCTGACCGGAAGGCCCTTCAGTTCCAACACAATGATTAGAAGACTGCATTCCCGCTGGTCCCAGAGACCCTGTCTGATTGTCCAGAACAACACCCCAACCCGTCAGACTGGCGTCTGTGGTTAGGATGACCGACCAGATCGTCCAGAAAGACCAACCCACTGCCAACAATTGCTGATCCAGGGGATCGCTAGGCTTGTCTGTCAAGATGAAGTGACAGTCCAACATCGCCATTTCGATATAAGCAGCATTGTTAGAGGCCTGGAGTGAAACTGGGCCTACGGAATTGCCTTGATGGTAGACACCATAAAGTCAAGGAGACGCATGCCTTGCCTGATCATAGAATGTTCGCCTGTCAGCAGCGACCTCACCACTTCCTAAAGAGCCGTGCACCTCTGCACCGGAACAAGAACTTGTGCCCGACAAGTATCCACTGCCATACCTAAATAGTTCACCTCCATGGAGGGTGCCACCTGGCACTTGGAGTAGTTGATCACCCATCCGAAAAAGTTCCATCCTGCAGTGCCTCTGCCAGCTGGGCAGTGGACAGTCCGAACGGCAGTGCCACAAAATGGAAGTGTTGGGTGCCCACTGCAAAGTACACATATTGTTGGTGACCTGAGAAGATCGGGACATGCAGATAAGCATCCTGTAAATCCACCGTGGCCAGAAAACCCCCCTGTCACAGCAATGTCACGAACAACCTTAGAAATTCCATGCGGAACTGCAGAACTGCAGCATCTGAGCGTAACGGTTCCAATTTCGGAGATCCAGGATCTGCTGAACAGACCCGTCCTTGGGGATGATGAATAGTATTGAGTAGAAGCCACAGCCCCACTCTGAGGGGGGCACAGGTACTTCAACTACCCAGTCCAGCAAAAGTTCTATTGCGTGATTGAGAGCCACTGTCCTTTCCAAAACGTGGGAAGGCTTAGATGCCACAAACCTGTGTAGAGGCCTGGTCCAGAACTTGATCTTGTATCCGGATGAAACAACATCCTGGACCCAGGTGTCGGATATCTGTTCCCTCCACACCAGCGCGTAGTGCAAAAGCCATTCCCCCACCCGATTGGGTGAGGGCGTCCCATCAACCCAGAGAGGGCTTGGGCTGGTTCCTTGGGGTCTAGGTTTCCCCCATGGCTTTCACTTTGCGGTGTCTGAAGTCCATAGAACCTCAGAACTTCCAGTAGAGGTGAAAATTCTGCAACCTGCAAAACAAGGTCCTCAGTTTCCATTTCTGTGGAAGCCTAGTCGACCTTCCACCTGTGGCCTTCCAGACCAGGTCATCTAGAGGCTCACCAAAAAGACTACCCCCCTAAAAAAGGGGATGCCAGTAAGCGTCAGCTTAGAAGCAGTGTCGGACAAAACTGTTGCACCCGACAGTGCGTCGCAAGGTGACCAGCAAGGCAAAGCCCCATAGCTACCAAATGCATAAAGTCGTCCATAGCCAACATAATGTATGTGAAGACCTCCCTAGTGTGAGTTCAAACGAAGTGCAGAGGAGCACGAATCTCCATGTCGCAAATGCCTCCTCTGCTGCTTCAACTAGACCTTGCCTGCCGTAGTTGACATTGACGAGGCGCAAGCTGGGCGCATGGCCGACCCCACCATGAAGAATGCATGTCAGATTTAGAAAGAATCTGTAAAAGTCAAAAGGCTGTGTCCTCGAGGGGGCCCTACCTGACCAGGAAAAAAACTGTGGGGTGGCAGCCATTCTGGAGTCGATCCTCAGCTCAGGAGAACCAGTAAGCAGTGCAGAAGCTGCCAGGCGATGATCTGGAGATGCAGCAGGGACCTCTGTGCACCACACAAGATGGTGGTGCTTCATGCTGCTAGTGAGAAGGGGGCAGAGCCGCAGACCACACAAACGCAATCGCCCCATCCCCTCCTCCAGTCCTCCACTGTAAGGCCCGAGCAGGCCGAAGCCACACCCCCATCGGTGTTGCCCCCTTTCTGAATTAGCCAATCGGCAGGCCACATGATCTGTATAAACGCCCCACCGCGACAAGGGTGCCTCCTCCTCTAAACGCTGGCAGACGATCTCTGAATGAGCTCTGAACATCATGGCTTCCCAGTAGTAAGCACCAAACACACTGACGCCAGGTAGCCCGGTCCTTAGCTTAAGCCCTGGGGAAGCATGAATCTTGCAGCGGTGTCATGGAGCCATGGGGGTAGATAACCCAGGGGGTAAGGGGTAGAGGTAACAGAGCTCAATGGGAAGCATAAAGCAGGGCCACCATGCAAGGACCAGAGATCAGGTACCCTGCAGCAGGGTCCTGATCTTCAGGGCTCAGATTCAGCCGGACAATTCCCAGCATGCTTACCTCTACTCATGTGCGCTCCCCTCACTCTGCACGATCCAACGCTATCGGCTTGGGAACCGACTTGAGGCATCTAACTGGGGTCCCCAGGAATGCTGCAGCTGGTGAGGGGCTGAGAGACAGACCGAGTCTGTATCTTCATCCAGACCAGGATAACATGTAGAAAGACCTTTAATGGTCAGGTAACGCCAGGTAAGAGGATGGTAAATGCACAAAGTTGCCTTCGCAGCTCTGAACAAAATCCCCACAGCAACAACAAGCCAACCTACTGTCAAAAGCTGGGGGCCCAGATCATGGAAGGTGAGAAATGGCTCTTAGACCACCGGTCACCTGTTTGTTATAGTTAGGGGCAGGCTTATCATTTCTGGGGCCCCATGCAAGTTGTATCTGGGGGCCCTAATCAAATTCTGTATAGCGAAATACAATATTAAATGCACCTTGTTGGGGATGTAGTTGCGGCCTGCTCAGACACTGTGGGAGCACAGAGGGGCATCCTGGCATTGTCCGTCTATAGCATAGGGAATTGTCCAGGAAATGCCCAAATGGCCATCTGTGGCATCCCAAACTAGGACGCCCCACCATTAAGTTACCGCAGTCACTCACCTGGCCTTGTTCCAATGACACATGCGCATGGCCTCGATTTACCTTTAGCTAGACGCATACATGGGGCCGCCATTTGTGATTGGAACCGATGATGTCACACCATCTTGCATAACTGGATCTGAGCACACCGATTCTGCAGCAGCTGGCTCACGTAAGTGTACTGTGTTTTCCGCCTGCTGCACACTCTGGGTTGTTTTATACAGCACCCCTCACTCGCCACAGCACGCTCGATGAGTGCCGTAATTTATTTAGAGGCCAATTTATCACTAGCGCCACTGGCTCAGCACAGCATCTGGGGAGAGACGCTATTAGCGCCTAAGCTGCAACGCCGCCCACAGCTAAACGGTGTGTTTGGTGCTGTAGGCTACCCCTGGCCCTGTGTCTTGTTTGTTTTTTCCAATGGAGATAGCGACAGGTAGCGCTGATGGGGAGGGCCAGAAATCATTTGTATTTAACATGTAATTGAACAGTGCCGGTGTGGGTGCTGTGAAACCACGATACTCAGCACCATGTGCAATACAAAACAAGACTTTAACTGGGGATGGCAGTAAAGTGACAACACATGGAATTACATTGGGAACATACAAATTACATGACACATGATTGACAGGCATGAAAATGCAAGTTAGCAGCAGGTAACCTAAGTAATATAATAACAATAATGAACAAAAAAAAAACTGAGCAGGCCAGGGGTCCTCTGTCACTTGACTGAGCAAAAAGAAAATTAAAAAATGCTAACCAGAAGTCACCAAAAAAAAGAAGAGCACTGGAATGGCTAATTGTACTCTATGGTAGAACGACATTTAGCGCCGGCGCTAACAAAGCACAAAGCACTCTTGATGCATGGCGCTAGGCTGGAAGGGGCTCTAAACATTTTAATTTAATCATAAATATGACTTGCTGGTGGCACTCCTTAAAAACACCTGCAGCTACGTGGCATTAGCGTTTCTCACATAAATCCCTTATTTTTTTGTTAAACAAAAAGTTGGCACTGATCTGACCCTGCCTCTGGGAGCCCCTGGCAGGTGGGGGCCCAATGCATTTTCATGGTATGCTTGGTGGTAAAGCATGTCGCTGGCTATACTAGAGGGTACAGATGAACCAAGATACATGAAGGAGCACAGATTAAAAGCATATTGTCACAGGTAAACATATAGGGGCATACAGATTACTAGGGGTGGATCTATCTATATGTGCTAAACCTGCGTGCTATAGAATGCTGCCCTAACATGGTCTGTCTTTCACAAGCGATAGGGGGAGGCCGATTCATTAATAGCGCCAGGTAGCGACAGATTAGCGCCAGTAGCGTGATTTTCACAGCGCCAGCTAGTATTCGCTGTGCTTGGCCGGGGTTTGCTTGTTGACAGAGACTCAGTCGGTGTGCGGTAATGTTGAATACGGGCTGGGGGGTCGCTGTTTCACAGGTTCAGCGTTGTATGGGTGCGCCTGACAACGAATGGCCAGAGCGAACGGCTTGCTGCAGATTCATTAACAAGTCACGCTCCGAATTTTTTAGCGCTGTGAATTCCTTGTTTAAACCCCAGAGCGCTGGCGGCGATGGATTTAAAATAGTTTTTAACCCCCAAACAACCATATTTTTTGATTGTAAAATTATACAAGTTTTTATAAACATTTTGTAATATCAATACATTAATATCAGACCTGTAATATCAATTCTGCACAAAATCATTTTTTTTTTTTTTTTACCTTAAAAAAAAATCCTAACATTGCAGAAGTGGTCACAGAATTTTTGACATTAAAAAAAAAAAAAAAAAAAACATTAATAGCAATTAATTATGATTAATTAAAGATTGCTCCATTGAAATGCATTGGACATCGCCAGAGAGCGACAGGTCATACCTGGCGCTGTGATGGGATTAGCAGCGGCGCTGTTCGTTGCAGTCGGCTACATGATGAATCCCGCGGTAGCTGTCGCTCTCGCCGGCGCTAGCCTCATTTAGCTTGATAAATGCGTCATTGTGGCCGACGCCGGGCGTACTTGAGTCGGTAGCCGCCGTTAGCTGGCGGGACCTGGCGCTCGTCAGACACTACCTGGCGCTATCGCTTGATGAATAAGGGCAATAATCACATACAGGTGTATTTAACTATTTTCTTTTTTTTGTAGATCCGAAGGCGCAGGCCCACACCAGCCACACTTTTCCGCGTATCAGAACCTCAGTCTCCAGGTAAGCTCTGCAGATCTAGCAGCAAACAGAGATAAACCTAAAGCAGGGGTTGAAGTGCCTCGTATTATCTCAAACCAACCAACCAAGAGATGATCTCAGGACTATTCACATTGGCAGATCACTGATTCATTCTCTCAGTGAGCTAGTAATTAAAGATATTTTCTAGATGAGGTGAAGTTTTGGCAGCTTTTATATTTTGACTACATTCAATAGTTGATAAATTCCTCATATTTTCCACATCACTCCAGGAACAATATGGAATCGTTCTGTGCCCTGATTTGCAGCAGAGTCAGTCAGACTGACATATGACTCAGAAAGTGGGCACAAAACGTTTACACATTGTTCCTGAGAAGCACCATTATGTTCTAACTCTGAAGCTAACATTTCTGGGCATGACATAAATATAGGTGGGTATCTCATCATGGATCTGACCGTTGGAGGTGTTGACTAAAAGGATGCTGAGAAGGTCTGGTACTGGGGAATAATGTAAAAGTATACACACCTGAGAGGATTTTACTTCTATCATATCCATTATTCAATCACATTGTTCTTCCCTGAACAACCAGTATATCTTCTCTGCTTTCACTGTACACACATAAAGGAGGGTTGTTATCACTGACTGTAGTCTGAAATGCATTTTTGCTTGGCTGCATGCTGCTTCACCTGTATCAACAAACACTGAAAGAGGACCCTTTACCACCCCCCCCCCCCCCCAGGATATTCTGATTTGCAATGCAGCTCTAGTTAAAGCAAATCAAGAATGTAGCTCAAGATAATAAAGACCAGGAAACAACAACAGGAGAAAGTTGCCGCATGTGTGTGCAGCTGTTTCCTGTTCTTTGTTGGATGAAGCTCGGCTAAAAAATATTAGCATCCCTTTAATGCAGGGTGCACTGATGGGAGAGGAGTTTGCAGAACCTGGGAAGAAGGGGGAATCGGTGGTGGCAGCAGCACCAGAGAGGAAGGACACAGCTGAGATGGTAGCAGCAGTGTACTGAAAGGAAGGAGGAGGCACCAGCAGGGCCTGGTGAGGAAATATAGTGGTTGAAACAGATGCTGGAGCAAGATTGGGCGGTACTGGTGAGGAAGGAGGATCCAGCGGGGAATACTGGCGATAGACCTGAAAATATAGGCCCTTTAATTACACCACCTAGTGGTGTGCATAAAGAGGATCATCGGTGCAGGGGGGGGTTAAAACCTCCCCAATTTACTGCCCCCCCCCTCTGGTTTTACCTTTGGGCATGATTTACTTACCTCGCCAAGGGATCCATCTTCTAGGTCCCTCGGTTTCCAGGTGACCTTCCAACGGGTGGCGTCATCTTGCATCCCATCAGGCACTGCGCACAGCCCCCGTTCTCACGCCTGTGCAGTGCCCATGAATGGGATGCAATAGGGTCGCCCAAAATCCCGTGAGACTTCGCTGAGCTGTGAGATCGCAGTGGGACATTGACGAGCGTGGCTAAGACTGTGCTTGTCATTAACAGATGGCTACGTAGAGGGCTGGGGTGAGGATTGGGCCCAGAAACAGCCGGATGTCAAAAAGGTAAGTAGGGATTGATAGCGGCAATCGATCCCTTTTTATTTTAGGTCAGATGTTCCTCTTTAAAGCAAAATACTTGTTTCTTACCTGCGCTGTGGTGCACTTGTGTGGCAAATCCTGCATGCACCATTTTACATAGCATAGCACATATATGTTAAAGAGTCCATTCATTTCAATGGGTATGACTTCCCTGCTTTCATTGCCATGACGTTTTCTAAGCCCAACAAAGTGACAAGTTAGGAAAGGGGCAGCAGCTGAAGTTTAGTGGAAAGCTGGCAGGCTGAATAGTGTTCCACCTGCCGCAACATGGGGTTTCATAGGGAGCGCTTGTACAACAAGATGAGTTCTGACAGGAGTTACAGAGGAAAGGGGGAGGCACACAGCGAGGCAGTCTGTGGGGCAGAGCACCTAAAAAGACCTTAAAAATACCATTTTGTGAAATACTCACCTGTAAAATGGGTATTATAAGTATGTCACACACCCCGCTTCAAGATATCCATAACACGTGGGTAATACCGACCTGAAGAGGGCGTTCCTGCAGAGTAGATAGGGAAAAAGAAAGCGCCTCCCGGTCCATAAATACCTGGGACCTCCCACTCATTACCCAGTATAAAGAAAGCAGTAAGGTAAGGGACCAGGAAGAGGCAAATATAAACCAAAGCAACGCAAAGTTCACAATACAAAGGATCCAGAATACAAAAAGGGCGGGTGAAGCGGGGTGTGTGACATACTTATAATACCCATTTTACAGGTGAGTATTTCACAAAATGGTATTATTCTAAGTATGTCACACACCCCGCTTCAAGATATCCATAACACGTGGGACATCCAATAGCAGTGTCCATAAAAGGGCGGGGATCCAAAACAAGGCAACAAGCACAACTTAAACCACAACAGCTTGCAGAACTTTGCGGCCAAAAACAGCATCCGCTGAGGCCCGAACATCAACCTTGTAAAACTGGAAAAAGTGTGAACAGAGGACCAAGTAGCGGCCTTACAAACTTGCTCAACCGAGGCCTGGTGCTGAAAAGCCCAGGAAGCTCCAACCGCACGAGTAGAATGAGCAGTAACACGAAAAGGGGGACTCCTCCCCTTAGCAGAATAGGCCCCAATGATGGCCTGACGAATCCATTTACTAATGGAAGACTTGGCAGGTGCCAAACCTTTCCTAGGCCCAGAGGGCACCACAAAAAAGGCATCAGTCTTACGAAAGTAAGACGTAACCACCAGATAGTATTTCACAACGCGAACAACATCCAAGGAATGCAGAGCCCTTTCCTTGTCGTTGCTAGGATTAGGACATAGAGAAGGCAGAACAATGTCCTGATTCAGATGAAAGGCAGAAACCACCTTAGGAAGAAAATCCGGCTTGAAACGAAAGACAACCTTGTCCTGATGCCTTTCGAAGTACGGAGCTTTAATGGACAAAGCTGCCAACTCAGAAACACGCCTAACCGAAGTGATAGCCACCAAAAACGCCACCTTTTGAGTAAGTGAAGACAAAGCAATCTCATTCAAGGGCTCAAACGGGGCATCCTGAAGAGCAGAAAGAACCAGGTTCAAATCCCAAACTGGAACCAAGGGCTTCCTAGGGGGTCGAACATGCGTAACCCCTTGGAAAAAAGTCTTGACCAAGGGATGAAGTGCAAAGGACCTTTGAAAGAACACCGCCAGGGCAGAAACCTGCCCCTTCAAGGTACTGAGCTGGAGCCCCAGATCCAGACCATGTTGAAGAAACTCCAGAATCCTGGAAATGGAAAACTCCCTACACGGGAAAGACCTACCTTCACACCAGTCAATATAGGACCTCCAGGCCCTATAGTAAACGGTAGAGGAAGACCGCTTCCTGGCGCTAATAAGAGTCTGAATCACCGCATCAGAAAGACCTTCCTCCTTCAAGATGGAGGTTTCAGCAGCCACGCCGTCAAAGCCAGCGATGGTAAATTGGGATAGCGTAGCCGACCCTGGGTGAGCAGGTCCGGCAGCAGTGGCAGAACGAACTGATCCTCTGCCAGTCTTACCAGGTCTGCGAACCAAACCTGCCTTGGCCACCTTGGTGCCACCAGAATCGCCGACGCGCCCTCCAGGGCCAGCTTGCGCACCACTCTGGCTACCATTGGAAACGGAGGGAACAGGTAAAGAAACCCCAGATCCCTCCAGTTCAGAGACATGGCATCCACCGCCAGAGCCAGTGGATCCTGCGAGAGAGACACAAATACCGGAAGCTTGTGATTGTGACGAGAGGCAAAGAGGTCCACCGCCGGGAACCCCCACCTGAGGCAAATCGAACGAAAAACCTGGGGACTGAGAGACCACTCCCCCTGGCGAGAGGAGGACCTGCTCAGAGAGTCCGCCTCCGTGTTCTCCACTCCCGGAATGTAGACTGCTGAGATACACGGGACGTGGCTCTCCGCCCAGTCCAGAATCAAAGACACTTC
This sequence comes from Gastrophryne carolinensis, assembly GCA_027917425.1. Classification (NCBI taxonomy): domain Eukaryota; kingdom Metazoa; phylum Chordata; class Amphibia; order Anura; family Microhylidae; genus Gastrophryne; species Gastrophryne carolinensis. Next base: position 174,417,563 of record CM051243.1, read on the forward strand.
CCTGAGGGCACTCCTGCTGCGAGTCCCTCCCTGGTGATTGATGTAAACCTGAACTGGCAGGCCTCTCAACTGATGAGTCAAGCGAAACAGAACCAACCTGATGGCTCTCAATTCCAGAACATTGATGGGCTCGTGAGCCTCCTGCGGGCCCCACAGACCCTGAAACTGAAGATCCTTCCAAACACCCCCCCAACCTGACAGACTGGCATCCGTGGTGACTGTCTCCCAACACGGCGCCAGAAAAGATCTGCCCTTCAACAGATTGACAGACCCCAGCCACCATTGCAGGGATCAACGAACTCGGGGGGTCATCTGGAAGGACTGATCCAACGATAGTGGAGACTTGTCCCAAACCGTCAACAGATGAAGCTGGAGCGTCCTTGTGTGAAACTGCGCAAAGGGAACTGCCTCGAATGAGGCCACCATCAACCCCACCAGCCTCATCCCTAGCCGGATGGCCGGACGAGGGGCCGACAAGAGAAGCCGAACCAACTCCTGAATCAAAAGAACCTTGGCCTGGGGCAGAAACACCCTGGCCTGCGAAGTATCCAGAGACATTCCCAGAAAGGTCACTACCCTGGACGGAGAAAGAGATGACTTGGGGTAGTTGATCACCCAACCGAACCTCTCCAGAGTGGATACCACCGTTCTGGTGTCCAACTCTGCTTGGTTGAAGGAAGAAGCCATAATCAGAAGATCGTCCAAATAGGGCACGATGCGGATACCCTGAACCCTGCGTAGAGCCATCACCCCCGCCAGCACCTTGGTGAACACCCGAGGAGCCGAGGTAAGACCGAAAGGGAGTGCCACAAACTGAAAATGCCGATCCTCCACCACGAACCTGAGAAACCTCTGGTGTGCTGGAAAAATCGGAACGTGCAGGTAAGCGTCCTTGATGTCTATGGACGTCAGAAAGTCTCCCTGACGAAGAGAGTGGATAGCTGAACGCAGCGTTTCCATGCGGAATTTCCGCGGCCGGATGAACCTGTTGAGAAACTTCAGATCCAAGATGGGTCGGACCGATCCGTCCTTCTTGGGTACCGTGAACAGATTGGAATAAAAACCCCTGCCCTGGTCTGAGGAGGGCACTGGGCAAATGACAGCCAAGTCCAGAAGATTCTCCACCGCCACCAGGAGTCCCTGTGCAGCCAGAGGTTCCGAAGGCACCCAAGACCTGAAAAATCTGTGAGGGGGCCGGAGCTCGAACTCCAGCTTGTAACCGGAAGACACCACTTCCCGGATGCATCTGTCCGAGACTTCCTGATCCCAGACCTGGGAGAAGTGTCGCAGCCGTCCCCCCACCCGCATGGGTGAGGGCGCCCCCTCATTGCTGAGCTGGCTTAACCGCAGGTTTGGGCTTGGAGCCCCAACTGTAACCTGGACGGGCACGTCCTCTGCCCCTATTCAAGGAATCTCCTCTGGAGGAGGGGAAAGCAAATCCCCTGCCAGATCTGGCCCCCCGAAAGGAAGGGGTAAAGGAAGGCGTCCCCCGAAAGGGACGGCGTTGTTTCTTGCGTTGAGGTAACCTACCACCCTTGGTGACAGAATCCAATTTCTCTCCAAAGAGCCGCAATCCAAAAAAAGGTAGAGCCGTCAGCGACTTTTTGGACATAAAATTGGCCGCCCACTGGCGCAACCAAACCGACCGCCGAATAGTCACCAGCAGAGCCGACGTCCTACCACACATCATCAAGGTGTCATCCAAGGCGGCTAAAACAAATGACAAAAACAACTCACACCTTTTAAGGGCAAGGAACTCGTCACTACCCGGACAGCCACCACCATCAGCGCCGAAGCACAAACAGGCCGCATGGCTGACCCGACGCTGGCAAAGCCGTGACACGCCATCTGGTCAATGCGTTTGTCCTCTCCGTCTTTGAGGGTGGAACAATCGGGATTATTTAACACAGAAGTGTTGGACAACCCCAAAACCGGTGCATCCACCTCGGGGGGGATGCCCAACGCTTAACGGTATCCGAAGGGAAGGGATACTTCTTATCCCACCCCTGAGGAATACCAGCGAGCCGAGCCGGCCTGTCCCATTCCTTAGCAATAATTTTGTCAAAATGCTTTTGATTAGGAAATTCCAAGCGTGGCCTGGATTCCTCGAAAAACTCACCCTTCTGCTGCGGTGCCTCCTCAGGAGGAGAAATAGCCAAAACCTCAAACATTTGAGCCAGAGCGTTAGGAGTATCCGAAGATCTCCCCAAGTCCCCAAGCTCAGCGTCAGCGCCAACAAACTGCTGATCGTCAGAATTATCAGAATCCTCATAAACCTCCCCTTCCTCCAGCGGGGAATAATCAGAGTAATCTAGATCATTAAAATCATCAAGGTCATCCACCGGCGGAGCCGGCGACAAGTGCTTTCTCTTGGCCGGGGCCTTACGGGCGACCGAACTGGAGATCAATTTTTCAAGGTTGGCCAATCTGGCGCACATCTCAGATTGCAGCTCCCCACCCATGACAACGTCACACGGGGTGCGTATCAAGCTGGGAGGAAGAGATGAAGCGACTGGCGGTGCTGACCCAGAAGCCTGGGGTTCGGACTGCCGCGTAATAGTTTGCTGTGCACAAGGTATACACAGAAGTACATCGTCCCCAGTAATGGATACCCCACACAACATACATATACCCCGAGGGGAGCCCGAGCCCAGTATCCGGGGATGCCTCCATATGGTTAACTTATGTGCAGTCGCTATGACCGGGGGAATTACGCGAATACGCAACCCGGGATGCCCCTTTAATGTCCCAAGTGGGAGGATTTGAATAAGGTAAATTTAACCCAGGGACCCTAGGACCGGGAGAAAACCCCCTAACCCAATGAAGGTCTACCCAAATGGCCGAGGGACAGGGCATCCCAAACCGGGGTCACCAGCCCGGATCACCGCCTACCCTCTGAAACAGGGTCTCACGGTGGAGCTTAGCTCCTGGGCACCTAATGTGCCATTCTGCCGTCGCCCAGACCTCAGCCAAGGCTGGGAGGCATGTAAAGTAAGGATAAGTGGCATCTGGGCGGAAATAGAATAAAACGCGGGCCGGGAATAATCCCGGCTACCTCAAGTCCCCCTGTGCAAGGAGGAGGCATCATCTTCTGACTTGCTCGCCGTCTGCAGAGATGAAAGACTGGGTAATGAGTGGGAGGTCCCAGGTATTTATGGACCGGGAGGGGATTTCTTTTTCCCTATCATCTCTGCAGGACGCCCTCTTCAGGTCGGTATTACCCACGTGTTATGGATATCTTGAAGCGGGGTGTGTGACATACTTAGAATATGGAGCAAAACCCACCAGTAGCCGGCCGCTGGCTTTTCTCAGGCCCATCCCGATTTGGGATGCCCTGCAGTGTGAAACTCCCAGTTCGACACGGCAGTTTGTGCTCCACATTCAAGTCTACGAAAGTCACCTGCTGAATGACGAGAGCCCGAGCATGCGCTGTTGGAGTGTGAAAAGGTGAGTTGTAGTTCCAATTCCAATATTGGATGCCCCAGGGGGAGGGAATCGATCGGCCTGGGAACCTTATAGATTTCTGAGCCAATCGAGCTGGGTTTTGGTCCACTTTAAGAATGCTCTAGTAAAGCTTCGGATTTATGATTCCCCACAGTCTAAACGATTTATAGAAGTGCATTCCAGAGAATACAACCCCTCCAGTCTCGTGGTTTCATTTTTTAAATTCTGGGGCATGCCAAATTAGGATGTCTTGGAAAGGAGGGGGGTGTAGAAGTGGTCCTAAAGACCACAGATTTAGGCTTCTTATCTACCTGGGTCTGGGGTTGACTAAGCAGCATGTTAGGCAACTATCATTCTTTATAAATTATATATGCTCCTCCCCCTATATCTCCAATGACAGGTTTAGTGTTTTTTTTTTAGTGTTTGTTGGAGAGAGTGGAGAAAGATTAAAGCCATTTCCTGCTGCTCTGTTGATTCCACTTGAGAGATCCAGCCTCAATTACTATTTGGTTACTAAAGGGAAGAGGTTCAGTAAACATTAAATAAGTTACCTTACCCCAGGACATCTAATCTAGTGAAAATTTCTATGTTTGTCTGCTTTTTAAGTTGGGTCTCATGTATACCACAATGACAAGGGAGCAGGCTGGAGAAAAGAAAGCAAGGTCAAATCTCCCCAATGCAGCCACAGACAGCAACATATAATATACTTTGTAGAACTCTTCCCCACTAGCAGAAACTGCATGTATAGGTCGGGGTTGCGTTATACTGTAATTAAGAAAATAAGGACAGAAACAAGCTACAAGGCAAAGTAAAGTGGAGGCTTTACAAGGGCCCAGGACAAATGCATTAATGATTTTAATGTTTTCTTTTTTTTGCAGATGAGGACCCTGAACTATATAAGGTTGGTAGAGCATTTTGCTTTCTGATTTATAGAGAATGACATCAAGGATAAACACCCAAAGAAAAATGAAAAACGTTTCCACCATCAATATATAGTAAAGATTAGGGTCCCAACTATCCTACCGCAGTGAAGAGTGAGATTATATTACCCAGCTTTAAAGCGGACCATAACCCGGTTTGCCCTGTCTGAAATCTAAAGGACTCTAGGGTCATGCAATTCCCTGTTCCTGGGGCATTCATTTTGGAATGCCCCGCAGTGTGAAACCCCCTGGTTAGCCCATGAAGGCACCCCTTATGGCACATGCAGGGACCTTCTGAGCGTCCGCGCATGCGCCGTAGGAGTGGGGTGAGGTGAGTTTTATCGGGCGTTCTGGGGGTTTTCACGCAGCGGGGCTCCCCCGATTGGGGTGCCCCGCGGAAGTGGACCAAGACCCAGGATAGTGAAAATCCAGGGTGTTGGTCCACTTTAAAGGACATCTTCAGACTAAGTGTAATATACAAGCATAATTTTCGTACCACCCCACCTAGTGTGCTGATGCAGAAATCAGTTTTTGCTTAGCAAAGAGAGTCGTGAGGAAGAAGGAATTTTCCAGACTTTGATTCAGGAGCAGGACAGCCCTGCATTCAAACAACAACTCTGCTCTTAGTAGAAGGATAGAATAGAAAGGGGACTAGAGTTTACACCCTCCTTGAAGGAGCACTATTGCGAAATTGTGTAAAAGAATCCATATAACACGTCAGCTAATGAGAGAGGAACTGAATAAAACTCTCAGCAAGCTTGTGGTTTTCTTATCCCTGGAATTAAAGTGGACCAACACCCAGGGGGGATCGGCCCGGAAATCTATAAGATTCCCGGACCGATCAGATCCCTCCCCGTGGGGCATCCGAAATCGGGCTGCGGCCGCGTCTCGCGCTTCCCTCTAGCAGGGCGTGCACCCGCGCCGGCCGTTTGTGAATGGTCGGCGCAGGCGCGCTCCCTGTTAGAGGGAAGCGCGAGACGCGGCCTCCAGCGCTCAGAGCCAGCTGAGCTGGTATGCGCGTCTAAGCGGCCTTGGACGCGCATACCACAGCGGCTCTGAGCGCTGTGATTGGCTGGCGCGGTCACGTGGGAGCGTGGTGAGCTGAGTATTTCTGGGCTTTCTGGGGGGTTACAGACAGCGGGGGTGCCCCACCGAAGTGGACCAAAACCCAGGATAGTCAAAATCCTGGGTGTTGGTCCACTTTAAATCCAGTGGTGACAGGTTTAGTCTATCAGAGGTGACAGGAGCGGTACTGTTTGGTCCGAGTGGGGACAGGGGAAAGGGAGTTCCACCTGCTCAACTCAGGCTTAGCTAGACTGTTTTTTCTGGGATATGCAGAGTTCATTGGGGGCAGATGGTGGGGATGGGGAATCGTCTGTTCACCTCTGCCAGATTTAATTTTTTTGGTGGGGTCTGTTGGACGGCAAATGTTTTCCAGCATAAGGCCAGCCCTGCGTTCGGTCCACTTTAACAAGCTACATACTAGGTGTACTTTCCCAATCTGATGGTCATTTTCCCATACTCAGCAGAACTTCCAGGCTCTAAATTATGAAATTATGCCCTGTTGCCCAGTTACCGGAAGAGATACATACAATATTTTGCACACATTTTCCACCATACAGTTGCAATGTTTTGCTTTTAGTCTATCTTTTAAGTTGTATAGTTGGGTCATGTCACTGTAGCTGTTTTTGGCTGATTAAGCAACTAAACAGGTATAGTCCCCCTCAACCCCATCACAGACCTCCCTTTCATCCTTCACCACACGGGGCGAAAAGACGTAATGGAATGTGTGATGAAAGCGAGGGGAGATGTTGAAATTCAGAGGACAGAACAAAAGGGTTTATTTAAAGCGGAGAACATTCTGCTCCAAACTCACAGTGTGCGCTGTGACCTCCAAGGCACAGCAAGGCCACCTGAGGAGCCATGTGCGGTGGGGGGGAGGGGAGGGGGGGGAGGATGCCAAGATTTAATAAGCCTTATGAGATGCTCAGTGTTTTACATAATATGATGTGATGATGGAACAATGGCATTTTTGTCTCAATATTAGTTGTACAGTAAGGGTTTTATCAGATGACAGCTTAGGCTCCAAAATATAGTTCCCCAATTTTTAAAGGACTACAGATCCCAGATTTCCAGAACCATTCCTGTGTGAAAGTGGGACACTGAATGTATGGTGCCTGTATGTCCTGGGGTTTTATGTTTGCATCAAGCCTTTACTCCCACCTCTGTATGCCACATGTCTGGGGAAAAAAGTAAGCAGGGCATCTGTTGTATACAAACTTCCTTGAATCCAGTCTTTTATAACAAGCATTTGGAGGACATGCAGGAATGGCTGAAAGTAATGACAGGTCATTCCTACTAGTCCATCTGAAGGCTTCCACATAAAAACCGACTGGTTGATCTAGCGCACAGCCCTTGATTTCAATAGTGCTCACTCCTCTTCCTATTGAGTAAACAGTTTTAAACCGGATCAACAGCCTTGCACAATTGGAAAAGAAAACTCTCCAAAAGTCAATTGCCCCCTATGCATGCATGATACTGAATCATTGTCAGCACTTACATTTGCTCTTGCATCCACTCAAAGCTAAAACACTGCCTCACAGATTTTCTCCTGGTAATGGCCATTGTGGAGCTTCCTTTCCTGGCATCTCAGCTGTGGTGCTGCCTGAAATTAACTGATACAACCGACAATGCGCAGTAACAGGAAACCCGGCAGAACTTCCTGTTTTTGGGCAGCCTGAACCCCAGGAGAAGCCATTTGGTTTGTAAAATTGACCACAGCAATTCGAAAAATTAAATTAATACTTAAACTGGACCAAAAGCCTTGGACAGTTGGAAAAAAATGGTAGCAGTCATTTTGGAGCTTCCTCTCACAGCATGTTAGCCATGCTGCTGCCTGAAATCAACTGACATAACGGACAATGCACAGTAACAGGAAGCCGAGCAGCACTTCCTGTTTGCAGGTGGCCTGCAAATCCATGAGCCGCCGTTCTTTTTCTAAAATTCACTACAGCAGGAGTTAGAGAAAAGGTAAATTAATATTTATGTGCAGCAATCTAAATTGCCCTGGGTAGGGATACATATAAGCACTGTTTGTTGTGTTGGTCCGGATAAGGTCATTTTTGACTGTTGGTCTGCTTAAAGCCTTATGCACAGACCACATAGTTTAAAGCTTCTAATGTAGCAAGGATAATTTAGGACTGCTTTAAGGATGTAGAACATGATATATGTATGAAACATGATATATGTATGGATACAGTCATTACAGAGTGACTCACTTTATCAGTGACAAGGATACATTCTGCGGAGGAGTCAAACCCTGAGCATCACCCTGAGAGGAGTTTTGAATGTTCATGAACACATTTAATTTACATTCATAAATCCATGGAAATGTCAAGGCCTGTGGAAACAGCTGCCCCCCCCCCCCCCCCCAGCTTTGGTTGCACCTATCATGGCCAGCCCCTATCTTCTATAGCCGCTGCTGGATGTTCTTGAATTGTAAACAGGAGGTGTGACCTGCAGCGGCGCTACAGCTAAAGTACACACTCAGCGGCGCACATGGTGGCCTCCAGCCCTGGAGTGTGCCTTTATGTTTCAGGAGCGCAGCATGAGAGCGGTGATGGGTAATGCGGATAAAGTCAGTGGGGGTGCAGTGCTGGGAAGTTATTTAAGAAAGCTCTCATATTTCTGCTGGCTACAAATGTTTTTTTTCTTACAAATGGGAATTCTTTCATTGCCCCCCTATGGCTGGTCTGCCCCTGAATAGAGCTGTGCCAGTATAAGGTTAGCATCTCTCCCTCGTGGGGCATGAGTTAGAGACCTTGTAAACCAAGACCCTCCCTGGCACTGCTCTAAATCTGTCACCAGGAAGTCTCTGGATGGAAGTCGGAGGCTGCGGAGGCTATACTAGGAGTTGGGGCCTCATTTGAATAAGAATAAAATCATAAAAATCATAAACAGCTGTGCATAAACTGTGCTTTAAAAGGTTACACCCATGCTATTATTTCAGAACCAGACTTGGTGATGGAGGTACTTTAAGGGGACAACAATAAAGACACTTGACTTTACCCCTGGAGCTCCACCTGTCAGGGGACCTGGAAATGGCTGCACACTGCAGCCCCGCAGTGGTAGTGGATTTTCTGCTATTTTGTTAGATGGGGCTCTGGAAGTATATTTTTACTGCCAGACTTATGGGTGAGGATGAGGTGAGTTAGTTTTTTTTTTAGCGATCCCTGTGGACCAAGACCACTTTAATTCTTCACAATGAGTTCACAGGCTGCAAGAGATTTGGCTGGAACGGGCCTGACACAATACCAATCATTTCCAGGGCACTGGTACACAGGGGTGGACTGGGGCCAAAAAATATAGGATTTTACTAGGCCTGACCAGTTGACCACCATCCAATTAACTGCATAGCCCTTCCCCCTAAGGTGCCTCTCAGCAGTTTAAAGAGTGCATTCCCAGATCACGGGCAGGGGTGGATAGAAGCAGTAGTGCATAGGTGAGGTGGGCTGCAGGCTTGGGGTTATACCCAGCCCAAGAGGCCCCACCAGGAATTCTCTCTATTCTATCTATGGCCAGTCCACCCCTGCTAGAATAGTTAAAAAATGAAAGTTAAATCCCTGTAAATTTAGTTTGCATTTCAATAGCAGAAATTATTAGCAATAATAGCAAGTATTAAAAAGCCTGGAACCAGACACTTGGCTAAATGTGACTGGGCCTTGATGCGGATATTACATGGGACCCTAGCTTTGCACATAACATTTTTAAGGTCACAGCCCCTAGGATGCCAAATTTTAACTAAATTCAATTTGCTTATAAAACCCTAAACCAGCCAATACAACCGATGCATCCATTCTTTAAATGTCATGTGAGCACAAATCCGATAAATAAGATGGAGGAAAAAAAATGTCGGGGTCTCCTTACAATGTAGTTGCTACCTCTGCACCCCAGTTGCTCTGCTCTTGTCTGGAACAATAATAAAGATGTCTGAGCAAGATTCATAGAAAACAAGGCAAATGGTGAGCCATACTGCTCCAGTGCAGGCAGCACACCCCTAACGTCAACCCTGTAAAACTTAGTAAAGTTACTAACAGAAGGCCAAGTAGCGGCCTTACAACTTGTTCAACAGAGGCCTGGTGCTGAAAAGCCCAGGAGGCACCAATAGCTCTAGTAGAATGAGCAGTAACACGAAAGGGGAGGTTCCTTCCCCTTGGCAGAGTACGCTAGTACCACCGCCTCTCCGATCCACCTACTGAGAGTGGATTCGGCTGAAGGCAAGCTCTTTCTAGATCGTTCAGTGAGAAAAAGAGAGAATCCGATTCCTGAAGAATTCCGTAGCTACCAAGTAGTAATTAATGGCCCTGACCACATTCAAGACATGGAGAGCCCGTTCATTAGAGTCAGAAGGAGCAGGACCAAGGAATGTAAAACAATGTCCTCATTAAAGTGAAATGAGGAAACGACCTTAGATAAAAAAAAAAAAAAAACGGTTTAAAGCGAAAAATCACCTTATCCTGAAACCGCTTAAAGTAAGGAGGCTTCAAACAAAGCGCAGCCAGTTCTGAAAGGCGACGCACCGAGGTGATCGCTACCAAAAGAGACTACCGTTAGAGTCAAACAGACAAAGCAGCCTCACACAAGGGCTCCAGAGAGGACCCTGGAGAGCCGAAGGCACCAAATTTAAGACCCACACCGGTAGTACAGGCTTACGCGGTGGACGTACATGAGTAACTCCTAGGGAAAGAGTCTTGATCAGTCTATGATTGGCGATCTTTGGAAAAAGAAGGCCAAAGTCTAAACCTGACCCTTGAGGGTACTTAGTTGGAGATCCAAGTCCAAGCCATGTTATAGGAACTCCAAAATCCCTGAAATAGAGAAAGTGCGACAACCGTGGCAGACAGCCCCTTTTCCATCAGGATGAAGGTTTCAACAGCCAAGTCAAAGCCAGCGTCTGTAAATTGAGGTACCGCAGCCACCCCTGTGTGAGAAGCACGCGGCCCAGGAGTGGAAACGGAGGAAAAGCGTAAAGGAGCCCGAACTTCGTTCAAGGATTTGCCAGAACGTCTGCGGCAAAGGCCAGAGGATCCCTTGACAGAGAGACAAACCTTGGGAGCTTGTGATTGTGCCTGGACGCAAACAGGTCCACATCCGTCTGACCTCAGCGGAGACACAGGATGTGAAAGATCTTGTTGCCGAGAGACCATGCCCCCAGGCAAGAGGCCCACCCTGCTCAGGGAGTCTGCCTCCTGATTCTCCACCCCGGGAATGTAGACCGCCGAGATGCAGGGAACATTCTCCTCCGCCCAAGCCAGGATCTGGGACACCTCTTGGAGAGCTCGCTTGCTCCGAGTCCCGCCCTGGTGAATAATGTAGGCGACAGCCGTCTGATTGTCCGAGTGGACCTGGACCGCCCGACCCCGCAGATGGGGAGTCAACTGAAGAAGGACCAACCTGATCGCTCTCAGCTTCAGGAGAATTATGGGTAAGGGAGCCTCCTGTGGTCCCCACTGGCCCTGGAACTTCAGCGTCTGCCAAAAACCTCCCCAGCCGGACAGACTGGCGCCCGTGGTGTCGATCTCCCAACGAGGAGTCCGAAAGGACTTGCCCACCAACAGATTTCTGGAGTCCAACCACCACGAGAGGAACCGTCTGGGCCGGGGGAACAGCGAAAATTCCCATTCCAGGGACTCCTGCGTCCGGTCACTGGTCAACAGAATCAATTGAAGAGGTCTCATATGGAACTGAGCGAAGGGCACTGCCTCGAAGCATGACACCATCAGACCCACCAGATTCATCCCCAGGCGGATCGATGGCTGCTGACAAGACAGTAAGACCTGCACTTGTTGAGGTCCTTCGGGTCCAAGATAGGCCTCAGAGTACCGTCCTTTTAGGGCACCGTAAACTGATTGTAAAAGAACCCTCGGCCTCGTTCCTGATGAGGTACAGGACAAATCACACCACACAGCAGAAGGCAATAAATGGCCCCTCTAGACCTTGCGGCGTCAATAGGTCCTGGGACATCCGCGACTGAGGAAATCTTGGGGACGGCTAGGCTGCCAGCTCTATTATGTAACCAGAGGACACCACCTCCTGAATCCACCGATCCGAGACGTGCTGCTTCCAGACATGAGCAAATAACAGAAGCCGTCCCCCCACCTGGATGGGTGAGGACGCCCCCTCATGCCTGAGAGGAATTGGAGGGGGCTTGGAGATAGATCCCCAGGAGTGATTAGATCATTCGCGAGACCTACCTCGTTCCCAGGACTCTCTGCGGTCACCTGAAAAAGAAGAACCTCTTCCTCCTCGAAAGGAGCGGTAGGCAGAAGAACCCCCGAAAGACCTGCGCAGGCCTCCGTCTCCGAGGGAGTCTCCCATCCTTAGGCAGGAGATCCAGATGCTCCTGAATAGCCTGAGCACCAAAGGGGGATACTAGTGAGTGATTTCTTGGCAGCCGCGTTGGCTGACCACAGTCGCAGCCAAGCAAGCGACGAAGTGCGACAAGTAGGACCGAGGCCCTGGCGCCAAGCCGGACACTATCGTCCATAGCCGAGACCACAAATGCAATAAAACCACGCAGGCAAGGAGGTCCTTATACTCCTTCGCCCGCTTGCGAGACTTGGCAATATCAACAAGTCGTCTCACCTCCTTTCTGATGGCTAAGGAGACAATAGCCGCGGCACAGATCGGGCGAAGATCAGCGCCCACAAAGGTGAAGGCATGACAAGCCAGCAGATCCATGCGCCTGTCCGCAGGGTCGCGCAAGGAAGCATATCAGGTGACGCATAACCGTAGTGTTGGATGACCCCCACCGGGGAATCCACCTCAGGGGGGAATGGGCCAGAGGCGAACCAACTCCGCAGAGAAGGGATACCGTCTGTCCAGGCCCTTAGGCATAGACGGCAAATTATTAGGCCTTTTCCTTTCCTTGAACACCATTTTGGCAAAGTGGCCCTGCTCAGGGGAAACAAGCTGCTGCCTCTCAGGGCGAAATGTATCCCCCTGCTTCTTTTTAGCCGCCTTATATGCAAGTCACAAACACTAAGATAGCAACCTTTCCGTGTCATCGGGGAGCCACATATCCTCGTCCGAGGAAGATCCAGGGTCGCTGTCATCCGACCGAACCCCTGAGGAAGCAAGGACATTAAACCACTCTCCCTCCCCCATGGAGTCCTGACCGCCATAATGCTCATAGTCATCAGCAAAAATCGTGCAACCCGGCTCAGTGCGCCGCTTCTTACTCATGGCCTCCCAGTAGCCATGCGAGATAACTGTCTTTCCAGGCTGGCCACCCGTAGCGTCAAGTCTGATTGGGATCCCCTGCTGGCTTCCCCCTCACTGGAAGCTAAATGCAGGCACGGGGGTGTTGGCGAGGCTGCAGCTAAAGTAGGGCTGGGGGCAGAGACGCCCGCCCTATCCTATTCTGAAGTACGCTTCTGGTGCAAGGGACACAAACCACCATCTAAAGCAAAGTCATAGTTTTCCTGGTTCTCTCAGCAAATCTTTTCTTCCAGAAGCCATCTTTCATAGCGGAAGGACATGTGTTGTCAAGGCAACCCATCAATATCCTCTTATTTATCACCCCGCTGAGTCCGCTAGAGGACAGGTACTACACATGAGGCAGAGCATAACCCGCCCAGAAGGGGCCCCTAGCTCACTATCCCCAGAAGCCTCCATTATGGTGATTATGGCAATTAAATGCAGGTTAACAGGCGCTAACAGCCCCAACCTATTGATCCCCAATTTAGTCCCTCTTGTGATCCCTCAGAAAAAGTGCGAGAGTAGAGGGGGGTGTAGGAGACCGGGAGGAACCACAACCCACAGCTGACAAGGGAATCCCCCTAAACCACGGATCATCGCGCGGCCCCGCCCCCCGGCTGCGGCGCAAAGATCCCCGCCAGAAGATCAGCGCCCAAATAATAAAATGGCGTCCAGCTGCCGGAACGTGGAGGACGGCCCCTAGAGGGGCTCCATCCCCTCCAGCAGCGGAGCGCGGCGCGCTCCGCACAACTCCGAGGTCGCGTCCTTGCCAATAACAAAATGGAGGGCAGAAGGGAGATGTCGAGGAGCGAGGGGGTAAGTATAGAGAAGTAAAAGCACCACACACACATACACAGAAAAATAATAAAGCTGTGGGACACACATTAAACAGGGCTTAGGTGGTTCCTCCCCCCCAAATAGGCTCACCAATGCCTATGACCAGCCACCCTTCAGGAGAGGGCCTAAGGCCCCAGAGCCTAGCTCTGCGAACACCTGACCCTGGCGTTCTCCTACCTTCACCTGTCCCGTACAGCCGAGGCTGGGAGGCAACGTGGGTCCATGGAGACAGTGGGAATAGGAATGCAGCAGCCGTCAGGCTTGGGATGCCCTGCTCAGCAGCGATATTCCAGAGAGAGTATCCAAGACGTCTTCACAGTAATACTGCAAGCGAACACTGAGGATTCTATTGAGACACCTGCCTTTATAGGGGGCCGGGAGGAGTCTTTTTTTCTTGCAGTAACTGTGCGCCACCTGGTGGTGAATACCCCACATGTAAGGAATGGAGCGACCTGAACAGGACACAGGGAAAAAATAATATTTAATAGTTCACCAAACTGGCTACTCACAAGTTACAAGGACAGCGCCTTTAGTAAATATGCTCAATAAAACTGTTTAAAAAAATTAATTTCTGCCAATAAAAAAATCCTTTTCTTCTTTTGAAACAGAAGCTGGCAGGAGATGCTCAACCACTAAAGACTAACAGACCAAATCCTTGCCCCTACATTCCTCCATCACTTAAAGGTAAGTTGCATTTCTCATGGTATTACAACACAGTGTTTTGGGAGGTGGTGAAATAAGGAAAGAGAAAGATCATAACCCGGGTCTATCAGAACCCTATATCAATAGATGGCTCTGTTTTAATTCATGACCACCACTGGGCACAAGGTTGGTACATTAAAACAAAGCTGAGAAGCGGGCAGATTTCAGCTTGATGTAGAATAAAATGGTTCTAATGGATGTTGTGACCTTGCATTATAAGCTGGCCGTATACCAGGGAACTATAAATACATTTAGAGACGGCCTTAGGATGGAAGGTGCCTTGTGCGAGACAACTGGATGGAGCCCCCCAACACATGCTTTCTCACTACCTGCCTACTGCCCCATATGGTCACCCACAGCCAACAGGGTTCGCTGGAAACCCCCTGCCCATACCCTAGCATCAAGCCTGGTGCCAGACAGTGGTACCCCCCTTGCAAAAGCATTCCCTAGCCATTGGCTGGCAGTTCCACTGCCCCATGTAATTACCCATGTGACCACCCACCATGAAGTGTTGGTGCTGATGCAGAAGAGTCAAATCCAGATAGACATTTGTGGTGTAACAGGAACTGGCTTTACTGGAATGTGCATACAGTATGAGAATGTCACCTTAACAGGGTGGCTAACACAGACAGGAGAAAGGACTAATAGAGCACAAGTGGTTTACCTCTGTTTTCTCTCGAGCGTCTTGGTTCTGTGTCTGAGCTTGCGTGTGTCTGCTCTTCAGTACTGTTTGTTCAAAAGTTACAGATGAAGGCTGATCAGTGTCTATTTTCTCTTTTGTTCTTACTTCCTCAGTTATCATCACAATGTCTCTCAGATCTTCAACAAAAGTTATGCTGTTACTAATGGCAATCTTGTCTGTTCTGGGATTTAAGATTATGTAACCCATTATCACTGTATCCAACAAAGATTCCCTCAAATGATTTGTTTTGGAGTGTTTTTTCTCTTAGGTGTTTTACACTTGGCTTCTCATTGTGCCACAGTTCATTAGGAGGTTTCTACACTGTTCTAGAAAAGAGTCTGTTCTGCAAAGCCATTGCTGCCTCACCCCAGTATTTTTGTGGTAGTCCAGAGTCTGTCAGCATACATCTGATCATTTTAGTGTTCTGTTCCTTCTTTGGTGTGTATGGGACTGTATTTTGATGCTCTATTCCATTCAGCTTTAAGTATTCTTGTACTTTATGTCCTGTAAATTCACCTACATTGTCACTTCGAAGTATGAGAGGCTTCCTCTCAAACTTGTTACTTGTCTTTACTACATTGTCCTGTAATTTGTCAAGAACGTCACTCTTGTGTTGTATTAGGTAAGTAACTGTGTACCTTGAATAATCACCATGTACCTGTTGCCTCAAGGTGTAGGTGGTTTTAGGGGACCACATAAATCTCGTGAACCAGGTCAAGTGGTCTTGAAGCTCTATTCAGACAACTTTAGGAAGTGTTGCTATTGCAGCTTTGGATTTGTTGCAACATTCCCACCTAACAGTAAATGGACAAGGGGATACTGTCAGATCCTTTGTCAAATTCCTCTTTTTTAGTCCTTTTTTAGGGTGTTTGTGATGTAAATGCTTGTGCCACATGTGTATATAGTCATGGTGTTTATGGGTGAAAAGTCTCATCTTTTCCTTCACTGTAATACAGATGGTCATCTTGCTGTTCACGTTAGAACACTTGTCACCTTGGAATTTTACAGTCCTTTGGCTGTCAGACATTTCACATATAAGAGCCCTCCTTCTAGATAAGGAACATAAAGCACATCTTTCCCTGGTATGGATAAATTGTGTCTCGCATCATTAGGGCCTACACGGTTTCCATGCCCATATCTCTCTGCATGTATTTTACTGCCATTTGCGAGGTAGTCTCTTTGTGATTCAAATCAAGTTCTGTGAAAAAGCTTCCATCACTCAAGTGACTGATTGCCTCCAAGTCAATGCACCACCTTGAAATGTAAGGTTGGCTGGCACTTAAAAAGTGACATTCTAGTTTCCTTCATATAGATAAGAGATTGTGGCTTTGACTTTCTGTTTAGTATAAGAACGCCATATCATTTGGTTTGCTTTCCATATAGTACTGTCTCTCTTGATGCGTCCCTGTTTGTTGCATTTAAAGCACACCCTGGTTTCCTTCCTGTGTATGTTTGTGTCAGTAGCTTTAAGATCGGTTCTAGTTTCAGTTTCTGTGGAATCATGCGCAAGCTCCTTTCTTCTGATACTTATGTATGAGCCTGGTCTTTACAAGTGCTAGTGTTTGATTTGTCTAAGGCCTTGTCTCCAGCACATTAATCAGTGCAGTATATGTGTATTGGGTAAGCTGCACAACAGCATGGCGGCAGTGTGATTGTCGGTTATATTCTCACCAACTGAACTGAGTCGTACAATCAATTACAGCATGGCATTTATATGTTCCTGCATGTCCTGCTAAGCCTGCTATGTTTCCTCAGAAGAAACAACTTACTCTTTAAAGTGGACTAAAATCCAGGATTTTTACCATCGGGGGTGCCCCGCTGTGTGAAACCCCCACCTTTTCCCAGTCCCAGGGGGCATTTAAGAGCAGCGGCTCTGACGGACCCATCCTCTACTTCCCTCTAACAGGGAGCGTGCCCGCGCCAGCCATTCACAAATGAGCCACTGCTCTTAGAAGTCCCGTGGGACCGGGAAGAGGTGAGCTTGGCTCAGTGTCCTGGGGGGTTTCACACTTGGGGGGCACCCTCGATCGGAGTGCCAACGGGAAAAGGACCAGAACCCAGTATAGTCAAAACTATTGACTATCCTGGGTTTTGGTCCAATTTAAGCTAGATCTTTCATGTAGTCTTTTCAGTACATCCCACATGCCTTTCGCTGTATTCTCACTGCGTATATGAATGAGCTGATTGTCTTCAACTATTAAAGCGGTCATTCACTCTGAATAAGAGTCTTTCTTAAAAGTTTCCCACACCCTCTACATACAGATTGCTCACATTAAAAATCAACCTACCTGCATCTACTGCATGTTATGAGCCTTTAAACATCCAAGATGGCGGCTCATGGAACATCAGGCAGCCTGCAAACAGGAAGTGCCTTCTGACTGTGCTGTTCTGCATTCTGGGATGGCTGACCTTTTCCTGACCCCAGCTCTGCTCTGTCGGAGAAAAGCACAGCTATAACCCGCCCCCTTGTACTTTATCCCACTCTCCTCTCCTCAGTATGTGTAATGCTTCTGAGTCAAGATGGCGGCGCCCGTATCCTAAAGTCCTGAACAGAGTTGCAGCCCAGTGGGGGAAAGAATAATAAGTGACTAAAAACTTAAAATATATTAATTTTAGATGCTGGAGAATCGTTTTATAAGGGTTTGGGCTTTTCAATAAATCATGGTGAAGGTTCGGTTTAAGCTTATGGTGGCTTGTGCCTGTCTGTTTTTCCTGTTCCAGTCCTGATAATTATCATGTGGCCTCTCTGTAGAGATAATCTTGCACAGGTGAGGTCTTTGGAAAGCTTCTTTATGACGATCTCAGCACCGATCGCCCGGTCTCCTCTTCTTGGCTTTACTCTGCCTGGGCCGCGCTTGTTCACTGGTCATTATCCTGTCACTGTGGCTTCCTTCGGTCACTGGACCCATAACCTGTTGCAGAGTGTTGGTGCTGGGTGCAGCGGAATCAAATCCACATAGACATTTGCGGTGTAACAAGAACTGGCTTTACTGGAACATGCATGCAGTAAGAGACTGTCACCTTAACACAGACAGTAATGATAGAGCACAGCTTAAAGAGGAACATCACAGATCATGGGGAGTTAGTAAAAACTCCCCAGACCTGGCTTACCCAGCCCCCCTGCCGGTTTACAAAATAGTTAATGTAAACTTACCTCTCCGTTTGCATCACGCTCAGCATTCCTCTTCTTCTCCATCATCCTCCGTGGGGCAGCACCATCTTGGAATCCTGACATGCACTGCGCCATCCCTTAGATCTCACGAATGCGCAATGTCATTGCATAGGCAGCAATGACCCTCAGCGCAGAAGAGCGTGAGATCTGAAAAAATTCAGACTGCAGATAAGCATTGGTAACAGCACCATCTACTGTCATAACTTGTCATAACTGTAAACTGCAGTCAATCTGGGAAAGGTCCCAAATACAAACATTGCACATAAGGCTCTAAGTTCTTGGACTGGGCTTTGTGCAATCACAAGCCTGGTAAAGGCTGGGAGAGGACTGCCATGTAAAGCAGTGATTTATAGCAAGGTGCTGATAGGGGGAAGCCATGATGCATTTCACCTGGAAATGATAAGTAAACGTAGATCTGTATGTAAATATAAGTACCCACAACACTCAGTATCTCATTGGAATTCAAAACCACATCCTTGCCCAAAACATATTTACCTATATTAAAAGAGAAATAAGGAGGGAGCCAGTGAAGTGTAATCTGTGGCAATAGGTTAAGAAAATATAGAGGCATGACAAATGAGCAGCAGATCTCTTGATAAGAAAGGTAAATAGAAATTTGACATCCTGTTATGCTGTTACATGTGTCAGCTGAAGCCAGGTTTCTTCCCTTCAACTGTGCTCCATGTGCACTTTCCCTGTGGTCATGTGCTTTATAATGGCAACACTCCTCTGAAGGGATTCAGCACTGCCGGTCAGGGAGTGCACTTCTTGCACCAATCAGAGATGGAGCCTGCTGAAGCCAGCCAGAGCCTAACTGGAGAAAGTGAAATAACTCAGAGGCTACAGCTGTCAACACTATGCTGGATTAGATATCTCCGGGTGGGGGTGTAAGGTATGCATATTGTTTATAAGGTAAAGATTGCTTTCTTGAAACAGAAGGTATTTATGTGGCACATACAGACCACTAATAACAGGATTTACCCATGGTTTTTAAGCAGAGGGTGAAGCCATGCAGAAAATCTTCATTTCTGGGATAAAACAAGCACCCAGGAAGGGCAGACTGGGGTTCCAATGCTTGAATGCCGAAAAGAATTGCTTGTTCATCTCACAATGTACTTGGCGAACAATAAATTGAATTGAATTGAATATATCTTCTAATATTTAACTTAATATACGTGACCAAAAAGTCCCCGGTGGTAAAAAGTATTGTTAAAACAGTATTTACATGTGGACCAAGAATAACAGGATTTAGCCATGCAAATCACGTATTCATCTTTGTGATATCTCAATCTCCAATTGTTTTTATAAACAAGAAAATGGAGCCTGGGGTATTACAAATCCCCCAGGACTCACAAACTGAAGGAGCACAACCAATAAAAATGTATATTGTTTTTTATTTAGAAAAGCACAACAAGACATACATATAAGACAACCATAAAAGACACATTAAAATGCCACCACTGCTATTTGTCCTGTATTACAATACGATTAAACCACATTAGCTATCCTCATGAGTAACCCATATAATGCAAGGCACTAGCCTGCTGAACAGTGTCTACTATCTAAACCTATATAAATCTATATACATAAATATCTACAAATACCCTTTAGACACTCCAATTGTTTTTATGTTCGTACTTCAAGAGAAGGTTCAGGACATCAAGGTCCTTTTTAACAGATCCCCGGGCGAAATGTGGCACTATGATTGGCTCATAGTGGGCAATTGCGGGGCTGCATTCTGTCTGGGGATCTCAGTTTAGGTATGGATTGAGGGGGGGGGGGCTCCAGCACTCTGGATACCCCCCCCCCTCTATGCTATGGGTGTGGGACTACCTTAAGCTTAGCTGCAAAAAAGGTAAAATAAATAGCTATACCCACCTTGCCTCCCGCAGCTGTTCTGTCCCATTCCAGGTCTCCATTCACAGAGGGACAGCTGCCTCCTCCATGTCAGTTACAGTGTCCTGAGCACCCCCCCCTCCATTCACTACAATGGAGTGGGCGTGCCAGCCCTTGATAAAAGTACTCCAAACACTTTGACTGGTGTGGAGGGATGGATATCTGTCTTGGAGGAGGTTGCCATTTCTCTGTGAATGGAGAACTGCCCTAGGGAACTCGATCCCGGCACCTAGTAAGTTTTCACGCACTGGAACAGTTACTACTATATTAATTAAAAAATACAATTCTGTGATTACTCACCTGTAGAATTGGTATTATATGTTTACAGCACGTCCTGTTCCAGAATATTCCTTACTCCTGGGTAATACATCCACAAGATGGTGCTGGACTGCAGAAAACAGCTTGTGGCTCCTCCCGGCCCTATATAAGTCAGGGACCTCCCACAAAATCTCCAGTATTGACAAGCAGTTAACAAGAAGCCGGGAGGACGATAATAACAAGAACTTAAAATGAACAATCACCATACAGAGGAAACTAAGAATAATGATAACAAGGGCGGGGTGGAACAGGACGTGCTGTATACATATAATACCAATTCTACAGGTGAGTAATCACAGAATTGTATTATTCTAAGTATACAGCACGTCCTGTTCCAGAATATTCCTTACTCCTGGGACATCCAATAGCAGTGTCCGTAAGGTAGGGTGGGATCCCCAAAAAGTAACAGCGGGCAGTTTAAACCACTGCCGCCTGCAGAACTTTGCGGCCAAAAGCAGCATCAGCTGAGGCCCTAACATCAACCTTGTAAAACTTAGAAAAAGTATAAACAGTAGACCAAGTAGCGGCCTTGCAAACTTGTTCAACAGAAGCCTGGTGCTGAAAAGCCCAAGAGGGACCAATAGCACGAGTAGAATGAGCAGTAAGGCAGAAGGGAGGTTCCTTCCCCTTAGCAGTATAGGCTTGTATCACAGCCTGACGGAAGCACAAAAAGAGCATCAGTCTTCCTGAAGGATTCAGTAGCCACCAAATAGAACTTCAGGTTCCTAACCACATCCGAGGAGTTTAAAACCCGCTCCTTAGGGTTACTAGGATTAGGGCACAGAGAAGGCAAAACAATGTCCTGATTGAGATGAAAAGCAGACACAACCTTAGGCAGAAAATCCGGCCTAAAACAAAACACCACCTTGTCCTGATGTCTCTCAAAGTAAGGGGGTTTGATGGAAAGCGCCGCCAATTCAGAAACACGCCTAACAGAAGTAATGGCCACCAAAAAGACTACCTTAAGCATCAAAATGGACAAAGGGGCCTCACGCAAGGGCTCAAAGGGAGACCCCTGCAAGACAGATAAGACCAAGTTCAAATCCCAGACTGGTACATAGGCTTACGTGGGGGACACACATGAGTAACCCCCTGGAAGAAGGTCTTAACCAAACGATGGTGAGCAAAGGATCTTAGGA
Organism: Gastrophryne carolinensis; assembly: GCA_027917425.1. Lineage (NCBI taxonomy): Eukaryota > Metazoa > Chordata > Amphibia > Anura > Microhylidae > Gastrophryne > Gastrophryne carolinensis. Next base: position 174,438,932 of record CM051243.1, read on the forward strand.
AGAAAATGGCCAAGGCAGAAACATGACCTTTGAGGGTACTAAGTTGAAGACCCAAAACCAAACCATGTTGCAGAAACTCCAGAATCCTAGGGACAGAAAACACCCGACAGGGAAACGACTTAGACTCACACCAGTCATTATAAGCATGCCATACCCTATAGTAGATGGAGGACGAGGACTTCTTCCTAATCATGGTAGTAACAACAGAGGCAGGCAGCCCCTTTTCCATCAAGACGGAGGTTTCAGCAGCCAGGCCGTTAAAGCCAGCGTTTGTAAATTGGGATGGCGTAGCTGCCCCTGAGTGAGCTGGTCTGGAGCCTTGGGCAAGGCGTACTGATCTACTGCCAACTGCACGATGTCTGCGAACCACACTCTTCTTGGCCAACAGGGCGCCACCAGAATGGTTGGCACCCCTTCCTGGGCTATCTTGAGCAGCACCCTGCCCAGCAGAGGAAACGGAGGGAACACATAAAGGAGCTGAAAGCTCTTCCAAGACATTGCTAGTCCATCCATGGCCATGGCCAGAGGGTCCTAGGACAGAGAGACAAAGGCTGGAAGCTTGTGATTGTGACGGGACGCAAACAGATCCACATCCGGCTGGCCCCAATGGTGGCACAGGGAGCGAAACACCCTGCTGCTGAGGGACCATTCTCCCAGGCGAGAAGTCCCCCTGCTGAGGAAGTCTGCCTCCAGATTCTCCACTCCCGGGATGCACACTGCCGAGATGCAGGGAACATTCTCCTCCGCCCAGGACAGTATCAGGGACACTTTCCTAAGGGCCCTCTTGCTCCGGGTACTTCCCTGACGATTTATGCAGGCAACCGCCGTCTGGTTGTCCGAGCGAATCTGAACAGCCCGACCCCAAAGGTGTGGAGTCAGTTGGACGAGAACCAACCGTATCGCCCTCAGTTCCAGAATGTTGATATGGGTGTGGACCTCCTGAGGGCCCCACTGACCCTGGAATTTCAGGGAATTCCAGAAGCCCCCCCCCCAACCTGTCAGACTGGCATCTGTGGTGACTGTCTCCCAGCACGGAGACAGAAAGGATCTGCCCACCAACAGGTTTCTTGAGTCCAACCACCACGAGAGAGACCGCCTGACCAGAGGGGACAGAACAAACACCTGATCCAGGGACACAGGGTCCCGATCCCAAACTGACAAGAGGTGAAGTTGAAGAGGTCTCATGTGAGACTGAGCGTATGGAACAGCCTCGAAGCAAGACACCATCAGGCTCACCAGCTGCATCCCCTGCCGGATGGAAGGATGAGGGCAAGACAGAAGAAGCTTGGAGTGAGCTTGCAGACTGTCCACCTTCTGCTGAGGGAGAAGGCTCTTGACTTGTTATGTATCCAGAGTTAAGCCCAGAAAGGACTTGACCATTGACGGTGACAGGGCTGGTTGATCACCCACCTGAAGGACCCCAGTGTGGACACTACCATCTGGGTATCCAGCTCGGCCTGCTGGAAGGACCGAGACGTGATGAGAATGTCGTCCAAGTAAGGAAGGATGCGAATGCCCTGAGATCTCAGCAGAGCCATTATGCCTGCCAGCCCCCCGGTGAATATCCTGGGAGCCGAGGTGAGACGGAAGGGCAAGACCACAAATTGGTAGTGCTGATCCTCCAGAACCTGAGGAATCTCTGATGACCTGGAAAGATTGGTATATAAAGGTAAGCATCCTTGATGTCTACAGAGGTCATGAAGTCCCCCGGGCATAGTGAATTTACAGCTGAGCGCAGAGTCTCCATGCAAAAGTGTTTGAATCTGAAAATTTGTTGAGGCGCTTTAAATCCAGGATGGGTCTGATGGACCCGTCTTTTTTGGGAACAGTGAAAAGATTGGAATAGTAGCCTCTGCCCCTTTCCTTTAAGGGCACTTGGCAGATGACCCCTAACTCCAGAAGGTTTTGGACAGTAAGGCGCAGACCCTGGGCTAAAAGGTTTGAGTCATCCGGGATTTGATTAATCTTGGGGGCGGCCAGACTGCAAAGTCAATCTTGTAACCGGAGGACAGTACCTCCTGAATCCACCGGTCTGAGACGTGAAGTCTCCAGACGTAAGCAAAAAAAATGAAGCCATCCTACCACCTGGATGGGTGAGGGGGACGCCCCATCATGCCTGAGGGGGCTTGGGTGAGGATTTTGGTTTAGGACCCCAGGAGAGGCCAGGACGGCCACGTCCTCTGCCCCTTCCCCAATGGTCTCTGCGGGCCCCAGTAAAAGAGACTCCACGGTTATTCTGGAACCACGGAAGGATGGGAGAAAGGCACCTGTCCCCGAAAGTACCGAGATGGCCTCCTGTGTTGAGGTAACCTACCACCCCTAGCAAACAAATCCAAGTGTTCTCCAAAGAGGTGCAGGCCCTTGAAGGGAAAACCAGTGAGAGCCTTCTTAGCAGCATTGTCAGCTACCCACTGACATAGCCAGACAGAGCGGCGTATAGCCACCAACAGGGCAGAAGTCCTACCACACATTCTAATGGCATCATCCATGGCAGAGAGGATATATGCAATAAATTCCTCACAAAGCAGGACAGATCTATACTCCTCTCTACCCACATCCTCAGATGCCCTATCCAAAACAAACTTAAGCACCCCTTTAATGGCAATAGCTGTAATAGCAGAGGCACAAAACTTGGCGCAGTGCCATCCCCACACAGGCAAAGGCATGACAGGCCAATTGGTCCAAACGCTGATCCTTGGCATCTCGCAGGGTAGTAGTGTCAGGAGAATGCATGACAGATGTATTGGACAACCCTAGAACTGGCGCATCCACCTCGGGAGAACATGACCAACGCCTAACAACATCAGCAGGAAAGGGATACCTCTTGTCCCAGCTCTTAGGCACCCCTGGCAGCTTGCTAGGTCGTTCCCATTCTTTGAGCGCTAGATTATTAAAGTGAGACTGCTCAGGGAACTCCCAGCGTGGCTTAACCGTATGAAAAAGCTCACCCTGCTGCTGCGGAGCCACTGCCGGGGGAGAAATACAAAGCACTTCAAAAATGTGACTCAGCAATCTGTCAGTGTCAACAGGGGACCACGGGTCTTCCCCAAAGGGAGTCCCAGTACCACCGTATATCTTAGGTTGTTCCTCAGAGGAATCAGAAAATAATTCTCCCTCCTCAAGGGGGTAAGGACCTGTGAGTGAGTAAGGGCCCTCATCTTCCACAGGGAAGAGGGAAACCACGGGTGATAAATGCCGCTTCTCAGCAGAAGCCTTACATGGGGTAGACCCAGCAAGATGTTTTTCAATACTGGCCACCCGTGCAGCTAAATCAGGTTGAGACTCCCCACTAGTATGCCCCTCAGTGGGGGTTAGATGTAAGCATGGGGGGGGTGAGGCCAGAGGGGGCTAACCCCCAGGAGTAACAGACAGCCCAGACTGCAGCGCAAGTACCTGCTGGGCGCAGGGTAAACACATTCTGACATTATCACTAATAGGGGATACCCCACACGCAACACATAGCCGGGCTTGTCCCGAAGGAACCCCAGGCCCATTATCCCCAGAAGCCTCCATATGGTGATTTGAATGGCACAATAGGCCAGTAAGAAGAGCTACCCGGGATGCCCCAAGAACCGCTAGGGAAGTGGGAGTTAGTGAGGGAAGATGGCCGGGAGAAACCACAGTACTGAAGTTTTCATCCGCCTGACAGACATAATCAAACATTCCCATGAGAATAAGGCAGAGAAAAAAAAAACGTTAGAAAAAATCACCCCACTGGGGTTACTCACAGACCGCAGAGAGCCAGCAGCACGCAGCAAGGAGACAAAATGGCATCCGCAGACCTCGAGGGGCAGGCCGTGGAGTTGTGAGGTAAAATTGCATCATCCACAGAGCCCGCCCCCCCCCCGAAGAGTGGGAAACACGCCCACGTGATCCGGCCAGCCGATAGCAGCCCGGCAGCTCTGAGGTTAATGGGGCTGCCAGGCTCGGAGCGCAGTACAAAGTGCGGCAGCAGCTTATTGTAAAGTTACAAACACTAAAACATGTCAAGAGTGAAATACAGTGTTGAATCACTAGACGACCCCCCCCCCTGGAGGTCTCCCAAGGGAAGAGTGAGGGAGGATAACACCAGAATTCCCAGGGAAAATGGTGCCCAGAGGACTAATATGAGAAGTGAGGGTGGAGGGGGAAATAATACCATTTTGTGATTACTCACCTTTAAAATGGGTATTATAAGTATGTCACACACCCCGCTTCCACTATTCATGACATATGGGTTATGGTCCAGTAGAGGGCGAACTTCTGCAGAGATGAAAGCAAAAAAGAAGCCCCTTCCGGTCCATAAATACCTGGGACCTCCCACACATTCCCCAGTATATGACAGCAGTAAGGGGACCAGGAAGAACTAATAAAACATTCTTAACAATAAAAGGTTCACCATATAAAGGATCCAGAATACCAAAGGGCGGGATGAAGCGGGGTGTGTGACATACTTATAATACCCATTTTAAAGGTGAGTAATCACAAAATGGTATTATTCCAAGTATGTCACACACCCCGCTTCCACTATTCATGACATATGGGACATCCAATAGCAGTGTCCGTCATGGGTGGGGATACAAATACAGCAAAAAAAAATGCAACCACTGCAGCTTGCAGAACCTTGCGGCCAAAAACAGCATCCGCTGAGGCCCGCACATCAACCTTATAAAACTATGAAGGTATGAACGGAAGACCAAGTAGCAGCCTTACAAACTTGTTCAACAGAAGCCTGGTGCTGAAACGCCCAGGAAGCCCCAACAGCATGAGTAGAATGAGCAGTGATCTTAAAAGGAGGAACCCTCCCCTTAGCAGAATAGGCCCCCAACAATGGCCTGGCGTATTTACTAATGGTAGACTTGGGAGCCAAACTTTTTCTGGGCCCGGAAGAACAAGGCGTCCGTCTTACGAAAAGGAGAAGTAGCAACCAAATAGTACTTCAAACAACGAACCACATCCAAAGAGTGCAAAACCCTCTCCTTGTCATTGCTAGGCTTAGGACACAAGGAAGGGAGAACTACATCCTGATTGAGATGGAAGGCAGAAACCACCTTAGGAAGGAAATCTGGTTTAAAGCAAAAAACCACCTTATCCTGGTGTCTCTCAAAGTAAGGGGCCTGAATAGACAGAGCCACCAACTCAGAGACACGCCGAACAGAGGTAATAGCCACCAAAAAGGCAACCATTTTAGTGAGCACAGACAGAGCCACATCCTGCATCGGTTCAAAAGGAGGCCCCTGGAGGGCCGAAAGAACCAAATTTAGGTCCCAAACGGGAACCAAGGACTTTCTAGGGGGCCGAACATGAGTGACCCCTTGGAAAAAAGTCTTGACCAGATGATGCAAAGCAAAAGACCTTTGAAAAAAGACAGCCAGGGCAGAAACCTGACCCTTCAAAGTACTGAGCTGGAACCCCAGATCCAGACCGTGTTGTAGAAACTCCAAAATCCTAGGAATCGAAAACACCCTGCAAGGTAAGGCCCTAGTCTCACACCAGTCAATATAGGACCTCCAAGTCCTATAGTAAATGGTAGAGGAAGACCTCTTCCTAGCTCTAATCAAGGTTTGAATAATCGCCTCAGACAAACCTTCCTCCCTCAGGATGAAGGTTTCAGCAGCCACGCCGTCAAAGCAAGCATTTGTAAATTGGGGTAACGTAGTTGACCCTGAGAGATCAGATCCGGAAACAGGGGCAGCCTGTACTAATCTACCGCCAATCTTATGACGTCTGTGAACCAAACCTGTTTTGGCCACCTTGGGGCCACCAGAATTGCTGGTGCCCCCTCTAGAGCCAGCTTGCGCACTACCTTGCCTACCATGGAGAAGGGGGGAAACAGGTACAGAAACCCCAGATCTCTCCAGGCAAGGGACAAGGCATCCACTGCCAGGGCCAGAGGATCCCGAGACAGAGATACAAAGGTTGGGAGCTTGTGATTGTGCCGAGAGGCACACCTCCGTGGAGAGATCCACCTCCGGAGTCCCCCACTTGTGACACAGGGCCCGAAATATCCTGTGGTTGAGAGACCATTCCCCTCGCCAAGAGAATCCCCTGCTCAGGGAGTCCGCCTCCATGTTCTCCACTCCCGGAATGTACACTGCCGAGATGCAAGGAACATTGCTCTCTGCCCATGTCAGAATCAGAGAGACTTCCCTGAGGGCACTCCTGCTGCGAGTCCCTCCTTGGTGATTGATGTAAGCTACCGCAGTACGATTGTCTGATCGAACCTGAACCGGTAAACCCTGTAGGTGAAGTGTCAGACGCGACAGAACCAAGCGGATAGCTCTGAGCTCCAAGACATTGATGGGGGTGTGAGCCTCCTGAGGACCCCACAACCCCTGGAACTGATGATCCTTCCAGAAACCTTCCCAGCCCGACAGGCTGGCATCCGTGGTAACCGTCTCCCAAAGAGGGGCCAGGAACGATCTGCCCCTTATCAGATTGTTTGATTCCAGCCACCACTTAAGGGACTGCAGAACCCTGGGAGACATCAGAAATGACTGATCCAAGGACTGTGGACATCTGTCCCATTTCAGCAATAGGTGGAGTTGTAGCGACCTCATGTGGAATTGAGCAAAGGGGACTGCCTCGAAGGAGGCCACCATCAAACCTACCAGAGTCATCCCTAGCCGAATAGAAGGGCGAGGGTTGGTCAGGAGAACACGTATCAGATCCTGAACCCTCTGTACCTTTGGCTGAGGTAGGAACACTCTGGCCTGACTGGTATCCAGATTCATGCCCAGAAAGGAAATCTCCCTTGATGGGGAGAGAGAAGTCTCCGAACCTCTCCAGCGTCGTCACCACCGTCCTGGTGTCCAGCTCAGCCTGGCAGAGGGAGGAAGCTGTAATGAGCAGGTCATCCAGATATGGCACAATGCGAATGCCCTGGGCTCTGAGCAGGGCCATTATGCCCGCCAGAACCTTGGTAAACACCCTCGGTGCCGAAGTCAGCCCGAACGGGAGGGCCACAAACTGAAAATGCTGATCTCCAACCACAAACCTGAGAAATCTCTGGTGTGCCAGGAAAATTGTTACATGAAGATAATCATCCTTGATGTCTATGGACGTCATGAAATCCCCCTGACGAAGGGAACCGATAGCTGATAACTTCTTGGTTCTGATGAACCTGTTGAAAAACTTCAAATCCAGAATGGGTCTTATGGAGCCATCCTTTTTGGGAACCGTGAAGAGATTGGAATAATAGCCCCGGCCTCTCTCTGAAAGAGGCACCGGGCATATGACCGCCATATCCAGGAGATTCTTCACAGCCAACCGGAGCCCCTGCGCCGCCCGAGAATCCGAAGGCACCCGAGACCTTAGGATTCTGGGAGGAGGCCGGTACTCGAACTCCAGTTTGTACCCAGATGAGACCACTTCCAATATCCACTTGTCTGTGACCTCCTGGGCCCAGACCTGGAAGAGGAGCCGCAGCCGCCCCCCCCCCCCGCAAGGGTGAGGGCGCCTCCTCATTGTTGAACTGGCTTGGCAGCGGGCTTGGGCCTGGAACCCCAGGTAGAGGCTAGACGGGCACGTCCTCTACCTCTGTTCCAGGAATCACCTCTAAATCCAGAGTAGGCAAGACCTCTGCCACCGTGAAAGGAAGGATTAAAGGAGCCTGCCCCCCTAAAGGAGCGACGCAGCTTCTTACGCTGAGGTAGCTTCCCACCCTTCGCCACAGAATCCAATTTGTCTCCAAACAGCCGCGTTCCCAAGAAGGGCAAAGCTGTAAGTGACTTCTTGGCTGCAATGTCAGTCGCCCACTGGCGCAGCCAGACCGATCGGCGCATGGCCACCAACAGAGCCGAAGTTCTACTACACATGGTAATAGTGTCGTTCATAGCCGACAAAACAAAATTCATGAACAATTCACACCTCTTAAGCGTTGTGAATTCAACGCTGTCCGGGTTGAGCTGGGACCCATTTAACATGTCCCTAATCTCAGACCTGGTAGCCACAGCCACGAGTGCCGATGCACAGACAGGCCGCAAGGCTGAACCCACACTGGCAAAAGCATGACATGCCATCTGATCAATGCGCTTGTCCTCACCATCCTTAAGGGTAGTGGCTTCAGGAGTATGTACAACAGAGGTGTTGGACAATCCTAAGATGGGCGCATCGACCTCAGGAGGGGAAGACCAGCGCTTCACCGCGTCAACCGGAAAGGGATACTTCCTATCCCATCCCTGAGGAACACTGTGAAGCCGACTCGACTTCTCCCATTCTCTAAGAATCATGCTGTGAAAATGATCCTGATTTGGGAACTCCAAGCGGGGCTTAGAGAACCCAAAGAATTCCCCCTTCTTCGGAGGGGCCTCCGCTGGTGGGGAAATATCCAGAACCTAGAATGAATGGTTGGTGGCACACTTTCAAAAAGCCAAGTTACTACATATATAATTATAAGTTTATAGGGTGCTGCCTGTCAGGACAATTCTTCTTATCCTACAGATAAACTAAGTGGAAGTATCAGGCGCACACCAGTTATACTTTTTTAAAAAACATTTTTACTTTTTGTTCTGCAATTTTAGACTTATATTCAGTATCAACAAGCAGAAAAATGGGCACAAACATATATACAGGAACAGTGATATATCACTTGCAGCATATTGTTTGCATATGCGCAAATAAGGTTTAAATATGAAGCAATCTGATTTAGTATCTGAGTCCTCTCTGAGACATCAATACAAGGTAGCTATTATAGAGCTACACAAAATGTAAACAATGTAACAGCAAAAATAGTTATATCACCAGTGAGAACTCATTTGCTTACTGAAAGACAACTTGTATAAAGCAACAATGGTCTGAGATGTTTACAGCAAAAGAGATACAATTAAGTACAGCAGCATACACTTAAGATGTGCTGCAAAATCAGACTTATAGCGATACTATGCATCTACAGACACCATCGCAATATACTGCATATTGTAATATAAGGTTCTTTTATGAACTAGCTTCAAGCATCATGTTTTTTACAATATATGTTTAACAAACAGCAGTATAGAAGATCATTTTGCTTTGACACAAGCAATATAACCCATAACTAGTCTTAACGCTATTCCTTGAGAAAGGGGACGTGATCCCTGGAACGTGGGAGGACCGCCCCCACCTTTGCTACTTTTAAAAAACTTGGGTAATACCTTATTGCTGATTATGTATATAGAGTTTGAAAGTATGCATTACAAGTTAAGACTAGTTATGGGTTGTATTGATTGTGTCAAAGCGAAATGATCTTATATACTGCTGTTTGTTAAACTATCTATTCTATTCCTTATCCTAGTTGTTTAGGATGTCCCTTTAAATTCTCCTGGGAGACTTTCTTTTTAGCAAAAGTAATGCCCCCCTGCTATGTATATTCTCTATTTCCTTTTAACAGATGTAATTTATCCTATATCATATATCATGTCTATTATGCTGATGCCTGAAGCTGACGTGTAAAAATCAGGTCCACAAAGGAAACTTCTATTGTACATTGCAAATAACTCGGTTCGTGCAGTACTGCTGCTTTTTTGGTCTGGTTCGGGGGGGGGGGGGGGGGCAACCAAGAGAAAGACAAGTCTAGGCTGCAGAGGGAAATCAGATGTCCTCCTGATCCTACATGAATTGTACAAAGCAATGATTAAAACTAGATGGAGAAATTTTTGGGGGCCTATTTAAACTCCTTAACTTAGGAAGTGATTCAAAGTGCGTGTTTAAGAGTTCAAGAATAAAGGGGTTTAATGGTGTTATGCCACAATATATTGGAGACTATGGGCTCGATTCAACAAAGGTAGAAATAAATTCGTGTTCCTCGAAAAATCGGATCGCATGCGTAAATTTGTAACTTTTTCAAGTGATTCAGAAAAGGGGTTGAATTAAATACGCGCACTCGAAAATGCATTCGTATAATTTTCGAATCACTCGTAAAATTTTCAAAATGCTCATAAAAAAGCTGTCACAAGTGAAAGTTATTGGAAAATGTACTCAATTTTTTTTCTATTGTTTAGTATTGTTTTCTGACTTCTGCAAGGTTTTTTTAATGGGTAATTTTTCAACTTTTTAAGTTGCCTGTGTAGCTGTATGTACATGGCTAACATTGTGGATACATGTAATAAAGAGGCAAGGTATGCTGTAGTGGAAGTACTAATTAAACAGTAATATTTGTAAGAGGCATGTATGTTGTTTTTTTTTTGGGGGGGGGGGGGGGGTTGGTTGGATTGCTAGGGACCTGTATTAAAAAGGTTTCCTTTAAAGCAGAAATGTGGCCATTGTTTTCTATGCAAAGCTTGCTCACATAGCACCACGTGTCCTTGGGTGCAGGGTGCAGCTCTTTGCTAGCTTTAACCTCATGGTACACCATTCTTATGCTTACTCTATAACGTGGACCAAAACCCAGGATCTTGACTATTATGGATTTTGGTGCCCCGCAGTGTAAAAACCCAAAGGTCGACCGCTCTCATGTACCTTCCCCTGTTCTTATGGAACTTTTTACTACTAGTAAAAAGGGGTCAAAAGTTCAATATTTTTTGTCTTCCTAACTAGTGATTTACAAACAGTGGAATTCGCAGGCTTTTTCCTTATGAATTGAATTTTTTACTACCATTGCAAAGAAAGTAGAAGGGCTCCATTGTGAGAAAGAGCAAAATTAGTTTTCTCCTGCTGAAAGCTGCATCAAAAAACTAGTGTGTAATTTATATCATGTGCGGCTCATCAAGTCCACCTGAATCAGTAGTAAAATTTTCGAATCGCAAAATGCAGTAGTAAATTTTTCGATCCACTAATTTATTTCGCACTTTTACAATTGCAATTGAATTTAATTCGAGTGACTCGTGTTTTACAATGGTTCCAGGTTGCTGAATCACTCGTTGCTGAATAACTCACAAAATCGCAACTTTTTAAGCACAAAACACAAAAAAATAAATTTTCTACCTTTGTTGAATCGAGCCCTATGGGATGAACTGCAGATATTTTAGTAACTGTCAAAATGTCAATTTCCCTTTCCTTCTCTCCAGTGTAATGGAAGTACCTATTGTCACTTTTTCAAGGCAGAGTATGCTACGGTAGCCTAGTCTGCCTTGAAAAAGTGACAATACGTCACGAAACGCGCTGGCTTTTTCCTGGGGGGATGTGTGGCTGCCAGCACTATGGAGACTATGAATATGTAAGATGATTATTTGGATATGCTTTGCACCTACCTCATATATATTTTCTGCGTTTTTTGCACTGTACTATACTGAAGGTCTATTGTGATTTGATGCACTTTCTTGGAAGCACTTGGCACTTTACTCATACTTAGTGATTATATACATATTTGTTTTGTTTTTTTTTATGCTATTTGGGATTTTTCTATATAATTTTTCTGGCCCCATTTAACAACAGCACCCCCCATGGCAGTTTGAGAGAATGTCTTTTGTCTTGTATGTTTTTTAAACGGTCTTTTTAACATTCAATGTGATGTATTATATGCAAATATTTATGAATAAACTTTGCATATAATACCACGTGTGTGCAAATCTAAGTCTCTGGTTAGGGCTCTTTGGGGGATTTGGGCACCTCCTTTCTGTAATATTGTTTGGATAGTGTGAGCCTCTACCAGAGCAGTGCACCACTCGTATTAGAGATAAAGTAACTCTCTGTATTCTGTATCTGTGACAGGCTGATTCTCATGTTGTGTTTCGCAGCTGTCCAACGCATTGTCCAGTCACACATGCAGTCCCTTGGCTCACTTAGTGACAGTGATGATGATGATGAGCTGGAAGAAGATGCAGAGGACCCTGAAAGTGGGACATACAAGCCTCTTGTAAAGCCCCCAGAGGAAAGCACAGACTGTGGGGTGGATTGTGGTACAGGTGGGTGAGGACATTATCTTTCTGGTTGAACTGTTGTCTCTTAACTAAACATGGGGCACCATCAGACAGCCCGACTATTGAAATAAAACACGGTAGAAAGCCATTTGGGCCCTACTCCTGTTCCCTAGAAGCTCTGCACCAAATGGTACCAGCTCTTTCTCTCCTCATATTGCAAGCAGATGTGCTGTACCATGTATGTATGCATGACAATTTACAGACATGCCAGGGGCCGTAGAATCAAGCCTGCTTGTTGTAGAAGACTCCAATTTTGAGTGGTCGAATCCTTCCTTGAACTTCTTTGTCTAGAACTCCGCTAAGGAGCACCATGGTACTGGAAGTGGATGGCTCTGCACTGGATTTATTGCATTCTCATCTCTCTCAATCCTATTATATGGGTTGCCCAAACTTTTTCCTTTCTGCTTCTTCATTTTGCAGAATCTCCTCCTAGAGTACCATGGAGTGGCTGCCTGGACAGTGAGCATCTGCTACAGAAAAAATTTAAGTGAAAATACCACGCTATCTTAAGACAAAATTGACATTAATATAAACATGTAATTATACAGAATAGCTTCATGTGCAGAACTTCAATCTCACTAATAAGTCCCAACAAAATATAAAAAGGAAAGCACAGAGCTCGAATACATCAAATTCAATTCTTCCTTATATTATACATTCCATCAACGATTGTGCCTTAATGTGAAGATCCATCCAATCAAGGTGTGCGCCCACCACCAGTAATAAATTCTTACCAGATATTTGTATAAATTACGGCAGTAATTCGGATATGATGCGTGAAGTTTCTAAAAAAGAGAGCCAATGGATCTACAATCTTGACACCCTTAACCCCAGTGGGTTAAATATAGATTTTGCTCTTAACTGCATCTTGGACTCCAATCCATTTTTAACTGAGGCGTTTAGGTATGTGCAATAGTTCTAACACAATTTTAAATCCTTTTCTACTATTTTAATAATTGTATTAATTGTTGCTGGCAATTCAGGTCAGCTTTAAAGGATCTCCAGTTTTATTTGCTTATTATAAGTCTGTGCAATATTGTATACTGTTATTAACACGTCTTTTGTTGTAATGCAATTGTGAAGCCAGCACACTTTGCTCTGTTGGACCCTAACAGATATGGATAAAATATTTTTAATAGCAGGCTATTTCTATACGTTTTCATTTTGAAGCTCGACTCGAGAGTTTTATATATGTAGGGTTAATAATAGCAAGATTGGTATTAAAGAGATCCAACTATAGGTATTTTTATTGATGCAACTAAGCAACAATTTGGTTGGCCAGGTAGGGATTTATATCATTGAGATCGAGTGGGGATTATACCCTGGATAAGTGCATAGGCCTTTATACCAAGCGCTGTGGAGTCATAAAGGGTTACCAGCGCTTTCCACTAAGCACTGTGGAGCCACAATGGGTTAACCCCCCCCTTATGTATCGGGCAAACGTGATAGCTCCTTCGAGTGTCGGAGCTGCTGCGAGCGTCATGGCTTGAGATATGCCTAGTAATCCACTATTGGCCGAAATGCAGTATGACGCAGCTCAACTCATTTGATTGGTTGAACCGACGTGTGACGGGTTTAACCCCTCTCAACACCCGGATATAAATTGATCGCACACCGCCGCGCCGGCTCACTTAGTTAAAGTCATGGTATATGAAGAGGGCCGGCACTCCAGTAAATTGTTTAAGCAAATGTATTCCATAGAAGCCAAACATGTTCCATTTAACAAGCATAGAACAGGAGGCAACAAACAAAGTCCATATCAATAGGCAAAGCACAGTCCATAATCCGACGTTTCGGGGGTCAGGAGCCCCCTTTCTCAAGGATAACTATCAACAAGTGTGCTCAGAAACACCCATCTATAAATACTGAGGTAGAAAGTTTGAAAATTCCCGCCTGACGTCATAATGACGTCAGCAGGCCATTCTGTGTGTGTGGTCCCATGTAAACAAAAATATCAGCATGAATATGCGTATGCCACATAAGATAAGCAAGTGGGACCACCAGGACCTGGCTGACACTGTAATCAGTGGTAACGGCTGTGTGTGTGTGAGGTGCTGCTTTTGTTATGAGACCAGGTGACTCAAATGTGTAAAATCTATACAAAATAAACTAAACTGACTGAAAATGACTGAAATTCTTCTTTGAATAACTGTGCAGGAAAATCTAAAGGTATTAAAGTGGAACAAAACCCTGAGTGGCCGACCCTGAAGTCATTGACCTTCCCCCTTGGGCATTCTAAATCGGGATGCCCCACTGTGTGAAAAGACCCCTGGATAACCACAGATCCCCCCATTTTTCTGGCGCGCTCACGCAGATAGTCATTTACACAGGCCGGGCCAGGAAGGTTACTGCTCAGGTTCCCCATCTGCGTGCAAACAGCGCTGATTGGATGAGAGCCCGCGCATGCGCTGCATGCAGGGAAAGGTACGTTTTCACAGGCGAACTTGGGGATTTCACATATCAGAGCATCCCAAGTCGGGATGCACCTAGGGGCACAAAACTCCAGATAGTGAAAATCCTGGGTTGGGCTTTGCTCAAAACACACAAAGCTGAAAGAAAGATCATATGGAAAAATGTGTTGAGAAAAAAGAGAGAAAATGGTAAACTGAAAGATTCTGCAGCAGAGCCGACATGAAGGGAAAACTGTCAAATACAGCTAAATGACTTCTAGAGCTTTTCTCTCTGTTTTAGATATATGAGTTCTGGCCAGGCAATGTTGCAATGTTGTTATCTTATGCTGGACGGCTGCCAGCACTGAACAGCTGATACTTTGTTACATTGTTTCCCCCTCTCCTCAGCGTGGAACAGGCCAGAGTGTCAGCCCCGACACTCAGCAGACATAAACATGAGCTCTCCAGCTGCACAACACAGACATCATTTTTTTCTACATTTGTAATTCTTACTCCAACACTTACCTACATTCAAAGTACCATTAAAATATAAGTCACCAAGAAAAATTTGCGATACTGCTCCATTAATGTGAGTGTTTTCTTGGAACATCTATTAAAATTGTGAATATTTTAAAGCAATGTTGCACTAGTGGATTCCCTTCTCTTCTTTGGCATGCAATACTATGTGGAAGCGATTGAAAACGTGCCAATTAATGGTGGTTTTGAGACAAATTATGAGGCAATACTGGTATTATTGGATACTAACCCAGAGAGTCTCCTGATATGATACATCTTACACCAGGATTTGAAGTTATTAAATACTTCCCAACTAATATCTATTGGATATTGAACAAGAGGGTCCTTTGATTTGGCGAAATTTATACAAATATCTGGTAAGAATTTATTACTGGTGGTGGGCGCACACCGTGATTGGATGGATCTTCACATTAAGGCACAATTGTTGATGGAATGAATAATATAAGGAATAATTGAATTTGATGTATTGGAGCTCTGTGCTTTCCTTTTTATAATCTGCTACAGAAAGATCATGTTCTGCAACCCAAGCCTTCTGAGTGTACCTAACTAGACCTATTCTTTCTCTTTTCACGTCAGTAACTCCAAGTGATGCCTTGGGGTAATTTCATTAGACGGTGGCTCCTGAATATAGGGTATGGTCTTTCCCTACCTGGTACCTTACATGAACATGAAGAAATGTTTAAGAGGCAGCACTCAGGGGGTATATAGCAGCGTTTCCTGAGGTGGAAATACAGGAACACCAAAATAAATACCAAGAAAAGAATATATAAAAGGAGAATTGCACTAAAAAAGCAGCATAACAGCTACGGGCCACTTAAAGTCTCTTAAAGCTGAACTAAACCCCATAAATTGGACTTTCCCAGGTTTTGTTCTGTGTCCCTGGGGCATCCTGAATCGGGGTGCCCTGCTTGTGAAACACCCCTGTTCACCCATAAAAAATCACCTTTCCAGGTTCCAATGGCGCATGCCATGTCATTCGGCAGACAGCTCTCATTCAAATCAATGGGGAGTGTGCACTGCTGCATTCCCGGCCTTGCGCTTGCTCCCACCCCATCCTATGTGAATGCTAAACTGAGAGCCACATGCCGAATGACGTAGTCCATGCCCATGCATGCAGCGTTGGAGTGGGACCAATTTGGGATGCCCCAGGGAAAAGCCAGTGGCCGTCCCTGGAATATTTTGCTAGGTTTTGTTCTGATTTAACATCTAGAAATGTCCTCATAAGTCAGCAAACAGGGCTCCAGTGGTACTACAACTTCAAAGCTGATTAATTTGCATGGAAATAAATGATTTGTATCCACTCACCCGCATCCCGAGCAGGGGGCTCTGGGACGTTGTATAGGTCCACCACCTTGTGTCGATATTCCTTATGTGATTCAGTGTCCACATATAGGTGCCTCCTGGGTGCCCGTGTCTGTGAATAGTGAATGGCGGACACGGAGGCCACTATGGCTGACCTTTGCGCTCCAGTCATAGTGGCTGTCCCTGCCATTCAGAGGAACTGGATCCCGGGAGGTGCCTATTTGCGGATACAAAATTATTAAGGAATATCGACACAAAGATTATATAACAGTCTGGTAGGGCTTATATATCTTTTTTATTTTTATGCTGCTTTCTACAGGCATCACTGGCAATACACCTTAGCATGAACTTCTGAAAATCTGTCACCATTTTTCGTGAGGGTTTTGCCTTTTCTGGACATGGCTCTAGTATGCACTGAATCATGCACTTATGTCAAATCATCCCAGTTGACAATGTATTTAAGCAGGTGTCAAAGAGAGGTGGATTGCCACTCATTAATGAAGACTGTATGAAGGCTCTGTATCTTTTATTTACCTTGCAGGTGACGAGGAAGTGCCAAGTAGTAGCTTAGAAACTCTCCTAAACCATACAGTGCTTGAAGACAGGGATGGAGCAACAGAAACAATCAACTTACAGACAGGTATTGTGCTTCTGTAAAATATGGCTACTGGTTACAATCTATTGTCTCTACTCATCCACTGCCAAACATTTACAAAGTGGAAGTAAGGAAAACTTTCTTCAAGTCACTCAATATATTATCATGACCTCTAATGAATATGTTAAAGTGGACCAACACCCACCGCTGATTGGCCCGGGAACCTATAAGATTCCCGGGCCGATCAGCTCCCTCCCCGCGATGCATCCAAAATCGGGATGCCCCGCTGTGTGAAACCCCCCGGACGCCCACAAACCTTACCTTCTCCCCGATCGGGGTGCCCCGCGGAAGTGGACCGACACCCAGGATAGTGAAAATCCTAGGTGTTGGTCCACTTTAAGGGGCCCCAAACAAATGTAAACAATAATAAAAGTCTTAAAGTGGACCAAACCCCAGGATTTTGACTATCCTGGGTTTTGGTCCTGTGCCTCGCTGTGTGAAACCCCCCAGATCGCCGAAGCCAACTCACTGACGTCTTGTCGTCTAAGCCTTCGTCTAAGGCCAGCGGCTTCAAGCGCACTGGCGGCCGCATCCCCCCCTTCCCTCTAACATGGAGTGTGCCAACACCGGCCATTCACAAATACCTGGCGCGGGCATGCGTCCTGCTAGAGGGATAGCGGGGATGTGGCCGCAGCTTGCACATGCGCCGTTGGACCGGGAAACAAGGTTAGTGTATGGGGCGACCTAGGGGTTTTACACAGCGGGGCATCCCAATTTTGGATGCCTCAGGGGGGAGGGAATCGCCATGGGTTTTGGTCCACTTTAACAGGAGTTAGAAAAAGGTAAATTAATTTTTATGTGCAGCATAGAGGCTAGACCTCTAGCCGTCCTCTCTGCGCATACGCGAGATCTGAGGGGTGGTGCAGGGCATGACAGGACGGCAAGTTGGCGCTGCCCAACGATGATGGCGCGGGACCGAGGGATGCTGGAGCACAATGTGACCGGACAGTTACGTTTAAAGTTGTAAATTGTGAAACCGGAGGGGCGAGCAACCCAGGTTTGGGGAGTTTTTATTAACTCCCCAAAACCTCAAATGTTCCATTTAAAGTCATTTTTCACTGTTGGTCTGCTTTAAGATAACGTATTATCTTGCAGCACTTTCATTATACCACATTTAAAGTGGACCAAAACCCACATTTTTAAATTGTATACACTGAATTGCTCCCCCCATGAGGAGAACCTTTGGCTAATTTTAACTGCTCCCACTTGACTCTAATCCCAGATAATGTCATCTGTTTTAGCTGTAAAGCTCCGCCTCCTCCATTCATTGCCACTGTTGTGTTTGGCAATTATGTCATTGCCACACCTATGCAATGACTGATTGCCTGCCATCCTACAAAGAGGGACAGCCAAAAAAAACAGTGTTCCAGGACGATTCGAAAAGCGGAAATGCACATTAGTGATATTAACTTATATTTCTTAGACTATGGTAATTGACGGCCCAGCTCTCAGCATTACAGCAGCCCCTCGCAGCTAACCGCTGTTCTCCTTTTTGTTCATTTGGACTCTCTGGCCTATAGGAAGGGATGGCTAATGCGAGAAATGCTGGTGGTACTATGTAAAAAAATAAGGTACAGCACTGATCTTGGAAAGTAATGCATCAAATATACTAAAGAGTCTCTCCTCAACAGGGGTGGGCTAATGCAGTGGTTCTCCCCAGGGAGGGGATCAATTATAAATGTTAACAAAATAGGTAGGACACAGGCCTTGTTACACTTTTAAAGCAAGACTGAAAAATATTTTACTGTTAAAATATTATACCAGACCCATCAGACCCCTGCTGTTGGTGAACCCCCCAAACTTCCTTGCATACCCCTTGGGGTATGTGTACCGCAGGCTGAAAAACAGTGGGCTAATAAGAAAGCAGCCTGGAAACCCAAAAATGGGTCCACTGCTCATCTGCCGGGACCCTTGCCCCAGAGCACTGCTGTTGGCTCAGGCTTTTTCACTGCCAAAGCCATGCCCTGTAGCGCTTTTGAGCGAGCCTAATGGCTCTCTCAAAAGTGCCACTGTGACGAGCGTGCAGCCAGCTGACTACTCAGAAAGGCTGGGAGTGGGAGCGCGAGCAACTGCAGGGGAACTGCAGGAGGAATCGCGTTATGGGGTATCTTTGAAGTACAGAAATTGGAATGACCATATGGAGAGTGTGAAATGGCAGGCAAAGACAGGTAAGGAAAGTAACTGAGGGGCTAGCCAAGGTCACAAAAGGAAGAGAAGGTTCATAAGCAATTACACAAGCAGTCGCAGAGGTTTGTAAGCTAGTAACAAGCCAGTGAGACAAGGCCAGGATTGAAGAGCTGGAAGATAGCAGGAGCGGGTGAGTTCTTCCAGAGTCTGTGAAATCGATGTCCTAAACCATGGATGCACAACCTGCAGCCCGGGGGCCACATCTAGCCCGCACTGCCCTAACTTGCAGCCCTAAGGCGTTGGAGAGCAGAGCTTGCCTTGCAGTGCAAGTGACTGACCACTAGAAGGCAGGGGGTCTCTAATTTCTAAAGCAGAAAGTGAGGCACCGATGAACTTCTCTGTAGAGGTGGGTGGCACATGTGCTACTGGTGTGTTGTTTCTAGTGGTGTGTCTGGAAATGCCTGTGTAGACTCTGCCCACATTAACATAGAAACATAGAAGGTTGACGGCAGAAGGAGACCATACGGTCCATCTAGTCTGCCCTTATATGTATACTGTATGTTCTCTTTATCTTAGGATAGATGTGTGCTTATCCCAGGCATGTTTAAATTCAGTGACTGTTGATTTTTCAACTACCTCTGCTGGAAGTTTGTTCCAAGCATCTACTACTCTTTCTGTAAAATAATATTTTCTAACATTGCTCCTGATCTTCCCCCCGACTAGCTTTAGGTTGTGCCCCCTTGTTCTATCATTAAGCTTCTTCTTAAAAACACTTCCCTCCTGAACCTTATTCAATCCTTTCACATATTTAAAGGTCTCAATCATGTCCCCCCTCTCCCTTCTTTCCTCCAGAATGTACAAATTAAGTTCTTTAAGTCTCTCCTGATAAGTTTTAAGTTTAAGTCTGTAGCGATAACCCTTATCGCCGGAGGGCTTCACCGCCCGAGACGTCCTTTTCCCAATCGTAAGAGGTGCTGCTGGAATTCCAGAGTCGTCCGTGAGGAAACAGGAACAGCCCTTACAAGAGCTAGTGAATTGTAATATAGCGTTTCCCCCAATAAGAGACAGAACTCAGTATTGAGGGTGAAGGTGAAGTGTCTTTATTAGTGCCACTCTAGGCCTTATATACACAAGTCTCCATGCAATGGGACCTCCCCCGTGGACCTCATGACAAATACACAGACCAACTATCACGCTCCCGGAACCACAATTTACCACTTGGACAACTCCGGCTCTCTTGGTAAGGACCTCAACCCCCAATCTCCGCAGCCAGCTTCACCTATAGGAGCCCCCGCTTGCCGAGACGCAGTACACGCCTGCTCGGGATCGGTTGCCCCCAGGACTTGATGGCTCAAAGGATGAGGTCTTACGGTACAGAGAACTGGAGAGTCCGCGGCTGGAAGTGGAATCGGGTAGCCGGTATGTGAGCGTAAGGTGGCAGTCCAATAGACAGGCAAGGGTCGGCAACAGGAGTGGAGAGCGAGAATGGTCAAACTAGCAAGGGTCGGCAACAGGAGTGGAGATCTTGGATGGTCAAGGCAAGCAAGGGTCGGCAACAGGAGTGGAGATCGAGGATGGTCAAACAAGCGAGGGTCGGCAACAGGAGTGGAGATCGAGGATGGTCAAGGCAAGCAAGGGTCGGCAACAGGAGTGGAGATCGAGGATGGTCAAACAAGCGAGGGTCGGCAACAGGAGTGGATCAAAATCAGGGATAAGCAAATACAAGGAACTAGGCGCTATAACAGGCAATGACAAACTGACTGGGGTGAGTTTATATAGGGATCAGGCATCATTGGCCCTGGAGAATAGGTGTGGTGATTGGTGCAACTTAGAACTTCAACAAGATTGGTGTACAGCCCAGAACTTTAAGGCGGGTGATTGGCCCAGTCCCTGTGGGGCACTCCCTCTAATGCAGCTGGTCCTTTAATTAAAAATTAACCTTCCTCCGGCGGCCGCGCTGAGAGCAGCGCCGCCGGAGGGTATAAACTGAACGTGCTCGCGCACGCGCGCGAGCACGAGAGGCGACGCTGGAGCCGCCTGCTGAGGAGGGAAGCGCGTGCGCGCCAGCCGGAACAGAAGCCGCCGCCCGCCGCGGCCGCCGGACAGGTGGCTGCGCAGCGGGAGCGGGCGGCTGAGGACCCGAAGCGCCGCTGGAACGGGGAACCGGTAAGCGGGTAGTGACATTACCCCCCCCCTCACGAGGGGCCTCCGGACCCTCACCAGGCTTCCCCGGATTGTCACGGTGGAATTTCCGTACAAGAGCCCTGGCATGGACATCACAAGAAGACACCCAGCACCTCTCCTCAGGACCGTAACCAACCCAATCAATTAAATACTGTAACGTATTGCGAACCCTACGCGAATCCAAAATCTTGTTCACTTCATATTCTTGTACATTATCCACTAAAACAGGAGGAGGACCAATAGGAGAAGAGTTTTTAGCTGGTTTCAACAGTGATACGTGAAACGAGTTAGAAATTTTCATAGTAGAGGGGAGCTGAACTTTGAAGGTCACATTATTAAGTTTCCTAATAATGGGGTAAGGACCGATAAATTTAGGACCCAGTTTATAAGAAGGTTGCCGGAGAGCAATGTTCTTGGTGGAAACCCAGACAAGGTCTCCACACTGAAGGATAGGTTCCTGAGACCTGCGACGATCAGCAAACTTCTTATATTTAACGCGCATAATTTCTAGATTCTCCTTGACGCGTGCCCAAACCTCTTTCCGTTTCTGAAGCCACTCTTCTAAGACCGGAAAATCAGAAGGTGCTGCAGAAATAGAAGAAGCTCTAGGATGTTTCCCATAATTACAGAAGAACGGGGATATTTTGGTACTGTCACTTGGCGCATTATTATACGCGAACTCGGCAAAGTCAATAAATTCCGACCACTGCTCCTGGGTGTCAGAGATGTAACATCTTAGATATTGTTCTAAGCTCTGATTTGTTCTTTCAGTCTGTCCATTAGACTGGGGATGATATGCGGAAGATAAAGAAACCTGAATCCCCAAACGTGAACAAAAATTTTTCCAAAATCGTGATATAAACTGCACACCCCGATCAGAAACAATATTTACTGGAATACCATGGAGCCGAAAAATATGCGAGATGAATAAGCGCGAAAGTTCAGGAGCCGAGGGCAGCTTGGGTAGAGCAATGAAGTGAGCCATCTTACTGAATCTATCGACGACCACCCAAATCACAGTGTTCCCATGTGAAAGAGGCAAATCAACAATAAAGTCCATTGAAATGTGAGACCATGGTTCTTTAGGGATCTCAAGGGGAATAAGATAACCACTAGGGGCCTTGTGTACCCCTTTACTTCGAGCACAAATGGAACATGCGTCGATAAGGGTAGTGATATCACGTCTCATAGAAGGCCACCATACGTGACGCCGAGCTAAAATAAAAGTCTTACGAACTCCCAGATGCCCAGCAGTCTTTGCGTCGTGGAATTCGCGGATAACATCAGAACGCAAATGCGGCGGTACAAAGTAACATCCTATAGGCGCATTTACAGACGATTCATCTTGGAACGGTGCCAAAGCATTAGAGAGATCAGGAAGCAAGGCCCCGACTACACAACCTGTAGGCAAGATAGGTTCCCCAGTATCTCCCCGATCTTTACACTCACCAAACATGCGCGACAAAGCATCGGCTTTAGTATTCTTTACGCCCGGCTTAAAGGTAATAATAAAGTTGAAACGCGAAAAAAACAATGCCCAACGGGCCTGTCGCGAATTTAACCTCTTGGCGGCGCCTATATACTCGAGATTCTTGTGATCGGTATATACAGTGATAGGATGTAAGGAACCCTCCAACCAATGACGCCATTCATCAAATGCCAGTTTAATAGCTAATAGTTCCCTATTGCCGACATCATAATTTTGTTCTGCGGGATTAAATTTCCGGGAAAAATAGGCACACGGATGCATACGTTCAGGAGATCCGGAGAATTGCGATAAAACAGCTCCAACACCTAATTCAGACGCATCTACTTCAATAACAAAGGGCTTGTTGACGTCGGGGTGTACTAAAACTGGCGCCGAAGTAAAAGCCTGTTTTAGGACACGGAAGGCTTCAATAGCTGATGGTGACCAGTTAACAGTGAACGCGGCTTTGCGGGTGAGATTGGTGAGAGGCGCAACAATACTAGAAAAACCCTTGATAAAACGTCGATAGAAATTAGCAAATCCTAAAAAGCGTTGTAATTCTTTCAAGGATTTGGGTTGTACCCAATCCCGTACTGCCGAAACTTTTCCCCCATCCATCTCCAACCCCTGACTAGAAATAATATATCCCAAGAAGGGAACGGAGGCGACCTCAAACATACACTTAGAGATTTTAGCGTATAAATTATTCTCCCTCAATTTCTGAAGGACCAATTTAACATGTCGCCTGTGCTCGGAAAGGTTTTTAGAGTAAATGAGGATGTCATCCAAATAAACCACAACGAAGTTACCCAAAAAGTCACGAAACACGTCATTAACGAAGTCTTGAAAGACCGCAGGAGCATTACAAAGGCCAAAAGGCATCACTAAATATTCATAATGACCATCTTTAACATTGAACGCCGTTTTCCATTCATCCCCCTGTCGTATACGGATCAGGTTGTAGGCCCCCTTTAGATCTAGTTTAGAAAAAATTCGAGCCCCCACTACCTGATTAAATAAATCACCTATTAAGGGAAGAGGATAACGATTTTTAACGGTGATCTTATTCAAGGCTCTATAGTCTATGCAAGGCCTTAAACCTCCATCCTTCTTCTCCACAAAAAAGAAGCCGGCACCCGCCGGTGATGTAGATGGGCGGATAAAGCCCTTGCTCAGATTTTCAGAAATATATTCTTTCATAGCCTGCTCTTCAGCTCGATTCAGATTATAGATCTTGCCTCTAGGAGGAATAGTTCCAGGAAGTAGGTCAATGGGACAGTCATAGGGTCTGTGTGGGGGAAGATTATCAGCGGACCGCTCAGAAAAGACATCTGCCCAATCTATATAAGGCAGAGGCAGTTCTTGGGGCGAAATCTGCACACTCCTAAGGGTAGTGGAGAAGCATTGTGATCTGCAGAATTTACTCCACTTGACCAGATCACCCGACTGCCAATTAAATACGGGGTTATGGAGTTTTAACCATGGGTATCCCAAGACTACTGGTGTTTCCGGACAATCAAACACCAGGAACTCTATATGTTCAGTATGAGATGAACCGGTCACCAATGTGAGCGGAGGGGTTTTGTGACTGACCGGCCCTCCCAGGATAGCCTTCCCATTTATGGCCAAGACCTGAAGAGACTTTTCAAGGGGTATCAGTGGAACCCCTAGGATGGAGATTATGCTCCGATCCAGGAAGTTACCTGCAGCTCCACTATCGACGAAAGCAGATACTGCCTGTTTGGAAGGACCCCAGAAAAGCTCCGTAGGAATTAACATTTTATCATGATGAGAGTAATGCTTGAACCCACCTAGATCAGTACCCTCTTCCTGATCTAGGCGAGAAAGTTTCCCGCCGGATACCCCTTATTCGGACAGGACCTGGCAAAGTGACCCTGAGACCCACAATAGAGGCAAAGACCCAGAGACCGTCTCCGTTGTTTCTCGTCCTGAGAAAGACGGGCTCTGCCAACCTGCATAGGCTCCTCTGGAGAAGAGGAGGAGGAGTTTCCCCCACCAGGAGTTGACGGGCTGGGAGGTTGTGAAGGTCTAAAGGGAGTGGTAACCCTAACCCTTTCCCTGGCTCTCTCCCTAAGACGCCTATCGATCCTGATGGAAACCTGCATAAGTTGATCCAAATCTTTTGGAGTGGGAAAATTGACCAGGGCATCTTTAATATTTTCAGACAGCCCCATACGGAATTGGCTACATAGGGCTGGATCATTCCAAGTAGACTCCACTGCCCAGCGCCGGAACTCAGCGCTGTAATCCTCGGCGGAATTCCGACCCTGCTTCAGGGCCCGAAGCCTGTTTTCCGCCGTAGACTGACGATCTGGATCCGCATACAGCACTCCCATAGCTGAAAAAAAGGATGTCACAGAGTGTAAGGCAGGATCTTCAGGGAGCAAGCTGAAAGCCCATGATTGAGGATCTCCTTGTAGCAGGGAGATAATTAAACCCACCCGTTGGGTTTCTGTGCCAGAAGATAAAGGCCGCAGCCTAAAATAGAGTTCACACGAATTCTTGAAATTCGAAAAACCGGCCCGGTCTCCAAAGAACTTTTCAGGTAACGGAACCTTAGGCTCAGGAATAAGAGGTGGTACAGCGGGTGTAGGAATCTGGCGGGTTTCTTGATTGGCCACCCTCTGGGCAAGTTGATTGATGGCGGTGGCCATCGCCTGAACTTGCTGTACCAGGTCTTCCATAATCTTTCGGCCTGTTATAATATCACGCTCCCGGAACCACAATTTACCACTTGGACAACTCCGGCTCTCTTGGTAAGGACCTCAACCCCCAATCTCCGCAGCCAGCTTCACCTATAGGAGCCCCCGCTTGCCGAGACGCAGTACACGCCTGCTCGGGATCGGTTGCCCCCAGGACTTGATGGCTCAAAGGATGAGGTCTTACGGTACAGAGAACTGGAGAGTCCGCGGCTGGAAGTGGAATCGGGTAGCCGGTATGTGAGCGTAAGGTGGCAGTCCAATAGACAGGCAAGGGTCGGCAACAGGAGTGGAGAGCGAGAATGGTCAAACTAGCAAGGGTCGGCAACAGGAGTGGAGATCTTGGATGGTCAAGGCAAGCAAGGGTCGGCAACAGGAGTGGAGATCGAGGATGGTCAAACAAGCGAGGGTCGGCAACAGGAGTGGAGATCGAGGATGGTCAAGGCAAGCAAGGGTCGGCAACAGGAGTGGAGATCGAGGATGGTCAAACAAGCGAGGGTCGGCAACAGGAGTGGATCAAAATCAGGGATAAGCAAATACAAGGAACTAGGCGCTATAACAGGCAATGACAAACTGACTGGGGTGAGTTTATATAGGGATCAGGCATCATTGGCCCTGGAGAATAGGTGTGGTGATTGGTGCAACTTAGAACTTCAACAAGATTGGTGTACAGCCCAGAACTTTAAGGCGGGTGATTGGCCCAGTCCCTGTGGGGCACTCCCTCTAATGCAGCTGGTCCTTTAATTAAAAATTAACCTTCCTCCGGCGGCCGCGCTGAGAGCAGCGCCGCCGGAGGGTATAAACTGAACGTGCTCGCGCACGCGCGCGAGCACGAGAGGCGACGCTGGAGCCGCCTGCTGAGGAGGGAAGCGCGTGCGCGCCAGCCGGAACAGAAGCCGCCGCCCGCCGCGGCCGCCGGACAGGTGGCTGCGCAGCGGGAGCGGGCGGCTGAGGACCCGAAGCGCCGCTGGAACGGGGAACCGGTAAGCGGGTAGTGACACCAACTCTGCCGGTGACGCAATCAGCAAAACAATAGGCGTCTGTAATACACTCAATCAGAACAATGCCATTGCCTGTGACGTAATCAATTAACACAAAGGCAGTTTATAATACAATCCAAACTACAATGACCTAATTAAGAAAAGGCCAGTGAATGACCCGGTGGGCAACTGAATAGTGATGACATCCAAAAGACAGAGCGTCTGTCACAATGCCCCCTTTTTGTGGAACACACGGCAGACCCGGATTGACCCTGTTCGGGTTAACGTGGGGCTGTCCGGACTCTTGTTATGGGCAGAGTTCTGTGTAAGGACAAGTCTGCACATAGTGAGTAACCGGACTAAACATTGACGTGGGCTGTACATAGGAATCGGTCATGGGTGGGGTCCAAACATTGGGATATTGTGGCGTTGGTGAGTTCAGCACCAAAGTCCTTGGTTGGATGTGTGCACAGGTGCTTTGCTTTCTTATAGCTGGCCCAAGTTTCAATCTCTTTCCATGGTAGCTGATCGGAGAATCCACAATCTTCTGCACATCTACATCATCGTAAAAGTAGACAAAACCATAACCCTTAGAAACGCCAGAGGCATCCCTAATAATTTTGACACTCTTTACAGCGCCATACTTTGAAAAAACATCCTTAATTTCAGGCTGATTAATCCGACGGCCAATGCCCCCAACAAAAATAGTGTTTGGCATACGTTTCCCTTCTGGAAGGACGTAACCTGATGGCTGATCCTCTTCTTGGCTTCTTGTAACAGACATGACGTGATGCAGACGCAACCCCTGGGTCTCCCCGACCAGTGGGCTGGAGTCGGCAGCTCGGGCTGGAGACCGGGTTGTAACAGGGTTGACGCTGGCTGGTCCAGAGGTAGCGTAGGCAGAAGTCATTGGTCCTAGATCATTTCCCAATAGTACTTCTGCTGGTAAGTTGTCCATAAGTCCCACCTGTACCCTGCCGGATCCAGCGCCCCAGTCAAGATGTACTCGGGCGGTGGGGAGTCGAAACACAGCTCCTCCCGCCACCCTTACTGCAACGGTGTGTCCAGTGCGGTCTTTGTTCTTGACCAAATGAGGTTGGAGCAAGGTAAGTGTGGCTCCGGTGTCGCGCAATCCTTGCGCGGTGCGCCCATTGACTCGTACCTCCTGGCAATGGTGCTGTCGGTTGTCTTGGATGGCCGCTTGTACGGGATCAGCTTCATACAGTACCCCCAGATACTCTTCCGAACTGCTCTCAGCTTCCAAACAGTGTGCTACAGGAGTACGGGAGGTGGAAGGTTGCTTTTGCCCCCACGTGTTTCGGGGAGGCTCTAGGGCGCAATCACTGCGATAATGTCCCCATTGTTTGCAACGATGGCACTGAACTGTGGAGAGGTTCGGTTGCTGCGCTGGCCTATGTGGCCCAGAGTCACGAGTTGGCGCTGAAGCCACAGGTGCTTGAAATTTGATGGGAGGTTGTGGTTTTGGAGCGGACTGTTCTGTCCGGCGAGCATCAGTGTACTCGTCGGCTAGACGAGCAGCCTCAGGTAGCGTTAGAGGCCTCCGGTCACGTACCCACTCTCTTAGCTCTGGTTGCAGGGCATTGAGAAAATGTTCTAGTAAAAACAACTGTAGTACATCCTCAGCGGTCGTGGCTTTGCATCCAGTGACCCAGTGTGATGCTGTACGATGGAGGCGACATGCCCACTCCGTGTAAGAATCCCCTCCCTTCTTTTGGGATTCCCGAAATCGTCGCCTGTAGGCGTCCGGGGTGACAGCGTACCGGGCTAACAAAGCCTCCTTTACCAGATGGTAGTGTGGTATGTCCGCATCAGGGATGGCCCGGAAAGCATCGGAAGCTTTCCCAGATAGTTTCCCTGATAATATGGTGACCCATTCCTCCGTGGGTACCCGGTGTAAAGCGCACTGCCGTTCAAAATCGGCCAAAAATCCGTCAATCTCGTCGTCACTTTCCTGGAAGGACTTAAATGCTGCAAATGGAATCTTTCTCCCCCCAGTGTAACTGAGGCTGAGAGGCTGCTGGGTTGAAAGTCGCCGATCTTCCCTTCGCTTACTGGCCTCTGCCTCCGCTGCGGCGAAGACTCGGTCGATCAGTTCCTGTGATGGATTCGGGCCATAGACCGACAATCTGTTCCGAACCGCTTGAACAAGAGCAGCGTCTTCATCGATCTCTATATTGGTTTCAGTCCTCACTGCTGCATGATCCATTTCGATCAGCTCGGCTATCAGTTCCTGACGTGGGCGGTTGCTAGCTGACCTTCCCCGGCTCTCGAGTAGATCCTTCAGGGTCAGCCTTTTCAACTTGTCCTACTGACTCTCCATCAGGGTAGCACTCTCTCTGGGTACAAAGGACCATCCGACCGCTTGCCACCAATTGTAGCGATAACCCTTATCGCCGGAGGGCTTCACCGCCCGAGACGTCCTTTTCCCAATCGTAAGAGGTGCTGCTGGAATTCCAGAGTCGTCCGTGAGGAAACAGGAACAGCCCTTACAAGAGCTAGTGAATTGTAATATAGCGTTTCCCCCAATAAGAGACAGAACTCAGTATTGAGGGTGAAGGTGAAGTGTCTTTATTAGTGCCACTCTAGGCCTTATATACACAAGTCTCCATGCAATGGGACCTCCCCCGTGGACCTCATGACAAATACACAGACCAACTCTGCCGGTGACGCAATCAGCAAAACAATAGGCGTCTGTAATACACTCAATCAGAACAATGCCATTGCCTGTGACGTAATCAATTAACACAAAGGCAGTTTATAATACAATCCAAACTACAATGACCTAATTAAGAAAAGGCCAGTGAATGACCCGGTGGGCAACTGAATAGTGATGACATCCAAAAGACAGAGCGTCTGTCACAAAGTCCTTCCACCATTTTAGTTGCCCGCCTTTGGACGCGTTCTATTTGAATAATGTCTTTTTGCAGGTAAGGTTTCCAGAACTGCACACAGTATTCTAGCTGTGGCCTTACCAGGGCTCTATACAGCGGCATCACAACCTCCCTCTTCCTACTGGTGATGCCTCGAGCTATGCAGCCGAGCATCCTGCTTGCTTTTCCCACTACCTGGCTACACTGTCCACTCATCTTGCAGCTATCAGTAATCAGTACCCCTAAATCTCTCTCCTCCGAGGTCCTGGCTAACACAGTGCTGCCCATACGGTACTCAGAGCCGGGATTCCTTCTACCCAAGTGCAGGATTTTACATTTAGAGACATTAAACTCTAGTTTCCACAGTGTTGATCATCTATCCAGTAAAGCTAAATCATTTTCCATGTTGCAGACACCTCCAGGAATATCCACCCTATTACTAACCTTTGTATCATCAGCAAACAGACAAACTTTTCCTACCAAGCCTTCTCCTATGTCACTTACAAATATATTAAAAAGAATGGGGCCCAGGACAGAGCCTTGCGGCACACCACTTGTAACTCGCCTTTGTTCAGATTGCACACCATTTACAACAACGCTCTAATACCGATCCCTCAGCCAACTGGAAATCCACTGAACTATCCAGGGATTGAGTCCTACATTCAATAACTTATCTATGAGCTCCTTATGTGGTACAGTGTCAAAGGCTTTGCTAAAATCAAGATAGGCGATATCCACAGCACCACCTTCATCTAACACTTTAGTGACATTGTCAAAGAAATCAATAAGATTGGTCTGACATGATCTGCCCTCAGTAAAGCCGTGCTGTTTTGGGTCCAGGTGGTGCTGTGGATATCACCTATCTTGATTATCCCTGCTTACCTCATCACTCCTTACCTGTGTTCACTTTACCTCTGCCTAACTCTACTCACCTCATTGCACCTTGTTCCACCTCCGCTCACCTGACCTCTACCTTTCTCTACCCGCCTGTTCCCACCATTTCTCTTACCGTCTCACCTCTCTTCTCTTCGTGTCTTACCTCTGCCCACTTCTTCCCTCCCCACCTCTTTCGGTCTCCCCTCTACCTACCTCGCCTCTGCGCACCGCAGCTCTGCCTACCTATATCCACCACTGCTCACCGGTTCAACCTCAACGTCTCAACTCTGCCCACCTCACCTCTGCTGAAATCACCTCTCCTCTGCCTTACCTCTGCCCACTTCTTCCCACCTCACTTCTACCCACCTTTGGTCACCATACTCCTCTGTCCTGACCAGACATCCACAATCCAAAATTTCCCTAATATGGCCCATAATGCAGGGTCATCCCGATTTGGAATGCCTCTGTTTTTGAAACCCTCCTAGGACCTCCCCCCTGCCACTATACTTAGCTTTCTGACGATCCCACACCACATAAGCAGGCTCTCGTCCAATCAGTGCTGTATGCTGTGCATTCAGTTATAATGCACGGCATAAAGCTCAGTTTTGAAACAGAGACCAGCATTTAAATAGTTGTGCACCAAAGCATCTATCAGCCATGAGAGGATGGAGATGTGACCACAGATAGCACATGCACTGTGGCATTACCAGAAAGGTTGGTTTTACAGCAATCCTGAGTCATTTCGCACAGCAATCCGCAACAAAGGGTTTTGAAACAGTTAGAATGGCCAAACACCAAGAAAACAGTTCAGATGTCAAACTGAACTGCTGATGTTTGGATGAAGTCAAGCATATACCCAAATCTAAACAGAACAACCACTTATCTTTTGTTAACTTTAACTTCTTTTCACCCCACCTCTTCTCACCTTTGCATATACATAAAGGCATTTTCATATTACATTTTATTTCGGCCCCTTGAAGTGGAACAATACGATAATCTCAAAAAAGATTGTGCAGGTTGTCGCCTTAAACACTGAGACTTCATTGCCTGGGAGTCAAAGGAAGGTATCCTGACAGATACTCTGGCAGCTTGGATTTGAGGCTGGTCAAAAAATACAATTCCGTGATTACTCACCTGTAGAATTGGTATTATGAGTATACAGTACGTCCTGCTCCAAATCTAATACTTACAGTTGGGATATACTCCGCCAGATGGCGCTGGACTGCAGAGACATCGAAAATAGGCTCCTCCCGGCCCCACAAATACCCGGGGACCTCCCACAAATCCCCAGCATTGAAAAGCAGTTAATGAGAAGCCGGGAGAATTAAACAATCCAAACTATCAACTATAACAAGGATAACAATCACCATACAGGGGATCCAAGATAATGCAACCAAGGGTGGGTTGGAGCAGGACGTACTGTATACTCATAATACCAATTCTACAGGTGAGTAATCACAGAATTGTATTATTCTTAGTATACAGTACGTCCTGCTCCAAATCTAATACTTACAGTTGGGACATCCAATAGCAGTGTCCATAAATAGGGTGGGATCCCCAAGAAAAATCAGCAGCAGACAGTTTAAACCACTGCCGCCTGCAGAACCTTTCGGCCAAAAGCAGCATCAGATGAGGCCCTAATATCCACCTTGTAAAACTTTGAAAAGGTATGAACAGAAAACCAAGTAGCGGCCTTGCAAACTTGTTCAACAGAAACCTGGTGCTGAAAAGCCCAAGAGGCACCAATAGCACGAGTGGAATGAGCAGTAAGGCAGAAGGGAGGATTCTTCCCCTTAGCAGAGTAGGCCTGAATCACAGCCTGACGAATCCACTTGCTGATAGTAGACTTGGCAGGAGCCAAACCCTTCCTAGGACCAGAAAAGACCACAAAAAAAGCATCAGTTTTCCTGAAAGGTGCAGCAGCCACCAGATAGTACTTCAGACACCTAACCACATCCAAAGAGTGCAAAACCCTCTCCTTAGCATTGCTAGGATTAGGGCACAAAGAAGGAAGAACAATATCCTGATTCAAATGAAAAGCAGACACTACCTTAGGCAGAAAGTCAGGTTTGAAACGAAACACCACCTTGTCCTGGTGTCTCTCATAGTAGGGGGGCTGAATGGACAGCGCCGCCAACTCAGACACACGCCTGACAGAAGTGATAGCCACCAGAAATACAACCTTGAGCGTAAGAATGGCCAAGGCAGCATCCTGCACAGGTTCAAAGGGAGCACCCTGCAAGGCTGACAGAACCAAGTTCAGATCCCAAACAGGCACCATAGGCTTACGTGGGGGGCGCACATGAGTGACCCCCTGGAAAAAAGTCCTGATCAGAGGGTGCTGAGCAAAGGACTTCTGGAAGAGAATAGCCAGGGCAGAAACCTGACCCTTCAGAGTACTGATTTGGAGCCCCATCTCCAACCCATGCTGCAGGAACTCCAGAATCCTGGGAACAGAAAACACACGACAGGGAAGAGACTTAGACTCACACCAGTCAATGTAGGCACGCCAAACCCTGTAATAAATGGAAGAGGAAGACTTCTTCCTAGCTTTAATCAAAGTATCCACAAACGAGGAAGACAGCCCCTTCTCCATCAAGATGGAGGTTTCAGCAGCCAAGCCGTCAAAGCCAGAGTTTGTAAATTGGGATGGCGTACTGAGCCCTGAGTGAGCAGATCTGGCACCAAGAGCAGAGCGTACTGGTCTACCGCCAGCTGTACCACGTCTGCAAACCACACTCTTCTTGGCCACCTGGGGGCCACCAGAATTGCTGGCACCCTTTCCAGAGCAATCTTGCGCAGAACCCTGCCCAGCAGGGGGATTGGAGGGAAGACATACAGGAACTGAAAGTCCTGCCATGACATTACTAGCGCATCCGAGGTCAAGGCCAGAGGATCCTGGGACAGAGAGACAAAGGCTGGGAGCTTGTGATTGTGGCAGGACGCAAACAGATCCACATCTGGTTGGCCCCAACGGAGACACAGAGATTGAAACACCCTGCTGCATATGGACCATTCTCCCTGGTGAGAGGTCCCCCTGCTCAGAGAGTCCGCCAGGTGATTTTCCACCCCCGAGATGTACACAGCTGATATGCAGGGGACATTGGCCTCCGCCCAAGTCAGGATCAGAGAAACTTCCTGGAGGGCCCCCTTGCTCTGGGTCCCTCCCTGATGATTGATGTAGGCGTCTGGTTGTCCGAGCGCACCTGAACAGGCAGGCCCCGAAGGTGAGAAGTCAAGTGAGCCAGAACTAGCCTGATCGCCCGCAATTCCAAGACATTGATACCCCCCCTGGAACCGCAAGGACTTCCAGAAACCCCCCCAACCTGACAGACTGGCATCCGTGGTGACCGTCTCCCAGGAAGGGGAAAGAAAGGATCTGCCCCCCCAACAGGTTCCTTGAGTCCATCCACCACGAGAGGGACCTCTTGACCAGGGGGGAGAGCACACAGACCCTGTCCAGAGACGCTGGGTCCTTGTCCCATACTGACAATAGGTGAAGTTGCAGGGGCCTCAAGTGGAACTGAGCATAAGGGACCGCCTCGAAGCATGCCACCATCACGCCCACCAGCTGCATCCCCTGCCTGATGGAGGGATGGGGACAAGCTAGGAGGGACTGAGCCTGTGCAATCAGACTGTCCACCTTCTGTTGAGGAAGGAAGATCCTTGCCTGAACTGTATGCAGATTCATTCCTAGGAATGGAATTACCAAGGAAGGGGACAGTGAGGACTTGGGGTGGTTGATCACCCATCCAAATGACTCCAGAGTAGACACCACCAGCAGAGTATCCAACTCACGCCAGCCAGCACCTTGGTGAACGCCCTGGGAGCTGAAGTGAGGCCGAAGGGCAAGGCCACAAACTGGAAGTGTTGATCCATCAGAGCGAACGTGAGGAACCTTTGATGACCTGGGAACACAGGAATATGAAGATAAGCATCTTTGATGTCCACAGAAGTCATGAAATCCCCTTGGCTCAGGGAACTGATGGCAGAGCGCAGAGTTTCCATGCGAAAGCGCCTGCCCCTGACAAACTTTTTGGGTACTGTCAATAGCCCTTGCCTTTTTCTCTTAAGGGGACCTGGCAGATGACCCCCAGCTCCAGGAGGCCTTGCACTGCTTGCACTAGCTCCTGAGCTGACACAGGGTCCTGAGGAATCCGGGATCTGACGAATCTTGGAAGGGGATCGGCAGCAAACTCTAACTCTAACTTGTAACCGGAGGACACTACCTCCTGAATCCACCGGTCTGAGACATGAAGCCTCCAGACGTGAGCTAAGTACTGCAGCCGTCCCCCCACCCGGATGGGTGAGGGCGCCCCATCATGCCTGAGGGGGCTTGGGAAAGGATTTTGCTTTGGGACCCCAGGAGGAGCCAGGACGTCCACGCCCCAGGAAAGGAAACCCCTCTTCCCTGTCTTGCACCACGGTAAGGGGAGGAGAAGGAACCCTGACCCCGAAAGGGCCAAGATCGGGGCATCCACCTCGGGGGGGATGACCAACATTTAACCACCTCAGCAGGAAAGGGATACTTCCTATCACAACCTTTTGGAACCCCGGGAAGTTTACTGGGGCGCACCCATTCCTTGAGCACAAGATTATGGAAATGTGCTTGCTCGGGAAATTCCAAACGTGATTTTGCTGTATGGAAAAGCTCCCCTCTTTGCCTGGGAGCCGCAACAGGGAGAGAGATGGACAGAACCTCAAAAATCTGGGTCAATAATCTGTCAGTGTCATCCGGGGCCCAGGGGTCAGAGCCAGAATCGTCATGACCCCTTGGTCTCTCATCAAATGAGTCAGAAAAGAGCTCCCCTTCATCAGACGGGGTATAGCCACAAAGATTCCAAAACTCCTCAGTTCTCATAGGGAAAACAGTGACATTAGGCGTCAAGTGCCAATTCTTAGCAGGGGCCTTACGCGCTAAGACAACAGCAGCCAGTCTAGAAGACACATCAGGCTGAGAATCCCCACTAGTATGCAACTCAGCAGGAGTGAGATTTAAGCTTGGGGGAGTAGGCGAAGTGAAACGAGGTGCAGCCACTGGCAGGCCAGATTGCAATGCAAGCACCTGCTCAGCACAGGGTACACAGACCCATGCCTTGTCAGCGTCAGCATGAGGCTGCCAACACGCTACACACAGCCGGTCTTGTCCCGAAGGGACCCCGGTCACATTATCCTGAGATGCCTCCATATGGTGATTATAGCGGCGCTATACGCCGATAGGGAATAACGTTATATAGCAACCCCGGATGCCCCAATAACCCGCTAGGGAAGTGGGAGTATTATATTTACAAGGCCTACAAGTATATACTAATACAGGGCCAGGAGAAGCCAAAGAGTTTGTCCCACCTGAAAGACATAAGCAGACAAGACCTGTAAGCACACAGTAATAAAAATGAAAGATATAAAGACGCCCGCGAGGGCGCTAACGGACCTGGGCCAAACAGGCAGGATAAAGATGGCGTCGGTATACCTCGAGTGGCGGGCCGGTACCAGTCATGACACGGAGCGCGCCAAAGACGGGCCCCGCCCCCCCGAAGAGCGCGAAGCCACGAACGAGCAAGCAGCCAATGATGGCGCACCAGCGCCTGAGGTAATGCCGCCGCCGAGCGTGGAACCAAGTCAGCGCGCGGCGGCGGCAATTTTAAAAGAGACAGTAAAGACAAGCCAGCACGGCGGCTGACACAAGACTAAACAGAATGGAAAAATACAATTCTGTGAAATACTCACCTGTAGAATTGGTATTATAAGTATACAGTACGTCCTGCTCCAGATAGATTACTTACACTTGGGTTATCCTCCGCAAGATGGCGCTGCACTGCAGAGACATGTAAAAACAGGCTCCTCCCGGCCCCTCAAATACCCGGGACCTCCCACAAATCCCCAGCATTGAAAAGCAGTGAACGAGAAGCCGGGAGAATTTAACCACCCAAACTGGTAACTATAACAATGATAACAATCACCATACAGGGGATCCAGAATAATACAAAACCAAGGGTGGGGTGGAGCATACAGTACGTCCTGTACTGTATACTTATAATACCAATTCTACAGGTGAGTATTTCACAGAATTGTATTATTCTTAGTATACACTACGTCCTGCTCCAGATAGATTAGTTACACTTGGGACATCCAATAGCAGTGTCCATAAAAATAGGGTGGGATCCCCAACAAAAAAGGTAACAGCAGACAGTTTAAACAACTGCCGCCTGCAAAACCTTGCGGCCAAGAGCAGCATCAGCTGAGGCCCTAACATCAAACCTAGTAAAAAACCCTTGAAAAGGTATGAACAGAAGACCAGGTAGCGGCCTTGCAACCTGTTCAACAGAAGCCTGGAGCTGGAAGGCCCAAGAGCCACCAACAGCACGAGTAAAATGAGTAGCAAGGCAACAAAAGGGAAAACCCTTCCCCTTAAAGTGGACCAACACCCACGGGTGATCGGCCCGGGAATCTATAAGATTCCCGGGCCGATCACCTCCCTCCCCGCGGGACATCCGAGATCGGGATGTCCCGCGGGGTGAAACCCCCCCAAACTCCTTACCTTATCTTCGGCGGCGGGCGGCCGCCGCCGCCTCCCTCGCGCCCCTCTAGGCGTGCGCGCGCCCGCGCTGGCCGTCTGCGAATGGCTGGCGCGCGCGCGCGTCAAGAGGGACGCGCGGGAGGCGGCGGCGGAGGAGCCGCTTGTCCGCGGCTTGTCCGTCGGCGCTGGGAGCGGGGAGAGGTGAGTTTTTCGGGGGGTTCGGGGGGGTTTCACACAGCGGGGCACCCCGATCGGGGGTGCCCCACCGAAGTGGACCAAGACCCAGGATAGTCAAAATCCTGGGTGTTGGTCCACTTTAACAAAATAGGCCCGAAACACGGCCTGAAGGATCCATTTGCTAATAATAGACTTGGCAGGAGCCAAAACCTTTACTGGGCCCATAAGGGACCACAAAAAAAGAGAGCATCAGTTTTCCTGACGGACGCAGTGACTACCAGGTAATACTTCAGACACCTGACCACATCCCAGGAATGCAGAACCCATTCCTTAGCGTTGCTAGGATTAGGGCACAATGAAGGAAGAACAATATCTTGATGTAGATGAAAAGCAGACACCACCTTAGGCAGAAGTCTGGCCTAAAGCGGAACACCACCTAGACCTGGTGTCTCTCATAGTATGGGGGCTGAATGGACAGAGCCGCCAAGTCAGACACCCGCCTGACCGAAGTAATGGCCACCAGAAAGACAACCTTGAGGGTAAGCACAGCCAGAGCAGCCTCCTGTATAGGCTCAAAGGGGTCACCCTGCAAGGTAGACAAAACCAAGTTCAAATCCCAAACAGGGACCATAGGTTTACATGGTGAACGTACATGAGTAATCCCCTGGAAGAAGGTCTTAACCAAAGAATGCTGAGCAAAAGACTTCTGAAAGCAAACAGACAGGGCAGAAACCTGACCCTTCAGAGTACCGAGTTGGAGCCCCGACTCCAACCCATGTTGTAAGAACTCCAGAACCCTGGGAACTGAAAACACCTGAAAGGGAAGAGACCTAGACTCACACCAGTCAATGTAGGTGCGTCATACCCTGTAAAAGAAAGAAGAAAAGTTCACCAAGGTATCAACCACAGAGGCGGACAAACCTTTCTCCATAAAGATGGAGGTTTCAGCAACCAGGCCATCAAAGCCAGAGATTGTAAATTGGGATGGCGTAAGGGGCCCTGAGTGAGCAGATCTGGCACCCCTGGCAGAACTGGTCTACTGCCATCTGCACCACGTCTGCGAACCCCACTCTTCTTGGCCACCTGGGGGCCACCAGAATCGCTGGCACCCCTTACCAGAGCAATCTTGCGCCGAACCCTGCACAGCAGGGGGAATGGAGGAAAGACATACAGGAACTGAATGTCCAGTCATGACAGTGCAAAGCATCCGAGGTCAAGGCCAGAGTATCCTGGGACAGGGAGACAAACGGCCGAGAGCTTGAGATTGTGACGCAAACAGATCCACATCTGTCTGAACCCAGCGGTGGCACAGAGATTGAAAGAACCCTGTTGCAGAGGGACCATTCTCCCTGGTGAAAGGTCCCCCTGCTCAGAGGGTCTGCCAGCAGAATTTTTCCCCCCGGAATGTACACCACTGATATGCAGGGAACATTGTCCTCCACCCAGATCAGGAAGAGAAACACTACCTGGAGGGTCCTCCTGCTCCAGGTCCCTCCCAGACGATTAATGTAGGCAACTGCCGTCTGGTTGTCCGGGCGCCCCTGAAAAGGCAGGCCCTGAAGATGAGCAGTCAAGCGAGCCTAAACTAACCTGAGCGCTCGCAGCTCCAAGACATAGATAGGAGTGTGGGCCTCCTGAGGGCCCCACCTCCCAGGAAGGGCAAGAAAGGTACTGCCCCTCAACAGGTTCCTTGAGTCCATCCACCACAAGAGGGACCTCCTGACCAGGGGGGAGAGCACACAGACCCTTTCCAGGGACGCTGGGTCCTTGTCCCATACAGACAATAGGTGAAGTTGCAGAGGCCTCAAGTGGCACTGAGCCCAAGGAACAGCTGCGAAGCACGCCACCATCAGGCCCACCAGCTGCATCCCCTGCCTACTGGAGGGATGGGGACAAGCTAGGAGAGCCTGAGCCTGTGCAATCAGATTGTCCACCTTCTGCTGAGGCAGGAAGATCCTAACCTGAACTGCATCCAGATTCATTCCTAGGAATGGAGTTACCAAGGAAGTGGACAGTGAGGACTTGGGGTGGTTGATCACCCATCCAAATGACTCCAGAATGGGCACCACCAGCTG
This sequence comes from Gastrophryne carolinensis, assembly GCA_027917425.1. Lineage (NCBI taxonomy): Eukaryota > Metazoa > Chordata > Amphibia > Anura > Microhylidae > Gastrophryne > Gastrophryne carolinensis. Next base: position 174,477,644 of record CM051243.1, read on the forward strand.
AGTATCCAACTCTGCCTGATGTAGAGACTAAGAAGTGATGAGGATGTCGTCCAGATAGGGAAGCACGCTGACACCCTGACGTCTGAGTAGAGACATCCCGCCAGCCAGCACCTTGGTGAACACCCTGGGAGCTGAAGTGAGGCGAAGGCCAAGGCCACAACTTAGTAATGTTGAATCATCAAAGCGAACCTGAGGAACTTGTGATGACCTGGGAGCACAGGAATATGAAGGTAAGCATCTTTGATGTCCATAGAAGTCATGAAATCCCCCTTGCACAGGGAACTGACGGCAAAGCGCAGAGTCTCCATGCAAAAGCGCCTATCCATGACCAAACGTATTGAGAATCCTTAAGCCCAGGATGGACCTGACAGAACCATCGTTTTTGGGATGTAAATAGGTTGGATGAAAAAAACACATGCCCTCTTTCTCTTAAAGGCACCTGGCAGATGCCCCCCAGCTCCAGGAGGCCTCGCACAGCATGCACTAGCTCCTGAGCTGACACAGGGCCCTGAGGAATCCGGGACCTGATGAATTTTGGTGGGGGATCGGCAGCAACCTCCAACTTGTAACCGGAGGACACTACCTCCTGAATCCACCGGTCTGAGACCTGAAGCCTCCAGACGAGAGCGAAGTGCTGCAGCCATTCCCCCACCTGGATGGGCGAGGGCGCCCCATCATGCCTGAGGGGGCTTGGGAGAAGATTTGGCTTTGGGACCCCAGGAGGAGCCAGGACGTCCACGTCCTCTGCCTCTACCCCAGAAAACTCCCCGGGCCCCAGGGAAAGATGCCCCCCTTCCCTGTCCTGCCCCACGGTAAGGGGAGGAGGAGGAGGAACCCTGACCCCGAAGGGGCCGGGACTGGCGTCTGCGCTGGGGTAACTTACCTCCGTTAATAAAAAGGTCCAGACGTTCCCCAAACAGACGTAGCCCCTTAAATGGAAGCCCAGTGAGGGCCTTCTTTGCAGCCATGTCAGCAGCCCACTGGCGCAGCCAAACAGAGCGGCGTATAGCCACCACGAGGGCAGAAGTTCTGGCACACATTCTGATGGTGTCATCCAGTGCTGCAAGGGCAAAATTTACAAAGGCAGCACAACTGGAGAGTGCATTAAACACCTCACAAGGAAAATCATCAGGGGCACTATGCATCATATTTCTGATAAGGGATCTAGTGGCCGCAGCAATGACAGAGGCACAGACCGGGCGCAGCGCCGTCCCCGCACATGCAAAGGCGTGGGAGGCCAGCTGGTCAATGCGTCGGTCCTCAGTATCCCGCAGGGTGGTAGAAGCAGGGGAATGCATGACAGAGGTGCTAGACAGCCCTAGGATCTGGGCATCCACCTCGGGGGGAGATGACCAACATTTAACCACCTCAGCAGTAAAGGGATACTTCCTATCCCAACTCTTTGGAACCCAGGGAGGTTTACAGGGGCGCTCCCATTCCTTGAGCACAAGGTTATGGAAATGTGCCTGCCCTGGAAATTCCAAATGCGATTTAGCTGTATGGAAAGGCTCCCCTCTTTGCCTGGGAGCCTCAACAGGAAGAGAGATAGACAGCGCCTCAAAGATCTGGGTCAAAAATCTGTCAGTGTCATCCGGGGCCCGGGGGTCAGAGCCAGAATCGTCATGACCCCTTGGTCCCTCATCAGATGAGCCTGAGTCAGAAAGGAGCTCCCCTTCATCAGACGGGGTATAGCCACACAGGTCCATAAACTCCTCAGCTCCCATAGGGAAAACAGTAACATTAGGCGTCAAGAGCTGCTTCTTCCCAGGGCCCTTACGCGCTAAGGACCTCGCAATAATCTGTTCAGCAGTAGCCAGTGTAGAAGACACCTCAGGCTGAGAATCCCCACTAGTATGCAACTCAACAGGAGTGAGATTTAAGCTTGGGGGAGTAGGTGAAGAGAAACGAGGTGCAGCCACTGGCAGGCCAGATTGCAATGCAAACGCCTGCTCAGAACAGGGTACACAGACCCATGCCCTGTCAGCGTCAGCTTGAGGCTGCCCACACGCTACACACAGCCGGTCTTGTCCCAAGGGGACCCCGGTAACATTATCCTGGGATGCCTCCATATGGTGATTATTAGGCACAATATGCCAGTAGGGATTTACGCTATAAGCAACCCTGGATGCCCCAATGACCCGCTAGGGAAGTGGGAGAATTTGACAAGGCCCCTATCAATTACACCGGGCCGGGAGAAGCCAATGGATTCACCCGTCTGAAAGACACAATGGGAAGAGGGGGTGTCAGAACCACACTACAAAGAGTATAGAGCCGTCCGCGAGGGCACTTACGGACCGCGGTAAGCAGAACCGTCACACACGCGCGCGCCATCTGACAGAAAATGGCGCCGCGAGTACCTCGAAGGGCGGGCCAGAGTGAACCGTGACGCATAGCGCGCCAAGCCAGGCCCCGCCTCCCCCCCCGAAGAGCGCGAAGCCACAGACAAGCAGCCAATGAGAAAGTATAAGCATCTGAGGTAACGCCGCCGCCCGGCGCGGAACATCTAAATGAAGGAGAAGACGCGCGCGGCGGCAGCAGCATTTACCATAGTAAAAAGACAAGTCAGCGCGGCGGCTGACACCACATATATATAGTACAAGGAAACATGACAAAACGCCGTATACACGAATTACAATACACGCTCTCACACACACACACACACACACACCCCCCTTCTTTTCCCCCGAAGGCTACTGGGAGAATGAGGGAGGATGGCGGCCCTCTGTACAGGACCCACCGCTACACGGGGCATGGGGCAATAATGCGGGAGGGGCATCCCATGAAGGCTCACCATCAGCCTATACCGCCTACCCTTTGGTGGGGGATTGCGGTGGAGCAGCGCTCCTTAAGCACACATGGTGCTGCCTACCTTCACCCGACCAGCGCAGCCCAGGCTGGGAGGCACATCAAACGAGGAACGGGTGGGAATAGTCCAACAGGGCCGCAGGCTAAAAGCCCCGCTCACCTGCGAGAGAGTGATAATTTCATGTCTTCGCAGTAAGCACTGCAGAGAAATCTGGGGATTTGTGGGAGGTCCCAGGTATTTGAGGGGCCGGGAGGAGCCTGTTTTTACATGTCTCTGCAGTGCAGCACCATCTGGCGGAGGATAACCCAAGTGTAAGTAATCTATCTGGAGCAGGACGTACTGTATACTAACAATAAAGGTGTAAAACACAGAATGCATAGCATACATATTTACACCCCCCCCCCCTCTTTTCCCCCGAAGACTACAAGGAGGATGAGGGAGGACAGCGGCCACTTAAACAGGGCCCACCGATGGGTAGGGGCAAGGGGGCACTAGTGCGAGAGGGGCATCCATAGAGGCTAACCATAAGCCTGAACCGCCTACCCTTTGGTGGGGGATTGCGGTGGAGCAGCGCTCCTAAGAACCTAACAGCGGTGCTGCCTACCTTCACCCGACTAGCGCAGCCAAGACTGGGAGGCATATTACTAGTGGAACGGGTGGGAATAGTCCTACAGGGCTGCGGTCTAATAGCCCCGCTCACCTGCGAGTAGAGAGCCATTTCTCGTCCTTCGCAGCCAGACTGCAGAGAAATTCTGGGGATTTGTGGGCGGTCCCCGGGTATTTGAAGGGCCGGGAGGAGCCTATTTTCGTTGTCTCTGCAGTCCAGCGCCATCTGGCGGAGTATACCCCAACTGTAAGTATTAGATTTGGAGCAGGATGTACTGTATACTAAGAATACAAACCATCTGACATGATCATGCTTTATAAAAGCAGCGGTATGGCTGGACTGACACATTACATCTCGACCCAGTGCCTGGTGCTGCTACTAGACCTTTTATGGGCATTAGCAATACACAGGTATGCAACCTCAGGATAAAACAGGCACTGGCCATTATAAGACAGGATCTGGTATAACCCGTTATCAGTAACGCACTGTACAAAATAATTACTATAATTTTAGGAAAATTGCTGCTCTACCAGATGAAATGTGAAGTACCCCAAGAGGTTTCTGTAGAGTTGTATCTGTAACTGTACATGGTATAGGGTTACTCACCCCCGGTGTGCACAGCTACAAAGATTAAAAGAAGATAAACCCTTTAAAACAAGTAAGCAGAAAAGTCAATCAAATAAAACTTTTATCAAAGCCAGGATTCACTGATGGCCATGAGGGGGTGGATTAACTTAACTCACTGTCTCCGTGGACTGGGTCCACATTACCGTGGACATACACCCTGAATGGTGTTTAGGAAAAGTGACTCTGATGCAGCCTGTACCTCCTAACTCAGGAAGTTCAAGGCATGGCCAATGCAGCTGCTCTGAAGGCCGCTGTCGGAGACTGGGTTCCGGAAGGTGCCGTAATTAGGGCAGCCAACCACTCCAGGAATGTGTACACTCCCTGCATGGATGGGTTAAACGTGGAGGAATAACTCCTATGTGTGTGCAAGCATACAATGGCCATCTATCTCCCCCAAATCTACATTTTAACAAAAAAAATGCATTTGAAATTAAAACATCTGAATTGGGAAGTTGTGACTTGGAGGTAAAGAAGCGACCTTGCAACCGGAGGGACGTGACTAAAGTGCTCTTGAGCAAGGCACCTAACCCCCAATTGCTCCCCCACCGCTCCAGCCACATTTGAACTCACTGGCCACTGGTCCGATTCATTGGTGGATTTGTGTTTGTACTCACTGAACGGATGGGTTAAGTGCATTGGACACATTCCTAAGTGTGTGTAAGCACACAAAAGGCGAATAAACACAAAGAATGCACTGTGGCATTTCCAGAAAGGTAAGTTTTACTGCAATCCTGGGTGATTCCATACATCAGAGATAGAGAATCGTCAGCAAAGGGTGTTGGTTCTTGAAGGGGACTTCTGTTAGGACAGCCAAACTGACCGAAAATCAGTTCAGATTGATTCAAACAGAATTGCTGATTATCTGGATGAAATCAAGCTTACCCAAAGCTAAACAGCAGTCTTTGTTAAACAGCCCCTGCTCTTTTGTATGTTGAGCAACAGTCCTGTGTTCCTGCTTATTTCCCTTCTAAATCAGCCATCTCAATAACATGGACTGTGTTTATTTTGGCAACCTTCCCCCTTCCCCTCCTTGCATTCTGAACTATTCCCTTTTTTGTTATTATGTTTTGCATTTATAGACAAGTAGCTTTTTCTTCCTGCACACACTGGACATTGCTCCTGCACTGCGCATTTTGATTACTCTATGGGGTTTACTCAGAAAGAATTGTCACTCTGTAGGAGCAATACAAGGTGGGGCCTAAAATGGAGATACAGGCTGTATAAAACAAAGTGTAACTTTGCATAGCTATCAAATTTTAAAGTGAACCTTCAGTCAAATGTGATTAGAAGTTTGCTCACCTCCATCCTGATTAGGAATGCCCCACTGTGTTTAGATTAAAGGACAACAATCTCAGCTCAGCCCACAGCCATTGGGGTTTCTGGGGGGCTTGCACAGCACTTTGCACCCACCCAATTGGCTGCCAGCAATCACATCTGGTGCCAAACAGCGAGTGAACGAGAGTGGGTGAGAAGCCTGTGTGTGTGCCCCACCTGTATCAGAGGTGATGGAACCTCCGGTAATTTTTAAGGGAGGTTGACCAACTGACACAATGTAAAGTGGACCTACACTCTTCCTAAGAGTGCTAGAGAGGGTACTGGTCAACATGGACACTAAACTAACTCATGTTTCAGTGAGCCTTGGATTAGAGAGATACTTGTCTTTTATGCCCCTGATGCTTTCACACCTTCTTTATTCGCTGCAAAGGAGGAGGCATGTCAGATTTCAGCAGTTAATAAAGTGGCTGTGCCAGCGTGACTGATGGGAGGGGCGAACGTTAGCCACGCAGGTGCCAGTGTTTTCACATCGGGCCGGGAAAGCACAGGACAAAATCTCACAATCAGTTGAGTTGCGGATTGCTGGAATTGGATTGATCAACTGCAGGAAACAAAAAAGCAATTCTGTGAGTACTCACCTGTAGAATTGTTTTTGTTCTTGCATGGCATGGCCCACTTAGGTATTCATTACAGTTGGGTTATTCCGCCACTAGATGGCGCAGTGGTACTGCAGAAAGCTGTGGCATGTCCCGGCTCCCTATAAAAATGGGATTAACCGACAAATTCCCAGCATAGACAAGCAGTGAGACAAGAAGCCGGGAGAGAATAAGGTAAAGAATGTAAAAAAGGTAAAAAAACCCAATTAACTTGGAACAATCACCATAAAGAGGCAACCAAGAATAACGATAACAAGGGTGGGGCGAAGTGGGCCGTGCCATGCAAGAACAAAAACAATTCTACAGGTGAGTACTCACAGAACTGCTTTTTTCTTTATTGCATGGCACGGTCCACTTCGGGGTTCATTACATTTGGGAAATCCAAAAGCAGTGTCCAGAATAAGGTGGGATCCCCAAAGAGTAACGCCCAGTAGTTCCAGTCACTACCGCCTGAAGCACCTTGCGGCCAAAAGCAGCATGAGCTGAGGCCTTAACATCAACTTTGTAAAACGTAGAAAAAGTATGAACAGAAGACCAAGTAGCGGCCTTGCAAACTTGTTCAACAGAAGCCTGGTGCTGAAAAGCCCAAGAGGCACCAATAGCACGAGTAGAATGAGCAGTAATCCTAAAGGGAGGTTCCATTCCCTTAGCAGGATAGGCTTGAATCACCGCCTGACGGATCCACTTGCTTATAGTGGATTTAGCCAGAGGCAACCCCTTCCTTGGTCCAGAAGAGAGAACAAACAGAGCATCAGACTTCCTGAAAGTCTCTGTAGTGACCAAATAAAACTTCAGAGCCCTGACCACATCCAGAGAATGCAGTGTCCGCTCCTTAGAATTAGCAGGATTAGGACACAAGGAAGGCAAGACAATGTCCTGCTTGAGATGAAAGGCAGACACAACCTTAGGCAAGAAATCCGGCTTAAGCCGGAACACCACCTTATCCTGATGCCGCTCAAAATAAAGAGGTTTCATGGAAAGCGCCGCTAGCTCAGAAACTCGCCTAACAGAAGTGATAGCCACCAAAAAGGCTACCTTAAGAGTCAGAATGGGCAAGGCAGCCTCACGGATAGGCTCAAAGGGAGGCCCTTGCAGAGCAGACAAGACCAGATTCAAATCCCAGACTCGTAGCAAAGGCTTATGGGGTGGACACACATGAGAAACACCCTGGAAAAAGGTTTTAACCAACCGGTGATTGGCAAAAGATCTTTGGAAAAAAAATTGCCAGAGCTGAAACATGGCCTTTTAGGGTACTAAGCTGAAACCATCCAAACCATGTTGTAAGAATTCCAGAATTCTGGGAATAGAAAACACCCGACAGGGAAGAGACTTGGGCTCACACCAGGCAATGTAAGCATGCCAGACCCTGTAATAGATAAAGGATGAGGACTTCTTCCTAGCCCTAATCATGGTATCAACAACAGAAGCAGGCAACCCCCTTTTCCATCAAGATGGAGGTTTCAGCAGCCAAGCCGTCAAAGCCAGCGTTTGTAAATTGGGATGGCGTAGCTGCGCCTGAGTGGGGAGATCTGGATCCTTGGGCAAGACGTACCGGTCTACTGCCAGGAAGGACCTGCCCCCCAGAAGGTTCCTTGAGTCCAGTCACCACGAGAGGAACTGTCTGGCCAGGGGAGACAGAACAAATTCCTGATCCAGGGATACAGGGTCCCGATCCCAAACTGACAAGAGGTGCAACTGAAGAGGTCTCATGTGAAACTGAGCAAAGGGGACTGCCTCGAAGCAGGACACCATCAGGCCCACCAACTGCATCCCCTGGCGGATGGAGGGATGAGGACACGACAGTAGAGCCCGAGCCTGCAGCTGAAAACCCTCCACCTTCTGCTGGGGAAGGAACACCTTGACCTGAGAGGTATCCAGAGTCATGCCCAGAAAGGACCTCTAGGAAAAATGTAGTGAAGGGTCCGCACTCCTAAAACATAGCTTTTAATAGCTTTTTGTAAAAACAATAAAGCGTTCCTAGTCTCCTCCTTTTAGAGGAGACTAGGAACACTTTATTGTTTTTACCGCTGCTCATGACTTTGTTGATTATTTTAACTGGATGGCAATAAAAGCTATGTTTTAGGAGTGCGGACCCTTCACTATATTTTTCCTATTGGCTGTTTGGGATTGGAGGACCCAGGTCATCGCACCCACGGTATTAGCCACGGACAGTTTGCACCTGCTTTTTCTATAACCCAGAAAGGAACTCACCAAGGACGGGGACAGAGAAGACTTGGGATAGTTGATCACCCAGCCGAAAGTCTCTAGAGTGGATGTCACCATTTGAGTGTCCCGATCGGCCTGAGGAAAGGACTTGACCACAATCAGGATGTCGTCCAGGTAAAGAATGATGCGGATGCCCTGGTTCCTTAGCAGAGACATCACTCCCACCAGCACCTTGGTGAACACCCGAGGTGCCGAGGTGATACAGAAGGGTAGAGCCACGAACTGGTAAGGCTGATCCTGCTCGAAACGTAGAAATCTCTGATGACCTGGGAAGATAGGCACATGAAGATAAGCATCCTTGATGTCCACAGTGGTCATGAAGTCGCCAGGGCGAAGGGTACTGACAGCAGAGCACACGATGGTGCTGGACTGCAGAAAACAGCTTGTGGCTCCTCCCGGCCCTATATAAGTCAGGGACCTCCCACAAAATCCCCAGTATTGACAAGCAGTTAACAAGAAGCTGGGAGGACAATAATAACAAGAACTTAAAATGAACAATCACCAAGGGCGGGTGGAACAGGACGTGCTGTATACATATAATACCAATTCTACAGGTGAGTAATCACAGAATTGTATTATTCTAAGTATACAGCACGTCCTGTTCCATAATATTCCTTACTCCTGGGACATCCAATAGCAGTGTCCGTAAGGTAGGGTGGGATCCCCAAAAAGTAACAGCGGGCAGTTTAAACCACTGCCGCCTGCAGAACTTTGCGGCCAAAAGCAGCGTCAGCTGAGGCCCTAACATCAACCTTGTAAAACTTAGAAAACATATGAACAGAAGACCAAGTAGCGGCCTTGAAAACTTGTTCAACAGAAGCCTGGTGCTGAAAAGCCCAAGAGGCACCAATAGCACTGTTAGGGCGAGCGCTGCACGCCCATCTAGCAGCACTTCACTTACCTCCATGGCTGCATCCAGATGTCATCCATTTTGCAGCACTTCCCTCATGGCTGTTCCCAGCTGTCTCCCTTCCCCCATGCTTCCTTCTCACATGCTCAGGTGCGCGCACGTCTCCGTCCACTAGAGGGAGAGCGCACTAGATTCCTGAGATTTAAAGGGCCTGTACAGCACTGATTGGTGCCTGGTCATCCAATCCTGCATCCACTTCTCCTATTTAAAGAGGCACTTCCTTCCTTCAGTGCCGGATCTTGGTCTCTCCATGCTTGTTGAATGTCAGACATTCTTGGATTGCTCACCCGTGTACCGACCTCTGCATGTCCCCGACTCTGAACCTTTGCTGCCTGCCCCGACCTCGGCTACTCACCTTTACCGCGAACCTGTGCTGCCAGCCCCGATCTCTGCCTGTACTTACTACGCCTTTTGCCTGCCACTTGTGTACCTCGCTGAACCTCGGCTGACTGTAGGACTGGGCCGCTGTTGGGGGTAGCGACCTGGGGGTCACTCGCCGCACAAGACCAACCTGCCTTGCGGTGGGCTCTGGTGAATACCGGTGGCCCCTTAGACTCCGCTCCCCTGACACGGTACCCACCATCGGTCCCACAGTTAAAGCGGATCCACACCCGAGTCCGCTCCACCCGGTCCGTGACAAGCACGAGTAGAATGAGCAGTAAGGCGGAAGGGAGGTTCCTTCCCCTTAGCAGAATAGGCTTGTATCACAGCCTGACGGATTCACTTGCTGATAGTGGACTTACCTGGGGCCAGACCCTTCTTAGGTACAGACGGGAGCACAAAAAGAGCATCAGTTTTCCTGAAGGATTCAGGAGCCACCAAATAGAACTTCAGGTTCCTAACCACATCCAAGGAGTGTAAAACCCGCTCCTTAGGGTTACTAGGATTAGGGCACAGAGAAGGCAAAACATTGTCCTGATTGAGATGAAAATCAGACACAAAGGCAGAAAATCTGGCTTAAAACAAAACACCAGAGGGGTGGCAGCCGCTCAGACCATTTTATAACTAACCAGGGAGGTGCACATTAGCAGGGCAATTAGAATACAAAAGTCTTAAAGGGGCCACAGCACTCAAACCAGTTAGCTTGCTGACCAACCTACAATCTGTCTCTAAACTAGGTTAAAAACAGGGGGCTCGGTCACACACATCTGCAGAAGTATGCTTAAGCTGCACCACCAGCGCCAAGGTGCCCCTTATGCAAAAGCCTTATGCGGGGCAGACCCAGCAAGATGTTTTTTAATACTGGCCACCCGTGCAGCTAAACCAGGTTGAGACTCCCCACTAGTATGCCCCTCAGTAGGGGTTAGATGTAAGCGTGGGGGGTGGGTGAGGCCAGAGGGGGCGCACCCCCAGGAGTAACAGACAGCCCAGACTGCAGCGCAAGTACCTGCTGGGCGCAGGGTACACACACACCCTGACATTATTACTAATAGGGGATACCCCACACGCAACACATAACCGGGCTTGTCCCGAAGGAACCCCAGGCCCATTATCCACAGAAGCCTCCATATGGTGATTTGAATGGCACAATAGGCCAGTAAGGGTAAACGCTGAAGAGCTACCGGGGATGCCCCAAGAACCACTAGGGAAGTGGGAGTTAGTGAGGGAAGATGGCCAGGAGAAACCACAGTACTGAAGTTTTCACCCGCCTGACAGACATAATCAAACATTCCCATGAGAATAAGGCAGAGAAAAAAAAAAAACTTTAGAAAAAATCACCCCAACGGGGTTACTCACAGAGCGCAGAGAGCCAGCAGCACGCAACAAGGAGACAAAATGGCGTCCGCAGACCTCGAGGAGCAGGCAGTGGGGTTGTGAGGTAAAATTGCATCATCCATAGAGCCTGCCTCCCCCCAAAGAGCGTGAAACATGCCCACGTGATCCGGCCAGCCAATAGCGGCCCGGCAGCTCTGAGGTGAATGGGGCTGCCAGGCTCTGAGCGCAGTACAAAGCGCGGTGGCGGCTTATTATAAAGTTACAAACACTAAAACATGTCAAAAGTGAAATACAGTGTTGAATCACTAGACGACCCCCCCCCCCCCCGGAGGTCTCCCAAGGGGAGAGTGAGGGAGGATAACACCAGAATTCCCAGGGAAACTGAGGTTGGAGGGGGAAATATATATGTGAATAGGGTTTAACTGCACAGAATAACCTGGCAAAACCCATGAGGCAGTGGGGGCATCCCAAAAAGGCTCACCATTGGCCTAAACCGCCTATCCTGTTAGAGCAGGGACTGCGATAGGAGCCTAGCTCCTCAGCACCATTGGTGCTTGCTAACCTACCTTCACCCGAACCATAACAGCTGAGGCTGGGAGGCAGTAAATGGGACGGAACAGGTGGGAATAGTTTTGCAGGGCCGCAGGCATATAAGCCCCGCTCACCTGCGCCACAGAGAGCTATCTTCTGTCTTCGCAGTACCAGACTGCAGAAAGAACTGGGGATTTTGTGGGAGGTCCCTGACTTATATAGGGCCGGGAGGAGCCACAAGCTGTTTTCTGCAGTTCAGTGCCATCTTGTGGATGTATTACCCAGGAGTAAGGAACATTCTGGAACAGGACATGCTGTGTACGTGCTGAATATCAGAGCAAAGTAAGAGAGTCCTATATTCCTCCCCTGCACTACCAGCTGTTGCGCCATCAATGAGACGCTTGAGCAGCTTCATAAGGGCAATAGCAGTAATGGCGGAAGCACATACCGGGCACAAGCCAGCCCCAACACAGGTAAAAACATGGCAGGCCAATTGATCCATGCATCACTGTCCCTCAGAGTGGTAGTGTCAGGGGAAGGCATGACCGAAGTATTGGACAAGCCTAGCACGGGAGCGTCCACTTCAGGGGGAAATGACCACCTCTTAACAAGATCAGCAGGAAAGGGATACCTTTTATCCAAACCCTTGGGCACAGCAGGAATCCTGTAAGGACGTTCCCATTCTTTAAGCACCAAGGTGGTAGACGCTAGACGCTGTTTACCAGGTCGAAAAAGCTCCCCCTGCTTTCTCTTAGCTACCATCTCAAGGGGGTGACAGCGACAAAGATCATCAATCCCCCACATACACCTCAGGAAGGGGGGAGGGCCTGGGATTCAGGTGCCGCTTCTTGCCAGAGGCCTTCCTAGGAACAGTCCTGGCAAGCTGCCTCTCAATGTTAGCCACCCGCAGAGCCAAATCAGAATGTGACTCCCTGCTAACATTCCCCTCACTGGGGCCCAATTGCAGTAGCGGGGTAGTAGGTGAAGCCGAGGGAGGCGCAGAGCTGGGAAGCGAAGCAGGCAAACCAGCTTGGAGCGCAAGGACACTTTCAGCGCACGGCACACACACCGTGACACTGTTACTCACAGTGGATACCCCACACATAGAACACAGCCGGGCTTGCCCCGAAGGGCCCCCAAGCATGCTATCCCCCAGAAGCCTCCATATGGTGATTAACACAGGCGCAATAAGCCAGCAGTGGGTAAAGGCTTAAGACAGAAGCCACCCAGGATGCCCTTCCACTGGATGCCCCCAAGTCAGTGAAGGGGGAATGAGGGGGAGGAAGGAGTGGAGCCGGGAGAAACCACAACCCAATGGTATCCCGCCTGAAAGACATAAGTAAAAATACACATGAGCATCCAGCAGCACATACACCCCATTCAATAAAAAAAAACCCAAGGGGGAGTCACGGACCAAAGACACCGCGGGGTCACTCGGGCACAGACTGCTGGATAAGGCAACCCACTGGAGGAAGCAGCGCTGCAACCAGGAAGGGAGAAATCCAGACGTGCAGCTTGTCCAAAATGGCGCCGCCAGAGGCACCTCGAAAGGCGGGCCGCGGGGGGACGACGCGATACGCGTCATCACCCGCCCCCGCCCCCCCTGAAGAGCGTGAAAACGGCGCTCACGTGACCCGGCCGGCGCCATGACAAAGCAAAATCACCTCAGGTTATAGCGCCCACAGCCGCTGAGAGCAGTACAAAGTGGCGCAGCAGTTAAAAACACCACAAAATACACAAAAACCGTCAAAACACCACAGATATCACCACCCCCCGCTACCACCCGTCCCCCCCTCCCCGAATGAAGTCAGAGAGGGGGGGGGGGGGGAGAGAGACGAGAAGGCAGCGGTGAGCAGCCATGGCCAGAGGGGGGGAGGGGAGGAGGGGGGACCCCAAAAGGAAAATAAGGGGACATAGTCCCCAAACAACTCACCCCCTCAGAAGCCAGGACAGAAAATCTGCATCCCTATTGGGCTCACCATAAAGCCTATGGCCCGCTATCCTTTGTGGTACAGGGTCTGCGGCTTGGAGCTGCGCTCCAGGAGCACTTGACCCTAGTGCTCTTCTACCTTCTACCTACCCCGATCTGTCAGCCGAGGCTGGGAGGCAGTGAGGGTCCAGAAATGGATGGAAATAGACATGCAGGGCTTGGTTGCCCCGCTCACCTGCACAAGAGAGAGAGCCATCTTCTAACTTCGCAGTGTCACTGCAGAGGAAACTCTGGGAATTTGTCGGTTATTCCAGTTTTTATAGGGAGCCGGGACATGCCACAGCTTTCTGCAGTACCACTGCGCCACCTAGCGGAATAACCCAACTGTAATGAATACTGAAGCGGGCCGTGCCATGCAATAAAGAAAAAGTTAATACTTAGTACTTTATGTCTATCATGGGCAATGGCCTTTCAGAGAGAGCAGACATTTAAAGCGTAACACTGGGTAGGTTGAACCCCCCCCCCAAACCTCAACAGCCTGCTGCCCCCCTCCAGTTTCGATTTTGGGTAATTTTTACTCACCTCACTGGCGCTTCTGTCTTGTGGCTCCCTCGGTTTCCAGGCAACTTCCGATGGGTAGCACCATCCCATCAGGCACTGCACATCTCCAGATTTCGCACCTGCGCAGTGCCAGGGAATGGGCTGCAGAGGGAGCTGCCAGGAAAAGCCGAGAGAAGTGAAGAGCAGCTGTCAGCACTGAGGTTAGCCAAAGCCCCTGCTGTCAGCTGCTGGATAAGCCTGCGGGGGGGCATGTATCGGGGCCTGGATCTGTCGGATGTTGCTGCTTCAGCTGGCGGTGACAACCAAAAGGTAAGCAGAGCAGATTGGGGGGATCAGCCAAATCCCCAGAGCAGAGCACATCATGGGACCAGTCAAACCGGTGGGCAGAATGCATGAAGGTAAGGGTACATTTTGCATATGCAGCAGGTAACACATTTTGTTTTGTAAAGGCCAAGAACATCAGAGCAAACTTTTAAGCAAAATAAATCTGCAATAAACGCATAAGGGTTTTAATGTACCCAATTTACGCATTAGATTTGATTGGGGTGGACTGGAGTAAAAAATTGGCCTGGGTTTTTATTTACCCTGGACAGCCCGTAACCAGCCCACAAGCTGCTAATACCCGCACCCCAATTGCTTTCCAGCCAGACAACAAGAGTATTGGGCAGCTGAGGCCATAGCATTTAGGGACAGATCATGGGCATGGTGGACATGGCCACTTTTAAAGCAATATTACTGAATCATACATAGAGATATTAGGGGCAGACCCTGTGTCAGAGCCTGGAGTTCTCCTTGTGCTCCCTATGGCCAGTAGACCCCTTCTGTTGATGCAAGGCACCAACAGAACAGGGCACATAATTGCCTGGGCAGGGGCTTCACAGTGTACACTGGGAGCAACTCGGTTGCCAGGAGTTGTCCACTAGCATTTAATACAGATGGGCCCAAACACCACAGGCATTGGCGATATCCAGATCATGGGTTGCTCAAGTCTCGGGTCACATATTGCACCCTATGCCTATCATAGAGCTAAGTGTGTTACTGTGCACATGGCTGCAGTTTGCTTCATCAATCAGAATTGGTTAGAGCAAGTTACTTCAGGATCGCACAATAGGTTTTTGTTTCAGGAAAGGCTGATGCTATGCTGCGAGGCAGAATTTTACAGCGTTCATATATTAAGCAGATCACGTTCACAGATGGAACGTTCACAGCAGTACAGAAAGAGGAAGTGTCTGGCAGGAGCCTGATGGTGGATTTCCAGCTTAAAATTACAGCAGTACACTCACAGCGCTGTAGCCTAGCTTTTACTTAGGACCCAATTTATTGATACAGCAAGCAACCTGCCTCTGGATTGATACAACCTGGCCAACACAAGGCCGCCAGCGTTATACAGCTATTTAAACTGCTGCAGCTTCTGCTTAGCTCAATCAATCACGGATCTTACATACAATGGGCTCATCAGGAAAGTCCAGTCTATGATTAACCCAATCCTAGTGAGTGGAGAAAATATTGGTATTGAATTGTGTAAGGGATGAGGGCCCTTATCTTGCATCTTACAATCTAAAGTATAGTGCCCAAACCCTCTCTTCAAAGACCACCAACAGGTCATGCTTTATGGATCTCTACACATACACCCAGGTGAAGTATTCAGAGCCCAGGCAGAGGTATAAAAGCTGACTATCAACCTTATTTAGGTTGTTTAGAAGCATCAGCGCCACACAGCACCACCTTTTTGGCCTCAGCATCTGCCGATGCGGCTGCCCCTAGTGTAATATTTGACAGCAGCGACAAAAATGATGCAGGTTTTTGCAGCACCAGATGAAACCTGGCGCTGTAACTCAAGATCCGATAGCGCACAATAGGCAAAAGTGGATTGTGTGTTTACTGCTTTTAATCAATATTAAACTCATTTACTTGTACAGAACTTGCATTAGGTCTTGTCAATAATTGAAACACAGGACCTACATGGTCTAAAAGGATTTTTTTTTTTATTACTAAAAAATATTTCATTGGCTTCTTTTGCATTACAATGTGTCATCTGGTGAACAAAAACACAGGCAAAACGCACAGTAAGGTTTGTCCCCAGAAGTCATTTCTGGTTACTGCAATGATGAAACGATGACCAGCGCTGGTAAAAAAAAAAAGAGCACCAAAGATTTCATGGAGTAAAATTTTCATAAATATGCTGGGTGCGTGCTGAGTGCTGGAAAAGCGGCAGGACAAAGTGGTGCTCATCAGGCGCTGGGATAATCGGCTGCAGGTGCAACAGGCGCTAACACAGGCCAGCCAATACCTAATGCAAGAATCCAAGCAAGCCCAGTAGTGTTCTCTGTAGCGAGTGATAGCACCAATGTAGACCACAGCGCAGCGCCTGATAAGACCTCAATGCTGTCATAAGTGTCAAACTTGACCCAGGTAGTGGCACAGGTAGTGTCAAACTTGGCACTAAACATTTTGCTGCATTTCACCCGCTTGTGCTGCTTTTTTTTTTAATAAAAGCCTAAGACAAAACAATAGTAAAATGCGATCCACTGTGTTTTACCATGTGTTGCCTTAGACCTCTATGAGCTACACTGCAGGCCAGAAGGGGAAGCAATGCAGCGCATAGAAGTAATCCTGACCACTGAAAACATTGAGAATGCCACTTGTTCTGCATCAACTCTGTGCTACAACACTAACGCATAAAGTTTTACCATAGCTTTAAAGTGCCCAGCCAAGCATTATTTTTTCTGATTAATGGATTTGATTATTTAATAAAATGTGATCAAATCTGTGTGATTGGTCATTTAATTACTTTACATCATGTGATCAAATCTGTGTGATTGGTCATTTAATTATTTTACATCATGTGATCAAATATCAAAAGATATATACAAATGGAAATTTAAAGAGGAACAAAATCCAGGATTTTGACAATCACAGGATTTGTTGCTTGCCACCAGAGCATCTCGATTTGAGATGTCTCACTGAAACCCATTGGCTGGCTGGTTTTGCTTTCCAAGGTTCGTGTATGGGCTCTAGTCAGCGTTCTACGGTATTGAGCAGCATAGACCACTGAATAAATTGGAGAGCGGCATCTCTTTGGCCTCTCCCATCCGGCTGTGTGTAGTCACACCAGTCATTCAGATAGGCCTGACTAGAAAAGTAATATGCATGACCAGCCGGGGGTTTTAGGCAAGGGGGCATTCCAAATTGGAGAGGGAGACCAGTCTTATAGGCTGGAGCTTGCAATCTAAAATAATGTTTTTTTTCTTGCAGATACAGTGTGTGAAAAGCAGCTTTCTGCAATGGAACAGCCTTGATGTCCCTGCGGCCGGGGCACCCTGCCTTACCTACAGAGACTGGAACCAAACCGCTGTGCCCCAACATTAGTGCTAACCCGTCCTTTTAACACAGCAACCCACCCATCTCATAGTCCCTTACCGTGCTGGTGGGGGCACACAATCCTGTATATTTAAATGATAGTGCCTGCTTTTTTTCCAAGCAATAAACTTCATAGTTATAACTTTGCTGGATGTTTGCATGTGTCTGACTGAAATGCGATGTATGCCCATTGGTCTGGCAGGGGGCTAAAGGGAAGGTTCAGGTGAATTTTAACACATAAATAACACTCACCCACACAGGACTCAAGAGTCCTGCATTTGTCTGATTACTAATCCATGAAGCCTTGCTGCCTGATGATAAAACAAATACTTATAAGGTCCTGTGTAAACAAGCACAGGGGTGCACTGCCACAAAACATTGCTCTTACATTTAAGTAGAACAACACTCTACACTGTGTCAAAATATTCTCAGAGATGGTTACCATAAACCAGGGACCTCCAACCTTTTATACTATGAGAGACACTTTTAGCAGTAAGAAATGATTGGGAGCAACTTTTGACGGTAATCGATCATAAACATCATATAACGCTTATAGAACATGAAACTATTAAAAACAATTCAAAATACAGTGAAGGACTTAAAGGTATAAAACACAATGGTTTATTGAACATGGATATCTCTAATACCCCTAAAAAAACCTATTCCACAGACCCCCCAGCCACAATGTGATTAAATGGCAGATATGGGCAGAAAAAACATGCTGGTTTACTGCACTCTAATTTCTCTTCACTTCCTAGGAAGGTAGGGAAAGGAGTATGCTGGAAAAATAGGTAATATTGGCATATTTCTCCACCTGTTGAATCTGCATTAACCCCTGCATGGTACTACAATGCTTAACCCAGGGAGCCATGTACCTCCCCAGTCTCTACAGTGTGCTGGACCTCCACAAGTGTTTGGTCCAGCATACAGTCTGCAAGCCACACAGCAAGGGTCAACTAGCCACATGTGGCTCTTGAGCTACAGGTTGGGGACCCCTGCTGTAAACTGACCCAAAACAAAATTCAGGGTAAATGCAACACAGAACCTAATACTTACTAGTTCAGACTTTACCCATCTTATATATATATATATATATATATTATAGCCACAGAAAAAAAAGATGCTCAATACATTGGGGGTAAACAGTAAGCCATGCTGCAACACTGCAAACAGATTTTGCTCTACTGTTGGACATTGGCAGGGTTTGACAAACAAAATAATAAAAAAAAAAAACTCCAAGATACAGTCCCAGCATCATTATTACTCAATCACAGCAACAGATGCTGGAGACTGGATTTTGTCATAGGAGCAGACCCATGGCAGACCTTCCTGTTGCTCTCACGGTGCAGACTTGTGTGAGAAAGATTGTGGTGATTGCCTGAGCACCCCACTCAGCCAACCAGTGCACTCGTTTTCACCCTGCTCCACTGGCGGCTAAGCTGAGCGGCGCCAAAGGAAGCAGAGAAGGTGAGTGTATCAGGGCTTCCTGGGGGGAAGGAGTCTTACACAGCAGGGCATCCCAATTCAGAACGTCCTAAGGACTGGGGTTTGAATGGCCTTGGAGTCTTTTAGACTAAAGATCTTCTTTAAAGCGGACCTTCATCCTGAATAAGAGCCTATCTTATATGTTTCCCAAACCCTGTACAGATTGCCCACATTAAAAATCATCCTACCTGCATCTACTGCATGTTATGAGCCTTTAAACATCCAAGATGGCGGCGCATGGAGCATCAGGCAGCCTGCAAACAGGAAGTGTCCTCTGACTGTGTCGCTCTGCATTCTGGGATTGCTGTCCTTTTCCCGACCCCAGCTCTGCTCTGTCTGTACAAAGCACAGCTATAACCCGCATCCCTGCACTTTATCCCGCTCTCCTCTCCTCAGTATGTGATGCTTCTGAGTCAAGACGGCGGCGCCCGTATCCTAGAGTCCTGAACAGAGTTGCAGACCAGTGGGGGAAAGGAGAATAAGTGACTAAATACTTAAAATATATTAATTTTAGAAGTGTTTGGGCTTTTCATTAAATCATGCTGAAGGGCCGGTTAAGGCTTATTAATCTTCTTACTTTAAACGAATCATGAATTCTAGAAGAGGACTCTGATGATGGGATGAGGGGCATACAAACAATTACACGAACCATGAAGCTATGCCAGTGAGTTGATCACCTATATGCCAATGAATCGGTGCTGGTATGCGGTAAGGGCAGTCTGACCAGATATGTCTTTTCCTGAGTGTTTATTCTGGCATGTGCTTCCTGCTCTGAAAAGAAAGTACACAGCGTTGCTTATAGAGAGGCTGAAGTAGACGAGGCTCCCAAACAGGAGTCAGAAATAAACTGTTGCGCGTGACTCAGTCTAGTTACTTGTGTTTCTGGTACACAGCTTTTGGATTTGTGGAATTATTTGGGCTGCAGACTGCAACAGCGCAGATGTTCAAGCCTCCATCACAAATTAACTAAGGACTGCACATGCTGAACATACGTTGCCCAACTAATTTAAAGCAGATGGAAACCCAAAAATGGCTCTACCGCTCATCTCCTGGGCCACTCCCCCTCTGCCCAAGCAGGCGGGTGCTGCTGTTGGCTCAACTTTCGAAGCCACGCCCACGCACTTTAGGCTCCCTCAACAGTGCCTGTGACGATGGTTCAGCCGTCATACAACCGCAGGCGAGCTGGGGATACAGCCGCCAGAGGAATTGCGCATCCGGTGCAGGATAGGCTGGTGGCCAGGCCCACTGACGGCTTAGATTCCAGGGCCAGGCCACATGGGATTTGACCCTGGAGTCTCCAGGACAGGCATACTCCCCCCCCGGGGCACCCCGCTGTGTAACCCCCAACCCCCCACCGAGGTCGCCTGGAAACTCACCTCCTTTCCCGGTCCCCCGCACCAGGCATTTGTGAATTGTCAGCGAGGGCGCGCCCCGTTAGAGGGTAGCAGGGGATGCAGATGTCAGTGGGCTCACAAGAGGCTGCACATGCACCGCAGAACCGGGGAAGGGTGAGTGAGATCGGGCGATTTGGGAGGTTTCACACAGCACATCCAAAACCCAGGATAGTCAAAAGTTTGGGTTTTGGTCCACTTTAAGGTTACTAGAGCTCCCTCTTTACTATAGACATGGGCGAGAAGTTTATAAATTGGAAATCTGGTGATTAGCTGACAAAATGACCATGGTGGTGCCTGTCCTCCAAATAGCTGACACAATGACCATGGTGGTGCCTGTCCTCCAAATAGACAGGCATGAGGTACACTGGACACTGAGCTGATTTTCACACCAATCATTTCTGGATGGTATTTAAAGACTGCTAGTATCTGGAGTTCATCCCCTATGGAGCATTGTCAGAGTGCTGTAGATGTAGCAGCAATGGCTAGTTAAAAAGGAAGTCCAAGCATTTTGTAACACACCCAAGTGTTTGTCACTCCCCCTGTGCGAAGTTCAAATTGGACATTAACAAGAAAAACAACTCACCGGTGGTGGGCAATCTGCAGGGAAGCTAAAGCTGGGACCTTGAGTGACAGGCCAATCATCCAATTTATATAGCTGTGTCTGTCTGTGACTTAAAGTGGAGCTTTAGTCAAAGTATAACTCCCCGCACTGTCACCCTACCCTAACTTATCCAGGTGCCCCCCGACACTCTCCCTGTCTCCCACAACCGCTGCAGGAAAAGCGGCATCCCCTGGGTCAGAGCGTGCATTACTCCAAGATGGCAGCGTTCAGGATCCAGAGCGGCAGAGGAGCAGCGCAGGCCCCTGGATAAGGTATGTTTTTTTTTCTTTGTAACCCACCTCCTGCCTCAGCGCCAAGGTAGAGTGGCGGGGGTTATACTTTGACTAAAGTTCTGCTTTAAGTCCAGCACAGGGAGAGGGAGGGGTTATAAAAAGCTTGGACTTCCTCTTTAATACCAGGGGCAGCTGTCAGGGCTTCCTATGATAAGCTGAAGTTTGCCGCACACCTAACAGTCTTAATCCTTCCTAAATTAGCATAGTTCAGAAGGATTTTATTGACATTTTATGACCATTCTATTTAAACTATAATCATTTGTGATCCTACACTACAAGGCATTACTAATGCTGATAGTATGGGATACAACCTTATGTTTATAATATTAATAAAATCTTGTGATATAAAACCCCAAATAATCTACATGTAACTTTAGATTAGATTGTTCAGGTATAAAGTATCCACCAAAACAACACATGGGGATTGTACAACCAGATTCTAAGGTATTTGCCACTCTTCCTTCTTTATTTTGCAAAAGAGCTGTCCATATAAGATGAAAAGCTCACACATTTTATAGAGAGAGCTTCAAATGGGTGAGGCAGCAGGAAGCCCTTCTAATTTCCTCAGCACATTCTGCCGGTAAAGTGACTCTAAATTGTATCCCTTCCTGGCAGCGGTTGAATAAATCGCCATGGCCACATCGATGCTATACAAAGCGCCATCCCCTGGTCATGGCGCAGATTCATGTTAATAGTCGGGGATGCTACTCTGTGAAGCCAGCAGCAGGACACCCAAGAAATTGCTGGATTCCAGGACATGGTAAGATGTAAAAGAGTGGGGTTTAAAAGAGACTGCTCTCCAAGCCATAATGGCTGGAGGTTTGTTCCTCCTCCCGATTTGGGATGCCCTGCAGTGTGAAATCGCTCGGAGCTCCCCTAAACTCACCTTTCTGGTGATCGCACAGCATATGCGTGGGCTTGCAGCCAATCACCGCCTCAAGCTTTATTCAGTTTTTACTATGCTATTCTGTGTGTGCTGCTGGCCACTCCATGTTGTAACTGCCCCATTTATATTTTAGGTGAATATCTCTTTTTTTCTATTCATGCATCACCTGAGTCACCTGACAGGGAATACACTCTGAAATGGAGAATAGAGATTTGCCTAAAACACAGAAAATGCAGAGACAAAATCGCTAATGAAAAACAGTAAAAAAAAGGGGAGAAATATTTGGTTGTCATTTATTTATAGGCGCTTATTTCTCCTTATTTTTAGGTGTCGTGTTTTATTGGGGATATCCTGACTTCAGGTCCCCCTCCAGTGTTGTTTTTTCATATGTTTAGTCCCAGATGTTCTCTTCACCCCTCCCTCCCTGCCCTGTTTTGCGTATTAGTACTTAAAAATTGTGCTACTAATGTTTTTTTTCTCTTAATTTTTGGGGCCCAATGTCCGCCATTTTGAGGTTTTCATCATAAAACATTTTGAGCATTGTCAACTTTTAACCATTTTTTTTCTCACCAAATCCCCCCAAAAAAGGAAATATTTAAAAAAAAAATTCTTACGCCTGACACTTTCATTGCTTAAAAACATTCTGGGTGCTACAGGCATGTGTTTTAGGAATGAAATAAGCCTGTTAGTCAGTGAAATCAGCGGTTTACTCCAGCTTTTTGCTGGCGAAAAATCACTCTTAAAATTTAGACACTTGTGCCTGCTATTCTGCCCTCTAAACACCCCATAAATCAGTCACCAATTCGCGCTTGTTTCCGCATTGGAGCAGTCTTGTCGAGGAAGCCCGAGCGCGGCTTGGTGCTCAAAAAAATGTGCGCAAATTCACAGGCACACAACCATGAATCAAGCCTAACATGTGAATACTATACAAACAAGGTGTTCCCCCCAAGAGGGGCGCAAATAGCTGCATCACACAATAAATAGTTTAATACTTCTATATTTTATTACACTACCACAAAAATACCCACACAGACATTTTAAAATAAATGTGGAGCTGAATAATGGTGATGCAATATCCTAATAAAGTTAAGCCCTTCATCCTAATAAATTCAAAAGTGTCCCCCAATGATACAAATAAAATGCCTAACAATATGAGCCCTAATTGGCTACATTTTTAAATGTAATATCCCCATCCTTGGAGGTGGCCTGGTAGCCACGTCTGCGGGGGGTGGTGGGCCGTCTATGTTTGGGATGCGCTCTGACATGGTGATATCTTGAATATGTCCTATTTGTTGCCCTGTAATGTGGCTAATATTGTTATGCATTTTTATGATATTGCATCACCATTGTTTCAGCCTTGTGTATAGAAACTAAAGAGCACATGTACAAGGCCCCGTTCACACTAGGGCAATCGCCCCGCAATCGCTGTAAATGCACTACCCATAGTAAACTATGGGCTCTTTCACACGGGGTGATCACAATCCCTCTACAAAAGTCCTGCATACAGCATTTTGGGAGCGGTCACTCAATAACAAAAAGTCCAGCAAATTTCAGGGACACAGGTGATTGAGTTAGCGATAGCTATTGCCCTGGCATCGCCTAATGTGAGCGTGGCCAAAGATTTTTCAAATGCAGAGCTGTTTTTAAGCGGACCAAATCCCAGGATTTTGACTATCCTGGGTTTTAGTCCTTGCCCCCGGGCACCTCGATTGAGGGTGCCCCGCTGGGTGAAACTCCAAGATCGCGAGTTTTCAGGTGACCTGGGGGGGGGGGTTCCACACAGCAGAAGCGAGAATGCCTGCCCTGGAGTCTCATAGACTCCAGGGTGGGTTTCGGTCCTTTTTAAACCGGACCTTCACCATGATTTATTGAAAAGCCCAAACCCTTAAAAAACGATTCCCCAGCATCTAAAGTTAATATATTTTAAGCTTTTAGTCATTTACTTATTATTCTTTCCCCCACTGGGCTGCAACTCTGTTCAGGACTTTAGGATACGGGCGCCGCCATCTTGACTCAGAAGCATCACATTTACTGAGGAGAGGAGAGTGGGATAAAGTACAGGGGGTGGGTTATAGCTGTGCTTTGCTCAGACAGAGCAGAGCAGGGGTCAGGAAAAGGTCAGCAATCCCAGAATGCAGAGCAGCACAGTCAGAAGGCACTTCCTGTTTGCAGGCTGCCTGATGTTCCATGAGCCGCCATCTTGGATGTTTAAAGGTTCATAACATGCAGTAGGTGCGGGTAGGATGACTTTTAATGTGAGCAATCTGTATGTACAGGGTGTGGGAAACATATAAGATAGACTCTTATTCAGAGTGAAGGTCCGGATTAATGTGGGCAATCTATATGTGCAGGGTGTGGGAAACATATAAGATAGGCTCTTATTCAGAGTGAAGCACCGCTTTAAGGTGAACGCCACTGAGAATATGTATTCTCTCGTCTCATCTGTAGTAACGAAACAAAGTTTCTAAAACAAAAACATTAGGGTGTCACAGTGACAGGTCACGACCCTCCCAGTCCAATGATTTACAAAAGTAACTTTATATTTAAACCGGTCCTTCAGCGTGATTTAATGAAAAGCCCAAACTCTTAAAAAATGGTTCCCCAGCATCTAAAATTAATATATTTTAAGTTTTTAGTCACTAACTTATTATTCTTTCCCCCACTGGGCTGTAACTCTGTTCAGGAATTTAGGATACGGGCGCCGCCATCTTGACTTAGAAGCATCACACTTACTGAGGAGAGGAGAGTGGGATAAAGTACAGGGGGGCGGGTTATAGGTGCTGGGATCAGGTAAAGGTCAGCAGTCCCAGAATGCAAAGCAGCACAGTCAGGAGGCACTTCCTGTTTGCAGGCTGCCTGATAAGATGGCGGTTTCTATAAGCCGCCATCTTGGATGTTTAAAGGCTCATAACATGCAGTAGATGCAGGTAGGATGATTTTTAATGTGGACAATCTGTATGTACAGGGTGTGGGAAACATATAAGATAGGCTCTTATTCAGAGTGAAGGTCCGCTTTAAGATAACTAAACAAGAAGTAAACCAAGATCTGTTCAATAAGAGCATTAATACATACATACCATGCCACCCTGCTGAGGCCTTAAGCACTGATACATCCTCACCTCCCAGGTATCCGCATACAGCCACAAGGCCCAGAACTGGTGCTTGCACACAAAGAGGACTTTTTCCTTTGCATTTAACTCATCCGCGCATATGCGCGAAGGACTGTCCTAGCAACAACACCCAGGCGAGAATTGAACCTGCCACCCTCTGGGCCACTTTCTTACCTCTAGGCCACGACTGCTCCTAATTTGGGGGGGGGGGGGGGGGAGTTATATTTCTCTCCCAAAAAAACGCCCAGGGCTCATGCTGTTGGGCCTCTGGCAATTGGGGGTGCAGGTAATGTAGAGGGGGCAGCAAGCCACCCAATGGTGGGCCCCGTCATTACTCCCAGCTGGCAGCCAGGATAGAAGGAGGTCCCCACCTGTGCCCACCCCCTAGTGAAGTGGGCTTTTGTTGCCTAACCCAAAAGTCCCAGTTAAAAACACTCCCTGAATTACATGAGTTTACACTTTTTAAGAGAATTTTCATGTAATTTCTTGCAAAAAAAGAAAAATCTTGAACAAAAAACTTGCTCAGTCGGCTGAATTAAGAGCGAGGGGCGAGAACAGATTTTTTTCTCACTCAGAACCGTGCAAGAATGCCAAACGAAGCTACATTGGAGCAGGAGACATAGTACATTCCTATGAGGTATAATTATATAGGTATATAGTGTTTCTGCAGTCTCACTTATTCCCTGTTGGATCCAGTGCTTACCTATCGGACTTTGCCACAGCGCAGGCATCTTCCTGAGAACATTGCAGAAGACAGGCTAATGGCACCTGTTTCCTGTTGACTCCCTACACATCCCCTCCTGCAATCAGCTTGGCCAGGCAGGGCTGGAGTTGCTCATTTTCCCCTCCTCCCGTCCCACCCCCTCCCCCTCCATTCAGTTCAGAGTGGCGCCTGCCCCCCCCTTCTCATATTTCCTCCTGTTCCGCCAGATCGCCCTGTAAAACACCTCTTCCCAGTCCTACAGCACATGTGTGGGCTCTAGTGCAATCACAGCTCTGCCCTTCTGCAATTGGGAGCACAGATAAGGCAGATAGGCTAGGTGGGAGCGCACCCGCTGCTGCACATGGGCATTTGGGAGGGTGCGCATGGACCTTTAGAAGAGTGCGCATGTGCATTTGGACATGTGTGTCTCGGAGTGCTAGTCTAGGCTCCATTGTCACCTAGCAACAGGGGGGAGGGGAAAATCACAGCCAGGGTGTCTGAAGCACGTTACAGACTCCGCCCATTATGCAGCATCACAGAGCCAAGGGCCATGTCTACTTTCTTCAGCAGAGAAATTATGAGGTGAACCTGTAAACCTTGATATCTTGGCCCTTCCTGCTTCAATTTAAAAACAGAACGACCAACGCAATGTTGTAACAATTGCATTTTCCTGCGGTAGCACTTTAATATAGTCGGACCCTTTTCTTTTTGGGTCTGGAATTAGGTTTTTGAATGTTATGAATATTTATTTACAAATCCAACTTTATAATAATACACAGTGGAAAAGGTTTAGCTCTATAAATACGCTTTATTGCTGACCTGGTGTTTTTAGTGAACCTTGCTACCATCTGCTGGCTAAAATGATTAATACTATAAAATGTTAATGCCAGTTTATGAAATATAAGGATCAATTCAGCACTGTGCAAGTAAGCATTCTACCACTTTGTAGGAAAAGCTATTTTTTTTCACTTGCGCGCAATCATATAGTTCAGTCCAATTTTTTTTTTTTTTTTAGAGATTGTCGTTTTTTTTTTCTCTCATGCAGAAAAGTTAAACTCGTGTGATTCGGGGAGTGTTTTTCGGTGAGACTTTTTTGTGGGAGAGACCTTTTTGTGTAAGATTTTCTCCCCTGCTCAGAGCATTTAAGGTGATATTCTCTTACTACATTCATGCTCCAGTAAAGCCAGTTCCTGTTACACCACTAATGTCTATGTGGATTACGACTCCGCTGCACCCAGCGCTCACACTCTGCAACAGATTATGAGCCCAGTGACCATCTGCCAAACTGGATGACCATCTGTATCGCCTCAACACAGTGAAGGAAAAGGTAAGACTATACAGTCATAAACACAATGACTGTATACACATGTGGCACAGGTGTTTCGGTCACAGACATCCAGAATGCATACAAGAACTGCAAAAGAGGAATCTGACAAAGGATCTGACAGTGTACCCTTGTCCAGTTACTGTTAAGTGTGAATATTGCATCAAATCCAACGCCACAAGAGCAAAACTTCCTGAAGTCAGTCAGTATAGAGCTTCAAGATCACTTGACCTAGTTCACAGTGATTTATGTGGTCTCCTTAACCCACCTACACCTGGGGGCAATAGGCACATAGTGACTTTCGAGGATGACTATTCAAGATACACAGTCACTTACCTAATGCAACACAAGAGTGAAGTTCCTGACAAATTACAGGTCTATGTAGCAAAGGCAAGTAACACATTTCAGAGGAAACCTATCATACTTCGAAGTGACAATGGAGGTGAATTCACAGGACACAAAGTACAAAGGTACTTAAAGCTGAATGGAATACAGCATCAAAAGTCAGTCCCATATACACCAGGTCAAAATGTAGCTGAAAGAAAGAACAGAACTTTGACTGAAATGATCACATGTATGCTGACAGCCACTTATTTGCAAAACAGACTCTTTTCTAGAACAGTGGAGAAACCTCCCAAAACAGACAAGGTTACCACCATAACTGTTGTTGAACATCTAAGAGACAATGTAATGAAAACTGAGGAAGTATAAACAGAAGAGAAGACGTTGATCATCCGCCATCTGTAAATTCTGAAGTGGACGCAGACCCTACTAGTACTGAGGAGACACAAGCAAGCTCAGACACAGAACCAAGACGTTCAATGTGGTAAAACACCTGTACGTCTATCATGCAAGGCAAGCACTGCTAGTACCAATGAACCTGCAACTTGGGAAGAAATATCTCAGCTTTCAGAAGAGGAAGCCAGTAAATAATTGGATAAAGGCTGCAAAGGAAGAGATATAATCCATGCATGACACTAAATACATGGACACTTACAGAACTGCCACCTGGAAGGAAAGCCGTAGGTTGTAAATGGACTTTTAAAGTGAAGTACAATGCAGATGGTACAGTGAAGCGAAACAAAACAAGACTCGTAGGTCAAGGAATATATGGAGAGGACTATGATGAGACGTTTGTTCCAGTAGTTAAGCATGCTACAATAAGGACTTTGTTGACAATAGCCACCACAAGAATGCAAGTGAAACACTTTGATGGGAAAACAGCGTTTCTATATGGCAAGTTATCAGAAGACATCTACAACCACAAGGATTCAAAGATGAACAAAGGCCAGACCTAGTATGCAAATTTCAGAAGAGTATATATGGTCTAAAGCAAGCCGCCAGAGCATGGAATATGAAAATAAATGAGGACTTTTAAAGGAGTAAAGCAGACCCCTGCTTATACACAAAGAAATTGGCAGGTTGGATCTTTGTGCTTATTTATGTGGACGATATCCTGATTTGCTTTGAGCAAGAAGGGGATGAAGCAGAGATACTGCAAACCCTGAATCAGCTTGAGTTACTTTGTTGCCCTACTGAGGATATGACAGCAGCCCCTGACCTCTGAAAGACACTCGAGGCTTACAAAGCAGATGGATTTTTTATAGACTAAGCCTCATCTGTTGAGAAGGGGTGTTGGAGAAACAGTACAACAGACTTTCAGCTTAGTCTATGCTGGAGTGACTTTTGCTAGATTTACTGCAGTTTACAGCTATGACAAGTTATGACACTAGATGGCGCTGTTACCATTGCTGAACTGTAGAGTCTATGCATTTTACTGCTGTGTTGTTATTTTCGGCTCTCAGTTGCTCTCTGGAACTTCCTTTTTCCTGTCTATGTTTAGCCACCATGTAAGGTGACATTCTCTTACTGCATTCATGTTCCAGTAAAGCCAATTCCTGTTACAGCACTAATGTCTATCCGGATTACAACTCCGCTGCACTCAGCACTCACACTCTGCGACAAATTACATGAGAGAGTGCTTTTTTTGTACCCCTCCTCCCAGAGCCAATCTGCCTGGGCACCAGACATAAGGCTGGTAACCTAGGGCTCAGAGATCAACCGGTCAGCCTCTGGCGGCTCCGCTATGCCAGCCTCTATGCTTTTCGGTTGGGGTCCAATGCTCTTCCAGGTGCCCATGAACACCGGGCACATTCTGATGAGCACTAGACTCTTGTGCACTCTCAATGCGCCAAGAGAGGGTTTTGACAGTTGACATGGCGGCTCTCAACCCTTTAAATGACATAGTGATCCAGGGGACAGTAAAAAAAACACACCAAAATAATGTATCACTCAATCTGACTGCTTACCCGTATGCATGTTCTCCTTTCTGTCCCCCACCAGGTGGCGTCCGTTGGGGCAGGCATACTGACCAACTGACCAGACGTCTCCTGAGGACTGAGTTACCTGCCACCCAGGCTGTTTGGCTGTATATTTTTAAAATAATTTTCTGCATGAGAAAAAAACAAAGACGAGTTTTTCACAAGCAGTTTTGCTTACCTGCTTCTACTGTTTGGGCCAAAAGACTATTCCAACTTGTGGTCTAGTTTAATAAAATTCAAATCAGGCATGGCAGGAGTTATTTGGTTGATCTAATCGGACACAGAAATGGAAAAAATATATATGTGTGAGCATGGACCTTTGGAAGCACGCGCATGCGCTATGGGAGTGCTTTATAGGCGTTGTTTAGTGTCGGCATAGGGAGAGAGGACAGGCACATCACCCGATTCCCTGTGGAGTACATGCACAGTCTATCTGATTGGCTGAATGGTCTTTTAGACTCCAGGGCCAACCTCAATGATGATTGTGCAGCGTGTAATAGAAGAAAGAAGATGGGGATTGGTAATTAGTCACATTTAGAATAATAAAAAAAAATTCTGTGCTTGTTTTTTTAACTGACTTAGGGTGAACTGGTAAGGGGTCCCATACCAAAAGGGCAAAAGGGCTGGTAAACCGGAGGGACAGGGGCGCGGCCTTATGTCTAGTGCCCGGGTTAGTTAGCTTTTGGAGGAGAGGGCATGCTTTAAAAAAAAAAAATACTAAATATAGTAACAAAAAATAATAAAAACAATTGCAGGCTGTCGTTTTCATTAATAAAAATCATGCCAGCTATAGCAGCATGGCTTTTATCAATGAAGAAAAGTGTGGCAGCTAGTGAGTTCTCGCAACGAAAATTCTTGCTCCTGAAAAATGATCTGCTGAATCATGAGAATGGGGAAAGGTGCATGAATGTTTTTTTTACATAGAATCAAGCCTTCTGTGCTTGGTCTGTTCTGTCAACACTCTATGTACAGTATGGTATCTCCCAACAGTGTATGCTGTGAACTGTGTATAGTGCATTTTGAGATCACTCAGATTATGGTATGTTTTGCAATCTGATATCTCTTCATGTATAGTCCATCATGTGACCTCTCTGTGTATGGTGTCTATTACAGTTTCTCAATGTAGTGTATTCTGTGACCTCTCTGTGTATGGTGCATTTTGTGATCTTGGTCTATTGTGCAATCTCTCTGTGTATGGGCTATTGTGCGATCTCTTACTTTGTGGTTGGTCCTGTAATCTCTCTGTGTACCGTCTGTTTTGGAATCTCTTCATGTACAGTCAGTCTATCATGTGACCTCTCTGTGTATGGTGCATATTGTGATCTCTATATGGTGTATTTTGCAACCTCTCCGTGCATAGTCTGTTCTGTGACCTCCTTGGCTTGGTATATTTTGCCATCTCTTGATGTACCGTGTATTCTGTAATTTTTCTGCATATAATACACTTTGGTGATCGTGGTCTATTGTGCAGTCTCTCTGTGTATGCTCTATTGTGCTATCTCTTAGGGCTCATTCACATCTGTTAGGTACAGCATTTGTTTGTGCGGTAAATGCATCGGTACAGCAAACATATCACGCAATGGCCCCTTTCACACCTCTCAGGTGCGGCAAGGCGAAAGAAAACGTGGCCATAAAAAGTACTGCCTGTTGTGTCCAGGCCGCAAACGCACCTCATGAAGGTCTGTGGAGATGGAAATGTATGTTCATATTTCATGTGTAAGAGCAAAAATTTTTTTTTTACCTATACAGCACCACCTGGTTATTAATTAATAAGGGGATAGGTAGTGTGCCAAATCAGTAACCCAAGTTGCTACCACAACACATATATACAATTTCTATAGTTCCAGTCTACTACAAACGCAATTACTTGAGAGGCACCACTCCAACCCACAACAAATCAATCAATAATGCCAACTGATCTAAATATTCATTTTTAATTAATCAATTCATCTACAAAAAATATAAAAAAGACATACAACAAATCCATACAACATCATACCATACATTTAAAAACATATATATACACACAACATCTCTACAATATATAGCACCAGCAGGAGCAAGCCCTATTACCCCATGTATCCAAATATGTCCCTATGTTAAAAAAAAACTATTCCTAATGTAAAGTGCAAATATCTAAAGTGACCAGTGCAAAATATGATCTATAAACAAACTATTCAAATCAATAAGCGTTCACCTCTGTATGTGCAGCAAAAAACTCCCGCTGGGCCAATCAGATATGAACAAATATATTCATATTTCATGCGGAACTGCATGCGTTTTGGGTTTGTGGCACCATAGATTTAAAGTGGACCAACACCCAGGGGGGATCGGCCCGGGAATCTATAAGATTCCCGGACCGATCAGATCCCTCCCCGCGGGGCATCCGAAATCGGGATGTCCCGCGGGGAGGAACCCCCCAGGAGGCCCACAATCCTTACCTTACCGGCGATCCAACGGCGCATGCGCGAGACGCGGCCGCGTCTCTCGCTTCCCTCTAGCAGGGTGCGCTCCCGCGCCGGCCGTTTTGTGAATGGCCGGCGCAGGAGCGCTCCCTGTTAGAGGGAAGCGAGAGACGCAGCCAATGACAGCGCTCTGGTATGCGCGTCCAAGCGGCTTTGGACGCGCATACCAGAGCTGCTCTGAGCGCTGTCATTGGCCGGACGAGGTCACGTGGGAGCGGGGAGAGGTGAGTTTTTGCGGCGATCGGGGGGGTTTCAGACAGTGGGGCACCCCCGATCGGGGTGCCCCACCTAAGTGGACCAACACCCAGGATAGTCAAAATCCTGGGTGTTGGTCCACTTTAAAGTGGACCGTCACCCATGGGTGATCGGCCCGGGAATCTATAAGATTCCCGGGTCGATCACCCCCCTCACCGCGGGACATCCGAGATTGGGATGTCCCGCGGTGAGGGACCCCCCCAAAACCCCAAAAGAACTCACCCTCCCGCGCACTCCTCTAGCCGTGCGCGCGCCCGCGCCGGGCGCTTGTGAATGGCGGGCGCGCGCACTGTCAGAGGGGCGCGCGGGAGGCAGCGGCGGACGCGCTGCCTTGTCCGCTGCTTGTCCGTGGGAGCGTGGTGAGGTGAGTTTGGGGGTTTCTGGGGGGTTTTACACAGCGGGACACCCCTAATCGGGGTGCCCCCCTGAAGTGGACCAAAACCCAGGATAGTCAAAATCCTGGGTGTTGGTCCACTTTAAATTGGATTCAATAGACAGGAAAACAGGGAATAGGAACCGGAAATAATTACTTTTTGTTTTATTTACTCAGGCGCAAGCGCAAACGTAAGCGCGTATGTGCAACGCAATTTCCAATGTATGCGCAACAGTTATGAATGTAACCTGTTTGGTGCACCCCTGTATAATATGCTGTTCTTCGGCATTGAACTAGAAGGTCTCCCCATTAGTCACCCAATGCACCATTTTTTGGCATACACCCACTGTCCCCATCTTTTGGAGCCCCCGTTGTTCTTTCAAGTATAACGCAAGTCTGTCAAAACTACCACATCAAAGGAAAAAAAAAACCTGATGTTAAAAGATTTTAGCACATTTCTCTCAGCCTGTGAAACTATGACTGGAGGAGCTGCTCCTAACAACACAGCGACCAGGCGGGAGATTTACAAATACTTTATGGTTCTCAACTTTTGTGGACCAACACCTAGGATTTTGACTATCTTAGGTTTCGGTCCTTGCCCCCGGGGCACCCCGATCGGGGGTGCAACGCTGTGTGAAACCGCCAGGTCGCCAAAACGAACTCACCTCTCCGCGGTCCTACGGCACATACATGGCCGCTCGTCCAATCAGCGTGCTCAGATGCAGTGACGTCACGTCGTCTAAGACGAGCAGCTCCGAGCGCGCTGACGGGCGTATCACCGGCCCGCCGCCGCCTGAGAGCGCGCGCATGGGCCGGCTGTATAGGAAAGAAAAGACACTTTTTTTTTTAAAGAAAAGGAGCACACGCTGGCAGTAGCCATCGCGTGAAGTAAAGCACCCAAACACAATACACACACAAACGTGAAGCACAAAAACATTAACCATGGAGGGGAAGCTACCCCCCCCCCCACTAACCGGAAACAGGGAGGTTAGGGGTAAGCCGATGGCTACATTTAGCTATGTAGCGAAGGCTTCAAACGGACAGAGCATCCCAAGTCAGGATCACCCAAAAAACCTGACAACATTAAAAAAGGTCCGGGGTGGAAATAGGACAAAGGGGGGCCGGATGGTACCCGGCTTACCTGCAAAGGAAAGAGATAGCCATCTTCTTGACTTTCTTCGCCGTCTGCAGAGACTAAACTGGGAATGTGTGGGAGGTCCCAGGTATTTATGGACCGGGAGGGGCTTCTTTTTCTAGTCACCTCTGCAGAAGTTCACCCTCTACTGGACCATAACCCACGTGTAATTAATATTTCCAAAGCAGGGTGTGAGACATACTTGGAATAACAGAACGCCCAACGCAATGTTGTAACAATTGCATTTTCCAGCGGTAGCACTTTAATATAGCCGGACCCTTTTCTTTTTGGGTCTGGAATTAGGTTTTTGAATGTTATGAATATTTATTTACAAATCCAACTTTATAATAATACACAGTGGAAAAGGTTTAGCTCAATAAATACGCTTTATTGCTGGCCTGGTGTTTTTAGTGAACCTTGCTACCATCTGCTGGCTAAAATGAATAATGCTATAAAATGTTAATGCCAGTTTATGAAATATAAGAATCAATTCAGCACTGTGCAAGTAAGCATTCTACCACTTTGTAGGAAAAGCTAATTTTTTTCACTCGCGCGCAATCATATAGTTCAGTCCAATTTTTTTTTTTTTTTTTTTTTTTTTTTTAGAGATTGTCGTTTTTTTTTTTCTCTCATGCAGAAAAGTTAAACTCGTGTGATTCGGGGAGTGTTTTTTGGTGAGACTTTTTTGCGGGAGAGACCTTTTTGTGTAAGATTTTCTCCCCTGCTCAGAGCATTTAAGGTGATATTCTCTTACTACATTCATGCTCCAGTAAAGCCAGTTCCTGTTACACCACTAATGTCTATGTGGATTACGACTCCGCTGCACCCAGCGCTCACACTCTGCAACAGATTATGAGCCCAGTGACCATCTGCCAAACTGGATGACCATCTGTATCGCCTCAACACAGTGAAGGAAAAGGTAAGACTATACAGTCATAAACACAATGACTGTATACACATGTGGCACAGGTGTTTCGGTCACAGACATCCAGAATGCATACAAGAACTGCAAAAGAGGAATCTGACATAGGATCTGACAGTGTACCCTTGTCCAGTTACTGTTAAGTGTGAATATTGCATCAAATCCAACGCCACAAGAGCAAAACTTCCTGAAGTCAGTCAGTATAGAGCTTCAAGATCACTTGACCTAGTTCACAGTGATTTATGTGGTCTCCTTAACCCACCTACACCTGGGGGCAATAGGCACATAGTGACTTTCGAGGATGACTATTCAAGATACACAGTCACTTACCTAATGCAACACAAGAGTGAAGTTCCTGACAAATTACAGGTCTATGTAGCAAAGGCAAGAAACACATTTCAGAGGAAACCTATCATACTTCGAAGTGACAATGGAGGTGAATTCACAGGACACAAAGTACAAAGGTACTTAAAGCTGAATGGAATACAGCATCAAAAGTCAGTCCCATATACACCAGGTCAAAATGTAGCTGAAAGAAAGAACAGAACTTTGACTGAAATGATCACATGTATGCTGACAGCCACTTATTTGCAAAACAGACTCTTTTCTAGAACAGTGGAGAAACCTCCCAAAACAGACAAGGTTACCACCATAACTGTTGTTGAACATCTAAGAGACAATGTAATGAAAACTGAGGAAGTATAAACAGAAGAGAAGACGTTGATCATCCGCCATCTGTAAATTCTGAAGTGGACGCAGACCCTACTAGTACTGAGGAGACACAAGCAAGCTCAGACACAGAACCAAGACGTTCAATGTGGTAAAACACCTGTACGTCTATCATGCAAGGCAAGCACTGCTAGTACCAATGAACCTGCAACTTGGGAAGAAATATCTCAGCTTTCAGAAGAGGAAGCCAGTAAATAATTGGATAAAGGCTGCAAAGGAAGAGATATAATCCATGCATGACACTAAATACATGGACACTTACAGAACTGCCACCTGGAAGGAAAGCCGTAGGTTGTAAATGGACTTTTAAAGTGAAGTACAATGCAGATGGTACAGTGAAGCGAAACAAAACAAGACTCGTAGGTCAAGGAATATATGGAGAGGACTATGATGAGACGTTTGTTCCAGTAGTTAAGCATGCTACAATAAGGACTTTGTTGACAATAGCCACCACAAGAATGCAAGTGAAACACTTTGATGGGAAAACAGCGTTTCTATATGGCAAGTTATCAGAAGACATCTACAACCACAAGGATTCAAAGATGAACAAAGGCCAGACCTAGTATGCAAATTTCAGAAGAGTATATATGGTCTAAAGCAAGCCGCCAGAGCATGGAATATGAAAATAAATGAGGACTTTTAAAGGAGTAAAGCAGACCCCTGCTTATACACAAAGAAATTGGCAGGTTGGATCTTTGTGCTTATTTATGTGGACGATATCCTGATTTGCTTTGAGCAAGAAGGGGATGAAGCAGAGATACTGCAAACCCTGAATCAGCTTGAGTTACTTTGTTGCCCTACTGAGGATATGACAGCAGCCCCTGACCTCTGAAAGACACTCGAGGCTTACAAAGCAGATGGATTTTTTATAGACTAAGCCTCATCTGTTGAGAAGGGGTGTTGGAGAAACAGTACAACAGACTTTCAGCTTAGTCTATGCTGGAGTGACTTTTGCTAGATTTACTGCAGTTTACAGCTATGACAAGTTATGACACTAGATGGCGCTGTTACCATTGCTGAACTGTAGAGTCTATGCATTTTACTGCTGTGTTGTTATTTTCGGCTCTCAGTTGCTCTCTGGAACTTCCTTTTTCCTGTCTATGTTTAGCCACCATGTAAGGTGACATTCTCTTACTGCATTCATGTTCCAGTAAAGCCAATTCCTGTTACAGCACTAATGTCTATCCGGATTACAACTCCGCTGCACTCAGCACTCACACTCTGCGACAAATTACATGAGAGAGTGCTTTTTTTGTACCCCTCCTCCCAGAGCCAATCTGCCTGGGCACCAGACATAAGGCTGGTAACCTAGGGCTCAGAGATCAACCGGTCAGCCTCTGGCGGCTCCGCTATGCCAGCCTCTATGCTTTTCGGTTGGGGTCCAATGCTCTTCCAGGTGCCCATGAACACCGGGCACATTCTGATGAGCACTAGACTCTTGTGCACTCTCAATGCGCCAAGAGAGGGTTTTGACAGTTGACATGGCGGCTCTCAACCCTTTAAATGACATAGTGATCCAGGGGACAGTAAAAAAAACACACCAAAATAATGTATCACTCAATCTGACTGCTTACCCGTATGCATGTTCTCCTTTCTGTCCCCCACCAGGTGGCGTCCGTTGGGGCAGGCATACTGACCAACTGACCAGACGTCTCCTGAGGACTGAGTTACCTGCCACCCAGGCTGTTTGGCTGTATATTTTTAAAATAATTTTCTGCATGAGAAAAAAACAAAGACGAGTTTTTCACAAGCAGTTTTGCTTACCTGCTTCTACTGTTTGGGCCAAAAGACTATTCCAACTTGTGGTCTAGTTTAATAAAATTCAAATCAGGCATGGCAGGAGTTATTTGGTTGATCTAATCGGACACAGAAATGGAAAAAATATATATGTGTGAGCATGGACCTTTGGAAGCACGCGCATGCGCTATGGGAGTGCTTTATAGGCGTTGTTTAGTGTCGGCATAGGGAGAGAGGACAGGCACATCACCCGATTCCCTGTGGAGTACATGCACAGTCTATCTGATTGGCTGAATGGTCTTTTAGACTCCAGGGCCAACCTCAATGATGATTGTGCAGCGTGTAATAGAAGAAAGAAGATGGGGATTGGTAATTAGTCACATTTAGAATAATAAAAAAAAATTCTGTGCTTGTTTTTTTAACTGACTTAGGGTGAACTGGTAAGGGGTCCCATACCAAAAGGGCAAAAGGGCTGGTAAACCGGAGGGACAGGGGCGCGGCCTTATGTCTAGTGCCCGGGTTAGTTAGCTTTTGGAGGAGAGGGCATGCTTTAAAAAAAAAAAATACTAAATATAGTAACAAAAAATAATAAAAACAATTGCAGGCTGTCGTTTTCATTAATAAAAATCATGCCAGCTATAGCAGCATGGCTTTTATCAATGAAGAAAAGTGTGGCAGCTAGTGAGTTCTCGCAACGAAAATTCTTGCTCCTGAAAAATGATCTGCTGAATCATGAGAATGGGGAAAGGTGCATGAATGTTTTTTTTACATAGAATCAAGCCTTCTGTGCTTGGTCTGTTCTGTCAACACTCTATGTACAGTATGGTATCTCCCAACAGTGTATGCTGTGAACTGTGTATAGTGCATTTTGAGATCACTCAGATTATGGTATGTTTTGCAATCTGATATCTCTTCATGTATAGTCCATCATGTGACCTCTCTGTGTATGGTGTCTATTACAGTTTCTCAATGTAGTGTATTCTGTGACCTCTCTGCGTATGGTGCATTTTGTGATCTTGGTCTATTGTGCAATCTCTCTGTGTATGGGCTATTGTGCGATCTCTTACTTTGTGGTTGGTCCTGTAATCTCTCTGTGTACCGTCTGTTTTGGAATCTCTTCATGTACAGTCAGTCTATCATGTGACCTCTCTGTGTATGGTGCATATTGTGATCTCTATATGGTGTATTTTGCAACCTCTCCGTGCATAGTCTGTTCTGTGACCTCCTTGGCTTGGTATATTTTGCCATCTCTTGATGTACCGTGTATTCTGTAATTTTTCTGCATATAATACACTTTGGTGATCGTGGTCTATTGTGCAGTCTCTCTGTGTATGCTCTATTGTGCTATCTCTTAGGGCTCATTCACATCTGTTAGGTACAGCATTTGTTTGTGCGGTAAATGCATCGGTACAGCAAACATATCACGCAATGGCCCCTTTCACACCTCTCAGGTGCGGCAAGGCGAAAGAAAACGTGGCCATAAAAAGTACTGCCTGTTGTGTCCAGGCCGCAAACGCACCTCATGAAGGTCTGTGGAGATGGAAATGTATGTTCATATTTCATGTGTAAGAGCAAAAAAATGTTTTTTACCTATACAGCACCACCTGGTTATTAATTAATAAGGGGATAGGTAGTGTGCCAAATCAGTAACCCAAGTTGCTACCACAACACATATATACAATTTCTATAGTTCCAGTCTACTACAAACGCAATTACTTGAGAGGCACCACTCCAACCCACAACAAATCAATCAATAATGCCAACTGATCTAAATATTCATTTTTAATTAATCAATTCATCTACAAAAAATATAAAAAAGACATACAACAAATCCATACAACATCATACCATACATTTAAAAACATATATATACACACAACATCTCTACAATATATAGCACCAGCAGGAGCAAGCCCTACTACCCCATGTATCCAAATATGTCCCTATGTTAAAAAAAAACTATTCCTAATGTAAAGTGCAAATATCTAAAGTGACCAGTGCAAAATATGATCTATAAACAAACTATTCAAATCAATAAGCGTTCACCTCTGTATGTGCAGCAAAAAACTCCCGCTGGGCCAATCAGATATGAACAAATATATTCATATTTCATGCGGAACTGCATGCGTTTTGGGTTTGTGGCACCATAGATTTAAAGTGGACCAACACCCAGGGGGGATCGGCCCGGGAATCTATAAGATTCCCGGACCGATCAGATCCCTCCCCGCGGGGCATCCGAAATCGGGATGTCCCGCGGGGAGGAACCCCCCAGGAGGCCCACAATCCTTACCTTACCGGCGATCCAACGGCGCATGCGCGAGACGCGGCCGCGTCTCTCGCTTCCCTCTAGCAGGGTGCGCTCCCGCGCCGGCCGTTTTGTGAATGGCCGGCGCAGGAGCGCTCCCTGTTAGAGGGAAGCGAGAGACGCAGCCAATGACAGCGCTCTGGTATGCGCGTCCAAGCGGCTTTGGACGCGCATACCAGAGCTGCTCTGAGCGCTGTCATTGGCCGGACGAGGTCACGTGGGAGCGGGGAGAGGTGAGTTTTTGCGGCGATCGGGGGGGTTTCAGACAGTGGGGCACCCCCGATCGGGGTGCCCCACCTAAGTGGACCAACACCCAGGATAGTCAAAATCCTGGGTGTTGGTCCACTTTAAAGTGGACCGTCACCCATGGGTGATCGGCCCGGGAATCTATAAGATTCCCGGGTCGATCACCCCCCTCACCGCGGGACATCCGAGATTGGGATGTCCCGCGGTGAGGGACCCCCCCAAAACCCCAAAAGAACTCACCCTCCCGCGCACTCCTCTAGCCGTGCGCGCGCCCGCGCCGGGCGCTTGTGAATGGCGGGCGCGCGCACTGTCAGAGGGGCGCGCGGGAGGCAGCGGCGGACGCGCTGCCTTGTCCGCTGCTTGTCCGTGGGAGCGTGGTGAGGTGAGTTTGGGGGTTTCTGGGGGGTTTTACACAGCGGGACACCCCTAATCGGGGTGCCCCCCTGAAGTGGACCAAAACCCAGGATAGTCAAAATCCTGGGTGTTGGTCCACTTTAAATTGGATTCAATAGACAGGAAAACAGGGAATAGGAACCGGAAATAATTACTTTTTGTTTTATTTACTCAGGCGCAAGCGCAAACGTAAGCGCGTATGTGCAACGCAATTTCCAATGTATGCGCAACAGTTATGAATGTAACCTGTTTGGTGCACCCCTGTATAATATGCTGTTCTTCGGCATTGAACTAGAAGGTCTCCCCATTAGTCACCCAATGCACCATTTTTTGGCATACACCCACTGTCCCCATCTTTTGGAGCCCCCGTTGTTCTTTCAAGTATAACGCAAGTCTGTCAAAACTACCACATCAAAGGAAAAAAAAAACCTGATGTTAAAAGATTTTAGCACATTTCTCTCAGCCTGTGAAACTATGACTGGAGGAGCTGCTCCTAACAACACAGCGACCAGGCGGGAGATTTACAAATACTTTATGGTTCTCAACTTTTGTGGACCAACACCTAGGATTTTGACTATCTTAGGTTTCGGTCCTTGCCCCCGGGGCACCCCGATCGGGGGTGCAACGCTGTGTGAAACCGCCAGGTCGCCAAAACGAACTCACCTCTCCGCGGTCCTACGGCACATACATGGCCGCTCGTCCAATCAGCGTGCTCAGATGCAGTGACGTCACGTCGTCTAAGACGAGCAGCTCCGAGCGCGCTGACGGGCGTATCACCGGCCCGCCGCCGCCTGAGAGCGCGCGCATGGGCCGGCTGTATAGGAAAGAAAAGACACTTTTTTTTTTAAAGAAAAGGAGCACACGCTGGCAGTAGCCATCGCGTGAAGTAAAGCACCCAAACACAATACACACACAAACGTGAAGCACAAAAACATTAACCATGGAGGGGAAGCTACCCCCCCCCCCCCACTAACCGGAAACAGGGAGGTTAGGGGTAAGCCGATGGCTACATTTAGCTATGTAGCGAAGGCTTCAAACGGACAGAGCATCCCAAGTCAGGATCACCCAAAAAACCTGACAACATTAAAAAAGGTCCGGGGTGGAAATAGGACAAAGGGGGGCCGGATGGTACCCGGCTTACCTGCAAAGGAAAGAGATAGCCATCTTCTTGACTTTCTTCGCCGTCTGCAGAGACTAAACTGGGAATGTGTGGGAGGTCCCAGGTATTTATGGACCGGGAGGGGCTTCTTTTCCTAGTCACCTCTGCAGAAGTTCACCCTCTACTGGACCATAACCCACGTGTAATTAATATTTCCAAAGCAGGGTGTGAGACATACTTGGAATAACAGAACGCCCAACGCAATGTTGTAACAATTGCATTTTCCAGCGGTAGCACTTTAATATAGCCGGACCCTTTTCTTTTTGGGTCTGGAATTAGGTTTTTGAATGTTATGAATATTTATTTACAAATCCAACTTTATAATAATACACAGTGGAAAAGGTTTAGCTCAATAAATACGCTTTATTGCTGGCCTGGTGTTTTTAGTGAACCTTGCTACCATCTGCTGGCTAAAATGAATAATGCTATAAAATGTTAATGCCAGTTTATGAAATATAAGAATCAATTCAGCACTGTGCAAGTAAGCATTCTACCACTTTGTAGGAAAAGCTAATTTTTTTCACTCGCGCGCAATCATATAGTTCAGTCCAATTTTTTTTTTTTTTTTTTTTTTTTT
Organism: Gastrophryne carolinensis; assembly: GCA_027917425.1. Lineage (NCBI taxonomy): Eukaryota > Metazoa > Chordata > Amphibia > Anura > Microhylidae > Gastrophryne > Gastrophryne carolinensis. The sequence continues at coordinate 174,519,262 of CM051243.1, forward strand.
TTAGAGATTGTCGTTTTTTTTTTTCTCTCATGCAGAAAAGTTAAACTCGTGTGATTCGGGGAGTGTTTTTTGGTGAGACTTTTTTGCGGGAGAGACCTTTTTGTGTAAGATTTTCTCCCCTGCTCAGAGCATTTAAGGTGATATTCTCTTACTACATTCATGCTCCAGTAAAGCCAGTTCCTGTTACACCACTAATGTCTATGTGGATTACGACTCCGCTGCACCCAGCGCTCACACTCTGCAACAGATTATGAGCCCAGTGACCATCTGCCAAACTGGATGACCATCTGTATCGCCTCAACACAGTGAAGGAAAAGGTAAGACTATACAGTCATAAACACAATGACTGTATACACATGTGGCACAGGTGTTTCGGTCACAGACATCCAGAATGCATACAAGAACTGCAAAAGAGGAATCTGACATAGGATCTGACAGTGTACCCTTGTCCAGTTACTGTTAAGTGTGAATATTGCATCAAATCCAACGCCACAAGAGCAAAACTTCCTGAAGTCAGTCAGTATAGAGCTTCAAGATCACTTGACCTAGTTCACAGTGATTTATGTGGTCTCCTTAACCCACCTACACCTGGGGGCAATAGGCACATAGTGACTTTCGAGGATGACTATTCAAGATACACAGTCACTTACCTAATGCAACACAAGAGTGAAGTTCCTGACAAATTACAGGTCTATGTAGCAAAGGCAAGAAACACATTTCAGAGGAAACCTATCATACTTCGAAGTGACAATGGAGGTGAATTCACAGGACACAAAGTACAAAGGTACTTAAAGCTGAATGGAATACAGCATCAAAAGTCAGTCCCATATACACCAGGTCAAAATGTAGCTGAAAGAAAGAACAGAACTTTGACTGAAATGATCACATGTATGCTGACAGCCACTTATTTGCAAAACAGACTCTTTTCTAGAACAGTGGAGAAACCTCCCAAAACAGACAAGGTTACCACCATAACTGTTGTTGAACATCTAAGAGACAATGTAATGAAAACTGAGGAAGTATAAACAGAAGAGAAGACGTTGATCATCCGTCATCTGTAAATTCTGAAGTGGACGCAGACCCTACTAGTACTGAGGAGACACAAGCAAGCTCAGACACAGAACCAAGACATTCAATGTGGTAAAACACCTGTACGTCTATCATGCAAGGCAAGCACTGCTAGTACCAATGAACCTGCAACTTGGGAAGAAATATCTCAGCTTTCAGAAGGGGAAGCCAGTAAATAATTGGATAAAGGCTGCAAAGGAAGAGATATAATCCATGCATGACACTAAATACATGGACACTTACAGAACTGCCACCTGGAAGGAAAGCCGTAGGTTGTAAATGGACTTTTAAAGTGAAGTACAATGCAGATGGTACAGTGAAGCGAAACAAAACAAGACTCGTAGGTCAAGGGATATATGGAGAGGACTATGATGAGACGTTTGTTCCAGTAGTTAAGCATGCTACAATAAGGACTTTGTTGACAATAGCCACCACAAGAATGCAAGTGAAACACTTTGATGGGAAAACAGCGTTTCTATATGGCAAGTTATCAGAAGACATCTACATGGAACAACCACAAGGATTCAAAGATGAACAAAGGCCAGACCTAGTATGCAAATTTCAGAAGAGTATATATGGTCTAAAGCAAGCCGCCAGAGCATGGAATATGAAAATAAATGAGGACTTTTAAAGGAGTAAAGCAGACCCCTGCTTATACACAAAGAAATTGGCAGATTGGATCTTTGTGCTTATTTATGTGGACGATATCCTGATTTGCTTTGAGCAAGAAGGGGATGAAGCAGAGATACTGCAAACCCTGAATCAGCTTGAGTTACTTTGTTGCCCTACTGAGGATATGACAGCAGCCCCTGACCTCTGAAAGACACTCGAGGCTTACAAAGCAGATGGATTTTTTATAGACTAAGCCTCATCTGTTGAGAAGGGGTGTTGGAGAAACAGTACAACAGACTTTCAGCTTAGTCTATGCTGGAGTGACTTTTGCTAGATTTACTGCAGTTTACAGCTATGACAAGTTATGACACTAGATGGCGCTGTTACCATTGCTGAACTGTAGAGTCTATGCATTTTACTGCTGTGTTGTTATTTTCGGCTCTCAGTTGCTCTCTGGAACTTCCTTTTTCCTGTCTATGTTTAGCCACCATGTAAGGTGACATTCTCTTACTGCATTCATGTTCCAGTAAAGCCAATTCCTGTTACAGCACTAATGTCTATCCGGATTACAACTCCGCTGCACTCAGCACTCACACTCTGCGACAAATTACATGAGAGAGTGCTTTTTTTGTACCCCTCCTCCCAGAGCCAATCTGCCTGGGCACCAGACATAAGGCTGGTAACCTAGGGCTCAGAGATCAACCGGTCAGCCTCTGGCGGCTCCGCTATGCCAGCCTCTATGCTTTTCGGTTGGGGTCCAATGCTCTTCCAGGTGCCCATGAACACCGGGCACATTCTGATGAGCACTAGACTCTTGTGCACTCTCAATGCGCCAAGAGAGGGTTTTGACAGTTGACATGGCGGCTCTCAACCCTTTAAATGACATAGTGATCCAGGGGACAGTAAAAAAAATACACCAAAATAATGTATCACTCAATCTGACTGCTTACCCGTATGCATGTTCTCCTTTCTGTCCCCCACCAGGTGGCGTCCGTTGGGGCAGGCATACTGACCAACTGACCAGACGTCTCCTGAGGACTGAGTTACCTGCCACCCAGGCTGTTTGGCTGTATATTTTTAAAATAATTTTCTGCATGAGAAAAAAACAAAGACGAGTTTTTCACAAGCAGTTTTGCTTACCTGCTTCTACTGTTTGGGCCAAAAGACTATTCCAACTTGTGGTCTAGTTTAATAAAATTCAAATCAGGCATGGCAGGAGTTATTTGGTTGATCTAATCGGACACAGAAATGGAAAAAACATATATGTGTGAGCATGGACCTTTGGAAGCACGCGCATGCGCTATGGGAGTGCTTTATAGGCGTTGTTTAGTGTCGGCATAGGGAGAGGGGACAGGCACATCACCCGATTCCCTGTGGAGTACATGCACAGTCTATCTGATTGGCTGAATGGTCTTTTAGACTCCAGGGCCAACCTCAATGATGATTGTGCAGCGTGTAATAGAAGAAAGAAGATGGGGATTGGTAATTAGTCACATTTAGAATAATAAATAAAAATTCTGTGCTTGTTTTTTTAACTGACTTAGGGTGAACTGGTAAGGGGTCCCATACCAAAGGGCAAAAGGGCTGGTAAACCGGAGGGACAGGGGCGCAGCCTTATGTCTAGTGCCCGGGTTAGTTAGCTTTTGGAGGAGAGGGCATGCTTTAAAAAAAAAAATACTAAATATAGTAACAAAAAATAATAAAAACAATTGCAGGCTGTCGTTTTCATTAATAAAAATCATGCCAGCTATAGCAGCATGGTTTTTATCAATGAAGAAAAGTGTGGCAGCTAGTGAGTTCTCGCAAAGAAAATTCTTGCTCCTGAAAAATGATCTGCTGAATCATGAGAATGGGGAAAGGTGCATGAATGTTTTTTTTACATAGAATCAAGCCTTCTGTGCTTGGTCTGTTCTGTCAACACTCTATGTACAGTATGGTATCTCCCAACAGTGTATGCTGTGAACTGTGTATAGTGCATTTTGAGATCACTCAGATTATGGTATGTTTTGCAATCTGATATCTCTTCATGTATAGTCCATCATGTGACCTCTCTGTGTATGGTGTCTATTACAGTTTCTCAATGTAGTGTATTCTGTGACCTCTCTGCGTATGGTGCATTTTGTGATCTTGGTCTATTGTGCAATCTCTCTGTGTATGGGCTATTGTGCGATCTCTTACTTTGTGGTTGGTCCTGTAATCTCTCTGTGTACCGTCTGTTTTGGAATCTCTTCATGTACAGTCAGTCTATCATGTGACCTCTCTGTGTATGGTGCATATTGTGATCTCTATATGGTGTATTTTGCAACCTCTCTGTGCATAGTCTGTTCTGTGACCTCCTTGGCTTGGTATATTTTGCCATCTCTTGATGTACCGTGTATTCTGTAATTTTTCTGCATATAATACACTTTGGTGATCGTGGTCTATTGTGCAGTCTCTCTGTGTATGCTCTATTGTGCTATCTCTTAGGGCTCATTCACATCTGTTAGGTACAGTATTTGTTTGTGCGGTAAATGTATCAGTACAGCAAACATATCACGCAATGGCCCCTTTCACACCTCTCAGGTGCGGCAAGGCGAAAGAAACCCTGGCCATAAAAAGTACTGCCTGTTGTGTCCAGGCCGCAAACGCACCTCATGAAGGTCTGTGGAGATGGAAATGTATGTTCATATTTCATGTGTAAGAGCAAAAATTTTTTTTTTACCTATACAGCACCACCTGGTTATTAATTAATAAGGGGATAGGTAGTGTGCCAAATCAGTAACTCAAGTTGCTACCACAACACATATATACAATTTCTATAGTTCCAGTCTACTACAGACACAATTACTTGAGAGGCACCACTCCAACCCACAACAAATCAATCAATAATGCCAACTGATCGAAATATTCATTTTTAATTAATCAATTCATCTACAAAAAATATAAAAAAGACATACAACAAATCCATACAACATCATACCATACATTTAAAAACATATATATACACACAACATCTCTACAATATATAGCACCAGCAGGAGCAAGCCCTACTACCCCATGTATCCAAATATGTCCCTATGTTAAAAAAAAACTATTCCTAATGTAAAGTGCAAATATCTAAAGTGACCAGTGCAAAATATGATCTATAAACAAACTATTCAAATCAATAATCGTTCACCTCTGTATGTGCAGCAAAAAACTCCCGCTGGGCCAATCAGATATGAACAAATATGTTCATATTTCATGCGGAACTGCATGCGTTTTGGGTTTGTGGCACCATAGATTTAAATTGGATTCAATAGACAGGAAAACGGGGAATAGGATCCGGAAATAATTACTTTTTGTTTTATTTACTCAGGCGCAAGTGCAAATGTAAACGCGTATGTGCAATGCAATTTCCAATGTATGCGCAACAGTTATGAATGTAACCTGTTTGGTGCACCCCTGTATAATATGCTGTTCTTCAGCATTGAACTAGAAGGTCTCCCCATTAGTCACCCAATGCACCATTTTTTGGCGTACACCCACTGTCCCCATCTTTTGGAGCCCCCGTTGTTCTTTCAAGTATAACGCAAGTCTGTCAAAACTACCACATCAAAGGGAAAAAGAACATCTGATGTTAAAAGATTTTAGCACATTTCTCTCAGCCTGTGAAACTATGACTGGAGGAGCTGCTCCTAACACACAGCGACCAGGCGGGAGATTTACAAATACTTTATGGTTCTCAAGTTTTGTGGACCAAAGCCTAGGATTTTGACTATCTCAGGTTTCGGTCCTTGCCCCCGGGACACCCCGATCGGGGGTTCAACGCTGTGTGAAACCCCCAGGTCGCCAAAACGAACTCACCTCTCCGCGGTCCTACGACGCATACATGGCCGCTCGTCCAATCAGCGTGCTCAGATGCACTGACGTCACGTCGTCTAAGACGAGCAGCTCCGAGCGCGCTGACGGGCGTATCCCCCACTTCCCTGCCCACGCCGCCCATTCACGAACGCCTGGCACAGGAATGCGTCCTGCTAGAGGGTTAGCGGGGATGCGGCAGTGGCTCGCGCATACGTCATTGGACCAGGAAACAAGGCCAGTGTATGGGCAACCTGTGGGGCATCCCGATTTTGGAGACTGAATCGATCAGCTGATCACCGTGAGTTTTGGTCCACACCCAGGATTTGGACTATCCTGGGTTTTGGTCTACTTCCCCGGGGCACCACGATCGGGGGCGAGATGCGTCCCGTTGGACCAGGAGTCAGGCAGGGTTTGTGGGCGTCCTGCGGGGTTTCACACAGCGGGGCATCCCGATCTTGGATGCCCCACGGGATTGGATCGGCGGGCCGATCCTCCTGGGTGTTGGTCCGATTTAAAGCAGACCTTCACCCTGAATAAGAGCATATGTTTCCCAAACCCTGCACATACAGATTGCTCACATTAATCCGGACCTTCACCCTGAATAAGAGCATATGTTTACCAAACCCTGCACATACAGATTGCTCACATTAATCCGGACCTTCACCCTGAATAAGAGTCTATCTTATATGTTTCCCACACCCTGTACATACAGATTGCCCACATTAATCCGGACCTTCACCCTGAATAAGAGTCTATCTTATATGTTTCCCACATCCTGTACATACAGATTGCTCACATTCATCCGGACCTTCACCCTGAATAAGAGCCTATCTTATATGTTTCCCACACCCTGTACATACAGATTGCCCACATTAAAAATCATCCTACCTGCATCTACTGCGTGTTATGAGCCTTTAAACATCCAAGATGGCAGCTCATGGAACATCAGGCAGCCTGCAAACAGGAAGCGCCTTCTGATTGTGCTGCTCTGCATTCTGGGACTGCTGACCTTTTCCTGACCCCAGCTCTGCTCTGTCTGAGCAAAGCACAGCTATAACTCACCCCCTGCACTTTATCCCGCTCTCCTCTCCTCAGTACGTGCCATGCTTCTGAGTAAAGATGGCGGCGCTGTATCCTAGAGCCCTGAACAGAGTTGCAGCCCGGGGCGGAGCTGGGCTTTTACCTCAGAAGAGCCGGGGGCGGAGCTGAGCTTTTACCTCAGAGGAGCCGGGGGCGGAGCTGGGATTTTACCTGAGAGGAGCCCGGGGCGGAGCTAGGATCTTACCTCAGAAGAACCGGGGGCGGAGCTGGGCTTTTACCTCAGAAGAGCCGGGGGCGGAGCTGAGCTTTTACCTCAGAGGAGCCGGGGGCGGAGCTGGGATTTTACCTGAGAGGAGCCCGGGGCGGAGCTAGGATCTTACCTCAGAAGAACCGGGGGCGGAGCTGGGATTTTACCTCAGAAGAGCCGGGGCGGAGCTAGGATTTTACCTCAGAAGAGCCGGGGGCGGAGCTGGGCTTTTACCTCAGAGGAGCCGGGGGCGGAGCTAGGATTTTACCTCAGAAGAGCCGGGGGCGGAGCTGGGCTTTTACCTCAGAAGAGCCGGGGCGGAGCTGGGCTTTTACCTCAGAAGAGCCGGGGCGGAGCTGGGATTTTACCTGAGAGGAGCCCGGGGCGGAGCTGGGCTTTTACCTCAGAAGAGCCGGGGGCGGAGCTGGGCTATTACCTCAGAAGAGCCGGGGGCGGAGCTGGGCTATTACCTCAGAAGAGCCGGGGGGCGGAGCTGGGCTATTACCTCAGAAGAGCCGGGGGGCGGAGCTGGGCTTTTACCTCAGAAGAGCCGGGGGCGGAGCTGGGCAGACGTGCTAGCCACACACGCCAGCACGGCATGTGATTCCCGCCCTCTGCGATAGCTACTCCCACAGGTAGGCGGGGTTTCCTTGCCTGTCATGTGATCTCTCTCTGCCGTTTCCGTCTCTCGCTAGTTCCTGGTTCTTGTTGTGTGACCGGCAGCGGGCGGAGGCGGTGGTGCTACCGGAGGCTGCACACTGTTACCGGGGTGAGGGGGGCTGCAGCTTGTCTCCGCCATGGGCCCGGCACAGGCTCTGCCATACAAGGGGTGCTCTGCTTTTCTCACCTGTCCTGACATTGCGGGGGCAGCAGCAGTGTGTCTGTGTGTGTGATAATGGTTACAGCTATTGTGTGAGGAATGGCAGTACTGAGGAGCAGGGTGAGACGGGTGAAAGGCAAAGAAGGAGCTTGTGATTGGTTTGGAAGGCTGCTGGAGTGAGGGGGTCCCTGGAAGAAGGGTGGGGGGTGTATGCAGCTTTATAGAAAGAGTTTATTTTGGGGTGGTGGGGTTACAGAAAAGGTTACGGGGTTTGTAAGGGGGGGAGGGGGGTATTGCAAAGGTGTCATGGAGGGTTATAGAGTATTGAACTAGGACCAAAAAACAGCCTGAAATGTACTAGACCCTGCCAGGCCCTGGCCAGCCTATGAAGTGCGTACTGAGCTTGAGTACCCATAAAGTGGACCAACACCTGATTACCGATCCGATCCCTTCGCGTGGTGCATCCAAAATCGGGATGCCCCGCTGTGTGAAATCCCCCCCCCCCCCCAGGACGCCCGCAAACCTTACCTGAATCCCGGTCCAACGACGCATACGCGGGCCGCGGCTGCATCTTGCATTTCTCTCTAGCAGGGCGCATGCCCGCACCCGCTGTTAGAGGGAAGCGCGAGATGCGGCCACCAGCGTGCTCGGAGCCGCTGAGCTTTGACGCGCATAGCTCAGCGGCTCTGAGCACGCTGATTGAATGAGCGGCTGCGCATGCGCTGTAGGAGCGAGATGAGTTGAATCTGGCCATCTGGGGGGTTTCACATAGTGGGGCGCCCCGGGGAAGTGGACCAAAACCCAGGATAGTCAAAATCCTGGGTTTTGGTCCTTTCCTCCGGGAAGCCCCGCTGCGATCTGGAGGATTTGACGCCAAAGTTAACTCGCCTCTTCCCGGTCCTATGGCGCATGCGCGGCCGCTCATCCAATCAGTGCGCTTGGAGCTGCTGATGTCACATCGTCTAAGGCAACACTTCCCTCTGACAGGGAGCGTGCCGGCCATTCACAAATGCCTGGAGTGGGAACTTGCCCTGCTAGAGGGATAGTAAGGTAAGTGTATGGGATGACCTGGGGGTTTCACACCACGGGGCCTCCCGATTTTGGATGCCCCAGGGGGAGGGAATCGAGATTCCTGTGCTGATTGCAGTAGGTTTTGGTCTGGCTGAGGCTATATTATTGCAGGAACAGGTCATGAACAGGGGATATGGCCCTGAAGGTTTAGGAGCAGATATTGTGAAAAGTGTGAGCATTCCTCCCCCCACAGCCATGGTTTTGGGACTATAGCATTAAAGTGGACCAATCACCAATGAGGCTGAGCCTGCAACCAAAAGACTCCAGAGTCAGACGACTACCTGTCCCTGGGGCATCCTGATTCAGAATACCCTGCTGTATGAACCCCCAGCTCAGCCACAAAACCTTATCTTTCTGCTGTTCCCTCGCCATGATCACAGGATGTGGCTTTATCCCTGCAGCAGTTCCGATAGGCCTGTGACGGGGAGCTCACGCTCCATTTGGAAAACAGAAATGTAGCTCCCCGCTGAATCCAAAACAATGGCTTTATGCCATGCATTAGTATGCATGGCATAAATCGCTGATTGGACAAGCATCTCCGCATGTACTGTGGGAACTGATAAAAGGTGATTGGGGGGGTTCACATAGTTACACATCCCAAATCCGGATGCTTCCAGGGCAAGAACCAATCACCAGGATAGGGAAAAATCTTTGTGATTGGTCCACTTTAAGAGTAGAACGTGCACTAGGGATTGTACAGGGGTGCTCGCAGGGAGACTAGGAAGGCAGAATTTGGATGGGGATGTAATAAGTAGCAGCCCAACTGGCTCCAAAGCAATGACACCTATAGCCAATGACCCCTATAGCCAGTCCTCTCTTGGAGTGAGGGTGCAGGTTGTTGTGTTCTACAGAAAAGGTTATGTGGTTTAGAGTGGTGTATATAGGTAAGGGGTGTTTAAATGTTACAGAAGGGTTCATTGGAGGGGGTGGATGTGTAGGGGATATGAATGGATGTTTTGCTGTAGGTGCCGTGGGTTTTGACAAGGTGGGTATGGGCAAGGGGCCATTGGTGGTTTGATTGGTTAGGGTTGGAATGGCAGAGATGTTTTAGGGGTAAGGAATGCTTGCGTTTTACAGAAGGAGTCATGGTGGTATGGAAGGATAGTGGGGGTTTGTGGGGTTTTTACTCATTGGGGGTTGGAAGGTTATTGTTAAGAGCTATTTGTGTTTTACAGAAAGTGTCATGGTGTTTGGAGGGGTAGAATGGGATGTGGGTAAGTGTCATGGGGTAGAGACAGGTTATGGTGAGAGGTTTTTTCTTACAGTAAGGATTGTGGTTAAGGGGTGTGGACATTTACTGAAAGGTTCATGGAACATTGGAAGGATATGAGGTGTTTGTATTTTATGGAGGGGGGAACTGGGGTTTGTAAGCGTTGCTGGTATTTTACAGAAGGGGTCTTATGGGGATGTTGAAGAGTGGAAAAGCAGGATGGATAAGGTGTGTAGGCATGGCTGAAGGTATAGGGAAGAATCCTGTGGTGGTTCGGAAATTGAAACCATATGCTTGCGGAAAGGTAAGGGGCTCAGGAAAAGGGGCAGGTTATTGCTCTGTTTTTGTACAGTGCTGCTGAGGTCAGGTGTAGGGTTACAATGCAAGGTCCAGGGCTTAGGTAAAGGGGCACCAGGATACAGCAGGAGCTCCAGCCAGACACTTGGCGATAGATATTTATATATTTTCAATATTTAAGGATCATTTTTTGGGGTTAGTTTTGGATTGTTTCAGGTGTGCAATTTTCATGTGTTAGTTGTTGATACACATATATTGTTTTATTAAACACTATATAGATTTGATGATTTGTTGTTGATTAAGGGGTTGTTGATCCCCCTCTATTTGTATTATTTGTTTGTATACACTTTTATATATTCATATTATTATATGCACAATGGCACTTTTTTCCTCTGGCTTGTTAGTCTCCTGTTGAGTAATTATGGTTTTATGTGTTGTATGAGCTCTGAATTTTAATCATGATGTAAATAAATTTACTTTTTACAATTTAAGATTTCATAGTATTCGTTACATGCCTTATTCTTTGAATATATAGATTAGTGGTGCAATTTATTGGTGTCCTTTTTGGGTGACACTGGGCCCCATATTATATTTGTTTGCAAAATTACATTGCCTTTTTTTTGGACACCATATATGTGCACACTGGTCTGTTGGAATTTATTTTTATTTTTATTTGTAGGGTGGTGCAGGGACAATTAAATTATTGGTTTTCACAAGGTCCAGGGCTTGAGTCAATGCATACCGACACCCTGATACAACAAATAAGAAGTCTATGAAAGTAATTGAGGCTGGGCTGGTGAAGTAGAAATCATGTATCTGTGTTGTGTGGGGGTCTGAGCGTTAAAATTTAGGGAGGGCATGGGTAGTGTTATGGCCCATTGCCTCGAATAAATAAATCAATCGGTCATTGAACGATCATACAACTGGTGTGAGAGTGGACGACTTGCATTTGAATGCAGATTTGTCGGCTAATTGTTGGATCACTTGTGCTGTGCTCTCCACTTCCCATTTGTAATCTTTCTGTTTCCACGTGCCGATGGCAGTGCAATAAATGTAGGTCATCCAAACAATACAACGCTCGACAGATGAACAAATTCTCGTTGATCACAGTGGGCATTTCCACTGATCAGTTATCGTCTGATTTTGTTCACTTTAGCAACTTCTCACTTTCAAATGGATCCATAGAGGGGCTTGATTGATGGGGTAGAATGGACAAGAGGCAACCTTCGTGAAGGGAGTTTAGAGCTACAATGGATATGGGGCTGTGTGGAGAGAATTTTGCTTTAGAGAGTAGTGGTTTATAACAAAAATTAAACCGGGCTAATGGTAAGGTGGAATGAGTATGCTTGACCTATATGGAAATGGTCACAAAGGCATGTGAAAGAGAAGTCTTGGGATAATTAGTGGTCGTACGTGAAAATATGAATATATAGATTGACCTCTCTTTTTCCCAGCAGATGGCTGACCCCTTTTACTGATCCTGAGGAGTTCCTTCACTCAGCAAGATGAGTAAATCTCTGGGAGATTTTCAGTCTGACCTGGAGCGGAGTCTTCCAACAATTGCCTCCATCAACTCTTCTCTGAGCCAGAGTGTGTCACCACAATTCTACCTGCCCCCCGAGCGAAGGGCAATCTCCGATGTTCGGCGGACATTCTGCTTATTTGTTACCTTTGATCTGCTCTTCATCTCCCTCCTTTGGATCATTGAGCTGAATGTAAGTTGCGTGGCCCTGCATGGCTGGCAGCTGTTGTTGTAATTTCATCTTAAGTTATCAGCTAAAAGCTTTTTCTGCAAGCAAAGGCAACAACTGCCTTTACAGGGCTACAATAATCTGACTAGATCTTTAGTGGCATACTACTTCCCATTTAAAAATTAATCTAAAGGACCTGTACTGTGTGTACCACACCTGGCCCAAATGTTTTAAGTGCTTTTGCAGCAAGGCAGTCATCCCAAGATGCTGCAGACTGTTAAAGTGAGTAAAACTTCTGGAAAAGGAGATGAGCCAGGCACTTGGACTTGAATTGCTCGCTTTTTACATGTTCCAGCAGGTTGGAAACCACTGTGTGGTCTGCAGCAGAGGAAAAAGATGAGTTAATACCTGTGGGCCAACCTGTGCTGGAGAAACTGCTTATTTCCCCAGGCGTCCTTCAGGACGGCTAGCCACTACTTCCTCTCTGTAAACAGGAAATACAAATGTTCTAAAGCATTAAAGCCCTGCCCCTTCCCTTCGACACTCTTCAGGAAACATGTGATGGAGTATGTGTCTGCGGGTCTGTATCCCTTCAGATATGGTGCTCCCTTATACCCCTGCACTTCGCTGGCTTGGTGGGTTACCGGGCCTTTGCAGTGTGTTTTTATTGATAGGGGGTTTGGGGAATCACTTTTTTCTTTATTCCCTCTATACTCTGCCATACTGCTATAGGTGCCGGGCTCCCTATCAAAAAGAAACACCGCCTTGTGTATGTTGTTCCCTGCTAGGCCGCAGGGTGGAGAGTATGGGAAGTCTAAAGCCATTAGGAATGCAGGTCGGGTATCTGGTTTTTAAGGCGGCTTTCTGGTAAGTATCCCCGGTGAAGATTGCGGCCATTATGATGGCAGGAGGCTGCCTGCCCTCCCTCTGGCTTGTGACCGGAGAAAGTAATTTCTGGGCAATTCTGGCCAGGGCCCCGAGGATGCTGGAGCTATGGGCGATGGAGAGTCCGTAAGTGACCCATTTGTTTTTGTTTAGCCTCTCTCTTCTTAAGGCTGATGATGGTGCAGTGGGGGAGAAATTAAGGGCACCCCAGGATAAGTATTGTACATATCTTGTTTTCCTTTTATGTGTATTTTTTTCCCAGGCTAAGGAGGGAAAAGCGAAGCTTCCCAAGGAAGCTAAGGGAGCTAAGGTAATGAAGGAAGCTAGACCCCCCTAAAGAGCTTAAGAATAGGCCACTTTCCCGAGTATGCCAAAATTGTCAGATGCCCCTCCCAGACAGCTGGGGGCAATCAACTATGTACACATTGTTTAGTCAGCCCTAAGCTCAATCCCAATCATACAAATCCAAATTAGATCAGTTTTTACCTGCTCTTTTAGCTCCCAGTCTAGCCACTCTCCCCGAGGATAGGGGGGCTATCGGCTCCAGGGATCTAGAACCAGGGGGTTCCTCCAGGGAGGTTCCAGGGTTCTTAGCCAGGAGTAGATCTTCATATGATGAAGCCAAGCTCCAAGGGTCCCAAGCCTCATGCCTGACATTCTGGTCATAGGGAAAGACCTCAATTTTTTACCCACCTGGAAGGAGATTTCCAGAAACCCCTTTATCTTATGGACAGTTCAGGAGGGGTATCGTTTAGAATTTTCCCGCTGGCCCAGGACCATTTTTTCCTGACTCGGTGCCCAAATGACCTAAGACTTCCCAGCCATTGTTTCCAAACTTTTGTGATAGAACCAGTTTCGGAGAGTTTACTCTCACGTCTTCTTGGTCCAAAAGCCCTCTGGGAGGTTCTGTATGATTTTAAATTAAGAAAACCTAAATTGCATGATAAAATACAAAAAATTCAGGATGGAATCTATCTATTCCATCAAAGATATGTTACAGAAGGACGCACTGATGATGTCGACCTGCAGGATCAGGGCTGAGGAGTCGGTAGATAAATGTTCCGACTCCGACTCCTCAGTTTTTTGTACTTCTGACTCCGACTCCTCTGTATTAATATGTGAATGTATTTTATACATTCCTTGAAGGAAAGAAAGGCTTCTAGCAGAGAGAGGTAGTTGGGCAGAAGCTGCCTTCTCCTTTCTGTGTGCTGATCTTCTGCTGAAGATAGGACAGTGGGAGGATCCAGAAAGGGGCCTTTATTATTAAACATGATTTCCCTAGTAGAATCCCATAGTCATGTTTAAAGTTTAAGCTAACAATCGAAGTTTACAAGTTTTTATAGCCTTTTGCTGAATGACAGCAGTTTTTCCAATGGTACAGCTTCAGTCTTGAACTATTGATCCTCCATTCCCTTCACTTATACAAGTGTCTCTAGTCCTGCAAAAAACATATTTACTTAATCCCTTATCAGTGAGAGGCTAGGTTACCCATGGGTTCCCTGTAACAGCAGAACACAACACTATGCAAAGTATAAGTATTGCCGCTTCTAATTGTGCGTTGTGTGCCATATAGTGAAGCACATGAAAAGCACGCTTCTTCACGGTCACTTAACGTGTTCGTTTTGCGGTTACGTGAGGCACTGCATGCATTGGTCTTTATTCTTACAATAGAGAAGTCATTAATTATAACTTTTTGTGAATTGGGACATTTAAACTTGCTAAATCAAAATTTAGTAGGAGTCGGAGTCGGTGCATTGTTTGCCGACTCCGACTCCAGGTACCCAAAATTTCCTCCGACTCAGACTCCACAGCCCTGTGCAGGATGCATATCTCCACATTCCTATCCACCCGGAACACAGAATATTTCTGAGATTTGCAATACTGAGCATTACCCTTCGGTCTGTCCTCGGGACCTTGAATATTCACTAAGATTCTTTCAGAAGCTATGGCTCACCTGAGATTTCATCAGGTGAACCTCAAACCTTCTTGGCAGCGAGCTCCCTTCTAGCAGCCTTGGAAAAATCCCTATCTTGTCTCCAAGGTTTGGAGTGAACAAACAACCAGGTCCATTGACCCATCCAAGACGGCAATATCAGATACAGGATTTTCTGATCCCCTTCTTTTAGTGACAATGGGGCAGTGCCACCTGTGCTCAAAGTGCCTGAGGAAGGACACTCTGGCTGGGTTGGGATGTTGCTGAATCAGCACACAAAATGCTTTTGCACATCTGGTACGGGTGATGTTCTCCCATCAAAGATGAAAAATAATTATAATGCTGCACCTAGCTGTGGGGTTAAAGTGAGTATATGTTCTTTTTCAAACTATTAGAGATGAAAGAATGGAAGATCATAACTTATTTTGAAACATTTTGCTCGTGTTTTGGGTGAACATTTTTAAAACTATGATTAAATAAGCTGGTGGGAAGTGTTAAGGCAAGCTTTCAGTTTATATTTGTGATAACTTTGTCCATAGTCTAACACAGCGGTACTCAACTGGCGGACCGGGGTCCGAATGCGGACCTCGGTGCCAAATTTCTGGACCCCTGACTTGACAGCCCTGCACTTAGTTGCTTCTGTGTTGCCATGCTCAGCGCTGCCCCTTTACAGATTGGCGTTGTAGTTGTTTGTCTCCCTGCCAGTGTCATGACTCCCTGGCACCTAGCATTGCAATATGAAGCCCTGCACGGACAGGAAGTGGCATTGCAAGGTATAATCCACCCCCAGCCCACCCCCAATGTGCTGATTTCTAACTATCCATTCCCCCTGACAGCGCCCCATTCGGACCTCCGCCTCTCACCAGATGCCTGTAAATGGACCTTTACAAGAAGTGGTTGAGTACCCCTGGTCTAACAAATGTAATGACTATGTTGACCTAGGAGCTTCTCTGCTTCTAACTGATATTTCTTATCTTTTACAGACTAATAATGATATTAAAAAGAACCTGGAAAATGAAATCCTCTCCTACCAGTTTAGCACCTCTTTCTTTGATATATTTGTAAGTTGGCTTATTTTCGGTTTCCAGCCCAGATTTTTATTTTGTCTTGGTTGGGGATAACACCGATGTTACGTAGTTTGCCATAAGATCACAAGGATTAAAATGATGCAGCAGCCTATTAAATGAAACAAGCGTACTTTTGTCTGCACTGCTTACCGATGCTATTTCAGCTATCGCTGGATCCGAACGCTTGTCACTGCCCTCGCTTCCCACATTTCCACAGGCCCAAACTACTTTGCCCGAGGACTCCCTCAGCAATCATTCACATTGTGTGGTCACGCCCTCTCCATTCACTACAATGAAGGGGGTGATGTGTCGGGCCTTTGCCCACTACCTCCATTGCAATGAATGAAATGGGCATAGAAGCACGCCTGTTATTGATGACGAGTCGTGATCCCCCCACCTGCCATTAAACCCCACCCCATGGTCAGGCCCCAAACGGTACGGGATGCTACAGCTCAGATCCAACGATCAGGCCAGTTACTGATCGCATGACTAGCACCGATCAGCTGCAGGGGACGAAAGTTAATTACTGGGTTTTTTTATTTATTTATTTTTTTTTAATAGGCTACTCAATCACTTTAAAGTGGACCAACACCCAGGATTTTGACTATCCTAGGTGTTGGTCCACTTTGGCGGGGCACACTGATCGGGGGTGCCCCGCTGTGTGAAACCCCCCAGAAACCCCGAAAAACTCACCTCTCCTCGCTCCCACGTGACCGCCGCTGCCAATCCCCGCCGACGGACAAGCGGGAGGCAGCGACGGACAAGAGAGCGCGCCCGCCGCCTCCCGTGCGTCGCTCTTACAGGGCGCGCGCCGGCCATTCACAAACGGCCGGCGTGGGTGCGCGTCCTGCTAGAGGGACGCGCGGGAGGTGGCGGCGGGCGCCGCTGGATTGAGGATAAGGTAGGGGTTTCGGGGATCTGGGGGGGTTTCACACAGTCGATCGGGGTGCCCCGCAGTCAGGGGTCTGATCGGTCCGGGAATCTTATAGATTCCCAGGCCGATCTTGGGAGGGTGTTGGTCCACTTTAAAAAAAAAAAAATTGTCTTTCTCTCTAGTTTCCTTCTTCCTACTTCTGGTACATTTACATTCCCTGGTAGTCACAGACCTGTTCCAGCCAAAATATTTTTTGATAAGACCAAACCATGCCTGTAATGCCATAAAATACGCATAAAGCATTGGGTAAGCTGAGCACTCGCACAGTGACATCTGCAGAGAGGGCCTGCAAGGGTAATTAGAGTATTGGCCTGGGTAATTTGCCAAACAGCTGGCCTGAGGGAGATATGATAAGTATTTATTTTATAACTGCTCACAATTGCTGTTTGAGGGTAATGTTTGGGCTAACTCCAAAAATGATGCATTCTAACTCCTTGCCAGTCTTTTGCCTTCTTTGCTCAGGCTGACTGTGTGATCGTCACACTCCAGATCAGCAAGATGAAGGCATGATTGCAGTTGCACGCTGTTAGCCAACTTGAGCTGGGCTGGAAAAAGACTATTCTGCTTCATGGGCTGGGGCTGTGAGAGGGGTCACAACTCTTGGGAAGGGTTGAGTTTGGTAGGAAAGGTGTGTTTTTTTTTTTTTTGTTTTTTTTTTTTTTATTGTTTTTTTTTAAGGAATGCTCCACAATGGAGTCACTAATTTCTATTCTCTATCCAGCTTCTAGCAGTATTCCGGTTCTCAATGCTGCTTCTGGGTTATGCGGTATGCCGTCTGCGACATTGGTGGGCCATAGCGGTGAGTGTTGCATCTTTCTGTTAATAAGTTATTTGTGATCTCAGTCAGAATTGGACACCATGGCTACAGTCCTGTATAGTAGTAGTCTTACCATCTGGCTTAAAGCGGACCTTCACTCTGAATAAGAGCCTATCTTATATGTTTCCCACACCCTGTACATACAGATTGCCCACATTAATCCAGACCTTCACTCTGAATAAGAGCCTATCTTATATGTTTCCCACACCCTGTACATACAGATTGCCCACATTAAAAATCATCCTACCTGCATCTACTGCATGTTATGAGCCTTTAAACATCCAAGATGGCGGCTTATGGAAGCCGCCATCTTATCAGGCAGCCTGCAAACAGGAAGTGCCTCCTGACTGTGTCGCTCTGCATTCTGGGACTGCTGACCTTTACCTGACCCCAGCTCTGCTCTGTCTGAGCAAAGCACAGCTATAACCCGCCCCCCTGTACCTTATCCCACTCTCCTCTCCTCAGTAAGTGTGATGCTTCTGAGTCAAGATGGCGGCGCCCGTATCCTAAATTCCTGAACAGAGTTGCAGCCCAGTGGGGGAAAGAATAATAAGTTAGTGACTAAAAATGTAAAATATATTAATTTTAGATGCTGGGGAACCGTTTTTTAAGAGTTTGGGCTTTTCATTAAATCACGCTGAAGGTCCGGTTTAACCAAAACCACTTTACAGTCTTGTCACCCTTCAAGGACTTGCTACCATACTTATTAAATACTGTCACCCAACCTCTTGTCTCCACCTTTACCTCTAGATTGTAAGCTCACAAGGGTAGGGCCCTCTCTCCTCACGTACTTCATATATTAATGTGTTCTGTTGCATTTGGCTCATAATACTGTATGTATTATATGCATTTGTAGTTACATCCCTGTGATATACAACTCACAATGTCCTGTGTATTTTGTTTACTTGTCTCACCCTCCTGTAACTTTGTACAGCGCCATGGAATATGATGGCACTTTATAAATAAACAATAATAATAGTCTAAATTGTGCCTCTAAAACAGAACGTGTCTGTGTCATGTTTGATCCAAAATGTATTTGTAACGTTGAAAGCTTGTAGTATGGCTGTTCTTTTGTCTTTAAAGATCACAACCCTGGTGACCAGTGCATTTCTCATTGCAAAAGTTATCATGTCACAGGTGAGCATGCCTCCATTTTTTTTTTTCATGACAGTAAAGGAGTTGATCACATTTCTCTGACAAGTACACTGGTTGATTGTTTTCCGTTTCCTACTTTAGGAAGGGCAAAAAACGAGTACATTCTATAAAGCAGAAGTGTGATTTCAGGTTAACCTCTTAAAGGCCAACTCCAGGCTAGCTGTTTCCTGGCAATTACTTTTCATCCAACCCCCCCCCCCCCCCCCCCATTTTGGCTTTTTTAAACTTGTCCTTTCCTTGATACTTCTGGCATGCAGGATCAGAGTGGCACACACATTAGTTTACTAATAATTACCTAATGCATGGAATATACTATATATACTATACTATAAACTTATTTATAAGGAATGGAAAACACAGGCCATTCTCGACTATCCCAGGAAACCAAAAATAAAAATACATTATGGGGTCACATGTTTAAAATACTCCAGGGAGACCAGTTTCCTCAACCCTGGGGCATCCCTGTTTTCACCCATTATACTCGCATAGTCTTTGATCTTATGGCGCATGTGCGGGCCATTCCTGCTATACTTTAAGCTGAGGGACGTACCTACGCCAGGTATTTCTGAATGGCTGGTGCAGCATTGTGCTCCATTCAGCTTTATCAGCTGATCTAAAGTCAGGTGGGCTAAGGAATGAATGTAGCAAATTGTGCATGTGCTGTAGGATGAGCTTTTACAGGCACTCCACAGGGCCATCCACATAGCAGGTCATCCCAGAACGGGATGCCTCACTGTAGGGAAATACTACCTGGGAGAGTGAAACGCCTCCGGGTGGTGTTCCTCTTTAAATGACACAAAAACATTTAAATTAATGTCCCCCCCTCCAATTAGTCTCACAACAGAAATTATTAGATACTGAATAAACACAGTTGAGTCACATTACAACCATCAGCTAATATCTAGAGTAACTTTCGTGTGTAGCACAGCCAGACAGTCTGGGATTGACTTGCTAAGGTCCAGGTAGGTTGTCACAGGTATCTGGAGCCATGCTGGCCTACCACACAGCTTCTATATCCACCAAGCCAGCTCACAACACATCACTCGTTTCATGAGCTTACACGCTGCTGGCATCGAAAGTAGGAAGTGATTTTAATGATGTGAACCAACTGTGTAGTATCCCTTTAGATATATGGCACAAAATACAGTAACCTCTACACAAATTATATCTGTTATTGAACAAAATTGCGACCTACCACATAACATATAACAATAAACGTTGATAAATGTTGATATTAATAAACTGATCCATGATAATCTAAAACCATAGGTGTCTCTTAACAGAACATAGGTAAGGACAAGCATAATTAAACTGGACCTTTAACACCATTCAATAAAAAGCCCAAACCCTTCAACTATTCCCCAGCATTTAAAATTTATATATATTTTACTTTCTCTTCCATTTTACTTCAGGCCGTCAGGAGGATTCAGACACGATTGGGTTAAAGCGGACCTTCACTCTGAATAAGAGTCTATCTTATATGTTTCCCACACCCTGTACATACAGATTGTCCACATTAAAAATCATCCTACCTGCATCTACTGCATGTTATGAACCTTTAAACATCCAAGATGGCGGTTTATGGAAGCCGCCATCTTATCAGGCAGCCTGCAAACAGGAAGTGCCTCCTGACTGTGCTGCTCTGCATTCTGGGACTGCTGACCTTTACCTGACCCCAGTTCTGCTCTTTCTGAGCAAAGCACAGCTATAACTCGCCCCCCTGTACTTTATCCCACGCTCCTCTCCTCAGTAAGTGTGATGCTTCTGAGTCAAGATGGCGGTGCCCGTATCCTAAAATTCCTGAACAGAGTTGCAGCCCAGTGGGGGAAAGAATAATAAGTTAGTGACTAAAAACGTAAAATATATTAATTTTAGATGCTGGGGAACCGTTTTTTAAGAGTTTGGGCTTTTCAATAAATCACGCTGAAGGTCCGGTTTAACTCTCGATCCTAGAGTCCTGTACAAAGTTGAAGCCCAGTGGGGGAAATAATAATAAGTGACTAAACACTTCAAATATATAAATTTAAATGCTGGGGAGTTGTTTAAGGGTTTAGGATTTTTCTTAAATGATGCTGAAGGTCTGTAATAAATTGTATTTTTCTTGGTAATTATTGAACATGTGGCAAGGGAGAATAGCTGATCCAATCGTAGTAATGCATTGTTTTTGATGTATGTGTGTGAAAACGCACACCCCTACTAGTAAGCCTCTAATAGATTCAACGTTATGTACAGATGCAGCATTCTTATAAAATGGACTTAATGCACTGGGCAGTGTGCTATCATAAATGCTTTGGTGTTAAATTGGACCAAAACCCAGGATTTTGACTATGCTGGGTTTCAGTCCCTGCCCCCGATGCCTCGCTGCGTGAAACCCCCCCCAGGTCGCGTCTTCCCGGTCCTATGACACATGGGTGGCCGCTTGTCCAATCGGCGTGCTCCCATCCACTTGAGCCCCTTCGTCCAGGAGCGTGTCTAATGCGAGCGGATCAAGGCATGCTGGCGGCCGCATCCCCTGCTACCCGTGGCGGCCATTCATGTATGCCTGGCGCGGGCACATGCCGTGCTAAAGGGCTAGCGGGGATGCTGGCCACTGCTTGCGAAAGGGGAGTTTTCGGGCGACCTGGGGGGGGGTTAAACAGAGCGGGGTGCCCCAGGGCGGGGGTGGGGGTGAGGGGAATGAGTACGTCTGCCCTGGAGTCGCTAGACTTCTTTAAAGCGGTGCAAACGCCATTCTGGTTGAAACTCCCCAGGCCTCTGGTAATCACTTTTCCCGGTCCAGTCATGTGCAGGCTTTCATCCAATGAAAACCACCTGATATGAATACATCATTTCGCAGCTGGTTCTCATTGTTTTGAATGGGGAGTGAGTACTGCCACATCCCCTGTATATGGCGGTGCTGGAGTGTACACAAGTCCGGGGACGTGACAGTTTATGCTCCCCCTTCAAGTCATTGGATCGTGGAAGAGGTGAGTTTGAGGCTTTCTGAGGGTTTTGCACAGCGGGCAACTCCAATCGCGATGCCCTCATAGATCGAGACAAAGGCCAGGAATGTCAAATTCCAGTTTTTTTTCACGATTTAATCTTGTGAGTTTGAGAATTCCTACTTCTGTGTATAGCACCAAAATAACCAACTTTGCTCAGCTGTCTGCATGCCAAGCCTCCTTATTTGCAGGGAAAGCCCTCCCGATGCATCAGACTGTGGCACAGCAATAGTGTGCGTGTGTAATATATATATATTCAGTTTATTAATCTGCTCTAATCATCCTCTAATCTGACTTTGTAGCTGATATATTATGATAGCCTGCTGTCGTGGCTGTAGCTAGATCATAAAAGATACTTAAATCTAAAAACTTCATGAATTAGTGAATGCTGTCATATTTCTTGTAGCTCCTCTCAAAGGGTGCACTTGGATACCTGCTTCCCATCATGTCTTTTGTGCTGGCCTGGCTGGAGACGTGGTTTTTGGACTTTAAAGTTTTGACTCAGGAGGCTGAGGAGGAGAGATGTGAGTACATACTGATTGAAGAAAGGACAGCTTCCAAACTGGTGTCCTGATACAGTCTTGCAGCAGGTTTATTTTTTCCCCCCTCACCTACAGGGTATCTAGCTGCTCAGGCTGCTGCTCTTCGCCCTCCACTTATGTACCCAGGGGCACTCTCTGATGGACAGTTTTATTCACCCCCAGAGTCCTTTGCAGGTGAGATATAATCATGTTTTTTCCTTTTTGTATTATATACGAATACTTTATTGGTCGCCAAGTATGTACAGAATACAACATGGAATACTTTTTGGAAGGGAGGTTCTCCATAGAGCTTAAACGCTAGACCTACGACTATATACATATATATCAACAGTAGCAGTACACAAATACTTTATACAACAATGGGAGTATAAACATTTGCTAGTTTTTCATATTTATAGTGGAACTATGTACATGCAATGTTCCTTTAAGTGACTGGGGATCAGAGGTTTTCCAGGAGTCTTAGAGGTGGTTGTTTAGTGCTTTAACAGCTAGCGGGAAGAAACTGTTTTTATACCGAGAGGTTCTGGTCGAGATGGCCCGGTACCTTCATCCAGATGGTAGAAGATTGAAGAAGGGGTGACCTGGATGTGTGGGGTCGCCTACTATTCTCTTTGCCTTTGAGCGGATCCTTTCCCTAAATTGTTCATCTAGGTCAGGTAGGGGACACCCTATGATCCGCTCAGCGGTCCTGGTGATCCTCTTCAGCCTGAACTTATCCTTGGCCGTGATCCCACAATACCAGGTAGTGAAGGAGGAGCTCAGGAGTGAGACTACTGCGCCGATGTAGAAGGTCTTCGGGATCCTTTTAGACATTCCGAATTTCGCAAGTTGTCTAAGGAAATACAGTCTCTGTTGAGCCTTCTTTAGGACAACAGCGGCATGCCTACTCCACTTCAAGTCATTAGTGATCACTGTTCCGAGGAATTTTGCGCTGGTAGCGGTATTGACCTCATCCTTACCCATGGTGATGGGACGGTGTGCTGGGTGGGACTGCCTGAAGTCGACAATCAGCTCAACCGTTTATGTGAAAAGGTCTGTCAACCCAAGCAACGAAACAAACAGGCACTCTCCTTCTGTCCCCCACAACAGGTCCTGGCCAGTCTGCCGCTCAGTAACCTTCTGGTTTCCAAGAACGGAACTACCAGTGTCCTTGCACACTGAGTGGCACGCCCCTCTCCATTACAATGATTGTATGGGGCTGTGCACAGATACTGTGACTGGCACAAAACGACAAGACCGTGACCACCATGGAGTGTTGGTCATGGCCAAGTATTTTTGGATGCATTATCAGGAGGTTACCGAGCAGCAGACAGAGCTGTTGCAGGGGAAGAAAGGTAAGCCAAGGTGCCCGAGTGTGTATCTTCCATTGTGCTGTACTAAGTAGAGATTACAGACAGGGAAGATCATACAGCAGATAGACTATTACAAATGAAGTGTTGCAAAGTTCACAATGAATATTCTGAATACAAGATGCAATAGGGGCGAGCCCTGCCTTTTTGATCTTACAATCTAAAGGATAAGGAGTGGAGACAGGGGAAGGATCAAAAGTGGTCAGTATTGAGTTTTGAGGCATGTTTCTCTGTACTACCATAGCACTATTATAGTGGGGCAGTGTGTAAAACAAAAAACTGCCTCCGATACTCACTACGGCTACCATGGAGCAGCCTATGGGGAATGGGGGGGGGGGGGGGGCGTGCCACACTACCCATATGGGGAATGGGGGGGGGGGGGGGGCGTGCCACACTACCCATATGGGGAATGGAAGGGGGGGTGCCACACTGCCCATATGGGGAATGGGATGGGGGCGACTGCCCCACTGCTTATATAGGGAATGGGAGCGGGGCGTCTGCCATGCTGCCTTTATGGGGAATGGGAGCGGGGCGTCTGCCATGCTGCCTTTATGGGGAATGGGAGCGGAGCAACTGCCACGCTGCCTATATGGGGAATGAGAAGGGGCGACTGCCACACTGGCTATATGGGGAATGGGAGGGGGCGATTGCCACGCTGGCTATATGGGGAATGAGAAGGGGGCGACTGCCACACTGGCTATATGGGGAATGGGAGGGGGCGACTGCCACGCTGGCTATATGGGGAATGAGAAGGGGGCGACTGCCAGGCTGCCTATATAAGGAATGGGAGGGGGGTGACTGCCAGGCTGCTTATATGGGGAATGGTAGGGCGCGACTGCCACACTGCCTGTATGGGGAATGGGAGGGTGGCGACTGCCATTCTGCCTATATAAGGAATGGGAGGGGGCGACTGCCACGCTGCCTATATGAGGAATGGGAGGGGGTGACTGTCACGCTGCCTATATGGGAAATGGGAGGGTGGCGACTGCCATTCTGCCTATATGGGAAATGGGAGGGTGGCGACTGCCATTCTGCCTATATAAGGAATGGGAGGGTTGCGACTGCCATTCTGCCTATATGGGGAATGGGAGAGGGGCGACTGCCACACTGCCTATATAAGGAATGGGAGGGGGGCGACTGCCACACTGCCTATATAAGGAATGGGAGGGGGGTGACTGCCATGCTGCCTATATGGGGAATGGGAGGGGGGGTCACTGCCTATGGGAATGGAGGGGTAAATGCCACTCTGTCTGTAAGTGGGAGATTCTGGACCATGTCTATTTGGTTCTTGGGAGGATGGTGCTTTAGCTCAATACTTTGTTCAGAATATTTTTCTGGGTTAAATGGTCCTAACTCTGGACTGCAAGATAAAAGGTATGGGTTCTCCCAGATGCTGTCCGCAATCCAGTTTAATTCTTGCAGTTGGACTGGACTGCGAAGGTTGTGCCTGGATTTATTTTTCTCCTTATTCAATTATGTTTTTTATTATATAGGTTTTATTCAGGAAGCGGGGGGTTTAATCCTGTTTGTCTACCAGGCCCTTATGGTCCCTCTGATCTGGTGGACCCACCTATGCCTCCTGGAGTCAGTTAAACCGATGTGGATCGTGGGCGTTTTAGGGGTAGGCACCAGGGTCCTGTGGGTGCTACGGGGTGTCGCCTTATTTTTGAAGGTGTCTCTCTTTTGGGGAGCGTTTGGATGACATTGTAAAGAGAGCCACAAGGGGTAAAGTTTACCCGGCTCCCACAAAGATGATCTAACCCCTTCTTTTGCAAATCTTCCAGTACTCTGCCCTTTCGTGGTGGTAGAGGTTCTTTCTCTTCTAGACACGAAGAGGAATTTTGGAATAAACCTAAAACCCAGAACAAGGCCAAAACTTTCTGGCAAAATAAGACTAAACCCCCTCCCATGCCCCCTCGGGCATAAACGGATGCCCTCCCCCTGTATTTTGCCCCCATTTGGAGGCTCCATGTAGCAGATGCCTGGATACAGGATATAGTTTCTTCAGGTTACAAGATCAAATTTGGGGCCAGACCCCCTTGAAGGTTTTTTCTGTCAAGGGTATCCCAGAATCCAGGAAAAGCAGAAGCATTGAGATATGCTGTAGCTAACCTGTTACAGCTAGTAGTCAGTCACATTCCCCTTTCAGAGAGATGCCTCAGATTCTACTCGAATTTGTTCGTAATCCCCAAGGACGACGGTTCTGTGTGCCCAATATTAGACCTCAAGGGCTTCAACAGTTTTGTCAGTCTTCGGAAATTTTGCATGGAATCTTTAAGATCCACAATGGCAACACTTTGGCTGGGGGATTTTATGACCTGCATATCCCTATCTGCCTACCTGCATAGCCCTATCTTTCCAGGCCATCAAAAATGTTTTTCTTCTGGAACCGAAGAGACTCGCACTTCAGGCCAGGGAACAGGATCTCTTGACCTGCCCTCACCTGATGATCCCTCAAGGAATGCGTAATACATGACACACTCAGACACACTCTTGTGCATTTTATGCTGTGCGCCCTCGTTCGTGAGGCCGGCGGTCGCTGGCCTTGTTCCCCGCTGCGCGGGTGCTCTCCATAGCGGAGGAAGGGAGGGGGGTCCCTCCCTACCTGTCTTCCTTGTCCCGGGCGCCATTTTGTCTCTTTGGCGCCCGGAGTGGTGCGGCCCGCCCCTTGAGGTGCTGCTTGGGCAGGCCGGCGCCACTCTCCTCACAGAGTTTCCTGAGGTAAAGTTCCCATTTTTACCTCATGCCGTCGCTCCTTGGTCTGCTGACAGGCTGCACAGGCTCTTCCCAGCCTCTTCAACTGGCTCCCTTTTGGTCCGTGAGTCTTTTCTTGTTGGTACCTTTTTATTATTCTGTTTTATATTGGCCGTGCATGCGCTGTGGGACGCTTATCTTTTCCTTTTGTGTCTTTCAGAGTCCCATATTGAAATTCTTGTGGTTCCTCCCGCTCCATACACCACCCACCCCCTCCACCCTTTCCTGCCCTGTGGATTAGGGTGCTGAGAGTCCAATTGGGGTTTTTCTGTACTATTCTGGGCCGTCTCAGTGCCTTGAGACCTGTCTTTCTTATCATCACCATAATGGAGGCTTCTGGGAATAGCGGGCTTGGGAACCCCCCGGGACTTGCTAAGCTTTGTCTTGTGTGTGTGTGGTACATGCCCGCTGAGTGATCACAACTTGGGTTGTGTGCCCTGCGCCCAGAGTGTTATTGCGGATCAGGATGGGGCTAGTGTTGCCGGCCCCAGTCCCATTGCTTCTCCGGCCTCGCCGAATCCCCCGCGCCTGCTTCTGGCCCCTAGTGAGGGGGAGGCCAGCAGGGACTCGCTTAGTAATTTTGACCTCAGACTGGCTAGCATTTAGTGTCAGTTGGCGTGTTCGCCGCTGGCAAGGCCAAGATTAAGAAGCGGCATTTGGAGCCGGCTCGCGCCATTTTTGCTGATGAGGATTATGAGGCCTTCGGTGGCCGAGATTCCACTGAGGAGGGTGAGTTGCTCCAGGGGTCCGACTCCTCTGGGGGTAGTCGGGGGGGGGGGGGCGGGACTTTGACAGTTGCCACGGGTCTTCATCTGACGAGGACGAGTGGCCCCAGGATGATACTGAGCAGCTGTTGTCAGTGGTACTCTACACATTGTTCCTCCTAAGGCGGCCAAGAAGAAACGGGGGCCTTTTTTCGGCCGGAGAGACAGCGCCTTGTCTTTCCTGAACAAGGCCACTTCTCTAAGATGGTTTTTAAGGAATGGGAGAAGCATAATAGGCTGCCGTCGGTGCCTAGGGGTCTGGACAGACGGTATCCCTTTTTGGAGGATTTGGTTCGCCTATGGTCCCATCCCCCGGAAGTGGATGCTCCTGTTCTGGGGCTCTCCAATACCTCAGTTATACCGTCTCCTAAGACTTCCTCCTTGCGTGATCATGTTGACAGGTGCATGGATCAGCTAGCCTGTCACGCCTTTACTTCTGTGGGAACCGGTTTGCGCCCTGTCTGTGCTGCGGCCATTGTTTCCATGGCCATTAACAAGAAGGTAAGGCGTCTCGCGGATATTGCCAAATCTCACAAGGGAGCAGAGGAGTATAGGGAGCTTTTGGCTTGTATGGACTTTCTTGCCTTTGTTATATCGGCCATGGATGACGCCGTCCGTTTTGGTGGTAGGGCTTCGGCTGCTATGGTTGCGCTGTGTCGCTCTATCTGGTTACGACAGTGGGCAGCGGATGCTGCCGCCAAAATAAGCTCTCACAGGTATTCCCTTCCTGGGACTTCGGCTGTTCGGGGAACGGTTGGACCTCCCTGGCTAAGGACGGGAGACTTCCTCAGCGTTCGAAGCAGGTATGGCCTTTTCGGGGCTCTTCTTCCTTTCGCCCCTCTCGGGGAGGACGAGGATCTTCCTTCTCTGGTGGCCGCAGAGACTCATGGGGGCGAGGTAGAGCCCAAGGTCGTCCCGGCCTTGCCTGGGGATCCAAGCCTAAGCCCCTTTCCAAGGCATGAGGGGACGCCCTCACCCAGCCGGGTGGGGGGACGGCTTTGGCTCTTTGCTCACGTCTGGAGGCAACACGTCTCGGACCGGTGGATTCAGGAGGTGGTGTCCTCCAGATAGAGCTGGCAGCTTGGTCGCCCCCAAGATTCATTTGTTCCTGGATCTCCCTAAATCCTGTGACTGAGGCTGGCCATTCAACATCTTCTGTCATCAGGAGTGGTTTGCCATGTGCCTCTTCAAGAACGAAAGCGGGGGTTCTACTCCAACCTGTTCACGGTGCCCAAGAAGGACGGTTACCTGAGACCCAACCTGGATCTAAAGGGTCTCAACAGATTTGTCAGATTCAAACACTTCCGCATGGAGACCTTACGGTCGGCGGTGAGCTCTCTTGGACCAGGCGATTTCATGACCACTGTGGACATGGAGGATGCTTATCTGCATGTTCTGTCTTCCTGAGACACCAGAGGTTCCTGAGGTTCGCTCTGGGGTATCAACACTACCGGTTTGTGGCCTTGCCGTTCGGTATCACCTCGGCCCCCCGGGTGTTCACCAAGGTGCTGGCGGGTGTCATGGCCCTTCTGAGGAGCCAGGGCATTCGCGTTCTTCCTTACTTGGACAACCTTTTTGATTGCTGCTCCATCTTTGCATCAGGCAGAGAGGAATACTCGGATGTTAGTGTCCACCCTCGAGTCCTTCGATTGGGTGATCCATTATCCCAAGTCTTCACTCTCTTCTTCATCGGTAAGATCCTTCCTGGGAATGACGCTGGATACTTCTCAGGTCAAGGTGTTTCTTCCTCAGCAGAAGGTCCTTCAGATGCAGGCGTGGGCCTTGTTAGCTTGCTCTCATCCCTCCATCCGTCTGGGGATGCAGTTGGTGGGTCTCATGGTGTCTTGCTTCGAGGCTGTGCGTTTCGCTCAGTTCCACATGAGACCCCTTCAGTTGAACCTCTTGACCGTATGGGATCGGAGTCAGGAGTCCTTGGAGCAGGAATTCGCTCTGTCCCCTCTGGCCAGACAGTCCCTCTCGTGGTGGCTGGACTCGAGGAATCTTATAGTGGGCAGGTCCTTTTTGCCTCCGTGCTGGGAGATTGTCACCACAGACGCCAGTCTGACCGGTTGGGGAGGGGTTTGGCGATCGCTAAAGTTCCAGGGCCAGTGGGGCCCTCAAGAGGCCCAGGCGCCTATCAACCTCTTGGAGTTAAGAGCGATCAGGTTGGTTCTCTTCCAGTTGACTCCCCAACTTCGGGGTCGTGCGGTCCAGGTCCGCTCAGACAATCAGACGGCGGACGCCTACATCAATCATCGGGGAGAAACTCGGAGCAAACGAGCCCTCAAGGAAGTGTCCCTGATATTGTCTTGCGGAGGAGAGGGTTCCCTCCATCGCAGCGGTTTACATCCCTGGGGTGGAGAACCAGGAGGCAGATGCCCTGAGCAGAGGGTCATCTCGCCTAGGGGAATGGTCTCTCGACAACAAGATCTTTCATGCCCTGTGTCGCCGCTGGGGTCAGCCAAACGTGGACCTGTTTGCGTCCCATCACAATCACAAGCTTCCGAGATTCGCCTCCCTGTCAAGAGATCCTCTGGCCTTCACCACGGACACGCTGGCATTTCCTTGGAAGGAGTTTTGACTCTTTTATGTCTTTCCTCCCTTCCCTCTGTTGGGTCATGTGCTGCGCAAGATAGCCCAGGAGGGGGTACCGACCATCTTAGTGGTCCCCCGCTGGCCGAGGAGGGTATGGTTTGCAGACGTCATCCAGATGGCGGTTGATCAGTACTTCCTGCCCGATGATCCAGAGCTCCTCACTCAGGGATTTAATTTACAAACGCTGGCTTGGACGGCTTGGCTGCTGAAACCTGCATCCTGATGGATAAGGGTTTGCCGGCTTCGGTTGTCAGTACTATGATCCAGGCTCGAAAGAAATCCTCTTCTATGATTTATTATAGGGTCTGGCATGCTTACATTGCCTGGTGTGAGTCTAAGGCCTTCCCTTGCCGCACCTGCTCCCTTTCCAGGATTCTGGAGTTTCTTCAACACGGTCTAGAGTCGGGTCTACAACTGAGTACCCTCAAGGGACAGGTTTCTGCCTTTGCAATTTTTTTCCAAGGATCTTTCGCTAATCATAGGCTTGTCAAAACCTTTTTCCAGGGAGTCACTCATATATGTCCATCGCGTAAGCCTCTGCTACCGGTGTGGTATTTGAACTTGGTGCTTTCTGCTCTTCAGGGTACCCCCTTCGAGCCCCTGTGCGATGCTGCTTTCTATTCTGACTATTAAGGTGGCCTTTTTGGTTGCTATCACTTCGGTGCGGCACGTCTCTGAGCTGGCGGCGCTTTCCATGAAACCTCCTTATTTTGAGCAGCATCAGGATAAGGTGGTGTTCCGTCTTAAGCCAGAATTCTTGCCCAAGGTTGTTTCAGCCTTTCATCTGAATGAGGACATTGTCTTACCTTCCTATTTTCCTGCCCATGCTAATTCCAAGCAACGGAACCTTCATTTTCTGGATGTGGTCAGGGCACTCAAGAGTTATTTGGTCGCCACTGAGTCATTTCGGAAGTCTGATTCTCTTTTTGTCCTTCCTTCCGGACCTAGGAAGGGCTTGCCGCCAGCCAAATCCACTATCAGTAAGTGGATTAGACAGGCGGTGGTGCAAGTATACTCTGCCAAGAGGAAGGAACCCCCTTTCCGTGTTACAGCTCACTCCACTAGGGCTATTGGAGCCTCTTGGGCCTTCCAGCACCAGGCTTCAGTTGAACAGGTTTGTAAGGCCGCTACTTGGTCTTCGGTCCATACTTTTTCCAAGTTTTACAAAGTTGATGTTAGGGCCTCAGCTGACGCTGTTTTTGGCCGCAAGGTGCTTCAGGCGGTAGTGACTTGAACTGCCTGCCATTACTTTCTGGGGATCCCACCCTTCATTTTTGGACACTGCTGTTGGATGTCCCACATGTAAAGAATTGAAATGAAGCAAGCCGTGCTGTACACCTGGAAAAATACAATTCTGTGATTACTCACCTGTAGAATTGTTTTTACGGTGTACAGCACAGCTTGCTTCATCCCGCCCTTGTTATCGTTGTTCTTTTTCCTTGTTATGGTGATTTTTTTGTTGAGAGAGTTTCCTTTTAGTGGGCTGTGTTTTACTAACATGGTCCTTGCCTCCCGGCTTCTTGCATTACTGCTTTCAAACACTGGGGTCTTCTGGGTAATTCTGGCCCTTTTATGGGCCGGGAGGGGCCACAAGTCTTCCTGCAGTCGATTGCGCCACCTGTGGCGGATTACCCACATGTAAAGAATTGAAATGAAGCAAGCTGTGCTGTACACCGTAAAAACAATTCTACAGGTGAGTAATCACAGAATTGTATTCTCTTCTCTACTTGTTTCCAACTAAACGTGGGGCTACTTATGATGCCATATTTTCCCAGGCGGCTGTGTCTACTGCTTTTAAGTTACTGGTTCGCATAGAGCAGCCGGAAATATAGATAGACTGGGAGAAACCACACATTTTTATCTGGCAGTCCCCTTCCTTCGGATGAATTAACCCATGGGTTTCTGACTTCCTGACACCCTTGAGTGGAAGAGGAGAGAACAATTTTACAGGTGAGAATAACCGTATTGTTTCCTCCTCCAAACTCTAGGTGCATCCTATGGACATGTGCGTCTTATATGGCAAAAAATAAGGTTGCTTATTTTGTAGAGACATTGAGTCACCTGGGGGTCTCATTGCAGAAGCAGCCCCTTACACACTGTTACTGCCATGTACAGTGCCTGCCTGTGAAACAACCTGCGGCTAAATTCTGCGGCTGTCTGCTATCACCTGACTGAATAAAACCCAGCAGATCCCCCATCCCCCTTTCAGCTAATAAACTGAGCCATTTTATAATTTACAATTTATAATTTACAATTTGAAAGTAAGGCTTTTCTATTGCCATTTATGTATACACATGTTAGAAGCAATAGTGCTACTTTAAGTAATTAGGCAGGGCAATCACGGGGAGAGTGGAGCCTGCTGGATCCTAGGTTCTCCCTTTACATGTCAAGTGACCACCAGAGAAAAAGGCAGGTTGACGGCGATCACATAATTTTCTGCCATACAAGTAAATGCAGAATTGGTGACTTGAATTTAGTTCTTCCTGTAAGTAAATTAAATCTACATTTGAGTTGTCTTCCCAACCACCAGGTTCCGATAATGAGTTTGATGATGATGATGAAGCTGTGGGAAGAAAAGCCATTACTGCCCAGGATCGAGAATATGTAAGAAAAGGAAAAGAAGCCATGGAATCTATAGATCAGATATTGGCCCAGGAAGTAAACTGGAACTATGAGAAGAGAAGTGTGAGTTCCTAACCTAACTCTGTTCTTTCTACTAGGTACCAAACTTTGTCTAACCTTTTAAGGTGGGGTAACCGAAGTACACTTCCCTGTCTTCACTAAAATCCAGGAACCAGTACTGCTGTATACATGTTGTACAGATCCAGCCAGCACCCAGGAAAACCACTGGTTGTAGCCAACCACACTCTGAAGCTGGACTTCAGCGGAAAAAATAGTTCCTCCCTTACCCTCATTTAAAGGAAAACTCCCTTTTTGTCAGGATTATGCTGTGTCCATGTTTCTTATATTCATCTGACACTGTCATGGTAAGCAGTAGTGGCCTTCTTGCCCTATAGTAAAACGCTCCGTATCCTTTCTGACTACAACTCCCACAATCCTTCCACTGTAGCAGGCGAACTCATTAGCCTAAATCACACAGCAGCAATCCTCTCCGGTCCAGAATCTTGCCAGTAACTCTTTAAGCTACTGAAACACATTGTTTTCCTCCTGCTGAAGGGGTTAATACTCTTGTCTCTGCCTCAGCCAATCAGATGATTAGCAAGCTAGAGTCAAGTGTCTGATCTGCACTTTTAACACCACTTGATGTATATTGCTAAGGTAAACACATTGTTGCTAGGGAGAACTGCAAACAAAAAGGAAACAAAAATTACTAAAACCGATAAGCTTAGCACGTTGATTACATCATATAGCCACACAATAATGGAAACTTAAAAATGCCATCGAAAGTGGAATTCCCTTCGATTGGAGAATGGCCAATGTCGTACTAATCCATAAGAAGGGGAGTAGAGAAGAGGCCAGTAATTACAGGCCAGTTAGTTTAACATCTATAGTGGTCAAATTAATGGAAACGCTTTTGAAAAAACAAATCATTTCCCGTCTAAAAATTAATGACCTATTGGACCCAAAACAGCACGGCTTTACTGAGGACGGATCATGTCAGACCAATCTTATTGATTTCTTTGACAATGTCACTAAAGTGTTAGATGAAGGTGGTGCTGTGGATATCGCCTATCTGGATTTTAGCAAAGCCTTTGACACTGTACCACATAAGGAGCTCATAGATAAGTTTTATTGAAGGTAGGACTCAATCCCTGGATAGTTAAAGCGGACCTTCACTCTGAATAAGAGCCTATCTTATATGTTTCCCACACCCTGCACATACAGATTGCTCACATTAAAAATCATCCTACCTGCATATACTGCATGGTACCTTTAAACATCCAAGATGGCGGCTCATGGAACAACAGGCAGCCTGCAAACAGGAAGTGCCTCCTGACTGTGCTGCTCTGCATTCTGGGATTGTTGACCTTTTCCTGACCCCAGCTCTGCTCTGTCTGAGCAAAGCACAGCTATAACCCTGTACTTTATCCCACTCTCCTCTCCTGAGTAAGTGTGGTGCTTCTGAGTCAAGATGGCGGCACCCATATCCTAAAGTCCTGAACAGAGTTGCAGCCCAGTGGGGGAAAGAATAATAAGTAAGCGACTAAAAACGTAAAATATATTAACTTCAGATGCTGGGGAATAGTTTTTAAGGGTTTGGGCTTTTCAATAAATCATGGCGAAGGTCCGGTTTAAGTGGATTTCCAGTTGGCTGAGGGATCGGTATCAGAGAGTTGTTGTAAATGGTGTACAATCTGAACAAAGGCGAGTTACAAGTGGTGTGCCGCAAGGCTCTGTCCTGGGCCCCATTGTTTTTAATATATTTGTAAGTGACATAGGAGAAGGCTTGGTAGGTGCAGTTTGTCTGTTTGCTGATGATACAAAGGTTAGTAGTAGGAGGATATTCCTGGAGGTGTCTGCAACATGGAAAATGGTTTAGCTTTACTGGATAGATGGTCAAAACTGTGGAAACTAGAGTTTAATGTCTCTAAATGTAAAATCCTGCACTTGGGTAGAAGGAATCCCTGCTCTGAGTACCGTATGGGCAGCACTGTGTTAGTCAGGACCTCGGAGGAGAGAGATTTAGGGATACTGATTACTGATAGCTGCAAGATGAGTGGACAGTGTAGCCAGGCAGTGGGAAAAGCAAGCAGGATGCTCGGCTGCATAGCTCGAGGCATCACCAGTAGGAAGAGGGAGGTTGTGATGCCGTTGTATAGAGCCCTGGTGAGGCCACAGCTAGAATACTGTGTGCATTTCTGGAGACCTCACCTGCAAAAAGACATTATTCAAATAGAACGTGTCCAAAGGCAACAAAAATGGTGGAAGGACTTAAACTTAAAACTTATCAGGAGAGACTTAAAGAACTTCATTTTTATAGTCTGGAGGAAAGAAGGGAGAGGGGGGACATGATGGAGACCTTTAATATGTGAAAGGATTGAATAAGGTTCAGGAGGGAAGTGTTTTTAAGAAGAAACTTAATGATAGAACAAGGGGCCCAACCTGAAGCTAGTCGGGGGGAAGATCAGGAGCAATGTTAGAAAATATTATTTTTACAGAAAGAGTAGTAGATGCTTGGAACAAACAGCAGAGGTAGTTGAAAAATCAACAGTCACTGAATTTAAACATGCCTGGGATAAGCACACATCTATCCTAAGATAAAGAGAACATACAGTATACACATAAGGGCAGACTAGATGGTCCCCTTCTGCCGTCAACCTTCTATGTTTCCTTTTAAGTATACTTAAAATGTGCCTGGGCTGGGCGGAATTGTGAGACGTCGTTTAGAGGAATTTCTGCTTTTTTAGTGTAACCTGTCTGCAATTACCCTGATGCTCCCTCCTGGAATGGTGGTAAAGAAAAACAAATGGGGGCACCCAGGCTGATGGTTACTACGGTAGCATTTAAAAAATGATGTACTGTCCGAAGGTTATATATTTTTCCCACACTCTTTTTAAAGTAGACCTACACCCTCCCTGGCAACTTTGCCCCAGGGAAGGTGTAGGTCGGCTGTGGCTTCCTTGCTTTCCCAGCACCTTGGCCCAGCATTGTAGAGATACTTACCCTTTCACACAGGGCTCTGTCAGATTGGAGACTGGAGAATGTAGTACATAATGTGGCTGCCACTGCCTTTAATAGGAGTTGCTAGCTGCAGCCCCTCCTGTCCCTATGTGATGGATCCCCTTTGGGAAAAGGTTAGTACCTCTGTATAGGGATGCATCTGCTTCCCTGCTCAGCATGTAAGCAACTTCAATTGACTTTATAGTGACAAGATGGCTGCCACCATTTGTACCATAGAATAAAGTGGTAAGATAATGGTCTTTCTGCTTTACACTGAAAGTTGATGCAGCCAAAATATTGGCACCCTTTGTATCTCATGTAGGGGAGTGTAACTGATGGGCCAGCTGCTGGTGATTTTATAGTCTTTTCTGTAATGGATCCTAAAACCAAGCACTGCAAGGCAAGAGTCTTCACAGCTGGAAAGGTCAAGTAGGAAAGCACTTTTTTAGCTGTGCCTGCAGCTAAACTTTAAATCAACTTTAAATCCAGTTATTTTATGTGCACTAATTACAGCTACACATCTTTCTTTTGCATAGCAAACACAGAGCAAAGAGTGTAATTTTTGTGCTAACCCACTAATCTCTTTGCATTGCAGGAGGTAGGAGATATTGTGTACACACTGGACATCCCCTTTCATGGAAAGACCTTCATCTTGAAGGTAAAGGAAACTGTAGAACTGTATGCGAATTATCCACCATTTGCTTAGCAAGGGTATTGCTCTTTTGAAACGCATTATTTAGGCAATACATGTTGTGTTGCGTTTCAACACCTCTATACTATGGTGACCTTGTTTTTGTGGTAGCTGAAAGTACAATGCACCTATAAAATACAAACCTATAAACTGCACGTTTGAAATGGAAATCTTTACAGTAATAAAAATCTGAAAGCGTTCTTAAAACTGATACATAATTTTCGCTCTTTACTTAATTTAATGCATATGGACATAGTGTTTGTTGCAGAACCCAATTTCTACAATTTAAAGCGCAGCTTCAGTTAAAAGTGCTTACAAAGAAGGCTAAAAAGAAAAAAAAAAAACATACTCTCGACCAAAGTGTGGACTGCTAGACAAAAGGTGTGGCTCCTCCCGGCATATATACTTCCTGCTGCATCTCCCTAATCCAGTTTCATTCTTGCAGTTGGACTGGACTGCGAAGTTTGTGCCTGGATTTATTTTCCTCCTAATTCATTTATTTTTCTTTTTTAGGAGTTACTTAGGAAGTGGGGGAATTTAACCCCGTCTGTCTTTCAGGCTCCTATATCCCATTGATCCTGTGGACCCATTTTGCCTCCTCAGCTATGATGTTTATGCGGATCAGGTTGGTAGGGGTAAGCGCCGCAGTTGTGGGACGCTACGGGGTGTCACTTGGGTTTTTTAGGGTCGACACTCTAAGG
This sequence comes from Gastrophryne carolinensis, assembly GCA_027917425.1. Classification (NCBI taxonomy): domain Eukaryota; kingdom Metazoa; phylum Chordata; class Amphibia; order Anura; family Microhylidae; genus Gastrophryne; species Gastrophryne carolinensis. The sequence continues at coordinate 174,555,931 of CM051243.1, forward strand.
GCTGGAGTTTTGGCCTTAAGTAGCAGTCAGGCGAATGTTTTGTCTGGTGACCCTGCAGGGGGAACCAGGGGAATAGTTTCCTCTTTCTTGTGTTTTTCCCACAATTTTATTATTTTTATTTTATGTTGCCACTGGATGAGGACGGCCATATTGCGCTGAGTACACTACGGTGTACTCGCTAAAGTTGGGAGACAAATATCCCCTTTCGGAGAGGTTTTTTCTGAGAGGTTGGCCCACATATTAAGCCTTTTAGAGCCACCAGTTTCAAGGAAGGCATTACAAAGGGAAAGCATTTAGTTTCCTCTGACACTGAAGAGGATATTTATGCTTCCATAGTTTTTTCTTCACAGTGTCTGTGAGAAAACAGATTGTTAGTTTCATTTTAGAGATTTTGAATATCTCCGCTCCTAAGGTTCCCAAGAGGAAGAAAAGAGATCCATCAAGCAAGAGAAACGGAGGCATCTGTTTCCTGAGCAAACTCATTTTTCTAATCTTATTCTAAGAGAATGGAAGAAGCCGGATCGGCTGCCTTCCATTCCTATAGTGTTGGATACTAAATATCCTTTATCCTTAGATATGATTGATTTATGGCTTTCCATTTTTGGGTAGATGCCCCGGTTTTAGGTCTTTTTAATACTACTATTATGCCTTTCTCTGATAGTGCCTCTCTAAAAGATCTAGCAGATAAGATCATAGGCTAGGTGGCACGTCATGCTTTTTCTGTAGTAGGGTCGACTTATGGCCAGCCTGTGCTGCATCCTTGGCAGGCAGAAGGTTGTTAGAGCAACATATTATCTCTTACTTAGTCGATCTGTCGAGCAAGGCCCTATCCTTTTTGGACACTCTAAAGGTTATACAGACTTTCTTATCGATGCTATTGGGGTTGTCTGGATAGTCGGCTATCATACCTTAAAGTGGACCAACACCCGATGTTGATCGGGCCGATCAGCATCGGGTCTGCGGGGCACCCCGATCGGGGGTGCCTCACTGTGTGAAACCCCCCAGAAAGCCCCGAAATCCCTACCTGCTTCTCGATCCAGCGGCACATGCGCGAGCCGCCACCGCTCGCGCATCCCTCTAGCAGGGCGCGCACCCGCGCCGGCCGCGGGCCCTCACTGTAAATGTGACGCGGCGGCGGGCTCGCTCGTCGACGGACCTCGTTTGTCCGTAGGCGGGGATTGGCTTCAGCGGTCACATGGGAGCAGGGACAGGTGAGTTTTTGGGGCTTTCTGGGGGGTTTCACACAGCGGGGCACCCCCGATCGGGGTGCCCCGCCGAAGTGGACCAAAACCCAGGATAGTCAAAATCCTGGGTGTTGGTCCACTTTAAAGAGTTATACTTTTGTTGGGAATGTCATATACAACTCAGTTCAAGGCATTTCTTCAGGAACAGAAGAGAATATTGCTTCAGGCCAGGGTACAGGAGCTCTTGACCTGCTCTCACCTGACGTCAAGGAAAGCGTTGGGCCTGATCGTGTCTTACAACGAGGCGGTGCAAGGCCAGGAGATGGACTTGCTTTTGGTTTTGGATTGGAGTCTGATGCAGGGGGGGGCATTCTGATGGTGCCAACCATCGGGGGGGCACCAGAAGCAGAAAAGCTCTCATGGAGGTTAGCCAAATCTTCTCTTAGCCGAGAAGCATGTTCCGTGCATCTCTGTGACCCTCATACCCGGAGTGGACAATATACAGGCTGATCATCTAAGCAGAGCAGTCCTGCATCAGGGGAATGGTCCCTCAGTTAGTTCCGAGGTTTGTATCTTGGTCCAGAGATCCTCTAGCAAAAACAGATGCACGGACTCTTCCTTGGTCAGCATTCAAGTTCTCTACGCGTTCCCTCCAATTCGACTCCTGGGTAGAGAACCAAAAAAAAAAGGGATAGGCCGCAAGGGAATACCGACCATTCTGGTGGTCCGTGGTGGCCAAGGAGAAGCTGGGTTTTGAACATAAGGATGTCTGAGGGCAATCTTGGAAGTTCCCAACAATCCAGATCTCTCACTCAAGGGCCCTTGCGAGTTCTGGGTTTGATGGCCTGGCTACTGAGACCTCCATCTTGGCAGAAAGGGTTTTTCTCAAAACATCCTTCGGGCAGCATACGCCTGAGACCTCTGGGCTCCTCCCACCAAGGGGAACACGGGACCACCAGCCAAAATAAAGCCTTGACTCCTCCCTTTCTTCCCCAGTTGTTTTCGTGTTCCTCCGTGAGGTAGGAGCCAGACCACTAGCTCCTGGACCGGTAGGTTTAGGTAAGTATATTTTTCCGGTGCTATGGGCCTGTTTTAGCAGGGGATCTATTTCTCGGTCCCGAAGGTTTTCCTATGCCTGGGACCCGGGATACCCTATGGGATTCTAGGCCAGATCCCATTCTTTGATATATCAAAGGGGGGTAAGCAAAAATGTTTCCCTCTTACTGAGGATGACTTTGTGGAAGAAGCTGGGTTGACCGGACCCCATAATAAAAATTATTTAGCTTTTATTAGGGTTTTTATGTGAATTGGATGGATTTGTTTGGCAATCTGATGAATTGGTTGCTCTGGGATCTTTTTTCCAGCATATTTGACATTTAAGAGGTGGGGAAGAGAGGGGAATGACGCATTCTCTCTCTCTCTCTTCCCCGCCCAGCTCTGAGCTAACGCGGTCGCACTCTGCTTACCTCCGCTGCGGCCTTCTTTCTTCTGGGAATCCTTCCAGATACATCTTCCTGCTCCAGCGGCTGCTTGGTGAGTAGATTGCACGCGTTCGGCGCATCTTTTTCTAGTTTCCTACAGGAAATTGGATTCGAGGCTTCTTTCTCCCGGGCTGCTGATGTCACATCCCAGCGCCCGAGGTGTTTTCCTGCTTTTCCACAACACGTGCTTGGCCTTAAAGGGGCAGCACAGTGTTTTGGTACATCTGTATTATGGCCTATTTAGGCGGACTGAGGAAGCATATCCTTTGGTGCCTCATGCCAGAAGCATGGCAGACCACATGGATGACGTTTATATCGATCGTACTGAAGATTCCTCCACAGATATACCTCATGTGGACCAGGATTCATCCAGTATTCCGTCGGCTGCCGATTCTGGGAGGAGGAGGCCCAGCTCTGCCCCGGTAAGTCACTCCTTTTATTAGTGTCTTTAGGGGCATATTTTCCTATTGCATAGCACGGCCTGCTTCAAGAAGTCCTTATGTATGGGATATTCCGCCACAAGGTGGCGCAGTGTACTGCAGAAGAGTTGTGGCTCCTCCCGGCACCATATAAAAACAGGATCACCAATAGACCTCCCCAGTGTTTCCTCTGCAGTGATACTGCGGGTGGTAGCGGCAAGTGGCTCTAACGCTTTTTTTTTGGCGCCGTCGCCGATTTGTACTTCGCTCCGTGGCGGGCGGCGCTATGGCTGTGAGGTGTTTTTTTGAATGTGATGGCGCCGGCGTGGTCAAGTGAGCGCCGCTTTCGCGCTCTTCGAGGGGGCAGGCCGGGGAATGACGCGTATTGCGTTGTTCCCCCTGCGGCCCGCCCCTCAAGGTTCTTCTGCTGGCGCCATTTTGAGGCTACTGCGCGTCTGGGGTCCCTCTTTCTCCCTGCGGCGGTGATCGTTTCTTGTGTCGCTTCCTCCCGTGGTCTGGCGGCTTGGTGATCCTTCGGTCTCCTTGGTCCGTGAGTCCCCTTTGGGGGTTTTGTTTCCTTGGGGCATGGGCTGCGGGATGCTTATGTGCATGTTACTTATGTCTTTCAGGCGGGACAACTGTGGGTTGTGCTTTCTCCCGGTACTGCTCTTTACCCCCCCCCCCTCATCTCCCCCTTACTGGCTCTTCTGGGGGCATCCCTTGGGGGGGCATCCCGGGTGGCTTTTTATTAGCCCTTACCCTGTGCTGGCCTATTGCGCCTGTGTTAATCACCATATGGAGGCTTCTGGGGATAGCGTGCTCGGGGGTCCTTCGGGGCAATCCCGGCTGTGTGCCATGTGCGGGGTATCCGCTTTGAGTGGTAGTGCCGCGGTGTGCGTGTCGTGCACCCAAGGTATAATTGCGGCCCAGGCTGGGCTGAGCGCTTCTCTTCCCAGTTCTGCGCTCCCTTCGGCATTGCCTACCCCCCCCCCCGCACCTGCATTTAGCCCCCAGTGAGGGGGATACTAGCAGGGGATCACAATCTGATCTGGCACTTTGTGTGGCCAGCATTGAAAGGCTGCTTGCCAGGCCTATTCCAGGTAAGGCCTCTGGCAAGAAGCGGCACCTGGCTCCCACGCCCTCCCTTTTTGCTGAGGAGGATGAGGGAATTGATGCCCTTGGTGTTCGTTACTCCCTAGAGGAGGGGGAGCTTTTCAGGACTCTGACTCCTCTGGGGACCAGCAGGAGGGGTACGACAGTGACCCTGGGTCTGCGTCCGGGGAGAAACCTTGCACATTGCCCCCCCCCCCTGAGGTGGCTAAGAGGAAGCAGGGTGAGCTCTTTCGTCCTGATTAACAGCGTCTGGAGTTCCCTGAGGGCCATTTCTCTAATATGGTGCTCAAGGAGTGGGAACGTCCTAATAGATTGCCCGCAGTGCTCAAAGGGTTGGATAAGAGGTATCCCTGTCCTGCTTACCTGGTCAAGCGATGGTCGTGTCCCCCTGAGGTGGACGCTCCCGTACTAGGGCTGTCCAACACCTCGGTCATGCCTTCCCCTGACACTACTACTTCGGTACAGCGCGCACCAGCGTACGGATCAGCTGGCCTGCCATGCTTTTACATTTGTGGGGGCTGGGCTGCGTCAGGTCTGCGCCACTGCCATTACAGCTATTGCCCTTAAGAAAAAGCTCAAGCGTCTCACTGATGGCGCTATGGCTGGTAGGAGGAGGGAGGATTATAGGGCCCTCTTGCTTTGCTCTGATTTTGTTGCATTTGTCCTTACTGCCATGGATGATGCGGTCTGGCTGGGTGGTAGGGCCTCTGCCCTCTTGATGGCTATGCGCTGCTCTGTTTGGTTGCGTCAGTTGGCAGCTGACACTGCAGCTAAGAAGGCTTTCACTGTGCTCCCTTGTGCGGGGCTACGGCTCTTTGGTGAGCGTCTGGATGTTCTAGCCAAGGATGGAAGGCTACCTCAGCGTAGGAAGCAGCGGCTTTCGGGGTACTCCCTCCTCCTCCTTTTGTGCCTTTAGAGGAGGTGGTGGCTCCCTCTTCTCGGGTAGCCGCAGAGAGTCTTGGGAACGTGGCAGGTCCCGTGGTCGCCCCGGTCTCTCTTGGGGGGCCAAGCCCAAACCCCCTCCCAAAGCCCCTCAGGCATAAGGAGGCGCCCTCACCCATCCGGGTGGGGGGACGGCTTCGGCTCTTTGCTCAAATCTGGAGGCTCCGCGTCTCAGGAGGTGGTGTCCTCCGGTTACAAGATAGAGTTTGCAGCCTGGCCGCCCCCAAGATTCCTCAGATCCCGGATGTCTCAAAACCCTCTGTCAGCTCAGGGTTTGTGCCTTGCAGTTCAACGCCTGTTGGGAGTCAGGAATCATTTGCCTGGTGCCTTCCCAAGAACAGGGTCAGGGGTACTAGTAGTCCAATCCTGGACTTGAGGTTTGTCAGGTGCAAGCACTTTCGCATGGAGCCGCTACGCTCGGCTGTCAGTACCCTTCGCCCGGGTGACTTCATGACCACCGTGGACATCAAGGATGCCAATCTTCATGTGCCAATCTTTCCAGGTCATCAGAGATTCCTGAGGTTCGCTCTAGAGGATCAGCATTACCAGTTTGTGGCTTTACCGTTTGGTATCACCTCGGGCGTGATGGCTCTGTTGCGGAACCAGAGCATTCGCATCCTCCCTTACCTGGACGACATTCTGATTGTGGCTCAGTGTCTCCATCAGGCTGATAAGGATACTCAGGTGGTGACCTCCACTCTCGAGCTGGGTGATCAACCTTCCCAAGTCTTCACTGTCTCCGTCTTTGGTGAGGTCCTTTCTGGGCATGACTCTGGATACCTCTCAGGTCAAGGTATTCCTGCCTCTGCAGAAAGTGGAGGGCCTTCAGCAGCAGGCACGGGCTCTGCTCTTGTGTCCCCATCCCTCCATCCGGCAAGGGATGCAGTTAGTGGGCCTGATGGTCTGCTGCTTGGAGGCGGTCCCCTTTGCTCAGTTTCACATGAGACCTCTTCAGTTGCACCTCTTGTCAGTTTGGGATCGGGACCCTGTGTCCCTGGATCAGGAATTTGCTCTGTCCCCCCTGGCCAGACAGTCCCTCTCGTGGTGGCTGGACTCAAGGAACCTTCTAGTGGGCAGGATCTTTCTGCCTCCGTGCTGGGAGACTGTCACCACAGATGCCAGTCTGACCGGTTGGGGGGGCTTTTGGAAGTCTCTGAAGTTCCAGGGTCGGTGGGGCCCCCAGGAGGCCCATGCTCCCATCAATGTCCTGGAACTGAGGGCGATCAGGTTGGTTCTTTCTTAGCTAACCACACACCTTCGGGGTCAGGCTGTTCAGATCCGCTCGGACAACCAGACGGCGGTTGCCAACATCAATCATCAGGGAGGTACCCGGAGCAAGCGAGCCCTCAAGGAAGTGTCCCTGATACTGTCTTGGGCGGAAGAGAATGTCCCTTGCATCTCGGCGGTCTACATTCCGGGGGTAGAGAACCAGGAGGCAGACTCCCTGAACAGGTGGACGTCTCGGCTGGGGGAATGGTCCCTCAGTAACAAGATATTTCACTCCCTGTGTCACCGCTGGGGTCAGTCGGATGTGGACCTGTTTGCGTCCCGCCACAATCACTTTTGCCAATCACCGGCTGGTTAAGACTTTTTTTCCAGGGAGTTACTCATGTGCGTCCGCCACGTAAACCTATACTACCAGTTTGGGACTTGAATCTGGTGTTGTCTGCTCTGCAGGGTCCTCCCTTTGAGCCTATCCGTGGGGCGGCGTTGCCCATTCTGACTCTTAAGGTGGCCTTTTTGGTGGCTATTACTTCAGTTAAGCGAGTCTCTGAGCTGGCGGCGCTTTCCATTAAACCTCCTTATTTTGAGCGGCATCAGGATAAGGTGGTGTTTAGGCTTAAGCCGGATTTCTCAAGGTGTCTGCTTTTTATCTCAATCAGGACATTGTCTTACCTTCCTTGTGTCCTAACCCTGCTAATTCCAAAGAGCGGACCCTGCATTCTCTGGATGTTGTCAGGGCTCTGAAGTTTTACTTGGTTGCTACTGAGTCTTTCAGGAAAAATGATGCTCTTTTTGTTCTTCCTGTGGGACCTAGGAAGGGCTTGCCTCCGGCGAAATCTACTATCAGCAAGTGGATTCGCCAGGCGGTGGTACAGGCCTATTCTGCTAAAGGGAAGGTTCCTCCTTTCCAGGTTACTGCTCATTCCACTCGTTCTATTGGTGCTTCTTGGGCTTTTCGGCACCAAGTTTCTGTTGAACAAGTTTGTAAGGGCGCGACTTGGTCTTCTGTTCATACCTTTTTCCAAGTTTTACAAGGTTGATGTTAAAGCCTCGGCTGATGCTGCCTTTGGTCACAAAGTACTTCAGGCGGTGGTGGTTTGAACTGCCTGCTGCTAATATTTGGGGATCCCACCCTACCTTACGGACACTGCTATTGGATGTCCCATATGTAAGGACTTCTTGAAGCAGGCCGTGCCATGCAATAGGAAAAATGCAATTCTGTGAGTGCTCACCTGTAGAATTGTTTTTACTATGCATGGCACGGCCTGCTTCACCTCACCCTTGTTATCGTTATTCTTGGTTGCCTCTTTATGGTGATTGTTCCAAGCTAGTTGGGGTTGTTACCGTTTTTTTACCTTTTATTATCTCCCGGCTTCTTGTATAACTGCTTGTCAACACTGGGGAGGTCTATTGGTGATCCTGTTTTTTTTATAGTGCCGGGAGGAGCCACAACTCTTCTGCAGCCACCTTGTGGCGGAATATCCCATGCCTAAGGACATCTTGAAGCAGGCCGTGCCATGCATAGTAAAAACAATTCTACAGGTGAGCACTCACAGAATTGCATTTTTAATAGGATGGGATATAGCTCACCCCCCTATTTTTTTTGCTTTTGTCTTTTAGTCTAAGACCAACAAAGCTTTCAAAAGTGTACCTAAAACCTCTTCTTCTGGATCTAAATCCAGTAAAAAGAGTAGGAGATGCCCTTTTGTGTGATATGAAGCTGTCAGATTCCTGTGAGAGTGCGGGTAACCAGGTTGTATTTTCCCAACCAACAACAGGTCCCTTTGATGCTTCCTTAATTTCCGGTCAAATGGGGAAACCCTCTTTTTTTCGCCACTCAGGAATACTTTATGCCTGATTACGACTCTGAGGAAGGAGAAATCTCTTCCCCAGAAGAGGACGACGACCAGGCCTCCGGCTCTTCAGCCTCGGGCAAGGCAAGGTATTTGTTTCCTCCTGGAGACTTACCTTTCCTTTTACACATGATTTACCTATCCATGGGGATAGAAGAGAAGGTTGCAGGCCCTAGGTCCAAGCATGATGGGTTTTATCCGGATTTGGTTCCTGACTCTTCCTATTCATTTCCTTTTCATGGTTACTTGAAGGACATGATTTTGAAAGAATGGAATGATCCATCTAAGAAGGTATTCAGGTCTCGGGGTCTTAAACGCAGATATCCTTTGCAGAGGAAGACTCAGATCTGTGGGAAAAGTGTCCAAAATTGGATGGCCATTTTGCCAAGATCTCTAAGGGAGCAGTATTAGCTTTTGAGAATTTTGGGGTTCTTAGTGATCCCCTAGATAAGAAAATGGATTCACTGCTTAAAAAGGCCTGGCAAGTGGAATCTAATGTCTTGAGACCTATTTTGGCATCCAGTTGTGTGATCAGAAATTTAGATTTCTGGCTTCAACAATTGAAGGACTGTCTTGGTAAGGACTAGTCTGAAGAAAATTTTGAAGGCTTTTGTAACTGATGCCATGGCTGAATCAATCAGATTTTTGGCACAAAATATGGCCATGACCAATTCCGTGAGCAGGACTCTTTGGCTGAGGACCTGGTCTGGAGATGAGACTTTGTGCGTCAGGGGAGATTGTCTGTTTGGTTTAGATATGATGGCGTATAGGAATAAATGTTTTCCGCCTCGCCCTAAGGCTCCAGCTAACAAGAAATTTTACCCCAGAAATGCTTTTAGGCGCTCCTTTCTTAACAAGAATGCCCCTAAAAGGTCCAAAGGTGGTTCTTCCTCTTTCGCAGGGAAAGGAAACTGTTTGAAACCTACCAGGCAAAACTCAAGAAGCAATGACACCAATACTTTGGCGCCAGGCTAAGGGGTTTTTTACACAGCCTGGCAAAACCTTTTGGATTGCCGGCTCATTGTAAGAGGGGTTACAGAGGGTTTTCACATAGATTTTTCTCAAGTCCCTCTGGGCCCAAGGGCAAAGAAGAAAGAGAAGCAGTTCACATGAGTCTTATAGACATGAGGTCAAGGGGAGTTATTGTACCAGTACCTCGCCATCAGCAGGGGACAGGGTTTTACTACAGCATCTTTCTAGTAAAGAAGACCTCTGGGGGGTTCAGGTTTATCCTGAACCTAAATAAACTGAATGTTTATGTCCAATACAGGCATTTCCGGCTGGAAACTATTTTTTCAGTCAAGAACATGCTTCTCAGGGGTGCCTTCATGGCATCAATAGATTTGAAGGATGCTTACTGACAGGTACCAATGAGTCCTCTGGCTCAATCTTTTATGAGATTTGCAATAAAAGATGGAGACCAGATTGTGCATTTTCAATTTGTCTTCCCTTCGGCCTAGCCTCGGCTCCGAGAATTTTTACAAAGGTTCTGGCGGAACCGCTGGCATATCTGAGGGGGATAGGGGTAGTCGCCTACTTAGATGACCGCCTACTTTTTGCCCAATCAAGGGACAGGTTGTTGGAGAATCTCAATTACACCCTGAATCTGTTATCCCGCCTAGGTTGGATTGTGAATTTCAACAAGTCAACCTTGGTGCCCTCACAAGTAATGACATACTTGGGGTTCAAGATCAATTCGGTCTGCCAGGTCCTGATTCTGTTTCTTCAGAAGGTTTTGACTCTTCGGGAAGCAGTTTGGTTTCTCTGCACCGGCCCAGCACCTACTATAAGACAAACAATGAGAGTACTGGAACTTTTGACCTCAACATTCCCGGCTGTGAGATGGGGACAGCTACACTCCAGAATCCTTCAGAGACATATTTTAAGGAACTGGGACGGAACCCAGGACGAGTTGGAGAGAATTAATAGCAATAAAGGAAGCATTATGGGCATTAAAATCTCACCTAAAGGGCAAACATGTTCAGATCAGGTCGGACAATGCTACTTCAGTAGCCTACATAAATCATCAAGGAGGAACAAGATCCTCAAGATTGATGACTGTAGCGGCAGAAATCTTACTGTGGTCAGAAGAAAATCTGAAATCCTTAACAGCAGTGCACCTGAAGGGGACCTTAAATAAGGTGGCGGATTTTCTGTGTCGGTCGCAGATAAGAGAATCAGAATGGTCTCTAGATCTGGAAGTGTTCAAGCAGATATGTGATCTGAGGGGCATCCCAGAAGCGGATCTGTTCGCTTCAGCGAAGAATCACAAATTGGAAAAGTACTTCTCATTGAATCTGACGGATCAGGCATTAGGAGTGGATGCCTTGGCACAGAGGTGGGAAATCAATCTAGCCTATGCCTTTCCTCTGGTCCAATTGATTCCGATTGTTTTGAAGAAACTCATTAGGGAACCAGCTATGGTTCTCCTGGTAGCCCAAGAGGCCTTGGTTCTCGACCATTGTGGAACTATCTGTTCAGGATCCATGGCTGATTCCAGTGAACACACGGTTGTTATCCCAGAGTCCAGTGTTTTGTCCGAACCCGCAATGGTGGAAACTGACTGTATGGACCCTGAGGTCTCCCTGCTTCGGAAGAAAGGATATTCCAGACGGGTCATAGACACTCTGCTTTCAAGCAGGAAGATCGTAACCAGGAGGATCTATCTTAAAGTCTGGAAGACATTTAAATCGACATGGGGCTCAGTGTAAATATTTTAAAGGTTCAGTTGGCAGCTTTGTCAGTTTTCCAGGATAAGAGTTTGTCATCTGTTTCTCTTGTTAGGCTGTTCCTGCTGGCAGTTAAGCGCTCTAAACCTGCGCCATCCAAGATAGTGCCTCAATGGGACTTGTCTAAAGTTTTTTCAATGCTGAAATCTCCTCCTTTTTTTCCCAACAAAATTTGGACATTAAGTTCCTCACCTGGAAAGTTTTGTTTTTGGTGGCCATTACTTCTGCACGCAGAATTAGTGATATTCAGGCCTTATCATGTCGTCATCCTTTTCTTCAGGTATTGCATAGTGATGAGAGTGGGTCCTTGTTACTTGCCTAAGATTGCTTCGGATTTTCACAGAACTCAGGAAATTATTATTCCATCTATTAACCAGGAGGACTCTCATGAGCTTATTGCCTTGGATGTCGGATCTCATCTGTTGCAATATCTTCAACAGACGAAGGATTTCAGGAAAGCTGACAGCTTATTAATTTCTTTCTCAGGCCCTAGGAAGGGTCTAAGGGTATCCAAAACGACATTGGCAAGATGGATGAAGAATACTATTAAGATGGCTTATCAATATGTCAATATGCCAGGTGGAGTCACGGCTCATTCCACAAGAAGTGTATCTACATCTTGGGCAGAGCAAGCTGGGGTCTCCATGGAACAGATATGTAAAACAGCCACTTGGTCTTCAGCTAGAACCTTTGCAAGGCATTATCGCTTGGATCTTCTCTCCCAGAAAGATCAGTCATTTGGCTGAAGTGTCCTTTGTGCTGTTCTTCCCACCCAATGAGGTAGTCCTCTCCTATCTCTCAGGCGCATGCTGCCCGAAGGATGTTTTGAGAAAACTTAAGTTAGGTACCTGGTAACTTTTTTTTCTAAACATCCGAAAGGGCAGCATACGCCTGAGACCTCCGGGCTCCTCCCAGTTGTTTGTAGAGATCTGAAAGAGAGAAAAGATACACACCCACAACTCCACATAACATAATACACAATCCAACTCCCCATATAAAAACAAAGGGAGGGAAGCCGGCGTATGCTGCCCTTTCGGATGTTTAGAAAAAAAGTTACCAGGTACCTAACTTAAGTTTTTTTTTCTGCCAGTCGTCCAGACTATGATTCAGGCCACATCATGGATTTACTACAGAGTCTGGTGAATATTATCGGCGTGAATCTAGATGTTTTGCCTGCAGAAAGTTTTCTGTCTCCAGAATCCTGGAAATTTTGCGGAAAAATCTTGATTAAAGGTCTTCAATTAGGGATAAATATCTGCTTTATCTATTTTCTTTCAGAAACCGATTGCTGGGAATAAATTTCTTAGGACTTTTTTTTTTCACAGGGAGTCACCCATGTTGTCCTCTCCGTAAGTCTCATTCTGCCTGTTTGGGATTTGATGTCAGTTTTGTCAGCCCTTCAGGGTCCTCCCTTTGATCCACTGGCAGAAGCATCGCCAAGGTTGTTGACACTTGAGGTCATCTTTCTAGCTGCAATTACCTCTGAATTCTGAATGAGCAGCCTTATCGGTTAAGCCTCCTTATTCAGTGACAAGGCAGTCTTCCATTTTAAGCAGGATTCTTCCTAAGGTGGTTTCCCCTTTTCATATTAATAAAGAGGTGGTTTTGCCCTCCTTATGTCCTACTCCAGTTAGCCAGAAGGAGGGGGACCTTTATTCTCTGGATGTAGCGAGAGCACTAAAATATTTTATCCCTGCTACACAAGCCTTCCTTAAGCTGGACTCCTTATTATAGCCACGGAAGTCTCTTCCTCCAGCTAAGTCTACCATCAGCCGATGGATTAGACAATTGGTAGTAAAGGCCTTTATATCCGGGTAGGAATTTTCCTTTCTAGGTTACAACTCATTCTACACTAGCTATTGGAACTTCCTGGGCTTTTCAGCACCAGGCTTTCGTGGAACAATTATGCTAAGCTGCTACTTGGTCGTCAATTCATACATTTACCACATTTTATAAATTAGATTTTGGTAGGAAGGTATTACAATCAGTAGTAAGCTTAAAGTTCGAATTTGGAATGACTTACTCCTCTTTAAAGTGGACCATCACCCAGGGGTGATCGGCCCGGGAATCTATAAGATTCCCGGGCCGATCACCTCCCTCACCGCGGGACATCCCGATCTCGGATGTCCCGCGGTGAGGGACCCCCCCAAAACCCCCAAAAAATCTTACCTCATCAGCGGCGGCTGCAGCTTCTAGACATTCACAAATGGCCGGCGCGGGCGCGCGCCCTGTCAGAGTGACGTGCGGGAGGCGGCGGCGGACGCGCGGTCTTGTCCGTCGCTGTCACCCGCTTGTCCGTCGGCGGGGATTGGACAGCACGGTCACATGGGAGCGTGGTGAGGTGAGTTTTGGGGGCTTTCTGGGGGGTTTCACACAGCGGGGCACCCCCCAATCGGGGTGCCCCCCTGAAGTGGACCAAAACCCAGGATAGTCAAAATCCTGGGTGTTGGTCCACTTTAAAGGAATATGCTTAATACTCGGGATCACACCCTTAAATAAGGGCACTGCTTTTGGAGGTCCCATTCATTACGGATTTCTATTGAACTGGAGTGGAATAAGAGACAAAATACAATTCTGTGATTCTCACCTGTATAATTTTTCTATTCTTTTACCACTCCAGTTTATCAGCCGTCCCTGTCTGCTAGCTAGTGGAGCTTGTTTAAATGAACATAGTTGATAAACCTAAAATAAAAGTAAAGGGGAAAATAAACGGAGAGTGGCGGAGAGGAGCTTATTCAGTTTCTCCTTTGTCTCGGAGATGCAGCCGGAAGTATATAGGCTGTGAGGAGCCATGCCTTTTGTCTTGCAGTCCACACCCTTCGGTCAAGAATTAACCAATTCGTTACTGATTCTGATGAACTGGAGTGGTAATAGAAGAGAAAACAATTCTACAGATGAGAATCACAGAATTGTATTTTTTTTCTTTGTAAAGTCACTTTTAACTGAAGTTCCACTCTAAATGGTGGTTGACCTTTCTTTCTAAAGGGAGCACTAGTCTGTTTAAGGAGGGAAGATGAAGGAAACATATAATTCTTTTTTACAGGCCCTTATTCAATGTCCTGCAGAAGTTGTGTACCAAGAGGTCATTCTCCAACCAGAGAAGATGCCATTGTGGAATAGGACTGTGGCTCTGTGTCAGGTTGGTATAGAAAAGTACTTGTCTGTGTTTTTCACAAACTAGATAAAGGATCGTAAAGCCGAGCCCTTATTAAATCTGCAATGAATATTGGTCATGTTGTCATCTTGCCTTGCTGAAAGCTGCATCACTAGCAACTCATCGCAAATTCACAAGCATAGATGTGTAAAATCGTATGATCTATTTTAAAGTCGGGTAGGTAAGGAGCCATGGCAAGAAAAATGTTAGTAAGTTGTTGTACCATGTTAGCCATCTATGTAAGCAAGAAATCCAAGGTTGAGGTAATACCATTTATTGGCTAACTCAATAGGTTGCAAATGCAAGCATTAAAAGCATTTCAAGCTTCTTCTTCCAGCATAATACAGATCTGTAACTTAGACACACATTTATACACAAAACTACAAAGGAGGCACAACTGCTTTTCTACTGACACTCATGTATAATAGCAAAAAGGTAAAATCGTAGCTGTGAGATAAGAATCAGGGGGATTATGACAATTAATTGTGGGCTGAAAAGAATGGGTTGGGGGAGAGGGTGTGTGGCATTTTTATTGCTTTTAGTCAGTCTGACCTGTGGTAAATCCAGTCTATTCAATTCACTTCATAATGACACAAATTATTTTCCCTGTTTAGCCCATAGTCCATCAATTTGGATGCATTTACATTCCCCCTCCAATCTCCTCTTTTGTTAAAGGAAGCCCCCTTCGAGCACTGTGAGTTTCAGGTCACACAGGCCATGGTCTGCTTTACAGAAATACAGGTGTGAAACGGGCCCATCAGGTTTGTTTTTTTTTTTTTTTTTTTTTTTTTGTGAACCTGTGCAGATTGAGTTGCTTTTTTAGCGCTTGCCCTGTGTCTGCCTGATGTAAATGGATGAGGGACACTGCACACACATGACCAGGGGATTTGCAGGTGAAACTACCCTGTATTTTGTAATCGTGTTGCATACCTGGTGTCTTTATTCTGTCAGTGTAGATGTGTGCGCAGGTTTCACACCTTTTCTGCAGACAGGTCCATGTCCCATTTTGTTTTGGGTCACTTAGGGAGCTTCTCGCAATTTTAATTTTATGTATCATTATGACGTGAATTGGATAGACTGGAATCACCACCAGGTCTGATATTAAGCAGACTTTTTGGGCTAATGTGATTAAGAGAGCAATGAAAATTCCGCATACTCCCTCTCCCCCATCCCATTCTTATCAGCCCACATTGTCATAATCTCCCTGATTCTTATTCTTGTGTCTAAGTTACGGTATTACTGTATTATGCCTCAAGAAGAAGGTTGAATTGCTTTGACGAATTGCTTTTAAAACCATTAGACTTGGAGGACCCCGCAAGCATATTGGCATTAGAGCTTACAATTTGCCGTAAGATGCATCACTCAATTTTAATACTCTATTGTTATGGGTTCATTTTGTGTATTAAGAGCTCAAGGTTTGATTTGACAGACTGACTCCCTGGGCTAAAGTGGAAAACTGCTTTTGGTGGTTTTGGTAGCAGTGAATGGCGATTCAGGGGTCACTGAAATGCTTACAGCTTTGGCAGCCGTGGAAGAGTGCCTGACATCTGTGGAAATCTGAAAAGGATTGTGGTGCCATCCTGGACCTGGCTTGCAGGAAGTAGTTTTGGGATGACGGGGAGATTATCATGCTGTTTCTTTCACTGTAATGCTAAAGCTATGCATCTGGCAGGTATAGGGATGGAGATAGATACTGATATTGATTTACTAATTCTGCAGTTTTGGGGTCTTCATGAATATAACTGGTCCTGAGCACTTTGTTTTAGCTTTTCAGTCTGTGCTCCTTGTCCATTTTATAGCTTTGAAATGCTTAATGCTTTGAAATAGGGACAGTTGCATTGCTTAGTCTTTAAAGGGACAGTCCAGGCAGATGTATCGATTCTAAAAATGCCTTCTATCCAGAATATACAGACTTGGCTGCTTAAAGTGGAACAAAGGGCGAATTGGGATGCCCTGCTCTGTGAAACCCCTCAGATCGCTGGTATCCGCTCCCACTTTCCCTAGTCCAGCTGTGCACGTGGGTGCTCTAACCCCGTCACTCGTTTGCCATGCCTATGCCTTCTGAAAATGCCTCTGATTGGTTGCAGTGGGGCTGCATCCCCTGCATCTTCAGCTGTGCACGCACTCCCGTCCCAGTCATTCAGATAGGTTGGGCTGGAAGTGCGTGCGCCATTGAAATCCATTGTTTGCCGAAACAGCTCTGATTGGACGAGAGCTTGCACATGTTTTGTTGGTCTGGGCTGAGGTGAGTTTTACAGGGTGTTCTGGGGGAGGGGGGGTTCATACAGCGGTGCATGGAACAAAAGCTGGTATGGTCGAAATTGCGGATTTTGTTCTGCTTTAGGGATTTTTCCATTAATGTTTCAGCCTATTTAATTCCTACCCATTTTTTTTTTTTTTTTTAGATCCTCCTGCGTGTAGATGATAACACTCTTGTGTCTTACGATGTGTCAGCAGGAGCAGCAGGTGGGGTGGTGTCACCCAGGCAAGTACCTCAACCATCTAGTGTTTGTATTTTTACTGATATATTCAGAAACCCCAAAAAGAAATAGTTACCGCAGTGAACACAAGGTTCCAGGACAAACAACCAACATTAGCAATAAATATCCATATAACTTCACCTTAAATAGGTAATAATAAAATCCAGGGAACACATCCAATGCACGTGCACATGAATAAACATATCCAAAACCATTGGCGCATTTCAAGCCTCACCTAGGCTCTTAATCATGACAATATGACACTGTAATACGATTCCAAATATACCTGTGATTAGGCAGCCCTCCATCAAAGGGTGAAACCTGTTCCAGCCCTCCTCGCCACGGCACACAGGCAGCCGCGAGCCCCGGTGCTAATACAGCAAGGCTCGCCACTATCTGTAGTCCGCTGCAGGGCTTAGAGCCCCAGCTGCACCACCATCAAAGCAGCCTCCAAGCTGCCAGCAGATTGGTTCCCTTGTCAATGATGCCCAACACTCCCTGCATTGGACATGCACGGCGGAAGGTGGGCAAAGGGCGGACATCGACGACAGCCCCTTGTTGATGTGCACCCTGGATTTTATTTTTTGCCAATTAAAGGTGATGTTTTACGGATATCTGAGTTTGGGCTTGGAGTTAATCAGTGCTATATGGGTCGGCTGAACTGACTGTAAATCCAAACAAAGCACTTGAAAGTGAAGAAGGGCCAATAGATGATATCAATCAAAACTGTCAGGTGGGATAAATAACTACATAAAGTGTCTATGAATTATTAATAAATGTTATACACTGGGCACAATAAATAATCCAAGTGTTAAATTTAATTAATGAATCCATAGGAATAAATGCATGAATACCCAAATATTTCAAGATACCCAATGTAGAAAAGTGCCACAACAGAAGCCGCCCTGGCCAGATAAATGTGAAGGGGTGATGGCAGGGTGGTGATCATTTTGTTTGGGGGGGGGGGGGCGGGGGATTTCTGCATACTTGTTACATACATTTGTTTTGCCACTCCTATATTGGCTTAGTATATTTTTGAATTTTATATTCTAAGCATACAGCACGTCCTGCTCCATCTATAATACTTACACATGGGTAATCCTCCGCCAGAGGGCGCTGTTCACTGCAGACATGCAAAAAACAGGCTCCTCCCGGCCCTTCATATACCCAGGGACCTCCCACAAATCCCCAGATTTCTCTGCAGTGCTGACTGCGAAGACATGAAGTATCAACTCTCTTGCAGGTGAGCGGGGCTATTACAGCCTGCGGCCCTGCAGACTATTTCCACCCGTCCTCTTCAATACAGATGTGCCTCCCAGCCTGGGCTGCGCTGGTCGGGTGAAGGTAGGCAGCACCTCGTGTGCTCACGGAGCGACGCTCCACCGCAATCCCCCACCATAGGATAGGCGGTTTAGGCCGATGGTGAGCCTCCATTAGATGCCCCTCCCGCATTGTTGCCCGTGCCCCTCATAGCGATAATCCCTGGATGCAGGTCCGCTTCTCCCTCGCTTCCTCCCGTAGCTTGGGGGAAAAGAAAGGGGGGGGGGGTATGTGTGGCAGTCTTAGTGTAACGTAACGTTTAAGGCCGTTGATCTTTCATTTGAACTTGGGTGTCAGTGCCGCGCTCCTTGCTCCACATAAGCCTTATGGTTGCGCGCATGTTTGTCCTTTCATTATATGAGTGTGCTGCCCGGGCGGCAGCATCATTCTCTAGCGTGAGAGCAGCATTATGTATGTGTGTACTATCCACTACTGTCATTCACGTTGCGATGGTTAGAGCTTCGCGCTCTTTGGGGGAGGCGGGGACTCGGCATGACGCTCCCCGCGTCACAGCCAGATCAGGCCCGCTCCTCGAGGTTCGCTTGGCGCCATTTTGACAGTCTTCGCGTGCGCGATCCGCCTCCTCCCGTGGTCATGTAAGTGCCCTCCGGGGCGGTATTTGTTCCTATGATTTTTATTCGGCTGCGCATGGCACGGACACCCCCTCTTATCCCATTATGTCTTTCAGACGCCAGGATTTCGGTGGCTTCTCCCGGCCTGACATATAGCGGGTCCACATAACAAATTCTCCCACTTTCCTAGCGGGTCTTGGGTCATCCAGGGTTGCCTATTGCGTAAATCCCTGCGGGCATACTGCTCAGATAATCACCATATGGAGGCATCTCAGAATTATGTACCCGGGGTCCCTCGGGGACATGACCGGCTGTGTACAGTGTGTGGTCAGCCCCATGCTGACAGAGCACGGGTCTGCGGACCGTGTGCTGAACAGGCACTGACCCTGCAATCAGGTTTGCCAGTGGCTGCACCTCCCTTCAATACACCCATCTCCCCGGACCTAAATCTCACTCCTGATGAGTCTCACTCGAGCGGGGATGACCAGCAAGTCGTGCCGCGCAGGCTGCCTACGGCTGAGCAGGTGCTGTCTAGTTTGGCGGAGCGCTTGGGCCCTGGAAAGAAGCGGTCCCTGACGCCTCCTGGCTCTCCGGTTCCTAACGATACTGATGTCTCTGCTGCTATGCAGGACCTTGATCCTTCTGAGGAAGGTGAGCTATTCTCCGATTCGGGCTCCTCGGATGAGATGCCCGGGAGCCGTGATGATTCTGGGCCCGGTTCTTGGGGCCTGTGTGACACAGATGAACTATTTATTAAGATCTTTGAGGTTTTGTCTATCTCCCCTCCTGGAGAGGCTTCCAAGCCTAAGAAGGAGAGTTTCCACACAGCGCCGCCACGCTTGGAATTCCTGGAACAGGAGCATTTCCAGAATCTTATATCCCAAGAATGGGAATCACCTTGTAAACTTAAAGGGGTCCCGGGGGTCTGGGATTGGAAGTACCCTTTCCCTCCTGATGTGGTTAACTTTTGGTCAGCACCTCTTGTGGTGGATGCACCGATTATAGGGGTTACTAACCCCCCCTTCATGACGGCTCCTTATTACCGTACCCTTCGGGATGCTGAGGACCGGCGCATTGACAGACTGGCTTCCCACGCCTTTTCGTGTGCAGTGACGGCTCTGCGCCCGGTCTGTGCCGCGGCCATCACTGCGGTGGCCGCCAGGACTCTCTTAGAAAAGTACTTGACCACCGACCTGAGGACCTCCCCTGGGGGGTGTTTAATGCGCTCTCAGACTGTGATGTGTTTGTGAGGTTCATCCTCTCAGCGCTGGATGACACCATTAAGAT
This sequence comes from Gastrophryne carolinensis, assembly GCA_027917425.1. NCBI lineage: Eukaryota > Metazoa > Chordata > Amphibia > Anura > Microhylidae > Gastrophryne > Gastrophryne carolinensis. The sequence continues at coordinate 174,575,689 of CM051243.1, forward strand.
CTGTGCTAGAACCTCTGCCCTTGTGGTAGCTATTCGCCGCCTGGTCTGGCTGCGCCAGTGGGGTGCTGACGATGCTATGAAAAAGGCTCTCACTGGCCTTCCCTTCAGAGGACGGTGTCTATTTGGGGCCCGTTTGGACCTTTTTGGAAAAAAGGGTAAGGCACCCCTACGCAGAAGGCCGTCCCGGCCTCCTCGGGGCAGGGACACCCCTCCCCCTCCCTACGTTAGTGTCAAACGCGAACCTGAGGTGTGCTTCCAACTGTTCGGTGTGGATTTCCACCACGGGGTGGGCAGGCAACGCCCTGGGCCCTCTGGCAGGACTAAGTCCAAATATGCCAAGACTTCCCCTTCTGGGCGAGGGGACTGCTACAGCAGCTGAGTCCTATCTAGGAATGTATCTTCCCCTTCTGGTGGTTCCAGGAGGTAGTTCCCCTGGACACAGGATAGCATTTGCTGGGCGGTCCCTCTCAGTGGTTGTCAGGGTGCTTCTAGCCCCTGTTTTCCCCTCAGGAATTGGTGCAGGCCGTACTAGGCCTACGGAGTTTGGGCTTACTTACAGGTTGCCCTTAACAGAATGGGGCTATGGCCTCTATATTAACCTTCCTCCTTCCCTCAACAGTATGAGGCAGTCTGGGCCATGCTGGCCTATGGTAGGCCTGGCAATTCTACTCACACAGGTAGTCCCTATATGACATCTCTGTCTTGGGACACAGCCGCCCTGTGCAAGGGGGGCTTCCGGGCCTCCTGTGGAGTTCTAGATCTTATTAGTTTCCCCTGTGTCTTCTGGACACCAAGACAGTTACTAGTCGGTGTTGCAGGACCAACCCTGCGGATTGAGGCATTGTTTTTGGCCTCTCTTTCGCTCCCAGGCTACTCGCCATGGCGCGAATGGGGGAGATGTCTCGTAGATGCCTGGGGAGCGTCCGCATTAGGACCTACCGCGTCGTCTTTCCTTACTCCCCAATCTCTACATCAGGCCGAGTGGATTAGTCGCCCGGCGGTGTCCCCTGGGAGTTACTGGATGGGTGCTCAGTCACCTCAATCCCTCATGGTCCCTTATCCGCTATCTCCATTCCTTGGATTTGGTTCAGGCTTGAGCCTTCTTCCTTGGCAAGAAGTGGACTTCTGGTTACGGGGGCTCTGTCCCCCTTTGCTGACATCTTACTTTCACCAGGCAGGATTGCAGCTGGTGGACCCGTTGGTGGCGTATCAGATGATGTCCCTTATATACCGAGCCCTTGGGCTCTTCGGCACAGTAGGTTATTGATCCAACATGGGGTTCCAGCACCCCTGGAGCTAGGTCTGTGCTCATTCCCCCTTGGTACGGTGGTTCTATATTCAAGGACCCTGTCAGGGGGCACCCCCTTCCTTCCTTGCATCTTCCTGTGAATGGTCACCTTGGGTACCAAATCTCACAGGTTGGAGGGGGGGGGGGGGGAATTTCTTCCAAAACCCCCTGTGGTTCCTGAGTAGGGTTCCTTACAGGGTCCATTTTACGTACTGGTTTGTTAAAACAATGAGCCTTCCGTTGACTCTATACGGCTGGACTTCTCCTCTTTTAGGACCTATTTGGGGGCTCTTGACCTGTTGGAAGACAATGGCATGTTTTATTATTGGTCTGGAGCTTGAAGCAGGATGATCCTTCTGGAGGGTTCCTGATCCTGATCTGGGTGGGGGTCTACGCCCCCTGCTCCTCAGCAGTATTCGCTCCAATGGATGTCTTTCATTGGCAGGTTATGCTATCCTGGTGTCACTCTGAGAGCCAACTAGGGTGGCTCTGTTGGGTCTCGCTTATACCACAGGGGCTCTGCCCTTGTTTTTACTGTCCCAGAATATTCTGACTCTGGTCATGGGGGCTTAGTAAAGTTATGCATAGACTTTCTATTTTATATGCCTTCTCTTCATTCACCCTACTATGTGGGGTTCTACGCACGGTTGTGCTGATAGAGACCCGCGAGACTGATGGCCCCTGGGTGGCCTAGTGAACTGTGGTTCGCAGATGCTTCTGCTGAGGACAGCTGACCTGTACGCTCTCTCAGGAGTGCGGTTCTGCCCTTGTCAGGCCCCTTCTTTTGTTGTCCCAATCTACAGACTCTAGTCTGGGGCTTGACAGCTGATTCGTTCACCCCTTGGAGATGGGTGACTTGGTATATGGGGGGCTAGGAGCAAGCTTCCTTGGCTTCCTCTCGCTCCGTCTATTGTGTGTTATGGTGTACCCATATTGATTGGCATGAGTCTTGGTCTCTTCCCTGTTGGACGTTCTCGGTTCCCAGGGTTCTAGAGTTGTTACAGCATAGGTTGGGGTTGGCTCCCCATCTAGGTACTCTGAAGGTTCAGGTTCTGTCCTGTCTGTCTTCCTGTAGGAGTCTGGTTCTGTCTTCCTTGTGAGGAGTTCTCTTGGGGATTGCTCAGGGGCATCTCCCAAGTAGTTCTATGGTCCCTGTTGGGATCAATTTTCATTCTGTTTGCCCTACGGATTGTTCCCTTGGGACTTATTCTGGATGCTGTCTTGTAGTCCAAGTCGCTTCTCCAGGGGCTCTTGCTTCAGTCAGACGTGTGCCTGAGAAGGTGGCTCTGATTACTTAGCCTTCGCTCGTTTATATATAATATATATAATATATATATACCATGGCGTGGTGGTATTCCGCTTTACGCCGGACCCCTTTGTCCAAGTGGTGTTTTATGATCATTATTTAAGTCCTTTTAGTCTGCCTATGGGCCCTATTCTTAACAACAGGTGTTGAAATTTTCCTGGTTATTTCTTGTCCCCTAGGGCAGTGGTTCCCAACCCTGTCCTCAAGGCACACCAACAGGCCAGGTTTTGCAGATCTCCACAAAGATGCACAGGTGGAGTAATTAGTGCAGCTGCAGAGCAATAGAGCTGGCTATTTGGAGATCCAAAAAACATGACATGTTGGTGTGCCTTGAGGACAGGGTTGGGAACCACTGCCCTAGGGGGACTGATGCCCTTTGGGGTCTGCGGGCGCCTCTTTATGTATGCGCCTGATCTTGTTTGCTTCCCGGGCCAATGCGCCCTTTGGACTGATCTTACTTGGATGGTTGCCTTCCTGGTCCTGAGTAAAGGTTTCGGCTTCTTGCTGATCCTTGTTAATGAAGGGGTCAGTATTCCTGCCTGTCTGACGGGAGACCAGTTTTCATTTTCCCTTGGGGAGAGTTCTCAGTTTTACACGAGGCTTCTGTTGCCTGTGGGCTGGTTGGGCAGTTACACTGGCCTATTCCTTTAAGGGGGAAGAATCTCCCTCTCTCGTTTCATTCCGTTATATTGGTGTTTGGGTACCTTTGGCCCTTCAGCACCAGGTTTTCTGTTGAATAAGTTGCTAGACCGTTGCTTGTCTCTGTTCATTCGAAGGTTTTGTTATGGGATTGACGTTAGAGCCTTTGCTCATGTCGTACTTGGTGACAAAGTTTTGCAGGTGACAGCGCCTTTACTGTCCGCTGTGCATTTTTTGGGGGATCCCACCCTAATTTATGGACACTGCTATTGGATGTCCCATGTGTAAGTATTATAGATGGAGCAGGACGTGCTGTATGCTTAGAATAATACAATTCTGTGAAATACTCACCTGTAGAATTGGTATTATACGCATACAGCACGTCCTGCTCCACCCCACCCTGGTTTTACATTTTTCTGGATCCCCTGTATGGTGATTGTTATCGTTACTATTGTTACCAGTTGGTGGTTGGTTTCTCCCGGCTTCTTTTCTCACTGCTTTTCAATACTGGGGAAATACTGGCGGAGGATTACCCATGTGTAAGTATTATAGATGGAGCAGGACGTGCTGTATGCGTATAATACCAATTCTACAGGTGAGTATTTCACAGAATTGTATTTTTGTCCTGCATACAGGGGTTTATATTATGTCTTTTTACTGGTAGGCAATGGCTAGTCAGCTCTTACTAACTGCCGCCATTCTCCCCAGGGATTTTGTGAATATACGACGGATAGAGAGAAGAAAAGACCGGTACTTATCAGCGGGGGTTGCAGGAGTTCATCATGCAAGACCCCCTCTAACGAAATATGTCAGGTGAGGACCTTGTTTGTCTGTGACAAGAATCAATATGGCACGCACAAGGCGGTGTGTTTGGAATCGCTTTGTTACTTACACCTTCTGCCTGCAAAGGGTTTTAATGCCTCCTTGTATACTTAGCAGTACTACCATGTAGGTATACGATTTTTAATTCTATCACATTTACACACCATGTGCTATGTCAGAATATCATGTCTGCTATTACTTAGCAGTGGCTAATGCTTGGATTGGGAAGAGCTTTACAAAATGTACATTTGACTGGTGTGTTGTTTTCACTTGGGTTCTGATTCATAAGGCATGACTTAAAGGAACGTTTTTGGTATTCTGACTTATTATTTTCCTCTACTGGGATGTAAAATACGTCCTGAGGAAGTGGCTGTTTACTAAGCCACGGAACTCGTGGACTCCATCTCCTCTTGTAGGGGATGGCGGGGCACCATCCATCTGGGCTTTACACTTAAGGTGATTTATGAATTGTATTTTTTTGCACATACTCTTAGCACTTTATTCAGCACCATAGCACTTGGTTAGATGAATTATATTACGTATTTGCACATTGGATATATATGAATTTGAGAGTAGGTTTAGTGTTATTAACCCTTTAAGTGCCAGACTTCGTTTCACTATTTTGCGCTACACATGTTCAATCTTGATTTTTGAAGGAATTTCCAAGGATTTGTCTTGTATGGCCTTTTTTAGTGGATTCTCAATACTTAGGGTGAAATATATGCAAAAAAATAAAAAAAAAATCTATTTTTTGCAATTTGTAGTGTTTTGTGTAATAAAAAATGTAAGTTTGTCAATAAAATTGTATTGCGTGTGAAACCCCAATTTCTCCCGGGCACAGCAGTACCACATATGTATAAGTAGACACCCTTTCCTGCCCAGGAGACTCCCCCAAACTGAAACAGGGGATTTTCAGATAAAATACAACTGTGATATGCGCTATGCGCACCTTGCAGTTTTTCTAGAAAAACAAACCTCAAGCTTTCTAGGCGTACCAGGCTTGTTTATGTGGGCACAGTTTTCTGGAAGTAATCCCTCAATCAATTCTTTGATTGCACAGAGTTTCCCTAAAAAATAGTAAAAGGGAAGAATCGAGCCACATTTTCCAAAAAAAAAAAAAAAACTATATGCAAACAAGAAAAAACAAGTAAAATCTGTAGAATCTGAAAAATCAACATCTCCCCGAACAGAACAATACCCAACATGTATAGCTACTGTCAAGGGAAGAGTTGGAAAACACCCCAAAGTAAAGTAAGTGCTCACCTTGCAATTTTTCAACCAAAACAACCCTTTACATTTGGAATATCCCCCATAAACCATATATTCACTGAAAGTACACATGTTAAGCTTTCTAAGCGTACCCAGCTTGTTGTAGTGGGCTCATCTTTCTGGAAGTAATCCCTCGAAGAATTCTAAGGTTGCACAGGGTTTCCCTAAAAAAAAAAAAAAAAAAAAAAAAAAAAAAAAATATTAAAAAAAGCTGAATGAAAAACATGTTTTCCTAAAATATCAATATGCAAACAAGAAAAAACAAGCTAAATATGAGAGCGCAAGGTCCCCCGAGCAGAACAATACCCCACATGCATAGGTACTATTAACCCTTTTAATTGCCAGCCTACTTGAAATATTCTTGGTGTGCCACACACCCCGCTTCACTTCTTAAATATTCATCCATTATTGGGTTAATCCACCGCCAGGTGACGTAGTGCAGAGAGGAAGTCTTGTAACGAGCCCCCTTCCGGCCTATATATACCTGGTACCTCCCTTCAATCACCAGTATTTTTTCTCTCTGCTTGCTGACAAGTCAGAAGATGGAAGTCTCCTGCTTACAGGTAGGCCAGGGTATTCTTACCCCGCCACCCCCCTTTTGGTCTATTTCTGCCCGGTTTTAGTTTGTATACCTTTATGGTGAAATGGAAGCCTCCCAGCCTAGGCTGCTCACCGGGCAAATGGTAGATGGCACTTTAAGTGCCTAGGAGCTTATCTCCTACCGCTCGACCTCATGCGTGGGGCAATGCGGCTATCCGGCATGGTGATCCGGAAATGGGATGCCCCTGTCCCGAGGGTCCCCGTAGCCCCTTACTCTCCCGTTACGGTCCCTTCTCCCTTCACTATGGGGGGGGGGGGGTGTGAGGGTGTGCTTTAAGTATGTGTGTTTCACTTGTATCACTTCATTTCAACATGTGTGTGTGTTTATGATTATGCATTCACTGTATTCAGCATGTGTATACTTTTGGTCTGCTTGAAGGGCAGGCTGCGCTGGGTAGGGGCTGGCCACTTTTCTTTGCAGACTGTTGCTTTGTGGCCCCCTACCCCCTCTCCTCTCCCCTCTCCCCGCCTGGCATTTTATGTATTCATTAGGCAGCGCATGCGGTCTTTACCCTCCCCCCTCCGCCGCCTGGGCGCACGTGTAGTGGCCCAGCTGAGAGTGATTTCCAGCTGATCGGCGTAGGGGGGGGCGGGTCCCGCTGACGCGGCGTCGGGGGCGCGGCGCTGACGTCTTGCGGCGGGCCCAGCGTTTGCTTCCTTCAAATGCAGGAAGTCGCGTGGGCGCACGGCCGCACTTTGTCTTCCGTGCTGGCTGCTGGCTGCAGTCTTGTTCCGTGCTGGCTGCTGGCTGCAGTTTTGTTCCGGCTGCTGCCTTCACTGACCAGGTAAGTGGCCCCACCCGTTGGGGCCGTTAAATGGGGAATGCATTTCCTTGCAGTAATACAGTGGGGAGTCACTTTGTATTAAGGGGGCGTGATTTGGCTCTTATTTAAGGGCACTTTGGTGCCATGCTTATATGTTTTTTTTATACACATGTGAGGATCTGATGGTTTTTCTTTTCCTTGCAGATCCGGGGATCCCTGCTTATGGTGGCCCTCCGGCTCTATGTGCCTGGCTAATTATTGGGATTCCTATTTAATGTATATATACATAGACTATATATAAATATATATATATATATATAGTTTATGAAAGGGGACCTTAACTTAGCTTAAAAAAAAAAAAAAATCCTCCCTTCCGGGACATTACTAATAAAGGGGCATCCCGGGTTGGCTTATGCCTTAAAAGTCCCTGTATTGCGAATACCATAAATCACCATATGGAGGCTTCTGTAATTTCCGGAAACGGTTCTGCTGAGCCGTTCGGGGGGTGCGTAGGTTGTGGGGTTCCACTCCCAGCTGATGATGTCTTTATTTGCATCCCTTGTGCAAAACAGACTATTGTGCGCCAGTCCGTTGCTTCGGCTGCGGGGCCATCGCATCCTTCATCATCTCCTACCTCTCCCTCCCTATTCCGGACCCCGCATGACACTGTCAAAAGTGGGGATTCGCATTCCGAGGCGGCAGCACAGCCCAGCCCCCGGAAAGTAATGCCCGTTAAAGCAGCGTTAAAGGCCGCTGCAAAACGAAGGCACCTGACTCCGGTACCTTCGGCTCCACAGGACCAGTTTTGTGAACCTGTGGAATGGTCCGATGGATCCCCGGACGAGGATGAATTCCCGTCGGAGTCAGATGAGCCGACAGGTCAGCTTGTGGCTGATGAGATTGGCGATTGGTCAGAGGGGGTTGTTTTTGACACCCCCTCCATTCTGGCTCAAATGTTTAAAATTTTGAGTTTAGATACGCCTGAGGCGGCCGCCCCGCCAAAGGGTCAGTTGTTTAAAGAGCCTCAGCCGCGTTTGGTTTTTCCCAGACAACACCACTTTGAGAGGGTGGTTCTTAAGGAATGGGAACATCCCACGCGGTTATCTGGAATTCCTTCCAGTTGGGAAAAGCGTTATCCTTTTCCACCAGAATTGGTGAAGCTTTGGTCTGTCCCTCCTGACGTTGATACCCCTGTACTAGGGCTCTCCAGCTCGGCTATGGTACAATCTGCTGAGACCACTGTCCCTAAAGATGGGGAAGATCGTCGGATTGACCAATACGCTCGACATGGTTTTATCTATTCCGGGTCAGCGTTACGCCCGGTATGTGCTTCAGCCCTTCTGCTATTGGCAATTAAGTCCTTAATTCAGGGGCTATATGAGGATCTTAATCCCGCTTGCAAACAGTTCACTGCGCTTAATCAGTGTGAATCTTTTGTGGCTTATGTCCTGGCTGCTCAGGACGATGCGCTGACTATGAGTAGCAAGGCAGCAGCTATGCTGGTGGCTATTCGCAGGTCAGTATGGCTGCGTCAGTGGTCAGCGGACACGGCTTCCAAAAAGGTGCTCACAGCTCTCCCCTTTTTGGGGTTGCGTCTGTTCGGGGAGAAAATTGATTCTGTCGCAAAGGGTGGTAAGATGCCACAACGCAAGAGGCCCCGTGGCCCCTTTAGGGGGGCAAGTTCCGGTAGGCCTTCCTTTCGAGGATTCAGAGCGGGCAGGGGTGCGTCCTTTCCCGCTACCAGTGGCGCAGGTTGGACTCGGGGGAGGGGCCGTGGCCGGCCCACTCAGTCCTGGGGCACCAAGCCCAAACCTGCTGATAAGCTCACTCAGCAATGAGGGGCTGCCCTCACCCGTGCGGGTGGGGGGACTATTGCGACACTTCTACCATTGGAACCATGTGGTTCTAGGCAGATGGATCCAGGAGGAAGTGTCGCCTGGTTACGACCTGGTATTCGAGTCTCACCCTCCTTCACGGTCCGTTCATGGGTCGGTTCATCCCGGCCTGAACTCTCATCAAGACGGAGTGTGTCTTTCTTTTGCCCAAATTCACACGAGAACGCTTCAGCTATTTCTGTTAGCGTGTTAGGACCAGCAACCTCAGTCGCTGGATCAGTCCTTCCAGTTGTCCTCCCGTGTACGGCAGTCCCTCCTGTGGTGCTTGGTCTCGACCAATCTTGTGTAGGGCAGGCTTTTCCTGACCCCCCTTTGGAAAATTGTCACCACGGACGCCAGTCTGTCGGGATGGGGCAGATTCTGGAAGGAGCTGCGGTTTCAGGGGCAGTGGAGAGCTTAAAGGCCCCACTTACCCATCAATATTCTGAATCTGAGAACCATCCGTCAGGTGCTTGCTCTCCTGACTCAGTACGTTCTGGGCCTTCTGGTCCAGATGTGTTCAGACAATCGATCAGCGGTTGCTTACGTTGGTCTTCAGGGAAGGATGCGCAGTCTGAGTACTCTCAGAGAAGTGTCCCTGATCCGGACATGGGCAGTGTTCCATGTTCCCTGTCTCTCGGCGGTTTACATTCCAGAGGTGATGAAACAGGTAGTGGGCCGGTTGAGCAAGGGCTCTCCCCGTCTGGAAGAATAGGCTCTCCATCCTCGGGTGGTTCGCTTACTGTGTCTCCAATGGGAGACCCCAGAGGTGGACCTGTTGGCCCCTCATCACTATCACAGGTTCCCGAACTTCGTGACGCTCTCCCAGGATCCTCTGGCTCTGGCAGTGGACGCCATGTCCCTGATCTGGGGAGTTCTAGGATTTCTATACCTGTTTCCTCCGATGCCCATGCTGGGCAGGGTTCTTCAGAAGTTGGCTCTGGAAAAGGTGTACGCCGTTCTCGTGGCCCCAAGGTGGCCAAGACGAGTGAGGTTCGCAGACATCGTTCGGCTGGCAGTGGACCAGTTCGTTCTGCCTCTTCGGCCCGATCCGCTCACTCAGGGTCAATTGTGTTACCCCAATTTACCAGCGCTGGGTTTGATGGCCTGGCTGCTGAAACCTCCATCCTGAAGGAGGAGGGTCTTTCTGATTCAGTCATTAAGACTCTGATCAGTGCCCGGAAGAGGTCTTCTTCCATCACCTACTATAGGACTTGGAAAGCCTATATCGCTTGGTGTGAGATAAGATCTTTTCCTTGTAGGGTCTTTTCGGTCTCCAGGATTCTGGAGTTTTTACAATCAGGGCTGGACTCTGGTCTCCAGCTAAGTACGTTGAAAGGGCAGGTCTCTGCCTTATCTGTCTTTTTTCAGAAGCGTGTTGCGCTTAAACCTTTTAGTTAAAACTTTTTTCCAGGGGGTTACGCATGTGTGGCCTCCCAGGAAACCATTACTCCCTGTTTGGGATTTGAATTTGGTTCTTTCTGCTCTTCAGGCTCCTCCTTTTGAGCCTTTGCAAGATATTGCTTTGTCTACCCTGACTCAGAAGATTGTCTTCTTGGTAGCTATCACTTGTGTCCGGCGTGTCTCGGAGTTGGCGGCCTTAACTATCCAGGCGCCTTACTTTGAGAGGCATCAGGATAAAGTGGTCTTTTGGTTCAAGCCAGACTTTCTTCCTAAGGTTGTTTCTGCTTTTCATTTGAACCAAGATATTGTTCTTCCCTCCTTGTGTCCTAATCCTAAGAATGACAAAGAGAGGGTTTTGCATTGTTTGGATGTAGTACGCTGTGTTAAGTACTACTTGATTATCACGTCTCCTTTTCGTAGGACGGATTCCTTTTTTGTTGTGCCTCATGGGCCTAAGAAGGGTTTGGCACCAGCCAAATCTGCCATTAGCAAGTGGATACGTCAGGCCGTTACTGCGGCCTATTCTGCTAAGGGAAGAGTTCCCCCTTTTCGTATCACTGCTCATTCCACTCGCGCTGTTGGGGCGTCTTGGGCATTTCAGCACCAAGCTTCTGTTGAACAGGTTTGTAAGGCCGCCACTTGGTCTTCTGTTCACACTTTTTCTAAGTTTTACAAAGTTGATGTGCGGGCCTCAGCGGATGCTGTTTTTGGCCGCAAAGTTCTGCAGACTGCAGTCATTTAAGTTATGCTTCACCTTGCCTTGAGATGCCCTTCCCTTGTGGACACTGCTTTTGGATGTCCCAATAATGGATGAATATTTAAGAAGTGAAGCGGGGTGTGTGGCACACCAAGAATAATACCATTTTGTGAGTACTCACCTGAAAAATGGATATTGTTGGTGTGCCACACACCCCGCTTCACTTCTTAAATATTCATCCATTATTGGGTTAATCCACCGCCAGGTGACGTAGTGCAGAGAGGAAGTCTTGTAACGAGCCCCCTTCCGGCCTATATATACCTGGTACCTCCCTTCAATCACCAGTATATTTAAAAAGCAGAAAGACAAGGTACCAGTATTCCACCGGTAACCTCAAAAATCAATTTTGATATATAAATAAAAAAGGGCTTCACCATATAAATGCTTCGGTAATACCGAAAAGGGTGGGGGTGAAGCGGGGTGTGTGGCACACCAACAATATCCATTTTTCAGGTGAGTACTCACAAAATGGTATTTTTGTCACCCTCTGTTGACAGGTCATTTTTCCCCATGTTTAACTGTGATTTTTGCTGGAATTTCCAGGAAAATGATATATATATATATATTTTTGAAGCAGAGTTTAGGCTTTAACATGAAATGTCTTGTTTGTAATTTTTGTACAGTTTTTTAAAAATATTTTTAGTGTAAAAAAAACTAAAAAATATTTTTTAGACATTTGTCTCCTTTATTTGTTTTATTAATGAAAACCAAGCCCCCCCCCCCCCGTTCTTGCCCAGGAGACCCCCAAACTGAAAAGAGCACTTTATATCATTTACAAATAAAATACAACTACTATCCACACTATAAACATAAGGGCTTAATTAAAAAAAGAATGACATAGGGCCCCCCATTTTTTTTTTTTTTTTAATTTTAAGGGTTAAACCCCCCCCCCCCCAAAAAAAATAACGTGGGGTCTCCCTTACCCATCATAACCAGCCCAGGACCAGCTATGGGGGCTTGTAGGAACAGGGCAAAGGGGCCAGTTTTGGTGGCCCCCTGCCCTGCTGGCTACAAGCTCCGTGGGCCAGGCTCTTCTGCCCCCCCCCCGGGCTTTGGGGAGGCAGGTAATTGGGGGTTAATGGCAAGTCACCCGCTAGCCGCAGGTGACTTGCCAGCCCCCAGCCTTGTGAATTGGTATAGGGGTCTCATGGATCCCTTACCAGTTCACAAGGGGTTAAGTGTAAAAAAAAAAAAACAGACACATGGAGAAAAAAAATATTTTATTTGTTTTTTATATATACTTGCCTCCCATCCATCCCTGGGCACTGTGTCCCACGCTGATCAATCCGGCTTCTCTCCTGCTGCTGCTGGAAGCCTTATAGCTGCTGTGCGACAGAGCATAAGGGGTTAATTTAAAAAAGAAAATGGGGGGGGGGCATTTCTTTTGGAATTTTTAGGGTTAGGCTAACCCTAACCCTTAAAAATCCCCCCAAAAAATTACGTAGGGTCCCCCCTACCTGTCATAACCAGCCCGGGACCAGCTATGAGGGCTTGTAGGAACAGGGTGCAGGGGCCAGCTTTTGTGGTCCCCCACCCTGCAGCCTACAAGCCCACATACCCTGTGTGGGCCCGGGCTCTTCTGCCCCCCTCCCCCCCCTGGGCTTTGGGGAGGCAGGTAATTGGGGTGTCGGGGGTTAATGGCAAGTCACCCGCTAGCTGCAGGTGACTTGCCAGCCCCCAGACTTGTGAACTGGTATAGGGATCTCATAGATCCCTTACCAGTTCACAAAGGGTTAAGTGTAAAAATAAAGACACATACACATAATAATGCCTTTTTTTTTCTTTACTTACCTCGTGTTCCTCTGCTGTTTCCCGGTGATCTCCGATGACAGCTGCTTGGTGGAGGGGGGCTGGGGGGGGGGGGGGAGAGGGATCACAGCCCTCTCCTCCTTCCGACCTTTCGTACTTTATCTGCGGGGGTTTAAATTCAGCTATGTGAGACTCGTGTAGCTGGCACTAAAAGGGTTAAGGGAGCAATCATTTTGTGATTTTTAGCCCAGGGGTGATTACCTGCCATGTAATTGTGTGTGTGTATGTGTGTGTGTGTGTGTGTGTGTCCTTTTTATAATGTAATGAATGAATTTTCCTTTTTATCAATAAATTATATTTTGATGAATTGAATGAATTGCCTTTTATTTGAGGACCATTTTGGTGCAGTAGGTTTATTCCCTAGCGGCTGCTGGAGCCGCAATCTAATTGGGGATGTGAAATAAACATTTATATTGGGATTGTACCCCCAGACCTGTGATTCCCTAATTAGCATGCCGTTTCCTATATTCCTTTGTGTCTGTGATACTAAGATGGGAGTGTTTTTTCTGGCCTTGAGGAAAAACTACTGGCTACATATCCCAGAATGCTTCCACTGTAACAGGTGAACTCCTTTAGCAGCTTTGGCTAAGTCACACAGCAGTAATGACACTTCCAGCTGAGAACACTGCCTGTAACCATTTAGCTACTGGAAGACAAGATTGCGATCCTCCCTGTCTGAATAAGTTGAATTACAGTAAAAGGGGTTAAATCTCACCTGTGTTCAGATGACTAGCAAGCCAGAGTGAGGAAGTTTTGTGATCTGTGACCAGTTGATGTACATTGTTTTCCCTAACAATGTGTCTACCTTAACAGTTTTCTTTTATATCTCTATTCTGACTCAGATGGCAGTAATGGAATCCTGTAGACAGCTCCACGATCCTTGTGTGTGTCTGTGATGGATCTTTTCTTTACTCCATAAGGCTTGGCAGATAGCTTACTCGATTGTTGGTTAGATCACGTAGATACGTTTTGAAAGCTTTATTTCGGTACAGAATCTTGTAACAGCAGACATGTACGTCCAATACAGCTGGAAACTTGTGGTGTAATCCATACAGCAACAACAGGTAAAGAACTGTAGCTGCATAAGGGTAGCAGCAGGGGTGCACTGCTTGGATGCCAGACTAAAATGGCAGAAAGGGAGAGGAAGAAGGGAGAAGTTACTTGCATCAGAGCAAGCCTAAGGGAGCCTGGAAGGGACAAGGGGAATTAAAGGCACACAACTCAGCCTATGCAAATAAACATATATTAAACAGTTACCCCGGGTAAATCGAAACATATACGTCGTGGGACATGACCATCTCAGAATTGCAAAAAAATAAAAAATAAAAAAAATAACACATGCTTAGAACATCGATTACATCATTTCGGCACACAATAACAGAAACTTAAAAAAAAAATGAATCGGGAGTAAAATCACCCTTTTAAAATAGTGTGATCATCAAATATAGAACATTACAGGAGCAGCTAAATGGTGGTTTAAAAATCAATTGACGAAAAATGACTGCTTGTTACTAAAAAAAAAATCAAATGAAATTTCTCTTTTGAATGTTGTATGTGAAAATCATGCAATGTCCTCCCTTTACTGAATCACAATTTAATTTAACTACTCTCTTATTCTAAAAGAACACATGAAACAATTCGTATTATAGCAGATATTGGAGGCCTTAAAGCGGACCTCCGGTCAAAAAATCAAAGCTTTGTAAATTGCTCCCCTAAAGCACCTCTGTGGTAATCTGTGACATGAGCTAATTGAGATAGATCAACACCCTGCAGATATTTGGAATAGTAGGCAGAGTCGGTCTTAAACATGGCAGCGGCCTCCTTGCTATACAGATGAAGGAGCTAATTCTGAAAAATTGCCTCATAGGTTTGTGCAATCACCTCTTATTTCTAGCCAGAAGTAGAAGGCTGGTTTCACACCAACACGGACGTGGATCGCTCTCTTTTGGGCGAGTGTTCCACATCCATCTGTGAAAAGCTGCCCATAGTCATTTGGGCGGTTGCCGAGTGGTTCACAAAAGCCCTGCCTGCAGTGTCCTGTGAGCGCAGCATTTTCTATCTCCCTCAATGTGAGTGGAAAACGCAGAACACCCTCCACACCAGCGATTGCGTGAGAGCGAGAGCGCTCCGCAATCTGACTGGTCTGAACCCCCAAAAGCTTTCAGCTGTAATGAGTCCTTTTGTGGCTGCAGCGATCATAGAGATGCATTGTAACAGCTTTCCTCACACAGATGTCATTTGCTACATTAGCTGTTTTTCAGTGCTTGCCTATGTGATAAATGACAGGCATGCTTCTCCTTGCTTATGAGGCATATCTCTCAATGTTGCGTGGAGTGGTGCTGGTACAGCACCCTCCTAATTCTGATGTGTAAGCAGGACTATCAAGTCTGTGGCAAGATGGCCGCCCTCATGTAATACAAGAGCGATTATTCTTGGTGTGCCACACACCCCGCTTCACCTTTAATTCTTCACGATTGGGTTACTCACCGCCAGGTGACGCTGTTGCAGAGAGGAAGTCTTGTAACGAGCCCCCTTCCGGCCTATATATACCTGGTACCTCCCATTTAGCACCAAGCTTCTGTTGAACAAGTTTGTAAGGCCGCCACTTGGTCTTCTGTTCATACTTTTTCTAAGTTTTACAAAGTTGATGTGCGAGCCTCAGCGGATGCTGTTTTTGGCCGCAAAGTTCTGCAGACTGCAGTCATTTAAGTTATGCTTCACCTTGTCTTGGGATGCCCATCCCTTGTGGACACTGCTTTTGGATGTCCCAATCGTGAAGAATTAAAGGGGAAGCGGGGTGTGTGGCACACCAAGAATAATACCATTTTGTGAGTACTCACCTGAAAAATGGATATTGTTGGTGTGCCACACACCCCGCTTCACTCCCACCCTTTTCGGTATTCCGAATCCTTTATATGGTGAAGCTTTTATTTATTTTGATTTATTTTGAGGTTACCGTTAATTTACTGGTACCTTGTCTTTCTGCTTTTTAATACACTGGTGATAAATGGGAGGTACCAGGTATATATAGGCCGGAAGGGGGCTCGTTACAAGACTTCCTCTCTGCAACAGCGTCACCTGGCGGTGAGTAACCCAATTGTGAAGAATTAAAGGTGAAGCGGGGTGTGTGGCACACCAACAATATCCATTTTTCAGGTGAGTACTCACAAAATGGTATTTTTCTTTATGCCATTCCACAACATGGGGTTAAGCCCTCTCATACTGCCTCCCACTGATCATAGGATGGGAAGCAATTTACTAAACTTTCTTTTTTTGACTAGAGGTCTGCTTTAATTTACCAGCAAGTCTGTAATAATAGTATGTTTATTTTTTTTAGGGGGGAGAATGGACCAGGGGGATTTGTCGTTCTTAAGAACTCACGGAACCCCTCCATTTGCACTTTTATCTGGATCCTTAACACGGATTTGAAGGTAAGCCTGGAGGAATTGTTTTTGGATGTGACTAGCTGAAGAACAGTCTAGGCTCGCTCCCACAAAGTCTTGCAGGCTGCAGCGCCTGGCTTAAAGAGGACCAAAACCCGGGATTTTGACTATCCTGGGTTTTTGTCTTCGCTCCTGTGGCATCCCAGTTTGGGATGTGTGAATGATGTGTGAAACCCCCCAGGTCAGCCCAAAAGATCCTACGGAGCTGGTGTGCTGCCAGTCGGCGCACTTGGCTCCATTCAACATTTTCAGCTAAGAATTAGCTGAGACCAACAGCACCAACCAGTCCAAGCGATGTTCTATCCCAGCTGCCGCAGTGCCCCAACTCAAGTTCCATAACGTCCGTCAAATATCAATGCAAGCCTGTTGCGGTGCCCTTGAGTTACATTGCAGGCCCTGGAAACAAAGTCCAGCGTCCTGTCGAGACGCATCTAAACACCTTTAGAATGAGGGTGGCGTCAGCACTGTCAATGGATGATTCCTGACTGGAGAAGAGAGACCCGCCCAACTCTTTGATCCTATATGGATCACTCATGCCTGTGAATCCCGGAGGAGAAAGAGGATGCAAGACACAGCGAAGCAGATACACTGCTATGGGCATCGGGAGCAGTGGCCAAATCTAAAAACATCAGCAATCCAACATTAATACAAAAGATGTGCAAATTCAATCATAAACAAGGACACAATGCGTTCCCGCTTGTCCGTTGGCAGAGCTGGCTCCACCCTCCCTCTGCACTTTGAGGTTTTAGGGTACATCTCTGTGAGCCACTGGACTTGGTTTCCAGGGCCTGCAACGTATCTGAGGATCTACCAGACACTCCGCCAGGCTTAAAATTGAGGTAGGCTTTCACAGGCATGCTGGAACTCGCTGTCCGAGGGGAGGCTGGGGCAGGGGTTGTTGGTTGCTGTGATTGGTTGGTGCTGATGTTCTCAGCCTTTTTTAAACATGTAAGTAGGAGCGCATGCATGAATAAAGCAAATAGAAAGGCATTTTTCCATTTGCTTGATCTCAAACATTCCTGGCACACTGGGGTGTGCGTGCTCCAATGGCCAGCTATTCAGAAAGGCTGGGAGCGGCAGCGCACACAGCTACAGGTGTGTTTACCGGCGACCCAGGGGTTTCACACAGTGGGGCATCCTACCGTCCGGCCCTAGAATGTTTTAGATTCCAAGGCACGGCCGCATGGGTTTTATCTGCTTTAAGGGGCAATTCAAACACCAGACTTTGTCCAGTTAATGTTTTCAGTGCCTGACTAGGATTCCTGGCCCACCAGTAAAAACTAACTCTGGGGGGCCACCCCACTTCTAGATGCAAGTATTACTGGCTTACATTCAGTGCCCATTCACAAAAACCTTATGCCAAACTATATTGTCTCTGTGTGTGCATTTGAGATGCTACAAATAAGCTACACATAGATCATGTTTGGGTGATGAAAATCCTTGAAGGGGTAGATTTCTCAGTAACCCTGTGGCCAGTCCGGGCCTGGGTGTTTTTATTATAAATGACCAAAGGCTTTAGGAGAAAAAAAGACACAAGCTGTTTTGGAGCACTGGGCAGGGGATAGAAGATAAAATAAAACTTTCTATCTAGGTATTAGGATAACTTTTAAATTAAAAATGTATTTTTAAGGGGAAAAAATGAGGTAAAGCATTCAGAATGATGTAGTATATGTTATATGTATATTACATGTATATGCACCCTATCTGACAAATCTAACTATTTTTTGTATTTATATATAGTAGGGACGGGGTGCAGAGGCCAGCCACAGTGGCCCCTGGCCCCAGAGGCTACAAGCCCGCACAGCCTCCATGGCCCCCGGGCTCTTCTGCCCCCTTCCCATGGGCTTTGGGGAGACAGGTAATGACGTGCAGGGGAACAATGGCAAGTCACTCGCTAGCCGCAGCTGATTGCCAGCCCCCCCCCCAAGCCTTGTGAACTAGTATAGGGGTTGCATGGATCCCTTACCAGTTTACAAATGATAAGCTGTAAAATAAACATGCACACACTAGAGTAAATGTAATTTATTTTTTTTTTTTCTTACTTTCTTGGATGACAGATGCTATATATATATATATCTATCTATCCCTATAATACCCGAATACCCTATATGTTTCTCCCCCAGTGCCCCCAATTGATAAGTTGTCAAGCCTTCCTGGGGATCCAAGAATGTGCCAATTGTTTCTCCCTTCCAGGCACATGAAATGTATGTGGCTTGATCAGCCTGGCCAGTTGCTTACTGGGAGACACATCATCCCAGAGTGCACTGGGTACAGCCGCATGGCCATGTCCACCTGCTGCTGTGCCTGCACCATGCACAGTATGAGAGAACACAAGCACACTCCATTATAGTGCACTGCTTGGAAATTCCTTCATGGACTTGTTGCGATGCTGCACTAATTGGCTCTTGGCTTTAGCACTGCCCATTCGGGATTTCACTTCAGATAGGAAGCAGAATTCTCTAATATGTATAAATGTATGTGCTTAATCACTGTTGTGTAAGGCAGGGACAGGGGGTGAAACAGACCCTTTGGAAAATAAGTGACCGTGCACTCCTCCAAAAGTGCTCTCCTGTTTTCCCATGCCTGTTGCCGACACATGTGCAGCACCTGTGTGTTCAGGGAAGCGATGAGTGCGCCTAGTTATGTGTATGAACTTCAGAGTGCCTTGAAGGATGATTAGGGCTTCAATATGGCGGCAGATTTTAACCCTTTCAGTACCAGCCTACCTATAGATTTTGTCACCCTCTGTTGCCAGACCATTTTTTCCAAGTTTTTTCCAAGTCATCCTTCAGCTTGACCACGTGGAGATATTATGCTCCACCCCCTGGAAGGTAACACAAAACAGAGATTTAAAGCCCCACACCTTCCTCTCCTCTTCAGTTCTTTGTTTGCCCTCCTTGGGAAACCTTGGAACGGAGTGTACCTGGTGTTAGACTTCGGCCAGTTTGTTTTGCATTTTGCGATATACATGTTCAACTGATTTTTGAAGGGATTTCCCAGGAAAATAATATATATCATTATTATTTTTATCATTATAATATTATGTGCAAACTTTTTTTTTTTTTTTTTTATATGTAAGGTCTTCACAAAAAACGTATGTAAGAGCTCAATTTCTTCGGTTAAAAAAAAAAAAAATTACAAATAAAATACTACTACTATCCACACTATAAAGGGTTAAATAAAAAAAATTGGTGTGGGGTCTGCACCACACGCATTTTTATTTAAATGTTTTTTTTTTTTATCTGGGAACCAGATAATGGGCTCTTGTAGACCAGGGCCACATAGCCTTTGTGGGTTGCAGGCTCTTCTGCCCCCCCCCCCTGGGCTTTGGAGAGACAGTTAATGGTGGCCTGGGGTTAATGGAAAGTCACCCACTAGCCGCAGGTGACTTGCCAGTCCCTCAAGCTTTGTGAACTGGTATAGGGATATAAAGACACACAAAAAAAGATAAAAATATTTTTAATACTTACCTCCAATCTATCACAGGCATGGTGTCCTACGGTGGTCATTCTGGCTTATGCTCTGCTTATTCTAAGTATGTCACACACCCCGCTTCAAGATATCCATAACATGTGGGTAATACCGACCTGAAGAGGGCGTTCCTGCAGAGATGATAGCAAAAAGAAAGCCCCTCCCTGATCCATAAATACCTGGGACCTCCCACTCATCACCCAGTTTTCCATCTCTGCAGACGGCGAGCAAGTCAGAAGATGATGGCTCCTCCTTGCACAGGGGGATTTCAGGTAGCCGGGATGACTCCCGGCCCGCTACTTATTTATTTCCGTTTGGACCCTTTTTTTCCAGAAATCCATATGCCTCCCAGCTTTGGCTGAGGGTCCAGGCGAGGGTATATCAGCACCTTAGGTGCTCAGGAGCAATGCTCCACCGTGAGACCCTATATGAGAGGGTAGGCGGTTACACCGGGTTGGTGACCCCGGTTTGGGATGCCCTGTCCCTTAATTAACTTTCAATGGCCCTCCCAGGATCCCTTTTCCACGGTGGGGTTGGGGAGTGTGGGTCCTTTCTTTATTAGTCTCTAACACTTTCCGTTCTGGGTGTTGTGTCTTTTTCACTGATGTTAGTGTGTGTCTCTTTAATGTTTTTACTCACCGCCGCAGCCGTTTTACAGGAGGCCTTGTGCGGTGCTGGACCTGTCTCTTATCCCCCCCCCATCTTGACTCAATCATCAATGGCGGCGGTAGTTACCTCACACCATGTAATTGTCCATCTAGTGGGGGGGGGGCAGGGCCGGACCGTCGGCGCAGGGCCGGGGCCCGTCCCTACTGTTCGGTCTGATTGATGCTTGTGTGTGTGCTGTACTCTGTGACACCCGGCCGGGCGCGGCGGCAGCACATCACGCTGCGGCGCCGGCCGGTTCTTGGCGCCCTTTTTTCCTGAGGAGACTTCTCCTCACGTTTGACCTGGGGGCGGGGCCGGTGTTGCGGCGCGTCACCGCTGCCCGCCCCCATCTTTCCCTGGCGCCGCGCTGACCACGCCCCCTTCTCCTCTTCTGTCAGCAAGCTCAGGAGGATCTCTCTCACGGTCGCCATTTCATGCTCCCGCGGTTCTGTAAGTGGCCTATGGCCCCCCCTCTTCCCTATCCTCTGTGCTGTATGAGTGTCTTTTGTCTTCATTAGCCTTATTAGCCTTTTCTGTGTCTTTCAGGTGGTGTTTTCAGGAGGATCTCCAGTAGCATTTAGGGGGTCTCTCCCGATCCTTGATCACTGGGTTCACTATTGCTCATAAATCCTCCCACTCGGGACATTAAAGGGGCATCCCAGGTTGTCTAGTGGCGTAATTCCCTGGGTCATAGCGACTATTCTTAAAAGTTCACCTTATGGAGGCATCCTCGGATACTGGGCTCGGGGTCCCTTCGGGGCATCCCCGGAAGTGTATGTTGTGTGGGGTATCCATTTCTGGGGACGATGTACTTCTGTGTATTCCATGTGCACAGCAAACTATTACGCGGCAGTCCGAACCCCAGGCGTCTGGGTCAGCACCGCCGGTCGCTTCATCTCCTCCTCCCACCTTGACACGCACCCCGTGTGACGTTGTCATGGGCAGGGAGCTGCAATCTGAGATGTGCGCCAGATTGGCTAACCTTGAAAAAATTATCTCCAGCTCGGTCGCCCGTAAGGCTCCGACTAAGGAAGCATTTGTCGCCGGCTCCGCTGGTGGAGGACCATGAGGATGTTAATAATCTGGATTGGTCTGATTATTCCCCGCTAGAGGAAGGGGAAGTTTATGAGGATTCTGATATTTCGGACGATGAGCAGTCCTTTGGCGCTGATGCTGAGCTTGGTGACTTGGGGAGATCCTCGGATACTCCTCACACTCTGGCTCTGATGTTGGAGGTTCTGAATATTTCCCCTCCCGAGGAGGTGTCACAGCAGAAGGGTGAATTGTTTGAGGAATCCAGGCCGCGCTTGGAATTCCCTACACAAAGGCATTTTGACAAAATTATTGCTAAGGAATGGGACAGGCCGGCTCGGCTCCCTGGCATCCCTCAGGGGTGGGATAAGAAATATCCCTTCCCTTCGGAGGCGATTAAGCGCTGGGCATCTCCCCCCGAGGTGGATGCACCGGTTTTGGGGTTGTCCAATTCCTCGGTTTTAAATAGACCTGATTGTTCCACTCTCAAGGATGGAGAGGATAAACGTATTGACCAGATGGCTTGTCATGGTTTTGCTAGCGTTGGGTCAGCCATGCGGCCCGTTTGCGCTTTGGCACTAATGGTGTTGGCTGCCAGGTCCGTGGTCAGGGACCTGCTGACTTCTTCCGGGCTGCGTCCTGGTAGTGCTGAGTTCCTTAGCCTAAAACGGTGTGAGTTGTTTTTATCCTTTGTGTTAACAGCCTTGGATGACACTTTGATGATGTGTGGTAGGACATCGGCGCTCGGTGTGGCTGCGCCAGTGGGCGGACGATTTTATGTCCAAGAAGTCACTGACGGCTCTACCTTTTGTTGGATTACGGCTTTTTGGAGAGACATTGGACTCCTTCCCCCTCCTTTCGTGGGGCCAGATCTGGCAGGGGATTTCCATTCCCCTCTTCCAGAGGAGATTCTGGGAGCAGGGGCAGAGGACGTGCCCGTCCAGGATACAGTTGGGGCTCTAAGCCCAAGCCGGCTACTAAGCCGGCTCAGCAATGAGGGGGCGCCCTCACCCATGCGGGTGGGGGGACGGCTGCGACACTTCTCCCAGATCTGGGATCAAGAGGTCTCGGACAGATGGATCCGGGAAGTGGTGTCTTCCGGTTACAAGCTGGAGTTCGAGCTCCGCCCCCCCTTCCAGATTTTTCAGGTCTCGGATGCCTTCGGAACCTCTGGCGGCGCAGGGGCTCCTGTTGGCAGTACAGAATCTTCTGGACATGGCTGTCATTTGCCCAGTGCCCCCTTCGGATCAGGGCAGGGGTTTTTATTCCAATCTGTTCACGGTACCCAAGGAGGACGGATCGGTCCGACCCATCTTGGATCTGAAGTTTCTCAACAGGTTCATCCGGCCACGGAAATTCCGCATGGAAACGCTGCGTTCGGCCATTTACTCGCTTCGGCAGGGAGACTTTCTGACGTCCATAGACATCAAGGATGCTTATCTACACGTTCCAATTTTTCCAGCACACCAGAGGTTTCTCAGGTTCGTGGTGGAGGATCGGCATTTTCAGTTTGCGGCACTCCCTTTGCGGTCTCACCTCGGCTCCTCGGGTGTTCACCAAGGTGCTGGTGGGGGTGATGGCTCTGCTAAGGGTTCAGGGTATCCGCATTGTGCCCTATTTGGACGATCTTCTGATCATGGCCTCCTCCTTCAACCAAGCGGAGTTGGACACCAGAGTGGTGGTGTCCACTCTGGAGAGGTTTGGTTGGGTGATCAACCACCCCAAGTCTTCTCTTTCTCCGTCCAGAGTAGTGACCTTTCTGGGAATGTCTCTGGACACTTCGCAGGCCAGGGTGTTTCTGCCCCAGGCCAAAATTCTTTTGATTCAGGAGTTAGTTCGGCTTCTCTTGTCGGCCCCCCGTCCAGTCATCCGTCTAGGGATGAGGCTGGTGGGGTTAATGGTGGCCTCATTCGAGGCGGTTCCCTTTGCGCAGTTTCATACAAGGACACTTCAGCTTCATCTGTTGAAGGTTTGGGACAAGTCTCCTCTATCGTTGGATCAGTCCTTCCTGATGACTCCCCGAGTTCGTCGATCCCTGCAATGGTGGCTGGGGTCAGTCAATCTGTTGAAGGGCAGATCTTTTCTGGCTCCGCGTTGGGAAACAGTCACCACGGATGCCAGTCTGTCAGGTTGGGGGGGTGTTTGGAAGGACCTCCAGTTTCAGGGTCTGTGGGGCCCGCAGGAGGCTCACGAGCCCATCAATGTTCTGGAGTTGAGAGCCATCAGGTTGGTTCTGTTTCGCTTGACTCATCAGTTGCGGGGCCTGCCTGTTCAGGTCCGGTCGGACAACCGGACGGCGGTTGCTTACATCAATCACCAGGGGGGGACTCGCAGCAGGAGTGCTCTCAGGGAAGTGTCTTTGATTCTGGACTGGGCGGAGAGCCACGTCCCGTGTATCTCAGCAGTCTACATTCCGGGAGTGGAGAACACGGAGGCGGACTCTCTGAGCAGGGTCTCCTCTCGTCAGGGGGAGTGGTCTCTCAGTCCCAAGGTGTTTCATTCGATCTGTCTCAGGTGGGGGTTCCCAGCGGTGGACCTCTTTGCCTCTCGTCACAATCACAAGCTTACAGTCTTTGTGTCTCTCTCGCAGGATCCTCTGGCTCTGGCGGTGGATGCCATGTCTCTGAACTGGAGGGATCTGGGGTTTCTTTACCTGTTCCCTCCGTTTCCGATGGTAGCCAGAGTGGTGCGCAAGCTGGCCCTGGAGGGCGCGTCGGCGATTCTGGTGGCACCAAGGTGGCCAAGGCAGGTTTGGTTCGCAGACCTGGTAAGACTGGCAGAGGATCAGTTCGTTCTGCCTCTACTGCCGGACCTGCTCACCCAATGCGCTATCCCAATTTACCTTCGCTGGCTTTGACAGCGTGGCTGCTGAAACCGCCATCTTGAAGGAGGAAGGTCTTTCTGACGCGGTGGTTCAGACTCTTATTAGCGCCAGGAAGCGCTCTTCCTCTACTATTTACTATAGGACTTGGAGGTCCTATATTGACTGGTGTGAAAGTAGGTCTTTCTCTTGTCGGGAGTTCTCCATTTCCAGAATCCTGGAGTTTCTTCAACATGGTCTGGATCTGGGGCTTCAACTTAGTACCTTGAAGGGGCAGGTTTCTGCCCTGGCGGTGTTCTTTCAAAGGTTCTTTGCACTTCATCCCTTAGTCAAGACCTTTTTCCAAGGAGTTACGCATGTACGGCCTCCTAGGAAGCCCTTTGTTCCAGTTTGGGATTTGAACCTGGTTCTTTCTGCTCTTCAGGGTCCTCCGTTTGAGCCCTTGAATGAGGTGGCTTTGTCTTCACTTACTCAAAAGGTGGCCTTTTTGGTGGCTATCACTTCGGTTAGGCGTGTTTCTGAGTTGGCAGCTTTATCCATTAAAGCTCCGTACTTTGAAAGGCATCAGGACAAGGTTGTCTTTCGTTTCAAGCCGGATTTTCTTCCTAAGGTGGTCTCTGCCTTTCATCTGAATCAGGACATTGTTCTGCCTTCTCTATGTCCTAATCCCAGCAACGACAAGGAAAGGGCGCTGCATTCCTTGGATGTAGTTCGTGTTGTGAAATATTATCTGGTGGTTACGTCTTCCTTTCGTAAGACTGATGCTTTCTTTGTGGTGCCTTTTGGGCCTAGGAAAGGTTTGGCTCCTGCCAAATCTTCCATTAGTAAATGGATTCGTCAGGCCATCATTGGGGCCTATTCTGCCAAGGGGAGGAGTCCCCCTTTTCGTGTTACTGCTCATTCTACTCGTGCGGTTGGAGCGTCCTGGGCTTTCCAGCACCAGGCTTCTGTTGAGCAAGTTTGTAAGGCCGCTACTTGGTCCTCTGTTCACACTTTTTCCAAGTTTTACAAGATTGATGTTCGGGCCTCAGCGGATGCTGTTTTTGGCCGCAAAGTTCTGCAAGCTGTTGTGGTTTAAGTTGTGCATTGTTGCCTTGTTTTGGATCCCCGCCCTTTTTATGGACACTGCTATTGGATGTCCCACATGTTATGGATATCTTGAAGCGGGGTGTGTGACATACTTAGAATAATACCATTTTGTGAAATACTCACCTGTAAAATGGGTATTATAAGTATGTCACATACCCCGCTTCACCCGCCCTTCTTGTATTCTGGATCCTTTATTTTGTGAACTTTGCGTTGTTATGACTTGTATTTGCCTCTTCCTGGTCCCTTACCTTACTGCTTCTATATGCTGGGTGATGAGTGGGAGGTCCCAGGTATTTATGGATCAGGGAGGGGCTTTCTTTTTGCTATCATCTCTGCAGGAACGCCCTCTTCAGGTCGGTATTACCCACATGTTATGGATATCTTGAAGCGGGGTGTGTGACATACTTATAATACCCATTTTACAGGTGAGTATTTCACAAAATGGTATTTTATACCTACTAACTGAGCAGAGACAAATGATTTATTAAAAAAAAAAAAAATTACATGGGGTCTTTTCCTTTTTTTTTCTTTTTTACCCTTTAAAAATTAAAAAAAATGTGAGGTCCCCCCTTCCCACCCAGCATAACCAGCCCAGGGTGCAGAGGCCAGCCACAGTGGCCCCTGGCCGCAGAGGCTACAAGCCCGCGCAGCCTCCATGGCCCCCTGGCTCTTCTGGCCCCTTCCCCTGGGCTTTGGGGAGGCAGCTAATGAAGTGCAGGGGAACAATGACAAGTCACTCGCTAGCCGCAGCTGATTTGCCAGCCTTGTGAACTAGTATAGGAGTTTCATGGACCAGTTTACAAACGATTAGCTGTAAAATAAACATGCACACACTAGAGTAAATGTAATTTTATTATTTTTTTATCTTACTTTCTTGGATGACAGATGCGATTGGTGGAGGATTCTCGGCCCCGGGTAGGGGATGGCATCATCTGTCCCACCCACAAAAGCCATGGCTAGAGGCAGTGGCGGTGGGAGCGGGTGAGGTAGGGGCAGTTTCCGGCCTTCTCATCACAGGGGAAGAGCCCGGGGGGGGGGGGGGAACTAAGCCTCCTGGGTGAAGAGGAGACCCGGCGAGAGGGGTCACCGAGGACCCAGATGTTCCTCAGCTACTGACTTCCAGCATAACCTGGACGGGATCAAACTCAACCATGGGTTCTGATCACCCCCTCCTCTCCTGGGAAGGCTGACTGGAGGATTGTAGGATTGTAGGATTGTAGGCAGAAATCCTGCGCTAGGTGCAGCATAGCAGACCACAGTCTTAACCACCCAGTACCCAACCTCCGGACCTAGCCCCAGGGAAAAAAATAACTAATAGGACGATGCTCATCCACATCTTTCCTGGAGAGGGAACACAAACCTTGAGGGCCAAGGGGAAAGTGTAGGCCTATTAATGCTCTTTCAGTTTTGTGTTTCCTTTTACAGGGGAAGAGGAAGTGGCTAAGCCATCCTGTAGGATGCTGGGAAAAATATATGTATTTTCACTATATATCCAGTCCAGGTCGTCTCAGAAGTAATGACATATGGGTATTCCACCCCCAGGGGGGCGCTCGACTGCAAGATCAAAAGCTGTCACTTCTCCCGGCCCCCTATAAAAGCAGGTGTCTCACTATGACTCTCCAGTGTTCATCTTGCAGTCTGGCTGCTGAAGATCGTTGGATACTCTCTCCTGGATATTGCAGCTGAGCAGGGCCTCCTAGCCCGTCGGCTGCTGCGACCTTATTACCACTGATCCCGTGGACCCACTATTGCCTCCCAGCCATGGCTGATTGGGACGGTGAAGGTAGGGAGAACGCCGGGGTCAGGCGTTGTCAGAGCTAGGCTCTGGGCCGCAGACCCTGTTTAATTGGTAGCCAGCCATAGGCTGATGGTGAGCCTATGGGGGGGGGGAACCACTTATGCCCACGGGTTTCATACCCTCCCTGCCCAACATGCTTTATTACTGTGTGGTGTTTTTGTGGACCTTGACTTTATCTTGCGCAGACATCGTAGTGGCTCTTTGAATTAGTCCCTTGATGAAATGGCTTATGCACTGTGTTTTTTTGTATTTACCTCCCTCGCTCCCTTGAGTTATCCTGCTCCTCTCTCCCCTCCATCTTTGGCTGCTGCGCTGTGGGTGGGGGGGGGGGGGACGGCGGAGGTTTTTTCTTGATGAGGCCGCGGCTTCCGGTGCGGCCGCCTGCGCACGCCACACGGGCTGGTACGGGGGCCCCTCCGTGGGCTGCCCTGTGTCTTGCTACTGCTGTGGCTTCGTCCTCCATATTCTTAGTATACAGTACGTCTTGCTCCAAATGTAATACTTACACTAGGGTTATCCTCTGCCAGATGGCGCTGCACTGCAGAGACATGCAAAACAGGCTCCTCCCGGCCCCTCAAATACCCAGGAACTCCCACAAATCCCCAGATTTTTCTGCAGTGCTTACTGCGAAGACATGAAATTATCACTCTCTCGCAGGTGAGCGGGGCTATTAGCCTGCGGCCCTGTTGGACTATTTCCACCCGTTCTTCGTGTGATGTGCCTCCCAGCCTGGGCTGCGCTGGTCGGGTGAAGGTAGGTGGCACCATGTGTGCTTACGGAGCGCTGCTCCACCGCAATCCCCCACCAAAGGGTAGGCGGTATAGGCTGATGGTGAGCCTTATGGGATGCCCCTCCCGCATTGTTGCCCCATGCCCCGTGTAGCGGTGGGTCCTGTACAGAGGGCCACCATCCTTCCTCATTCTCCCTGTAGCGTCGGGAGGAAAAGAAGGGTGTATCGTGATTCGTGCATACAGCGTTTTGTCTGTTTTTTGACTAGTATATGGGGTGTCAGCCACTGACTTGTCTTTTTACTGTTTGCAAATGCCGCCGCCGCTCGCGTCTTCTCCTTCATTTGGATGTTCCGCGCCGGGCGGCGGCGTTACCTCAGACACTTCTGCGTTCTCATTGGCTGCTTGTCTGTGGGCTTCGCGCTCTTCGGGGGGGACTGGGCCTGGCTTGGCGCGCTCTGCATCACGGCTCGCTCTGGCCCGCCCTTCGAGGTACTCTCGCCGCCATTTTGTCTGGTCGTGCGCGCGTGTGTGACGGTTCTACTTACCGCGGTCCGTAAGTGCCCTCGCGGGTGGCTTTATACTCATTTTTTAGTGTGTATGGTTCTGACACCCCTTCTTCTCATTGTGTCTTTCAGACGGGTGAATCCATTGGCTTCTACCGGCCCGGTGTAATTGATAGTTGGGCCTAGTATAATTACTCCCACTTCCCTAGCGGGTTATTGGGGCATCCAGGGTTGCTTTATAGCGTCAATCCCTACTGGCATATTGTGCCTAGTAATCACCATATGGAGGCCTCTCAGGATAATGTGACCGGGGTTCCTACGGGACAAGCCCGGCTGTGTGTAGCTTGTGGGGTCTCACCTATTAGCGGTGACAAGGCACGGGTCTGTGTTCCTTGCGCACAGCAGGTGCTAACGTTGCAATCCGCCCCTCCTGTGGCTGGGCCTGCACCTCGTCTCACTTCACCTACTCCCCCAAGCTTGAGTCTCACTCCCATTGACTTGCATACAAGCGGGGATTCTCAGCCTGATGTGTCTGCTAGACTGGCCAGTGTTGAAAAATTGATTGCTAATACTTTAGCGCGTAAGGCCACTGCTAAAAAGCGTCACTTAACCCCTGATGTCACTCTTTTCCCTATGGAATCTGATGAGTATTTGCATTTATGTGACTATACCCCCTCGAAGGGGAGCTGTTCTCCGATTTAGGGTCATCTGTTGAGAGACCCAGGGGTCATGACGATTCTGGCTCTGATGATACTGACAGACTGCTGGTACAGATTTTTGAGGTTCTGTCCATCTCCCCCCCCCCCCCCCCCCCTGTTGCGGCTCCTAGACAAAGAGGTGAGCTTTTTCATACTGCTAAGGCTCGTTTGGAATTTCCTGAGCAAGCTCATTTCAATAATCTCGTGCTTAAGGAGTGGGAACGTCCCAGTAGACCTCCCGGGGTACCTAAGAGTTGGGACAGAAAGTATCCCTTTCCTGCTGATATGGTCAAGTGCTGGTAATCCCCTCCCGAGGTGGATGCCCCTATTCTAGGGCTGTTTAACACCTCTGTCATGCACTCCCCTGACTCTACTACTCTGCGGGATGCCGAGGACCGGCGCATTGACCAATTGGCGTCCCATGCCTTTACATTTGTGGGGACGGCGCTGTGCCTCGGCCATTACATCTGTGGCGCTCAGGTCCCTGATCAGAAGTGTACTTGATGGTGCTCCTGATGATTTGCTACCTGATGTGTTTAATGAACTGTCTAACTGTGATGTGTTTGTAAACTTTATCCTATCTGCCTTGGATGATGCCATTAGGATGTGTGCTAGAACTTCTGCCTTGGTGGTGGCTATACGCCGCTCGGTTTGGCTGCGCCAGTGGGCTGCTGACAATGCTGCAAAGAAGGCCCTCACTGGACTTCCGTTTAAGGGGCTACGCCTGTTTGGGGACCGCCTAGACCTTTTTGCTAAAGGAGGTAAGTTACCCCAGCGCAGGCGGCAGTCTCGGCCCTTTCGGGGCCAGGGCTCCTTTTCACCACCCTACCGTAGTGCTAAACAAGGAAAAGGGGTGTCCTTCGCGAGGGCTCATGCAGATTCCTGGCATAGGAGCAGAGGACGACGTCCTGGCTCCTCCTGGGGGTCTAAGCCCAAATCCTCTCCCAAGCCCACTCAGGCATGATGGGGCGCCCTCGCCCATCAGGGTGGGGGGACGGCTACAGCACTTTGCACACGTCTGGAGGCATCAAGTCTCGGACCGGTGGATTCAGGAGGTAGTGTCCTCTGGTTACAAGATAGAGTTTGCTGTTCGGCCCCCCCAAGATTCATCAAGTCCCGGATCCCCCAGGACCCTGTCTCAGCTCAGGTATTGGCGCAGGCCGTGCAGGGCCTTCTGGGTCTGGGGGTCATTTGCAGGGTCCCTTTAAGAGAAAGAGGCAAGGGGTTCTATTCCAACCTCTTTACAGTTCCCAAAAAAGATGGGTCAGTCAGGCCCATTCTGGATTTAAAGATCCTCAACAAATTTGTCATGAACAGGCGCTTTCGCATGGAAACTCTGCGCTCGGCCATCAGTTCCCTGCGCCCAGGGGACTTCATGACGTCTGTGGACATCAAAGACGCTTACCTTCACATCCCTGTGTTTTCAGGATACCAAAGGTTCCTCAGATTCGCATTGGAAGATCAACATTACCAATTTGTGGCCTTGCCATTTGGTCTCACTTCAGCTCCCAGAGTGTTCACCAAGGTGTTGGCTGGGGTGATGTCTCTGATCAGGTCAAGGGGCATCCGCGTGCCTATTCTGCTAAAGGGAAGAGTCCTCCCTTCCGCCTTACTACTCATTCTACTCGTGCTATTGGTGCCCCTTGGGCCTTCCAGCACCAGGCTTCTGTTGAACAAGTTTGCAAGGCCGCTACTTGGTCTTCTGTTCATACCTTTTCAAAGTTTTACAAGGTTGATGTTAGGGCCTCAGCTGATGCTGTCTTTGGCCGCAAGGTTTTGCAGGCGGCAGTGGTTTAAACTGTCTGCTGTTAACTTTTTGTTGGGGATCCCACCCTACTGCTTGGACACTGCTATTGGATGTCCCTAGTGTAAGTATTACATTTGGAGCAGGACGTACTGTATACTAAGAATAATACAATTCTGTGAAATACTCACCTGTAGAATTGATATTATAAGTATACAGTACGTCCTGCTCCACCCCACCCTTGGTTTTGCATTATTCTGGATCCCCTGTATGGTGATTGTTATCATTGCTTTAGTTACCAGTTTGGGTGGTTAAATTCTTCCGGCTTCTTGTTCACTGCTTTTCAATGCTGGGGATTTGTGGGAGGTCCCCGGGTATTTGAGGGGCCGGGAGGAGCCTGTTTTGCATGTCTCTGCAGTGCAGCGCCATCTGGCGGAGGATAACCCTAGTGTAAGTATTACATTTGGAGCAGGACGTACTGTATACTTATAATATCAATTCTACAGGTGAGTATTTCACAGAATTGTATTTTTGGGAGGCGGGCGCTCCTTCGCGCCATCAGGGTGGCGGGGCCGCACGATGACGCTTTTTGCGTCACTGCTGTGCGGCCCGCCCCTCGAGGAACGCGCCATCTTGAGCTGCCGTCCCCTGCCACGCTGCCTGAAGTGCTGCCTGTGTTGTGTCGTGAGTCCCTCTTGCTAATATCTATTGTTGTTTGTATTGCGCATGGGCTGTGGGATACTGATGGCACTTTTCTACGTGTGTCTTCTAGGTGGGCCCCTTTGATAGATTGAGGGTTGTAGTTCCTCCCGGTCCCCTGCCCCCTCTCCCTATTAAGAGGGATCGCAAAAGAGGGACTATTTCAGAGGGCTTATGAGGTTTGGGCCGTCAGTGCCTTGTAACCAGCATATCAATTATTCTAATCACCATAATGGAGGCTTCTGGGGATAGTGAGCTAGGGGCCCCATCTGGGCGGGTGAAGCTCTGCCCCATGTGCAGTGCCAGCCCTCTGGGTGGACTCGGCACTGTTTGTGTCACTTGCGCCAGGAGCGTCTTTTTGGAGCATGATCGGGCGGGGTATCTGCCCCAGCCCGTTATTGCCTGCGGCCTTTCCAGAACCCCCGCTACTGCACTCAGCCCCCAGCAAGGTGTCCCATGTTGATTTGGCATACCGGGTGGCCAGCCTTGAGAGACAGATCTCTTGCACAGCTCCTAAGAAGGCCACGAGTAAGAAGCGGCACATCGAGCCCGTTTACTCTTATAATGATGATGATGATCTTTTTGGAGATCTGGGCTCCATGGAGGAAGGCGAGTTGCATGAGGACTCTATTTCCACTGTGGATTATTCTGCCGGCTAGGACAGTGGACCTGACTCTTCCTCGGGCGAGGACATGTGGCTGCCTGATGATACGGAGAAGTTGCTGGCTTCAGTTTTTGAGACGTTGCATATTGTCCCTCCTAAAGCTGCTAAAAGGAAGCAGGGTGATTTGTTTCGGCCTGAGAGACACAGAGACTTGTCTTTCCTGAGCAGGCCCATTATTCTAATATGATCTTCAAGGAGTGGGAAAGGCCTAACAAGCTACCGTCAGTGCCTAAGGGCCTGGACAGGCGGTATCCCTTTCCTGAGGAGCTGGTCCGCCTATGATTCAGTCTCCCCGAAGTGGATTCCCCTGTGTCGGGGTTATCCAACACTACGGTTATGCCGTCACCCGATACCGCTTCTTTTCGTGATCCAGCTGACAGGCGTATGGATCAGCTGGTCTGTCATGCCTTCACCTTTGCTGGTGCTTGGTTTCGCCCTGTGTGTGCCGCGGCTATTGTCTCCTTAGCAATATCCACAAGACGTCTCACCTTCTTTCTGATGGCTAAGTCTCACAAGCGGGCAGAGGAGTATAAAGACCTCAAACCTTGCGTGGATTTTGTTGCCTTTGCCTTTGCTCGGGGCCAGGGTTTCGGCCCTGCTTGTTGCGCTTCGTTGCTCGCTCTGGTTGCGGCAATGGTCGGCTGCGGCAAGGAGTCGCTCACTAGTATCCCCTTCGTGGGGCACAGGTTGTTCGGGGATCGTCTAGACCTCCTGATTAAGGATGGTAGACTCCCTCAGCGACGGAAGCCTGCGCGGCCCTTTTGGGGTTCCCCTGTCTATCGCTCCTTTCGTGGAGGAAGAGGCTCTTCATTTTCAGGTGGCCGCAGAGGTTCCTGGGGACGAGGTAGGTCCCGCAGCCGATCCAATCCCTCCTGGGGATCCAAATCCAAGCCCCCTGCCAAGGCTCCTCAGGCATAAGGAGGCGCCTCACCTATCCGGGTGGGGGGACGGCTTCTGTTATTTGCTCATATCTGGAGACCGCGCGTCTCGGATCGGTGGATTCAGGAGGTGGTGTCCTCCGGTTACAAAATAGAGCTGGCAGTCAGGCCACCCACAATCCCAGAACCCAGTGACGGCACAGGGCCTGAGAATGGCTGTGCAGCACCTCCTGCGGTTGGGTGTGATTTGCCCTGTACCTCGTCAGGAGCAGGGTCAAGGTTTTTACTCCAACCTGTTCACGGTTCCCAAGAAGGACGGAACGTTAAGGACCTGAAGGGTCTCAACAGTCAGGCATTTCCGCATGGAAACCTTACGGTCAGCGGTGAGCTCACTTCGGCCCGGCGACTTCATGACCACGGTGGACATCAGGGATGCCTATTTACACATCCCGATATTCCAGGGACATCAGAGGTTCCTGAGATTTGCTCTGGAGGACCAGCATTACCAGTTTGTGGCTCTGCCATTCGGGATATCCTCAGCCCCCCGGGTTTTCACCAAGGTGCTGGCCGGAATCATGGCTATTCTGAGGAATCGGGGCATTTGTGTGCTGCCTTGACGATTTACTGATTGCGGCTCAGTCCCTTCAGCAGGCCGAGAGCGACACCCGGACGGTGTTATCCACTCTAGAGGCTTTCGGATGGGTAATCATTTCCCCAAGTCTTCGATCACTCCCTCAATGGTGAGTTCCTTCCTGGGCATGACGTTAGACACCTCTCAGGTCAAGGTTTTCCTGCCACAGCAGAAGGTGTTGGGCCTTCAGACGCAGGTGCAGACCTTGCTGTCTTGTCAGCGGCCATCGATCTGTCTGGGGATGAGATTGGTGGGCCTAATGGTGTCATGCTTCGAGGCAGTGCCTTTCGCCCAATTTCACATGAGACCTCTTCAATTGAACCTGTTGACCGTCTGGGACCAGATGCAGGAGTCGCTGGAACAGGAATTTTCACTGTCCCCCCCTGACCAGACAGTCCCTCTTGTGGTGGCTGGACACCTGTTGGTGGGCAAGTCCTTTCTAACTCTCCGGCGGGAGAAAGTAACCACGGATGCCAGTCTGACTGGCTGGTTTGGCAGACGCAGAAGATCCAGGGTCAGTGGGGTCCGCAGGAGAACCACTTGCCCATAAATCTCATGGAGCTGAAAGCGATCCGGTTACTGCTTCTTCGCTTGACTCCCCATTTAATGGGTTGTGCGATCCAGGTTAGCTCGGACAATCGGACGGCTGTCACCTACATCAACCACCAGGGTGGGACTCGGAGCAAGCGAGCCCTCAAGGAGGTGACCCAGATTCTGGTTTGGGCAGAGGAGAATGTTCCCTGCATCTCAGCGGTTTACATCCCCGGGGTAGAAAACCAGGAGGCAGACTCCCTGAGCAGGGGGGCCTCTCATCTGGGGGAATGGTCTCTCAGCAACGAGATCTTTCATGCTCTGCGTCTCCGCTGGGGTCAGCCGGATGTGGACCTGTTTGACACAATCACAAGCTTCCAAGGTTCGTCTCCCTGTCAAGAGATCCTCTGGCCTTTGCCACACACACTCTGGCAATTCCTTGGACGGAGTTCAGGCTCCTTTATGCATTTCCTCCGTTTCCACTCCTGGGCCGAGTGCTACGCAAGATAGCCCAGGAAGGGGTCCCAACCATCCTCGTGGCTCCTCGCTGGTCGAGAAGGAGTTGGTTTGCGGACATAGTTCAGATGTCAGTGGATCGCTACATCATGCCCGACGACCAAGGGCTTCTCACTCGGGGATCGCTGGGGCACCCCAATTTACAGACGCTGGCTTTGACGGCCTGGCTATTGAGACCTCAATCCTGATGGAAAAGGGCCTGTCTGCCACAGTTGTGCATACCATGATTCAGGCACGGAAGAAGTCTTCTTCCATGATATATTACAGAGCTTGGCATGCCTACATTGCTTGGTGTGAATCCAAGAGTCTCCCTTGTCGCACTTTCTGTATCTCTAGGATCTTGGAGTTTTTACAACATGGTTTAGACTTGGGTCTCCAGCTGAGCACCCTCAAGGGCCAGGTCTCTGCCTTGGCCATCTTTTCCAGAGATCCTTTGCCAATCATAGATTGATCAAGACCTTTTTCCAGGGAGTCACCCACGTACGTCCACCGCGTAAGACTGTATTACCGGTGTGGGACTTGAATTTGGTACTTTCTGGTTCTTTCTATTTTGACCCATAAGGTGGTCTTTTTGGTAGCGATCACCTTGGTGCGTCGCGTGTCAGAGCTGGCCGCGCTTTGTATGAAGCCTCCCTATTTTGAGCGGCATAAGGATAAGGTGGTTTTTCGCTTTAAACCTGATATTTTTGCCTAAGGTTGTTTCTCCCTTTCACCTTAATGAGGAAGTTGTCTTGCCTTCTTTGTATCCAGCACCGACTAATTCTAAGGAAAGGACCCTCCATGCCTTGGATGTGGTCAGAGCCATTAATTGTTACCTGGTTGCGACTGAATCCTTCAGGAAATCGGATTTGCTCTTTGTCCTAACACAGGGCTCTAGGAAGGGCTTGCCACCAGCCAATTCCACTCTCAGTAAGTGGATCAGATAGGCGGTGGTGCAAGCGTATTCTGCCAAAGGGAAGGAACCCACTTTTCGGATCACAGCTCATTCTACCAGAGCTATTGGTGCCTCTTGGGCTTTTCAGCACCAGGCCTCTGTTGAACAAATTTGTAAGGCCGCCACTTGGTCTTCAGTTCATACCTTTACCAAGTTTTACAAGGTTGATGTTAGGGCCTCAGCTGATGCTGTCTTTGGTCGAAAGGTGCTTTAGGCGGTAGTGAAAAGAACTACATGCTGTTCCGCACTGGGGATCCCGCCCTAATGGACACGCTTTTGGATGTCCCATATGTCATTACTTCTTGGACGACCTGGATTGAATATAGTGAAAAATACAATTCTGTGATACTCACCTGTAGAATTGTTTTTAAATATATCTAGTCCAGGTCGTCCCACCCCACCCTTGTTTTCATTATCTCGGGTTTGCCTGTTATGGTGATTACCATTGTTATATTGGACCGTTGTCCTTAAGTTTTTGTTGAAGAGAGTACATGCTGAAGCTATGTGAAGTAACATGGTTTCTTGGCCTCCCGGCCTGTCTCTTTTTCTTACTGCTGTTTAACCACTGGGAAATCATAGTGTGACACCTGCTTTTATAGGGGGCCTGGCGGAGCAACAGCTTTTGATCTTGCAGTCGAGTGCCCCCTGGGGGCGGAATACCCATATGTCATTACTTCTGGGACGACCTGGACTGGATATATTAAAAAAACAATTCTACAGGTGAGTATCACAGAATTGTATTTTTTAATTTGAACCATAAGGAGTGTTGGTCAGCTTTAAAGCGGAACCAAGCCCACCTGCGGCCAGCCAGGAGTCTAAAAGATTCCAGGGCTGGCCACTGGTTTTTCCCTGGGGCATCCTGAATTGGGATGCCCCACTGTGGCTCCTGAAAAATTTACCTGACCCCGCTCCAACGGCGCATGCACCAGCTCTTGTTTCAAACAGAGCAAACAGCTGATTGTTTACAGTGGGGGGCGCTCCTGCGCCAGCCATTCAGAGACGGGAGCCCATTGATTTCAGCCTCTTGCCAAATGTCGTAGTCAAGGCAAAGATTGGACGAAAACTGTTGGTTCGGGTAAAGGTGCGTTTTATTGGGCAAACTGATGGGTTTCATATGGCAGGGCATGCCAGTTCAGCATACCCCAGGGGCTTCATCATCCTTTTCTCCAGAGCACTGCAAAATACTCCTTACATTGCAGGAGGGGGGGGGGGGGGGCAGGGTTGTGATGACCTTTTTTTTTTTTTTTGTCAGAAATTGATAAAAACATAACCAGTCATAGTTGTGAAGGTCTGCCAAGGGTGAACCAGGTGTGCATTTAAGCCAGGGATGATTAGCGTCAACATACGGTGGGGGGACCGCAGCCCACCATCACACAACCCTGAGCGGCCTTCACAGCAGTTAATAGCGTATGCTTCTGGATCCGGGTGTGGATCCTAGGGGTGTCTAACATCTGTATAAGCTACACACAGATTTTTTAATTGGTACACCCTTGTCGCAAAGTGTTTGTGGACTTTACTTTATTTTTGTTTATATATATTTTTTTTCTTTTCTTTTTTTTTTATTCCCCCCCCCTCCCCTTTTTTTCATATTTTTTATTCCTTTGTTTCGCAGTGTTTATCTATTATTCTTAAAAATTGCCTTTTAAGTTGTACTGTTCTGTACGGTTGTGAATTGCGTGAAGAAATAAAGAATTATTTAAAAAAAACATAACCAATGATCTAATCATTGAGCGGATTATCTAATAAACGCAATGTTTTCTAACTGCCATCTAATCCATTTTGCCTTATTTCCTATCTTGGCAGGGTCGGCTTCCTCGCTACCTCATTCACCAGAGCCTGTCCACCACCATGTTTGAGTTCTGCAACCACTTGCGTAGAAGAGTGGCTGAAGTTTACAGTGGACAGTCCTAGAGAGAACACACCTGAGCTGCCTCTTGTCTGTTTAAAGAAACCATAACCCGAGGCTGCTGCTTGCCCACTAATCGTGTGTCATAATTAACAGGATAAAGGACCATGACTCCCAATCTGCTGTGTTACTGAAATGTAATGCTTGCCTTTTTAGATAAGTCTCCCTGCAAGTGACAAGAGGACTTGGTTTCTAAAGCCAGTTATGGCCCTTTGGAACGTTGGATGCACCATTTTTCATTGTGGAAAGCTAGAGACGGACTGGAGGCCAGAGCCCACTTCTTGTGCTGCTGTCGCTGCTGCAGTGTTTTTTAGAAGACCTGTGAAAAATGATGGCAGCGAAAATGAAAATATTCGAGCCACTGCCTGAATGGGCTGCCTATTCATTTTAAATGATTCAAGGGCTTATTGGGGGAGGATTCTGCTTACCCCATGCTGGGCATGAAGGGTTTATTCCTCTTAAATGAAGTAACTTATGGTTTGCCGAAGTCCGGTTTGTCTGACCTCACAATACATTTCTATCTTTTTTTTTTTTTTCTGGCTGTGGCGGTGGACACTTTAGACATGTACCTAGAATAGATGCACTGATCCATGTCGGTGAATATCTGGGCACCAACTTTTTTTTTTTAACATTTTTTTACTTAACGCCTCCTATTCCAGGACAAGCAAATGGTTGGGCGTTAACTTAACACGACTTACTTTCTTTAGCTAGGATCACTTCTAATTTATCAATCACATTTGTTTTTATTCTGCATTTTTAAATGTGAAAACCACCCAGTGCCTATCGGCCAGTTTAAAATTGACCATGCTTATCAGATTGTGATGGCTTCCCCTGGTTGTGGGCAGGCTTTGTAGCTGGGCACAGGTTTGACAGCGTTGTTCCATGTAGGTGGCATCTGGTTAGTGTGGCATTGCCAGTGTCTATTGATCTGTTGTAATGAGACTACAAGAGGCTAAAATAAACAAGAACATGCCTTGTACCTGCTGCAAGCACATTCCAAAAGCACACCTGGTGGTAGCCGCAGCAAAGCCATGCAGACTATTGTACAGTACTCAATGCAGCCCGAAATTGGGTTTTAAAGTGGAACAAAACCCTGGAATTTGACTTTCCCTGTTTTTTCTGTTCCCGTGTGTGACCCTGCCCCCTTTCCCCCAGTTTCCCCATTAAGATTTCGCCTTTCCAGGCTCCAACAGTGCATGAGCGAGCTCTCGTCCACTGAGAGCCACATGCTGTGACTACATAATTCAAGGCCGTCTCTCATGGTTTCCAATGGGAGCACACGCTAAATGGCTGGGACGGGAGCGTGTGCGCGGTGCAGGCGATACAGCAGATCACACTTCCCATTGTAAACAGTAAGAGCTGCCTGCCAAATGATGTAGTCAAAGCAGGGAGCTCTCATTGGACAAGAGTCCGCATGTACTCCTTTGGAGCCTTGAAAGGTTTTTTTTTGTTTTGTTTTTTATGGTCGAACTGGGGGATTTCACACAGTGAAGCATCCCAATTCAGGATACCCCAGGCCCTTGAATCTTTTAGATTCCAGGCTGGCTGCTGCTGGGTTTTGTTCTGCTTTAATGCTTAAATCGCATCATCACCCTCCGAGCATGTTGGTGGCCACAGTCTGGGGAGAAACCGGTGTTAGCTGACTTTTAGATGGACCAATCCCCAGGATTTTTACTATTCTGGGTCTTGGTCTGTAGCCACTGAGTGAAACCACACTGGTTGCTCTTCTCCAATTGGCTTCTTTGACCGCCAATGTAAATGTGCAGCTAAAGAAACTGAATGGGAGCCTAGCCACACTTGTGGTCAGGGGGCGACACCCCCTGCATCTTTGGCTGTGCGCAGCCACACCATTCAGTTACAGCAGTCGCAGCTGTGCACCAACCTAGAAGAATGCAACACAGCCAACGACAACAGGCACACATGTTTGCCAGTGAGGTAAGTATATCTGGTGACTGGTGGGATTTAACACAGCAAGGCACACTAAATCTGAATGCTCCAGCTGGGTATTTAACAGGACTTGGCTTTTTATAAACGTCAGGCCCTGTTTTTGTCTACTTTAAGCCCTTACAGTCTGGATTCCAGAAAGAAGTGAAGGAGTCTGTCATAAGCAGTCACTGAGTGATAGATGAATTACTGAAAGGGCATGAGACACAGTTATTTGCTGGCAAATACACTTGCCCAAGTGCAACACGATACATTTCATTGTATTGCCTGCTAAGTTAAAACTGTAAATCTATGCAAACCTAGTCTATATCTGTACCATGGCTACGAGCAAACATGTGTTATCCCATGGACACCGTAACCCTGTCCAAGTAGAGGAAGGTATACCAGTCTTTTTGTCTCTAGTATGCTTAGTGATGTTATTGGTGGTTCAGTAATGCCGAGACTAATTTCCCCCCGGCATGGGCTATGTTAGTATCTGGCAGGAATATGGATAAACTACAACATCGTGCACTTTCCAAGCTCTTCCTATATGTTTGGGAACATGAGGCCTATGGAAGGGCTAGACTTCATGACTGTGCTTTGAGTTAGGTTGCGGCTCTGTTTTTTACAACCCACAGTGCAGTGTTTTGGAACCAGACTGGCACCAAAGAGCTTACATGTCAGTCTGTAAAACAAACTTGTGCAGCATGCATTAGTATGGATTACGTGTTTTTTTTATTTTTATTTTTTTTTTATTGTACGACTTTGCATTACAAATGTATCCAAGTTCTGACCACCATGGTACCATTGTCTGGCCTTTTATAGTAGTAAAGGTCTCAACTGACAACCCTGGGCTCATGGGGCACTCTGTATTAGACTCTTTTGAACCTTTTTTTTAACCTTTCAGTTAACTGATGAGCTGAGCAAATGGTTTTGCCCTTTCCAATGTATTTGCAGTCTGCTCACCTGTTACATTGGTGTTGCAGGGCAGCACCTAGTATGCCTGATGCTGTAGGTAACAAGACAGACAGACATTTTTTTGCAAATCATCAAATCTTCCCTGATGTTTAATTTGTTACTGAAACCTCATTTATTGATCATTGTCGTGTTTTTGTTAATTTAAGTAATATACAATTTGGTTATGTGCTTCTTTTCTAACATTCTGATTAAAATGTTTTTTGTTTTTCAGTTGTTTGGAAAAAATCTAAAGGTGAAAAAGGTCTTATAGTCCTAATGGACACATGGAGGAGATGCTATGAGGTTGCTTTCACACCGTGACAATTGTTGGATGTTTGGTATTTGCCAGGTGATCACATCGCTGGAGGGCGCTGAGTTATCGCTTTCACTCTGAGAGTGGAAAACGTTAGCACAAATGCCCTTCAAATGCCGAACTTGCCTGAGCACCCCGCAAGCATCTTGGTGTGAGAGCTGCTGAAGGCTGGCAGTAGGCTTAAAAACAGCCTGCTTTACATTCCTGTAGCTGATGGCTTCCTTAGTACTTGTTGCCAGAGAGGAAGCCTGCACAGTGTGGCTGGAATTGTGCACTACATGCACTGGCTTCTCTGTTCCTGTGACTGGATCTCCTTAACTTCCCCCCCTGGTTAAGTATCTTTTAAAGCCCAGCAGTGCTT
This sequence comes from Gastrophryne carolinensis, assembly GCA_027917425.1. Taxonomy (NCBI): domain Eukaryota; kingdom Metazoa; phylum Chordata; class Amphibia; order Anura; family Microhylidae; genus Gastrophryne; species Gastrophryne carolinensis. Next base: position 174,616,512 of record CM051243.1, read on the forward strand.
AGAGAAAATGGCATCCACTTGCCTGTCTGGACCTGGAAAAGAAAGATTTACACCAACACCACTGAAAATTTAGAGTAATTCCCTTTTGTTGGCATTTTAGAAAGTTTTCATTACAGTTTGCCAAGAGGAGGTCCTCAAGGTGGACAAGAGTTTTCCTTTCAAAAGAAAAGTAAATGTATTTTACTTTTGGTTTACAGAACCAAAGCCAAATAAGATTTTAGGTTCCCTTAACCAATCCCCCTTATTTGCTATGCCTTTTCTTTTGAAAGTGAATAGGTTTCATCTTCTCCCTATGTGAGCACCTGCATCCTTTCGGTTCACCTTTGCAAGCTTAAAGTGGACCAACACCCAGGGGGGATCGGCCCGCGTCTCTCGCTTCCCTCTAGCAGGGCGCGCTCCCGCGCCGGCCGTTTTGTGAATGGCCGGCGCAGGCGCGCTCCCTGTTAGAGGGAAGCGAGAGACGCAGCCAATGACAGCGCTCTGGTATGCGCGTCCAAGCGGCTTTGGACGCGCATACCAGAGCGGCTCTGAGCGCTGTCATTGGCCGGACGAGGTCACGTGGGAGCGGGGAGAGGTGAGTTTTTGCGGCGATCGGGGTGCCCCACCTAAGTGGACCAACACCCTGGATAGTCAAAATCCTGGGTGTTGGTCCACTTAACTCTTCCCAACTTGTCTATTCCAAGTATGTCACACACCCCGCTTCCACTATTCATGACATATGGGTTATGGTCCAGTAAAGGGCGAACTTCTGCAGGGATGAAAGCAAAAAAGAAGCCCCTCCCGGTCCATAAATACCTGGGACCTCCCACACATTTCCCAGTTCCTTCTCTGCAGGACGGCGAGCAAGTCAGAAGATGTATGCTGCTCTTCCTTGCAGGTAAGCCAGGCTCACGCCCGGCCATTTTTTGCCCTATTTCTGCCCGGGCCTTTATACAGTAAGTCCAATACTAGCCTCCCAGCCTTGGCTGCAGGTCCGGGTGAGGGTAGGCAACACCTTAAAGTGGACCAACACCCAGGATTTTGACTATCCTGGGTCTTGGTCCACTTCGGTGGGGCACCCCCGATCGGGGTGCCCCGCTGTGTGAAACCCCCCCGAACAACTCACCTCTCCCCGCTCCCAGCGCCGACGGACAAGCGATTTGACAGCCGCTTGTCCGTGGCTCCTCCGCCGCCGCCTCCCGCGCGTCCCTCTTGACGCGCGCGCCCCCGCGCCGGCCATTCAGACGGCTGGCGCGGGGGCGCGCACGCCTAGAGGGGCGCGAGGGGGTTTGGGGTTCTGGGGGGGTTTCACCCCGCGGGACATCCCGATCTCGGATGTCCCGCGGGGAGGGAGGTGATCGTCCATCACCCGAGGGTGATGGTCCACTTTAATAGGTGTTTTAGGAAGCCATGATCCCCCCGTGAGACACCATACAAGGGGGTAGGCGGTATCCGGGTTGGTGATCCCGGTTTGGGATGCCCTGTCCCTATTTACTTCCCTTACACCTCATGGTGAGGGATTCTCCCCCTTCCGGGTCCCCTCTGTTAACCCTCCAGCGGGGGGGGGGGGGGGGGGGGGGGATGGCCTTGCCTTTCTACTTTCACATTAGATGTGTGTTTTGTGCGCATGGTGCTTCACGTTTGCTGACCTCGCGCTCTGCTACAGCCTGGGGAGCTTCTCCTCCTCAGGCTGCGTTTGTGAGGGGGCGGGGCCGGGTGCTCGAGTGTTGCCGCGGCCCGCCCCCTCCCCTTTTTTGGCGCCATTGCGGGCCTATCCTAATGATGGGAACCACACTGATGGACTCGGAGGGGGCGCGGACTGGCGCCTGCTGGTGGCCATGCGTCGTTCGGTATGGCTACGCCAGTGGGCGGCTGACATTCACTTACAGCACTGCCCTTCCTGGGTATGCGGCTGTTTGGTGACAAATTGGATTCTGTGGCGAAAGGTGGGAAGCTACCTCAGCGTAAGAAGCAGCGTCGCTTCTTTGGAGGCAAGCTCCTTCAATCCTTCCTCTCGCGGTGCCATAATGGGCAGAGGTCTTGCCTACTCTAGCTTCAGAGGTGATTCCTGGAACAGAGGCAGGGGACGCGACCGTCCAGCCTCTACCTGCCAAGCCAGCTCAGCAATGAGGAGGTGCCCTCACCCTTACGGGTGGGGGGACGGCTGCGGCTATTCTTCCAGGTCTGGGCCCAGGAGGTCACAGACAAGTGGATATTGGAAGTAGTCTCGTCTGGGTACAAACTGGAGTTCGAGTACCGGCCTCCTCCCAGATTCCTAAGGTCTCGGGTGCCATCGGATCCTCGGGAGGCGCAGGGGCTCCTGTTGGCTGTAAAGAATCTCCTGGACATGGCGGTCATATGCCCGGTGCCTCTTTCAGAGAGATGCCGGGGCTATTATTCCAACCTCTTCACGGTTCCCAAAAAGGATGGCTCCATAAGACTCATTCTAGATTTGAATCTTCTCAACAGGTTCATCAGAACCAAGAAGTTCCGCATGGAGGCTCTGCGCTCAGCCATCGGTTCCCTTCATCAGGGGGATTTCATGACGTCCATAGACATCAAGGATGCTTACCTTCATGTACCAATTTTCCCAGCACACCAGAGATTTCTCAGGTTCGTGGTTGGAGATCAGCATTTTCAGTTTGTGGTCCTCCCGTTCGGGCTGACCTCGGCACCGAGGGCGTTTACCAAGGTTCTGGCGGGCATAGGGGCCCTGCTCAGAGCCCAGGGCATTCGCATTGTGCCGTATCTGGACGACCTACTCATTACAGCTTCTTCCCTCTGCCAGGCGGAGCTGGACACCAGGACGGTGGTGACGACGCTGGAAAGGTTCGGATGGGTGATCAACCACCCCAAGTCTTCTCTCTCCCCATCAAGGGAGATCTCTTTTCTGGGCATGCATCTGGATACCAGTCAGGCCAGAGTGTTCCTGCCTCAGCCAAAGGTGCAGAGGGTTCAGGATCTGATACGTGTTCTCCTGACCAATCCTCGCCCTTCTATCCGGCTAGGGATGACTCTGGTAGGTTTGATGGTGGCCTCCTTCGAGGCAGTCCCCTTTGCTGCACTGCAGAGACATGTAAAAACAGGCTCCTCCCGGCCCCTCAAATACCCAGGGACCTCCCACAAATCCCCAGATTTCTCTGCAGTGCTTACTGCAAAGATATGAAGTTATCACTCTCTCGCATGTGAGCGGGGCTATTAAGCCTGCGGCCCTGTTGGACTATTTCCACCCGTCCTTCGTGTGATGTGCCTCCCAGCCTGGGTTGCGCTGGTCGGGTGAAGGTAGGCGGCACCTTGCGTGCTTATGGAGCGCTGCTCCACCGCAGTCCCTCACCAAAGGGTAGGCGGTATAGGCTGATGGTGAGCCTCTATGGGATGCCCCTCCCGCATTATTGCCCCGTGTAGCGGAGGGCCCTGTACAAAGGGCCGCCATCTTCCCTCATTCTCCCTGTAGCCTTCGGGGGGAAAGAAAGGGGGGGGTGTGTGGGTGTCAGTGTATTGTGATTACGTGCATATGACCTTTTGTAATGTCTTTGGACTTTATATGTGGTGTCAGCCGCCGCGCTGACTTGTCTTTTTCACTGGCAATGCCGCAGCCGCACACACTTTTTCCTTCATTTGGATGTTCCGCGCTGGGCGGCGGCGTTGCCTCAGACGCTTCTGCGTCCTCATTGGCTGCTTGTTGGACTTCGCGCCCTTCGGGGGGGGGGCGCGGCCTGAACTGGCGCGCACCGCGTCACGGCTCGCTCTGGCCCGCCCTTCGAGATACTCGGCGCCATTTTGTCAGTTCGTGCGCGCGCGTGTGACGTTCTTACTTGCTGTGGTCCGTAAGTGCCCTCGCGGGCGGCTTTATGCTCATTGTAGTGTTTTCTGTTCTGACACCCTTTCTTCTCATTGTGTCTTTCAGACGGGTGAATCGATTGGCTTCTCCCGGCCCGGTGTAATTGATAGTCGGGCCTTGTAAAATTCTCCCACTTCCCTAGCGGGTCATTGGGGTATCCAGGGTTGCTTTATAGCGTCAATCCCTACTGGCATATTGTGCCTAAAAAATCAGCATATGGAGGCATCTCAGGATACTGTGACCGGGTCTCCCTGGGACAAGACCGGCTGTGTATGGCGTGTGGACAACCCCATGCTGACGCTGACAGGGCACGGGTCTGCGTACCCTGTGCTGAGCAAGCACTGGCCTTGCATTCTGGCCTGCCAGTGGCTGCACCTCGTTTCGCTCCACCTACTTCCCCAGGCTTAAATCTCACTCCTGCTGAGTCGCATACAAGTGGGGATTATTTGTCTCCTAGACTGCCTACGGCTGAACAGATTATTGCGAGGTCTTTAGCGCGTAAGGGCCCTGGTAAGAAGCGGCACTTGACGCCTAATGTTACTGTTTTCCCTATGGGAACTGAGGAGTTTATGAATCTGTGTGGCTATACCCCTTCTGATGGAGAGCTCTTTTCTGACTCAGGCTCATCTGATGAGAAACCGAAGGGTCATGACGATTCTGGCCCTGACCCCTGGACCCAGGATGACACTGACAGATTATTGATCCAGATCTTTGAGGTTCTGTCTATCTCTCTCCCTGGTGAGGCTCCCAGGCAAAGAGGGGAGCGTTTCCATACAGCAACATCATGTTTGGAATTTCTAGAGCAGGCACATTTCCATACCCTTGTGCTCAAGGAATGGGAGTGCCCCAGTAAACTTCCCGGGGTTCCAGGGGATTGGGATAGGAAGTATCCTTTTCCCCCTGAGGTGGTTAAAGGTTGGTCATCCCCCCCCCCCAGGTGGATGTCCCGATCATAGGGCTATCTAACACCCCTTTCTTGCATCCCCCTGATTATACTACCCTTCGGGATGCTGAGGACCGGCGCATTGACCTGCTGGCCTCCCACGCCTTTGCATGTTCGGGGACGGCGCTGCGCCCGGTGTGTGCCTCTGCCATTACTGCTGTGGCCGCTAGAACCCTAATCAGAAAAAAGCTTGATCGTGCCCCTGATGATCTCCCTTGGGATGTGTTTAATGCACTCTCCAGTTGTGATGTGTTTGTAAAATTTATCCTATTGGCATTGGATGACACCATTAGAACGTGTGCAAGAACTTCTGCCCTTGTGGTGGCTATACGTCGCTTGGTCTGGCTGCGACAGTGGGGTGCTGACTGCTGCAAAGAAGGCTCTTACCGGGCTTCCTTTTAAGGGGCTACACCTGTTTGGGGCCCGTCTAGACCTGTTTGGTAAGAGAGGTAAGTTCCCCCAGCGCAGGCGGCTTTCTCGGCCCCTTCGGGGCCAGGGCACCCCTTCTACCCCCTACCATGGTGTTAAACAGGAATCAGGGGTGTCCTTCGCGGGGGCTCGCGCAGATTCCTGCCCCAGGAGCAGCAGACAACGCCCTGGCTCCTCCGGGGGGGCTAAGCCCAAATCTTCTCCCAAGTCCCCTCAAGCATGATGGGCCACCCTCGTCCGTCTGGGTGAGGGGATGGCTGCGGCACCTTGCTCATGTCAGGAGGCATCACGCCTCAGACTGGTGGATTCAGGAGGTAGTGTCCTCCGGCTACAAGATAGAGTTTGCTGTGCAGCCCCCCCAAGATTATCAGGTCCCGGGTACTCCTGGTCCCTGCCTCTGCTCAGGTGTTGGTGCAGGCCATGCAAGGCCTGCGGGGTCTGGGGGTCACTTGCAGATTGCCCTTAACAGACAGAGGCAAGGGATACTACACCAACCTTTCCACAGTTCCCCAAAAGGATGGGTCAGTCTGGCACATTCTGGTTTCACAGATCTTCAGCAAATTGTCAAGTACAGGCGGTTTCTGCATGGGAACTCTGCGCTCGGCCATCAGCTCCTTGCGCCCCGGGGGCTTCTTGCCGTCTGTGGAGATCAAAGATGCTTATTTTCACATCCCTGTGTCTTCAGGACACCAAGGTTCTTCAGATTCGCGTTGGAAGATCAACACTGCCAATTTGTGGACTTGTCATCTGGCCTCTCTTCAGCTCCCAGAGTGTTCACCAAGGTGCTGACGGGGGTGATGTCTCTGAGACCAAGCGGTGTCCGCGTGCTGCCCTACCTGGACGTCCTCATCACTTCCCAGTCTCTACGTCAGGCTAAGTTGGATACTCGGCTGGTGGTGTCCATTTGGGAGTCATCTGGATGGGTGATCAACCACCCCAAGTCCTCATTGTCCCCTTCATTGGTAACTCCTTTCCTAGGAATGAATCTGGATACAGTTCAGGCAAGGATCTTCCTTCCTCAGCAGAAGGTGGACAATCTGGTTGCACGGGCTCAGTCCCTCATAGCTGTCATCGTCCCTCCACCAGGCAGGGGATGCAGCTGGTGGGTCTGTTGGTGGCGTGCTTCGAAGCGGTCCCTTATGCTCAGTCCCCCTTGGGGCTTTCTGCAACTTCTCCTATTGTTTTTATGGGACAAGGACCCAGCATCCCTGGACAGGGTCTGTGTGCCTTCCCCCCTGGTAAGGAGGTCCCTCTTGTAGTGGATGGACTCAAGGAACCTGTTGGGGGGCAGATCCTTTCTTGCCCCTTCCTGGGAGATGGTCACCACGGATGCCAGTCTATCAGGTTGGGGGGGGGGGTTTCTGGAAGTCCCTGCGGTTCCGGGGGAGGTGGGGCCCTTAGGAGGTCCATACACCTATCAATGTTTGAAACTGTGAGCAATCAGGTTAGTTCTAACTCGCTTGACTACTCATCTTCAGGGCCTGCCTGTTCAGGGGCTCTAGGTCTATCTGACGGCAGTTGCCTACATCAATCATCAGGGAGGGACCCGGAGCAAGAGGGTCCTCCAGGAAGTGTGTCTGATCCTGACCTGGGTGGAGGCCAATGTTCCCTGCATATCAGCGGTATACATTCCGGGGGGGTCCCTCTGCAACAGGGTGTTCCAATCCCTGTGTCCCCGTGGGGACCAACCAGATGTGGATCTGTTTGTGTCCCGTCACAATCACAAGCTCCCGGCCCTTGTCTCCCTATCCCAGGATCCTCTGGCCGTGACCACGGATGCTTTAGTAATGTCATGGCAGGACATTCTGTTCTGTATGTCTTTCCTGCATTCCCCCTGCTAGGCAGGGTCCTGCGCAAGATTGCTCTGGAAGGGGTGCCAGTGATTCAGGTGGCCAAGAAGAGTGTGGTTCGCAGACGTGGTACAGATGGCAGTAGATCAGTACGTTCTGCCAGGAGTGCCAGATCTGCTCTCTCAGGGCCCCTCACGCCATCCCAATTCACAAACTCTGGCTTTGACGGCCTGGCTGCTGAAACCTCCATCTTGATGGAGAAAGGCTTGTCTGCCTCGGTGGTGGATACCATGGTGAAGGCTAGGAAGCAAACTACTTCTTCCATCTATTATAAGGTATGGCGTACCTATATTGATTGGTGTGAGTCTAGGTCTCTTCCCTGTCGGGTGTTCTGAGTCCCCAGGGTTCTGGAGTTTTTACAGCATGGGTTGGAGTCGGGTCTCCAACTCAGTACTCTGAAGAGTCGGGTTTCTGCCCTGTCTGTCTTCTTTCAGAAGTCTTTTGCTCAGCATTCTTTGGTTAAGACTTTCTTTCAGGGGGTTACTCATGTGCGTCCCCCACATAAACCTATGGTCCCTGTTTGGGATTTGAACTTGGTTTTGTCTGCCTTGCAGGGTCCTCCTTTGAACCTATTCGGGATGCTGCTCTAGCTGTACTTGCCCTCAAGGTTGTCTTTCTGGTGGCTATTACTTCGGTCAGACGTGTGTCTGAGCTGGCGACTCTGTCTATCCAGCCCCCATACGTTGAGAGACACCAGGATAAGGTGGTGTTCTGCTTTAAGCCGGACTTTCTGCCTAAGGTGGTGTCTGCTTTTCATTTGAATCAAGATATTGTTCTTCCTTCATTGTGCCCTAATCCTAGCAACGCTGAGGAAAGGGTTCTGCATTCCTTGGATGTGGTCAGGTGTCTGAAGTATTCCCTGGTAGTCACTGCGTCCTTCAGGAAAACTGATGCTCTTTTGGGCCTACGGCCACACCACCCTGAATGCGTCTGATCTCGGAGGCTAAGCAGGGTTGGGCCTGGTCAGTACTTGGATGGGATGGTCCCTTCTTGTCCTAGGAAGGGTCTGGCTCCTGCCAAGTCTACTATTAGCGAATGGATTCATCAGGCTGTGATTCAGGCTTATTCTACTAAGGGGAAGAATCCTCCCTTTTGCCTTACTGCTCATTCTACGCGTGCTATTGGTGCCTCTTGGGCCTCCCAGCACCAGGCTTCTGTTGAACAAGTTTGCAAGGCCGCTACTTGGTCTTCTGTTCATACCCTTTCAAAGTTTTACAAGGTTGATGTTAGGGCCTCAGCTGATGCTGTCTTTGGCCGCAAGGTTTTGCAGGCGGCAGTGGTTTAAACTGTCTGCTGTTGCCTTTTTTGTTGGGGATCCTACCCGACTTTATGGACACTGCTATTGGATGTCCCAAGTGTAAGTAATCTATATGGAGCAGGACGTACTGTATACTAAGAATAATACAATTCTGTGAAATACTCACCTGTAGAATTGATATTATAAGTATACAGTACGTCCTGCTCCACCCCAGCCTGGTTTTGCATTATTCTGGATCACCTGTGTGGTGATTGTTATCATTGTTATAATTACCAGTTTTTGGTGGTTAAATTCTCCTGGCTTCTTGTTCACTGCTTTTCAATGCTGGGGATTTGTGGGAGATCCCTGGGTATTTGAAGGTCCGGGAGGAGCCTGTTTTTACATGTCTCTGCAGTGCAGCGCCATCTGGCGGAGGATAACCCAAGTGTAAGTAATCTATCTGGAGCAGGACGTACTGTATACTTATAATATCAATTCTACAGGTGAGTATTTCACAGAATTGTATTTTTGTGATTACTCACCTGTAAAATGGGTATTATAAGTATGTCACACATCCCGTCCTTTGGTATTCTGGATCCTTTATATGGTGAACCTTTTATGGTTAAGAATGTTTTATTGTCTCTTCCTGGTCCCCTTTCTGCTGTCATATACTGGGGAATGTGTGGGTGGTCCCAGGTATTTTTGGACCAGGAGGGGCTTCTTTTTTGCTTTCATCTATGCAGACGTTCGCCCTCTACTGGACCATAACCTATATGTCATGAATAGTGGAAGCGGGGTGTGTGACATACTTATAATACCCATTTTACAGGTGAGTAATCACAAAATGGTATTTTTTTTTGCCTCGACCCTGCCCACCTGTTTCCACCTCCTTTATTCCTACCTCACAGCCAACATCACTTCTGCCCACCACTACCCATCTTACCTCTCCTGCCCACTTTACGCCATCTGGTGTCACTTTGCCTTTTCCCGCCTCACCTCTGCTCGCCAGCTCTTGGTTCCTCATCTTGGCCTTCCCTCTGCTCACCCTACCACTACTTCTCACCTCCCCACTGCTCACATCATGTCTACTCATCTCACCTCTGCATGGAGCTATAGACCACCAGGCAAGATGTATCATTGGTGGTCTATGGCAAAGGAATGCAGGGGGTGTGACACTTGTCCTTGTCTTTGCCTTGTTGCTAGTTCCAGGAGCAGAGTGCAACCATGAGGAGGTCAGCTTCTGACTGAATGATTGTCATGGCTGCCTCACTGAATTGGCAAAGCCTATTCTACCCCTTCCACATTGTGCAATTTTCCCTGCACAAAATGGGCTTGGGAAAGTACTCAAAACAATAAAAGAAACCATTAAAAAAAATACACAAAGAAGAGAGGGAGGAGGGAGAAAACGCAAGTTGGGGCCAGCCCCACTCCTTACTCCCAGTCCTCAGTATTGTTCCCTCTCCAGGAAACCGCTGAGGAAAGACTCCCTTTAAGCAAAGCCAACAATATTCTTAGTATACAGTACGTCCTGCTCCAGATAGATTACTTACACTTGGGTTATCCTCCGCCAGATGGCGCTGCACTGCAGAGACATGTAAAACAGGCTCCTCCTGGCCCCTCAAATACCCGGGACCTGCCACAAATCCCCAGATTTCTCTGCAGTGCTTACTGCGAAGACATTAAATTATCACGCTCTCGCAGGTGAGCGGGGCTATTTGCCTGCGGCCCTGTTGGACTATTCCCACCCGTTCCTCGTGTGATGTGCCTCCCAGCCTGGGCTGTGCTGGTCGGGTGAAGGTAGGCAGCACCATGTGTGCTTAAGGAGCGCTGCTCCACCGCAATCCCCCACCAAAGGGTAGGCGGTATAGGCTGATGGTGAGCCTTTATGGATGCCCCTCCCCCATTATTGCCCCGTGTAGCGGTGGGTCCTGTACAGAGGGCCGCCATCCTCCCTCATTCTCCCTGTAGCCTTTGGGAGGGAAAGAAGGAGGGGGTGTGTGGGTGAGCGTATAGCGTGATTCGTGCATATGGCGTTTTGTCATGTCTTTTGACTAGTATATGTGGTGTCTGCCGCCGCGCTGACTTGTCTTTTTTTTACTATTGCAAATGCCGCCGCCGCCGCGCGCGTCTTTTCCTTCATTTGGATGTTCCGCGCCGGGCGGCGGCGTTACCTCAGACGCTTCTGCGTTATCATTGGCTGCTTGTCTGTGGGCTTCGCACTCTTCGGGGGGGGCGGGGCCTGGCTTGGTGCACCCTGCGTCACGGCCCGCTCTGGCCCGCCCTTCGAGGTGCTCTCAGCGCCATTTTGTCACCGCGCGTGCGGGTGGCGGTTATACTTACCGCGGTCCTTAAGTGCCCTCGCGGGTGGTTTTTATACTCATTGTAGTGTGTTTGGTTCTGACACCTTCTTCCCACTGTGTCTTTCAGACGGGTGAAGCCATTGACTTCTCCCGGCCCGGTGTAATTGATAGTTGGGCCTTGTATAATTACTCCCACTTCCCTAGCGGGTCATTGGGGCATCCAGGGTTGCTTATAGCGTAAATCCCTACTGGCATATTGTGCCTAATAATCACCATATGAAGGCATCTCAGGATAGGTTACCGGGGTCCCTTTGGCACAAGATCGGCTGTGTGTAGCGTGTGGGCAGCCTCGTGCTGACACTGACAAGGCACGGGTCTGTGTACCTTGTGCTGAGCAGGTGCTTGCATTGCAATCTGGCCTGAGTTTCACTTCACCTACTCCCCCAAGCTGAAATCTCACTCCTGTTGAGTTGCATACTAGTGGGGATTCTCAGCCTGATGTGTCTTCTAGACTGGCTACTGTTGAACAGATTATTGCGAGGTGTTTAGCGCGTAAGGGCCCTGGTAAGAAGCAGCACTTGACGCCTAATGTTACTGTTTTCCCTATGGGAACTGAGGAGTTTATGAATCTGTGTGGCTATACCCCATCTGATGAAGGGGAGCTCTTTTCTGATTCAGGCTCATCTGATGAGAGACCAAGGGGTCATGACGATTCTGGCTCTGACCCCTGGGCCCCGGATGACACTGACAGATTATTGACCCAGACCTTGAGGCTCTGTCTATCTCTCTCCCTGTTGAGGCTCCCAGGCAAAAAGGAGAGCTTTTCCATACAGCAAAATCACGTTTGGAATTTCCAGAGCAGGCACATTTCCATAACCTTGTGCTCAAGGAATGGGAGCGCCCCAGTAAACTTCCCGGGGCTCCAAAGATTTGGGATAGGAAGTATCCCTTTCCTGCTGAGGTGGTTAAATGTTGGTCATCCCCCCCCCCCTCGAGGTGGATGCCCCGATCCTAGGGCTATCTAACACCTCTGTCATGCATTCACCTGATTCCACTACCCTGCGGGATGCTGAGGACCGGCACATTGACCAGCTGGCCTCCCACGCCTTTACATGTGCGGGGACGGCGCTGCGCCCGGTCTGTGCCTCTGCTATTACTGCTGTGGCCACTAGAACCCTTATCAGAAATATGCTTGATAGTGCCCCTGATGATTTGCCTTGTGAGGTGTTTAATGCACTCTCTAATTGTGATGTTTTTGTAAATTTTGTCCTGTCAGCATTGGATGACACCATCAGAATGTGTGCCAGAACTTCTGCCCTTGTGGTGGCTATACGCCGCTCGGTTTGGCTGCGCTAGTGGGCCGCTGCCAAGAAGGCCCTCACTGGTTTTCCCTTTAAAGGACTGCGTCTGTTTGGAGACCGCCTGGACCTTTCTTGCTAAGGGAGGCAGGTTACCCCAGCGCAGGAGGCAACCTCGGCCCTTTAGGGGTCAGGGTACCTTCTCCTCCCCTTACCGTGATGCAAGACAGGGAAGGGGGGTATCCTTCCCTGGGGCCCGGGGAGATTTCTGGGGTAGAAGCAGAGGACGTGGATGTCCTGGCTCCTCCTGGGGTCCCAAAAGCTAAATCCAAGCCCCCTCAGGCATGATGGGGCACCCTCACCCATCCGGGTGGGGGGACAGCTGCAGCACTTCGTTCAGGTCTGCAGGATTCATGTCTCAGACCGGTGAATTCAGGAGGTAGTGTCCTCCGGTTACAAGTTGCAGTTTGCTGCCGATCCCCCTCCAAGATTCATCAGGTCCCGGATTCCTCAGGACCCTGTGTCAGCTCAGGAGCTAGTGCAAGCAGTGCAAGGCCTCCTGGAGCTGGGGGGTCATCTGCCATGTGCCTTTAAGAGAAAAAGGCAAGGGTTTTTATTCCAACCTATTCACAGTACCCAAAAAAGTATGGTTCTGTTAGGCCCATCCTGGACTTAAAGATTCTCAACAAGTCTTGTCAGGGGCAGGCGCTTTCGCATGGAGACTCTGCGCTCTGCCATCAGTTCCCTGAGCCAAGGGGATTTCATGACTTCTGTGGACATCAAAGATGCTTACCTTCCTATTCCTGTGTTCCCAGGTCATCTAAAGTCCCTCGGGTTCACTCTGATGGATCAACATTACCAATTTGTGGCCTTGCCCTTAGGCCTCACTTCAGCTCCCAGAGTGTTCACCAAGGTGCTGGCTGGCGTGATGTCTCTGCTCAGATGTCAGGGTGTCCGTGTGCTTCCCTATCTGGACGACATCCTCATCACTTCCCAGTCTCTACATCAGGCAGAGTTGGATACTCAGCTGGTGGTGTCCACTCTGGAGTCATTTGGGTGGGTGATCAACCACCCCAAGTCCTCACTGTCCCCTTCCTTGGTAACTCCATTCCTAGGAATGAATCTGGATACAGTTCTGGCAAGGATCTTCCTTCCTCAGCAGAAGGTGGACAATCTGATTGCACAGGCTCAGTCCCTCCTAGCTTGTCCTCATCCCTCCATCAGGCAGGGGATGCAGCTGGTGGGCCTGATGGTGGCGTGCTTCGAAGCGGTCCCTTATGCTCAGTTCCACTCGAGGCCTCTGCAGCTTCACCTATTGTCTGTATGGGACAAGGACCCAGTGTCCCTGGACAGGGTCTGTGTGCCCCCCCCCCCCCCTGGTCAGGGGGTCCCTCTTGTGGTGGATGGACTCAAGGAACCTGTTGGGGGGCAGATCCTTTCTTGCCCCTTCCTGGGAGACTGTCACCACGGATGCCAGTCTATCAGGTTGGGGGGGGTTTCTGGAAGTCCCTGTGGTTCCAGGGGAGGTGGGGCCCTTAGGAGGCCCACTCATCTATCAATGTCTTGGAGCTGCGAGCGATCAGGTTAGTTCTGGCTCGCTTGACTACTCATCTTCAGGGCCTGCCTGTTCATTGGGGCTCGGACAACCAGACGGCACTTGCCTGCATCTATCATCAGCGGGGGGCCCCGGAGCAAGAGGGCCCTCCAGGAAGTGTCTCTGATCCTGACCTGGGTGGAGGCCAATTTCCCCTGCATATCAGCGGTGTACATTCCGGGGGTGGAAAATCTGCCGGCAGACCCTCTGGGCAGGGGGACCTCTCGCCAGGGAGAATGGTCCCTCTGCAACAGGGTGTTCCAATCTGTGTCACCGTTGGGGCCAACCAGATGTGGATCTGTTTGCGTCCCGTCACAATCACATGCTCCCGGCCTTTGTCCCAGGATCCTCTGGCCTTGACCACGGATGCTCTAGCAATGTAATGGCAGGACATTCAGTTCCTGTATGTCTTTCCTCCATTCCCCCTGCTGTGCAGGGTTCTGCGCAAGATTGTTCTGGAGGGGTGCCAGCAATTCTGGTGGCCCCCAGGTGGCCATGAAGAATGTGGTTCGCAGACGTGGTGCAGATGGTAGTAGACCAGTACGTTCTGCCAGGGGTGCCAGATCTGCTCACTCAGGGCCCCTTACGCCATCCCAATTTACAAACTCTGGCTCTGACGGCCTGGCTGCTGAAACATCCATCTTGATGGAGAAAGGCTTGTCCGCCTCGGTGGTTGATACCATGGTGAAGGCTAGGAAGAAAAACCTCTTCCATCTATTATAGGGTATGGCGTACCTACCTTGACTGGTGTGAGTCTAGGTCTCTTCCCTGTCGGGTGTTTTCAGTCCCCAGGGTTGTTCTTACAGCATGGGTTGGCGTCGGGACTCCGCCTCAGTACTCTGAAGGGTCAGGTTTCTGCCCTGTCTGTTTTCTTTCAGAAGTCTTTTGCTCAGCATTCTCTGATTAAGACCCTTTTTTCCAGGGGGTCGCTCATGTGCGTCCCCCACGTAAACCTGTGGTCCCTGTTTGGGATTTGTACTTGGTTTTGTCTGCCTTGCAGGGTGTTTCCTTTGAACCTATGCAGGATGCTGCTCTGGCGGTTCTTGCCCTCAAGGTTGTCTTTCTGGTAGCCTTTAGGTAGCCTTTACTTCGGTCAGGTGTGTGTCTGAGTTGGTGGCTCTTTTCTATTCAGCCCCCATACTTTGGGAGAAGGTGGTGTTCTGCTTTAAGCCAGATTTTCTGCCTAAGGTAGTGTCTGCTTTTCATTTGAATCAAGATATTGTTCTTCCTTCCTTGTGCCCTAATCCTAGCAACGCTAAGGAGAGGGTTTTGCATTCCTTGGATCTGGTCAGGTGTTGAAGTATTACCTGGTGGTCACTGCGTCCTTCAGGAAAACTTTTTGTGGTCCCTTCTGGGCCCAGGAAGGGTTTGGCTCCTGCCAAGTCTACTGTTAGCAAATGGATCCGTCAGGCCGTGATTCAGGCCTATTCTGCTAAGGGGAAGAGTCCTTCCTTTTCGCCTTACTGCTCATTCTACTCCTGCTATTGGTGCCTCTTGGGCCTTCCAGCACCAGGCTTCTGTTGAACAAGTTTGCAAGACCGCTACTTGGTCTTCTGTTCATACCTTTTCAAAGTTTTACAAGGTTGATGTTAGGGCCTCAGTTCATGCTGTTTTTGGCCGAAAGGTTTTGCAGGCGGCAGTGGTTTAAACTGTCTGCTGTTACCTTTTTTGCTGGGGATCCCACCCTACTTTATGGACACTGCTATTGGATGTCCCAAGTGTAAGTAATCTATCTGGAGCAGGACGTACTGTATACTAAGAATAATACAATTCTGTGAAATACTCACCTGTAGAATTGATATTATAAGTATACAGTACATCCTGCTCCACCCCACCCTTGGTTTTGCATTATTCTGGATCCCCTGTATGGTGATTGTTATCATTGTTATAGTTACCAGTTTGGGTGGTTAAATTCTCCCGGCTTCTCGTTCACTGCTTTTCAATGCTGGGGATTTGTGGGAGGTCCCTGGGTATTTGAGGGTCCGGGAGGAGCCTGTTTTACATGTCTCTGCAGTGCAGCGCCATCTGGCGGAGGATAACCCAAGTGTAAGTAATCTATCTGGAGCAGGACGTACTGTATACTTATAATATCAATTCTACAGGTGAGTATTTCACAGAATTGTATTTTTACAGATCTCCACACAGATGCACAGGTGAAGTAGTTAGTGTAGCAGCAGCGAAATAGAGGTCCCTATGTGGAGATCCTCAAGACCTATTGGTGGGCCTTGTAGGAAAATGTTGGGGACCACTGATCTAGATTCCCTAGTCACCTTATTGTAATGAACCCATGAGAGCCACTAGGTATATCAATACAGGTTCCTATACCCTATTTGGGGATAAGCAGCACCTTGTGAACATCTTTATTTTCTAACCTACACTTACCTTTATATCCTCTGCCATATGATTCATTTGCTGAACAGTTCAAAAGCAACTTGCTTTGATGCATTGGCCTGTAATGTAAATGATAGGTTTGTGATTCATAACTAAAATGGCGCCTAATCTGTCCTAATGGTAAAAAGATAACTGCACATAGTGTCTCGTTCTTGGTGTGATGATAGGATGTGTCTGCCAGCCAGACCTTCTGGTCATGCTTCTTAGCTGGAGGCTCCATGTTCTGCTTCATACATGTGACTCCCTTGTTCTTTCATTCCAGTTACACTGAATTAATTGTTTATTAACACCACCCTTGCTATGATCCTCAAACCCAGCACACTCATATCTCACAGTACGGGGTGCCAGCATGGCTGAACGCAGAAGCTTCTATCGCCTCCTCTGCTGCGGTTGCTGCCATGAGGAGATGCCGGAAAAGAGCCCTTTAATCAGGTAGGATTGAAGAAAAGGGTGAGGGTGTAGGTATTCATAGCACATGGCACTGTATTGGGTATCTGCATAAACCTGCCATATGCACAAAGAGGTCCATTGGGTCCTTACTATGTTCTATGAAACTGAATTTAGAACCTTTGAATGTTGTATAGTATATAATGATACCGATGATGATAATGATACATATTACTCATGGCCACTGTAAGCCTCTTATTGCTGATAAAGGGTAAATTTAATTCTGTCGAACCTACATTTTTTTCTCTGTGATCTTGTTGCAGACTCTCATTTCTACTTTTCCTTTTGTGGCCCTCTGGCTGATTTAGCTTTGCACAGTTTTTAAGCAAAGTCAGGGCCAGATTTTTACATCCCCCCCCCCCGTCTAACAATACATATACCTACTTATTTCATAGCGCTAAAAATACAATTCTGTGAAATGCTCACCTGTAGTATTGGTATTATAAGTATACAGTACGTCCTGCTCCAAATATAATACTTACACTTGGGTATTACTCCGCCAGAGGGCGCTGCACTGCAGAGACATGTAAAAACAGGCTCCTCCCGGCCCTTCAAATACCCAGGGACCTCCCACAAATCCCCAGCATTGAAAAGCAGTGACCAAGAAGCCAGGAGAAATTAACCACCACAAAACTGGTAAACAATGATAACAATCACCATACAGGGGATCCAGAATAATGCAAAAACCAGGGTGGGGTGGAGCAGGACGTACTGTATATTTATAATACCAATTCTACAGGTGAGTATTTCACAGAATTGTATTATTCTTAGTATACAGTACGTCCTGCTTCAAATATAATACTTACACTTGGGACATCCAATAGCAGTGTCCATAAGGTAGGGTGGGATCCCCAACAAAAAAAGGCAACAGCAGACAGTTTAAAAAGCACTGTCACCTGCAATACCTTGCGGCCAAGAGCAGCATGAGCTGAGGCTCTAACGTCAACCTTATAAAACTTCTGAAAAGGTATAAATAGAAGACCAAGTAGCGGTCTAGCAAACTTGTTCAACAAAAGCCTGGTGCTGAAAAGCCCAAAAGGCACCAAAAGCACGAGTAGAATAAGAAGAGAAGCGAGTAAGAAGATTCTTCCCCTCAGTGGAATAGGCCTGAATAACCGCCTGACAAGTCCAAACGCCAACAGTAGGCTTGGCAGAAGCCGAAAACCTTTCCTAGGGCCAGAAGGAACCATCCCATCCAAGTAATGACCAGGCCCAAAGCCGCCTAACCCCCCCGAAAACAGACGAGATCGGGCACATACAGGATGGAGTTGGCCGTAGACCCAAAGGAGCATCAGTTCTCCTAAACGGCACAGTGACTACCAAGGAAAAAACTTCCAACACCTGTTCAAGGAATGCAGAACCCTTTCCTCAGCGTTGCTAGGAATAAGGCACAGAAGGAAGAACAATATCTTGAATCAATGAACATAAGACACCACCTTAGACAGAAAGTCCGACTTAAAGCGGAACACCACCTTATTCTGGTGTATCTCAAAGAACGGGGACTAGCTAGACAGAGCCGCCCGCTCAGACACACGTCTGACTGAAATAACAGCCACCAGAAGGACAACTTTGAGGTAAGAACAGCCAGACAGCATCCTGAAAAAGGTCCAAAGGGAACACCCCGCAAGGCAGACAGAATTAAATTCAAAACCCATCAGGGACCATAGGATTACGTGGGGGACGCACATGAGTAACCCCCTGAAAGAAGTCTTAACCAAGGAAACTGAGCAAAAGACTTCTGTAGGAAGGTGGACAGGGCAGAACCTGACCCTTCAGAGTACTGAGTTGGAGAATTCCAACTCCAACCCATACTGTAATAACTCTAGAACCCTGGGAACAGAGAATGCCCGACAGGGAAGAGACCTAGACTCACACCAATCAATATGGGTACGCCATACCTTATAATAGATGGAAGAAGAAGAAGAAGCTTGCTCCTAGTCTTCCCATAGTCTCAATCACGAGACAGATAAGCCTGTCTCCATCAAGATGGATGTTTCAGCAGTCAGGCAGTCTAGGTCAGAGTCTGTAGATCGGGGTGACGTAAAGGAGCCCTGAGTGAGCAGAGCTGGCACTCCTGGCAGAACGTACAGATCTACTGTCCTCAGTACCACGTCTGCGGATCACACTCCACTAGGCCACCCGGGGGCCACCAGAATCACTGGGCCCCCCCATCCAGAGCAAATTTGCGCAGAACCCTGCCTAGCAGGGGGAATGGAGAAAAGACATACAGAACAGAATGTCCTGCCATAACATTACTAAATCATCATGACCACGGCCAGAGAATCCTGGGACAGGGAAACAAGGGCCGAGAGCTTGTGATAGTGACAGGGCACACACAGATCCACACTGGTTGGACCTCATAGTGACACAAGGATTAGCACATCCTGTCGCAGAGGGACCTCCACCGGAGCGAATACCAGTGATATGCAGGGAACATTGTGCACCACCCAGATCAGGATCAGAGACACTTACCGGAGGACCCTCCTGCTCCGGGTCCCTCCCTGAATATAGGCCAAGGCCGTCAGATAGGCCTAGCTCTCCCGAACAGGCAGGCCCTGAAGAGGAGTAGGCAAGCGAGTTAGAACTAACTTGAACGCTCATAGATTCAAACATTGATAGGTATATAGGCCAACTAAGGGCCCCACCTCCCCTGGAACCGTAGGGACTTCCAGAAGAAGACCCCCCTCAACCTGATAGATTGGCATCCATGGTGACCGTCTCCCAGGAAGGGCAAGAAGGGACTGCCCCCAGACAGGTTCCTTGAGTTCATCCACTACAAGAGGGACCTCCTCACCAGGGAGGAAGGCACACATACCCTGCTCCAGGGATGCTGGTTCCTTGTCCCGTAGGACAAATAGGAGAAGTTGCAGAAGGCCCCAGGGGGGACTGAACATAAGGGGCCTCTTCGGAGTACACCACCAACGGGCCCACTAGCTGCATCCCCTGCCTGGTGGAGGGACGGGGACAGCTATGAGGGACTGAGCCCATGCAACCAGATTGTCCACGTTATTGCTGAGGAAAGAAGATTCTTGCAAGAACTGTATAAAATTCATTCAAAGGAATGGAGTTACCAATGAAGGGGACAATAAGGACTTGGGGTGTTTGATCAACCCTCCCAATGACTCCCAAATGGACACCCTCCAGCCGAGTATCCATCGTAGCCAGACGTAGAGACTGGGAAGTGATGAGGACGTCCAGGTAGGTCATCAATCGGACGCCCCTTGGTCTCATCAGAGACCACACCCCCGTCAGCGCCTTGGTGAGCACTCTGGGAGCTGAAGAGAGGCCAGATGAAAAGGCTACAATTATCAGTGTTGGTCAACCAACGCGAATCTGAAGAACCTCGGTGTCCAGAGGACACAGGGAAGTAAAAATAAGCAGCATTGAGCTCCACAGACGGCAAGAAGCCCCCGACGCGCAAGGAGCTGATGGCCGAGCGCAGTGTTTCCATTGCAGAAACCGCCTGTAATTGACGAATTGCTGAAAAAAAAAAGTCCAGATTGGACCAGACTGACCCATCCTTTTTTGGGGAACTGTGGAAAGGTTGGTGTAGCAGCCCCTGCCTCTACCTATTAAGGGCAATCTGCAAGAGCCCCCCAGACCCCGCAGTCCTTGCACGACCTGCACCAGCACCTGAACAGAGGCAGGGACCAGGAGCACCCGGGACCCGATAATCTTGGGGGAGGCCGCACAGCAAACCCTATCTAGTAGCCGGAGGGCACTACCTCCTGAATCCACCAGTCTGAGGCATGATACCTCCTGGCATGAGCAAGGTGCCGCAGCCGTGACGGGCGAGGGCGCCCCGTCATGCTTGAGGGGATTTAGGTGGAATATTTAGGCTTAGCCCCGCCAGAGGGGCCAGGGCGTTGTCTGCCGCTCCTGGGGCAGGAGTCTGCACGAGCACCCAGGAAGGACACCCCTGGTTCTTGTTTTACACTATGGTAGGGAGGGGGTGGAGTTTCCCTGCCCCGAGGGGCCAAGACGGCCGCCTACGTTGGGGTGATTTGCCCTTTTTTACCAAACAGGCATAGACGGGCCCCAAACAGGCGTTGCCCTCTAAAGGGAAGCCCAGTAAGAGATTTCTTAGCAGCATCGTCAGCACCCCACTGTCACAGCCAGCCAAGCGACGTATAGCCACCACCAGGGCAGAAGTCCTTGCACACATTCTAATGTGTCATCCAGTGCTAATAGGATAAATTTTACAAATACATCACAACTGGAGAGTGCATTAAACACATCCCAGGGGAGATCCTCAGGGTGATGATCAAGCATCTTTCTGATGAGGGTTCTAGCGGCCACTGCAGTAATGACCGCAGCACAGACCGGGCGCAGCGCCATCCCTGCACAAGAAAAGGTGTGGGAGGCCACAGATCAATGCGCCGGTCCTCAGCATCCCGAAGGATACTATAAGCAGGGGCTGTAATAAAGGGGAGGTTAGGAACCCCTACGATCGGCGCATCCACCACGGTGGGTGATGACTAACAATTGACCACCTCAGGGGGAAAAGGGGATTTCCTATCCCAGTCCCCTGGGACCCCTGGAAGTTTACTGGGGAATTCCCATTCCTTGAGTACAAGAGCATGGAAACGAGCCTGCTCTAGAAATTCCAAGCGTGCTGTCGCTTTATGGAAACGCTCCCCTCTCGGCTTGGAGGCCTCACCAGGGAGAAAAAGAGACAGGACCTTAAAGACCTTAATCAACAAATCTCACACTGGCCCCAGTATTCAGGGTCAGAATCGTCATGACTCCTCTGCCTTTCATCAGATGAGCCAGAGACCAGCTCTCCTTCATCAGAAGGGGTATAGGCACGCGGAGTAGTGAACTCCTCAGTTCCCGTAGGACAAACAGAAAACAGGAGGCGTCAAGGGCCGCTTCTTACCAGGGCCCCTGCGCCCTGACAACCTCGCAATAATCTGTTCAGCCGTAGGCAGTCTGGGAGACACAGCAGGCTGCAAATCCCCATTTGTATGCGACTCAGCAGGAGTGAGATTTAAGCATGGGGAAAAAGGTATATTGAAACGAGGTGCAGCCACTGGCAAGCCTGATTGCAGGGCCAGTGCTTGCTCGGCACATGGTGCGCAGACCCGTGCCCTGTCATCATCAGCATGGGGTTGACCACACGCTATACACAGCCGGTCTTGTCCCAGAGGGACCCCGGTCACATAATTCTGAAATGCCTCCATATGGTGATTATCTAGGCACAATATGCCAGCAGGGATTTATGCAATAGGCAACCCTGGATGCCCCAAAGACTCGCTAGGAAGGTGGGAGAATTTTACAAGGCCTGCTATAATTTAACCCGGGCCAGGGAAGCCACTAGATTCAACCGTCTGAAAGACATAATGGGAATAAAGGGTGTCAGAGCCATGCGCAGTAATAAAGAATCATGAAAATCGCCCGTGAGGGCACTTACAGACCAAGGGAGGAGGAGGGCCGTTACCACGCGCGCGACTAGCATCAAAATGGCGCCAAGCGAACCTTGAAGGGCGGGCAAGAGCTGGCCGTGACGCGGAGCGCGCCAAACCAGGTCCCCGCCCCCCCCGAAGAGCGCGAAGCTCTAAGACAGTAGTCAATATTGTCAAGAAAGGCAAAGTGTATGACACACATATAATAGATGATTTTACCAATGGAGACACCACAGCGTCTGGGGCGCCACCGCCGCCCGGCGCCGCAAATCCAATAAAGGAAAGAGACGAGCGTGGCAGCGGCAGATACACAATAAAAAAGCAAACAGCGCAGCTCTGACACCAAGTTACAAGTCAAGGACAATAATAAGGCCATAATCGTGTAATCACAGTACATTTGAGACCGCCACACACACACACACCCCCTTTCTTTCCCCCCGAGCTACGGAGGGGAACGAGGGAGGATGGCGACCCTTTGGATAGGGCCCACCGCTACACGGGGCACGGGGCAATAATGCGGGAGGGGCATCCACTAGAGACTCGCCATCAGCCTAAACCGCCTACCCTTCGGTGGGGGACTGCGGTGGAACATGGCTCCCTAAGCACGCATGGTGCTGCCTACCTTCACCCGACCAGCGCAGCCCAGGCTGGGAGGCACATCAAACGAAGGTCGGGTGGGAATAGTCCAACAGGGCCGCAGGCTGTAATAGCCCCGCTCACCTGCGAGAGAGTGATACTTCATGTATTCGCAGTCGGCACTGCAGAGAAATCTGGGGATTTGTAGGAGGTCCCTGGGTATTTGAAGGGCCGGGAGGAGCCTGTTTTTACATGTCTCTGCAGTGCAGCGCTATCTGGCGGAGTAATACCCAAGTGTAAGTATTATATTTGGAGCAGGACGTACTGTATACTAAGAATATTACTTCTGCCCTCAGTCTGGAAGAGACTTCTCAGCATTAAATGACTACCTCCTCCATCCAAAAGATACTACCTCCCCAAACCATAAGACACTGCTGATCATCAAATCTTGGCCCCAAGGATGGTCTTAAGAGTGCCTGTCTCCTTTCCTAAGGGCTAAAAAGTGTTGGATTTGGCAGCAATATCAGCATAGGGTGGAGTGCAGTTCCAGGAGGTGACACATTACATGCAAGACTGGGGATGGAAACCACTGTAGTAATTCACATTATCGCTGTTACCAACCTAGAGGTGATAAGGAATCTTATGTCAAAGAAATGGTCATGTATTAATACTTTGTGAGCCTAATCCACCAAGATTACTTCAATAGTAGGCTAAGCGCAGCATTGTACAAGCCCAGTTGGTAAACCCTATCGGTCATCGGTGGGTCACAGGAGGGTTGCAGTTATAGGAGATTTCCAGTTGTGGGGTATATAGTGACCCTGAAAGCCTCTGGGGGAAATACACTGTACGTCTGCTTTAACGGGCTAGTATGTAGACCTAAGTATAGTTGATCAACCATGTTTGTAAGTATGGGGTAAGTGGTCTTTGGACCCTGTAATTTAAGAGCCCTTAAGATATTTAACCATAATATGCATATCTGGCTTTAGTAAATGTAAACATTGATTTGGAAATGGTTGAACGTGAAAAGGCATATAATTATGCCACATGGCAAAATGGGGGTTTGCTTATATACCCAAGGTGGCCAAACATGTTTTGTCTTTTACTAGAAAGAATCAAAGAGAGCGCATGGGCAATAGAGGACATGCCATTCCACTCTATGGAGTTATATGAATTGCTTGATTATCTGCACATAGCATTGAATTGCCCAATGAAAACCAGCTTGGAGAGATTTTTTGTATACAGTATTTAAGTAAACTCTCCCTTTGCCATCTAGCATGTTTCTTACTTATTTCATACCATTTTCTTGGTATTTCTTCGATTTGTTAAAAAAACATTTTTACTTTTAAAGAAATGCATTTCGAGTACTTGCATCCCAACTATTTGTTAGTTGCCTACTTTGTCCTAGGGTTAGTTTGAGCAAAATAAAATATAATAATGACCTAATACAAAATGCCCACTTTTGCACTAAAACGATTTCGATTTATTTTTGGTGTTTTTCTACCACCACACTAGTGATACCCTCTTGTACTTTGATCGGGAGGTGAAGCGAAGAAGGGCAGAAGAGGCGAATCTATGGAATGAGCCCCAGGATGTATCCCATACGGAGAGGGATGATGACCGTGAACTGTACAATTTGCTACAGAAAAGGGCACGAACACGAAGAGGCTCAGAGGTCAGTAAGTGAACTCAACAGAGAAACTGTTGAAACTGCACTTTCGGAGTAGCTATTTGTCCCTCCCAAGGTAAAGGTTTCCTGTTCGTTCAGCATTAAGACCCTACAGGGAATGTACGTCAATCAGGAAGTCCCACTGCTCTCCAGCAGCCATGTTGCTTGTTGGAGTGCTTCCTTAGCTAGAGCATGAGCAGCACATGGCGATCTTTAGATGGGCCTGAATTAAGTGTTCCCGAGCTAAACCCTGTCCCTGCCACCTCCATACTGCTCCATTGGCCATTTATGCCCTCCTGCAGTAACAAATCCCAGATTTCAATGGCCACATAATGTCGCCACAAATCAACAATTTATTATGGTCCATCACTCGCATAAGGGATTTACAAGTTCCATTCCTCAATCAATCATGGGTAGCCGCCCAAAACTTAGGAAATAGTTTTTTGAATCCTATCAGGGTGTATCATTGCAAATCTCGAATGTCATCCAAGTGGGCAATGCACATCAGAGCATCATATTCCATGCCCACAAATTCCAAATTCCATCCCACGGTCAAGCAATAATATCCATCCAGAGCTTGGGAGAAGGCTGAGGGAAATCTCATGCATACCCACAAGGGGTATATTTGCAACTAGGGAATGCCATACCGGCAGATAATCCACAAACACCATGTCACACGCTCACAAGAGACTGTTGTACTAAACTTCATCTACAGGCTCATCTGATTTGTGCAACTTCAAGTCCAAAAATGTCACCATAATAAAGAAGGTGTAGATGGCAGGACTGTTGCTCCAAGGGGTTGTAGACGTTGCAGGTCTCTTTAAATCGATCGTATTGCATGCCCCCTCATTATCACATTCATCTTGGGCACCCAATAATACCAATAAATCATCCAATGCTATGCCTTCCCCTACATTCCATGGAAGGCGTTGGTCCCATCAACAGGAGAAGAAAATAATTTTTTCAGGGAAAGGCATCGACAGAAAAGGAACAAATCTTTAATGACTTATCTAGGATCATAGAAAGGGAGAAATTTAGGCCCTTCGATGGAATAGACCTTTTGTCAGCAGTCAGTGGATGTTCCGACAAATCTCCAGTTTGGAGGATGTGCTGCCTGTTGTGGTACCTCTGTTCTCGATTTCTTGTTGTGTACTGGCATGAACCTCTGGTGCTCCCACCACCTGTGATCTTTCTTCTTTTCCCTCCGTGTTTGTATTCCCTGTTACTGCCCATGTCTAAAAAATGATCTGCCAATGAGCGGAGGATTGACTTTTTTTTTTCTCAATGATTCACTCGATTGTTACCATATTCGCGCCACTTATACGCACGTCCGTTTGTCTTTTGGTGGACATAATGTCCTTTTCATATATCCATAAGCTTAGATAACATTAGATAACTGCAAGTCAGGCAGGATGCAGTTTTTTTGCATTTTTAACCACCCTGTATATTGGGGCATCTGAAATGATGCTGTAGTCCAGGAACCTTGTCCAGCCCCCTTCCTTTCCCCTCCCCACTCCCCAGCCTCCCAATCATTTCCTTCGGTATTCCCCCTTCCTTACTTCCTACTTCTTCTTTTGTTTCTTTCAGTTCTTTTTATATTTTTTATGTTTTTTTTTTCTTCATCCCTGGCAAAAAGCCTACAATGCCTTTCCCACAGCGCATCAATATCAAAGTTCTGTGGTGCAGTACTTACCTGATCAGTAGATCACGGCCAGCCTTCTGGAAAGCGGTACAGCTTCTGTTTTGGTAGACCCCTCTCTGCACATCAGCAGGATGTAGCATTCTGGACACGGTTCTGAGGGTTTTTCTGAGCTGGTGGCCTTGGTACAAAATCATCTAGATTTTTGTACAGCAGGAAAGGTCAGGTCAGTATCCTTTTTTTTAATTTTGGGGTCCACCTACATATGCAACACATGGAAATACAACACACCTAATCACATGCATTTTAGTGTGAAAGTGGATTTAGCTATCTTTCATACAATTTTCTTAAAGTGGACCAGTCACCAGGATTTCTACTATCCTGGTAATTGGTCCTTGCCCCAGGGGCATCCTGATGTAGGATGTCCCCCCTATGTGAAACCCTCCCAAATTGCCCACTTTCACTCACCTTTTCCTGTTCCCATTGCACATGCGTACCTGACCTATCAGAATAGCTGGACACAGGGGGCTTGCACAGCTGCACAGAGGGCGTGGATGCAGCCGCCAGTGAAGATAGCGTCGCTGGAGGTAAGATCCAGTATAGGATGCCCCGTGGGCAGGCTAGCGGTCGGTCCTGGAATCTTTTAGATTCTGGGTCGGCCAGAAGGGATGTTTGGTCCACTTTAAAACAGAAAGCCTTTGCATGCGGCATACATGCCAAGGATAGCAGGATTTCTCCCAGAATTCTTTGCAGTAGTCAGAACCATGCAAATGATCTCTTTACATCTCTAAAGCTATTTCCAAAGCTCTCAGAGACCACTGAGCAGGTGCAATGCTTTGGTATAGTTACTAATTTTTACACAGCCATCTACTCACACCTGTGGACAAGTGTTTCGGGGTACTAACCTTCATCAGCACATGCAGGGAGGTAGATAGTAGAGAGCTCTGGGAATAGTTTTAGACATGTAAAGAGATCATTTGCTTGGCTCTGCCTAGTGCCAACAATTCTGGAAGAAATCCTGCTATTCTTGGTTTGTATGCAGCATGCAAATACGCTCTGCTTTAAGAAAGCTTTTTCTGCTGTTTGGCAGCACAAAAAGCAAGTACAATGTTTGGCTGGTCATCAGTTTGAGGGCTAATGAAGCCTCTGGTATAAGCACTTTGGTTTTGCTTGTCGTGAGAAGCCTGTTGGTCTTTCGAAAGAAGCTTACAAGTGAATAATTGCCTTAAAGCAGGACAAAACCCGGGATTTTTTACTACTTTTGTTTCTTGTCCCCTGTTAACATTCCCCTGCTGTAGTAAACTCCCAAGATCATTGATACAAACTGACCTTTCCCCAGTCCTACAGTGCCTGCACGGCTCGTGTCCAATTGGAGATGTTTGCCATGCATATTTAATGGTCTGTTTACGGCGATCGGGAGCGAAAGTAGGCGAATCTCCAGCAGCACACACACTCCCGTCCCCAGCATATCTGAATGGCTGGGGCCAAAAGCGTGCATACAGCCCAAAGTGCAGGGAGTCAGGAAGGGGAGATAAAATCAAACTCCTCCATGTATGGGCCTAAGTCTAGGTGCAGATTATTCCCAGGGCTCTTCAATGTAATTTGTCAAAAAGATTTTTTGGTTCCCACTTATTTTTCAAATTGTGACCACCCATGTCCAAACGAAACCTAGCAGCATCAAATACATATCAGCATTACAGTGGTGGGCAGTGACCCACTGTATTGTCCCTATAATTGGGCCTGTTATTTTTATCATGGTTGTCCAACTGTACTCTAAATATATGCTGCCCAAATTGAATTGGTGGCCGGTGGTCTATTGTACTTTTGTGGTCATTGTAAAGCACTGCTAAAGAAGGGTCTAGTCGCAAAGTCATATGTGGTCAAATGTGGTAAAACATACACTCCATAAATTATTATAGACAAGATGACTAAGTGTTAAAATAGTAACTGCAGAAAATAAGCTATTTTACTGCATGAAAAGATGCCCTTGGCTCTTTCGGGACATGAGAATAAGATTCTCTCATCTCTTTTTTGACCTAGGTCCCTCTGCTCTGTCATGGGATTACAATACAACTTTAATTCACCCATCTATTTCATGACAAGAGAATAAGAACATCATGTTCTCAACAGGGTCCCAAGCCTCGTTCCTGACATCCCAGTGGAGGGAAGGCCCCTCCATTTTTTTTTTACCTGCCTGGGAGGAGATTTACCAAAACCCCTTTATTCTGAGGACAATTCAGGAAGGGTACCATTTAGAATTTTCCCAGTGGCCACAGGATCATTTTCTGTTAACATAGTCCCTAGGGACAGAGTCAAGAGGGAAGCCTTCCTATCTGTTATAACCAAGCTCTTTCACAACGCTGTGATAGAACCGATTTTATGTCTCCAAAGGAGCCCTCGGGAAAATTCTGTCGGATTTTAAATAGAAACTGACAGATGGTGATAACGACAGACGCCAGTTCTTGGGGTTGGGGAGCACATTGCCAAAGACAATACTTTCAGGGTGCGTGAACAGAGCCCATGGCCCGAAAGTCCTCCAATTACAGGGAGCTGTTAGCAGTGAAGATGGCCCTGAAAGAGTTAGAAACAAGGTTATTGTCCAAGGACATTCTGATTGTCTCAGACAATGTTACAGTGATTGCCTTTCTAAACCATAAAGGGGGAACGAGATCTCTCCATACTGACCACAGTCAGTGGTCACTCGTTAACGAGTCTCAAGGGAAAGGTCAGATCACTCCAGGGGGTCCACATAAAGAGGGGTGTCCACGGAGAAGTAGATTTTCTAAGCAGAGTAAGGATAGACCAAGCAGAATAGGTACTGCATCAGCAGGTGTTCCATCAGATAGTTGCACGTTTGGGACAGCTGGAAATATATCTAGGCACCAGCAACAAGAACACCAAGTCCCGGAGATACTTCTCCCTCAGGAGGGATTCGTTGGCTAGGCGCCAACTATCAGTGGGGCAAGTACGGACTGTGTTACGCATTACCCCCAACGAGGTTGTTAGCGTTAATCTTAAGGGTTTCAGGGCTCTCTTGATCGCACCACATTGGCCCTGGAGACCTTGTTTTTCTTTCCTGTCTGCTGTAGTTCTTCAGGGACTAACATTGTATCACTTTGAAACCATAGAAAAAGCAACCTTGAAGATGC
This sequence comes from Gastrophryne carolinensis, assembly GCA_027917425.1. NCBI lineage: Eukaryota > Metazoa > Chordata > Amphibia > Anura > Microhylidae > Gastrophryne > Gastrophryne carolinensis. The sequence continues at coordinate 174,645,256 of CM051243.1, forward strand.
TATCATTAAAGGTTGCTTTTATCCTAGCAATTACATCAGCCAGGCAGGTGAGTGACTTACATGCCCTGCCCATCAAAGAGCCTTACCTAAGGAAGATTCTGGACAAGCTCCTTCCTTGTCCAGAATCCCTTGTACTTACCTAAAATGTCACAGGAAGTTGTGTTACCTGTAGTGGAATGGGCCCTGTCAGGTCAGGAGGCAGGTCCTTAGAACTCCTGGATGCCAGAAAGCTCATTCTTCTGTATTTTAGCGTGGAGGAAGTCGGACTATTTGTTAGTCTCCTTCAGAGGAAAGAGTTTGCAGGCATCTAGGGCTTGCATAGCGAGACTGATCAGGGATGCTAGAGTTCTGGCCTATATAGCACTGGGTTCCCTATCCCCCTTTAGGAGTTAGGGCACATTCAACTAGGTCAGTATCCGCTTCATGGGCTTATAACAGTGGCATCTCACTTGAAGAAATAGGTAAAGCTGTCACCTGTTCTTCTCCACACACCTTCCTGAGACATTATAAGGTGGAATTATGGGATCCCAACCAGCAAAAATTCAGAAAAGAGGTGCTAAGGGCAGTCTGCCCACCCTGAGGCAGAACGCTGTGTGTTTGCTTGCCTTCTGTGGCTAGCCGTCCTGGAGGACGCCTGGGGAAAACTCCAGTTAGTCTTATCAGTAATGGTATTTCCAATAGTCCTCCAGGAGTCCTACACTCCATCCTAATTTTATTTTAATATTGTTTGGTTGCACAGGTGTTTTATTCTTCTGTCTTTATCCCCTCGGGTCTCTGAGTGGTTCCTGTATGCTTGCCTAAAACACTGTGGGCTTAGGGGAAGGGGCGAGGCTTTATACTCTTATCAGTTTTGTGTTTCCTGTTTAGGGAGGGGAAGCGGTGGCTAGCCGTCCTGGAGGACTATTGGAAATACCGTTACCAGTAAGACTAACTGGGGTTTCCCTCTTCCTTCAGTTAAAAGAAGGAAAGAAGCCTGGCTGTACAAGTGACCCCTCCTCCAGCCATCCAGCTTATTTATATGGATTTTCATCCATTGGGCCATTTTCTCATGATAGTCCTCCTTTAACAGCAGGGCAAATTGTAGGCATTTTGATTGAAGGCCAATGATCATAAAAGGTATAACTTGTTGAAAATATAGGCCCACAAAAGGAAAGTTGTTGCTATGGATTCTGATGGCTTTTTGTTTTACAAGTTTTTGAAGAGTACTTTCCTTCCTTAGGGTTACCGCAGGCTGAGCTTTGATATCAGCGCTCACAGACAGGTACGCAAAGAGGTGAAGGATCGATGGAGGGTGCTTCTGGAAAACTTAGGTGAGCCAAGTCCAACTAACGTATTGGTACCAAAGTTGCTGTGTCGAAGGACCTTTGTTGTTTAAAACCATAACTCACATTCGCTCATTCTCAAGCCTGAAGGAAGGGAGCAAGTAGCTCCATGAACACTATTTATACAGTTTATGTATTTAGGGAAAAATCCTACCTTTCTCCTCGGTCCCCCATAGAAATTGAGCGCTGTAATTGGCCACCGCGGTCATGTGGTTGCTGGAGGACCCAGGTGAAAGCTAAGATTTCTTACGTTGTGTCATTCTCCATTAACCCATCCATACAATGCGTATGTGGGTGTTTCATTTAAAGGTGCTCCTCTTAATGGTGTCACTACTCCTATTTTTGTGTCCCCTAGGTTGAGACATACAATACAATATGATACTTCGATAAAAAAATAATCACCTGGGAAGCTGCTAGCCTCCTTTTGGAACACTATACAGGGGGAGATCCAGGGCAGCTGAACCTCTGCCTTTGTGTACGCCTGGCAATACAAACTGAGTAAAGGGGGAGGGCGTTGCTCAATCGATACAATTTATAGTATGTATTTAGGCCCCGAGTGCTCAAGTTTTTAGAAGACATTTTTCATTGCCATAAATCTTATTTTTGCCCTAATATTTTGTCCATTATACTGTCATTGTACTCCAATATAGTAATTAGATTGTTTCCCCTGGCTCATCTTCATTCTTCTCATCATTGCCAGGTTTCCAGAATGAAGCTGACTCCCTGCTCACCGTCACATCCAACATGTCCTATAATAGCCTACGTGACCCCACAGAGGCTCGTCGCCTTCTGGACCTTCTATCTCAGGAGACCAGTATATTTGAACAACGCAGCATCCCTCCAGAGAGATACCTCTTTGTGCTGGTATGTACCTCTACTATCATATCTATCCCCCAAATTGGAATGAAGCCATCATTTCAAAGCCTGTGCCAGGTCTCCTTCTATATGTTTACTGGAGTCTTGGCATTCTACTATGGCATGAACCACCATGGCACCAGGTTTAAGTGAGATGTTAAGAAATGGTTGAATCCCTAATTAAGCTTCATAGCAGTAACAACTGTTTTGCACAGAGTTTGTTGCGTTTAAGAGATATTACCTGGCCCTAATAAGCTTTGGTTAATTAGATTGGTGAAAAAAGTTAAAATGAGCACAAAAGTATGATTTGAAGACCTCTACTTTATGTAATGTCAGCATGATTAATGTTTAAAAGTTCTAAAAAGAACTAAAAAAAGTTTGTACCTTGAGTGATGTATCTAAAGGCAGTCATTCAAAAGCAACAAGGTTTTCTGGCCCATTAAAGACCCCCCAGAGCTCTCTCTTTTTTCTCTTACTTCCTTCTTTGCCTTCCTCTCTTTCTACATCTATGTGCACCGTGTCTTGATTTCTCTCTTCCATCTCTTCTTGTACGCCCTCGTCTGAATACCATCTCAAAAGTAACCTTGTCTCAAGACCATTGTCTGCTGCTTTTGAACTGCCACCTCACTAATTTTTGTTCCTACCTTGTATTACTAATGTGGATAATGATTTAATGAAAAACACTCATGTCAAGGTCTGCGAGGAACAGCAGAGATGTGTTGCAGCAATTCTATGGTAACATTGGGCATATCAAAACTTCATGTTGGGAAGAAAGGATATTGGGTGCCATTATGTTTGGTCCATATTATCCTTACCTACTCTCCCCTCCCCCTACCCTTTTGCCTCTCCTCATTATTTCCCACCTTTGCCTTTTTTTAAGTTAAAATACTAAGGCTCTATTTACACCCATCAACGCAAAGGAAAATGCCTGTTATTTTTATTGGGCCAGTTCACATATATACGCAACGTATATATGTAACTGGCCCATTAAAATCAATGGCCAGCATTTTTTCTTTGCGCTGTGACTGCGTTGCCCAATGCAGCGCAAGCAGAAAGGTTTGAATAAAGCCAAAAAGTTGCAGTTGTTGGGGATAAAATGCATTTAAATAACGATACTTTATTATTGGTTTCTCATTATCCCTGGACTATCCTTACACCAGTACCTTTGACTACCTTGAGCATAATCATTGTGGATTCAAATCAATGAGATTTCTGCACACAGATAATGCAGATCTGGCCCTATACTGCTCATGAGAATTTACATTTATGGCAAAAGCATAGAAAGGTCCCTCCATTCTTTGTCTTCGTCCCCTAAGGCTTACAATGTTAAGGCCCAGATCCCATAAATCTCTGCTAGGAATGACAGAGCAGACACTAAATACATATGCAATGTCACCCCTGGAGTGTTTCATTAAATAGTGTTGTACATAACCCCTGGCCCAGAGACAGTGGTAGTAGACTGGGGCCAAAAATCAGCCCTGGATTTTACCAGCCCCTGGATGGCCTGAGACGTCCCTGCTAAGACCGCCCCCCCAACCATGATGCTGGGTGCTATAGCATTGGGGGCTGCGGTTCCTTGGCTTGTGGTTACAGTGAGGCTGGGTACAAGGGGCTGAAAGGGAGATTAAGTGGGTAGGAATTAAATGTGGGTGTTAAAAGCAGTAGCTCAACTGGCCCCAAAGCAGTGTGGCCCACTGGGCATTGTCCCGTGTCTCCCTATGGGCAGTCTGCCCCTCCCCAAAGATGAGGTAGCAGCTCTGTGTCTGTGTAGGAGAAGCTTTAATCCTCTGAAAGGGTCTCCTGTGATGTTCACAATAAAGCGATGGGGTTTATGGGTGTCTATTTATACTGTTTTGTGTGTTTCAGGATCGTCTCATTGTTCTTGATATGGGTACAGAGTTCCTATCTATTGCCAGAAGGTTTTACCCAGCTGAGACCTTTGAGAGCAGTGAGAAGGATAGTATGGAGCCTGGCACAGCAGTCTTGGTGAGCCCTGGATGGCAGGAGATGGAGAATGCCACAGAGAAGGATGAAGAAGGCCCTGAAGTGGATGAAGACACCTTTCTGGTCAATCTGCTTGAGTGACACTAAACAGGCCATACGTTTTGCATTTTCTCTTTGTAATAACCCATATGAGAAGCAAAATGTGGTATTGTGGTTCTAGTCTTGAGTCGTATGATCTGCCAGATCACTCATAGTCTTCTCAGTTGAGTAGAGGGGCCCTGGTGTCTAAATAGTGGGCATGTTGTGGTTGCTGGGTGCATGCTTGAATCATAAAATTGGCGGGTCAGTAAAGTCAGAGAGGGGTGACTTAGTGCTACTGAGTGCTTTTGAATTTTTGGCAGATTTTCAACCTAAGCTTTGCTGTAAATCGTACCCCAAGTTATGGTGAACCAAGCCATGTATGCTCTATTCCAATGCTCCTATCACCTTTAAGGGACAGTCCAGGCATTGGAAATAGCCAGCAAGGATTTCACCTGAAGCCTGTCCCATGTGACTCAAGCAAGCTGTAGGTGCTGTATAAGGTCTCAAAAAGTTGCTGGTGAGCTCTTTGATGCCCTCTTATTGCCTTTGCCTGGACTTCCCTTTAAAATGTTTAATATATAAGAAGTATACTGCGACTTGGTAACACTGGTTAAAATGTATGGAATCCCAAGATTAGGCCAATTTTATGGCTAAGAAATATGAGTGACAAATATCCAGCATATCTTGTCTCCCATCCGCTCTTCTCTCTCTATTATTGCTTCCTCCTTCCTTTTCTCTTTGTTTTTCTTTTGCTGGCTTCCCCTACTATCTATTACCCCCCCCCCACTCCCTCCATTTTCCTTTCTGAAAAAACCCTGCTTAGAAAAGGAAGGAGTGTTCCCTGACTGTCGATCTGTTAATATATCGGTGGTTATTCTATGGAAATAAAAACACCTTGCACTTTATAGATTTGCCTTTTTATTGTGCACTTTAGTACAGTGCACTTTTACATGTAATTGTGTGTCTCTTAATAAAAATTGAAAACTGAACAAAGCGAAACATTTTGAGTATCCTGAGTTTTGTTCCCTGCCCCTGGGGCACCCTGATTTCGGATGCCCTGTTGTGTGAACCCTCACCACTTTCTGCTTTCCTGTGCGGACTCCCCTCCAATCAGCGTCCTATGCCTTGCATCATTTTGTGGGGCATAAAACGACTGAAGAGCGGCAAGCCTTCCTTAGCAATGCGTACCCATGCCAGACATTCACAAAGGCTGGGCACAGGTGCACGCATCAGCCATCCATGCAATCCAATGTAATGGGTCCATCTGGGTGCTCTGCAGAAAGGTAGACCACCAGCCCTAGAGTTTTATAGACTCCAGACTGATTGTAAGACGCAAAAGAAAACGTTCAGCAGCAGTAAGGGTTGCCGTTTCCTTTCCAGTCCCTGAAGTGGATCATTCTATTAACCTGCAGTGCCCTGTCAAGGCCGTTCTATACCCAACTCCATGGAATCTCAGTTTGGGATGGTCGTCCATTTTTATCCCCCTAGGAAGTGCTACATTTGGGCAGGGATACTCACCTGGCTTCTGCCAGTGCACGTGGGGTTCACAGCATTACACACATTTGCCTGATTAAATCTTTTGGCTGTTGAAAGCATTGTGGACATGTGGATGTGGCTGCCATGACCATGGGAAAAAGTATTTTTCCCGATTTTGGGACGACTTGGGAATTGAAGAAGCCATGTCCAGCATCCTCAATCCAGCCTGGCTATTCTACTGATTTGTGAACTACTGGTGGCACAGCAGGCCTGTTTCTGAACAATAAATTAAAAGAGGCTGAAACACCAAAAAAGGCTTTCTACTTAAACCAGACCAACAGCTTAGCACAGTTGGAAAAGAAAGGTAGCGGCCATTTTGGGTCTTCCTCTCCCAGCACCTCAGCCATGCTGCTGCCTGGATTCAACTGACATAACTGACAATTAACAGTAACAGGAAGCCCAGCAGCACATCCATGTGACCTGCAAATGCACGAGGCGCCATTTTGTTTCTAAAATTTACTACAACAGGAGTAAGAAAATGGTAAACTATTTTTATGTGCAGCAATCTAAATTGCCCTGGGGAGTAATTCAAATGAACACTGTTTGTTTTGTTAGTCTGGTTGAAGTCATTTTTGACTGTTGGTCCTCTTTAATGTGTGTTGCACAAGAATTCATAAAAAAATATATAATCTATAACTGCACAGAGCGACCAGTCTCCTTATTCAGATGAGGTAACTGGACAGTATCCCGAAGTGCATGCACCATAAAATCGATCACGCGTGCCCGCCACCTTATGGATATCTGCTTACCCCACTCTTCAGTAAAAAGAGGCACTTGTTAAAATCTCACTGGGCTTCAAACAAACTCCATAAGTGGTAAGATACTCCAGGATATTTAAATCTCCAGTAATCCACAATTCACACTCGATTTTTTTTAGGTGAACAGGATATATGAGAAAGCACAAATAAAATCTAGTGCAACTCCGTAATATAAAACCAAATACACTTTAACAAGAAAAATGAAAACTCACAAGCTCTTTATGGTAAATTCAGCATAAAGGCAAAAGCAGGACATTCTTCCTTGTCAATATCCACTACGTCCGATTGTGGAAAAGTCGAGATTCTGTGCCCATTAGTGCTTCTAAAGCTAGATTTTATTTCTGCTCTCTCATATGTCCTGTTTACCTAAAAAAAAAAAAATCGAGTGTGAATTGTGGATTTCTGGAGATTTAAATATCCTGGAGTATCTTACCACTTATGGAGTTTGTCTGAAGCCCAGTGAGAGTTTAACAAGTGCCTCTTTTTACTGAAGAGTGGGGTAAGCAGATATCTATAAGGTGGGAGGCACGCGTGATCGATTTTATGGTGCATGCACTTCGGGATACTGTTACATCATCTGAATAAGGAGACTGTTCGCTCTGTGCATTTATACATTATATATGATGGGACTTGCCTGGGATGAGGAGTTCTGCACGTTGAAGCGTACTAATACATTAAATCGGAGTGTTCATTTTTAGAGTATAAGAATTGTATTATTGCGCTGTGTTTGTGTCTTTATATATAGAAAAAGATATATCAGTTATATGGTTCCCAAAGCTCTTAAGCCAAACAGTTAAGAGCATAGCTATAGTAAGACCGTTGAGACGCGCCGCAGCCTGCGCTTCTCAGAACTGTCCAGGGCCCATCCATGGGGTCAGGATTGATTACATGGTGGTGAGGAATTGTGACAGCTGTCACGTCTCATAGAACCAGGCTAAGTACTACAATATCCTGTTTCCAGACCTCTCAAAGTGACGGCAAGGGGCAGCTTCATGTATAATTTGACAGAAGAAACCGAAGGTAAGTATCTTCAGGAGCCTGCGATCAGTGGCGTGCTTTGCCGCCACGCAACCCATGCCTCCCAGAACTCTGCTGAGTGAACAATGGAAGCGGCTGGAATGCCATGGTGGTGTAATACTGGTGATGCTGTCAATGCCGGGGGTTCCTTGAGGAAGAAAGCTGCTTCTCTCTGTCGTTTGATCCTCTTTATTATTGTATTTTGTTATATAAAATGCCTTTAATCGGGGCCCGCAGACACACTTTTGCAAAGGGCCCCAGAAATTATAACTCCGCTCCTGCCTGCAATTATGCATTTTGACAAGAATCTGTGGTCAATAGAAGAGCCTTAGACAGATATATGATATAGATATGGTATAATATGAAAGTTGAAGATGGAGCTAGAAGGATTAATCAAATGGCTCATGTCACATCATTTTGTATTTGGACACTGTATAAACAGCTACTGAAATTCTTTTTCAGGGGATCTGCAACTTTTTACTTAATTGCTTTGTTTGTTTGTATCTAAATTGGGCACCTAAGTGAAAAAGTACTATAGCATTCACTGATCAATTGATTATGTAGGGGGAAGAATTATGCAACAGTAATAGTGAATGGTCGAAGTTCTCAGTGGTGGACGAGGAAATGAGTTTATTAGTTTGCATCAAATTTAAATATGCATTATAAACAGTCATGCACAATAATTGTACAAGGTTCTTAGTGTGACCAACACATTATCCCTCTTAACTGACAGAGGGTTAAAGTAATACAGTGTAGTATTGATTTTGATTACCTCACACATTGGAGTAATTTAGGTCATTAGCACCTACGTATTGCTTTTTAACCTTCCTTGTTCCCTTTAGTTGTTGGTTGGAAATACAGGTATTGCCGCTGCCTGACGGGGGGTTATCAGGGTTTTGCCTGGGGGTATAGGAACTTTGGGTTACTAAGTTCTTGTATGGACGTTCCATAATATGTGTATAACCTTTTAGAAATCTCTAGTACCACCAGTGGTACTTGCGTCACTAGTCGAAAACCCCTAATCTAGAACATTAGACAATAAACGTTACATTTGACTAGACACAGGTATCTCAGGCGATTGGTTTGTCTCAAATGTGTTTCTATGAGGATTGGGGGGGTGTTGGAGCATGTAGTGGTTTTGGGTTGGTACAAACCATTCATTCAAAAGTAGCATGCAAACATTGAAAGAAGGGAGAACATTTGGAGCTCTGCTATGACTTCTAGCCAACACTGCAGGAAATGGAGAGGAACAAGGGACAGACATCAAGGGAGCAAATTGCTGCCTTATTGTTGCAGTTGTGTTTACAGTCCCTTTAAGTGTGTTGTCCTTGATGGTGTATATAAATTGGTTTAGGGTAGCAATGACATAATAAAATATAGTCAATATAGTGTCCCCATTATAATATTTTGGATGCGACTGGTGCCAAAGTGTCATTGGAAAAAAAGTTTCGTTCACACCACCACCAGGTATAGGTTAGCATATGAGGGCACACACATCATCCCCATAGCAGTTCCCTGTACCTGAGAGTAGTGGATCAGTTAAAAATGAATCTATTATGGATGAGGATGAACTTCCCCATGTAAACTAGGAGCGTCTCTGGGTTAACCTCCAGATGTTCTATGATTGATTAAATGCATTTTGTTCCATATAAAACCCTGTATGGGGTTGCAATTGGTAGTCAATAAAGCAACTGACCGACTCCCAAGTGGGTTTGAGGTACTCTTGTGGTAGGGCATAAAATGTTGGGGTTCTTGGGTACTGGTTTGTCAAGAAGTTAGCTTCAATTGGTGTGATTGTTCCATGAGAGATCAGTAATTACTATCAACCCCACCTTCTTCCATTTCTCTGTCTGGTCGACACCAAGCCATTACAATATGCTAGTAGCCAGTAGGCGGGACTAGAGCAGGAATTGCTGTGATACCACCTTATCTGAAGTTAATAGACCTGGTATGCTGGTAGCTTTTCCAGTTCTGCTCTAGTCTTCGTCAGGGAAGATCCGAAGTATGTTTTTTTTCCTTTTGGTGTGTCGTGTTTAATGCTGTTGCTGGTTTTCTCTTAAGATGCATTTACTGTATTTTTAGGGTTGCAGAGGTCACCCCAGGCACCCAGGTCCTCAAATCCGCTGCTGCACGCAGGGGGAGAGAATACCAATGCCAGAGCCTGGGTAACATGGGGGTGGTGAATGTATCCGTATGCGAGGGTTGTTTCATGGCCCGTCCTATGGGGCTCATGTTTGTCCAGCAGCAGTTAGCCAGGAGCCACTGCACTAAAGAGCTTATAATCTCCTTCTAAGCAGAACTCTGCTTAGAAGGGACCAGCTTGATTTTTTAGAAATCCGAGAATCCGAAGGAAATGTGGCAGTAAAGCGGATGCACTTGTGCGACTCAAGAGGAGGGGGCTGTCGTTCTGCCCTATCTGCGATCCACCTATCCAACATCCCTTCCCTGACCAATAAAATGGATGAGCTGCGGCTGTTGATGTAGGAGGTAATCCAAACTCTTGGCCTCAGCAGTGCTATGCTTCTCTGAAACCTGGCTCAACAAACTCATTTCTGACTCATGCATTAACATAGATGGCTTCAGAGCAGACTCTGCCTTCACAGGGGGCAAAAAAGGATACAGAGTCTGTGTTTACATCAACCTGGCATGGTCACGTGACACTACTATCTTGGACAAGTGCTGTTCCCTGGACCCGGAGCTCCTAGCTCTGCTAAATAGGACCCTTCTACTCCCCGCAGGAGTTCAACCCTTAAAAATCCCCCCACAAATGGAGAGCGGGGACCCATGACAGCTTTTTTTAATTTAACCCTTCATAGTGTGGATAGTAGTTGTATTTTATTTGTAAATGTTATAAAGTACTCTTTTCAGATTGGGGGGTCAGGAACGGGGTTAAAAACTCCAATAGGCTGGCAGTTAAAAGGGTTAATAGTAGCTATGCATGTTGGGTATTTTTCTGTTCGGGGGACCTTGCGCTTTCGGATTAAGCTTGTTTTATCTTGTTTGCTTATTGATATTTTAGGAAAATGTATTTTTTTTTCTGGCTTTTTATACATTTTTTAGGGAAACCCTGTGCAACCAAAGAATTCTTCGAGGGATTATTTTCTGAAAGATGAGCCCACTACAACAAGCTGGGTATGCCTAGAAAGTTTAAGGTGTGTACTTTCAGAAAATATATGGTTTTGGGGGGGTATTTTAAATGTAAAGGCTTGCTTTGGTTGAAAAAGCGCAAGGTGCGCACGTTGTTTGCAGAGCTAAAATTTTCAAATAAAATTACCGTTACATGCATGCTTTACTTTGGGGTGTTTGGCAACTCTTCCCGTGACAGTAAGGGTTCAAAGTAGTTATGCATGTTGGGTATTGTTCTGTTCGGGGGACCTTGCTTTTTCAGATTTACGGTAACTTGTTTCTTCTTATTTCCATATTGTTTTTTTTAGGAAAATATGGCTATGACTTTTTTTAGGGAAACCCTGTGCAATCAAAAAGATCAAGGGATTACTTCCAGAAATCTGTGTCCACGTCAACAAGTCTGGTATCTAGGAAGGCTTGATGTGTGTACTTCCAGAGAATATGTAGTTTATGGGGGTATTTCAAATGTAAAGAGTTGTTTTTCTTGAAAAAACTGCAAGGTGCGCATAGCAGTTATATTTTATCTGAAAATCTTGTGAAGTGCTGTATTTGGTTTGGGGGGAGTCTCCTGGGCAGGAAAGGGTATCTACCAATACATATGTGGTACCGCAGTAACCGGGAGAAATGGGACTTTTACACAGAATATATTATAATTTTAAAAAAAAAACTGTACAAATTGTAAAAAAAAAAATAACAAACAAGACATTTTATGTTAAAGCCTAGACTCCGGGGAATTCACAGTTGAACATGTATAGCGAAAAATGATATGGCAACAGAGGGTGACCAAATATCTAGGTAAGCTGGCAGTTAAAGGATTAAAGCCCAACTCTGGCCTATTTTAGTCATGAATAGACCGATGACAAGTGAAGTTGTATCTTTAGTAAAAAAAAAAAATATTTTTGCTTTCAAGATTCTCAAACTTAATTTATTGGGGCCTCTGTTCATATAGGCTTCCCTTTGCACAATCCTAAAAAATGAATTATTTCCCTAATGCCAGCAGCATGAGGGCATCGCGATCTACACAGCGATGTGCAGCAAACCCTATTCCGGGCATGCTGATGTCAAGTCCCGTGGGACACCCGCCTTCTAGGTAAGTCCACAACCCCCAATCTCCGCTGCTAGCTTCACCTATAGCCAAGCCCCCGTCTGCCTCGCCAGACATGGTTGCCCCCAGGATTTCGTAGCACAAAGGTTGGGAACTTACAGGGGTGAAGACGGATGAACCAGAGGCAAGACTGGGCGACGTCAGATAAGCAGGGGTCATACACCAGTAATCAGTCCTTACTAAGCGCAGCACCAAAGGGAGAGACAAGAGAATAGTCAAGTTTAAGCCAAGGGTCAAGCTGAGAGGTCACGGGTACGCAGCGCAAGAGATGAGACAGGCTTGTAGTTAGGTACGGTCAGGGCCGGTCCAGGCGGCAGTCACGGAGTGGTCAAACAAGATAAGTCGGCAACGAACAAGGATCACAGATACTATCACACCCAGCAGCACGCTATCACGGGCAATGAAACAGTGTGGAGGGGATACCTTTATTATATGGGAACTAACGGGATTGGCCAGGGGGAACACTCGGCTCATTGGCCAACTAAACAACTCATGGGCTGATTGTCCAATACACTATCAGGGCGTTTTACCCACCAGTAAAAACCAGGGCTCATTGGCCCTTTAACTAATCTGGAACACAGAAGTGGCAAGTATCAGCTGTCACGATTCACTTACCTGCCCGATCCTGCGGTGTCCTCGGCCGGCAGCCGCATCTGCAGCCAGAGCCAGCTCGAGCGCCACTCGTGGGTGCATCCTCGGCCTGTCAGTCTGTTCTTTCTTACGCCCTCTGGCGGCACTACAGACAGCGCGCCCGCCAGAGGGCGTAAGAAAGAACGGACTGACAGGCCGAGGATGCACCCAAGAGTGGCGCTCGAGCCGGCTCTGGCTGCAGATGCGGCTGCCGGCCGTCAGGGACCCGGCCACGCCGGCCGAGGACACCGCAGGATCGGGCAGGTAAGTGAATCGTGACAGCTGATACTTGCCACTTCTGTGTTCCAGTGATGGCAGCCAAACAATGACCATAAGCTTGCTGTACGTAAAGGGCCACTAGTGCCCAGGATTTCCCATTTGGCCTACTGGCAAACCTGATTGGTTATTAGTGGTGGTGAGTGCCCCTATACCCAATGTCGGGCTTGTTGGCAACTACTGCCAATATTAGTAAGGCAAAGGGTGAATGAAGTCCATTAAGATTTCAATTAAAAGAATTTTGTCTCCTATCTGACATGTTCCAAATAAACTAAATACACTATATAGTGTCAAGTCCAAATTGCATTATCGTGTTGTTTTAGACAAGAAAAAAACTGTTCTTGCCCATCGTCCCCTCTCTCCCTGTTTTTTTAATTTTGAATTTTTATGAGAGAATTTTATTTGGTGCAAGACTTCACATGAAAATTTCCTGCAAGAGGTGTAAACTCGTGTGATTCTGGGAGTGTGTTTTACGTGGACTTCTGGGCCCAGTCTGGTTTTTGTGTGCTGGCATTTCTCTCCTGCTCAAAGCTGGCGAGAAGTGCTTGTTCACTAACTGCTTTTTTTTTTAATTTATAAAAGCTATGCTGCCATATCTGGCATGGTTTTTATCAATGAGCAGGCATACAATTTTTTTTAACTATATTAATCCACGTCACGGTCAAATACACAGTTCAGAGGCCAAATAAACTTGCATAGCTTGTAGATAAGCAAACACAGGCACACTAGCTTCATAAGGACGTTTCAATGAAAGGGTTAGGTAGGCTCATTGTCAGGAAAAGGCTGGTTTTCTGGCTGCAATAGCCTTGTGCTACCTGCTAGTGGCACTGTTTCACCAGAATTTTCACTGTGTTTATGCAGCCTCACCAGCAGGTGCCTCTGTTGGCTTCTTCCCCCTGGGTAATTGATCTCAGCTGAAGCCAGTCTTTAATGTTTATATAGGCTCTGCAGGCAAGGAAGGGTGCTCTAGTATTAACATTCTCACTGCCCTGTCCTTCTGCTGCCAGTTTGTTCTGCCTTCCTCTGGATTCTCCAGCTATCAGTGTTTTCCTGGCCCTTCAGTCCTGTTCTGTTCTGAATTCCTGCCCCAGCCATCATCCCACCATCCAGTTTCAGGTGTCGCACTCCACCTACAGGAGGTTATTCCCTACCTTGCCTCAGAGTCCTGTATATATTTGTAGATTAAAGTAGAACAGCACACAGGAATTTTGACGTGTCGTTCCTCTCTGCAGCGGGATCCCCACTTTATGAACCCCAAGGTCGGCTAGTTTCACTCACCTTCCTTCCCCTCTCCTGGAGCAAACTCTGGCGAAAGCGAGTGCGCCAATTGACTAAGCGGCGCACTCAGCCAAGCCAAGCTATAGGTGAGCAGATATGCGGCTGGAGAGCACACGCAGCGAGGGCTCCAGGAGAAGATGAAACTGCTGACCCAAGGGGTGGAACTCAGACAGTTGTTCCTCTTTAAGCCTGTATATCATTCTGGTGTGTCTCGTATATAGTAGGTTGGTTTGTAGTGTGGTGTGTAATAGGTTTAGTGGTGTGTTTAGTTTTGTTCTTGTGGTTGCTGTGCACTGCTGTGTTCACCCTTGAGTTAATCAGGCAGGCACAGGTGATTGTGGATAAATGGATTTTCCAGCGTTTCAGTGTTCAGGCTTCACTCACCTTATGGTCTGGAGTGGTTTTTGTCTACCTTTTTCGCATGACCAGGTAGACTTGCTGCAGGATGACCTAGAACACTTTCTAGAAACAGTATAGAAACCGGCCCAAGACATTTCTAACAGTTTGCATTAACCATTGGTTTATAACCCCCCCCCCCCCCCCCCTGCAGCTTTCCTTCTTGGCTCATATACAAATCATTATAGTTTTCACTCATTATACACCTACTCTCCAGATCCCAGCCCATTCACTTATCCTACTTACCCTCAGCTACCCACAATTGCTCCGTTACCCCTACAAACTGCTAAACCCTCTGGCATCCTTGGCAAGAAAACCTCCTCTTCCACCACTTCAGCAATCTCGTATATATTCTGGTCACAACATCCAAAACCAAACCTAAAAACAAAAGAAAATATTTTCTCACCCAAACCCGTCAACACCTTACTCCTGCTGCTTTACCACCCCAAAAGTTCCCAGAGCGATCTCATCTATCGCTTGCTGTTACTTGCTACAAAGGTGGGTAATTGGGAGCTACGAGCTCTCCCTATCTCTCTGCATTTCATGGTTTGTATATACTCTCTGCCTGATGTATATGACTCATTGCCGAGCGTAGCTATTTATCCTGTAATATTGTTTGTACAATATATGTTCTGCACAAGCTCTAAATTACATGTGATCCTATCTTTTTGCTACTGCATTTATACCGATATGTATCCATGCGATTATAGAGTTGTTGCAGTATTTTATTTCACCCACTAGATGGTGCAAACATTCCAATACCTATGCCTGCATATGTATCTTTGATGAGTGTAAAAATGTATGGGAATTATTTCTAGCGGATATATGCCTGCCTATTTTCTATTTCAATCTTTTTATTGTCTTTTTGTAATATTACAGCTGAATTACACAATACAATAATGTGATACAAAAAAGAACCAAGGATAAAGAGGGAATCAAGCTCCAGATCATTGCTTTTGCCCGACAGTCACATGCTAGCATATCACTTTTTCATAGTCAGTATATATACAAAGAAAAGAAAAAAAACAAAAAAACAATAAAACAATGCATTACTTTCAGTTTTCTTTTTCCTTTTATCCTTTGGGGAACAGTGATGTTAGGAGAACTGGACTGGCGCTAACTATTACATGATGGTCATGCTTCTGGGCCACTGGGCGGGTATACATCTCTGTCCCGTCCGGTCCAAGGTTCTACACCAGTGACCTCCGACCATAATTTTTCACTGGGGGGGGCGGGGCGGGCCAGGAGTAAGGGGAAATGGGTGGGGACTGGAAGGAGGGTAAGGGGAAGGAAGAAGAAGGAAAGAAGAGGGGGAGAAGGAAGAAGCAAAGAGTTAGACTAATAGCAGATTTGGGCCACCTCTCACTGCAGCAGGGCATTTCCTAGATCCGGGAAGGCGTATTCTACCCAAGGGCTCCATATTTTCATAAATTTTCCATGAGAGTCTTTTAGAATACTCGTCAGCTTTTCATTGACAAAAATACAGTTTAACCTCTCTTTCACCAACTGGAATGGAACATTATTATTTTTCCAGGAGCTTGCGATTACTAACTGCCAGCATAACCTGAGTTAGAAGGAAGTGCTGAGTTGTAGTGATGCCCCCTGGTTTCACATGTAGTAGTGCCACCCAAGGGTCTCTACGCACGGCGGTATGTAAGAGAGTGTATATCACACCAAAGACCCGTGACCAAAACCTCAACTTTCAGGCACTCCCCCCAGATATGTAGGACCGTGCCTTTTTCGGGACAGCCCCTGAAGCAGCTCGCTGGGTATCCCGGGACTGCCTTTGCTATACGGGCTGGTACCAAGTACCATTTTGTAAGCATTTTATATGCTGCTTCCAAGGTGCTGACATTTATTAATCCCAGTCCAGATGTTCACCCATCCCTCCCTGTCTATTACCCGATTCAGGTCTGCCTCCCATCTAACCATATACCCATGTTTTGATTCAGGGGGGAGCACTGCAAGGTTTGAGTAAATGGTAGATATAAGACCCTGAGTAGGAGCTCCCCTTAGACAGATCCTCTCAAAAGTGGTCATGTCAATTCCAGGGATTTTGTTTTTGAGCAGAGGGGAGAGCCAGTGGTGGATCTGGAGATACCTGAAATGTTCCATGGTCGGTGCGTTTACCCTCGCTTCCAATGCAGACCAGGAAACTATTCCCTCCCTGTCCATTAGGTGATGTTTTGCCGGTAAAGCCGGCCGGCCCGCTCTCACCATGCCGGCATTTAAAAAAAAAAAAAAAAAAAAAAAAAAGCATTTTTGCCGGCATGGTGGGAGCGGGCCGGCCCGCTCCGCTGTCAGCGGAACCGGCCGGCCCGCTCCCACCATGCCGGCATTTCAAAAAAAAGCAAACACTTACCTGCAGGTCCGGAGCGTGGAGGCCGGCGCCGCTCTCAGCTGTCATCTGAGGGCGCGTCATCAGAGGGCGCTCTGATGACGCGCCCTCAGATGACAGCTGAGAGCGGCGCCAGCCTCCACGCTCCGGACCTGCAGGTAAGTGTTTGCTTTTTTTGGAAATGCCGGCATGGTGGGAGCGGGCCGGCCGGTTCCGCTGACAGCGGGGCCGGCCGGCCCGCTCCCACCATGCCGGCAAAAATGCTTTTTTTTTTTTTTTTTTTTTTTTTAAATGCCGGCATGGTGGGAGCGGGCCGGCCGGCTTTACCGGCCCGCCGGCCGGCTCCCACCATGCCGGCATTTTTTTTTTTTAATTTCAGGAAAAATTCGATCGGCACGAACCACAAAATATTCGGGTTCGTGCCGAATCGAATATTTCCTGAAATTCGGAGCGAATTCCGGTTCGTCCGAACCGGTTCGCTCATCTCTAGTGGTGGCTACTAGAAAGGTGGTCAGGGATTTGCTATCCTCGTCCGGCTTGGATCCGGACAGTGATGAATTTCTTGGACTGAAACGTTGTGAGGTTTTTCTGTCCTTCATTTTAACTACTCTGGATGATTCATTAATGATGAACAGCAGGGCCTCTGCTTTAATGGTGACCATTAGGCGTTCAATTTGGTTGCGCCATTTTTCCCGCGCACCAGAGGTTCCTAAGGTTCGCTCTGGAGGATCGGCACTTCCAATTTGTAGCTCTTCCCTTCGGTCTCACCACAGCTCCAAGGGTTTTCACAAAGGTGCTTGCTGGGGTGATGGCTCTTCTCAGAGCTCAAGGAATTTGCATAGTGCCATATCTGGACGATCTCCTCATATTGGCATCATCATTCAGCCAAGCGGAATTGGACACCAGGACGGTTCTATCCACTCTGGAGAGATTCGGCTGGGTAATCAACTACCCCAAGTCCTCCCTCCACCCGTCCAGGTTAATATCCTTTCTGGGGATGTCTCTGGATACAGTTCAGGCCAGAGTGTTCCTTCCTCGGTCCAAGGTTCTTCTGATTCAGGAGTTGGTTCGGTCGCTTCTGTCCATTCCTCGACCGTCCATCCGGCTAGGGATGAGACTGGTGGGTTTGATGGTGGCCTCCTTCGAGGCAGTCCCCTTTGCTCAGTTTCACACAAGGACACTACAGCTCCATCTGTTGTCGGTCTGGAACAGGTCTCCTCAGTCGCTGGATCAATTCTTTCAGATGTCCCCCCGGGTTCGCCGCTTGCTTCGGTGGTGGCTGAACTCAGCCAACCTGCTGAGGGGCAGATCCTTTCGGACTCCCCAGTGGGAGATAGTCACCACGGATGCCAGCCTCTCTGGATGGGGGGGCTTCTAGAAGGATCTGCAATTTCAGGGTTTGTGGGGTCCCCTGGAAGCCCACGAGCCTATCAATGTTCTGGAATTAAGGGCCATCAGGATGGTTCTTTGTCATTTGACTCATCAACTGCGAGGCTTGCCGGTCCAGGTCAGGTCGGACAATTGGACGGCGGTGGCCTACATCAATCACCAGGGAGGGACCCGCAGCAAGAGTGCCCTCAAGGAAGTGTCTCTGATTCTGGACTGGGCGGAGAGCCATGTCCCGTGCATTTCGGCAGTTTACATCCCGGGAGTGGAGAACACGGAGGCGGACTCCCTGAGCAGGATGTCAGCCCGCAAGGGGGAGTGGTCTCTCAATCCCAAGGTCTTTCACACGATTTGTCGCAGGTGGGGGTCACCGGTGGTGGACCTCTTTGCCTCCCGTCACAATCACAAACTTCCGTCATTCGTGTCTCTGGCGAAGGACCCTCTGGCCCTGGCAACGGATGCCATGTCTTTGAATTGGAGGGATCTGGGTTTTCTGTACCTGTTTCCCCCGTTTCCCATGGTGGCCAGAGTAGTGCGCAAGCTTGCTCTGGAGAGAGCACCAGCAATACTGGTGGCTCCAAGGTGGCCAAGACAGGTCTGGTTCGCAGACGTGGTAAGGTTGGCAGAAGATCAGTTCGTTCTGCCCCTGCTGCCAGATCTGCTCACACAGGGTCATCTTCGTTACCCCAATTTACCAACGCTGGCTTTGACGGCGTGGCTGTTGAAACCTCCATCTTGAAGGAGGAAGGTCTTTCTGATGCTGTGATTCGGACTCTTATTAGTGCTAGGAAGAGGTCTTCATCGTCTGTGTACTATAGGACTTGGAGGTCTTATATTGATTGGTGTGAATCTAGGGGCTTCCCTTGTAGGGAATTCTCTATTTCTAGAATTTTGGAGTTCTTACAACATGGTCTGAACCTAGGGCTCCAACTCAGTACTTTGAAGGGACAGGTGTCTGCCCTGGCGGTGTTTTTCCAAAAGTCTTTTGTGCTTCATCCTTTGGTTAAGACTTTTTTCCAGGGGGTTACACATTTGCGGCCTCCTAGGAAGCCTTTGATTCCGGTTTGGGATTTGAATTTGGTTCTTTCTGCGCTTCAGGGTCCCCCCTTCGAGCCCTTGCATGATATTCCTTTGTCTTCCCTTACGCAGAAGGTGGCCTTTTTGGTAGCTAT
The DNA here is from genome assembly GCA_027917425.1 of Gastrophryne carolinensis. Lineage (NCBI taxonomy): Eukaryota > Metazoa > Chordata > Amphibia > Anura > Microhylidae > Gastrophryne > Gastrophryne carolinensis. Next base: position 174,664,476 of record CM051243.1, read on the forward strand.
CACTTCTGTTAGACGTGTTTCTGAGTTGGCGGCTCTGTCTATTCAAGCTCCGTATTTTGAAAGACATCAGGACAAAGTGGTTTTTCGTTTTAAGACGGACTTCCTTCCTAAGGTGGTTTCGTCCTTTCATCTAAATCAGGATATTGTTCTGCCCTCTCTGTGTCCTAATCCCAGCAATGACAAGGAGAGGGCCCTGCATTCCTTGGATGTGGTTCGTGTTGTGAAGTATTATTTGATGGTAACGTCTGCCTTTCGCAAGACTGATGCATTCTTCGTGGTGCCATTTGGGCCCAAGAAGGGTCTAGCGCCCACAAAGTCTTCCATCAGCAGGTGGATTCGTCAGGCCATTGTCAGGGCCTATTCTGCTAAAGGGAGAGATCCTCCCTTTCGTGTTACAGCTCATTCTACTCGTGCGGTTGGGGCTTCCTGGGCTTTTCAGCACCAGGCCTCTGTTGAGCAAGTTTGCAAGGCCGCTACCTGGTCTTCTGTTCACACTTTTTCCAAGTTTTACAAGGTTGATGTTCGGGCCTCAGCGGATGCTGTTTTTGGCCGCAAAGTTCTGCAGGCTGCAGTAGTTTAAGTTGTGCTTTATACCTTGTTTTGGATCCCCGCCCTTTATGGACACTGCTATTGGATGTCCCACAGGTTATGAATATCTTGAAGCGGGGTGTGTGACATACTTAGAATAATACCATTTTGTGAATACTCACCTTGTAAAATGGGTATTATAAGTATGTCACACACCCCGCTTCAACCCGCCCTTTTGTATTCTGGATCCTTCATTTTGTGAACTTTGCGTTGTTATGACTGATATTTGGCTCTTCCTGGTCCCTTACCTTACTGCTTTCTTTATACTGGGTAATGAGTGGGAGGTCCCAGGTATTTATGGACCGGGAGGGGCTTTCTTTCCTCCAATCATCTCTGCAGATCGCAGTATACCCACAGGTTATGAATATCTTGAAGCGGGGTGTGTGACATACTTATAATACCCATTTTACAAGGTGAGTATTCACAAAATGGTATTTTCGGCTGCATCTATATCTCTGAAGCATACACTGCTTTTTGGCTTTGTATGCAGTATAATTAATCACGGGCACAATTTCTATGAAACTCCTGGGCATCAATAAATAGATTTGGATATTGATTTTGAGGGCAAGGGCATAGCCCCAAGCCAATATTTTATTGTGTATATATCTTGTTGCCTACATACCCCTATCTGTATAATCGATTAGTCCAATACACTCCAATCCCAGCAATCATGTTTTTAGTTGTTTTTAATATGTTTAGGTCAGCATTGAATAAAGCTTTTTGATAAAATTGATTCATTTTGATGATTCTGTTGAGCGGCTAAACGGGTGGATCTTTGGGTCTGTGCTGGTAGGCCCGTCCTTTATACCTATATTGAGGGTATCCATGCAAGGAAGTGTTCCCCAAAGCCCCATCTATGGAGAGCGTGTGTCATATAGTCCCAAGAGAGGGAATCAAACGCTTTTTGTATATCTAATGATAGGAGGAGGCTGTGAATATCTCTCTTAGAGATTTCTCAATTAGATGGAGCAACCTTCGGATGTTGTCCGAAGCTTGTCTGTGGGGGATGAACCCCACCTGGTCCCTGCTCACCAATGTAACCAAAAATTCATTGATTCTAGAGACCAGGACCTGCCCCAAGATTTTGAGGTCTATGTTGAGTAACGAAATGGGTCTATAGTTTTGTGCGTTCGAGTGATCTTTGTCCGGTTATACTTATGTACGCTTCCAGGGATAAAAGCGGACCTTCACCCTGAATAAGAGCCTATCTTATATGTTTCCCACACCCTGTACATACAGATTGCCTACATTAATCCGGACCTTCACCCTGAATAAGAGTCTATCTTATGTTTCCCACACCCTGTACATACAGATTGCCTACATTAATCCGGACCTTTACCCTGAATAAGAGCCTATCTTATATGTTTCCCACACACTGTACATACAGATTGCTCACATTAAAATTCATCCTACCTGCTGTATGTCATGAGCCTTTAAACATCCAAGATGGCGGCTGGAGCCTCAGGCAGCCTGCAAACAGGAAGTGTCTTCTGACTGCTGCTCTGCATTCTGGAATTGCTGTCCTTTCCCTGACCCCAGTTCTGCTCTGTCTGTGCAAAGCACAGCTATAACCCCACCCCCTGCACTTTATCCCGCTCTCCTCAGTATGTGATGCTTCTGAGTCAAGATGGCGGCGCCCGTGTCCTAGAGTCCTGAACAGAGTTGCAGCCCAGTGGGGGAAAGAATAATAAGTGACTAAAAACTTAAAGTGGACCAACACCCAGGATTTTGACTATCCTGGGTCTTGGTCCACTTCGGTGGGGCACCCCGATCCCGCTGTGTGAAACCCCACCGATTACCCTAAAAACTCACCTCTCCCCGCTCCCAGCGCCGACGGACAAGCAATCTGACAGTCCCGGACAAGCGGCTCCTCCGCCGCCGCCTCCCGCGCGTCACTCTTGACGCGCGCGTGCCTGTGCCGGCCATTCACAGACGGCCGGCGCGGGCGCGCGCACGTCTAGAGGGGCGCGAGGGAGGCGGCGGTGGCCGGCTGCCGCCGAGGATAAGGTAAGGAGTTTGGGGTGTTTGGGGGGGTTTCTCGGATGTCCCGCGGTGAGGGAGGTGATCGGCCCGGGAATCTTATAGGGACCTTCCCCCTGAATAAGAGCCTATCTTATATGTTTCCCACACCCTGTACATACAGATTGCTCACATTAATCCGGACCTTCACCCTGAATAAGAGCCTATCTTATATGTTTCCCACACCCTGTACATACAGATTGCCCACATTAATCCGGACCTTCACCCTGAATAAGAGCCTATCTTATATGTTTCCCCCACCCTGTACATACAGATGGCTCACATTAATCCGGACCTTCACCCTGAATAAGAGCCTATCTTATATGTTTCCCACACCCTGTACATACAGATTGCCCACATTAATCCGGACCTTCACCCTGAATAAGAGCCTATCTTATATGTTTCCCACACCCTGTACATACAGATTGCCCACATTAATCCGGACCTTCACCCTTAATAAGAGTCTATCTTATATGTTTCTCCCACCCTGTACATACAGATTGCTCACATTAAAAATCATCCTACCTGCATCTACTGCATGTTATGAGCTTTTAAACATCCAACAGGAAGTGCCTTCTGTGCTGCTCTGCATTCTGGGATTGCTGTCCTTTCCCTGACCCCAGCTCTGCTCTGTCTGAGCAAAGCACAGCTATAACCCCACCCCCTGCACTTTATCCCGCTCTCCTCAGTATGTGATGCTTCTGAGTCAAGATGGCGGCGCCCGTGTCCTAGAGTCCTGAACAGAGTTGCAGCCCAGTGGGGGAAAGAATAATAAGTGATTAAAAACTTAAAATATATTAATTTTAGATGCTGGGGAACCGTTTTTTAAGGGTTTGGGCTTTTCAATAAATCATGGTGAAGGTCCGGTTTTAAGATTTCAGGGATGATAGGGAGCGGGTTTTGGGCCTCATTAAACCGGACCTTCACCATGATTTATTGAAAAGCCCAAACCCTTAAAAAACGGTTCCCCAGCATATAAAATTAATATATTTTAAGTTTTTAATCACTTATTATTCTTTCCCCCACTGGGCTGCAACTCTGTTCATGACTTTAGGACACGGGCGCCGCCATCTTGACTCAGAAGCATCACACTTACTGAGGAAAGGAGAGGGGGATAAAGTACAGGGAGCAGGGTTATAGCTGTGCTTTGCACAGACAGAGCAGAACTGGGGTCAGGGAAAGGACAGCAATTCCAGAATGCAGTGCAGCAGTCAGAAGACACTTCCTGTTTGCAGGCTGCCTGAGGCTCCAGCCGCCATCTTGGATGTTTAAAGGCTCATAACATACAGCAGGGAGAATGAATTTTAATGTGAGCAATCTGTATGTACAGGGTGGGGGAAACATATAAGATAGGCTCTTATTCAGGGTGAAGGTCCGGATTAATGTGGGCAATCTATATGTACAGGGTGGGGAAAACCTGTAAGATAGGCTCTTATTCAGGGTGAAGGTCCGGATTAATGTGAGCAATCTATATGTACAGGGTGTGGGAAACATATAAGATAGGCTCTTATTAAGGGTGAAGGTCCGGATTAATGTGAGCAATCTGTATGTACAGTGTGTGGGAAACATATAAGATAGGCTCTTATTCAGGGTGAAGGTCCGGATTAATGTGAGCAATCTGTATGTACAGTGTGTGGGAAACATATAAGATAGGCTCTTATTCAGGGTGAAGGTCCGCTTTAATAGTTTACCCTGCTGGTTTAGTTGATGACACCTGTACTGTAACGCACCACCAACCTCCTCAGCCAGCGCCGGTATAGAATCGCCTCAGCACGGCCCGCCTATTTCACCAGGAAGCCCCGCCCATTCAATTCTCAGGCCGCTACCGACGCCATTTTATGTTTTCCGTAATGCGCATGCGTACATCTCCGACCAAACCATTTTTTTCTAACCGGGAACCTAATTTTCAAAAACGGTACATTGTCTGCTTTTGAACCGGTTTTATTTTAAAATGTCGTGGTAATATATGTTATTTAATTCCCTCCTGGCAGTGTCAGCGCGTCAGCAGAGCTCGGCGGTGCAGCGTTAAGGATGAAGCCTCCCCCCCTGTAGAGTGGGAACTCCTCCTTATGATAATGGTAGCGTCCAGAGAACTTCCTTTCCTTTCTGAGCTGGAGCCGAGCAGCCGCCATGAGGTGAGGCAGCGAAGCAGCGGGGGAATAATGGCAGGATTGGGCTCGGGAGGCCCCGGGGCTGCGCGGGGAGAGTATGTAGCGGGTGGCGGGAGACGAAGCTTGTCACCGGGGAACGCTCCGTATCGGGACCGGTGTTTGGAGGCGTCTCGGGCCTGTGACATGTGTGACAGGCTCCGGCTTGCTGTATGTTGGAGCACTACAACGCACAGCATGACTTTATTCTTTCAATCTTCCTTTGCTTTCTGTCTTCTCTGGCCGCTGTGTTTCCTGTCACTAAAACAAGGAGTTCTCGTCCCGCTATATATCCAGACCTGATTCTGCCATAAAGAAGGCAGCCAATAAGGAACACACCTGATGCACGTAGCCTCACTTGGGAGCCACGTGACCACTTAAATTGTTTGGTAAATCTTGTGTTAGTCACTGGGTTCTTTTTTCCTGCCTGGAATATTTTACCAACAACTTCAGGCTCTTCCAAAGGGGGTAATCTGTATCAGGCGTCCAGCTCACCAAAACCATAAAACGTAACTTTTAAAGTGGACCAACACCCAGGGGTGATCGCCCGGGAATCTATAAGATTCCCGGGCCGATCACCTCCCTCACTGCGGGGCATCCGAGATCGGGATGTCCCGCGGGGTGAAACCCCCCCCCAAAAGCCCCAAAAAACCTTACCTTATCGGCGACGGATCAGCCCGCGTCGCCCGTTTGTGAATGGCCAGTGCGGGCGCTCGCCCTGTGAGAGGGATGCGCGGGAGGCGGTGGGGGCTTGTCCTTCGCCAAAAAGGTAAGTTTTTTTGGGGGGGGGGGGTTCACACAGCGGGGCATCCTCATCTCGGATGCCCCGCTGAAGTGGACCAACACCCAGGATAGTGAAAATCCTGGGTGTTGGTCCACTTTAATATTTCCATTAAAAACATATGAGTCCTGTGTGAGGTGTAGTCTCATCTTGCCCCCCTCAAAAGGTGATGTGTTTTGGGGTAAGATACCCCTTAATTATTCTAAAGGGGGGTCAAAGCCTGGCCCTAGGGGCTTCCTGGGCCCACACTGCAGTGATGCAGCTACTGTGCAGCGTGCTGCCATAGGCTCCTGCAATGACGGGAGTATATTGGGGGGTGATCCCCTTGAAAATGTTTAAAACGCAAGAGCTGTCCCTCTTGAAGACTTAAAGTGGCCCAACACCCAGGGGGGATCGGCCCGGGAATCTATAAGATTCCCGGGCCGATCAGATCCCTCCCCGCGGGGCATCCGAAATCGGGATGTCCCGCGCGGTGAAACCCCCCAGGACGCCCACAAACCTTACCTTAAACCCGTTCCAACGGCGCATGCGTGGGCCGCGTCTCGCGCTTCCCTCTAGAAGGGCGCGCGCCGGCTGTTTGTGAATGGCGGGCGCGCTCCCTGTTAGAAGGAAGCGTGAGACGCGGCCTCCAGCGCTCAGAGCCGCTGTGGTTGGACGCTGCTTGTACGTGCATACCACAGCGGCTCTGAGCTCTCTGATTGGACGAGCGCTCGCGTAGGAGCGTGGGGAGGTGTTTACGGGCGTTCTGGGCACCCCCGATCGGGGTGCCCCACCGAAGTGGGCCAAAACCCAGGATAGTCAAAATCCTGGGTGTTGGTCCACTTTAACAAACCCAGGAATTTGACTTTCCCAGGTTTTGTTCTGTATCCTCGGTGCATCCTGAGTCTGGATGCCCCATTGTGTGAAAGCCCCCTGTTCACTCATAAAAATGCACCTATCCATCCAGAAGCGCATGTGCAGGCTCTTGTCCAAAGAGGGCCACCTGATGTGACTATGTTATTAGAATGGGGAGCGCGCACTGCCTATCTGAATGGCTGGGATGGGAGCCTGGGCAAGATGCAGGAGATGTGGCAGCATGCGCTCCTCATTGGAAACAAGATCCACCTGACAAATTATAGTCACAGCAAGTGGCTCATAGGACAAGAGCATGCACTGTTGGGATGTGGGAAGGTGATTTCTTATATGCAGACTGATGGGGGGGGGGGGGGGGGGGGCTCACATAGTGGGGCATCCTGTTTCAAAATCCAGCGGCCATTCTAGGCTGATTTAAAGTGGAACAAAGCCCAGAACTTTGACTCGGGTTTTGTTCCCTGCCCCCAGAAAAACTTGTCTTTGCTTCCAGGGTGGTATGGCCAGCCCTGGAATCGTTTAGAATTGTCAGGGCCCTGTGCCGTTGGGGGGGCATCTGCTGCAGCCCCAAAACTAAGCTCATTTGGAAGTGCTTCATGTGACCGCTGGCATCCATTGGAGATTGGCCAGGCTTGCAGAGAATTGCCAGCCAGGCAGAGAGTAAGATGGCGGCCATCATCCAAAATAACGCCTATTCTTGTATAACACTGTATAGCCTTGGACCCCAAACCATTAGAATGCACTTCTATAAATATGCACAATCTATATCTGTGTCCAATTTAATGCAGCTCCCTGTATTGGTGTCAAAACCAGTTATATTGAGGCAGCAGTGAATTTTATAACTTAAAAGCAGACCTTGGGCCCTCCTTAAAGTGGACCAACACCCAGGATTTTGACTATCCTGGGTCTTGGTCCACTTCGGTGTGGCACCCCCGATCGGGGTGCCCCGCTGTGTGAAACCCCCCCGATCACCTGAAAAACCTCTCCCCGCTCCCAGCGCTGACGGACAAGCAGTTTGACAGCCGCGGAGAAGCGGCTCCGCCGCCGCCTCCCGCGCATCACTCTAGACGCGCTGGCCATTCACAGACGGCCGGCGCGGGCGCGCGCACGTCTAGAGGGGCGCGAGGGAGGCGGCGGTCGGCCGCCGCCGAAGACAAGGTAAGGGGTTTTGGGGTGTTTGGGGGGGGGTTTCACCCCGCGGGACATCCCGATCTCGGATGTCCCGCGGGGAGGGAGGTGATCGGCCCGGGAATCTTATAGATTCCCGGGCTGATCACGAGAGGGTGATGGTCCACTTTAATGTTTAAATGTAGCTTTGATCCATAAATCCTTCTGAAGCTTTTGGTTTCCAACACTAATTTGAGCTATGAAAATGTGGCAACGTTTAAAACATTTTCAGCTTTGTCCAATCTTAACTCTTTATCCCTCTTTCCACCAGTATGCTCAGGCTTCAAAAGAGGCTTGCCTCAAGTGTGCTGCGTTGCGGCAAGAAAAAAGTATGGCTGGATCCAAATGAAACCAATGAGATCGCCAATGCAAACTCCCGTAAGTGTTCTGCCCTGTTTTTACTGGTTTGTGCTTAGGTGGGGGTTTCCAGATGCTAAATTCTGTTTTCTGTTTCCCCTTCTGCAGGTCAGCAGATCAGGAAGCTGGTTAAGGATGGTCTGATTATCCGCAAACCTGTCACTGTCCATTCTCGTGCTCGTTGCCGCAAGAATACCCTTGCACGTAGGAAGGGCAGACATATGGGCATTGGTGAGTCAGTTTGCCTAAAACAATGCAATACTGTCTGCAAGATATAAATGCTGGAATATATTAACCATATTCCTCCTAGCTGTAGGGGTACTTGAGTGACCCAGGGCAACGTTATTTTTAACATTTAATGTCGTAGTTTGAAGTTGCTGTAATGTAGGCCTGACCGTCTACTATTCTGAACGTAAAATACACACCATGATTTGTCTACTGTAGTTGTGTGCTGCGGCAGTATAACGGGGCTCCCATCAATTACAAGTTTCAGTCATGGGCTTGTTTGCTCCCACTATTGGTGGCTGCTGTTTACTATTTGAACCAAATGTATTTAAAGTCCTATCTAAAGCCACTATCCTACCAGGAGCTTTCTTTGTTAGCATTCCCTGATACTTTCCCTTGAGAATATACTTTTTATGACTGTATCCACTGGGGCAAGAGTGTCCCATCAACACCTAAATACAGAGCACAAGTTGAATACTTGCTAGGAAAAGGCTACTATAGCTGTTCCTATATGAAGCTTCTCTTTACTTCAGAGCTGTGATACTGCATCCTGCCCCATGAGTGGCTCAGTGGCTGCTTCTCTGCTCCTGGGTTGGGCTGAGGTAATTTGCCCCAGGTATTGTGGGTGGCAGCACTGTCTGGTCGTTGTCTATGGTTGCCGTTTGAATGCCTGTTTGTCTGCAGGTAAGAGAAAGGGTACTGCCAACGCTCGTATGCCTGAGAAGCTGGCCTGGATGAGGAGAATGAGGATTCTTCGCCGCCTGCTCCGCCGTTACCGTGAGTCCAAGAAGATCGACAGGCACATGTAAGTGCACCAGCCGTAGTACCTTGAGGAATAATGCTTTCAAAAAGGTTGCAATGACAAAAGCATCCCCTGAGATTTCTAGAAATATTAGGAATAAAGTGCTGTTAAGATGGGTATATGAAGTTCTAAGTAGTATGCTGAAAACCAATTTATAGCAGTTGACTTCCTTTTTTCATATTTAGATAAAGAAAAGTAAATTGGCGATTCCATTTTGGTACAAAAGCTTTCCTTTCAATATTGACTTATAAAAGTTCAAATGCCGAGCTTAATCATAGCACATATCAATCCAGTGCAAACTGCAATACAAGCAAATGAGATATTCATCATAAATCTGCTCAGATGCTGAACCTGCAGAGACTCATCTGGAGAGTTTCACACCAGTCAATTTGGGCTCAGGCCTCAAATAGCCTTGCACAATTAAGTTTCTGTTGCATGTTAAATCTTAATCCAGAAGCTCAGCTAGGGCGCAAATAGTAACAATGTTAATGTCTGAAAATTTGGCAAATGTAACCTATGGAAAATGTAAAACCATAGTAGGGTAAAGACAGGAAGTGAAGAGTAGAAAGAATAGGTAACATAAATAACAAAATAGGAGCACGCTTGGAGTAGGGGTGGGGAAAACAAAATCCGAAGTAGTGTACAAACATTTTTAAAGATTGCAATTTTGAAACTTGTGCTGAAAGTGGCAGCTTCCTTCTGGTCTGCCATGGCACACTGGCCAAAGAAATATCCTATTTTCTTATTATTCCTATGTTAATCACTTGCATGGGGTCCCCATATGGAGATGTAAGGCTAGTCCTCAGTGCTATAGAAAAATGGAATTGTGGCATCTCGCAGGGTTTGTCTTTAAAGGGTTACTGAAGTCAGCGAAGACAAAAGACGCTTGCCTTCATTCCCGAGTGTGCTCCTGGTGCCTCGCGTGTCGTCCCTCCCGTCAAACGGCGCCTTCCATTCATTGCAGTGCAGGGCCAGGCCCGCCTCTCCACTGCATACTGGTGCCCAGTATTCACCAGAAACTACAAAGCGCTGCTCGCCGTTGGTTGGGGAGCAGGAAGTTCCCCCTCCCAATCGCTGCCCTAGCAGCGCCTTTTTCGGAAACTGGGAGGTTTCGGAGTTGTGGGCAGGGCTGCAGTTGCCCAGGAGTGTCTGGTTTTTAGTATAGTAACCCTTTAAAGTGGACCAACACCCAGGGGTGATCGGCCCGGAAATCTATAAGATTCCCGGGCCGATCACCTCCCACCCCGCGGGACATCCGAGATCGGGATGTCCCGCGGGGTGAAACCCCCCAGAAACCCCAAAAAGATCTCCGCCGCCGCCTCCCGCGCGCCCCTCCAGACGTGCCCGCGCCGGCCCTCTGTGAATGGGAGGCGGCGGAAGCGGCTTGGACGTTCCTGTCCCCCGCCTGGACGTTGGCGGGGATTGGCTGCGGCGTTCACGTGGGAGCGTTGAGAGGTGAGTTTTTTGGGGTTTCTGGGGGGTTTCACACAGCGGGGCACCCCCAATCGGGGTGCCCTGCCGAAGTGGACCAAAACCCAGGATAGTCAAAATCCTGGGTGTTGGTCCACTTTAAGATTTAATTTAGGGATACTTTCTGCTTAACTGTCTGCAAGTGGCATTGTGATGGGTCTGACGATGAAATGCCCTCAGGTTGTGGCCTTTGTTGGAGTAGCCTTGGGTTAAATATTATTTTTGTTCATAGGTACCACAGCCTGTACCTGAAAGTCAAGGGTAACGTGTTCAAGAACAAGCGTATTCTCATGGAGCACATCCACAAGCTGAAGGCAGACAAGGCTCGCAAGAAGCTGTTGGCGTAAGTACACTCTCAAACCTCAACAGTTGTCCCACACAGTCAGATGACCATGACAGATGTCAGTAGCTAGGACCTGTAAAGTGCTTCCTCATGCAAAGGCAATTGTTACACCATTGTGATGGGTGACATTTGGCACTGTCCTAAACAGTTTTCTGTTTTTTTATTTGAAGTAATGGCCGAGATATTGAGGTTTACAGGTTTAGTTTATCTTCTGAAAAGTGGGTAGAGTTGCCCTTGGATGTGTGATGAATCTGGAGGAGGGAGGGACCATCAATCCTGTCCTGCTGAGCAGATTGGGGGACTGCATGAAAAATGTCACTGGCTGAACCTGTAAACGCCGGATATCTCGGCCATTTCTGCTTCAATTTAAACACTGAAAACAGATTAGGACTGTGCCAAATATCTTTGCCTGCAGTATTACTTTGTGTGTGTTCAACTCCTGGTGCAGTTCACAACTTGTTTACCGAAGGGAGGTGACATTTTTTTAAAGTTCACTTTGGACTTTTCAAACAAATCCTAGATTGGAGCTGCCATCGCTTGCTGGGACTCCTTTCTCCCCTGCTCCTGTGCGGCCTATGGTGGTTTGTGGTGGGGGGGGGGGGCACAAGTGTGATTCAGCATTTGTGTAGATTATAAGGCAAGATGGAGCGCCCTTTGGTCTTCAACAAGGCAAGAGGTGGGGGGGCCTGGCATAAAGAACACAGCAGCAGGATGAGCAACTGGGTCTTTATCAGCAACCGGGGTTCAAATCTGAAATAAAGTTGGTAAGTGTTGCTGCCTTGCCTTGGCCACCTGGTTAGTGGGATCACAGTAGGACATCCCAGATCTGCCTATAAGCTGATGCCAGACCTACACTGAGCTTTCCCAACTTTCTACCTCTTTAGCCAAAAATAAAAATTCAATAAAAAAAATTACACACTAACCTTTCACCAAAACGATTGTCATGTGACTTGTGCTACCAGACGGTCTCCTGCCAGGTTTTCTTGACTGCCCCGAATAAAAAACATGATGTGGGGGTGTAAGCTGTACATGGAGGAGCCGGTCAACGGAATTTGGGCCTGTGGGGGGGGTTCGCTGGGATCCAGTGTTTAGATAGGTTGCTGATCGCCGGTCTTGGCCTGATGAGCAATCGCTGGTCTTGGACTAAGCCGAGAGGGAACAAAGGTGAGTAACCTTACATCACTCGTGGCTGTATTTCAAGAGAAATTCTTGCAGATCCACAATTCTATCTAGTAAATTTAAATAATTCATTTACGAAAGTAAATGGTATTTAATCAAAACAAAATGCCTCTTTGCATAATTCTTTAAAATGTTTGGTTAAATTTCAGTGAACGATTTAGTAGTTTAAGGTTTGAGTCTTGCATGTGTTTAATACTCCAATTACATCTTCAGTGACCAGGCAGAAGCTCGCAGATCCAAAACAAAGGAGGCAAGGAAGCGCCGTGAGGAGAGACTGCAGGCCAAGAAAGAGGAAATTATCAAGACCCTCTCCAAGGAAGAGGAGTCCAGTAAGAAATAATCCCTCCACCGTTGTGGCTGTATATAGAGTACTGCACTTTGCAAGCTCAATAAAGTTCCTCTACCCTCATGTTAGTCTGGTCTTTGTTTGCCCTATCCCAGGGTAGTGGTGTACCAGAGGTTTTTTTCCCAATGAATGAACAGTTTAGCCAGGCAGTGGGGAAAGAGAGTGGGATGCTCTACTGCATAGCTTTGAGGTTGTGGTGCTGCTGTATGGCTCTTGAGACCTAGCCTACAAAAACTGTGGAGCTGGGAGTGACGATTGCACGGGTTGATCAGACCTCTAGATCGTTCATCCGATCAAACCGGCCAATTGTACCCCACGTGTCACAGCAATTGTTCATTTGGCAACATAAGTGACATAGGAGAAGGCTTAGTAGGAAAAGTTTGTCTGTTGATACAAAGGTTAGTAATAGGGTGGATATTCCGGGAGGTGTCTGCAACATGGAAAATGATTTAGCTTTACTGGATAGATGGTCAAAACTGTGGAAACTAGAGTTTAATGTCTCTAAATGTAAAATCCTGCACTTGGGTAGAAGGAATCCCTGCTCTGAGCACCGTATGCGCAGCACTGTGTTAGCCAGGACCTCGGAGGAGAGAGATTTAGGGATACTGATTACTGATAGCTGCAAGATGAGTGGACAGTGTAGCCAGGCAGTGGGAAAAGCAAGCAGGATGCTCAGCTGCATAGCTCGAGGCATCACCAGTAGGAAGAGGGAGGTTGTGATGCCGCTGTATAGAGCCCTGGTGAGGCCACAGCTAGAATACTGTGTGCAGTTCTGGAGACCTTACCTGCAAAAAGACATTATTCAAATAGAACGGGTCCAAAGGCCGGCAACAAAAATGGTGGAAGGACTTAAACTTAAAACTTATCAGGAGAGACTTAAAGAACTTAATTTGTACAGTCTGGAGGAAAGAAGGGAGAGGGGGGACATGATGGAGACCTTTATATATGTGAAAGGATTACATAAGGTTCAGGAGGGAAGTGTTTTTAAGAAGAAACTTAATGATAGAACAAGGGGGCACAACCTGAAGCTAGTCGGGGGGGGGAAGATCAGGAGCAATGTTAGAAAATATTATTTTACAGAAAGAGTAGTAGATGCTGGGAACAAACTTCCAGCAGAGGTAGTTGAAAAATCAACAGTCACTGAATTTAAACCTGCCTGGGATAAGCACACATCTATCCTAAGATAAAGAGAACATACAGTATACACAGAAGGGCAGACTAGATGGACCATATGGTCTCCTTCTGCCGTCAACCTTTTATGTTTCTGTTTCAACACGTGTGGCTATAAACTAATGCCACCAGAACAGTGTTCACCTCTATATAAGCCACCCACAACACAATCGGATCGAACGGACTGATCAACCCACAACCACTTCCAGGCGGTGGTGATGGAGCGTCCTAGGCAAGTAAGGTAGCCAGGCTCTTCAGAAATGGCGTGAGCTTTTTGGATCCTTAATTCAGAGCACCTGTGACCCTCTTTCTTTTTCTTAAAGTCTAAAAATACAACATACACAACAAGAAAAATGGTGCAAGGTGATAAAAACAGAATGAATAAAACACGGTAAATAAGAAAAATAGCAATTACAAATAAAAGGTGAAAAATATACTTGAGTCTGTCTGTGCTGCGGTTCGATAGAATCAATTGTTTCTCAGTCTCCAAACGCTTTCTGGTCTTCAGCTGTTAAGGTAGCGTGTGTCACTCTTGATGGTAAGATTAGAGTCTCTGGCCATTCTTGCCAGCCATGCTTATAGGCCCTAGAACAGTGGTCTCCCTTCCCCTCCCACCAGGGGGCTGGTGTTGGTATCACAGCCTGTCTGTATTCCAGTCTCATTTCTGCTATGATACCAATGGACCACATTCCAGAGGAGGGGGTGACACAAGCAGAAGAGGAACCTTCCTCGCTCAGTTGGGGATCTATTTGTGATTTGTTTATTTTGCTTTTTCCAAGTGGTTTTATTACTAGGTGAGAGGGGGGAGGAAGTGAGTAGGAGAGGACACATTTGAGGGTGAGATAAAGGTGAAACCCTAAGTGGGAGGGTGGACAAGAAATTAGTTTACGCCAAGGTCCGTACGCGCACTCACCGGTTTGGTCACACAGGGATTTCACACCCTCCTTTGGAGCTAAGCTTCCCTCCAGGGCCACAGATTAAGCCATCGTTATCCGAGAAACACCGCTAAACTGGATTATCTCCACCCAGAAGCTGTTGAAGATGGCATGATGCACCAAGTTCAAGGTTCAAAGTGTGTCATATATGGTCTTGGTCCACAGGGATTCTAAAGGGACCTAACCTGATTTTATCAGTGGGCCATACATAAATGAGCAAGGTTTTGGGAGGGACCAAAAACTGCTGCACACGCAATAGGAGGCATGTGCTGGTAGCTCTGAAGAAAACGTTGATACCAAATTTCGAACAAGTAGGTTAGAATCCCTCTGGACCTGGATCCTACCTGGAGTAGTTTTGCCAATACCCAGCCATGGGCAATTTTCTCTCGTAGTGACACCAGCTACACCAAGAGGTGCAGTAAGAGTGGAGGGCTCCTCACTTGGACACCCCCACCCCAAATTGCATGAACAAGAAGTGTTAAAGCAGACCAAACCCCACTGAACTTGTGAAATAGATCAAGTATTTTTTTCCCCCTCTTCCTCTTGTCAAATTGTCCTGAAACAGTGATTTTATTGCTGTATCTATGTAAGATGTGACTTGAGGGGGGACTTCAGCTAAAACAAGTGGCATTATAGTGAAGCAGGAACAGTGGAAAATGCCAGTACTGTTCTCGGGGGAGCTATTTAGGGTATGCTTTAAAAAAAGTTTTGGTCTGCTTCATACTGTACCCACACCCTTACAAGGAACTGCTCATGGGCATCTCTCTTCAGGACAATTCGGATCGTTCCACATAATTTGCCTTAATGTACTGTAGCTCCTACCCCCCCATTAATGCAGCCCTAAGAAGTGCTTCTGGGTTTCCTGCCACTGTGCATTGTGGGTTATTTGTTAAATCCTGAACCTGGGGCAGCAGCATTGCCTGATGAAGAAGACTCCAAGATCCTGTAAGATGGCTGCAACCAGGAGGAAATTGGTGAGGTGGCATTTGTGGCTTGTTAATGTGAGTTTTGAGTCTGAGGCTGTTGGCCTGGTTTGAGTATTCTCCATGTGGGTTGCTGATCATGTGACAGCCATTTGAGTTCAGTGGGTGAACCTGCAAGGGAACATGGAAGTGGCAAGTAGAGGCTTCTCCATTGGGGGAATGCACGACATCCAAATTAGGATGTCTGCTGTAACAGGGGAACTCCAATGCTGCAAGGCTATAGCACTGCTTTTGGATCAGATTGTATGGGTGGCCAGCAGATTGTAAAGCATTGCTGCAATCACAGATGATGGACCCGCACTAGATGTACATACATATATTTGGTGTGCACACTATGGGATAGGACAAACATCTAATGCACACACAAAAAAATCCCTAATCCTATCCAAAGCAAAAAATAAGTGCCACCACCTTATCAAAAATGAAAAAGTTTTATTAAAGTTCAGCCAAATAAAACATACACTACACTTTAGAACCAATCTAAAAAACATAAGACAGACAAACACCTGGGGGTTGTAAAGCCACCAATTGCAATTTCGCCCTGAGCAATTGACGCTGTGCCGTCACGCAAAGTGTCGGCAGCGAGCGGAGGGACGAACGAGCTGATGTTTTCCACCAATATCATGGATATGTGAGATCCCTAATGATTGTAATTAACTGTGCCTTTCTCTACCCGGTTGGTCCTTATTATCCCTTAAGCACCTTAGCACTTTGTTTATTTATAAGCATACACATAAATGAAGTATTCTAAGTATGTCACACACCCCGCTTCAAGATAATCATTACATGTGGGTAGTATGGTCTGAAGAGGGCGATTTGCAGAGATGATTGGAGGAAAGAAAGCCCCTCCCAGTCCATAAATACCTGGGACCTCCCACTCATTACCCCAGTTTTCCATCTCTGCAGACGGCGAGCAAGTCAGAAGATGATGTCTCCTCCTTGCACAGGGGGATTTCAGGTAGCCGGGTTTATTCCCGGCCCGCTTTTCTCTCTATTTCCACCCGGTTATGTTTTTTATAAGTCCCAATACACATGCCTCCCAGTCTAGGCTGTATCCCGGGTGAGGGTAGAATGGCACTTTTAGTGCTCTGGAGCCATGCTCCA
Source organism: Gastrophryne carolinensis (assembly GCA_027917425.1). Lineage (NCBI taxonomy): Eukaryota > Metazoa > Chordata > Amphibia > Anura > Microhylidae > Gastrophryne > Gastrophryne carolinensis. The sequence continues at coordinate 174,680,941 of CM051243.1, forward strand.
CCGTGAGACCCTGTACCAGAGGGTAGGCGGTTATCCGGGCTGGTGACCCCGGTTTGGGATGCCCTGTCCCTTGGCCCCCCTTTCCTGATGCCCTTCTCCTGTGGTGGTGGGGATAAAATGTCGGGGGCCACCTTTTTTACCTCAGAGTTAGGATTTATTTATTGTGCATTGTTTCACTGCTACTGGCGCCAGAGCTGAGGAGAACTTTTCTCCTCAGAAGTTGTAGTTGGGGGGTGGGGCCGGCTGTTGGCGCTGGCTTGTCCCCCTGGCTTTACTGTTTTTTGTTGCGGTGACTACCGCAATGGCCGCGGCGCGGTTATTTGCGCTGGCGGTTCCATTAATCTTGTGAGGGGAGATCTCCCCTCACGCGCTGGCCACAGTGGGCGGGGCCGGGCGATTGCGCGTCGCCGCGGCCCGCACCCATTACATCCCTGGGGTCTTTGTGGTTACCGGCGCCGCGGCTGCTGTTCTTGCCATGGCGCCGGTATATGTGTGCGCTATAGTGTTTTTCTGAGGTAATTTACCTCACACATTTTGCCATTAGGGGCGCAGACCCACTGCGTAGCCCGCTTTCCGCTCTGTAAGGGGGCGGAGCTACGCATATCACGCGCTCAGCGCTGGCCACGCCCACAGGCTCCTCTCTGCCTCTGTGAGCTGCGTGTGTGGTGGACGCCATTTACCTCACGCAGGAAGGCACAGTGAGTGGCCCTATGGGCCATATATATATATATATATATATATATAAAATTTACTTATATGTAACCCTTTATATCCGGCAGTCTTTCAGGTAGAACGCCTTAGGTTTTAAGGGGTCTTCTTCCGGTCCTTGGGTCCCTGGGTTAAATTCCATGTTAAAATCCTCCCACTTGGGACAATTATAAGGGCATCCCGGGTTGCTTACTAGCGTAATTCCCTCGGTCATTGCGACTACATATAAGTTCACCGTATGGAGGCATCCCCAGATACCGGGCTCCCCTCGGGGCAATCCCGGAAGTCCATGGGCTGTGGGGTATCCCTAACAGGGGATGACGTATTTCTATGTATACTATGTGCACAGCAGACTATTACACGGCAGTCAGGACCCCAGACGTCTGGGTCAGCACCGCCGGCGTCATTCCCTTCCCACCCCGTCTTGGCCCGTGTCCCGTGTGACGTTGTCACGGGTGGGCAGTCGCAATCTGATGTGTGTGCTAGAATGACTAATATTGAAAAATGTATTTCTTCTGCGGTTGCCAAGAAGGCTCCAGCTAAGAGCAAGCATTTATCACCGGTCCCACCGACATTTGAATATGACGATGAGGATCGCCTGGATTGGTCAGATTACTCCCCTCTGGAGGAAGGGGAGCTATTTGACGAATCTGATTATTCGGACGACCAGCTATTCGTTGGTGCGGACTCTGAGAAGGGGTCAGGGAGTTCTTTGGATACTCCTAACGTCCTTGCTCAGATGTTTGAGGTTCTGGCTATTTCTCCTCCAGAGGTTGCTCCTCATCAACAAGGGGAGTTTTACGAGGAATCCAAGCCGCGCTTGGAATTCCCTAATCAAAGGCATTTTGATAAGATTATTTCTAAGGAATGGGAGAGGCCGGCTCAGCTCCCAGGCATTCTTCAGAGTTGGGATAAAAGATATCCTTTCCCTTCGGACACGGTTAAGCGCTGGACATCCCCCCCTGAGGTGGATGCACCAATTCTGGGGTTATCCAATTCAGCCGTTTTTGAATAACCCCGATTGCTCTTCTTTTAAAGATGGAGGGGATAAACGAATTGGCCAGATGGCTTGTCATGGTTTCGCCAGTATTGGGGCAGCCATACGGCCCTTTTTGCGCTTCATCTCTGCTGGTGGTGGCTACCAGGTCGGTGGTCAGAGACTTGTTGTCATCTTCCGGTTTGCACCCGGACAGTGACGAATTTCTGGGACTTAAACGTTGTGAGTTATTCTTGTCTTTCATGTTAGCCGCCTTGGAGAGCTTCTGCTCTGATGGTGACTATAAGGCGTTCAGTTTGGTTGCGCCAGTGGGCGGCCGACTTTGGGCCAAAAAAGTCGCTGACGTCTCTCCCATTCGTGGGGCTATGGCTTTTTGGAGAAAAATTGGATTCAGTAGCTAAGGGGGGTAAGTTACCTCAACGCAAGAAGCAACGACGTCCCTTTCGCGGGGCGGCTTCTTTCAATCATTCCTTTCGCGGATCCAGAGCAGGAAGAGGTTTCGCCTTCCCTTCCACTAGAGGAGATTCCTGGAATAGGGGCAGAGGACGTGCCCGCTCAGGATACAACTGGGGTTCATAACCCAAAACCTGCGAACAAGCCTGCTCAGCAATGAGGGGGCGCCCTCACCCGTGCGGGTGGGGGGACAGCTGCGACACTTCTCTCTGATCTGGATTCGGGAGGTTTCGGACAAACGGATCCGGGAAGTCGTGTCTTCCGGCTACAAGTTGGAGTTCGAGTCCCGTCCTCCTCCGCTTTTCTTCAGGTCTAGGGTGCCCCCGGACGCACCTGGCGCACAGGGGCTTCGGGAGGCGCTTTTCAAGTCTTCTGGAGATATAGGTCATCTCGCCAGTGCCCCTATCAGATCAGGGTCGGGGATTTTACTCAAATCTGTTCACGGTCCCCAAAAAGGATGGCTCTATCCGGCCCATCCTGGATCTGAAGATCCTCAACAGGTTTATCAGGCTGCGAAAATTTCGCATGGAATCGCGTCGTTCAGCTATCCGCGCTCTCCGTCAGGGGGACTTCATGACGTCCATAGACGTCAAGGACGCTTTCGTCCATGTTCCGATTTTTTCCCGCGCACCAGAGATTCCTCAGGTTTGTGGTGGAAGATCGGCACTTTCAGTTTGTAGCTCTTCCTTTTGGTCTCACCACAGCTCCAAGGGTTTTTCACCAAGGTGCTCGCTGGGGTGATGGCTCTTCTTAGAGCGCAGGGAATTCGCATAGTGCCATATCTGGACGATCTCCTCATCATGGCATCATCATTCAGCCAAGCGGAATTGGACACCAGGACGGTAATATCCACTCTGGAGAGGTTCTGCTGGGTGATCAACTATCCCAAGTCCTCCTTTTACCCGTCCAGGATAGTATCCTTTCTGGGAATGTCTCTGGATACAGATCAGGCCAGAGTGTTCCTTCTTCAATCCAAGGTTCTTTTGATTCAGGAATTGATTCGGTCGCTCATGTCCATTCCTTGTCCGACCATTCGACTAGGAATGAGACTGGTGGGGTTGATGGTGGCCTCCTTCGAGGCAGTCCCCTTTGCCCAGTTTCACACGAGGACGCTACAACTCCATCTATTGTCTGTCTGGGAAAGATCTCCTCTGTCGCTGGATCAATTCTTTCTGATGTCTCGCCGACCACTCAGGTGGTGGCTGAACTCAACCAATCTGTTGAAGGGCAGGTCTTTTCAGACTCCTCGTTGGGAGGTGGTCACCACGGATGCCAGCCTCTCAGGATGGGGGGGCTTCTGGAATGATCTGCAATTTCAGGGGTTGTGGGGACCCCTGGAAGCCCACGAGCCTATCAACATTCTGGAATTGAGAGCCATCAGAATGGTTCTTTTTCGTCTGACTCATCTCCTGCAGGGCTTGCCGGTCCAGGTTCGGTCGGACAATCGGACGGCGGTTGCCTACATCAATCACCAGGGAGGGACTCGCAGCAGGAGTGCCCTCAGGGAAGTGTCATTGATTCTGGACTGGGCGGAGAGCCACGTCCCGTGCATCTCGGCAGTTCACATCCCGGGAGTAGAGAACTCGGAGGCGGACTCTCTGAATAGGTAGTCAGCCCGCAAGGGGGAGTGGCCTCTCAGTCCCAAGGTGTTTCGTTCAATTTGTCTCAGGTGGGGTTCACCGATGGTGGACCTCTTTGCCTCCCGTCACAATCACAAACTTCTGGCATCTGTGTCTCTGGCGAAGGATCCACTAGCCTTCGCGACGGACGCCGTGTCCCTGAACTGGAGGGATCTGGGGTTTCTGTATCTGTTCCCTCCGTTTCCCATGGTAGCCAGAGTAGTGCGCAAGCTGGCTCTGGAAGGAGCGTCAGCAATTCTGGCGGCTCCAAGGTGGCCAAGACAGGTTTGGTTCGCAGACGTGGTAAGGTTAGCAGAAGATCAGTTCGTTCTGCCCCTGCTGCCGGATCTGCACACACAGGGTCATCTACGTTGCCCCAATTTACCAACGCTGGCTTTGACGGCGTGGCTGCGGAAACCTCCATCTTGAAGGAGGAAGGTCTTTAGGAAGAGGTTTTCTTCTTCCGTTTACTATAGGACTTGGTGGTCTTATATTGATTGGTGTGAGACTAGGGCTTTCCCTTGCAGGGAATTCTCTATTTCTAGAATCCTGGAGTTCCTGCAACATGGTTTGGATCTAGGGCTCCAACTTAATACTCTGAAGGGGCAGGTGTCTGCCCTGGCTGTGTTTTTCCAAAGATCTTTTGCGCTTCATCCGCTGGTTAAGACCTTTTTCCAGGGGGTTACGCACGTGCGGCCCCCTAGGAAGGCTCTGATTCCGGTTTGGGTTTTGAATTTGGTTCTTTCTGCTCTTCAGGGTCCTCCCTTTGAGCCCTTGCATGATATTGCCTTGTCTTCCCTTACTCAGAAGGTGGCCTTTTTGGTAGCTATTACTTCTGTTCGGCGTGTTTCTAAGTTGGCGGCTCTGTCCATTCAGGTCCCGTATTTTGAAAGACATCAGGACAAGGTGGTTTTCCGTTTTAACCCGGATTTCCTTCCTAAGGTGGTTTCTGCCTTTTCACTTAAACCAAGACATTGTTTTGCCCTCTCTGTGTCCTAATCCCAGTAACGAAAAGGAGAGGGTCCTGCATTCCCTGGATGTGGTTCGAGTTGTGAAGTACTATTTGGTGGTAACGTCTGCCTTTCGTAAGACTGATGCCTTCTTTGTGGTACCCTCTGGGCCCAAGAAAGGTTTTGGCGCCCGCTAAGTCTTCCATCAGTAAGTGGATTCGTCAGGCCATTGTCGGGGCCTTTTCTGCTAAGGGGAGAAATCCTCCCCTTCGTGTTACAGCTCATTCTACTCGTGCGGTTGGGGCTTCCTGGGCTTTTCAGCACCAGGCCTCTGTTGAGCAAGTTTGCAAGGCCGCTACCTGGTCTTCTGTTCACACTTTTTCAAAGTTTTTACAAGGGTGATGTTTGGGCCTCAGCGGATGCTGTTTTTGGCCGCAAAGTTCTGCAGGCTGCAGTAGTTTAAGTTGTGCTTTATGCCTTGTTTTGGATCCCCACCCTTTATGGACACTGCTTTTGGATGTCCCACATGTAATGATTATCTTGAAGCGGGGTGTGTGACATACTTAGAATAATACCATTTTGTGAATACTCACCTTGTAAAATGGGTATTGTAAGTATGTCACACACCCCGCTTCAACCCGCCCTTTTGTATTCTGGATCCATCGTTTTGTGAACCTTGCGTTGTTATGACTGATATTTGGCTCTTCCTGGTCCCTTACCTTACTGCTTTCTTTATACTGGGTAATGAGTGGGAGGTCCCAGGTATTTATGGACTGGGAGGGGCTTTCTTTCCTCCAATCATCTCTGCAAATCGCCCTCTTCAGACCATACTACCCACATGTAATGATTATCTTGAAGCGGGGTGTGTGACATACTTACAATACCCATTTTACAAGGTGAGTATTCACAAAATGGTATTTTTTTGATTAATTATGACACAATATTTCTAACTGAGAAAGTTAGGGTCAGGTGAGGTCTGATTTTCATTATAATAGAAGTATAACCAGAAGTAGTAGTATATTGGTGGCTTTACAACATCGCCTCCCAGGGTTGTCTATGTCTTTTTAGATTGGTTTTAAAGTGTATAGTGTATGTTTGTTTAATTTGGCTGAACTTTAATAAAACTTTTTTTCATTTTAGATACGAAAGATGGTGCTACTTTTTGCCTTGGATAGGATTAGGTTGTGTGTGGGACCACCCTATAAATTTTTGTGTGCATTGCTGCAATCAGATTGTATGGGTGGCCAGCAGATTGCAACAAGGCTATAACAATGCTCAACGTAGGAGGCAGCCTCGGTCCTTTCAGGGGGTCCTTCTCTTCCCTCCCCTCTTTTCGTGCTTCCAGAGGAGGTCGGAGCTCCCTCTTCTTGGGTTCCCGCAGAGATTCTTGGCCATGGCAGATCCCGTGGTTGTCCCGGTCTCTCACGGGGCCCCAAGCCCAAACCTTCCCCCAAGCCCCCTCAGGCATGAGGAGGCGCCCTCACCCATCCGGGTGGGGGGATGGCTTCGGCTCTTTGCTCACGTCTGGAGGCTATGCGTCTCAGGCCGGTGGATTCAGGAGGTGTCTCAAAACCCTCTGTCAGTTCAGGGTTTGTGCCTTGTGGTTCAACGTCTGTTGGAGTCAGGAGTCATTTGCCCGGTGCCTTCCCAGGAACGGGGTCGAGGGTTCTACTCCAATCTGTTCACGGTCCCCAAAAAGGATGCATCCCTGAGGCCCATTTTTGACCTCCCACAAATCCCCAGATTTCTCTGCAGTGCTGAACTGCGAGGACATGAAGTATCACGCTCTCGCAGGCAAGCGGAGCTTTACAGCCCGAGGCCCTGTGGGACTATTTCCACCCGTCCTCTTTGTGAAGAATATGCCTCCCAGCCTGGGCTGCGTTGGTCGGGTGAAGGTAGGCAGCACCTCGTGTGCTTAACAGAGCCATGCTCCACCGCAATCCCCCACCATAGGGTAGGCGGTTTAGGCTGATGGTGAGCCTCTACTGGATGCCCCTCCCGCATTATTGCCCCGGGTAGGGGCGGACCCTGTGTAGAGGGTCGCCTTCCTCCCTCATTTCCCCAACTAGTTAGGGGGAAAAGAAAGGGGGGGGGGGGGGGGGGGTATGTGTGTGGCTGTCCCATTGTACTATTTTGTCACACTTATGGCCTTATTTCTGCTCTTCATTAGCATTTGGGTGTCAGAGCCGCGCTGCTTGTTCTTTATTCTGTTTTGGCTGCCGCCGTTTGTGTCTCTTTTACATAGTTTGCTGCGTCGTCTAGATGCTGAGGCGCCTTTTCCTTACAAATGCATTGTGATTGTATCCTTGCTTTTTTGACTAATACCTCAGAGCTTCGCGCCCTTCGGAGTGGACGGGGACTTGAATTGGCGCGCTCCGCGTCACGGCCGAGCTTCGAGCCCGCCCTTCGAGGTTCGCTAGGCGCCATTTTGGTGATCTTCTCGCGCGTGGTGGCGGTTCCCCTCCTCCCTTGGTCTGTAAGTGCCCTCGCGGGTGACTCTTTTCTATATGTTTTTCCAGCTGCGCATGGCTCTGACACCCATTCTTCTCCTTATGTCTTTCAGACGCCTAGATTCCGGTGGCATCTCCCGGCCTGATATATCTTAGCGGGTTCACATTTTAAATTCTCCCACATTCCTAGCGGGGCTTGGGGCATCCAGGGTTGCTTATAGCATAAATCCTTGCTGGCATATTACTTAGATAAATCGCCATATGGAGGCATCTCAGAATTATGTGTCCGGTTATGGGAACCCTGGATGAGATTTGCCTGGCCTGGCGAATCCCCATGGAGGTTGTAGCAACCATGCATGTTGGCTGGTGGAGTGCAGGAGCCCCTTGACCCTTCTCACCCCCCCCCCGACCTCCCCTCCTCCCTCCAACTTTTCCCCTCCCCCCCAGTTCTTTGTTTCTCCTCTCTTTAGACTACGATCCCAAAAGGCTTTCATTAACCCTTTCCCGTCAACGCGCTTGACCAAGTCTGCAAATCCTGTGGGCTCGCTTGGGGCGGTGCGGATCGTGGAGGGCGGAGCCCCCCCGACCTGCATGGCCCCGGAGTGGGTATAAACATGTCTCAGGTCAAATGGGTTGCGCAAAGACGTTGAATGTTCTTTACATTGTCATTTGCTTCCTCGCTTTGTATGCATTGTAAATTATTAAAACATCAACGTGATCTATGTATAATCTTATGCAATTTAGAGTGTTAGCTTTTTCTTTCACCTCCCCTGCGCGGGATGGCAATATAATGCATAAGCTCCAAATATCTGTAATGTTGATAACCCAAAACTTTAATAAAAATATTGAAACAAAAAAAGAATTGTGTCCGGGCTCCCGCGGGGACAAGACCGGCTGTGTACAGCGTGTGGACAGCCCCATGCTGATGCTGACAGAGCACGGGTCTGCGGACCATGTGCTGAACAGGTACTGGCCCTGCAATCAGGGTTGCCAGTGGCTGCACCTCGCTTCAATACACCTGTCTCCCCGTGCTTAAATCTCACTCCTGATGAGTCGCACTCGAGCGGGGATGACCAGCAGGTGGTGCCGCGCAGGCTACCTACGGCTGAGCAGGTGATGTCTGGTTTGGCGGAGCGCTTGGGCGCTGGAAAGACGCGGTCCCTGACGCCTCCTGGTTCTATGTTTCCCACTGAAACTGAAGAGTCTGCTGCTATGCAGGACCTTGATCCTTCTGATGAAGGTGGACTGTTCTCAGGCTCCAGTTCCTCAGACGAGATACCCTGGAGCCGTGACAATTCTGGCCCTGGTTCCTGGGGCCTGTGTGACACTGATGAATTACTCATAAAGATCTTTGAAGTACTGTCCATCTCTCCTCCGGGAGAGTCTCCCAAGCCTAAGAGGGAGAGTTTCCACACAGCGACGCCGCACTTGGAATTTCTGGAACAGGATCATTTCCAGGCTCTTATATCCAAAGAATGGGAATCACCTTGTAAACTTACAGGGGTTCCAGGGGTCTGGGATTGGAAGTACCCTTTTCCCCCTGATGTGGTTGACTGTTGGTCAGTCCCCCCCGAGGTGGATGCACCGATTATAGGGGTTGCTAACCTTCCCTTCGTGACAGCTCCTACTCATCGCACCCTTCGGGATGCTGAGGACCGGCGCATTGACAGACTGGCTTCCCACGCCTTTTCGTGTGCAGGGACGGCGCTGCGCCCGCTCTGTGCCGCAGCCATCACTGCGGTGGCCGCCAGGACCCTTCTTAGGACGATACTTGGTCACCAGCCGGAGGATCTCCCTTGGGAGGTCTTTAATGCACTTTCCAATTGTGATGTTTTTGTGAGGTTTATCCTCTCAGCGATGGATGACACTATTAAGATGTGTGCTAGAACCTCTGCCCTTGTGGTAGCTATTCGCCGCCTGCCTTGGCTGCGACTGTGGGGAGCTGACATTGATACTAAAAAGGCTCTCACTGGCCTTCCGTTCAGAGGACGACGCTTATTTGGGGCTCGTTTGGACCTTTTTGGAAAAAAGGGTAAGGCACCCTTGCGCAGAAGGCCGTCTCGGCCTCCTAGGGGCAGGGACACCCCTCCCTACATTAGTGTCAAACGCGAACCAGAGGTGTGCTTGCAACTTTTCGGAGTAGATGCCCGCCCCAGGGGGGCAGGCAACGTCCTGGCCCTCCGGCAGGGCTAAGTCCAATTCTGCCAAAACCGCCCAAGCATGATGGGACGTCCTTTTTGGGTGAGGGGACTGCCGCAGCTCTTGGCTCCTATCGCAGGGCGCCATGCTTCTTTCTGGTGGTTCCAGGAGGTAGTTCCCCTGGATGCAGGATAGAGTTTGCTGGGCGGTCCCTTTCTGAGGTTGTCAGGGTTCTAGTCCCTGTTTCTCTTCGGGAGTTGATACAGGCCGAGTTCGGCATGCAGGGTCTGGGCTCTCTTGCAGGTTGGCCCTTAACTTGGGATTGCATCTACATTACCTTTTTCCCTCTGGGGATGAGGCAGTCTGACCCAGGCTGGCATTTTGGGCCTGGCATTTATACTTTCACAGGCAGTTCCTACATGGGATCTATGTGTTGGGCCGCAGGCGCTCTTGTCCAGTGGGATTCTTGACGCCTGTGAGGATCTAAGATCCTTGTTTAGTTACCTGTGCCTTCCAGACACCTAGGCCATTACTAGCCAGTGTTGAAGGACCAACTCTACAGATTGGGGCCTTGTTTTTGGTTCCTCTTCTGCTCCCAGACGGCTCACCTAGGCGAATACGGGAGTGATATCTTGGACGGGTCCGTGCGGCGTCCGTGCTAGGATCTACTTGATTGTCTTTCTTTACTTCCAATTTCTACGTCAGGCCGAGTTGGCTATTTGACTGGTGGTTTCCCTTGGGAGTCTTTTGGCTTGGTGCTCAGGCACCTCACTTACTTAGTGTCCCCTGGTTCGCTATCTCGCTCCTGGGTGGCTTTTGGATTCGGTTCAGTTTAGAGCCTTCTTCCTTGGTAATGTGGACTTCTGCTTACAGGGGCTCTGCCCTCTTTGATGTCACCTTACCTTCACCATTGCAGCTGGTGGGCCCGTTGGTGGCGGCCCAGATGCTGTCCCTTATACTCAGAGGCCCTTGGGCTCTGTGGCACCTTATGTTACTTATCCTGGACAGGGTTCCAGCACCCCTGGAACTAGGTCTGTGCGCCTTCCCCCTTGTATGGTTCCTCTTGAGATTGTACATTCAAGGAATATGTCAGGGGGCATCCCTTCCCTTCTTGCTTCTTCCTGTTGATGGTCACCATGTGTACCAAGTCTTGCAGGTTGACAGGGGGGCTTGTTTATTCTGTAATCCCCCGTGGTTCCTAGGTAGGGCCCCTTAGGGGGTCCATTGTCATACTGTTTTTCGTTGACACAGTGAGCCTTTGGTGGGCTCTATTTTGCTGGACTACTCCTCTTCAGGACCTGTCTTTTCGGGGACTCTCGGTCTGTCTGAGGACAGTGGCCTGCCCTTTTTTATCTGTGAAGGTCTCGGAACAGGTTGATCCTTCAGGAAGGTTCTGGTTCTGATCTAAGTGGGGGTTTAGATTCCTTGCACTTCATTGGTATTAGCTTCGATCGCTGTCCTCCTGTGGCAGGAGGTTCTATCCTAGTGTTCCACTGAGTCCCTACTGGTGTGGCTCTGTGGGGCCCCTTCACTATTACAGGGACTCTGCCCTGGATTATTGTCCCAGAATTCTCTGGCCTTGGTCATGGGGGCCTAGTATTTCTCTTCTGTCAGGACATTATATTCTATATGTCTTATCTTCATTCACCCTGCTAGTCGGGGTTCTGCACAAGATTGCTGAAGAAAGGGAGAACAGTTATGCTGGGGGCCCTGGTTGGCCTAGTGGGGTGTGGTTCGCAGATTTTTCTGCTGAGGACGACGGTCCTGTACGCTCTCTCTCACGAGGGCTGTTCTGTCTATTCAGGCTCTTTACTATGTTGCCCCTATCTTCAGGCTCTTTTAGACGATTGGACGGTCTGCTCTTCACCCTATTGGAGATGGGTATCTCTGGGTGTCTTGTCTCTATTGGAGGGCTAGGACCTAGCTCCCTCCTCTTCTTCTCCCTTTTCTGCCGGCTATGTCAGGGTATGTTGTACTCGTATTGCCTTGTTTGGACTAGCTCTCTCCCCCGCGGGACGTTCTTTGCTCCCTGAGTTCTAGAGTTATTACAGCATGGTTGAAGTTGGCTCCCCAACTCAGTTCTCTGAAGGTTTTCAGGGCTCGCTTTGTTCGCCTACTGCAGAAGTTTGGTTCAATCTTTTGTCTTGAACATTCCTCAGAGGTTGCTCAGATGCATTCCCCAGGGAGTTATATGCTCCGTTTGGGGTTACTTAGTCTGATGCCCTGCGAGGGGTTCTCTTGGGTCTTATTCAGGTTCTTGTCTGAACTGTTCTTTCCCTCATGTCACTTTTCTGGGGCGGTGGCTCCAGTCAGAAGTGTGCCATAGACTAGAGGACGGCTCTGTTAGTGGTCCTAGTCATTATATATATATATTTTTATATATCTGTACACCATGAGGTGGGGGTGTTCCGCCTTACGCCGAGTTATGGTCCAGGCGGTGTTTTTTTTTTTTTTTTTTTTTTTTTAATGCCCCTTTATTCCAGACCTTTCTGCCTCTGGGCTATTGTCTGGATTACTCTGAGCTAAAGGGATCTGCATCCCCCAACAGGTGATTTTCCTGGACTGTCTCTTGTCCCTGATAGGGATTTAGGCCCTTTGGGCTTATAGGTGTCTCCATCCTTAAGTACCGGATCTGATTGCTTCCACGGGTGTAGGTGCCCTTTGGATTGTCTTACTCGGTTGGTTTTGTCCTTCTGATCCTAAAGTAAACGTTTCGGCTCTTGCTGATTCTTGTTAGTGTTGTTTTCAGTATTCCTGCTGGTCTCGCCGGAGACCAGGGTTCATATTCCCCGATGGGGAGAGTTCTAAGGTTGCCATGGCTACCTTTTTTTGCAGAAGCATGGTTAGGCTGTTACTCTGGCCTATTCTTTTAGGGGAAGATTCTCCTTCTCCCTTTTTTTGTTCTCTACTTGTGCTTGGCTTGGGCCTTTCAGCACTAGGTTCTGTTGAGCAAGCTGGCTAGTTTTCTGCTCGTGTTCAGTTCATCCTTTACAAGGTTTTCAAAAGGTTGAGGTTAGAGCATGTGCTCATGTTGCTCTTGGTAGCAAGGTTGCGGGTGACAGCGCTTTTACTGTTGGCTGTGCCTTTTTTCATTTTTCTCACTGCTTTTCAATGCTGGGGATTTGTGGGAGGTCCCTTGGGCCGGGAGGAGCCTGTTTTCTACATGTCTGCAGTGAACAGCGTCCTCAGGCGGAGGATTACCCACATGTAATTACTATATCTGGAGCAGGACGTGCTGTATGCGTATAATACCAATTCTACAGGTATTTCACAGAATTGTATTTTCCAGGTCATCAGAGATTTCTCAGGTTCACTCTAGAGGATCAGCATTACCAGTTTGTGGCCTTACCATTCTGTATCACCTCGGGTGTTCACCAAGGTGCGTTGGGTGTGATGGCTTTGCTGCGGAATCTAGGCATTCTCATCCTTCCTTACCTGGACGACATTCTGATTGCGGCTCAGTCTCTTCATCAGGCTGAGAAGGATACTCAGGTGGTGACCTCCACTCTCGAGTCCTTCAGCTGGGTGCTCAACTATCCCAAGTCTTCACTGTCTCCGTCTTTGGTGAGGTCCTTTCTGGGCATGACTCTGGAAACCTCTCAGGTCAAGGTATTCTGCTCCTGTGTCCCTATCCCTCCATCTGGCAGGGGATGCAGTTAGTGGGCCTGATGGTGTCCTGCTTTAAGGCGGTCCCTTTTGCTCATTTTCACATGAGACCTCTTCAGTTGCACTTCTTGTCAGTTTGGGATCGGGACCCTGTGTCCCTGGATCAGGAAGTTTCTCTGTCCCCCCTGGCCAGACAGTCCCTCTCGTGGTGGCTGGACTCGGGGGAACCTTCTGGTGGACAGGACCTTTCTGCCTCTGTGCTGGAAGACTGTCACCACAGATGCCAGTCTGACCGGTTGGGGGGGCTTTTGGAAGTCTCTGAAATTCCCGGGTCGGTGGGGCCCCCAGGAGGCCAATGCTCCCATCAATGTCCTGGAACTGAGGGTGATCAGGTTGGTTCTGTCTCGGCTGACCACACATCTTCGGGGTCGGGCTGTTCAGATCCGCTCTGACAACCAGACGGCGGTTGCCTACATCAATCATCAGGGAGGGACTCGGAGCAAGCGAGCCCTCAAGGAAGTGTCCCTGGTACTGTCTTGGGCGGAAGAGACTGTCCCTTGCATCTCGGCGGTTTACATTCCGGGGGTGGAATCTCAGCAACAAGGTATTTCACTCCCTGTGCCACCGCTGGGGTCAGCCGGATGTGGACCTGTTTGCGTCCCGCCACAATCACAAGTTTCCCAGGTTTGTCTCCCTGTCACAGGACCCTCTGACCTTTGCCACGGATGCGCTAGCAATACCTTGGACAGAGTTTCGCCTCCTTTATGTGTTCCCTCCATTCCCTCTGCTGGGCAGGGTGCTGTGCAAAATAGCCCAGGAGGGGATACTAGCCATTCTGGTGGCCCCCTGTTGGCCAAGGAGGGTGTGGTTCGCAAACGTCGTGCAGTTGGCAGTAGATCAGTATGCCCTGCCCAAGGATCCAGATCTGCTCACTCAGGGACAGCTGTGCCATCCCGATTTACAAACGCGGGCATTAACGGCTTGGCTGCTGAAACCTGATGGATAAGGGTTTGCCGGCTTCTGATGTTGATACCATGATTAGGGCTAGGAAGAAGTCCTCGTCCTTTATCTACTACAGGATCTGGCATGCTTACATTGCCTGGTGTGAGTCCAAGTCTTTTCCTTGTCAGGTGTTTTCTATCCCCAGGATTCTGGAATTTTTGCAACATGGTTTGGATTCGGGCCTTCAACTTAGTACCCTCAAGGGACAGGTGTCAGCTCTGGCAATTTTTTTTCCAAAGATCCTTTGCCAATCATCGGTTGATTAAGACTTTTTTCCAGGGAGTTACTCATATGCGTCCGCCACGTAAGCCTATGCTACCAGTTTTGGGACCTGAATCTGGTGTTGTCTGCTCTGCAGGGTCCTCCCTTTGAGCCTATCCGTGGGGCTGCCTTGCCCATTCTGACTCTTAAGGTGGCCTTTTTGTTGGCCATTACTTCTGTCAGGCGAGTTTCTGAGCTGGCAGTGCTTTCCATCAAACCTCATTTTTTAAAGGCATCAGGATAAGGTGGTGTTTCGGCTTAAGCCGGATTTCTTGCCAAAGGTTGTGTCTGCATTTAATCTCAATCAGGACATTGTTTTGCCTTCTTTGTGTCCTAACCCTGCTAATTCCAAGGAGCGGACCCTGCATTCTCTGGATGTTGTCAGGGCTCTGAAGTTTTATTTGGTTGCTACTGAGTCTTTCAGGAAGTCTGACGCTCTTTTTGTTCTTCCTGATGGACCTAGGATGGGTTTGCCTCCTGCTAAATCCACTATCAACAAGTGGATCCATCAGGCGGTGGTTCAAGCCTATTCTACTAAAGGGAAGGGACTTCCTTTCAGAATTACTGCTCATTCTGCTTGTGCTATTGGTGCGTCTTGGGCTTTTCAGCACCAAGCTTCTGTTGAACAAGTTTGTAAGGCCGCAACTTGGTCTTCTGTTCATACTTTTTCCAAGTTTTACAAGGTTGATGTTAGGTCCTCAGCTGATGCTGCTTTTGGCCGCAAGGTACTTCAGGCGGTAGTGGTTTAAATTGCCTGTTGTTACTCTTTGGGGATCCCACCCTACTTATGGACACTGCTTTTGGATGTCCCAGATGTAATAACTTCGTGAAGCAGGCCGTGCCATGCAATGGGAAAAAGACAATTCTGTGAGTGCTCACCTGTAGAATTGCTTTTGCCATGCATGGCACGGCCTGCTTCACCCCACCCTTGTTATCGTTGTTCTTGGTTGCCTCCAGCAATAGACAAGCTAATTGGGCAGCACTCGCCTAGTATCCACTAGTACTTATTATAACAGAAATATTCGTGTGCTCACTCAACCCAGGATCAAACAATGAAAACCTAGAAAATAGGATACCGGGTTACTAATGAGTGGCACTACTCATGAGTATACAAAAATATAAAAAGTTTATTAATCTAAATAATTACAAAAACATGACATACTGACACTATTACATATACACAACAGACATGACATAACAATCTAAAAACACCAGGGGGCACCAGAGGTCTGCAAAAATCATCATATAACCCAAAAATCCAACCTATAACACAAAAAATAACTCACCTATCTCAAATATGTGCAAATCTACAATAAATTGTGCAATTGTGCTTTATATGAAAATATCACACAGTAAAAAATACCAAAATTACTCTTAATATAACAGGAGGACTAGCCAGGGTGTACAAAGGAAACAAGCAATTATGAAGAAATAACGCAAAGAAATAGTAACTGTGCATATATACAGACCAACCGGGGCACCCCTGTAGGGATGAAACGCCAACGTGTGTCGTAGTGACCCCACACTACTTCAACTTTTTATATTTTTGTATACTCATGAGTAGTGCCACTCATTAGTAACCCGGTATCCTATTTGGGGGAGGGTGGGTTCCCCCATTTCTTTTTCTAGGTTCTTGGTTGCCTCTGCATGGTGATTGTTCCAAGTTAGTTGGGATTTTGTTACCTTTTTTACCTTTATTATCTCCCGGTTTCTTGAATAACTGCTTGTCAACAAGTCTATGGCGATTCCGTTTTTATATGGTACCGGGAGGAGCCACAACTCTTCTGCAGTGCACTGCGCCACCTTGTGGCGGAATACCCAGATGTAATGACTTCGTGAAGCAGGCTGTGCCGTGCATGGCAAAAGCAATTCTACAGGTGAGTACTCACAGAATTGTCTTTTCTTGTGACCTGTGGAAGGAGGCTATCTTGGGTAGGTAAAGTGAATCAGGCTTAAGAATGGCCTTATCCGGTAGGATTATCAAAAAAAAAAAAAGGGCTCTCTGTAAGTCACTAACACTGCCTGTGGTGGTAATGGCAGGCAGAAAACACATCTTTAGGGTTAACATTTTGTCTGACCCCCCTCAGCAAGTGGCTTAAAAGGAGCTTTTATTAGACCCTTAAGAACGAGGCTTAGATCCCACATAGGGCATCTGGAGATGGAGACTTGTCTCTTTTTAATAACGGCTATGAAGAATCTGTTGATCGAGCTATACTTCCTTAGAGCTTTATCTAGGAAAAGTTGATGATGCCTGGGTCTTAAGAGTACTTACTGCCAGACCCAGTTTAAAACCTTCTTGCAGAAATTCCACGACAGACGACAACCTGTTCAAGCTGTTAACTTCACAGTATGAACTGAACTTTTTTAAAGGTAAATACTTCTAGTAGACTCTTTCCTGCTTCCTATAAGGGTTTCAATTGCCCTTAAGGGAAGCCCCTTCTTTTTCAGGGGTGCCCTCTCAGGATCCAGGCTTTTAAATTTAGATTTTGTAGATTTGGGTAATAAATTGGGCCTTGAGCCAGTAGGTTTGGTCTCTGTGGAAGTTGCCACAGAGTGTCCCTGGACATGTTCTTTAGAGCTGTGAACCGACTTTGGCCAGGTGGGAGCAATTAGTATCACCGTTTTTTTCCTCCTCGATCTTTCGTACCACCAGAGGTAATGGCTGATGGTGGGGAGCATAGGCTAGAGGAAAGCTTCAGGACTGTGCCAGGGCATCCATCCCTAGAGCCCCGTCTCTCCGACACAGAGAGAAGAAGGTTCTGCACTTTGTATTCTGAGTTGTTGCGAAAAGATCTATCTGGGTAACTCCCCACCTCTGGGATATTTGGCAAAATACCTCCTGATCTAGCATCCATTCTGACTGAAATTTTTGCTCAGGTAGTCTGCCACCACATTTAGGGATCCTTTCAGATGTACTGCTGCTAGGATCGCAATTGTTGAAAGGGGGAGAAGGGAGGCATATGTCAGGTGCTGAAGAGCTGCGGATCTGGTTCCCCTGTCATTTTACATATGCTACCGTTGTGGTATTGTCTGATTGCACCTGAATATCCCTTCTGGTCAGTAGATGACGGAAATGGAGGGTCTGTTCTACTGCTTATAGTTCTCTGAAATTCAAGGATCTTGTCTGAACATCGAGCAGTGCACCTGAATCTGTAGGGCATCTAGGTGGGTGCCCCTACCCCAGACACTGGCCTCTGTTGTAATAATGGGTGGGTCTGTATCCAAGGCCTGCCTAATTGCAAGATCCATGGGTTAAACCACCAGAGCAGACTCTGGTGGTTATTTCCCGGTCGTCTAAAGAATCTGGATCGTGATCCCAGGTTCGCAATAGGAAGGACTGCAGGAGTGCCCATGTCACAGCTGGCATTGCCGAAGTCATGAGGCTGAGTTGCGGATTGCTGCTGGATTAGCCAACAAAACTGTGCAACTAATCTTTGTTGCTTGTCTGGCTGTAAAAATATGTTCTGTTCTACACTATGTAGAAATCGAGGAACATGCATTTCTGGGAGGGGACTAGATTGGCTTTCTCTAGGTTTGCTATTCAACCTAACCGGTGCAGTAGCTCTAGAGTCACAGAAAGAAGAGAGGCCTCTCTGGTCCCTGTAACCAGGAGAATCTTCTAGATAAGGAAAAATTGAAATCCCCTGTCTCCTTAGGACACTCTTGGCTTCTGCCAGTACCTTTGTGAACTTCCTGGGAGCCGAGGAGATTCCAAATGGCAAGACCCTATACTGAAAGTGTAGGACTTCCGAATCTAGGGGGATCGCAAGCCTTTGAAACCTGCTGTGAGCCTGAAAGATGGGAATGTGTAAATAGGCATGTTGGAGGTCGATATTCACCATAAAGTCCCCCAGCATAAGCGAGTTTTTATATTGTTAATATTGACTCCATCCTGAATCTTTTGTAGACAATAAAATGACTTAGGGCCTATATATTGAGTATCATTCTGAACATGGTGGCTTTTGAACCAGAAATACATGAGAATAACACCCTGACTGACATAAGGGACTGTCTCTATTACTTCTTTGTGAAGTCATTTCTGGATAACTTGGGGAAAAGCCACCCTCTTTCTGGGGTTTCGTGGCATCTTGTGATTTTAAACTTCTGTGGAGGTCTGGAACAGAGTTCCAGTTGGTACCCCTGAGACGCCACTCTCAACACAAAATAATTCAAAGTTATGGACTGCCATGCGACCAAAAAGAAGTTTAGCCTTCCCCCAACCTGAGGCTCGGCATCAGGACTCAGGTTTTTGGGAAGATAACGGGGGATTACAGGTCAAACTTGGCTTGCGTCCCCCTTTATGTTGACCCCAATGCTTCTTGGGTTCCACCTGCCTCTATTGAAAGGGATTTCTTCTTTGACTGAATGGTGTTTTTTTCCCTTACTTTACTAGGTCTGATGGGAAACTTTTTTGTTCTCTCTGAAGACCGGGTGGGCATTGCCTCCAGTTCTGTACTAAACACGAGATTTCCTTTGAAGGTCTTTAACCAGATAGCTCATCTGGCAGAAATAACCAGGGCTGATGCCCTGGCTGTGGCTCTAACCTCCTCAACTGAAGTGTCCTCTAGGAAGGACATGGTCCTGAACTTACAGGGTCTCCAATAGGCTTGTTTTGGTGTATTGTTTTCTATGTATTCCTTCAGGTTGTGACGCCAGGTTGGGTTTAAATGTAAATGAACAATACCAACAAAAATGGAGAGTAGGCCTCCCCTGAACCTGGTATCCCAAAAACCTTGCAAAAGGTAATTGTTATATTAGAACAAATATTTTAGTGATCATTTGTTGCCACCATATGTTGTCCATTAGTAATAATAATATAGTTGTATTGTAAGGTCTGTTCACAAGATGGCAGACCTGTAAAGCTTTCGCTCCACCTTCATCAATGCCAGTTGTGGACAACACTGTAACACAGTATAATCAAACATTGTATCAAAAAATTTTTGTATACATTTATATGCATGAATCTAATGACATTGCCATTCCAGATAAAAAACACACCTTGTCATTTTGATGAACTCTATAATATAAATTTTGAATGAAGGTATGTTGCCAGGATTCAGTGTGGTTTGCTGTTATAGTTTTCAAACTGTATTAGGCAGTGCTGCAGAAAATGATTGTTTTATCAAGTGAATCTCTAATAATGCAAGCAAGGACAGTAAAGAAATAAATGGAGGTAAAGTGCAATAAGAAATTCACCTTAAAAGCCCATTGCGGGGGCGTGTCCCGGCATGATTCTGGAAGGACGTGGGTGATCCCTCTCCTGCCTCCCAGACCCAAATTACCCCACTTACCGGGCGATTTAAAGATCCAGAACACGATGTCCATAGGGCAGAAGAAACACAGAGGGAGAAGAGATGGCGGCGGGACGCCCTCAAATCGGCGTCTTCCAGAAAAAGCGAGGAGAAGGAGTGAGGCAAAGGAGATTAAAATGGCGGCGGAAGCGGCGTTTCACTGGCGAGGTGAAGAAGAAGAGGAGCGGGCCACGTCTTCATCTTGTGACATCTCCGGTGAAGACATCGGGATGGAGGAGGTGCAGCGTCCGAGAGAGTGGAGCGGAGAGGAACAGCAGATGAGAGCTGGCGGGGCCGGAGCAGTGACAGAGGCCGTCACAGGTGGGTGGACCAAGATGGCGTCCGCCACCCACCAGACAGCGCCCGCCAAGGATTCAGACAGAGCGGAGGGAGAAGAACGCAGGGTGAGTGGCGCGGGAGAACCCGGGGCCCTGTGCGGTGGTGAAGGGAGCGGGCGGAGAACAGGTACACACCTAGAGGCTGCTGTGCGGGAACCGGAGGGGAGTAGCAAGATGGCTGCCGTCATCTCCCCCGACGCAAGGGGGACAGCCGGAGACAGGAGCAGCGTTGCTGGCCCGCGCTTAAAGGCGCAGGAGGACTCGGGGGACACACTGACTGGCAGTGAGGAGAGACAGTCTCAGCACACTCAGGAGGGAGAGAGAGGGGAAATTGTGGGGGACATGACCTGCAGCCAGATCAGAGGAGCTTTATGACAGGCAGGCAGCAGACAGAACACCAATATGTCCCGATGGCAGGAGTCAACAGGAGGCCTCAGAGCCACACACTTTGCCCTAAAGAACGGGGGGAGACATGCTCTCCTCTAGGGGGACGGGTTCAAGACGCCAGAATCCGAGACAGCACCACGGCACACCTGAGCAGATTTGCCTTCAGGCCGAGACCAGAGACAGGACCGGAGTACCCCTCACATCCCCCCCAGCGATATACAGAGTTGACGCAAGGTGCCCAGCCAACAGCCCCCACTCAGAATCCTATGAGACCCAGTCCGGAGGCGAAGGGTGGACAGTTAGCAAGGGGGAACACAGAGGTCCTTTTGAGGTCCCCGACGTCCCCACTCCAATCCTCCCCTGAAAGAACCCCAGCTGCTCAAAGTTGTAGCCCCGTAATATTGTCGCCGGCGGCCCCTCTAGAGACCTCAGCGCTTGCCCCCGAAACCCGTGACGATTGGGGCACAGATATTCAAGTTGAAATTCCTTCGGAGGAGAGGCTCCAAGAGCGGCAGATTCAGATGGAAACTATCTCTTTGTTGAGAGGCATACCATCGAAGTCAGAGATTGAAAACCTAATCGCAAAATATGAAGCGAAGCACAGGCGTGAAATAGCAGCAGTTCGTCAGGAAGTAGCTCAGGTCTCGTCCAGAGGTCCTGGAGGCAGAGGGCCCAACCTACGATAGCCGAATATGGGCGCTTGAAGCTAGATGTGACTCCCAAGACGCCATTATTAGGACCTGTCACCTGCACCTTGACGACCAAGAAAATCACAGCAGACGGAACAACCTAAGAATTAGGGGTATCCCAGAGCCGCAAGGCTCGGAAGATATTAAAGCGATTGTCACCACCATATTTAATGAAGTGCTTGAAAGGGATCCCTCCACCCCCATCGAACTTGACAGAGCACATAGAGCGCTCGGTCCCAGAAGCGAAAACCCAGCCTACCCAAGGGATATAGTCTGTAGTCAATATGGAGCATTATCTGGATATAAAATTAATTATCAAAAATCAGAGGCTCTTAATATAAATATCCCCCATGAGAGATTTGGCAAAATCTGAGATGCTTTTCCGTTTAAATGGGCCAGAGATAGCGTCACATATTTAGGGACAGAAATTGGGAACAACCTGTCCAAAATCTTCGACTTAAACTTCCCCCCGTATTCACCAAGTTCGTATGGGGGGGAAAGAGGCCAAGGTTAAAGAGGACACTGCTCACTTGGACAAAAGAAAATGGGGGACTGGGCTTCCCAGATCCCACCCTTTACCATGGGGCGGTCCACCTTAGCAGAACGGTGGACTGGTGCTTACACGGGATGCACAAGCAGTGGGTGGGGTTGGAGCAGGGGTTCGTAGAGGCCCCGATAGAAGGGATTACATGGTTGGAAGACGCAGACATCCCATTGGCTCTCAAACACCCCACAGCTGGAGCTACCGTTAGAGCCAGCCGGCGACACTTTAAGCTTCCAGAGATCTCCCCCGGCCCCTCCCTGATGCTCCCGATATTGGGTAACCCACGTTTCCCCCCAGGCAGTGAGGGACCTGTCTCGAGAGAGTGGAGGAGAGGAAAGGTATTTAGGGCTGGACACTTCTGGACGGAGATGGGCTGGTCTGATCTGGGGACACTTGCCCAATCTAGGGGCCTAACGGCCTGGTCAGGATGGCAGAGCACTCAGCTGGTCCACTTTCTCCACTCTCTTAAAGACTTTAGTAAGGGAATGAGGAAAATAATCCCCTTTGAAAACCTCTGTGCCAGTAGGGAGGCAGTTAAACACACCTTATCATACATATATAAGCTGCTCATTACTCCACGGGAAGATGAACGACCCCCTTTCTTGAGGAAATGGGAGGAGGACTTGGGACTTGCTTTTACCCCCGAGCAGGGTAGGTTACTAGCCATGCCACATAAAACATCAATTTGTACCCGCTATCAAGAGTGTAATTACAAAATTCTCTCGCGGTGGTACATAGTGCCAGCCGGGGTGAGCAAATGGTCACCGGACACCTCAGATAGGTGCTGGAGATGTGACAAGGCTAAAGGCGACCTGCTACACATCTTCTGGTCCTGCCCGGCACTGACCCGTTTTTGGGAAGACGTCAGAGAGATCGCAGGCAGGGTAACAGGGGAGGCAGTACCACCTGACCCAGCCTCTTGTCTCCTACACATGACTGGGCCCCCCTTAAAAGCCTACAGGAAATCACTGTTGTGCCATCTTAATGCAGCTAAGATGTGCATTCCCCTTAAATGGAGATCTAAGGATCCTCCCTCGACGCCGATGTGGATCCTAAAGGTGAATGAACTGATGAGATTCGAAAGCGTGATATTATCTAGAGAGAATAGATTTGAGAGCTTTACGATAACATGGTACAATTGGTTGCAATTTTCGGAGTCTGCGGAATGCAGGACCCTATTGGGAGGCGCCAGGTTCCCGCATTCTAAACATTAAAGTTCCTGCCCTCCACCTTCTTCCCCTTCTTTGTTAACCCCCAGTGAGATGACGCAGATTTGAACATCAATACAAACACTAAGAGTATTGTGATAGAATCTTTATTGATTAAAAGTTATAGATAGCGTGTGGATTATGGATAAACATGTTTGTAATTATTGTATCTGTGGCTTTAATAGTGTTTCACAAATGTATACTGTTCTTTTTTTTTTTCTTCTTCTCTGGAAAATATAAATAAAGAATTAAAAAAAAAAAAAAAAACAAGCTCATTGCGTCGGGCATGGGGAAACTGAAAAGGCTAGTTGGTTTGTTGATACCTTTCGCCGCGGAACTGCTGTCATATATGAAGGACACCGACCATCTGTTACAGATCCTGGAAGACATAACTGTTCTGTCAAAAGCACTCCTAGTGACTTTGGACGTGGAGGCCTATATTTTGGCATACCACATAAGAGCCTACTCACCATTGAACAGTTCCTAAATGAGATGGATATTTCTTTGCACAATCACAATTTTTTTTTATTAAGATTGATCCAATTCATCCTCACTCACAACCTCTTTCTCTTTAATGGGCAACTTTACCACCAGCTACAGGGGACTGCGATGGGGACTACTTGTGCCTCATTGTATGCGAACCTGTATCTGGGTGGGTGGGAGAGGAGTTTGTGGAGTGAGGATGAAATGTCACTGTCCCTGTGCCACCTCTATGTGGCACAGGTACATAGATTACATTTTCTTATTGCATGGCACGGCCTGCTTCAGAATTCATAACAGTTGGGAGTTTTCCCGCCACAAGGTGGCGCAGTGTACTGCAGAAGAGCTGTGGCATCTCCCGGCCCCCTATAAAAACAACCATAGAATTCCAGTGTTTCCTCTGCAGTGAAACTGCGAAGATAGAAGATGGCTTTCTCTCTATGCGCAGGTGAGCGGGGCAACCAAGCCTGCGGCCCTGCAAGTCTATTTCCACCCGTTTCTGGACCCTCTCTGCCTCCCAGCCTTGGCTGACAGATCGGGTGATGGTAGAAGAGCACTAGGGTCAAGTGCTCCAGGAGCGCTGCTCCAAGCCGCAGACCCTGTTCCACAAAGGGTAGCCGGCCATGGGCTTTATGGTGAGCCTACTAGGGATGCGGAGTTCCTGTCCGGGGGTCTGTGTCTTTTTCTTTTCCTTCAGGGGGCCCCCCCTCCTCCCTCCTGGCCTGGATACTCGCCGCTGTCTTTCGTCTGTCTCCCCCCCCCCCCCTCTGACTTATGTTCGGGGGGCGGGTGGTAGCGGCGAGTGGTGTTAGTTGTGGTGTATTTTGCTGTGTACAGTGTTTTTTGGGCGTTTTTTAGCCGCCGTGCCGCTTTGTACTGCGCTCCGTGGCAGGTGGCGCTATAACCTGTGGCGTTTTTCCTTAGTCATGGGGCCAGTGGGGTCACGTGGGAGCCATTTTCGCGCTCTTCGGAGGGGGCGGAGCCGGGGGATGGCGCGTATCGCGCCGTCCCCCCGCGGCCCGCCACTCGAGGTACTTCTGCGTCTGGTTTTCTCCCTTTCTGGCTGCGGTGCTGTATCCTCCTGTGTGTCGCTTCATCCAGCAGTCTGAGGTGCATGTGCTGCGGGATGCTCAGGTGTCGTTTTTACTTATGTCTTTCAGGCGGGATACCAGTGGGTTGTGGTTTCTCCCGGCTCTACTCCTTCCTCTCCCTCATCCCCCCTTTACTGACTTCTAGGGGCATCCTGTGAGAGGGCATCCCGGGTGGCTTTTGTATTAGCCTTTGCCCAGCACTGGCCTATTGCGCCTGTGTTAACCACCATATGGAGGCTTCTGGGGATAGCGTGCTTGGGGGTCCTTCGGGGCAATCCAGGCTGTGTGCCATGTGTGGGGTATCCCCTGTGAGTGACAGTATCAGGGTGTGCGTGCCGTGTACCCAAAGTGTCCTTGCGCTCCAAGCTTTTTTGCCTGCATCGCTTCCCAGCTCTGCGCCCCCTTCGGAGTCGCCTACCCCCCCACTCCTGTGAGGGGGATAATAGCAGGGGGTCACAGTCTGATCTGGCACTTCGTGTGGCCAACATTGAGAGGCAGCTTGCCGGGCCTGTTCCTAGGAAGGCCTCTGGCAAGAAGCGGCACCTGACTTCCACTCCCTCACGATCCACAGAGGAGTATAAGGAGTTTGATGCCACTGGTGGACGTTATTCCCTAGAGGAAGGGGAATTGTTCCAGGACTCTGACTCCTCTGGGGACCAGCAGGACGGTTGCGATAGAGACCCTGGGTCTGCGTCCGGGGAGGAATCATGGTACCCTGAGGACACTGATAATCTGCTGTCTCACATTTTTGAAATTTTGCACATTGCTCCCCCTGAGGTGGCTAAGAAAAAGCAGGGTGAGCTCTTTCACCCTGATAAACAGCCTCTTGAGTTCCTTGAGCAGGCACATTTCACTACTATGGCGTGTTAAGGAGTGGGAACGTCCTAACAGGCTGCCCGCTGTGCCCAAGGGATTGGATAAGAGGTATCCCTTTCCTGCTGATCTAGTAAAGCGGTGGTCATGTCCCCCTGAGGTGGACTCTCCCGTGCTAGGTCTGTCCAATACCTCGGTCATGCCTTCCCCTAACACAAACACTCTGAGGGACAGCGAGGACCGGCGCATGGATCAGCTGGCCTGCCATGCTTTTACTTGTGTGGGGGCTGGACTGCGCCTGGCCTCTGCTGCTGCCATTATGGCTATTGCCCTTAAAAAACTGCTCAAGCGTCTATGTGATGGCGCTATGGCTGGTAGGAGGAGGGAGGATTATACGGCCCTCTTGCTTTGCTCTTCGGTGAGCGTCTTGATGTTTTAGCCAAGGATGGCAGACTGCCTCAGCGTAGGAGGCAGCCCCGGCCCTTTCGGGGGCCCTCCGCCTCCTTCCCCTCCCTTCGTACTCCCAGAGGAGGTTGTGGCTCCCTCTTCTCAGGTCGCCGCAGAGATTCTTGGGGCTGTGGCAGATCCCGTGGTCATCCCGGTCTCTCCTGGGGTTCCAAGCCCAAACCCCCTCCCAAGGCCCCTCAGGCATGAGGGGGCGCCCTCACCCATCCGGGTGGGGGGACGGCTTCGGCTCTTTGCTCACGTCTGAGGCTCCATGTCTCAGACCGGTGGATTCAAAAGGTGGTGTCCTCCGGTTACAAGATAGAGTTTGCAGCCTGGCTGCCCCCAAGATTAATCAGATCCCGGATGTCTTCAAACCCCGTCAGCTCAAGGGTTGCTTTCGGCGGTTCAATGCCTGCTAGAGTCAGGGGTCATTTGTCCGGTGCCCCCTCAAGAACAGGGTCAGGGGTACTATTCCAATCTTTTCACAGTCCCCAAAAAAGACGGCTCTCTGAGGCCCATCCTGAACTTGAAGGGCCTCAACAAGTTTGTCAGATTCAAGCATTTTCACATGGGGATGCTACACTCGGCTGTCAGCACCCTTTGCCCGGGCGACTTCATGACCACCGTGGACATCAAGGATGTTTATCTTCATGTGCCTATCTTCCCAGGTCATCAGAGATTTCTGAGGTTCGCGCTGGAGGATCAGCATTACCAGTTTGTAGCTTTACCCTTTAGTATCACCTCGGCGCCTCTGGTGTTCACCAAGGTGCTGGCGGGGGTGATGGCTCTGCTACGGAACCAGGGAGTTCGCGTCCTTTCTAACCTGGACGACATCCTTATTGTGGCCCAGCCCATCAGGCCGAGCAGGACACGCGGGTGGTGACCTCCACTCTGGAGTCCTTAGGCTGGGTGATCAACTTTCCAAGTCTTCACTGTCCCCGTCCTTGGTGAGGTCCTTTCTGGGCATGACCCTGGATACCTCTCAGGTAAAGGTGTTCCTTCCTCAGCAGAAGGTGGAGGGCCTTCAGAAGCAGGCACGGGCTCTGCTCTTGTGTCCTCATCCCTCCATCCGTCTGGGGTGGCAGTTGGTGGGCCTGATGGTGTCCTGCTTCGAGGCGGTCCCCTTTGCTCAGTTTCACATGAGACCTCTTCAGTTGCACCTCTTGTCAGTCTGGGATTGGGACCCTGTGTCTCTGGATCAGGAATTTGCTCTGTCTCCTCTGGCCAGACTGTCCCTTTCATGGTGGCTGGACTCAAGGAACCTTCTGGTGGGCAGGACTTTCCTGCCCCCGTGCTGGGAGACGGTCACCACAGATGCCAGTATGACAGGCTGGGGTGGCTTTTGGAAGTCTCTGAAGTTCCAGGGTCGGTGGGGCCCCCAGGAGGCCCATGCTCCCATCAATGTACTAGAACTGAGGGCGATCAGGTTGGTTCTTTCTCAGCTGACCACACACCTTCGGGGTCAGGCTGTTCAGATTCGCTCAGACAACCAGACGGCAGTTGCCTACATCAACCATCAGGGAGGGACTCGGAGCAAGCGAGCCTTCAAGGAAGTGTCCCTGATACTGTCTTGGGCGGAATAGAATGTTGCATCTCAGCGGTATACATTCCGGGGGTGGAGAACCAGGTGGCGGACTCCCTGAGCAGGGGGACGTCTCGTCTGGGGGAATGGTCCCTCCACAACCAGGTGTTTCTCTCCCTGTGTCACCGCTGGGGTCAGCTGGATGTGGACCTGTTTGTGTCCTTGTCACAATCACAAACTACCCAAGTTTGTCTCCCTGTCACAGGATCCTCTGGCCTTCGCAACGGATGCACTGGCAATGCCTTGGACGGAGTTTCGGATCTCTCTGTGTTCCCTCCATTTCCTCTCCTGGGCAGGGTCATGTGCAAGTTAGCCCAGGAGGGGGTGCCAGCCATCCTGGTGGCCCCCTGTAGGCCAAGAAGGGTGTGGTTCGCAGACATTGTGCAGTTGGCAGTGGATCAGTACGTCTTGCCCAAGGATCCAGATCTTCTCACTCAGGGGCAGCTACGCCATCCCAATCTACAAACGCTGGCTTTAATGGCTTGGCTGCTGAAACCTCCATCTTGATGGAAAAGGGGTTGCCTGCCTCTGTTGTGGATACCATGATTTGGGCTAGGAAGAAGTCCTCGTCCTTTATCTATTACAGGGTCTGGCATGCTTACATTGCCTGGTGTGAGTCCAAGTCTCTTCCCTGTTGTTTTTTTTCCATCCCCAGGATTCTGGGGCATGTTTCAGCTCTGGCAATTTTTTTCCAAAGATCCTTTGCCCATAACCGGTTGGTTAAAACCTTTTTCCAGGGTGTTACTCATGTGCGTCCACCTCGTAAGCCTATGCTACCAGTCTGGGACTTGAATCTGGTGTTGTCTGCTCTGCAGGGTCCTCCCTTTGAGCCTATTCGTGGGGCTGCCTTGCCCAATCTGACTCTTAAGATGGCCTTTTCGGTGGCCATTACTTCTGTCAGGCGAGTTTCTGAACTGGCGGTGCTTTCCATCAAACCTCCTTATTTTGAGCGGCATCAGGATAAGGTGGTGTTTCGGCTTAAGCCGGATTTCTTGCCTAAGGTTGTGTCTGCTTTTCATCTCAATCAGGACATTGTTTTGCCTTCATTGTGTCCTAATTCTGCTCATTCCAAGGAGCGGACACTACATTCTTTGGATGTGGTCAGGGCTCTGAAGTTTTATTTGGTCGCTACTGAGCCTTTTAGGAAATCTGATGCTCTTTTTGTTCTCACTTCTGGACCTAGGAAGGGTTTGCCTCCGGCTAAATCCAATCCAAGTGGATTTGTCAGGTGGTGGTTCAAGCCTATTCTGCTAAGGGGAAGGAACCTTTCTTTAGGATTACTGCTCATTCCACTTCTGCTTTTGGTGCCTCTTGGGCTTTTCAGCGCCAAGCTTCTGTTGAACAAGTTTGCAATGCCACAACTTGGTCTTCTGTTCATACTTTTTACAAGTTTTACAAGGTTGATGTTAAGGCCTCAGCGGATGCTGCTTATGGTCGCAAGGTGCTTCAGGCGGTAGTGACTAGAACTGCCGGCCGTTACTCATTGGGGATCCCACCCCACTTTTGGACACTGCTTTTGGATGTCCCAACTGTTATGAATATTGAAGCAGGCCGTGCCATGCAATAAGAAATATACAATTCTGTGAGTACTCACCTGTATAATTGTTTTTGTTCTTGCATGGCACGGCCTGCTTCACCCCACCCTTGTTATCGTTATTCTTGGTTGCCTCTTTATGGTGATTGTTCCAAGTTAATTGGGGTTTTTTAACTTTTTTAAATTTTTTACCTTTAATCTCTCCCGGCTTCTTGTCTCACTGCTTGTCTACGCTGGGAACTCTATGGTTAATCCCATTTTTATAGGGGGCCGGGAGATGCCACAGCTCTTCTGCAGTACACTGCACCACCTTGTGGCGGAATAACCCAACTGTTATGAATACTGAAGCGGTCGTGCCATGCAAGAACAAAAACAATTCTACAGGTGAGTACTCACAGAATTGTCTTTTACCTCATACGGACGGGACCTGAGGAAATTTTTTTAAAAACATTGAAACTCAACATCAATGATAGGAATTTAAAATATACGATGGACTATATTGCACAACAGTTCACATTTCTGGATCTCTATATATTGAAATAACCTGACGAACAGATTGTACCAAAAAAAGTTGGAATCAAAGCTCTCACCCCCGCCCTTTAATTAGTAGCATCCTTTACGGGGAACATGTTAGGGCAAAAAGGAATTGCACTTCAGCACAAGATATAAGGAAAAGACTCAAGGCTAAAGGGAGTAACAACATATTTAAACAGGCCTATAAAATGACAAAGGCAAAAGACCACCCACAAATGTTGTTATTATCTAGCAAACATTCCAAACCAGTGAATAGAGGTCCCTATTTAAAGCTAACACATACTAACAAGAGTTCAGCCATAAAGACAAAAGTGAACAGCCATTAGCATGTTTTAATGGGAACCCAGATTAAGCCTAAGAATATTGCCGAACCAACAAAGATAACAAAGGAGTGTGCAACCTTAACCTGGGAAAACACCAAAAAAGGGAAGGCTTCCATAGAGCCCCCAAGCCCAGGACACAGTCTGCACCACTCAATTTAAAGTACAAATAATGACTTTTATTAATTCATATATGCAACTACAAGAATTAATTAAGACTTGAAAAATATCCTTCCCCCTCAATAATCCATCATAGGCCAAAAAAATTGAGAGACAGATTAACTAAAAGTCACTGTTAAGACCAAGATAGTATAATACTGCAAAACCAAGGGAACCTATAGGCGTGGTTCTTGTTCTAGCTGTCAGCATTTCAATCAGGGCAGGGAAATTTTAGTACCTGGCAAGACACCAATTTTGTCTAAACACTATATTAACTGTAGTACAACTTAACTTGCCCATGTGACCGATATTATGTTGGGAAAACAAATTGCAAACTGAAACAGAGAAAATACAAGCGCAATTATGCTATTAAAACAGGTAATCTTAAGACCACGTGGGGAGACATTTTTTGATAAAGCGTGATAAAGACCCCAGAGGTCTCAGAGTTCAAGGGTTAAAAATAATTCACCCAACAATTAGAGGTGGAGACATAGAATGTGTCACTTTAAAAGTAGAGTCCCTTTGGATATATAGTTTGGAAGCAACAGTATATACAGGTTTCATTCCTAGAATAAATGTAAAAGAAAGGTGCAATACTATCCTGTAATTAATGCAACAATGTACTTAGAGATGTTTAAATAAACGTACCTTTTTTTTCTCAGAAATAGTAAAACTGTAAAAGGTTTGCCAATGTTAAGGAATTACTGTGACTATATATTAAACCGGAACTTCAGCATCATTTAATGAAAAGTCCAATCCACTCAAAAACTATTCTCCAGCAATCATGTTTTTAGTCACTTACTTATTATTCCTTCCCCCACTGGGCTGCAACACTGTTCAGGATATGGGCACAGCCATCTTGCCTCAGATGCATCACATACTCAGGAGACGGGGCAAAAGTACAAGGGGGGTTATAACTGTGATTTGCACAGACAGAGCAGAGCTGAGGTCATGAAAAGGACAGCAAATTCCAGAATGCAGAGCGGCACAGTCAGAAAACACATCCTGTTTGTAGGCAGCCTGAGACTCCTTGTACCGCCTTGGATGTTTAAAGGCTCAGAAAATGCAGTAGATGCAGATAGGATGGTTTTTAATGTGAGCAATCTGTATGCACAGGGTGGGGGAAACATATAAGATAGGCTCTTATTCAGGGTGAAGGTCTGGTTTAATTTGGATGAATATCGTTTACATGAAATGGACATTTTAATCAATGTTGCTGCTAATTAATACAATTTAAATGCTGGCAAGCACAGTGTAGATCAAATGGAGATGTTGCTTTCTATAATTAATCTCTATAATTAAGAGTCTGAATGGAGACCAGATCTGGTGGTCTCCATGGAGGTGGTAAATGGGTTAATATGGCAGGACTTAGGTTCCCGCTGGGATAGGCTCCTGCCATCCTTAAGGAGCCAATCAGGCCCAGCAAGCAGCGACCACCAGACCGGAAGTTACCCAGGCGGAAGCACGCCCTGTGCTCCATGGCTTGGGACGCATTCTCTCCCCCCCCCCCCCACTTCCTGTAGGTGGTTCAGGGGGAGGGCTGTTCCGACCTCTGGTGGTGCATCGAAGCACCTGACTGTGAGGGGGCAGGGTGCTGCGGCAGGCGCAGCCTTGGTGAGGGTGCAACATCCGGTATATTCTAAGTGTGCCATACACTCAACTTCGATCTTCATGACATGTGGGTAATCTCCAGGGCGAACTTGATTATGAGATGAATATGCAAAAAAGAAAGCCCCTCCCGGTCCATAAATACCTGGGACCTCCCACCAATTTCCCAGTTCCTTCTCTGCAGGGAAGGCGACAAGACAGAAGATGAAGACTTCTTTACTTACAGGTAAGCCGGGCCCGCGCCCGGCCGTTTATTGTCCCTATTGCTGCCAGGACCCTTTCTAAATTGCCCCTATTTGAGCCTCCCTGCTTAGGCTGCGGGTCCTGGTGAAGGTAGGCAGCACCCTATGGGTGCAGCAGGAGCACTGCTCCACCGTGAGACCTCACTATGGGGTAGGCGGTTATCCAGGTTTTGGTGATCCTGGTGTGGGATGCCCCGTTCCTCTATGCTTATGGCCGGATTCTGGCAGGGTTGCCCCCCTTCTGGGTCCCTTACTCCCCTCCAGGGGGGGGGGGGGTTGCCTGGCCGTTAATTCGGTTCGTTCTCCTATGCCCCTGTGTGTGGGTGTGTGAGTTTCACTGTGTGTGTGTGCGTGTGTGACTGACAGGATGTTTTTCACTTCTGGGACCATATCTGGTGCTGTGATTTAGCCTGGGGGAGCTTCTCCCCCTCAGGCTGTGTTCAGGGAGGGGGCGGGGCCGGGCTCTCGGCGTGGCCGCGGTAGCCCCGCCCCTTCTTTGGCGCGATTCTGTGGCTCACTCCTAGGGGGTCCGTGTTGCTGGGAGGGGGGCATGGCCTGGCGAGCGCACGTTCTGCGCTGGCCCGCCCTCCCCCTTCTCTTCCTGTCTTTCTACATGAGGCTCTTCTCGGGGGCCATTTTGGATGCTGTTGCGAGCTGCGCTCCTGGTGGTAAGGGCCGGATGGCATAGACAGGGGAACGGGCTGGAAACATCGTACTCGTTCTCCCAGGAGACCTGGAAGACGCCACACCATGGACGGCTGCCAGCGAACAGCAACTCTTGTCATACTTGCCCCCTGCATCGGATCCGTTTGTTGCCATTTCTAATGGCACTTTACCTCCATTTATTTATTAACTGTCCTCACTTGCATTATTAGAGATTCGTTTAATACAACAATAACTTTTTGCAGCACTGCCTTGAAAACTATAACAGCGAATCACACGGAATCCTGGCGGCATACCATCATTCAAAATTTATATTATAGAGTTCATCAAAATGACAAGGTGTGTTTTTTTCTTACCTGGAATGACAATGTTATTATATTCATACATATAAATGTATACAAACAATTTTTTGATACAATGGCCTTGATTCAATAAAGGTAGAAAACAATTCTCATGGTAAGAAAAAATTCAATTCATGGGAAAAAAGCCTGAGAATGTCACTGTTACTGAATCACTAGATAAAAAGACAATGAAAGTCAATGGCAGTTTTTACTACAGTGTAGAAAGGAGGAAACAGTTCTCTACTTTTCTTAGAAGTAAAAAAGTGCCATTGACTTTCATTGTCTTTTTATCTGGTGATTCAGTAACAGTGACATTCTCAGGCTTTTTTCTCATGAATTGAATCTTTTACTACCATGAGATTTTTTTTCTACCCTTATTGAATCGAGGCCAATGTTTGATATACTGGGTTACAGTGTTGTCCACAACTGGCATTGATGAAGGTGGAGCGAAACCTGTACAGATCTGCCATCTTATGGACAGACCTTACAATACAACCATATTTTTTTCACTGGACGACATACAGTAACTACGAATGATCACTGTTTTTAAACTGGCCTAAAGGCTATGGGAAGTTTTTATTATAATATATAATGAAATAAAATGTTTGTACTATTATAGCAAATAACTTTTTCAAGGTTTTTGGGATACCAGGTTCAGCATTTTTTGTTTGTATTATTCTTATTATTATGTATTATTCCAACATTTTTGTTTGTATTATTCTATTAATGAACCGCCCACAAACAAGCATGATATTTAATTCATTTAATGTCAGTTAGAGTTTTGTCAATGTGTCCAGGGCTATCCCTTACTTGGTTGTTTTTAGGGTGGATAACTGGAGTCTAGACCTTAAATGTAAATGAGACCACATCCCAAGCTCTTTTGAGGTCTTTTGAGCTCTTTTTCTCACTGGCTTCTCGTGAGGCATCTTGCTGCTGTGGCTCCTCCGCAGGCCTACCCAACAGCTTGCTGCATCACTGCCGTCCGGGTTAAAGCAAGGGTTCTAGTGTGCACCAGGCCCCCACTTCCGGTTTTGCATCCCCGACCTCTGTTATGGAAGCTGGGAGTGCCTAGTATCCCTGCTCTGTCTCCTCCGGTGCCGCCAGAACTCCCCCCCAGCAGTGCACGCTGACCAGAAGTACAGCCCAGGGACCTGCAGAAAAAGAATTCCGGAAGCCAACCTTTATCGGAGACTGGAGTTCAGTACCCCTGGAACCGGGACAGGTGACGGACCTCCTACACCCATGTACACCGCTGGATGGTCACCGGCAACACCAGAATCCCCAGCACCCTCTGGCAGCAGCAAAACAGGTGGGAAAGAAGTAAAGCCCAGGGTTGGCAAACCCCACCCCATGAACTCCTGGGGGTAAAAAAAAATAAACTGGACGAGGTCCGTAGTCCTATCCGCTTCCTTGGAAAGGAAACACAAAATACTGAGGGCTGGGAGGAAGGGATGGGGATTTTAAACTTGTCCCAGTTTCCTGTGTTTCCTGTGTAGGGGAGGAGCCCTCTCTCTCTCAAGTGGCTGTCCTGAAGGACGAAGGAAGAAATAGTAAATACATCTATTATTAAACCGAACCAACAGCCTGACACAGTTCCCCAAACTCCCTTGCCCTATCTGCATGCATAATACTAGGCATTGTCAGCACTTCCATTTGCTCCTGCATCCAATCAAAGCTGAAACACCTCCATTTTCTAGTTTTCTAGTGGTAGCGGCCATTTTGGAGCTTCCTCTCCCAGCATCTCAGCCGTGCTGCTGCCTGGATTCAACAGACATAACTGACAATGCACAGTATCAGGAAACCCAGCAGCACATCCTGTTTGCAAGTGGCCTGCAGATCCATGAGCCCCCATTTAGTTTTTAAAATTTACCACAGCAGAAAAAGGGTAATGCACCTGCGTCTTATTGATGGTAGGAAGTTAATTGGCTCAGCTGCCTTAAATGTTCTTGCTGCTGGGAGTAAATTTGCTCCAGCTCTGAGGTGGAGTAAAGACCCTTGTGTCCTGCGGCCATCTTTCCTGTATCCTCCATAGATCCAGAACTCCTGCGGATCCAGTCTTCCAGGCTGGATAATCACCTTTTTGATAGTGCTCTGCACCTTCCTTCCCATGTTGGAGTGCTGGATGTGGGCACTATGTCCGACCATGGCTTATTCTATCTGACACGGTTGGCCCGCCCTGGAGCCAATTTATGCAGAGCTGCGGGCATGGTTGCTCCTCACCACAAAGATGCAGCACTCAATTGCCAATATGACCACATTGGTTGGCTGCTTGCATTTTCTTGTGAACTTCCAGAGGCTGAGATCCTTCTCTGTGGGGATGTCCCAGTCTACGTTGAGAAGCACACTGCATATATTCCTTCGGGGTATGATGCAGTTGGCTCCCCGCTGCATCCACTTCCCTCACAGTCTCAGTGAGTGGAATGCCCTCAAAGTGGGGTTTGGCTCCTGGCTTGGATTCTCTAAAGTGCTTGGAGCAATCGACGGCGCTCATGTGTCTGATGCCAGCTGCCACCGACGAGTACAAGTTTCGGTGAGTGCCTCACTTTATTTGCCCATAGTGTTTTTATTTGCTTTAGTCTCTCCCTGTTACTGTGTATGAATATTGCATTGGGTTTTCTACCCCCCTACCAGTGTGTTGCTGGTTTGCCTGTGTGCCCATGCTGGGCTACTCACTGAATGTCCAAGCCACCTGTGACAGCAGGCTGTGGTTTAGGTGTGTTGTAGCGGGGTTCCTAGGGTCCTGCCACAATGCCCACATTCATACTGTGTGTTAACCTCAGTCTTGGCCCAGAATGGTGCAGTACGTTTCGCCCATTTGTTCTTGTGTTAGTGCTCTTTTTTTGCCTTACTGTGTTTGTGAACTCCTTACTTGTACTGTAGCCTTGTGCATAATTTTCATCTGATGTTTTAGTCAACTTTCGATTTGCAGGTCTATCTTTTGCCATTGTGCTTAGTTTTGCCTTGTCTAATTTTAATTTTATTTTTATATTTTTTTCTCAGACAGGTGAATCTGGCTATCCTTGCCTTCCCTGGCTGCTCACCCCCCATCCTTCATCCATCCACCCGGTAGAAGAAGCATACAATGCAGCCCACCCCCAGACCCGTGCCTGCATAGAGAACGTCTTCTGCATGTGGAAGACCAGATTTCATCACTAAGATCATACTGGGGGCGCGCTCTAGTATTCTCCTGGCTTCTCAGTTGAATGATGTACTTTAGTGTGTGTTCTTAATTGGTGCAAAAGCCACTCCCCTGTTCCAAGCCAGACCCATACACAAGCTACGTGCTGCTTTTGTGAGCATTTAATGTTGGGTTGTAGACACTTCAATTTACACGCTTGAACACACCAAGGTCAATTTTTAGGGACAGAGGCCACACACCAAAGCCAAAAATGAGTACACCTCCCAAAAACTGAAATCTGCAAATATGCAACACCCCCCCCCCCCCCCCCCATTGAATTCAACTGGACCAGTAAATTGGCAAATGCAACACCCACCTAATCTGTGCTGTGGTTCTGCCTAGGTAGCAGGGGTGTGTGTCGGCTGATGGTGGTTTGTGAACAGAATGTTAAACCACTTACCCGTATTCACAGAGGGAATTATCTTTGTTATGCACCGCCTTCTTGAGGTCCTCCGCCTTTTTTACAAACTTGCTTTTCAGTCTTTGGGCCCGGCTCCACCAGGTTTATCCCAGTGCGGATTTCCTCCCACAAGATTTTTTTCTCAGCATTGCTGGTGTGGCAAGATTTCTTGCTCAGGAGCCGGTCAAAGAACTCCCTTACCCCTTCTGCCACTGCCTCATTAAAGCACACATTGGGGGTGGCAACTCCTCTTGTCCCTCTGGATATGGTTGGTGGTGTGCATGGTCATAGTGTGGGTCCCTCCTGGGTAATGGCGCTTTGGTGTGTTACCATAGCTCTTGGGGGTTTGGGGTAGAGGTGGGATAACCAGTCTGGGTTGCAGCGTGTAGGGGCTGCTGCCCTCCGTGTCCTGGCCTTGTGGTGTGCTCCTGCATGTTGGGACAGGGCTGCAACAACACATCAGAAGCCATGCTGATGACAAAGAGGCAAAAGTAAAAGTTGCCCTTTTGGGATGACATTAACACAGACATGATCTAAACTTTTTTTATTTTTCTCAACCCTTAGACCATATTTTGGAAGAAGTACGACTTCCTGCCCAACTCATATACCTGGGTATGTGATCGTATACATGTCAAGGCGGGGACGTTGTTTGCTCAGGGGCAGATCATGAAGCATTGGGCAGACCTCAAAAAGTGGAGATGGGTGTGGGGAACCATCCAGCGTCATTGCCTGGGTAAATCCCCCAGCCAAATGGCAGCATAAGCATTGACAGTGACATGTGTTTATTATGTTTTAGGCAAAGACAAGTGGGAAATAATCAGAAAAACACGACGCCAGATTATTACACTACGCCCTCTCCACATGCCCTGGCACCTTTAAAATCTGGCCAGACATGGTACAAGTGCATCCAGGTTGCACAGAGCCTTGGGGCAGGAGTAGTCGGCAGCTTCCATAGAAAGAGGACATCAGCTGGCACATGTATTGGGCAGGAGGTCGGATTTGGAGCAACTCGGGACACCAGTCACAGGTAGGTAAACATACTACCACAAACTTACATACTCCACACTCCAAAATACACAATAGACAACACAACAACACAGAGCCAACAGCCAAAGCCTTACTTGAGCAAAATGCAGGAATGTTAGGTAGACACAAGGCAATCATTTGGTTGTTTGGTACACACGAAAACAACCATAATAATCTGGGTAAAGTGAGTGACCAAAATATAGTTAGTTGATTTTGTGGCACAGTAAACACTAATGCAATTGCTCGCTCTCAATGCAAAACAGTTTGTGTTAAGGCCAAATTATGTTTACACCTTAATTTAGGTGCAGGACAAAGTAGACAAGGTCCGGCCAAGTAAACAATTCCCTTTTAGCACTTGGTCACAGAAGATGGAAATGGGGAAACTATAAATGAAGTGCAGCCACATTTTCTAATTTTTGATAGTTTGCTCAGTGTAAACACACCGTTACAGGCAGGAAAATGAGTGGCAACAATAGTCACTACAACTAGAGGCAAACTAGAAAGGGTCAAGACAAAGGGCACACCCCTGGGGAAACAAATGGCGGGGTTTAAAGGAAGTGCTTGTAAACATGTATGGCACATAAGGAAATGCACATGCCACTAATAAACTAAGGCCCTTATTTAACAAGGGATAGCGCCAGGTAGCGACTGGTGAGCGAACGGTAATGACGGTCACCGCCACGAGAACGCCGGCTCCCCACCACAATCACACATTTATCAAGCCGATCCTGCTTAGCAACTGAGAGAGCGCCAGATAGCGAATCATTCATCATTATTCCAGCCTCACCCCACAGCGCCAGCGAGCGACCTTGAACAGCGACAGGTATGACCTCTCGCTACCTGGCGCTCTCCAATGCATTTCAATGGAACAATCTTTAAATATTCATAATTAATTGTTAATATATATATATATTTTTTTTTTTAATGTGAAAATTTCTGTTATCACGGTAAAAAAAAAATATAATAAAAATGTGGGCAGAATTGATATTACAGGTCTGATATTAATGTATTCATATTACAAAATGTTTTTATAAACTTGTTTTTTTTTGTTTCCAAAAATATGGTTGTTTAGGGGTTAAAAAACTACTTTTAACCCATCGCCGCCAGCGCTCTGGGGTTTAAACATGCATTTCACAGCGCGAGAATTTTTTGAGCGTGATTTGTTAATGAATATGGTGGGAGCCGTTCGCTATGGCCATTCGCTATCATGCGCTCCCATACAGCGCGGAACCTGTCAAATAGTGACTCCTCACCCAATATTCAACATTACCGCACACCGACTGAGTCGCTGTCAACAACCGAACAACGGCCAAGCACAGCGACTACTAGCGGGCGCTGTGAAAATACTGCTACAGACGCTCATCTGTCGCTACCTGGCGCTATTAATGAATCGGCATCTAAGTTGGGTAACTGATAAACAAATAAATAAGCTGGGTAAGTGCAACTAAGCAACTGCACACACACAAGTCAATCTACAAAGACATGCCACTAACACGGTGCACCAGACACACACACAAACACAAGTCAAGCATCCAAGAGAGTAAAGGAAAAAAAACACGAGCCACAACACACTAGAGGGGACCAGGGGAAAAACACATTTGTAAATACGACAGCACAGCACAAGACAAACATGCTAAACGGAGTGGGTCAAAGAGGAACAAGGGAAACATGGAGCACAGGTCAAAGAGCTAGGGAAGGCAAAGCAGTGGGCCCACCAAGAATCCTAAGGCCAAACACACTTTGAGGGTGCCAAAATGCAACAACATTGGTTTGGCACATAGCAAGCAAAGACAGACTTATTTAAGTCTACTTGAAGAGTGTGAGGGATCAGGCCAAGGGAGGGCAGCCAAAGAAGGGAGAAATAAAGAAAGGCACATATGAACAAACCAAATCCCTGAATTTAGGGGGACAGAAGAAGAATGGCCACCAAGAAGTCCAAACAACACCCACACGGGATGTCCGGAAGACATGCAAGTTTCTGTTTATTTGCCAGGAGTCAGAAATCAAAACATCCTGGAGGAAGAACTCATCCACAGTGCTACCCAGCTGATTGGGGTCCTACAGGAGTTTGTGGAGATGTTGCAGAACTATGCCAACAAAGTGAATAAGGAGGACCCTGCCAAGGCCAAGTTTGTGGAGACGGCTTCCCTCTGTGTTTTGATGCAAAGTTGGGCACAACAGCACAAACTTTGAGTGGCATGGCAAAAGGAACTGGTGACATGTAGACGACTTTGGCCAAAGTTTTGTTTTTAAAATAAAATGTTAACGTTTTGCTGATATTTCTTGCCTCAAGTCCGTGTTTAACACACACAACCACATCCACATTAACCAGGGCAGTTAAAGTGGACCAACACCCAGGATTTTCACTATCCTGGGTCTTGGTCCACTTCGGTGGGGCACCCCCGATCGGGGTGCCCTGCTGTGTGAAACCCCCCCGAACCCCCCGAACCTCTCCTCGCGCCGGCGGACAAGCGGCACCTCCGCCGCCGCCTCCCGCGCGTCCCTCTTGACGCGCGCGTGCCTGCGCCGGCCATTCACAGACGGCCGGCGCGCGCACGTCTAGAGGGGCGCGAGGGAGGCGGCGGCGGCCGACCGCCGCCGAAGATAAGGTAAGGAGTTTGGGGTGTTTGGGGGGTTTCACCCCGCGGGACATCCCGATCTCGGATGTCCCGCGGGGAGGGAGGTGATCGGCCCGGGAATCTTATAGATTCCCGGGCCGATCACCGGTGGGTGTTGGTCCACTTTAAGAAGACACACAAGCAAGTCACAGAAAACACTCGAGAGGAACACATGTAAGGGGAAGAAGAAGGAGGATTAGCTAATGCCACTGTTAAAACAACAAAGGAGTTGTTGAGTTTGGGCTCCAGGTGTTGTTTGTCCTTTAAAGTGGACTGAAACCCAGTAGGGCCGATCCTTTCCCACCCCGCAGGGCATCCAAAATCGGAATGCCCCTCTGTGTGAAACCCCCCAGGTCGGCCGTTACACTCACCTTAATCCCAGTCCAATGGCGCATGCGCGGGCTGTGCCCTCATCCCCGCTATCCCTCTAGCAGGGCGCGTGCCAGCGGGCACGCTCCCTATTAGAGGGAAGGGCAAGATGCGGCCACCAGCATGCTCGGAGCCGCTGAGCTTAGTCGTCACTTAGACACCCATAGCTCAGCGGCTCCGAGCGCGCTGATTGGACGAGCAGCCGCGCATGCGTCGTAGGACCGCAGTGAGGTGAGTTGGCTGCGGTGTTCGGGGGGTTCACACAGTGGGGCACCCCTGATCGGGGTTCCCCGGGGGAGTGAACCAAAACCCAGGCTAGTCAAAATCCTGGGTTTTGGTCCACTTTAAAAGACACTTCATTTTTGAACAGACTGGAGATGGAGAGCTAATTCTCCAACGCTGGGTGGGGACTTTGGTGGGCCCTTACTCAAGCTAAAAGAGGGACTGGAGAGCTAACTCTCAAATTCCTGGTTAGCTTTAATATGCCATTAAATAAGCTTATGGCTCCTCTGTGCGCCTAACGGCCCGCAATGCTCTAAGCAATGCACATTGTGCACAATGGATCAATTTGTGCTCTAATGCATGTGGAGGGACATCTTTTGCACCTGGGGTGCAATGCAAATGCAATTTGCATTTGTTTCTGGCGCAAACCATCTGGTGCGCTTTGATGCGCAGCCATGAATCATGCGCCTAGGTGCATGCAAAATCGCTGCGCCTGAGCGTTTTTGCACTTCAACCAGGAATCGACCATCGATTCAGAGCCAGGAGAGAATTCTCACGTCTTTTATAGGAGAAAATTCACTTCCATTGTCTACTTTGGGGGTGATTCAGAGGTGTGAGATACACCCGGTAGACAATGAAAATGAATGGCAATTTTCTCTCCTAAAAAAAGGAGTGAGAATTCTCACCTGGCTCTGAATCAACCCCATTGTTGCCTCTTATCCACACTCCGCTAAGACAAACCACATTTATTCTGCTGGCATCTAACAGAGAACTCAAGTTAAGATCTAGACAAGCAATTTCCAATTACAAATGATATGGGCATCAACATTCCACCAGATATGAAAGCCAGATGAAGGTACAAGAGTCACACAGGTCCTGGTGGCAGAAGGGTCAGAGTGTTGACATGCAGTGATAGGCCCATATATTATCCTCAGCTTCCTCCTGCTGTCCATAAACTTCAGGCTGAGGTAGAGTCATGCAACATCATTTTCTTGTAATCCGCACTGAGAGGGATATGAGGAGCCAGTGTCTCTCCACATTCAATATTCCTGGCCGGGCGCAGATGTCGGTGGCAGCGGATGACTGGACAAAGCTCCAGAAAGGGGGCGAGACGGGACCCATGTCAGGGCATGTCTGCACCAGCAAACACTAAACATGAGACTTGGAGGCCGATTCATTAATAGCGCCAGGTAGCGACAGTTGAGCGACTGTAGCAGTATTTTCAGAGCGCCCGCTAGTAGTCGCTGTGCTCGGCCGTTGTTCGGGTTGTTGACAGCGACTCAGTCGGTGTGCCGTAATGTTGAATATTGGGTGAGGAGTCGCTATTTGACAGGTTCCGCGCTGTATGGGAGCTCATGATAACGACTGGCCATAGCGACCGGCCCCCTTTATATTCATTAACAAATCACGCTCAAAAAATTCTCATGCTATGAAAAGCATTTTTAAACCCCAGAGCGCTGGCGGCGATGGGTTAAAAGTAGTTTTTTAACCCCCAAACAACCATATTTTTGGAAACCAAAAAAGGCAAGTTTTTAATAACATTTTGTAATATTAATACATTAATATCAGACCTGTAATATCAATTCTGCACAAAGTTGTTTTTTTTTTTAACCTTTAAAAAAAAATATAACATGGCAGAAGTGGTCACAGAATTTTTCACATTTAAAAAAAATAAAAATAAATAAATAAATATGAATTAATTATGAATATTTAAAGATTGTTCCATTGAAATGCATTGGAGAGCGCCAGGTAGCGAGAGGTCATACCTGTCGCTGTTCAAGGTCGGACGCTGGCGCTGTGGGCTGAGGCTGGAATAATGATGAATGAGTCGCTATATGGCGCTATCTCAGTCGGTAAGCAGGATCGGCTTGATAAATGTGTGATTGTGGTGGGGAGCCGGCGTTCTCGTGGCGGGGCCCGTCATTACCGGTCGCTCACCAGGCGCTACCTGTCGCTATCCCTTGTTAAATAAGGGCCTTGCAGTAAAGTTAGGACGATGCTGCAGTTTACAGACAAAAGGGAATACCCCAGCACCCAAGTTCCCACCAGTCTGCAAAAAGTCCTACAATCTGTCTACTTTTTTAAAACAGAGAAGTTTTCGTTGCACACATTTGCAAATATATGGGAAGCTGCAGGACCGCGTCACGGCACATTTCCTGCAGTCCTACTCTAAACAGTGAGACCTCCCCCATTTTTTAGACGTACAAAGCAAGGGATAAACTGAGAGCGTAACTTACCTGAGGATGCTCAGGGCTCTAACCCTTTACCTTTTGTGAGTCACACGTGGGAGGTCGACTCCACAATACGTGGCTGACCGCCTCTCGACATTTACCCACAATACAACAGCATACCTTTCAACTTTTCAGGGCGGGAAAGAGGGACAATTGTTAATTTGGGCCACGCCCCCTCATTGAGGGATGGATAAGAGATTAGGCTGTAACAATTACAACAATAACAAATGAATTGTTTATTGCTTCAGATCATATATTAGATATGAAAGGAGACAC
Organism: Gastrophryne carolinensis; assembly: GCA_027917425.1. NCBI lineage: Eukaryota > Metazoa > Chordata > Amphibia > Anura > Microhylidae > Gastrophryne > Gastrophryne carolinensis. The sequence continues at coordinate 174,723,717 of CM051243.1, forward strand.
ACCACACAAATATTCAATAATGATTACAAGAAAGTGTATTAAAATTCATACACCATGTACATATAGATTATTACACATGAATATACTAGGGTAATGGCTTTTCACACAGCAAACAAAAGGATACATGTATTGCAAATTCAGTGTAGTAAATGCTGATCATAAACCTCAGGAGAGTAGTACACCTCTATAAGAAAGGATACATGTACAATATCAAAAATGGCTATGATCAAATCTCAGGGCTCCAGACTAGCTTTCTCCAGGCCCTTGACAGCCCTGGAAACAATTCTCAAAGCTAGTACCCCTCCAACGCACATTGTCTCGACTCTTTACAAGATCTACCAGAGTGGGGGAAGGGTAGGGGAGCTCCCTCCATTTTGCAAGAGGTGGGAAGAGGATCTAGGACAGACGTTTGAGAGGGAGGAGTGGGAAAAGTCTTTTGCCTTAACGCATACATTCTCAGTCCCATGCAGAGCTCAGGAGAGGAACTATAAGATCCTAGCTAGATGGTACAAGTGCCCGGCGGACTTAGTGAAATTTGGGGGATCTGAGACCGGGGACTGCTGGAGATGTAATAATGCTCTTGGGACCCATGTTTGGTGGGAATGTCCAGCGGTAAGAACTTTTTGGGAGGGTGTCCTAAGGATTTTTGAAGCTACGACACTTGAAAGGGTCCCCAACTCCCCACAGGTGACCCTCCTGTCTATGGTCCCTGGGTCGGTGGCGGCGGGGGAAAGGGGTTGTTAAGGCATATGCTTACGGCGGCCAGGTCAGTAATACCCCGCCACTGGCACTCTAATATCACACCCTCTTTAATAGAATGGTACGGGGAGGTGGAGAACATCAAGAGGATGGAGGAATTGGCTCTTGACGGGGTTAAGGTGGGGACCGAGAAACACATTAAGACCTGGACGGTGTGGGAAGTCTCTAAGGGATCCCCGGAAATCCGAGCTTTGTTGGAAGGGACCTGGTGATGGGGGGTGGTTGGGGGACGATGCGGTGTGGAAGTTGTGGAGCCCGAGGTCGGCATTGTCGGGGAGGGAGGAACGGGGACCTCCTTCTCTTCTTCCTTTTCTTCTTGCTTTTGACCTTACATTTCTGTTGTTTTTCCTCTTTTCTCTTTTTTCCTTCTTTCTTCCCTCTCTCCCTTCCTCAGTTTATTCTTCATGCCTTCCTTTTTAGTTGAGCTCTGTTCTGCTCTCCCCCGCTCTGTCCCCCAACCCCTGGGGCCTTGTCCCTGGGGGGGGGCGGGGCGGGGTGAGTGCAGATGCCATCTCCTGGGACTGGTGGACAGCCAGTGGGGGAGCCGGAGCTTTGTGGTCCCCCGGGGGAATCACTTCTCACATCCTCATGAACGACCCTGGAATTTGGGGATGGAGCGTTTGTTGGGCCCTGGCCCCCCCCCGCAGAGTGGTGATTTTACCATTATAGCCCCGCGGAGCAGACCTGAAGATTGTCTAGGCTATTGTTGTATGCTTTATTTCTGTATTTTTTTGTGCTCTTTTACTTTTTCTCTCTTGTAATGCTGTATTACTTGCAAACATTCAATAAAACTTATTGCAAACAAAAATGGCTATGATAAGTACAAGTTTATATGATAAGATAAGTTATATATGGTACCAAACTCTTACCGCTCGTATAGAAATGTGCAATGTGTTGGGGATTGTGGTGAAAACAGTCCCACAGTCTTATAATTCTGTTTAATAGGTGTGCTAATACCACAATTAATTAGATTTCCCTAATTGCTGCAGATCTGCATGCTATACCACAAGGAGGGACAAATACGAACAACGAGGGACATGGACCCAAAGAGGGACAGTCCCTCCAAGTCAGGGACAGTTGGGAGGTATGAAATTGATGGGAAGGAAAAGGCAAACAACATCATTAATTTATAGCTGGGCTGGGTGGTGCACACTGGGCTGGGCTAGTTACAGACAAAACGGGGAGGCTGATTTATTAATAGCGACAAGTAGCGACAGTTGAGCGACTGTAGCGGTATTATCACAGCGCCCGCTAGTAGTCGCTGTGCTTGGCCGTTGTTCGGTTGTTGACAGCGACTCAGTCGGTTTGCCGTAATGTTGAATACAAGGTTACGAGTCGCTATTTGACAGGTTCCGCGATGTATGGGTGCGCATGATAGCGACTGGTCAGAGCGACCGGCTCCCACCATATTCATCAAAAAATCACGCTCAAAAAATTCAAGCGCTGTAAAATGCATGTTTAAACCCCAGAGCGCTGGAGGCGATGTGTTAAAAGTAGTTTTTTAACCCCCAAACCACCATATTTTTGGAAACCAAAAAAAAAAAGTATTTTAAATAATTTAGTAATATGAATACATTAATATCAGACCTGTAATATCAATTCTGTACAATTTTTTTTAATTTTTTTTCCCATAAATCTAAAATGGTAATTTTTCACATTAAAAAAAAAAAAAAATTCATAACAATTAATTATGAATATTTAAAGATTGTTCCATTGAAATGCATTGGAGAGCGCCAGGTAGAGAGAGGTCATACCTGTCACTGTTCAAGGTCGGACGCTGGCGCTGTGGGCTGAGGCTGGAATAATGATGAATGAGTCGCTACATGGCGCTATCTCAGTCGCTAAGCAGGATTGGCTTGATAAATGTGTGATTGTGGTGGGGAGCCGGCGTTCTCGTGGCGGGGCCCGTCATTACCGGCCGCTCACCAGTCGCTACCTGTCGCTATTCCTTCATAAATAAGGGCCTAAGTGGCTGCGGTAGCTCCTTAGCCAATCAGCTGCACACCCCAAAGGCCGGCCCTGATTTCAGCCATGTTCAGAGTGCTTGCTACCATGCTCAATACATGCTATCCATGGCGACATAAATATAAATAAAGATTTGGGCCCTTATTCATGAAGGGATAGCGTCAGGTAGCGCCTTGTAAATGAGAGGTAGCGGCAGGTGACCACGGGACACGGCACGCAATTACACATTTATCAAGCAGAATCTGTTTAGCGACTGGGATAGCGCCATGTAGCGCCCGATTCATCATTTTCCCAGCCTCAGCGAACAGCGCCGGCGTTCAGCCTTGCACAGCGCCAGGCATTACCTCTCGCTACCTGTCGCTCTCCCATTTCAACGGACGATCCCTCTCTTCTCTTTAAACAGGGTTTTTGTTTTTTTAATGTTGTGACCTCTTCTGGCCTAGGAAAAGCCATTTTTCAAAAAAAATGTCATGTTTTATATATTTCTGCAGAAATGACATTACAGATCTGGCATTAAAATGTTACAATGTTATTACAATGTAATTCCATATGTTTTCGCTTTGTTACTGGAGGATACATGCAGAAAAACAGACTTTAAACACACCGCCTCCGGCGCTCTGGGCTTCAGAGAAGCATTTTTCAGCGCCGGAGTTTTGTGAGGATGTTTTTTTAATGAATATTATTATTATTATTATTGTTTATTTATATAGCGCCATCATCTTCCGTAGCGCTTTACAAAGTAGTAATTACAGACAGGGTAGAAACATACGATACATATACTATTTCAAATGCAGTTTTACAGAGATGACAATGGATATTCTGAGTACAAGATACAATAGGGGAGAGAGCCCGGCCCTTGCGAGCTTACAGTCTAAAGGAAGAGGGGTGAAGACGAGGGGGAAGGATCACAAACAGTCAGTATTGAGCTTTGTGGCATGTGCTCTTTAGAAGATTGGTTAGGTCGGTCGCACTGACCAGTCGCTAACATGCGCTCCCATACAGCGCTGTACTAGTCAAATAGCGACTCCTCACAATGTATTCATCATTACTGCACAGCGACTGAGTCGCTCTGAACTAGCGACCCACGGCCGAACACACCTACTACTAGCGGGCGCTCTGAAATGCCTGCTACAGACGCTCATCTGTCGCTACCTGGCGTTAGTGATGAATCAGCCTGCCCGAGAGAAATAAAGGTTAGCTCACTATAAAGTTGCAGTAAATGTTTTTCAGCTGTCCCTAATAAACGTTATTAGAAGTCCCATCTTAACCAGATCAAGAGAATCTGGGGAGCCAGGAAAAAGAATCCTAATGACTTTGAAAGGTCACTTCTCAGTTTTCAAACGTTGTGAGTCTATCTGACAGCTTTGATTTCGGTGGAGTTTCAGTATTTGTGAATGTGAATATTCCAAATTGCTGAAATTCACGGTGAACTCAAGGCAACAAACATCAGGAGATATCAGTAGTGTTTGCCTGCCATTGCCATGGTTAATATTTAATCAGTAACTTGTCTTTTAGAAGATAGGAGGTTTATAAATATTGTTGATGGTAACCGGTCAGCTGCACACAGGACCGGCCTTAGGTGCAACATTTCACCATGGTGCCACCCAAACACACACATAATTACACCACACCCAGGCAACAACAGAGGGAGCGTGGGAGAAGAATGATGAGGGGAAAATATAGGCAGATGGAGAGAATGTGAAAGAAAGAGATGGAGAGAAAGCAGGAGAGAGAAACAAATGTAATTATGGTAAAAATGAGCAACAGAAAGAGACTTAGGCCCTTATTTAACAAGGGATAGCGCCAGGTAGCGAATGGTGAGCGAACGGTAATGACGGTCACCGACACGAGTACGCCGTCTCCCCTCCGCAATCACACATTTATCAAGCCGATCCTGCTTAGCGACTGACAGAGCGCCAGATAGCGACTCATTCATCATTATTCCAGCCTCAGCCCACAGAGCCAGAGTCCGACCTTGAATAACGACAGGTATGACCTCTCGCTACCTGGCGCTCTCCAATGCATTTCATTGGAACAATCTTTAAATATTCATAATTAATTGTTATTAATTTTTTTTTTTTTTTTTTTTAAATGTGAAAAATTCTGTGACCACTTCTGCCATTTTAAATAATTTTTTTAAGTTAAAAAAAAAAATGTGCAGAATTGATATTACAGGTCTGATATTAATGTATTCATATTATAAAATTATTTAAGAAAACTTGTTTTTTTTGGTTTCCAAAAATATGGTTGTTTGGGGGTTAAAAAACTACTTTTAACCCATCGCCGCCAGCGCTCTGGGGTTTAAACATGCATTTTACAGCGCAATAATTTTTTGAGCGTGATTTGTTAATGAATATGGTGGGAGCCGGTCACTATGGCCTTTCGCTGTCATGCGCTCCCATACAGCACGGAACCTGTCAAACAGCGACTCCTCACCCAAACCGACTGAGTCGCTATCAACTACCGAACAACGGCCAAGCACAGTGACTACTAGCGGGCGCTCTGAAAATGCTGCTACAGTCGCTCAACTGTCGCTACCTGCCACTGTTAATTAATCGGCCTCCCCATTACACCACACCCAGGCAACAACAGAGGGAGTGTGGGAGAAGAATGATGAGGGGAAAATATAGGCAGATGGAGAGAATGAGAAAGAAAGAGATGGAGAGAAAGCAGGAGAGAGAAACAAATGTAATTCTGGTAAAAATGAGCAACAGATGGAACACAGAAAAGAAAGAGACAGAGAGAAGGAATGTGGAAGGAGGTAAAGAGGGATAGATGAAGCACAGAAAAGAGAAAAATACTGAAGACATACAAGAAAAAAAAGAGAGAAAGAAAAGGTAGAAAACAGAAAAAGGGAATGTGGAAAGGAAGGAGACAGAAAGAGTTGGAGCACAGAAAATACTGAAGTTGTAAAAAAAAAATGCTGAAGTTATATGGAAGCAAAGGTGAGAGGTGGAAATGTAGAAATGAGAAGGGAATGTGAAAAATAAGGATACCAAAGAGATAGATGGTGCAAAGAAAAGAGGGAAATAGTGAAGTTAGATGGAAGAGAAAGAGAGAGGGGGGTGTAAAAAACAGAAAGTGAAAAGGATGGGTTGACACAAAAAAACTATTTTCCGTGCGAAATTATTCTTGCATTAGAATTGGAATATTGGAATAGTCTCGGTTCGGAGTGCTCCCATTGAGCAGGCGAGAGCAGGGGGAAAGTAAGCGGGTCATTTCATGCCCTCTGGCACATTCTGAGGTCTCTTGACAATGTCCACCAAAAAGGTCTATTTTAATATTTTAAGGGGGGTTATCTCTGCCTTTGTCAGTGGCACAGGAGCACCTAGCAAGTAAGCAGGGAGCTTTCAAACCTTTTGCCGCCCCCTGATTTGACTGGACTGGACCCTGGACCCTTTGCCGCCCCCTGATTTGACTGGACTGGACCCTGGACCCTTTGCCGCCCCCTGATTTGACTGGACTGGACCCTGGACCCTTTGCCACCCCCTGATTTGACTGGACTGGACCCTGGACCCTTTGCCACCCCCTGATTTGACTGGACTGGACCCTGGACCCTTTGCCACCCCCTGATTTGACTGGATTGGACCCTGGACCCTTTGCCACCCCCTGATTTGACTGGACTGGACCCTGGACCCTTTGCCACCCCCTGATTTTACTGGACTGGACCCTTTGCCACCCCCTGATTTGACTGGACTGGACCCTGGACCCTTTGCCATCCCCTGATTTGACTGGACTGGAGATATGTGGATCTCCATTCGGGAGCATCCATGCTGCTATTGATAGGGTGCCCAGGACTGAGCAGTTGTACTTACCGATTGTCACATTCTTAAGTGTATGGCACTTCACATGACCAGTGGGCTTCAGGGGGTGGGTGTGCACACTGCACTCTTGCCTTGCCCTGAAAAAAAAACAAATACTGTTCTTATTTTTAGGGGGGGGGTACCTTGTGGCTACCACTGGGCTGTAGCTTCGGTGGTGTGAAAGATAAAACACAGCACCTTATTTTACCACAAGGTACCCCCCCATTATTTTAAGCACCTCCTACTTTTTCCCCTCTTCCCTTAATCCTGTTATGTATTTTCGAGGAGCATTTAAGAAACGTTTACTGAATATGGACCATTGTGCTGCAGGGAACCATTATTATATCACTCCTCAGGGGCAGTTCATAATCTTCCCTGCTGTACTACAGTCACACATAACTACACACATCCTAGAACTAGACGGTAATGCTGGGGTGTAATGGACCCTCCACCCAGTAAGTCAACAAACATACAGGACTCATCCAATATTAACCTCGCCTCAATAGTCATTAGTTAAATTAATACAAAAGATTGTTTTTATTGGTGCTCTTAAGCTCCAGTATAAAAATATTTTTCCACATTCGTATATCCTACACATTCCCTCTATTGTTACAGGTAAGTCGTTTTCCCAGCTTGGCTAGGTCACACCCATATGCTTTTCCTCCCATAGCTGTGCCCACATGCCAGTCGCAGGGACAGGAATGTGGCTAGTCTCTGTAGAGGCATTGGCCCGGTGCCCCCATGATGCCAACAGAGAGGGCCTTATTTAAAGGCAGAGCAGACCCTATGGATTTTGGGAACACATTTTATTTTACTGACAGGTAGGAAGATAAATATAATGCCATGGTCACATGGGAGGAGGGAGGTATCCCTCAATTGCTTTGTGCCTTGCCTTGACCTTCACTGTAAATAACTGCCTACCCAAAGGCAGAAGTGAAATGCCAAGGCTGGCTTGTACTTACTGTGGGTGGGTGGGTCGAGTTGTGGGGAAAGCAAGTTTCCATGGAGCTTCTGGACAGTTATGTTGCAATATCTACTAAGTGGCTGGCTTTAGATAGGAAAACACCTGTTAAAGTGGACCTAAAAAAATGACTGTAGGTGCAGTTTAGCAATAACCCCCTCTGGGCTTATGGAGCCTTGCTTGAAAAAGATGAGATTCTCTAGTCTAATGCACCCATGGTGTATACGGGGAGGCCGATTCATTAACAGCGGCAGGTAGCGTCAGTTGAGCGACTGTAGCGGCATTTTCAGAGCGCCCGCTAGTAGTCACTGTGCTTGGCCATTGTTCGATAGTTGATAGCGACTCGGTTTGCCGTAATGTTGAATATTGGGTGAGGAGTCGCTATTTGACAGGTTCCGCGCTGTATGAGAGCGCATGATAGCGACTGGCCTTAGCGACTGGCTCCCACCATATTCATTAAAAAATCACGCTCAAAAAATTCTCGCGCTGTGAAATGCATGTTTAAACCCCAGAGCGCTGGCGGCGATGGGCTAAAAGTAGTTTTTTAACCCCCAAACAACCATATTTTTGGAAACCAAAAAAAACAAGTTTTTTAATAATTTAGTAATATGAATACATTCATATCAGACCTGTAATATCAATTCTGTACAATTTTTTTTTTTTACCTTAAAAAAATATCTAACATGGCAGAAGTGGTCACTGAATTTTTAACATTTAAAAAAAAAAAAAAAACAATTGATAACAATTAATTATGAATATTTAAAGATTGTTCCATTTAAATGCATTGGAGAGCGCCAGGTAGCGAGAGGTCATACCTGTCGCTGTTCAAGGTCGGACGCTGGCGCTGTGGACTGAGGCTGGAATAATGATGAATGAGTCGCTATATGGCGCTATCTCAGTCGCTAAGCAGGATTGGCTTGATAAATGTGTGATTGTGGTGGGGAGCCGGCGTTCTCGTGGCGGGGCCCGTCATTACCGGCCGCTCACCAGTCGCTACCTGACGCTTTTCCTTCATAAATAAGGGCCTATGTTAAATTAGCAATCCAGTTGACTTGCCAGGGAGGGTTTAGGTCTACCGTTATATTAGAAGAAGAGGTATGTTGCACTTTTACTTTTAAAATCAAACTTATTTATATAGTTTAACCTGGGGCCTACATAGGTTTCACAGGAACAAAAAAAAAGCATGTAGGGAGGCTCTCAACTCATAAATTGATTAAAAAAATACATTTTTATTAATTACATATTTATAATCACTACATACAATACACTCAACATAATAAAATCCCTTAAAAAACACATAAATGGGACAATAACACACAGGACAAACCAACATGAAGGTGTGTAGGCGATGGGGAGCGTCTCACCACACTAATTGATATCAAATGCCTAGATATATATGTGCTAAATTATTCAACAAAGTGTTCCAACAGTGCAACTGAGCATGTGCAAATCCTGCCTATGATCCGGATCACTATAAAATCTATACATTTATAAAGTGCATGGTGCGGTAGGCGGTGGGGAGACTTCACACATGTTATTTTCATGATACCTTGGCTTTATTTCTGGCAATGTTTTTTGTGATAGGTTTGTGATATTATTTTTTGATTGGTATTGTGATATATATCATTGGGATGCCTAAATAATATATACAGGTGATTATATTTTCATTGGTGAAAAGAGTAGATTTATATATTTATGAGTTGTTATGGTTGGGAATATTAATTCTTAATTGATTGTTTGACTGGGAGCACTTGCACTTTATAAATATATAGATTTTATAGTGATCCGGATCATAGGCAGGATTTGCACATGCTCAGTTGCACTGTTGGAACACTTTCGGCCTTATTTATCAAGGGCTAGCGCCAGGTAGTGTCTGACGAGCGCCAGGTACCGCCAGCTATCGGCGGCTACCGAATCAAGTACACCCGGCGGCGGTCACAATGACACATTTATCACGCTAAATGAGGCTAGCGCCGGCGAGAGCGTCAGCTAGCGCGGGATTCATCATGTAGCCGACTGCAACGAACAGCGCCACTGCTAATCCCATCACAGCGACAGGTATGACCTGGCGCTCCCTGGCGTGGTCCAATACATTTCAATGGAGCAATCTTTAAATAATCATAATTAATTGCTATTACTGTTTTTTTTTTTTTTTTTTTTTTTAATGTCAAAAATTCTGTGACCACTTCTGCAATGTTAGGATTTTTTTTAAAGTAAAAAAAAAAATAAAAATTGTGCAGAATTGATATTACAGGTCTGATATTAATGTATTCATATTACGAAATGTTTAGAAAAACTTGTATAATTTTTACATATAAAAAAAAAGGTTGTTTGGGGGTTAAAAACTACTTTACACACATCACCGCCAGCGCTCTGGGGTTTAAACAAGGAATTCACAGCGCGAGAAATTTTTGAGCGTGATTTTTTAATGAATCTGCAGCAAGCCGTTCGCTCTGGCCATTCGCTGTCAGGCGCACCCATACAACGCGGAACCTGTGAAACAGCGACCCCTAACCCCGTATTCAACATTACCGCACACCGACTGAGTCGCTGACAACAAGCAAACCCCGGCCAAGCACAGCGAATACTAGCTGGCGCTGTGAAAATCACGCTACTGGCGCTCATCTGTCGCTACCTGGCGCTATTAATGAATCGGCCTCCCCGTTGAATGATTTAGCACATATATATCTAGGCATTTGATATCAATTAGTGTGGTGAGACTCTCCCCATCGCCTACACACCTTTATGTTGGTTTGTCCTGTGTGTTATTGTCTCATTTATGTGTTTTTAAGGGATTTTATTATGTTGAGTGTATTGTATGTAGTGATTATAAATATGTAATTAATAAATGTATTTTTTTGATCGATTTAGGAGTTGAGAGCCTCCCTACATGCTTTTTTTTGTTCCTGGTTTAAGCTCTTTTGCAGCTTTGGGAGCGGCACCTCTACAGATTGAATAGGATATAGTGCAAGTCCCCATTTTTTTCCTTCTTGTTACATAGGTTTCACAGGACCTCATAGCAAAGATCATGGTGCCCCCCCAGAAAAAGACTAACCCCCCAAAGCTAGTTGATTTACTTGCAGTGAAGCACAGGGATTGCGGCTTTTGTTTGTAAGCAGCCATTGTCTTAGGGTGCCACCACAGTATGCGGTGTTGGTGTGTTATGTGTTGGGAACAGAGTTTCTGTTGGAACTAAAATGTCAGCACCTTGTTCTCCTTAGTGCCAGGGATAAGCACCTCACCTTATTTATTATATTTGTGCTCAATTGGCACCATTTAGAGAAAGGAATCACCATTTGTCTCTGCTTTTTAAGTTCAATTGAAATAAAAGACAGCCTTGATTATTGGCACCAGGGCCCTGTGACATTTAGTTATGCCACTGCCTGTGAACAATGTACAGGCCTCATATGTTTCACATGTATCCATTTGAACACATGCAAGGCCATGTTCACTTTAACCCACTGATCACTCACAAACAATAAAGTTTATTTTTTATTATTGAATGACAGCAATTATTATTATTATTGTTTATTTATAAAGCACAATCATAGTCCATGTTACTGTACAAGGTAGAAATTATAGGAGGGTAAGACAATAAAATAAAACTTATAATACAACAACACGTATAATGAACATGGTATTATGAGGGCCTTATTTAACAAGGGATAGCGCCAGGTAGCGAATGGTGAGCGAACGGTAATGACGGTCACCGCCACGAGAACGCCTGCTCCCCTCCGCAATCACACATTTATCAAGCCGATCCTGCTTAGCGACTGACAGAGCGCCAGATAGCGAAGCATTCATCATTATTCCAGCCTCACCCCACAGCACCAGCGAGCGACCTTGAACAGCGCCCGGTATGACCTCTCGCTACCTGGTGCTCTCCAATGCATTTCAATGGAGCAATCTTTAAATATTCATAATTTATTGATATTAATGTTTTTTTTTTTTTTTTTTTTTAAATGTCAAAAATTCTGTGACCACTTCTGCCATGTTAGATATTTTTTTAAAGGTATAAAAAAAAAAAAATTGTGCAGAATTGATATTACAGGTCTGATATTAATGTATATTCATATTACAAAATGTTTTTAAAAACTTGTTTATTTTTTGTTTCCTAAAATATGGTTGTTTGGGGGTTAAAAAAATACTTTTAACCCATTGCCGCCAGCGCTCTGGGGTTTAAACAAGCATTTCACAGCGCGAGAATTTTTTTAGCGTGATTTGTTAATGAATATGCTGGGAACCGTTCGCTATGGCCATTCGCTGTCATGCGCTCCCATACAGCGCAGAACCTGTCAAACAGCAACTCCTAACCCCGTATTCAACATTACCGCACACCGACTGAGTCGCTGTCAACAACCGAACAACGGCCAAGCACAGCGAATACTAGCGGGCGCTGTGAAAATAACGCTACTGCCGCTCATCTGTCGCTACCTGGCGCTATTAATAAATCGGCCTCTAAGTAACTAACACATATATGCAGAAGTATATTAGGAAAGAGGCCCCTGCCTTTGCAGCTTACAATCTAAGGATGGGCTTGCTCTCATTCCTGCCATTCTTCATTGGTGGTTTTTTAGAATACTGACCCTATCTAGCATTCAGCACATTAGTGTGGAACTAAAGAGCTCACAACCTAGAGGGGAAACCAAAGTGCCAGGACTCCTCTATTAGTTGTTTAGGGTATGGGTCAGTTTTGAGGGAAGGCTGGTATCTGGAGATTAATGAGGTAACAGATTAATGGATATAAATTTGTAGGTCACTTGAATCAGTCAAGGAAGTAACAGAAAGGAGCAGCACATGAGTGAGTAGGGAGGTGGCTGTTGGCACTGCATGTTGTGTTTTCTGTACATTGAGGTGATCTCTATGACTTCTCTTTCCTGTCTATGGTATCCACCATGTAGGGTGACCTTCTCTTACTGCACTCATGTTCCAGGAAAGCCAATTCCTGTTTCTGGATTTGACTCCGCTGCACCCAGCACTCACACCCTGCAACAAGTTATAGGCCCAGTGACCGAATGAATCCTCAGAGACCGGAAAAAGCCCAGTGACCAAACGCGGCCCAGGTAGAATAAAGCCCAGAACGGAAGACAGTGCGCTGATGTTGAGATTGGCATAAAGAAGCTTCCACAGAGACATCTCCTGTATACAAATAAGACTGTTCTTATATATAAAGGAGGGAGAATGGCCAGCAGCTCAGAGCTTAAACTCTCAGTGGCCAAGCTGAACAATGACAAATATCAGCTATCATCTATGAGAGTTTAAAGTGGAAATGACTTTCGGGCATTTACCACTACAGATAGGCCACAGGACAATAATCAGGACTGGGACAGGAAAAACAAACAGGCATGGGCCACCATAAAGCTTACTAGTAGAAGCTTATTCACATACGCAGTGAGAATACAGCGAAAGTCATGTTTGGTTATAATGAAAAGACTGCATGAGAGATCCAGTTTAAACAGAAAGTTATTTCTGCTGAGGAAACTTTACAAAATGAGGCTTAGCAGAGAGCAGGACATGCAGGAGCATATAAATGCCATGCTGGAAGTGATCGTACGATTCAGATCAGTTGGGGAGAATATAACAGTCACTCCGCAGCCATGTTGTTGTGCAGCTTACCCGATACATACACTGCACTGATCAATGTGCTGGATACAAGTCCTGAGACAGATGTGACACTAGCATTTGTAAAGCCCAGGCTCATAGATGAGTATCAGCAAAGAAAGGCGCTTGTGCATGACTCCACAGAAACCAACATCAGAGAAAGCTACAGACAAAGGGTTACCGAGGAAGGAAACAAGAGTGTGCTTTAGATACCATAAACAGGGACATATAAAGGGAGACTGTCCTATATGTAAAGCAGAGCAAATGAGAGCGTGTCCCAATTTTCCTCCTCCAAATCCTAGGTGCGTCCTATGGGCAGGTGTGTCTTATAGGATGAAAAATACGGTAGGTACATCAAATCCAAAGCTACAAAAGCAACACTTCCTAAAGTCAGCCAGAATAGAGCTTTACGACCACTTGACCTATTTCACAGTGATGTATGTGGTTGCCTAAGCCCACCTACATCTGGAGGCAACAGGTGCATAGTGAATTTCATAGATAACTATTCAAGATACACAATCACTTACCTAATGCAACACAAGAGTTAAGTTCTTGACAAATTTCAGAACTATGTAGTAAAGACAAGTAACAAGTTTCAGAAGAAACCTCTCATTCTTTGAAGTGATAATGGAGGTGAATTCACAGGACACAAAGTACAAGAATGCTTAAAACAGAATGGAAAAGAGCATCAAAAGACACACCAGAGCAATATGACTCTGAACTACCACAAAAATAATGGGGTGAGGCGGTAATGACAGCCGCTTATTTGCAGAACAGACTCTTTTCTAAAACAGTGGAGAAATGTGGCACAATGAGATACATTTATGACAGAAGATGGCGCTGTTACATATATCTATGTGTAGTCTATGTTGTGTTCTTTTTCCTGTCTATGTTATCCACCATGTTAGGTGACCATCCCTCACTGCCCTCATGTTCCAGTAAAGCCTGTTCCCGTTACACCACAAATGTCTGGATTTCTGGTCTGCTGTACCCAGCACTCACACTCTGCAACAATAGCACAGCAGAACAGGACAGCAGAAGGTGGTTAGAGCTTGGAAATTGCGAGAAATTGCAGTATCTGAACCCTTCTATGTCCCCAAAGAATCGATGTTCCACAGTTCCATATAATTTTGTTACTGTGTGCCAACGTCTTTGAAGTTACAAATTATGTAACTGAATCAGCTTCAAACAGGGCCAGATTAGGAGTGTCCATAGTAGGGAGCAGTTCTCTTACGGGGCCCCCTACCAATATTACACCCTCCACCAAACACTACCTCACTCCCCCCCCCCCCCCCCCCCCCACATTGGGGCCTCCCTAGTCTTGGCTCAGGGAACCAATGCGATCTAATAGTGGAGCTCCCCTAAGTAGCAAAGGCCCTGGGTCACACGGCCCTACCTACAATACAATCCTGGTTCTGCACTGGTGACAATGTTGCTAAGAGCCTCCTAAGCTTTGTGCTCTATTGCACCAATTATAATAATACATTTTTACCTAATTGAATCATTGCTACAGGTACAGTGTATCCTAATGTCAATTCGACACAACCTTACTTGTATGAACTATAACTTAGATATGTGTTCTCTCATATGTATGCTCCTGTGCCTTATGCTTGTCTAGAGTCTCCCTTCCTTCCCTCTGCCAATAAATTTAGCCTAACATTGACTTGTGACAAAGCATGTAAAGGTTAAATTATGTGTAAAGCTTTATTACTGTGTATGACCCTTCCTTTTCTTGGTGTCTCTGTGTCCTGAAACGGGCAACAAGTTTGTTTTTACGACAATGCCATAAATGTCAGCTAACTAGACTAGAAAGTCACTTGATATGCTTTAATTTAGACTGGTAAATCTTCCCCTTACTCGATGGCCAACTGAGGCCTACAGCATGTCACTGCTATAAGCTCACCTTCCTGTTTGAGCTTCAAAAGACAAGACACAGAGCACACTCAAGATTTTCCCCCTACCCCCCAGAAGCCTTAGGATTAAAAAACGCTTTCAGCTCTATTAGCTGCACTGCCGCCCCCTCGCAACCTGCTGCCCTAGACACAGACCTAGGATTGCCTAATGGGAAATATGGGTCTGCCTACACACAACTACAAAGAGAAACATTTGGACTCTATTTTACCTGCTTCTTTCTTATTCGGGGTGCCAGAAAGCCACTGTTGGCACTTTTATAGAGTTACAGTGACTTTCCGATTGTAATTAAATGCAAACTTGTATGGGGGAATGAAATGATTGCACTGGAAGCCACAGTGTATTGTAATGTAATAATATGTAGCTCTTGTGACTTGAAGAACCCCTGAAAGCGCAGGCAATGAGGAGGCCCTCATTCTTCAACGCGTGAATTAATCCATCCGACTAGGTTGTAATTATGTCACTTGTTCTCACAGAAGTATCATTTGAGGAAACGCAGCACTTGCTTGTCTTACAATGGGCTTTTTTTGTGCAAGGAAAATGTATAAAGAGTAGGAATGTGTGGGGTGATAAAGTGCTTCCCCTGTGTATTATTTTATTTACATCATATCTTGTGTTTGTTCAAACCACAGTCATCGGAACTTAGACTATGCTCCATTGAAATGTGTAAATGCTCCTAAACCCCAGCGCTATGGGCTCAGCAAGGTGTATTAGGCCAGAATAGACCCATGGATGGTGCCCAGAACTGGTGACACTTCAACTTGTGTCCTGAGCATCAGAGGACAATAGAACTACTTCTGTACTTGTTCAGGTTTCAGCCTCATTAAAGTGGACCGAAACCCAAGATTTTCACTCTACTGTATGGGAAACCCCTCCAGTAACTCACTTTGATCCTTGCACCCATGGTGCAGCATTGGAATAAATGGATTGCCGGTCACCTCCCATAAGATGCTCCCTCCTGGAATAAATGGATTGCCGGTCACCTCCCATAAGCTGCTCCCTCCTGGAATAAATGGATTGCCGGTAACCTCCCATAAGCTGCTCCCTCCTGGAATAAATGGATTGCCGGTCACCTCCCATAAGCTGCTCCCTCCTGGAATAAATGGATTGCCGGTCACCTCCCATAAGCTGCTCCCTCTTGGAATAAATGGATTGCCGGTCACCTCCCATAAGCTGCTCCCTCCTGGAATAAATGGATTGCCAGTCACCTCCCATAAGCTGCTCCCTCCTGGAATAAATGGATTGCCGGTCACCTCCCATAATCTGCTCCCTCCTGGAATAAATGGATTGCCGGTCACCTCCCATAAGCTGCTCCCTCCTGGAATAAATGGATTGCCAGTCACCTCCCATAAGCTGCTCCCTCCTGGAATAAATGGATTGCCGGTCACCTCCCATAAGCTGCTCCCTCCTGGAATAAATGGATTGCCGGTCACCTCCCATAATCTGCTCCCTCCTGGAATAAATGGATTGCCGGTCACCTCCCATAATCTGCTCCCTCCTGGAATAAATGGATTGCCAATCACCTCCTATAACCTGCTCCCTCCTGGAATAAATGGATTGCCGGTCACCTCCCATAATCTGCTCCCTCCTGGAATAAATGGATTGCCGGTCACCTCCCATAAGCTGCTCCCTCCTGGAATAAATGGATTGCCGGTCACCTCCCATAATCTGCTCCCTCCTGGAATAAATGGATTGCCGGTCACCTCCCATAATCTGCTCCCTCCTGGAATAAATGGATTTCCGGTCACCTCCCATAATCTGCTCCCTCCTGGAATAAATGGATTGCCAGTCACCTCCCATAAGCTGCTCCCTCCTGGAATAAATGGAATGCCGGTCACCTCCCATAATCTGCTCCCTCCTGGAATAAATGGATTGCCGGTCACCTCCCATAAGCTGCTCCCTCTTGGAATAAATGGATTGCCGGTCACCTCCCATAAGCTGCTCCCTCCTGGAATAAATGGATTGCCGGTCACCTCCCATAAGCTGCTCCCTCCTGGAATAAATGGATTGCCGGTCACCTCCCATAAACTGCTCCCTCCTGGAATAAATGGATTGCCGGTCACCTCCCATAAGCTGCTCCCCCCTGGAATAAATGGATTGCCGGTCACCTCCTATAAGCTGCTCCCTCCTGGAATAAATGGATTACCAGTCACCTCCCATAATCTGCTCCCTCCTGGAATAAATGGATTACCAGTCACCTCCCATAAACTGCTCCCTCCTGGAATAAATGGATTGCCAGTCACCTCCCATAAGCTGCTCCCTCCTGGAATAAATGGATTGCCAGTCACCTCCCATAAGCTGCTCCCTCCTGGAATAAATGGATTGCCGGTCACCTCCCATAAGCTGCTCCCTCCTGGAATAAATGGATTGCCAGTCACCTCCCATAAGCTGCTCCCTCCTGGAATAAATGGATTGCCGGTCACCTCCCATAAGCTGCTCCCTCCTGGAATAAATGGATTGCCGGTCACCTCCCATAAGATGCTCCCTCCTGGAATAAATGGATTGCCGGTCACCTCCCATAAGCTGCTCCCTCCTGGAATAAATGGATTGCCGGTCACCTCCCAGAAGCTGCTCCCTCCTGGAATAAATGGATTGCCGGTCACCTCCCATAAGCTGCTCCCTCCTGGAATAAATGGATTGCCGGTCACCTCCCATAAGATGCTCCCTCCTGGAATAAATGGATTGCCGGTCACCTCCCATAAGCTGCTCCCTCCTGGAATAAATGGATTGCCGGTCACCTCCCAGAAGCTGCTCCCTCCTGGAATAAATGGATTGCCAGTCACCTCCCATAAGCTGCTCCCTCCTGGAATAAATGGATTGCCGGTCACCTCCCTTAAACTGCTCCCTCCTGGAATAAATGGATTGCCGGTCACCTCCCATAATCTGCTCCCTCCTGGAATAAATGAATTGCCAGTCACCTCCCATAAGCTGCTCCCTCCTTGAATAAATGGATTGCCAGTCACCTCCCATAAGCTGCTCCCTCCTGGAATAAATGGATTGCCGGTCACCTCCCATAATCTGCTCCCTCCTGGAATAAATGGAATGCCGGTCACCTCCCATAAACTGCTCGCTCCTGGAATAAATGGATTACCGGTCACCTCCCATAAGCTGCTCCCTCCTGGAATAAATGGATTACCGGTCACCCTCCCATAAGCTGCTCCCTCCTGGAATATATGGATTGCCGGTCACCTCCCATAAGCTGCTCCCTCCTGGAATAAATGGATTACCGGTCACCTCCCATAAGCTGCTCCCTCCTGGAATAAATGGATTGCCGGTCACCTCCTATAAGCTGCTCCCTCCTGGAATAAATGGATTGCTGGTCACCTCCCATAAGCTGCTCCCTCTTGGAATAAATGGATTGCCAGTCACCTCCCATAAGCTGCTCCCTCTTGGAATAAATGGATTGCCGGTCACCTCCCATAAGCTGCTCCCTCCTGGAATATATGGATTGCCGGTCACCTCCCATAAGCTGCTCCCTCCTGGAATAAATGGATTGCTGGTCACCTCCCATAAGCTGCTCCGTCCTGGAATAAATGGATTGCCGGTCACCTCCTATAAGCTGCTCCCTCCTGGAATAAATGGATTGCTGGTCACCTCCCATAAGCTGCTCCCTCCTGGAATAAATGGATTGCTGGTCACCTCCCATAAGCTGCTCCCTCCTGGAATAAATGGATTGCTGGTCACCTCCCATAAGCTGCTCCCTCCTGGAATAAATGGATTGCTGGTCACCTCCCATAAGCTGCTCCCTCCTGGAATAAATGGATTGCCGGTCACCTCCCATAAGCTGCTCCGTCCTGGAATAAATGGATTGCCGGTCACCTCCCATAAGCTGCTCCCTCCTGGAATAAATGGATTGCCGGTCACCTCCCATAAGCTGCTCCCTCCTGGAATAAATGGATTGCCGGTCACCTCCCATAAGCTGCTCCCTCCTGGAATAAATGGATTGCCGGTCACCTCCCATAATCTGCTCCCTCCTGGAATAAATGGATTACCGGTCACCTCCCATAATCTGCTCCCTCCTGGAATAAATGGATTGCCGGTCACCTCCCATAATCTGCTCCCTCCTGGAATAAATGGATTGCCGGTCACCTCCCATAAGCTGCTCCCTCCTGGAATAAATGGATTGCCAGTCACCTCCCATAAGCTGCTCCCTCCTGGAATAAATGGATTGCCGGTCACCTCCCATAAACTGCTCCCTCCTGGAATAAATGGATTGCCGGTCACCTCCCATAAGCTGCTCCCTCCTGGAATAAATGGATTGCCGGTCACCTCCCATAAGCTGCTCCCTCTTGGAATAAATGGATTGCCGGTCACCTCCCATAAACTGCTCCCTCCTGGAATAAATGGATTGCCGGTCACCTCCCATAAGCTGCTCCCTCTTGGAATAAATGGATTGCCGGTCACCTCTCATAAGCTGCTCCCTCTTGGAATAAATGGATTGCCGGTCACCTCCCATAAGCTGCTCCCTCCTGGAATAAATGGATTGCCGGTCACCTCCCATAATCTGCTCCCTCCTGGAATAAATGGATTGCCGGTCACCTCCCATATGATGCTCCCTCCTGGAATAAATGGATTGCCAGTCACCTCCCATAAGCTGCTCCCTCCTGGAATAAATGGATTGCCGGTCACCTCCCATAAGCTGCTCCCTCCTGGAATAAATGGATTGCCGGTCACCTCCCATAAGCTGCTCCCTCCTGGAATAAATGGATTGCCAGTCACTTCCCATAAGCTGCTCCCTCCTGGAATAAATGGATTGCCGGTCACCTCCCATAATCTGCTCCCTCCTGGAATAAATGGATTGCCAGTCACTTCCCATAAGCTGCTCCCTCCTGGAATAAATGGATTGCCGGTCACCTCCCATAATCTGCTCCCTCCTGGAATAAATGGATTGCCGGTCACCTCCCATAAACTGCTCGCTCCTGGAATAAATGGATTGCCGGTCACCTCCCATAAGCTGCTCCCTCCTGGAATAAATGGATTGCCAGTCACTTCCCATAAGCTGCTCCCTCCTGGAATAAATGGATTGCCAGTCACCTCCCATAAGCTGCTCCCTCCTGGAATAAATGGATTGCCGGTCACCTCCCATAAGCTGCTCCCTCCTGGAATAAATGGATTGCCAGTCACCTCCCATAAGCTGCTCCCTCCTGGAATAAATGGATTGCCGGTCACGTCCCATAAGCTGCTCCCTCCTGGAATAAATGGATTGCCGGTCACCTCCCATAATCTGCTCCCTCCTGGAATAAATGGATTGCCGGTCACCTCCCATAAGATGCTCCCTCCTGGAATAAATGGATTGCCGGTCACCTCCCATAATCTGCTCCCTCCTGGAATAAATGGATTGCCGGTCACCTCCCATAAACTGCTCGCTCCTGGAATAAATGGATTGCCGGTCACCTCCCATAAACTGCTCGCTCCTGGAATATATGGATTGCCGGTCACCTCCCATAATCTGCTCCCTCCTGGAATAAATGGATTGCCGGTCACCTCCCATAAACTGCTCGCTCCTGGAATAAATGGATTGCCGGTCACCTCCCATAAGCTGCTCCCCCCTGGAATAAATGGATTGCCGGTCACCTCCCATAATCTGCTCCCTCCTGGAATAAATGGATTGCCGGTCACCTCCCATAAACTGCTCGCTCCTGGAATAAATGGATTGCCGGTCACCTCCCATAATCTGCTCCCTCCTGGAATAAATGGATTGCCGGTCACCTCCCATAAACTGCTCGCTCCTGGAATAAATGGATTGCCGGTCACCTCCCATAAGCTGCTCCCCCCTGGAATAAATGGATTACCGGTCACCTCCCATAAGCTGCTCCCTCTTGGAATAAATGGATTGCCGGTCACCTCCCATAAGCTGCTCCCTCCTGGAATATATGGATTGCCGGTCACCTCCCATAAGCTGCTCCCTCCTGGAATATATGGATTGCCGGTCACCTCCCATAAGCTGCTCCCTCCTGGAATATATGGATTGCCGGTCACCTCCCATAAGCTGCTCCCTCCTGGAATAAATGAATTGCTGGTCACCTCCCATAAACTGCTCCCTCCTGGAATATATGGATTGCCGGTCACCTCCTATAAGCTGCTCCCTCCTGGAATAAATGGATTGCTGGTCACCTCCCATAAGCTGCTCCCTCCTGGAATAAATGGATTGCTGGTCACCTCCCATAACCTGCTCCCTCCTGGAATAAATGGATTGCCGGTCACCTCCCATAATCTGCTCCCTCCTGGAATAAATGGATTGCCGGTCACCTCCCATAAGCTGCTCCCTCCTGGAATAAATGGATTGCCGGTCACCTCCCATAATCTGCTCCCTCCTGGAATAAATGGATTGCCGGTCACCTCCCATAATCTGCTCCCTCCTGGAATAAATGGATTGCCAGTCACCTCCCATAAGCTGCTCCCTCCTGGAATAAATGGATTGCCGGTCACCTCCCATAAACTGCTCCCTCCTGGAATAAATGGATTACCGGTCACCTCCCATAAGCTGCTCCCTCCTGGAATAAATGGATCGCCGGTCACCTCCTATAAGCTGCTCCCTCCTGGAATAAATGTATTGCCAGTCACTTCCCATAAGCTGCTCCCTCCTGGAATAAATGGATTGCCGGTCACCTCCCATAAGATGCTCCCCCCTGGAATATATGGATTACCGGTCACCTCCCATAAGCTGCTCCCTCCTGGAATAAATGGATTACCGGTCACCTCCCATAAGCTGCTCCCTCCTGGAATAAATGGATTACCGGTCACCTCCCATAAGCTGCTCCCTCCTGGAATAAATGGATTGCCAGTCACTTCCCATAATCTGCTCCCTCCTGGAATAAATGGATTGCCGGTCACCTTCCATAAGCTGCTCCCTCCTGGAATAAATGGATTGCCAGTCACTTCCCATAATCTGCTCCCTCCTGGAATAAATGGATTGCCGGTCACCTCCCATAAGATGCTCCCTCCTGAAATAAATGGATTGCCGGTCACCTCCCATAAGCTGCTCCCTCCTGGAATAAATGGATTGCCGGTCACCTCCCATAATCTGCTCCCTCCTGGAATAAATGGATTGCCAGTCACTTCCCATAAGCTTCTCCCTCCTGGAATAAATGGATTGCTGGTCACCTCCCATAAGCTGCTCCCTCCTGGAATAAATGGATTGCCGGTCACCTCCCATAAACTGCTCCCTCCTGGAATAAATGGAATGCTGGTCGCCTCCCATAAGCTGCTCCCTCCTGGAATAAATGGTTACCTCCCATAAGCTGCTCCCTCCTGGAATAAATGGATTGCCGGTCACCTCCTATAAGCTGCTCCCTCCTGGAATAAATGGATTGCCGGTCACCTCCCATAAGCTGCTCCCTCCTGGAATAAATGGATTGCCGGTCACCTCCCATAAGCTGCTCCCTCCTGGAATAAATGGATTGCCGGTCACCTCCCATAAGCTGCTCCCTCCTGGAATAAATGGTCACCTCCCATAAGCTGCTCCCTCCTGCTGCATGCCCCTGGCCCTAGACATTCTGCTATGCCTCAAGGGGTGCGCACATTGGTTAGAGAGATGACGGACTAATAAATGTGAAAATGAGGGAGAAGAAAAGATGGGGAGAAAGAGAGGAACACTTAACTAAACTGAATTAGGAGATAAAAGATGGGGAGAAAAGAGAAAGGAGAGATAAAGGAAAGGTCTGAAACGTGGAAAAAGAGAAAAACAGAGAAGGTGAAAGAAGAGAGACAGAAGAAAAGTGACAATACAAAAAGATGAAAAGAATGTGGAAAAGATGAAGGAATAGTGTAAAGAAGGGGAAGGGGTGATTGCGGAAAAAGAAGAAGGAGGAGGAGTGGAAAAAGAGAGAAAGAGAGAAGATCAAATGAGGTGGATGGAGGGAAGGCAACAATAGAAATAGATGGACAGAATGTGAAAAAGAAGGATGACGCGGAAGTGTAAAAAAGAAAGGGAAAAGCAAGAGCGAAGGTCAAAAAAGAGGAAGGTGGAAGGAAGGTTAAAAGGGAATGAGATGTATTTAATATGAAGAAAGAGAGCTGTAAACATAAAAGCAGAAGGAGAGCATTTGAAAAAGAAGGAACAAATATAGAAAGGAGAATGTGGAAAAGAGAGGGAGATGGAGGGAATGTGGAAACAAAAAATGGAGGTATAAAAATGAATGAGACCGGGCAAAGCAAAAAAGTAAAAAACATAAGAGGAGACCTCTGAATTTTTTATTTCCTGGCCCCCTTTTCAGAGTTTTCAGAGAGGATGGTGCTCTCTGTGTGACCACACAGCTCAAACACCTCAAAAGCCGACCATGTGTAGCTAAAAAAAAGCCTATACTTACCTTACTATAGTGCAGCTGCTCCAGCAATGAGATGGCAGGCTGATTCATTACTAGCGCCAGCTATCAGCAGATGAGCATCTGTACAGAGGCGCTAAGAGCGACCGCTAGTATACGCTGTGATCAGCTATCGGGTGCTGTAACAGAGCGCCTCAGTCGCTGTAGTAACCTGGCTGGCATTGATGAATTAGATGTATGTTAGGCATTCTAACACCAGTACAGCGTTGCAGGGAGCGAAAGGTAGCGCCAGCTCATTGCGACCGACTCTCAGAGACTCACACCATATTTAACAAAAAAAACACACACAGCGTCGGCGCTCTGGATCTGGTCGCTATAGCATAGAACGCCAGAAGCTGTGTGATTAAAGTGTTTTTGAACACATATCCACCAGTAACAAAGCTCACAAAACTCATGGAATTACATTGTTGTAACATTGTGACATTAATACTTTAATGCCAGACCTGTAATGACAATTCTGCATAAAAATATAAAAAATCAAAAATGTTTTCGAAAATGACTTTTTCTAGGCCAGGAGAAGGTGACACAATTACCTGAGAGAAAAACTAAATTATTAAAAACAAAAAAACCCTGTTTCAAACAGAAGAAAAGGAACGGCCATTGAAATGTATGAGGGAGCGACAGGTAGCGACCTGGCGCTCTGGAAGCTAGAGCTCCGGCGCTATACGCTGAGCCGCCTGTAATGATGAATCGGACGGAGCGAAGAGTCGCTCACCAGAATCGCCTTCATAAATGTGGTTTTGTGTACAGCGTCCGGCGCTCACCAGACGCTGGCTGCCGCTATGAAGCGATATCTGCCGCTATCCCTTGATGAATAAACCCCAAAGTCCTCTCTTTGGTTTCTGTAGACTTCTGCAACAGTGCTAGCTTGTGTGCTATCATGTGTCCTCATCCCCGAGGGAGCAGACTTCATGGATGACTGGAAGCAGCAGAGCATGCCTGGAGCGTGATTGGGATAAAAGGGCGATGTGCAGAAAACAGCTGATAAAAAAGAAGAAGCCTCTTCTGCTGTCTACTTATCACTGGAGCAACTGGGTCAAAGATACTGTACATTGGCCCTTATTTAACAAGGGATAGCGACAGGTAGCGACTGGTGAGCGGCCGGTAATGACGGGCCCCGCCACGAGAACGCCGGCTCCCCACCACAATCAAACATTTATCAAGCCGATCCTGCTTAGCGACTGAGATAGCGCCATATAGCGACTCATTCATCATTATTCCAGCCTCAGCCCACAGCGCCAGCGTCCGACCTTGAACAGCGACAGGTATGACCTCTCGCTACCTGGCGCTCTCCAATGCATTTCAATGGAACAATTTTAAATATTCATAATTAATTGTTATTAATTTTTTTTTTTTTTTTTTTTTTTTAAATGTGAAAAATTCTGTGACCACTTCTGCCATTTTAGATAATTTTTTTTAGGGGAAAAAAATAAAAAAACAATTGTACAGAATTGATATTACAGGTCTGATATTAATGTATTCATATTACAAAATTATTTTAAAAACTTGTTCCCAAAAATATGGTGGTTTGGGGGTTAAAAAACTACTTTTAACCCATCGCCGCCAGCGCTCTGGGGTTTAAACATGCATTTCACAGCGCGAGAAATTTTTGAGCGTGATTTTTTAATGAATATGGTGGGAGCCGGTCGCTAGGGCCAGTCGCTATCATGCGCTCCCATACAGCGTGGAACCTGTCAAATAGCGACTCCTCACCCAATATTCAACATTACGGCAAACCGACTGAGTCGCTATCAACTACCGAACAACGGCCAAGCACAGCGACTACTAGCGGGCGCTCTGAAAATGCCGCTACAGTCGCTCAACTGTCGCTACCTGCCGCTATTAATGAATCGGCCTCATTGTGTATTGGCTGGTTTTTAAAGCTCTGTATATTAGCTAGGAAAAAAGTAAGTAGCACTACAGGTAGCTCTTTTTTGCCTGCTTTTTGCTGTATTCATGGTCACACAAAGGGGGTTATTTAAGAAGGGATAGCGCCAGGTAGCGCCTCAGAGCGGCAGGCAGCACCTGGTGAACGCTGGGCGCTGTGCGCAAAACCACATTTAAGAAAGCGAATCTGGTGAGCGACTCTATCAGCGCCATGTAGCGTCACATGTATTGTTAGTACTTGTCGCTCTGTAGCCCCCTCCCATACATTTCAATGAGGTTTCATTGGTTGTGTATAAATAGCGTGTTTGGCAATTTACATTTTTTTTTTGCTCCAATCATTGTGTGACCTCTTCTGGCTGCAAACAAAGACTTTTATACATTTTTTGGACTTTTTATATTTTTATGCAGAATTGTCATTACAGGTCTGGCACTAAAGTATTATTGTCTTAGTGTTAAAACAATGTCATTCCATCTGTTTTCGCTTTGTTACTGGTGTATATGTGTTCAAAAACAGATAGCGTCTGGCGCTCTATGCTACAGCGGCCAGCTTTAGAACTCCGACGCTGTGTGTGTGTTTAGTGTTTTGTTAAATATGGTGCGGAGCACAGAGTGCTGGACGCACTGAGCTGGCGCTACCTCTCGCTGCAGCGCTATACTGTTGTTACAGCGCCCAACACACATCACAATCATCAATGCCAGCCAAGTTACTACAGCGGCCGAGACGCTCTGTTCCTCGCCCGATATCCGTTTACAGTGTCTACTAGCGGTCGCTCTGAGCACCGCTTTACAGGCGCTCATCTGGCAATACCTGGCGTTAGTAGTGAACCAACCTCAAAGTTCCAAGCAGGCCTCCAGCCTGGTATATCTGGTTTAGTATCTGTCTTCCTGGCTGGATCATTATGTACTGCCTGAGGTGAGTGGAGAGGTAATGTCTCTTCTAGGCAGATAGCTGAGGACTATTTCTCCTTACCCTCCATTCCTATACCCTCTTTATTCTTGTGTCTCTTACCCTCCCCCTTTTTCTTCCTTTTTTAACCTTTAGGCTGTGCCGACTTGTAGAATAAAGATAAAAAGACAATGGAAGACCCCCCTATGTATATATATTTATGCGTATGTAGGCACTGCCCCTCATGCATATAGGGGGCGCCCAGCTAACCTCAACACATGAATTACACCCACACAGATACCGACAACTGGTTAATTGCTGGGCAGGCCAATAATATACGGGCATATATAGCCAAAAAACTCACTTTTAATGACAAAAAATGGCACAAAATGAATGCATATGACAGACAAGACTTCATAACACACAACAATATAAAACCGCAATTGCGCTTAAAAAACATAAACAAAAGAATAAGGGCCCCTGCCAGGCTGACCTGGACTCCACACTCACACCAGCACTCACTCAGCTCACACCAAAAAATGCTGGCCAGCATACAACAAAGGGACAAGAATCTATCCTCTAAAAAAGCCGAGGTTGGCACACATCACAATCATTATAGCCAATTGCAGTTTTATATTGTTGTGTGTTATGAAGTCTTGTCTGTCATATGCATTCATTTTGTGCCATTTTTGGTCATTAAAAGTGAGTTTTTTGGCTATATATGCCCGTATATTATTGGCCAGCCCAGCAATTAACCAGTTGTCGGTATCTGTGTGGGTGTAATTTATGCCGACTTGTAGCCTGCAAGACCAGGGGCCATCAAAGCTTGCCCCTGCGCCCTGTTCTACAAGCCCCCATAGCTGGTCCCGGGCTGGTTATGCTGGGTAAGGGGGACCTCATGACATTTTTTTGGGGGGATTTTTAAGGGTTTTTAACCCTTAAAATTACCCAAAAAATGCCCCCCCCCCCGCCCCAGGAAGGGGACCCTATGTCATTTCTTTTAAATTAAAAATAAAATGTAATTTTAAAAAATCGCTATGTATCGTCTTTGAGACAGAATCTGGATATATCGGGATTTATTGTATCGTCATACACGTATCGCGATACGCAGCGCATTGCCAGATTCTTGCCAACTCACACCCCTAGTTGTCTCTACAATTGGTACCAAAGTTG
Organism: Gastrophryne carolinensis; assembly: GCA_027917425.1. Taxonomy (NCBI): domain Eukaryota; kingdom Metazoa; phylum Chordata; class Amphibia; order Anura; family Microhylidae; genus Gastrophryne; species Gastrophryne carolinensis. The sequence continues at coordinate 174,750,987 of CM051243.1, forward strand.
TACACAAACTTTTTTCATTTGCAAACTTAATTGTAATGCAGCTTTATAAAATAATCAATATATTGGAAAAGTATGTGAGTTGGATCTGTAGTCTATCTTGACAATCATTTATAAACAGCAATAATAATCTGAACCATTACAGTCTCCTGTAACTTGACATCAGTCGTTTGGGACACACTAGCTGTTTTCCAGTGGTTTACATTGCAGACCTTTAGAGTAGTTTAAAGAAGACCAAAACCCACGCCCCAATGACCCTGAAATCTATAGTATTCCAGGGCCACTGGATTCCCTCCCCATGGGGCATCCAGAATCGGGATGCCCTGCTGTGTGAAACCCCCCCAGGTCGCCCGGAAACTCACCTTCTCTTCCGGGCCAATGACGCAGGCGTGCGCTGTGGCTGCATCCCCGCTATTGCTTCAGCAGGGTGCATGCCTGCACCGGGCATTTGTGAATGGCCGGCAGGGGCATGCTCCCTGTTACAGGGTAGTAGGGGATGTGGCCGCCAGTGCGCTCAGATACACTCGCCTTAGACGAGCTATTAGATGAAGGGGAGGGAGCAGATCCGAGTGAGCTGATTGGATGAGAGGGCTGTGCATGCGCGGTAGGAACCTGGGAAGGGTGAGTGAGATCAGACCACCTGGGGGGTTTCACACACCCCGATTGGGGTGCCCAGGGGGCAAGGACCAGAACCTAGTATAGTCAAAATACTGGGTTTTGGTCCACTTTAAGTTAGACGGTTCTGCCCCATTGAAATACGGCCGCGCGATTAGCCACTGGCAGTAATGTAGTCAATACTCTATTGTCAGGGGCTATCACCGATGCCCCTCCACACTTGTAGCAACACCCATTTGGTGTAAACTTTGTGCCGGGGGGGAGGTCCTGGTCTGTGGCACACCAACCACTGGTAAGCCCTGTTATCATAAACCTAGCTCCAGAAAGCACCTCCTGATGAGGGCCCAGAAATGACTGTGAAATGACTCCGGGGCTGGCATGCCCCCTACTGGTAGAGGTTCAGGCGCTGCATGTCAGAGCAGCCATTGCTGTGTTTCCTGTATGAAGAGTTGCAAAAAATTCTCATGCTAGTAAAAAGCCTGAGAACTTCAGTGTTGATGAATCACCAGATAGGAAGACAATGGAAGTCAATGGCACTTTTTTACTCTTGAGAAAAGTAGTAAACTTTTTAGATTGTAGTAAAAAGTACCATTGACTTTCATTGTCTTTATATCTGGTGATTTATCAACAGTGACATTCTCAGGCTTTTTTCTCATGAAGTGAATTTTTTACTACCATGAGAATTTTTTTCAACTCTTGCTGAATCAAGGCCTTAGAGTCTAAAAGACTCAAGGGCCGGGTTATAGCTTGACCCCGACCATCCTGATATGAGATGTTGATGACTGTTGTGTGAAACCCAATGGTTTTGCCAAGTTGGGAATCGATCACATAGTGGGGCCTCCGGTGGCATCCCGAGCACTCCACCACCCAATGCGCACACTATCTCCAGCATATCTGAATGGCTGGAATGGATTGGCCAGCATTAGGTGCCCAGCAATCAGTTCATTCAGGCCATGAATATGTACAGCAATGATTTCTAATTGGACAAGAGCCCACACATGTGCTGTGTGAGCATGGATCGGGGTGAGTGACTAAGCAAGCCAGGAAGTTTCAAATCCAGGGGCACCTCAAATGGGGATGCCCCTTTAATTACATTTCATTTTCCCATTACCCAAATGTGGTTGCAGGGCTGGTACCCCCAGCATGAGCAACCCCGGAAAGTATGACCACCATGCTTTCTGGCTGGTACCTCCACCTGGTAGGTGGTAGAAAGGAAACTTGGGCCCAAACAGGGAAGCTGTAAACCCTTCTCACACGTAATCTAGGGGCAGTGTAGAATAGAATAGGTCAGTAGCGGGGTAGAGTAGGTTACCCTGACAGGGGACGTCCATCCGGCCGTGCTTCAGTGGAGATGCCAGCAGGGATGCGGGGGATGCGGCAGTGCGCGCTCCCCATTGAAAACAATGAGAGTTGTTGGACCAGGAAAGGTAAGCATTTATCTGTGGCATGGGGGGTTTTACACAGCGGAGTATACTTCCTGCTGCTCCCCCTCCATTCAGTTCTCTACGCTCAATAATATGCACAACATAAAATTTTGGGAGTGGATCCCGCACATGCGCCATAGGATCACTGGCAACATACTCTGCTTTTCTTGGGTTTTCCCTGGCCGATCGCCGTGGGTTTTGTTCCACTTTAAAGACTTCAGGGAGGCCATTTTCTATCTCTGGAGCATCTTGCTGTTCTTCTTCAAACATTTCAGCAATGGCAAACACCCTTTCCCCCTGACTGCAAGTCCCCTTTAAAGTGGACCAACACACAGGATTTTGACTATCCTGGGTTTTGGTCCAGGAACCCCCCAGATGCTCCAGAAACCCCCCAGATCTCCCGATACAACTCACCTCACCCCGCTCCTACGGCGCATGCGCGGCCGCTCGTCCAATCAGCGTGCTCAGAGCCGCTGAGCTATGCGTGTCAAAGCGAAGTCTTAACTCAGCGGCTCCGAGTACGCTGGCGGCCGCATCTTGCGCTTCCCTCTAACAGGGAGCTCGCATTTGTGAATGGTCAGCGCGGGCACGCGCCCCACTAGAGAGAAGCGCGAGATGCGTCGGCGGCCCGCACATGCGCCGTTGGACTGGAATTCAGGTAAGGTTTGCGGGCGTCCTGGGGTGTTTCACACAGCGGCGCATTCCGATTTTGGATGCCCCAGGGTTAGGGAATTGATCCCACGTGCCAACTGCGTGGGTTTTCGTCCACTTTATAGACTTCAGGGAGGCCTTTTTTCTATCTCTGGAGCATCTAGCTGTTCCTCTTTAAACAGCATTGGCAAACACCCTTTTCCGCTGACTCCAAGTCCCCTTTAAAAATAAACAATTTATCTTGCAATGAGCAAAGCTATGTCTTACATGCCCCTTCTTTATTCCATCTTGTATGTGTGGCCATCCTTCAATCTAGTGCTGAGCCCACTAACCATCTGCATCTAATTCTCTCCTCTTATGTCTTCCCTTTCTGTTTCTCTATGTGCAGCCTTGGTTTTTTTTTCTCTGTCATTTCCCAGCCATCCTCTCCTCCATCCTGGCTTATCCCCTCCCTGTGTCTGCCAGTGCTCTCCTCCTCCTTATTCTATCATCCACCCTATCTCTCTTTCCTCCCCTCCCCACCTCAGCCTTCCTTTCTCGATCACAGTGCTGGAAATGCTTGAAGGATGCTGAGCACTGGGTAACTAGGAGGATTCTGTGTGTGTATGTGTGGGGGGCCACACCAATGGTCCAGCAGAACAGGATGGCCAGGACCCCGTCCAGCTCTACACAGGAGATCCAGATGGACGTGTTAGAGGGACATAGCCTGCAGGTGAGAATCCTCCATCTATATCTACAACCCCCCCTTGATTATCAGAAACACACACACATATACATATATAAATCATAGGCGGACATCACTGTATTGTAATCAGCTCATTATCAGTTCCCATCATTTCCACATTTATGGAGAGTGTTAGAAGCAGAAAGACAGAGGGATGCATACAGGTGCAGGCACAAAGACAGACTGACACTGAAATATGGACCCTGCGACTGTGCTACAGTGTCGGACATGGCTGATGGATCATTAGGGACAGCTGGAGAGGAATAAAAAGGGAGAGAATGGTGGAAATCTGCACAGAGACAGCTGGAACAGGGCAGGTAAACACAGAATGGGGGGGATGGGAGCCGGCAGAGAGGGGGTTGCTCTGATGTAGCACCCAGGGGGCTACAATATGTGAGAGGCTACAGGGAAAAATCCAGGGCAGCATTGGCTATCTGAGCTTTTAGTCTTCTCACTAGTGTCATAGATTTGCATGCTAAGGGCGTTATGTACTATGTAAATATATTTAAACTAAAGAGCCTAAAATGCAGCAAAGCAGTCTGGGAGCTATCATGGCTCATCTGCTTTTATATATGTTGGATGCCTGGCTACAAAGCTGCTCCACCCACAGTAGTAGTAGCTTGTGATCCTAACCACCAAGTCTGCAAATCATGAGCTCTGACCTTTCAAGCTTGTTCCAGAGGATGACTATGCCAGCAGTGATTCCAGCCAGGACCAGATTAAGTGTGGTGGAGGCCCGGGCATGGGCCCTGGTTCACCCCTCCTTTAATCCGGCATTGAATACCCGTAACTCTGATGTTCAGATGGTAGACCCTCATTGTTCTCATTTCTTCCTCTTTGAGGTTTAACATGCAGATCTACATCAAAAATGATTAATTTGCCTATTCAAACAGTTTAGATTGTTGTAACTGTTACAACCTATCTGCTATCCCTCCACCAATGAGGGGGTGTGGCTTAATTTAACAAGTGTCGCTCTTTCCCACCCTGAAAAGTTGGAAGGTATGCCCATCAGAAACTAGGGTTGGGGGCCTTCCTCTTTATAGGGAATCCCAAATAGCTATGCCCCACTGTGTGTTTCCTCCTGTATTGCCTGGTACACTCACCTTGCTGGCAATCCCATCCTGGATCCCCGGGCCACAGATGCATCCCCACTATACCTTTAGCCTAGAATGTACCTGTGCCTGCCATTTCCAAATGGCTGGTACAGACAGGCCCCACAGCTAGAGGTGAGCGGGGATGCAGCCTGATGTGCACACCCAGAAAATAATTTTTTTAGCATAATGTCATAAGTGTGCATGGACTCCATTTCAGCCAGTAATATTTGTATATAAATGTGGGGTGGCCCCCAGAGTCACTTCTACTTGTGGGTCCTTAGACGCAGTTGCTACCAAGCCTGTGGCAGACATGGCCTGGTGCAAGCTTCCACCAAGCTTGCAGCACCTATGGCAACAATGCTGGACCTATGCTGCTGCAGTATATAGGCTTGGCGCAGAGAGTGCAGTGGGCCAGAGCCATGGGTTCAGCAGGGTAGGAGATGCCAGCGGATTGTTTTCCCCCAGCACTCTCTGTATAGAGCTTCAGAGAAACAAGATGCATTTTGGTTCCACCCTAATGAACGTATGGCTCTGGCCCGGAATGTTTGGAGTTTGGGGGGAAAGGGGGGGGCTGTGGAAAATAATTTAGTTACATGTACAGACTTAGGCCAAGTTTCAGGAGTTTAAACCGATCCGTCCAGGAAAACCAATATGTGCCAGGGAGAGTCCTAGTCTACAGTCCACAGGCAAACTAGCCTACACCCGCCCACTGATGCCATCATTGAGCCCTGCATTAGGCTCTCACCCACTATGTCCTGTCCCCATCACATAGAGCTCCTTGTCTGAATTTTGGGGAAATCCTAAATCGGGATGCCCCAGAGACAACGGGTAAGATTTTTTTTTTACTTTTTCTCTGCTTTAAAGAGAGCCATAACTGACTGGAGGTCACCTCAATCTTGACAGCATGGGGCTTTAATCATGTTTAGGCATAGGGGAGTAATTGTGAACTGTGCACTTCATATGATCGCTAACCAAACCCTAAGAACTGAAACTGGACCCAAACCTAAATCCCAGTTCTCAAATAAAAATACAGCTAACTTGTGTATTCAAGGGTACCCAAACCTCTGTAGTGCAGTGAAGAAAAATATTTAATATTCCAATTAATGTTTATACCATTGTTTTTGTGGCACTGTACAGTATAGGGTTAGTAGAGGTCTTGCAAACCTGTAAGACCACTCAGACCACTATTACTATTGTGGCAGAATAAATACCATCTATAGAATAGATTGATTAGGTGGACTCTCACAGGATTGCCATCAGAAATTTCTGAGCTCTATACAACCTAATTATCCGGGTCCCCTTTCTTGGACCTCTTTTCAATGGAGGACCCAGAAACAACTTCACAATACAGTGTCACATGCCCCCTATTGTTTAGTAGAGCTGAGAGAGAAGTGGGTAAGTCGCATTAAGGTGGAAAGGGAGAGGAACTGAGTGAGTGGCTTAGCAAAGGGGGTGGATAAGTGGAGCTGGGTGTGTATGTGAGGAAGTGGCATTGGGAGTGGGCAAGTAGCACTAGGGGGGTGGATGAGTGGTGAATAAGTGGCAATAGGTAGATGGGTGAGTGGCACTGGGGGATGGGATGAGAAAAGCAAATATGAAGAAAACCCCCAGTGGTAGTTGGGGAAAAAGTAGGCCAGCAGACAGCATGGTTGACCCGATTGCTGTGATCTTCCTGATCAGCCTAGGCAGAAGTTGCTGTGTGACTGCCAATGGGGGTAGCAATTGGGCCCATACACTAGTCCTGATTCTACTTCCTTGATGGCGGGCATGTTTTTTTTTTTTATACAATTGGTCAGCTAGGTCAGTGGTCCTCAACCCTGTCCTCAAGGCCCACCAACATGTCATGTTTTTTGGATCTCCAAATAGCCCGCTCTATTGCTCTGCAGCTTCACTAATTACTCCACCTGTGCATCTTTGTGGAGATCTGCAAAACCTGGCCTGTTGGTGGGCCTTGAGGACAGGGTTGGGGACCACTGAGCTAGGTTGTCAAGTGTTTGGTTATCCTAGTCATCCTAAAGGATACATGGAGCATAATAAAGCTAGGTAAAGGATTGGGGCAGCCGTTTTTTATCCAAAAGTTCCCCAGGTGTGGTGGAACTACAAATCTCAGCACTTGCCCACCCCAACCTTCCATAAATGATATAGCCAGCAAGGCAGGTTAGAAAGCTGGGGAAGGGCGCTTGTAGGAAGTCACAAGGCTTTCGTCAGGCTGGAGCCCCCATTAGCTACTGGGCCACATACAGGAGTACTGTCCTTATTGCCCTTATGGCAGCTCCGCACTTTCATTACAGAATGGCAGGCAAAATATGGTATTATATTTCCCTGATGTTATAAGTGTTATACATCAGCATTTTTAAGAGTGAAGGAACAGGATTCTGCCTAGATGTAATTATGATTTTCCTCATGGACCTACCTGCTAATTTACCTTTTTTTTTCATTATTTATCTCTTTAGGCTAAATATAAGCGAAAAAGCCGATTCAAACGATCTGATGGGAGCACCAGCTCAGACACCACCTCGAACAGCTTTGTGCGGCAGGTAAGTCGTGCTTATCTTTGCTTTGCACTTTGGTTTGGCGTGTGAAGCAGAACGTTCAGGCCTCACTAGGCCCCGGTCCTGGGTTACTATGGCAACCGGCACTGAGGAAGAGATGCTCCTACGTCAGGAGATGGAAATGACAAACACTAATTAGCTGACTGGAAGAGAGGGAGAGAGGGGTTTGCTGAGGAGCCGTATGTCGAGCGAGGGAGAGGAAAGGCAGAAGCGCAAGCAGGGAGAAGGCTGTGAGAGACGGATGTTGATCAAAATAAAAATAGGGCTTCCATAAGAGGAGATGCAGAGGAAAATCTTCACCTAATGCAGTATATCGGGCTAGCAAAAATGAGAAAAAACAGACAATGCTAATAGTTATGTTTACCAGTGTTTATTTTCTCATCTCTTCTTTCATTCCGGGGCACCACCAGTAGCAATGCGTGGGTTAATCTCAGCTGTAGACGGGGACTGCAAGAAAAAAACTAGCCCCTCATGGCCTATATTGGAAATGCTATGGCAGGATATCCTCAGTTGTTTTCTTGCCGTCTCAAGAGACTGTAAAGATGTCTGGATTTTTTATTTTTAGTTACAGTCAGGGCCGGATTAAGTGTGGTGAAGGCCCCTGGGCACAAAATCTGGTGGAGGCCCCAGATACAGAATTTTTTCTTTTACAATAATAGTCCAGCCAAGTAACTGATTGGTGGTTGTCTGTCACCCGCCCACTTACTGGAACGTCCGATCGAGTCCCTTGTGCCCCCCCTTGTGCAGGTGCGGGCTGCTCGGGCACTCCTGCTTTGCCATTCTGGGCGGGGGGTAGTCTCCAGCAGAAAACAGTTCCCTGCATTGAGCTGCCAGCGGCTGTGCTTGGTGGCTTATGTGCAGTGACAGCTCAGCACCCATCACTGTAGCGTTGCTGGCAGCGGCTTTGCTGTTCTAAAATCTCCGTCCTGCCCTGTGGTGGCTTTGGCTGCAGGTTTACAAAAATAAAAAAAAGACTTGTCCAGGCGCAGGGGGCCCCCACTGCAATGGATAGCTTTGTTGCTGGCCCTGTGACCGGTCAGACCGAAGACTGAAAGGTCTCCTGGACCAGACCATAACCCAAAGGTTGGTGGAGGCCCACTTTGCAGGGCAAGTGGTCGAGGCCCCGGGGCTCGCGCCCCTTGCCCCTCTCTCATAATCCAGCCCTGGTTACAGTGCTGACCGGGAGCAGGGGCTTTGATTCCTTCTGTCTCCCAGCCCCTGACAAGCTGCAGCATTCCTAGGGACCCCAGTTAGATGCCTAAAGTCAGATCCTAAGCAGGGTACCTGATCTCTGGGCCTTGCATGGTGGCCCTGCTGTGCCTCCCACTAAGCCCTGATCCCTCTACCTCCTGCGTCATCTACCCCTATGACTCCATGACACCCTGCAAGAGACGCAGTCTGCCTTCCCCATGACTGCTGGGTGGGTCCTGAGCTAGGTGGCCAAGCTCCCTGGTGTCAGTGTGTATATGATTACTACTGCTAGCCAGCGTTTGGAGGGGGAGGAGGCCCCATTGTGAGGGGGCATTGTCACCGGCCACGCAGCCTGCCTATTGGCTAACTCGGGAAGGGGGTGGGCCGGTCGCGCCTCCGACGTTGGCGGGGGCGTGGATTCGGCCTGCTCGGGCCTTACAGGGCAGTTATGGCCTAGATGTAAAATGAGAAAAAACAGACAATGCTAATAGTAATGTTTACCAGTGCTTTTTATTTTCTCATCTCTTCTTTCATTCCGGGGCACCACCAGTAGCAATGCGTGGGTTAATCTCAGCTGTAGACGGGGACATTTGTGGCCTAGAGGTAAGGGGAGCATACTTGTGACCGGAGGGTGGCAGGTTCAAATCCCAGTCCTGGTAGTGCTCTTGAGCAAGGCACCTAACCCCGCAACTGCTCCCCGGGCGCTGTAATTAGGGCAGCCCACTGCTCCGGGCATGTGTACACTCACTGCACGGATGGGTTAAATACGGAGGACAAATTCCCATGTGTGCACAAGCATAGACTGGCCATAGATGCATAAAAAAAAATTGTTGAGTATTGCATCCAGCCTGGGTTTCTGCCCCAGGGTTTTCACTGGTCAGGTAGGGCTCCCTCCAGGGGCAAAGCCTTTTGACTTGCACTGATTTCCGTAGGAATCTGACATTGTACTTGTTGTTGCAGGGTGGGGGTCAGGAAGCTTCTGCATCCTTGGCTGGTGGGTTGATCTCAGCTGCAGGGAGGTAGCTTTTCCGGTAGTGCAGGCAGGACTGACCAGTAGTCGACAGGCAGGAGGGTGTGGGGACCAGCGCTCGAGCTGTATTGCTTAGCAGTTGAGCAGCCATATTAACATATCGGGGCCATCAGAAGCACCAGGGTTTTGTATTTTAATGGAGAGTGGTGCTGCCTATCCCATGTGCCAAGCACGCCTGACCTCGGGCACGGGTGCACTACTGTCCAGCACCGCCTTACACAGCTGGCAGGTCCAGGTCTATTTGTGTCCCAGGGTCCACCCACAGATGGGGTTCCTCCTTCCGACATCAGGATGGCTCAGTTGGAGACCATGGTCAGTGGCCTTCGTCAGCAGGGGCATCCCAAGTCTGTCTCAAGCATAGGCATATACAGACAAAGTCCTTGGAGGAATCCAGCTCCTATGCAGAGGACGGATTTAGGATCTAGTTCAGAGGGGGAGGTGTTGTCCAGCAGTGGAGAGAAACCTGGAAGCTGCGCATTTGCCAGGAAACCCTCTAGATCACCCGACAGATCATATTGAGGAGCTCATTGAGGCAATATTGGAGGTTTTGCACTTCTCTGCTTGCCAAAGTGGCAGATAAAGAAGGGTGAACCCTACAAGCAAGTCAGGCACAAATGCTGCTCCTATGGAAATGGCGCAGGACTGTGCAAATGTCGGATCGTCGCTTCATCTTGACGGACAATGCCTGACATACTTGAATTGGTGGCTGAACCAGCAGTCGCTGGCAGTGGGTCGGTCCTTCCTGCCAGTTCGTGGGTCATCCTGAACACAGATGCCAGTCTGATGACCTCTGGACAACCAGACGGTTCGGGGTCTCTGGGACCAGTGGGAGCGCAGTCTACCAATCAATGTGTTGGGTACAGCCTGGTCTACACATTCCCGCCACTGCCACTTCTGGGTTGCGTGTTAAAGAAGGTCAACTGCGAGCAGATTGCTATCATCCTGATCACCCCACACTGGCCCAGAAGGGTGTGGTTCATGGATCTGATCAGCCCGGGGCTCCAGCCCCCGGTGGCGACTCCCCAACCGCCCAGATCTTCTGCAACAGGGTCCTCTACGGTACCCCAATTCTCCAGCGCTGGCTTTAACGGCTTGGCTGTTGAGACCAACATATTGCAGCAGAGGGGTTCGTCCGCCGCAAGAATTCGGACCATGATTTGAGCATGGAAATCCTCTAGAATTTACTACAGGACTTGGAGGGCCTTCATGTCTTGGTGCAAATCTAAGGGCCCCTCCTGTAGGAGGTTCTCTGTACCCAAAGTTTTGGAGTTCCTCCAGCAAGACCTGCACACTAGTCTACAGCCCAGTATTCTTAAGGCCAGGTCTTGCCCTAGTCCATTGTGGAGCATAGGTTAGTCTGCACTTTCATGCAGGGCACTGTGCATATTTGTCTTCCAGGGCGGTCCATAGTCCCGCCCTGGGATCTCAATCTGGTCCTATCAGCACTTCAGGTGTCCCCCTTTGAATCCATGGCGAAGGTTTCCCTGATGATGCTCACATTGAAGGCAGGTTTTCTTGTGGCGATCACCTCCATCCAGCGGGTTTCGGAGATGGCAGCGCTTTCGATCAGATCAGCCTTTTTGGTGATGCAGGAAGACAAAGCGGTGTTTCATGTGAAGCAGGATTTTTTGCCCAAGGTGTTCTCTCCCTTCCATCTTCAGGATCAGGAGCTACTACCCTCCTTGTGCCCACGCTCCACTCGCCATAAGGAGCAACTCCTGCATTCCCTCGATGTGGTCAGGGCATTAAAGCATTACTGGGCTGCTACTCGAGAGCTACATAAGACGGATGTCTTGTTCGTGATCCCAGAAGGACCAAGGAGGGGCCTGGCGGCTGCCTGCAGGGGGAGGAAGGCACCCTTCTGGGTCACTGCTTGGGTTTTACAACACCAGTTGTTGGCAGAACATGTCTGCAAGGCAGCGACCTGGTCGTCTCTCCATGCCTTCACCAAGTTTTACAGGCTTGAAGTCAGGGCATCTGCCGATGCTGCTCTGGGGGTGGAGGTGTTGCAAACAGTGGTGAACCCCTCTCTGGGGGTCTAAGCTTGAGGTGCCCGTGCCATTGTTCTTGGTTGGGGTTGATGCAGTCGGCCGTTGGCTGATTTTGCGCGGTCCCATGCTTATTGAGGGTACTACTTTGGGACTTCCCACGCATTACTACTGGTGGTGCCCCGAAATGGAAGAGATGAGAAAAGGGAACCTTGCGTACTCACTGGTAAATTTCTTTTGTCATCCTTTTCCCTTCTGGGGCACCACACCCACTGTACTGTTGTGTTACGACTGCGTCGGGGGCAGTTGATGCCTTCTACATGGTTTTGATTTTTGTTGCACCGATTTCTAGTTGCATGTATTATCCGCAGGTTTAGAAACAGATTGGATGCCCCGCACCCCCCGTTCAAAAATCCTATAGAAAACTATGCTTGTGTCCGTGCTTAGGGCAGGGAATTATACAACAACAATCTACCCTTATTGTGGATCCAGCCACCACAAAAACTAACCCCAGACCGTGGCACCTTCTCCACAAGCAATCAATTAATCCAAATAAATCTCATGAATTCATCTTTATTAGTATTTAGGCAAAAAATTTACATATAACATACAATTTAAAAATTCCCAAGAATCAAAATATGGGGCATCCCATATGGACCCGCAATCTCATATTACCCTCAAATATGTGATGACAATGAATTAGAAAATTAAAAAAAAACATATATATAAAAATCAAACAATCTCCTCCATTAATACCAATCATAAAGTGCAAAAAGTGCGTTTATCTGTGCTAAGTCATGTGCAAATTCCATATACTATAACCATTGAAAATATGGCAAGAGGAGTAAAGTGCAGCGTGACAACAATTAATACATGAAAAAGTTAATAACACATCACCTAATTGTGGCGGATCCCAGGGGAGTCCCCCATACAAGCACGGCCAAGAGGTGTTCCCCCACGCGTTTCGTAGTCCAAACCCCGACTACTTCCTCAAGGTGTCTTTATGCGCAGGTTAGCGTTTTCCCCTCCCAGGGCTGTGGCTGAACTGATTTTTAATTAACTGAGGATATCCTACCACAGCCTGCCCTATACAGGCTGAGAGGAGCTAGTTTTTTCCATCTTGCAGTCCCCACATACGGCTGAGATTAACCCATGCGTTGCTAATGGTGGTGTCCCGGAATGGAAAAGGATGAGGAAGTAAATTTACCGGTGAGTACACAAATTTCCCTTCTTTGTTTTAGTAAAATGGTTGTTGCCTAGCCACCAGCTACCACCTATATATGAAGGTGCAGCTCCTCCTGTGAACCTAAATCCCCCTGTTCCCAGTTCCTTATTTCCCCCCTGTAAGTCTGTAGGTTTGAAGGCTAGGACCAGGGCAGCCATCAGGACTTTTGGGCCCCATACAACCACAATTTCTGAGCTCCTGTACCTTATATGTCACATGTGTCAATCTCAAGGCCCGGGGGCCGGATGCGACCCTCCAACCCTGTTATGTGGCCCTTTGACAGCTACTGACAGTGGTAGCAGTGGTGGCTGGGGAGCGCTCTGGCTTCTGACACCGGCAGCATGCCCTTGCTTCTGTGTGAGGTTCTGCCAGCTGATGCACTGGTATGCTGCACTCCACTGTGGAGCACAGTACTGCCTCTAATCCCAGGTGTGGTACCAGTAAAAGTGTCTACTGTGCACTTTTAAATGCTTTTCTAAGAGAAGAAAGTATTCTGTGTATATGTGCAACCATCTCCCTCTACAGAAGGGGGGCCCTAACCTACCCAACTAACTGCCGCAGCAGAGGGTGTTGCATCTGAAGCAGGTGCTGTTAGCTTTTGCCAGATGGGATGAGACAAAACTGTAGTTCTGCTTCTGCATCTATCCTGGGATAAAATCTGTATCTGCCCTGGGCAAAATAATTCTGCATCTGTCCTAGGCAAAATAATTAAGCAAAATCAGTCTGTAACCACACATTCGAATGGTCATGTTTGCCTTAGTTACATTTGCAAGACAGCACCGCCTCAGTAGCTAGATTATATATATGAAACTGAAGTTCACACAAGGGGCCAGCCATCATAATTGAGTCTATGGGGAGCCCAGCCACAATATATGCTATATAAAGTCTGCTCTTCCTTTAACCTATATGTGATGAATGGGCCCCTAATTTGAACTGAACTTCAAGGCAAACCAGCCTGGCGATCTTGTGCCCCAGCCATCACATATGAGCCATGGGGGGAGAGCATCCTCAGTCATCATTAGCACTGGTACAGATAGTATGGCACCCAGCAAGGCTTGAGGCAGGGCTGTCTTCAGGGATGTCTGGCTAACCCCCCCCCCCCCCCTTTATAGCTGTGCCCCTCTGGCCCCACACTGGAGTCTTGCCTCTCCTGCTCTGATGGTTGCCCTGCCTTGGCTTGTATCAATAAATGGACTATTACCTCTTTTGGTTGTGCACGCTGCACTAAGATTTACACCAAGCCTGTCATATATTGGGATTGCTGCATTTTACTTACCATAGGGGAAATGTCTTCAGTGTTAATATTAATTTTGCTTTTTACGTATTCAATATTTATGCGAAAGACAGTGTTTTACGCAATATTCTTGCTCCAAAGGCATCTTTATTCCAGTCTCAAAAAGTTAGATATGTTGCAAATGCCAAGCAAAACTGTGACTAATTCCTACTTCACCAAGCAGATAGTCCACAGTAGAAACATAGAAACATAGAAGGTTGATAGCAGAAGGAGACCATACGGTCCATCTAGTCTGCCCTTATGTGTATACTGTATGTTCTCTTTATCTTAGGATAGATGTGTGCTTATCCCAGGCATGTTTAAATTCAGTGACTGTTGATTTTTCAACTACCTATGCTGGAAGTTTGTTCCAAGCATCTACTCTTTCTGTAAAATAATATTTTCTAACATTGCTCCTGATCTTCCCCCCGACTAGCTTCAGGTTGGGCCCCTTGTTCTATCATTAAGCTTCTTCTTAAAAACACTTCCCTCCTGAACCTTATTCAATCCTTTCACATATTTAAAGGTCTCAATCATGTCCCCCCTCTCCCTTCTTTCCTCCAGACTGTACAAATTAAGTTCTATCCTCCCAATGTGATAGTGAGCCGAAAAAGGATGGCTCAGTATCTTTTACTGTCTATGCTCTATCTTGCTATGCAAAATTGGTAGTCAGCCAAAGCTTACCACTTCTTCATTGTAAGGTTGCTAGCCTGATTGGTTTCTGGCGGTCACATTATTGGATGCCATTTGTGACTGTCATACAGAAGAATGAGAAAATGGTGACTTAGGCCCTTATTTATGAAGGAATAGCGACAGGTAGCGACTGGTGAGCGGCCGGTAATGACGGGCCCCGCCACGAAAACGCCGGCTCCCCACCACAATCACACATTTATCAAGCCAATCCTGCTTAGCGACTGAGATAGCGCCATATAGCGACTCATTCATCATTATTCCAGCCTCAGCCCACAGCGCCAGCGTCCGACCTTGACCAGCGACAGGTATGACCTCTCGCTACCTGGCGCTCTCCAATGCATTTCAATGGAACAATCTTTAAATATTCATAATTAATTGTTATTAATGTTTTTTTTTTTTGTTTTTTTTTTTAAATGTAAAAAATTCTGTGACCACTTCTGCCATTTAAGGGAAAAAAAAAAAAAATTGTACAGAATTGATATTACAGGTCTGATATTAATGTATTCATATTACTAAATTATTTTAAAAAACTTTTTTTTTTGGTTTCCAAAAATATGGTGGTTTGGGGGTTAAAAAACTACTTTTAACCCATCGCCGCCAGCGCTCTGGGGTTTAAACATGCATTTTACAGCGCGAGAATTTTTTGAGCGTGATTTTTTAATGAATATGGTGGGAGCCGGTCGCTATGGCCAGTCGCTATCATGCGCTCCCATACAGCGCGGAACCTGTCAAATAGCGACTCCTCACCCAATATTCAACATTACGGCAAACCGACTGAGTCGCTATAAACTACCGAACAACAGCCAAGCACAGCGACTACTAGCGGGCGCTCTGAAAATGCCGCTACAGTTGCTCAACTGTCACTACCTGCCGCTATTAATGAATCAGCCTCACTGCATTTTGCCTTGATTGTGGGGTGGTTCTGATCACTTGCCTTTGAAACTCTGCCCAAGTAAACCTATGGGGCACATTTGTGATTGTAGAGCAATCGCCCTGACAAAGCCTTGCCAGCAGTGTTTTCAAAAGCCACCACTATAACAATTCTACTACATTGAATTTGAAATCGCAATCACTTCTAAAAGGCTGTGCAATTGCGATTTTTAATGCGTTAATCGCCCTTGTGTGAACCCAACCTACATATTATTTATTTTAGTGGCCTAAGTTACAGGACGTGTGCAGAGGTCTGTGACTCTTATCTTTGTGAATTTGAGAACCTGCCATGAGCTAAATATTTGGCCTGCCATTTCCAGTCTTCTGTAAAAGAATGTTAGTTGTCTGGCTGACATTCAGCGGCTCACCTATATTGGGTTTATAGATAAGGAGCTCTGACACTTTTCAGACCATCTTGGAAGCATGATGGTTTTATGGCTGTGGCTCATTAGGTAATAATACCGGTGGCAACTGTCAGGGTCGGCAGTGGCAGTCTCTATTAATTTCTTGTATCATATTTGTGGACATTTAGGGTGTATAATAGTATGAGTGGGCTGTAGATTATATTAGGCTGTATCTGGCTATGAGTAGCAAAATAGGCTCTTGGTTGTATGTTGTGGTCTACAGGGTTGTAGGGGAGCCTTGTATGGCATATGGTCACCTTCTATCCCCAGCCCTGTACCCCGAAACAGCCTGCGTTTCTTTTTTTACCTCAGCCTTTGCCCAATATTTATAACAACACGAACTGGATACAGTCGGCCATATTGCTCCCAGCTCCCAGTGATGATGCAATCAGAGTACACACAGCTCAGCAATGGGGAGAACTTCAACCTAACTGCTATCATGTGACAGTTTGGTTGTAACTGTCTGTATTAGCACATGGCTGCCATTCACCATAATACTACTTCCTGTTGTATTTTCCTGGTGTTTTTCTAAATATTGGGCAAAGGCTGAGGTAAATAAAAAGGGGCACAGGGCTGGGGTTGGAAGGTGAACACATAAACTTCCTTTCTGAGTATAGGTGCACTTTAACTGCTCCATGTCAGCCTGTTGTGTTCAGGCCTTTTCCTGTGCCACAGATAACAATTATTTTTAGTTGTGCTGGAAAAACACTTGTCATTTAGCAGTAAAAATCTGGAGCAGATCCGTAACATGCTTTTATTTACATGTAACAGAAGGTGGTGGTGAGGTCTATAGCGTGTTTTTTTCTTGTCATTATATATATATATATATATATATATATATATATATATATATATATATAATGCAGACCTCTCGCTTATTGCACCATCCTACCAAACCACTAGCAGCATACAGGTCTAATCTATTTTTACATAAATAACACTGTTTCATGCGGTTTCAGTCTTTAGTTTTCTAGCTGCATCCAATTGATTTAAAAAACAGAAAAAAGTTTACTGTATGACCCATAAAAGGGCATCATTTAATGTTTGCCCCAGGGCCCTGTCACATTTAGTTACGCCACTGATGCAGCTCTAAAGTAAAAAAAAAAAGACTGCAGCAGCACAAAGGTATCCTGATTAGGATGCCCCATTAAACCGGACCTTCACCATGATTTATTGAAAGCCCAAAGCCTTAAAAAACTATTCCTCAGCATATAACATTGATATATTTTAAAGTGGACCAACACCCAGGGGGGATCGGCACGGGAATCTATAAGATTCCCGGGCCGATCAGATCCCTCCCCACGGGGCATCCGAAATCGGGATGTCCTGCGGGGTGAAACCCCCCAGGAAGCCCACAAACCTTACCTTAACCCTGTTCCAACGGCGCATGCGTGGGCCGCGTCTCACGCTTCCCTCTAGCAGGGCGCGCACCCCCGCCCGCCGTTTGTGAATGGCCGGCGCGGGCGCACTCCCTGTTAGAAGGAAGCACGAGACGCAGCCTCCAGCGCTCAGAGCCGCTGTGGTTGGACGCCGCTTGTACGTGCATACCACAGCGGCTCTGAGGTCTCTGATTGGACGAGCGCTCGCGTAGGAGCGTAGGGAGGTGAGTGTTTACAGGCGTTCTGGGGGGTTTCACACAGCGGGGTCACAGAAGGCACTTCCTGTTTGCAGGCTGCCTGATGTCCCATGAGCCGCCATCTTGAATATTTAAAGGTTCATAACTCGCAGTAGATGCAGGTAGGATGATTTTTAATGTGAGCAATCTGTATGTACAGGGTGTGGGAAACTTAAAAGATAGGCTCTTATTCAGAGTGAAGGTCCGCTTTAACCCATAACCCAAATCCAGACCTCACCTAACACGCCGTGGCTGCCATACACGTGACTGCCAGCAGCCAACTGGGTTTTCCGTGCTGGCAGACACATAGTTATAGTGAATTGCCAGATGAATGCATTTGCGGCCCACAGCCCACTCTGAAATGCATAAGAGATGAGTATCAGTCGTGGGTGTGTGTAATAGGACATTCAAATCAGGATGCCCCCATGCTAACATGTTCATTTTGACTGGATGTTCTTTTAAAGTGGACCGAAACCCACGGCAATCGGCCTGGGAATCTATCGATTCTCTCCCCCCAGGTCATCCAAAATGTGTGAAACCCCCCCAGGTGACCCCATACACTAACTTTGTTTCCCAGTCCAACGACGCATGCACGAGCCACATCCCGCTATCCCTGTAGCAGGGCGTGTGCCCGTGACAGGCATTTGTGAATGGCTGACGCGGGCACGCTCCCTGTTAGATGGTAGCGGGGGATGCGGCCACCAGCAAGTTCGGAGCCGCTGGCCTTAGACGAAGTCGGGAGGCCGATTCATTAATAGCGCCAGGTAGCGACAGATGAGCGACAGTAGCAGTATTTTCACAGCGCACGCTAGTATTCGCTGTGCTTGGCCGTTGTTCGGCTGTTGACAGCGACTCAGTCGGTGTGCGGTAATGTTGAATACGGGGTTAGGAGTTGCTGTTTGACAGGTTCCGCGCTGTATGGGAGCGCATGACAGCGAATGGCCATAGCGAACGGCTCCCAGCATATTCATTAACAAATCACGCTCAAAAAATTCTTGCGCTGTGAAATGCATGTTTAAACCCCAGAGCGATGGCGGCGATGGGTTAAAAGTAGTTTTTTAACCCCCAAACAACCATATTTTTTGGAAAAAAAAAAAACAAGTTTTTCAAAACATTTTGTAATATGAATACATTAATATCAGACCTGTAATATAAATTCTGCACAAATTTTTTTTTTTTTTTTAACCATAAAAAAATATCTAACATTGCAGAAGTGGTCACAGAATTTTTGACATTTAAAAAAAAAAAAAAAAAAATACATTAATAGCAATTAATTATGAATATTTAAAGATTGCTCCATTGAAATGCATTGGAGAGCGCCAGGTAGCGAGAGGTCATACCTGTCGCTGTTCAAGGTCGCTCGCTGGCGCTGTGGGGTGAGGCTGGAATAATGATGAATGATTCGCTATCTGGCGCTCTGTCAGTCGCTAAGCAGGATCGGCTTGATAAATGTGTGATTGCGGAGGGGAGCCGGCGTTCTCGTGGCGGTGACCGTCATTACCGTTCGCTCACCACTCGCTACCTGGCGCTATCCCTTGTTAAATAAGGGCCTCAGACGTTGTGACGTCAGCGGCTCCAAGCGCTCTAATTGGACGAGCAACCGCGCATGCGCCGTAGGTCCAGGAAGAGGTGAGTTGGCTTCGGCGATCTGGGGGTTTCACACAGCGGGGCACCCCCGATTGGGGTGGCCTGGAGGAAAGGACCAAAACCGAGGATAGTTAAAATCCTGGGTTTTGGTCCACTGTAAGGGCCACCCTACTGTAGGTCTCCTAGCAGCCGGGAACTGATCCTGCAACCCAACGGTTACAAGACCAGTTCTATGAGCACTAGATAATGATTGCCCCACATTTGGGTTCATTGCCATACTGTAAGGTTCTCTCCTGGTTGAACTTCACTTTGAAATGTCCCCAATGTCCTCCGAGGCACTAAAAACATCAGCAATCTATGATGGTGAGCTGGCCATTTTTAATGCAGCAAAGCAGCCTTAGACCGCAATATTTCCAACCCCATGTCATCGTGGTCTTCATATCTTGTATGAGGGCTCCCTGGGGAAGGCTCCTACTAATCATGTTTACTGGCATCTGTCTTTGGGGTAGTGGTGGTCTCCAGGGCCGGATTAAGTGTGGTGGAGGCTCCAGATACAGTATTGTTTTTCCTTTAAAATAATAGTCCAGCCAAGTAACTGATTGGTGGTTGTCTGGCACCCGCCTATTTACTGGAACGTCAGATTGAGTCCCTTGTGCCCCCCTTGTGCGTGCTGCTCGGAAACTCCTGCTTTGCCATTCTGGGTGGAGGGAGGGTGTAGTTGCCCAGCTGGTCCAGCAGAAAATAGTTCCCTGCATTGAGCTGCCAGTGGCTGTGCTTGGTGGCTTATGTGCAGTGACAGCTCTGCACACACCCATCACTGTAGCGATGCCGACGGCGGTTTTGCTGCTCTAGACTCTCCATCCTGCCCTGTGGTGGCTTTGGCTGCAGGTTGGCAAATACAAAAAAAGCTTGTCCAGGCACTCCCCCGCTGCCACCGATAGCTTTGTTGCTGGCTCCACAGCCCAATAGACCAAACACTGAAAAGCCTCCTAGACCAGACCATAACCTAAAGGTTGGTGGAGACCCCCTTTGCAGGGAAAGTGGTGGAGGCCCCGGGGCTCTAGCCCCTTGCGCCCCCCTCATAATCCGGCTATTGAACAACTAAAGTAAGAATAACTGAAGTACTGCAAGTGAAAGTACTGCAAGAAAGAAGAAACCTGCCCTTTCTTTTCTCACTCAGCATGATAGAGAGAATTCGGAACCAGAGGTCTGACCACCATAAGGAGCCTCACTCCATTCCCATCACTTTGAACTATTAACTCTATAGAACAGAGGTTCCCAGTGGCACTGGTGGCACACAAGATCTTATTAAAGAGGAGCAAGAGGATCATGCTAATTATCTGGTAAGCAAGGTGCATTGTCAGTGTGCTTTGCAGTGTGAGCTGTAACCCATATCTTAATGAGCTTTTTAATTTTTAGACACAAGAAAGTGCAATAACAAGTTTTGTATCCTTTTCTCCCAAAAACTTGCCTGTACCTGCGATGGGGTAATTTTTACATTTCTCATCTCTTCCGTTCCGGGGCACCACCATTAGCAATGCATGGACTGCAAGATAGAAAAAACTTGCTCCTCCCGGACTATAGAGGCAGGCTGTGGCATGATCTACAGTGCTGACCGGGAGCAGGGGCTTTGTCTTTGCCTCTCAGCCCCCCATCAGCTGCAGCGTTCCTGGGGACCCCCGTTAGATGCCTGAAGTCAGTTTTTAGGCCGATAGCGTAGGATCACGCAGAGTGGGGGGAGCGCGCACGGGTCCAGGTAAGCGCGCTGGGGCTTGTCCGGCTGGGTCTAAGCCCCGAGGATCAGGACTCCGCTGCCGCAGGGTACCCGATCTCTGGGCTTTGCACGGTGGCCCTGCTGTGTGCCTCCCACTGAGCCCTGTTTCCCTCTACCCCTGGGTTCATCCACCCACCCTGGCCGCAGTCTGCCTTTCCCATGGCTGATGGGTGGGGCCCAAGATGGTGGTCGGATTCCCAGGTGTCATTGTTTTGTGTTTCTGCTACTGCAGCCATGCTGTCAGAGCTCATTCAAAGCTTGGCTGCCAGTGTTTGGGAGGGGGGGGGGCGGCGATGTTGTGGAGGGCGCATACCCGCTGGCCATGCGGCCTGAATCTTGGAAGACATGGGAAGGGGTGGGCCAGCCATGTCTGCGGTCCCAGCTGGGTGTGTGGCTTCGGCTCACTCGGGCTTTACAGTGAAGGATGGGGGAGAGGGTGTGCCGCATTTGCATGGCCGCGGCTCCGCCCTCCTTCTCCTCACTAACCGCACGAGGCATTGCCATCTTGTGCAGTGCCTGGAGGTCCCATCCCCAGATCGTCGGTTGGCAGCTCCTGCATTGCTTCCCTGTTCCTGGGCTGAGTATTGGATCCAGCACGGCTGCCGCTCCACAGTTTCCCTGGTCAGGTAGGCATCCCTCTGGGGGCAAAATCTTTTGACTTGCATTAATTCCTTTAGGAGTCTGACATTGTTCTGGTTGTTGCAGGGTGGAGGTCCGGAAGCTGCTGCATCCTGGGTAGTGCAGGCAGAGCTGACCAGTAGCCGACAGGCAGGAAGGTGTGGGGACCAGGGCTCCAGCTGTATTGCTTAGCAGTTAGAATGGCCATTTTACCATGTCGAAGGCATTCGAGGCACCAGGGTGGTGTCGCATGTCTGATGCGCCTGACCTCGGCCGAGGGACCCCTGTCATCTGGGTGCACTACTGTCCTGCACTGCCTTACGCAGATGGCAAGTTCCATGCCTCCACCGGATTGCCTAGTTTCCCCTGTGGCTTCAGATTTGTACTTGTCTGTGTGTGGGATGCCCCCTCTGGGGGACTGCCAGGTCCATTTTTGTCCCAGGGTCCTCCCACGGATGGAGCTCCTCCTTTGGGTGTAGCAGACAGGGTGGTTCAGTTGGAGAGCATGGTCAGTAGCCTTCGTCAGTAAGTCCGAGGGGGAGGTGTTGTCCTGTAGCGGGGAGGAAGCGGAAGCCGTGCATTCGCCAGGGAACCCTCTGGATCACCCGACGGATCAGATTGAGAAGCTTATTGAGGCAATATTGGAGGTTCTGCACCTTTCTACTCCTCCGCCGAGGTGGCAGAAGGGTGAACCCTACAAGCGCCACAAGGTCAGGCAGGTTTTTCCCAGACTTGCCCATTTTGACAGGCCGGTTGAAAAGTGGGGGAAACCAGATAAGCTTCCATCTCTTCCTAAGGTTCTGGACGCCAAGTACCCCTTTCCAGATGAGGCGGTTAAGGTTTGGTCTTCGCCTACCTAAGGTAGACCGACCGGTGGCAGGTCTGGCTCTGGACACCCTTATCCCTACTTCAGATAGTGCGGCCTTGAGAGACCGGGTGGATAGTAGGTTGGACCATCTGGCCAGGCATGGGTTCTCCATGGTGTGGTCGGCCATGCACCCAGCTTGTGCCACATCCATGGCTGCTACAGCAGGCAAGGTCTGGATGAAGCAGCAGAAGAGGCATTTGCGACATGGAGGTTTGAGTTTCCATGCACTTCACTATAACTCCTTCGTTATGGAGGTCTTCAGATATATTGTGCTGGCTATGGACGACTTGATGGCTAGGGGGCTGGCCTTTCTGGTCACCGGTCCGGCTAAAGACACTGCTTTCAAGAAGACGTTTACCTGCCTTCTCCTTTTTGGGGGTCTGCCTTTTCGGTGAGCCTCTGGATGACCTGGTCCAGAGACCCCTCCCCTTTGAACCCATGGCGGAGGCTTTCCTGACGACATTCACGTTGAAGGTGGATTTTCTTGTGGCGATCACTACATCCGGTGGGTTTTGGAGCTGGCAGCGCTTTCGATCAGATCACCCATTTTAGTGCTGCATGAAGACAAAGCAGTGTTTCATGTGAAGCAGGATTTTTTTGCCCAAGGTGGTCTCTACCTTCCATCTTCAGGGTCAAGAGATAGTGCTACCCTCCTTGTTCCCACACCCCACTCGCCATACAAAATAACTCCCTCGAGAGGACTGATTACCACTACTCAGAGAGATACGTAAGATGGATGTCCTGTTCATGTTCCCAGAAGGATCAAGGAGTGGCCTGCGGCTGCGCAGACCAGTCTTAGCAGATGGATCTGGCAGATGGTCATACAACCCTATGCCTGCAAGGGGAAGGAGTCACCCCTCACTCCACCAGGGCAATTGCCGCGTCTTGGGCTTTCCAACAAAAGGCGTCAGTGAAACAGGTCTGCAAGGCAGTGACTTGGTCATTTCTCGACACTTTCACAAAATTTTACAGACTTAATGTCAGGGCATCTGCCGATGCCACTCTGGGACGTAAGGTGTTGCAGACGGTTGTGAACCCCTCTCCGGGGGTCTAAGCTTGAGGCATCATTGCCACTGATCTTGGTTACATTGATGTGGTTGTTAGCTATTCTTGCACACTCCCACCCTTATTGAGGGTACTGCTTTGGGACATCCCACGCGTTGCTAATGGTGGTGCCCTGGAATGGAGGAGATGAGAATTTACAAATGTCCCTTGTGAAAAAACACCATATGGGGTATGCAAAAAAAAAAAGCTATATTATTCTGCATAGCCCATAGGGTGCTGTTATTTCTAATCATTAAAAGAATATTCTTCCCTCACTGGAAAAATAGATGTACCTCACCTGTTATGTTGCCCCATCGCTGGTACAGGTGATTTTTGGGAAAAATGAAACAAATACATATTATTGCACATCCTTGTGTAAAAATTAACAAGCTCACCGAGATGCAGTTTGCAGCTTATACCGCAAAGCACACTGGCAGTGCACCTTAGCATGAGCCCCATAAGACTCTAGGGCTGGTGGTCTCCCTCTTTTTGGAGTATTCCAAATTAGCATTCCCTGCTGTGTGAAACTCTGGGTATGTGGCCAGCGATGCAGGCTCTATTGAGGTATCTAAGCTCAGAGAGGCAAAAAAAATCTGAATGGAACACATGCCCCTGACTGGCTCAGTGGTCCGAGCATGTGCTGTGGGAATTGGAATAATTATATAAAATTTATTGAATAGATATTGTCCTGTGACACTCAGAATTGACATGTTCAAATTTCTTTATAAGATGAGGGCAGATGATTAAGATATACTAAAAAAAGGTTTCAGGCTTCAACGCAATAAAATATCAGCACTATGTTTAGGTGGATTATTCCAGAAACGGTGCCTAAAGATAGAATTAGAGCTGTGTGGGTTCCATGTGTTCCGCATTGGCTGGTCTTAAGCCAGGATTTGCTAGCTGTGATGCCAGTAATATTTCAGTGTTACAATTATTACAGGATTTGTATTTGCCTATTTTGCTAGTCATGTTAATTTGAAACTTATTTCAACTAAATTATCTATATTTAATATTTGATAACAAGATATAAAGACAAACACTTAATACTTAACACTGAAATATAAAGCAGACCCATACCCATATAAAGAAAAGGCCTGGCACAGTGGCAAAGACTTCCCAGTCTGTACATCAATATCAGTGGACAGTCAAAAAGGAAGCTCTTTATGTTCTTATAATTATTTTTTAGGTAGGTGAGGCTTTAAGGATCTCACAGAATGATAAACCAAAAAGACCATGTGGGTTTGTTGCCAAACTCGTAAAGGTTCTTTGTCGTGAGGCTTGCCCTGCTCCATAAATCGGAGTTATAACCCCCCCCCTCAATTTTATCTATTAACCAAACATAACTTTTTACATTTTCCAGTCCCCATAAGATCCTCTAAAGTCAACATCTGTACAAAGTTGAGATAACAAATTCCTGCATTAAAAATACAAATTATGTAGTTGTAGTAGAATAGTTTTCACTTATTTGTCCATCCAGGGTTACTGATCAACAACAATTGGGTGATAGTAGCCGATAGGCGGAGGCTAGAGCTGAAAAGCTGTAACTCTTTTGGCAGGATAAGAACCCAGCTTCCTGGTTAACTCCCCAGTTGAAAGCATTCAAGAACGAGTCTCTGGGAGGACCTAGGAAACCAGTAGTAACAAGGCTTGGAGAGCCTCACCAGCCAACACATCTAACCAGTCACAACAAACCTGGGTGGCTGCAGTTTGCCTGGATGGAAAACTAAGGGAAAACGATTTTACATGGGAAGTACAAAATGGTATTTTCCCTGTCAAGCTGTCCATCCAGGGACACTGTTCTATAAAGACTGGGATGTTCAAAGCAGTCCACAAGGGTGGGAAACAACACAACTCATGAATCCCAAAGAAGCAACTGTGCAACAAGTGCCAACTTCAGTTTAACAATGGAGCGGCCAAATCAGACCCTGGAAACCAAATCACTGCATTATGCACCTTTCTCATCTGCAGATCATCTGCAGCGAGTGCTCATCCTCATCAATGAACTGAAAGTGTGGACAACCAGTTGGCAGCCTCACAAACCTGATCTACCGAAGCCTGGTGCTGGAAGGCACAGGTTGCACCTACTGTTCTGATAGAGTGAGCTGACACATGAAAAGGGGGTTCGTTACCGCTGCCAGAATAGGCTTGAGAAACAGCCAGTGTTGTCCAATGGCTAATAGTGGCTTTGGCAGGCGCCAACCCTTTTTTAAGATCCAGCCAGAGCCACAAACAAGGTATCAGTCCTGTGCAGAGACTGGCTGTCCGGTAGTACTCTAGAGCAGTGATCCCCAACCCTGTCCTCAAGGCCCACCAACAGGCCAGGTTTTGCAGATCTCCACAAAGATGCACAGGTGGAGTAATTAGTGCAGCTGCAGAGCAATAGAGCTGGCTATTTGGAAATCCTAAAAACATGACATGTTGGTGGGCCTTGAGGACAGGGTTGAGGGACCACTGCTGTAGAGCACTAACCACATCTAGTGAGTGAAGAACCCTCTGATGAGTTGGCTTCGGACAGTAGCAGGGCAGAACAATGCTCAGTGTTACCCGGGGCAAGGCATCGGCATTGTGTCCCATAGAGGAAATGAATGTGGGGACCTGGGTGCCCTGGGGTGACCCCTGCATCCCCAGCACACTGCAAAACACTCAAGTAAAAATGAGGAACACAACAGCATACAATAAAACAGCCCTAGCCCCACCACAAAAAACCCGTATTAAATTGTCACCTCGACCAACTGGAGCAGACTGGGAGTTAACCAAGAAGCTGGGTTCTTATTCTGCTGGAAGGAGAATAGTAGGGGAGGAGTTACATCATTTCAGCTCTGGTCAGGGGCGTACATACCATAAGGGCAGTGCAGACACGCCCCCCCCCCCTGCCCCATGGAACAAGGGGCCTGGTGCACGCTGCCTCCACCGCTTCTGTTTTATGTACCTGCATAGTTACCCGACCATACCGCCTCCATGCTGCATCTTTTCCTCTGGCTGCACTGACGGACACAGGCCCCCATTCCTGTTGCCTTGAGTGAGTTGTGTGTGATCACCGGAGGAGAGATGCTGCTGGTGTGAGGGCCAGTGCTGATGGGGGCCCTGCTATGGGGTCCCATCATGGCTATGTACCCCCCTGGCTCTATCCTTGCCATTTGGCTACAAGGTTACCCAATCATTATGAACCATTGTTCATAATTTGTCTAGAAAAATTGCTAATTTGGTATGCCCTATATTTGGACCAGCAGTAGTAAATGGGAGCATCCAGATTAAAGGTCTCCATTGCACAACTGTTCTTATGTACTAACATCATTGCCTAATGTCCCTCCAGCCCTGTTTGTAGAAAGGGGCTTGTGTGCCAAATCCCCGCCCCCCCCCCTTTTTCTTTCCTTTTTTTCTATTTCATTCTCTTCCTTTTATGCAGGTGTACTATAGTTGTGAATTTCCCAGCCTGGGACTGACAGAATTATGTATGCAAATAAGGCATATAAGGTTTTATGCTGATCAGACCGTAATTCCCAGCCGCAGGTGTCTATGTTTTAACCTAGCTGTTTGTTGTTAATAGTGCAATTACATATTACTCATGCTGTGATAATTCCAATGTGTCACTGCTTTTGGTGGTTCTATGCGTTTTGGCAAGTCCAGAGAGGTTAACACTGTGTCAGTATCTAATTCTGGCAAGGCCTATAGTCCTCTATCACTTGAAGTTTTTGGGACAATTCTAGATCCATTAGTACATCAGTATGTTCAAGTTGAGGCATTAAAATGCTGGCAATGGGATTTTTACTTTCTGTAGCGTTGCTAGAGAGGGCAGGAGTTCCTGGGCATGCAGAGGGCTGGGGAAGGCATTTTCTTTCCCAAACTTGGGCTTTAAAGTAATTGACCAGTCAAACTTTAAAATCAATTGCCTGGCAGCTTATCTGGTGTGGACATAAGCCTCAAGCACAACTTGGATATCACTGGTAAAGGACGTTGGGGAT
Source organism: Gastrophryne carolinensis (assembly GCA_027917425.1). NCBI lineage: Eukaryota > Metazoa > Chordata > Amphibia > Anura > Microhylidae > Gastrophryne > Gastrophryne carolinensis. The sequence continues at coordinate 174,778,246 of CM051243.1, forward strand.
TGACCTTATGCTCAGCTAATCCATATATTTTACCAGTGTTTCAACAATGAGCCAGGGCTGGGCTGCAGTTGTAAATTGATCAGACGTCCTGAATTAGGTGGGACAGTCTTCCCACTAATGTCAGAAAAATGTGACATTTAAATGTCCCCATAGCTCTTAGGGGGACAGTGGGACAAAATTCTTCAAAATGGAACTGTCCTACCAAAAGTGGGACATCTGATCAGAACATATGTTGGCAGCTAATAATTGGAGACAAGCTCATGTTCGCATCTGTAGTAAAATCATAAAACCAATGTTACCCTCACTTGATTTAGTGTGATAAGATGTTTTAAAAAAAGACTTGATGTGTTTTACAGCAATAAAACTTTCTCTGCTGAGCATTCCAGCTGCTAGTTTAATGGTCAATTTTTCTACTAGGAGAACCTAGCTACTCCAACTTCTTTGTCCTGGCACAATTCTTCTGCTCCTCTCTGGGGAGCATGATTTCATATTGTTTACCAATGTGTATTAGGAGAAGTTTAGCCTGGTCCATATATACATGTATTTGGAGGCGGAATGAGCGGGCTAATATCTGTGTATTAGTAGGAGGAATGAGGGGTGCTGGTGTCTGTGTATTGGTAGGAGTAGTAAGGGGTGCTGATGTATGTGTATTAGGATGAGGGGTTATGATATCTGTCTATTATAAGGAGGAGCATGGGGTGCTGATGTCTGTGTATTGGTAGGAGTAGTGAGGGGTGCTGATCTATGTGTATTAGACAGAGGAATGAGGGGTGCTGATCTATGTGTATTAGGCAGAGGAATGAGGGGGGCTGATCTATGTGTATTAGGCAGAGGAATGAGGGGTGCTGATCTATGTGTATTAGGCAGAGGAATGAGGGGTGCTGATCTATGTGCATTAGGAAGAGGAATGAGGGGTGCTGATCTATGTGTATTAGGCAGAGGAGTGAGGGGTGCTGATCTATGTGTATTAGGCAGAGGAGTGAGGGGTGCTGATCTATGTGTATTAGGCAGAGGAGTGAGGGGTGCTGATCTATGTGTATTAGGAAGAGGAATGAGGGGTGCTGATCTATGTGTATTAGGCAGAGGAATGAGGGGTGCTGATCTATGTGTATTAGGCAGAGGAGTGAGGGGTGCTGATCTATGTGTATTAGGCAGAGGAGTGAGGGGTGCTGATCTATGTGTATTAGGCAGAGGAATGAGGGGTGCTGATCTATGTGTATTAGGCAGAGGAGTGAGGGGTGCTGATCTGTGTGTATTAGGAAGAGGAGTGAGGGGTGCTGATCTATGTGTATTAGACAGAGGAATGAGGGGTGCTGATCTATGTGCATTAGGAAGAGGAATGAGGGGTGCTGATCTATGTGTATTAGGAAGAGGAATGAGGGGTGCTGATCTATGTGTATTAGGCAGAGGAATGCGGGGTGCTGATCTATGTGTATTAGGCAGAGGAGTGAGGGGTGCTGATCTATGTGTATTAGGCAGAGGAGTGAGGGGTGCTGATCTATGTGTATTAGGCAGAGGAATGAGGGGTGCTGATCTATGTGTATTAGGCAGAGGAATGAGGGGTGCTGATCTATGTGTATTAGGCAGAGGAGTGAGGGGTGCTGATCTATGTGTATTAGGCAGAGGAATGAGGGGTGCTGATCTATGTGTATTAGGCAGAGGAGTGAGGGGTGCTGATCTATGTGTATTAGACAGAGGAATGAGGGGTGCTGATCTGTGTATTAGGCAGAGGAATGAGGGGTGCTGATCTATGTGTATTAGGCAGAGGAGTGAGGGGTGCTGATCTATGTGTATTAGGCAGAGGAATGAGGGGTGCTGATCTATGTGTATTAGGCAGAGGAGTGAGGGGTGCTGATCTGTGTGTATTAGGAAGAGGAGTGAGGGGTGCTGATCTATGTGTATTAGACAGAGGAATGAGGGGTGCTGATCTATGTGCATTAGGAAGAGGAATGAGGGGTGCTGATCTATGTGTATTAGGAAGAGGAATGAGGGGTGCTGATCTATGTGTATTAGGAAGAGGAGTGAGGGGTGCTGATCTATGTGTATTAGGCAGAGGAGTGAGGGGTGCTGATCTATGTGTATTAGGCAGAGGAGTGAGGGGTGCTGATCTATGTGTATTAGGCAGAGGAATGAGGGGTGCTGATCTATGTGTATTAGGCAGAGGAATGAGGGGTGCTGATCTATGTGTATTAGGCAGAGGAATGAGGGGTGCTGATCTATGTGTATTAGGCAGAGGAATGAGGGGGGCTGATCTATGTGTATTAGGCAGAGGAATGAGGGGTGCTGATCTATGTGTATTAGGCAGAGGAATGAGGGGTGCTGATCTATGTGTATTAGGCAGAGGAATGAGGGGGGCTGATCTATGTGTATTAGGCAGAGGAATGAGGGGTGCTGATCTATGTGTATTAGGCAGAGGAGTGAGGGGTGCTGATCTATGTGTATTAGGCAGAGGAATGAGGGGGGCTGATCTATGTGTATTAGGCAGAGGAATGAGGGGTGCTGATCTATGTGCATTAGGAAGAGGAGTGAGGGGTGCTGATCTATGTGTATTAGGCAGAGGAATGAGGGGTGCTGATCTATGTGTATTAGGCAGAGGAGTGAGGGGTGCTGATCTATGTGTATTAGGCAGAGGAGTGAGGGGTGCTGATCTATGTGTATTAGGCAGAGGAGTGAGGGGTGCTGATCTATGTGCATTAGGAAGAGGAATGAGGGGTGCTGATCTATGTGTATTAGGCAGAGGAATGAGGGGTGCTGATCTATGTGTATTAGGCAGAGGAGTGAGGGGTGCTGATCTATGTGTATTAGGCAGAGGAATGAGGGGTGCTGATCTATGTGTATTAGGCAGAGGAGTGAGGGGTGCTGATCTATGTGTATTAGGCAGAGGAATGAGGGGGGCTGATCTATGTGTATTAGGCAGAGGAGTGAGGGGTGCTGATCTATGTGCATTAGGAAGAGGAATGAGGGGTGCTGATCTATGTGTATTAGGCAGAGGAATGAGGGGTGCTGATCTATGTGTATTAGGCAGAGGAATGAGGGGTGCTGATCTATGTGCATTAGGAAGAGGAATGAGGGGTGCTGATCTATGTGTATTAGGCAGAGGAGTGAGGGGTGCTGATCTATGTGTATTAGGCAGAGGAATGAGGGGTGCTGATCTATGTGCATTAGGAAGAGGAATGAGGGGTGCTGATCTATGTGTATTAGGCAGAGGAGTGAGGGGTGCTGATCTATGTGCATTAGGAAGAGGAATGAGGGGTGCTGATCTATGTGTATTAGGAAGAGGAATGAGGGGTGCTGATCTATGTGCATTAGGAAGAGGAATGAGGGGTGCTGATCTGTGTATTAGGCAGAGGAGTGAGGGGTGCTGATCTATGTGTATTAGGCAGAGGAGTGAGGGGTGCTGATCTATGTGTATTAGGCAGAGGAATGAGGGGCGCTGATCTATGTGTATTAGGAAGAGGAATGAGGGGTGCTGATCTATGTGCATTAGGAAGAGGAATGAGGGGTGCTGATCTATGTGTATTAGGCAGAGGAATGAGGGGTGCTGATCTGTGTATTAGGCAGAGGAGTGAGGGGTGCTGATCTATGTGTATTAGGCAGAGGAGTGAGGGGTGCTGATCTATGTGTATTAGGCAGAGGAATGAGGGGTGCTGATCTATGTGCATTAGGAAGAGGAATGAGGGGTGCTGATCTATGTGTATTAGGCAGAGGAATGAGGGGTGCTGATCTATGTGCATTAGGAAGAGGAATGAGGGGTGCTGATCTATGTGCATTAGGAAGAGGAATGAGGGGTGCTGATCTATGTGCATTAGGAAGAGGAATGAGGGGTGCTGATCTATGTGTATTAGGAAGAGGAATGAGGGGTGCTGATCTATGTGTATTAGGCAGAGGAATGAGGGGTGCTGATCTATGTGTATTAGGCAGAGGAGTGAGGGGTGCTGATCTATGTGTATTAGGCAGAGGAATGAGGGGTGCTGATCTATGTGTATTAGGCAGAGGAATGAGGGGTGCTGATCTATGTGAATTAGGCAGAGGAATGAGGGGTGCTGATCTATGTGTATTAGGCAGAGGAATGAGGGGTGCTGATCTATGTGTATTAGGCAGAGGAGTGAGGGGTGCTGATCTATGTGTATTAGGCAGAGGAGTGAGGGGTGCTGATCTATGTGTATTAGGCAGAGGAGTGAGGGGTGCTGATCTATGTGTATTAGGCAGAGGAGTGAGGGGTGCTGATCTATGTGTATTAGGCAGAGGAGTGAGGGGTGCTGATCTATGTGTATTAGGCAGAGGAATGAGGGGTGCTGATCTATGTGCATTAGGAAGAGGAATGAGGGGTGCTGATCTATGTGTATTAGGCAGAGGAATGAGGGGTGCTGATCTATGTGTATTAGGCAGAGGAGTGAGGGGTGCTGATCTATGTGTATTAGGCAGAGGAATGAGGGGTGCTGATCTATGTGCATTAGGAAGAGGAATGAGGGGTGCTGATCTATGTGTATTAGGCAGAGGAATGAGGGGTGCTGATCTATGTGCATTAGGAAGAGGAGTGAGGGGTGCTGATCTATGTGTATTAGACAGAGGAATGAGGGGTGCTGATGTATGGGCCTTATTTATCAAGGGATAGCGCCAGGTAGTGTCTGACTAGCGCCAGGTACCGCCAGCTATCGGCGGCTACCGACTCAAGAACGCCCGGCGGCGGACACAATGACGCATTTATCACGCTAAATGAGGCTAGCGCCGGCGAGAGTGTCAGCTAGCGCGGGATTCATCATGTAGCCGACTGCAACGGACAGCGCCGCTGCTAATCCCATCACAGCGCCAGGTATGACCTGTCGCTCCCTGGCGCTCTCCAATGCATTTCAATGGAGCAATCTTTAAATATTCATAATTAATTGATAATAATGTTTTTTTTTTTTTTATTTTAATGTCAAAAATTCTGTGACCACTTCTGCAATGTTAGGTTTTTTTTTTTAAGTTAAAAAAAAAAAAAAAATTTGTGCAGAATTGATATTACAGGTCTGATATTAATGTATTCATATTACAAAATGTTTCTAAAAACTTGTTTAATTTTTTAAGCAAAAAATATGCTTGTTTGGGGGTTAAAAACTACTTTACACCCATCGCCGCCAGCGCTCTGGGGTTTAAACAAGCATTTCACAGCGCGAGAATTTTTTGAGCGTGATTTGTTAATGAATATACTGGGAGCCGTTCGCTCTGGCCATTCGCTGTCAGGCGCACCCATACAGCGCGGAACCTGTGAAACAGCGACCCCTAACCACGTATTCAACATTACGCACACCGACTGAGTCGCTGTCAACAAGCGAACTACGGCCAAGCACAGCGAATACTAGCTGGCGCTGGGAAAATCACGCTACTGGCGCTCATCTGTCGCTACCTGGCGCTATTAATGAATCGGCCTCCCCGTGTATTAGGCAGAGGAATGAGGGGTGCTGATCTATGTGTATTAGGCAGAGGAATGAGGGGTGCTGATCTATGTGTATTAGGCAGAGGAATGAGGGGTGCTGATCTATGTGTATTAGGCAGAGGAATGAGGGGTGCTGATCTATGTGTATTAGGCAGAGGAATGAGGGGTGCTGATCTATGTGTATTAGGCAGAGAAATGAGGGGTGCTGATCTATGTGTATTAGGCAGAGAAATGAGGGGTGCTGATCTATGTGTATTAGGCGGTGAAATAGATGCTGATGTCTGTGTATAAGGAGAAGGAGGGATGATAGGCAGATGTGTAAGAGTTGCTAATATCTGTGTATAAGGTAGGAGGAGTGAGAGATGCTGATGTTTGCCTGTTAGGTGCTGAGGTTTGTGCTTCTTATGAGAAGCAGGGAGGAGGGCTGATGTCTGTGTATTAGGAGGAGTGAGGGGTGTTGATATCTGTGTATTAGGAGGAGTGAGGGGTGCTGATGTCTGTGTATTAGGAGGAGTGAGGGGTGTTGATGTCTGTGTATTAGGAGGAGTGAGGGGTGCTGATGTCTGTGTATTAGGAGGAGTGAGGGGTGTTGATGTCTGTGTATTAGGAGGAGTGAGGGGTGCTGATGTCTGTGTATTAGGAGGAGTGAGGGGTGTTGATGTCTGTGTATTAGGAGGAGTGAGGGGTGCTGATGTCTGTGTATTAGGAGGAGTGAGGGGTGTTGATATCTGTGTATTAGGAGGAGTGAGGGGTGTTGATGTCTGTGTATTAGGAGGAGTGAGGGGTGTTGATGTCTGTGTATTAGGAGGAGTGAGGGGTGCTGATGTCTGTGTATTAGGAGGAGTGAGGGGTGCTGATGTCTGTGTATTAGGAGGAGTGAGGGGTGCTGATGTCTGTGTATTAGGAGGAGTGAGGGGTGCTGATGTCTGTGTATTAGTAGGAGTGAGGGGTGCTGATGTCTGTGTATTAGGAGGAGTGAGGGGTGCTGATGTCTGTGTATTAGGAGGAGTGAGGGGTGCTGACGTCTGTGTATTAGGAGGAGTGAGGGGTGCTGACGTCTGTGTATTAGGAGGAGTGAGGGGTGCTGATGTCTGTGTATTGGGAGAATGAGGGAGTAGATTTTTTTCGTCCCTCCAAGTGTTATACTGTCATCATTTCTCTGCACCTCTCATAGATCTCGGTCCATTCTATCCCCTTATGGCCTCGGTGTCAGCCCCCTCTCTCCTGTTTGCGTATCTTGCTGTCCCCCAAACACTGCTAAATATACCCTGTCAGGTTGCAAAGGCTGCAGGATTTCTGTAACTTGAGCCTGAGGCTCCGGAGAGACCTCTCCGAGGAGAGGAGCAGAATGTCTGCTCCAGAGCCTCTCACCGGGGCTGTTGCCACCATGGACCCTGTACCCAGACCCCCTCCGCGCCATGTCTTGGTGAGAACTGCATGTTGCTCTGGCTTGAATATTGTCTCTCTGTTGGAGTCCTGTATCTGTGCTGGTGATTTATGTCTCTGTCCGCCCCATTCCCCAGTAGCTTCATTATGATCTTCCCTTTTCATCTCTCCCCCCATATGCTATAGGCATGTTGGGGGTCATTTCTCCCCAGGTGTGTAGGTAGTTTCTTTAGTTCTAGTAAGATACATATCACCCTCCTGTATACTGTATGTGTAGACAGAAAAATATATTTTAGGAATAATAATCAACTTGTACATGCACGGAACTAGCACATACCAGTGTATATATTTTGATGAGGGTAGTAGTAGTGTACGGGGGGGGGTATTTGCCCCATATAGTAGCTGGGCATATACCTGTGCTTATGATCACAGCTACAGGATTTCCTGCATGTGTCACAGGGCAGCCATCAGGGGCAGCAGCCACCACTGGTGTCCAGTGGAAGGGTTCAATTGGAACAGAGTGCCTCTGGGAAAGGCTTTTTAGATTCTGGGATAAAGAGGAGCAACACACCCCTTGAGTCTATAAGACTCTTAGGGGGGTTGCTCTAACACTTTATGGGGCATCCCAAAATCCCAATGTGCCTGCGCCGTGTTTTCATGCCACGCCCGCATCCCCACCCAACTTCTAGCTGTGGGCACGCCTACGCCAGGCCTTTTTCATTGGGCAATGTGGGCACATACCCAGCTAGGGGCAGGGGCGGGGATGCAGCCTGCAGCACTCGTTTCATTCAGATTTCCTTATCCACACCGGTGCCACTAAAGAAATCTGAATAGGAATCTAATACCCTGCTAGGGAGGAACAACACCCACAACATCATTTTTTGGAGTGTTCTCCTTTAAAAAGTTTTAGTCCACTTTACTGCTTCTCTGACGGTCAGAGTATTAAAATATATAGGATGGGGGGTCCCTGTAGAGACCCCAGGTGGGATGTATCTACAGGGGAAGTTGTCCAGGAGTTTGAGTCCCTACTCGGTTTATATTCATAGAGAAAGGGGGGAGGGGGTGTTTCTGTATGAAAGCCCCCTGAGGGTTGAGTAGTTTAATGGACTATCGGTCAATGATGGTCTTGTAAGGTCGGTAGTAAAATAAATAGGTTTATTTATTTGAACAGTTATTTGTGCTTGGTGTCACTTTAAATAAGTTTCACATTCCATATACATTTTTTTCACATATTTCCATATACATTTTTTCCACATATTTCACACAGTATATACACAGGTATATTTCACCATTCACATATTTTGTTCACATATTTTGGAAGATAGAGGGGGATAAGCAGATAATGGTTTCTTATCTGGTCTTTCCCCAGAATTCAAGTAATCTGTTGAGTACAGTCTGTAGCAAGAGTCTGGTTGCCAATGTGCAGCAAGCGTATCACCTTTGATATATATACAGTAGAGGGTGCAAACGTTTCGCATTAACTGCTTCCTCAGTGCACTCACTAATGAATGATACAGATATTAATCATGTGTTCAATCAGACATTTAGTACAATGAGTATATCTAATAATAGGAAAGAGGGAACATGAATGGTACCTCTATAGGAAGGAGCGCTTGCTTTCCTCTTGGTCAGGTTAAATCTTCTTTAACTTATCTATAGTAATTGATTAGAGTAGAGATTAGAGTAGAGATGTAATCTGTATTAAAATATATACCTCCTATTTCCAAATAATCTATGTAATACAGAACTAGACTCAGATCAGGGAAAAAATATATAAACAGGAAAATTAGATCAAAGAAAAAATAGATAAACAGGTAAATTATCCAATCTAAAGAGCTCTGTTTGCTGGAGAGTTTGCCACATTTTAATGTACAGTATAACCCCATAATTTCCTTGATAACAAATCCAATTGACTCAAAAAATACATAGCACACCTCTCAGCTCTAGGAACTTCAATTTTCAGAGTCTGTACAAAGTGGTTTTGCTGTATAAACTGCAGAAATATGGAGAAGAATAATAAATTAAGGAATAGACTCGTATCCTGGAAGGTTTCTGTTAAACATACCCTGACCCTCCAACCAGGGCTGTATTTACCATTAGGCAACCCTAGGCACGTGCCTAGGGTGGCAGCCTGGAAGGGGGGAGGGTGCTGCCCTTACTGCTATAGTAAAGAAAAGAAATTAAAACTTGCATAGCCAGAACATTAATGCCTCCTAACAAGCACCCCCTCCCCAGCCACAGAAGGATGCAGAGTGTATTTGTGTGAAGGGGGGGGTGCAATCGCTGGAACCCATGCCAGAGCGTCGCCCCTCCATTGGTGTGGTCATGTGACTCCTGTATATTAGAATGCAGTAAAAGATGGAACATGCTTGTCTGCTTTTCTGCATTTCGCCCTTTGTGCCCTCTAGCCCATTGCTCTCTTTCCCCCTACAGACTTTTTTGTATATGGACCGTGACCTAACTAACCTAGAAGAGGGCGCAAGCACTTAAAGTGGACCAACACCCACGGGTGATCGGCCCGGGAATCTATAAGATTCCCGGGCCGATCACCTCCCTCCCCGCGGGACATCCGAGATCGGGATGTCCCGCGGGGTGAAACCCCCCAAACACCCCAAACCCCCTTACCTTATCTTCTCCCTCGCGCCCCTCTAGCCGTGCGCGCGCCCGCGCCGGCCATCCGTGAATGGCCGGCGCTGGCGCGCGCGCGTCAAGTGGGACACTCGCGTCAAGAGGGACGCGCGGAAGGCGGCGGCGGAGGAGCCGCTTGTCCGGGACTGTCAGATTCCTTGTCCGTCGGCGCTGGGAGCGGGGAGAGGTGAGTTTTTCGGGGGGTTCGGGGGGGTTTCACACAGCGGGGCACCCCGATCGGGGGTGCCCCACCGAAGTGGACCAAGACCCAGGATAGTCAAAATCCTGGGTGTTGGTCCACTTTAAAGTGCCTAGGGCATCATGAACACCAAATACAGCCCTGCCTCCAACTATACCACAAAAGGGAGAGTGGGGTACTGTTGTGTGTGCTGTGGTTTCTGGACCTTGTGTTCGGGGGGTTCTCTCAATATTCATTGTGGGGACACTGGTTACTTCTGAGTTATACTGTGGAATGATTAGTAGAGATACATGGAAAATCTTACAACATAGAATGTTAGCTCCTCCCATGCACTGTATATAGCCTTCCCATTGGCTAGATTCTTCAGAAGTAATCTGTGTCTCCAAAGTGTAGCTGACTGTGCCACTGGGAGATAACTAAATTGGCTTAGGAGACAACAGGGACAACCGTCCCATCTGCAAAGCCCAGTTTTAAAGCAGACCCACACCCGATTTATAATTTTGATCTTAACTAATAGGTATCTCATATGCTGTCGTGCTGGAAGCCAAAGCATTCTCAGCAGCCAGTACCTTGTAGGTGAAGGTTTTAAAGAAGACCTACACTCAAAAGAGAAGCCTGTGCCTAAAAAGACTTCACTTATCGATTGCTGGAAGCTGAGGCATACAGGCTGAAAGCCAAAGCATACTCAGCAGCCAGTACCTTGTAGGTGAAGGTTTTAAAGAAGACCTACACTCAAACGTGAAACCTGTGCCTAAAAAGACTTCACTTATCCCCCTCCCCTCATCGTTGCTAGTTGACCTGTAAACTTAAGTGCCCTTCCTTGCTGTCAACCGGCTAATGCAGAGTCCACAGTTACTGGCACATAGTGTCATTACTCTGTGTGCTGGCACGTTTCCATAAAGATAGGATGACGCAGGCTGCAGGAGCCAGCAAAAAAAAAAACTATTATCAACTATTATCCTGCTCATAGAAAGAACAACTGTTATCTCTACAGGTGAGCCAGCAGTGCTAGTCAGATATTACTAATAAGGCCCTGCTTTAGGTTCATCTTTCATTTTTCTAGGTGTAGGTTCCCCTTAAAGTGGGCCAACACCCAGGGGTGATCGGCCCGGGAATCTATAAGATTCCCGGGCCGATCACCTCACACACCGCGGGACATCCGAGATCGGGATGTCCCGTGGGGTGTAACCCCCCAAACACCCCGAAAAACCTTACCTCTCCAGACGCTGCCTCCGCCGCCTCACTCGCGCTCCTCCAGACGTGCCCGCGCCGGCCGTCTCTGAATGGCCGGCGCGGGCGCGCACACGTCAAGAGTGACGCGCGGGAGGCGGCGGCGGGCGCGATCCCTTGGCATTGGACAGCGCAGTCACGTGGAATCGTGGAGAGGTGAGTTTTCGGGGTGTTTGGGGGGGTTTTGGGCAGCGGGGCACCCCCGATCGGGGTGCCCCAAGGAAGTGGACCAATACCCAGGATAGTCAAAATCCTGGGTGTTGGTCCACTTTAAGCCCACATAGACCAGGGTCCTATACCCTGTCCCTGCTAGAGGTAGCTGGTCCCATGACAAAGCTCAAAGTGGGGTGGTTGCTTATATTCAGGTTTATACACTGATCTCTTCTGAGGAGGATGTTTTTAGGAGCTTATTTTTTCTGTTTGCTGTATGGGGAGCTTAGTGTAATCCTGTTTACTATGACTAGTGGTACACTTTATTATTGTAAAATTGTCCTATATTTACAGGCTGATTCATCATTAGCGGCAGGTAGCGACAGATGAGCGTCTGTAGCAGGCATTTTCAGAGCGCCCGCTAGTAGTCGCAGTGCTCAGCCGTGGGGCGCTACTTTATAGCGACTCAGTCGCTGTTCAGTAATGTTGAATACATTGTGAGGAGTCACTATTTGACCAGTACAGCGCTGTATGGGAGCGCATGTTAGCGACTGCTCATAGTGACCGACTCACACCATATTCAGGAAATAAACAGCTTCACAAATCTCTGGCGATGAAAAATACTTGTTTGTAGCCCAGAGCGCAGGAGGCGGTGTGTTTAAAGTCTGTTTTCCAGCATCTATCAACTAGTAACAAAGCGAAAACATATGGAATTACATTGTAGCAACATTGTAACATGAACACTTTAATGCCAGACCTGTAATGTCATTTCTGAAGAAATATTTAAAAAATGTAAAAAATTGGAAAAAACAGCTTTTTCAATGCCAGAAGCGGTCACAGAATTATTTGTGATTTTTGGGGAAAAAAAACCTGTTTAAAGTGAAGAAAAGGTTCGTCCATTGAAATGTATGGGGGAGCGACAGGTAGCGAAAGGTCATACCTGCCGCTGTGCAAGGCTGAGCGCTGGCGCTGTTCGCAGAGGCTTTGAAAATGATGAATCAGACGCTACATGGCGCTATCCCAGTCGCAAAATAGATTCTGCTTGATAAATGTGGAATTGCGTGCCGTGACTGGCGTTGACCAGTCGCTATCTGTTGCTACCTTTCATTAACCAGGCTCTACCTGACGCTATCCTTTCTTAAATAACCCCCCTAGTTAATTGTGCATTACCACCAGCGCCTTTTAGTGGAATGTTCATATAATCAGTTTTTAATGTATTTTAACCTGTTTAGTGTTTAGATGAATTAATAAAAGTGATTGTTATCATTTAAACGGAGTGGTGCAGATTGTGTCTTGGGGTTGGGGGCTGTGTGGAAGCCTCCTTGTTGTATATATGTTGGATTCAGGTATCCAAGCCTGCACACTTCTTTGATTAATTGTTGTTGGTGCGGCCCTTTGCTCTGTATTCGTGTATATAGTATGTACATGCTTTTACCCATTACCAGGTGCATAATGCCTTAGCAACCAATCAGATCATTTGAAAGTAGGGAAACAGGCAAAGCTACAGCATGCCAATTAGCTATAGGTTATGTTATACAGGATGCATCTTTGTAGATCTTCAGTGATTATATATTATAAAGTTCAAGAATAATTTGTAATGACTGTTTAGGCCAAGGCATCTTAGCAACCCAAATATATGGCCAGGGGACCTACATTAACCCAACCAGATGATCAGTATATGTTCAAGGCTCTTACAAAAACCCAGCTAGTGGAGTCACGGCACCTACAGTAACCCAACTAGAGGGTCAGAGCATGTTCAGTAATCCAACTAGAGTGTCAGGAAACCTACAGTATTCTAACTAGAGGGTCAGGGTTCCAACTAGTGAATCAGGGATCAGCCTGAACACAATGAACTTCCTGGTTAGCACTACACAACATTCATATATAATAATTATATAAAAATATCTAAAAAGTACAGCTCCCCGCTTATAAGTATATAATTTATGCAAATAATGTTGGTCAGAATATTGAGGGATATGAGGTAATATGACGTAAATACAAGGCCTGCACCCTCATACAGGCCTCTACATCTTTTGTCGGTCATAACCAGGGGGGTTGCCCATAGCGAGATCCTGGAGATTTTCCGGTTGGCCACACTACTTTGAGGCTAGTTGGGCTGTGGCTTCCTATGTATACAAGTGACAATGAGAACTGGGAGCAATGCTACTTCTGATGGTGTAGAGGGATCTGAAGAAGTTTCACCTAGAGATTTTCCTGTTTGTGATGCTGTCATTATTTCCATTGGCCATTATGAAATTATTCAAAGTCATCGATTCCATTTACAGGCAGCACAATTGCTTTAATGAAATTGTCGCCGTTCCATCCTGAGTGACATAAAGCGCCTGCCAGTGATGTTCATTGGAGATTTTGGACAGATTGTTCTGAAATTTTGTGCCATCTATTACCAGGCGTGGGAGATCGCAGTCCACAGGGTCTGTTCATTCAATTTAGAACTTCTAGTTTAATGATGCTAGAAACCTACCTAAGGGAGGACAATGCAACAAAGCCTAGATCAATGCAGGAGACGCACACAAGTGGTGTAGTAATGGTTGAGGCACTGTTGGCATAAGAAAGTCATGAGATATAGAGTTTGTATACTGGCAGAGCTGCTGATAGAACGTTTAGCACAACCTTTAGAGGCACCCGACTGCAGTACTGTAAAAAGGATCTATGAGGCCGATTCATTAACAGCGGCAGGTAGCGACAGTTGAGCGACTGTAGCAGCATTTTCAGAGCGCCCGCTAGTAGTCGCTGTGCTTGGCCGTTGTTCGGTAGTTGATAGCGACTCAGTCGGTTTGCCGTAATGTTGAATATTGGGTGAGGAGTCGCTATTTGACAGGTTCCGCGCTGTATGGGAGTGCATGATAGCGACTGGCCCTAGCGACCGGCTCCCACCATATTCATTAACAAATCACGCTCAAAAAATTCTCGCGCTGTAAAATGCATGTTTAAACCCCAGAGCGCTGGCGGGGATGGGTTAAAAGTAGTTTTTTAACCCCCAAACAACCATATTTTTGGAAACCAAAAAAAAAAATGTTTTTAAAATAATTTAGTAATATGAATACATTAATATCAGACCTGTAATATCAATTCTGTAATTTTTTTTTTATTTTTTTTCCCTTAAAAAAATTATTTAAAATGGCAGAAGTGGTCACAGATTTTTCACATATAAAAAAAAAAAATTAATAACAATTAATTATGAATATTTAAAGATTGTTCCATTGAAATGCATTGGAGAGCGCCAGGTAGCGAGAGGTCATACCTGCCGCTGTTCAAGGTCGGACGCTGGCGCTGTGGGCTGAGGCTGGAATAATGATGAATGATTCGCTATATGGCGCTATCTCAGTCGCTAAGCAGGATTGGCTTGATAAATGTGTGATTGTGGTGGGGAGCCGGCGTTCTCGTGGCGGGGCCCGTCATTACCGGCCGCTCACCAGTCGCTACCTGTCGCTATTCCTTCATAAATAAGGGCCTATATTTTTCCTTGCAACTCTGTGACAGGGAAGGTCCGGGCCACAAAGACACTAAACTAACCTCAATTGTATTAATTAATTAATTAAATATTAAATATAGCAGCAGAGCATGGCCTGAGGTCTAGCGGGTTGTTACATGTAAAGTTATGCAATCACTGAGCTGTAAAACAGTCCAATAAAGTAAACTCCACATTTTCAAATGTCCACAAACCATTCCACACAGTTTTGATCACAGCATAAAAAGTGGAATAGATTTTTGAATAAACTATAGGACGGATCAAGTGTACTGTGTCATCCACTGTTAAGCTGACAGAGCTTGCTAAAATGTCCCTTGTGTGTTGACCTGAGTAACCACCGCTAATGGACAGTACCTCAACAGAACAGCTAAAATATTAGAATGCGCAGTGTGTTTCGGTAGTTACCAGACACATCTGGACATCTAGACCCCTTCCTTGTTCAAGGTTAAACAAGTTTTAATAAACACCAGCTAAGTTTTTCAATGCTTCAATATAAAATTATACTTACCTTCACCGTCTTCATTTGGGGCGGGTAGTGTCTTTCCTCTGGGGTCCTCCACTGGCTCCTCTTCTGCCAGCGGTCAACATACCCATCCGTTAAGCGTGGAGTCCTCGATACTATCCTTTAAGGAAGGGGGACCCTTGTCCTCCTTTCATCCTAATGCCAGAAAAGGAGCCAACAGAGGACCCCAGAGGTGCCGGACAGCAGGAACATGCTGCCCAGCACTGGATGAAGATGATAAAGGTAAGTAGAGTTTAATATTAGAGCTTTCTACCTTGAACTAGTAAGGGGTCCAGGGTAGGGGAGTGGCAAGTTACCTGCATGGCAGTGGGTGACTTGCCATTATTCCCCATTACCTATACCCCCAATGGCCAGTAGGGTACGGAAGAGCCTGGTACCCACTGGTGCAAGCCCAGGGTTCACCACTGGAGGGGTATCAGACCCTCATTAAAGTTCATAGGGGCTGGTGTTCTGGCATGGCCAGAGGCCAGACGCTGGGCCTCTTGAGCCTCAACAGAACAACTAAAATATTAGAATGTGCAGTGTGTTTCGGTAGTTACCAGACACATCTGGACATCTAGACCCCTTTCTTGTTCAAGGTTAAACAAGTTTTAATAAACACCATGCAAGTTTTTTAGTTTTTCAATGCTTCAATATAAAATTATACTTACCTTCACTGTCTTCATTTCGGGCGGGTAGTGTCTTTCCTCTGGGATACTCCACTGGCTCCTCTTCTGCCAGCGGTCAACATCCCCATCCGTTAAGCGTGGAGTCCTCGATACCATCGAGGAAGGGGACCCTTGTCCTCCTTTCATCCTAATGCCAGAAAAGGAGCCAATAGAGGACCCCAGAGGTGCCGGACAGCAGGAACATGCTGCCCAGCACTGGATGAAGATGATAAAGGTAAGTAGAGTTTAATATTAGAGCTTTCTAGTAAGGGGTCCAGGGTAGAGGGGTGGCAAGTTACCTGCATGGCAGTGGGTGACTTGCCATTATTCCCCATTACCTATACCCCCAATGGCCAGTAGGGTACGGAAGAGCCTGGTACCCACTGGTGCGAGCCCAGGGTTCACCACTGGAGGGGTATCAGACCCTCATTAAAGGTCATAGTGGCTGGTGTTCTGGCATGGCCAGAGGCCAGACGCTGGGCCTCTTGAGCCATGGGAACCCCAGCCCATGAATGGCAGCCTTGGTGAGGGGGGCCCCATGTCAGAATGTATCTATTTTTTAAAGCAGAAATGCAGATGCAAAAAACACACATGGGGAAAAAAAGTCAAATTTATAATTGGTTGCAAAGTGCAAACTTCTTCCACAAGCGATTAACGCAAAACGTTAAGTTTTCAATTTGAGACAATCTGCAGTGATGTCCTGTGATGACAAAGCAGACCTTTTGTGTTTGTGTACAATGGAATATTTGAGTGCAGAGATAGTCTTAGAGAATTGTGTGACTGAGTTTTTATTTAGAAGCTTAACACTTTAAATTGACCCTTATCAGTGCCATTGAACGCCCCCCCCCCCCCCCCCCCGGAAATCCTATATGCCTGGCAGTGCCCTTACCCCTTGCACATGAACTACACACTTGTTATTAGAATTGGTTTTGCGGGTGAAGGAAAGTGTGCCAGTCAGACCAGCTGCATACAGAGAAGGAGGTCAGAAATGACAGGCCGCATATTTCTTCCTTTCAGCTGCAATCTGCCTAGCTACCAATCTATCTGCATTGCAGCTGTCTGCGATGGTCTTTGACTGTTTTCATTTCAGAACTAAAATGATTAGCATGTCTCACTTCTATATGTAAGCAAAATGGGAAAATAGAACACCCAGAAGGCGCAACTGCATTCCAAAGGAATCGTTTTTTAATGCCAGTAAATATGAAGGTAGTGTATATAGAATAAATGCAGAATCATATACAGTGCACATAAAAATACCGGTATATGGACCGCTTAGTATGAATAGATCTGGTTTCCTGCCATGCATTTATGAAAGACAGTCAGCCATCACAAATGGTAATTGTCAAAGCAGATCAAGCAAAAATATGAAGGGAAGTATGTTGTATATAGTAAACAGCCCCTAGCAGTAATGGCAGACTGTCTATCATACCATCTATATTGAATACAGTGCATATAGTAACATGGAAATTTAAGGAACAAATGAGAACAGATGAGAACAGGCTTTAGGCACCAGGTGGATATAAGTCAGAAAAACCTGTTTTGGCTCGCAGGGAGCCTTTGTCAGGAGAAGCGCTTCTCCTGACAAAGGCTGCTTGTGCGCCGAAACGTTGAGGTTTTCTATTTTCCCCTTTTGCTTACATATGGTTTGTATAGGGTGTGGTATGAGTGGACACACAGTGGAAACTGTGAACCCCAAAAAGTTTACCTTTCTTGATTCCTTGACTTGCTCTATGCATTTAAAAAGTGTGCTTCAACCAATAATTAACATCATGAGGCTGATTTATTAATAGCGACATGTAGCGACAGTTGAGCGACTGTAGCGGTATTTTCGCAGCGCCCGCTAGTAGTCGCTGTGCTTGGCCGTTGTTCGGTTGTTGACAGCGACTCAGTCGGTGTGGCGTAATGTTGAATACAACGTTACGAGTCGCTATTTGACAGGTTCCGCGATGTATGGGTGCGCATGATAGCGACTGGTCAGAGCGACCGGCTTCCACCATATTCATCAAAAAATCACGCTCAAAAAATTCAAGCGCTGTGAAATGCATGTTTAAACCCCAGAGCGCTGGCGGCGATGGGTTAAAAGTAGTTTTTTAACCCCCAAACCACCATATTTTTGGAAACCAAAAAAAAAAAGTATTTTAAATAATTTAGTAATATGAATACATTAATATCAGACCTGTAATATCAATTCTGTACAATTTTTTTTTAAAATTTTTTTCCCTTAAAAAAATTATCTAAAATGGCAGAAGTGGTCACAGAATTTTTCACATTTAAAAAAAAAAAAAAAAAACATTAATAACAATTAATTATTAATATTTAAAGATTGTTCCATTGAAATGCATTGGAGCGCGCCAGGTAGCGAGAGGTCATACCTGTCGCTGTTCAAGGTCGGACGCTGGCGCTGTGGGCTGAGGCTGGAATAATGATGAATGAGTCGCTATATGGCGCTATCTCAGTCGCTAAGCAGGATCGGCTTGATAAATGTGTGATTGTGGTGGGGAGCCGGCGTTCTCGTGGCGGGGCCCGTCATTACCGGCCGCTCACCAGTTGCTACCTGTCGCTATTCCTTCATAAATAAGGGCCAATGTCTCACTTCTAACAAGCAATGTGAAGTGTCATTTCATTTGGTAATCCAAATGTAGCCTTTTCCATACCTCCCTATTTTCTGGGGTGTCCCCAGTGGCATAACTAAATGTGATGGGGCTCTGCTGTGAACATTACACAAGGCCCTATCAAGGCTCATACAATAAACTTTTATTTGTATTTGAACTCAATTGGATGCAACTAGACAATTAAAGACTGAAACAGCAAGGACGCATGAGTCTTCCTTTCTCTAAATGATGCCAAATGAGCACATATCTGATAAATAAGGTGGAGGAGCAACAATAACCTTCTGGGCCCCCAGTGCACCACCTATATCTATTCCCCTGGCTGTCTGTCTTTTCAGTGAATCTGTGAATTCACATTTACCCACTTTCACATTTTCTGATTAGAAGTACCAACCAATACAGATTTACCTGGGGGGGGGGCATGGGTCTGCTTAAAAGTGGTCTATGCTGTACTGTAGTACCCTGGGTGCAGCACAGGGTTCTATCACTAGATTTATGTGGGCCCTTGGACAAGACTAGTCTAGTGGATCCCTTGGTGGAATATCATGTCACCTTCTGCTCTGGTACAACCGATGGGTCGTCTTCTACTCTAATCGCCCTCCAATATTCATTGTCTTCTCCACTGCTGCCACCAGGGGCGGGCTGGCCATAGGGCATACCGGGCAGAATCCCGGTAGGCCGGCACATGGCAAGGCCACAACCTTCCCTGCTCATTGGCCGCCACTCCTTCATCCCCGATCGCGGCCTTTGCTCTCTCTATCTGCCGCAGATAGCGAAGGCCGCAACCGCGGATAAAGGAGTGACGGACGCCGCTATCACACACACACTGACGTTTACAGGCAGCTCCTGGCTGTTGCGCACAAGTGGGTGGGCGTCAATGGGTGACGTCCATTGTTTTTATTGGACGCCGACCTAAGAGGCACGCCCACCAACCCGCGCGCAACAACCAGGAACTGTAATGCGGGATACCCCTCACTGCCTGTAATGCGGGATGCCCCTCTCTGCCCTTAAAGTGGGATGCCCCTCTCTGCCTGTAATGCGGGATGCCCCTCTCTGCCTGTAATGTGGGATGCCCCTCTCTGCCTGTAATGAGAGATGTTGCACACTGCCTCCAATGTGGGATGATGCTCACAGGCTGTAATGAGGGAAGCTGCTCACTGGCTGTAATAGGGTGATTCGGAGGGGGGATTTTAGCACACCATTTTGTTCATAATATTTTCTTTCTAATTTTTGTCCTCTAAACCCTGGTAAATCATGGAACAAAATAAGGTGTGTGTGTATATATATATATATATATATATATATATATGTGTGACATTACTATACTATACTGGGCCAGGAACAGTAAAGCAGGGCCGCTGTGCCCCAAAAAGTCCCGGGCCGTTTTTTAGTCTCAGTCTGCCCCTGGCTGCCACTCACCCTCCAGTCATTACTACCGTGTTGCTGTTGCTGCTGCTGATCATCCTCCAGTCCTTGTTGTCTTCTCTGCTGCCACTGAAGAGTCCACCATTGCTGAAAATTGTCTCCACTGCCATTGAAGAGCTGACAATTACTGACAATCATCCTCTGGTCTTTGCCCCATTCTCTGCTCCCACTGATAAGTCCACTGCTGCTGCTGATCATCCTCTGGTCCTTAAAACCTCCTGAGCCACCACCAATCACCATCTATTCTCGCCACATTCTCCATTGTCACTAATGGTCCTCTGGTCCTGAGACCAGACATGAAAAAAGGTACGAACACAGGACTCCCCACTCACTGGTCCATTGGGTGGGACCCATCTGAGAATTATTTTAAGGCCTAGTCTAACATAAGTGGGCCCCAAAAAGCCAGGGGTCCTGGCCACTGCCGGCCCTTCTCACAATTGCTTCACACCTGTAGTCCAATGAATTTGCTCCCCCCGGCATATCTTATTAGCACCAAGGAATTTTAGGTGGGCCTACACCATCACTTGGAAGTCACAAGCTATCCTATGCCCTTCCCATAGAAAAAATGTGCCATCCCCCAGCAATGCCTTTTTTCCACCTGGATCCATGAGCCCAGGGTGGACCAGGTGAGTAGTGCTCACTGCAAATTGCCTTATTTAGTAAAGAAAATGTGCGGGCAGCACTTGAGCGTCTCCACTGCAGCACCGGCCGCAGAGAGCTGGCACTAATATGTTGCTCACTTCCGGCCTGCGTTTGGGCAACTGGCTGGGAGCGCAGTTAAAGTAATGTCATCATGCCGTAGCAAGCGTAGTGATACCTTCTCTGTCACTCTCCTTAGTGAGTAAATAACTTCCTTGTTCACTTTCAATCCCACCCCGCAGACCTGGTCCATCAATCAACCTTCAGTGGACCAAGAACAGAAACACCCCCAACTCCTTCCTCAGACGTCCTGATTGGACGATTGGAGATGCTCTAAGAGGCCGATTCATTAATAGCGGCAGGTAGCGACAGTTAAGCGACTGTAGCAGTATTTTCACAGCGCCCGCTAGTAGTCGCTGTGCTTGGCCGTTGTTCGGTTGTTGATAGCGACTCAGTCGGTGTGCAGTAATGTTGAATACAAGGTGACGAGTCGCTATTTGACAGGTTCCGCGATGTATGGGTGCGCATGATAGCGACTGGCCCTAGCGACCGGCTCCCACCATATTCATTAACAAATCACGCTCAAAAAATTCTTGCGCTGTAAAATGCATGTTTAAACCCCAGAGCGCTGGCGGCGATGTGTTAAAAGTCGTTTTTTAACCCCCAAACCACCATATTTTTGGAAACCAAAAAAAAACAAGTTTTTTAAATAATTTTGTAATATGAATACATTAATATCAGACCTGTAATATCAATTCTGCACAATTTATTTTTTTTTTTTTTACCTTAAAAAAAATATCTAACATGGCAGAAGTGGTCACAGAATTTTTCACATTTAAAAAAAAACAAAAAAAAAATTAATATTTAAAGATTGTTCCATTGAAATGCATTGGAGAGCGCCAGGTAGCGAGAGGTCATACCTGTCGCTGTTCAAGGTCGGATGCTGGCGCTGTGGGCTGAGGCTGGAATAATGATGAATGAGTCGCTATATGGCGCTATCTCAGTCGCTAAGCAGGATCGGCTTGATAAATGTGTGATTGTGGTGGGGAGCCGGCGTTCTCGTGGCGGGGCCCGTCATTACCAGTCGCTCACCAGTCGCTACCTGTCGCTATTCCTTCATAAATAAGGGCCTTAGCCTGCAGCATCTCTCACCCACTTTTTCTGGTCACACTATGTGCTGTCAGAAAGAAATAGGGGCACAACAATGCACTTATTTTTTTACTAAGCACACAGTGTGCTTACGTCACATTGCTGTTGCCACTCCCACTGTTTTTTCTCAGCATCTCCAATGCTCTAATATATTTACATATAACTTAGGAACTACTGGGTCTTTTTGAAAATGGAGTTTGAAGTTTGGGACAGTGCAATGTGTAGCTCGAGACAATGGGACAACAATCAGGCTTGCGTTTAGCATAACTTTAATGGAAGTCAATTTGTGCTGCTGTTCAGTAGAAAAGCAACAGGAAGGCATTTTTTCAGCTGCACTGTACAGCAATAGTGAGAGGTGTGATACAGCTCATAAGGATACAGTGTGTACCTGTAAATAGACACATAAATCCGCATAGGTATGAACGTACCTCGGCTCTGGTGTGACTAGTGCTACAGTGCTGGTATTGCTCTGCTGCCCTTTTTCAAGTCACAAGCTACTTTGGGCCTTATTCATGAAAGGATAGCGCCAGGTAGTGCCTTAGGTAGGAAGAGTCAGGTGAACGCCGGACACGGCACGCAATTGTACATTTATGAAGCGGAATCTGGTGAGCGACTAGAACAACGTCATGTAGCGTACGATTCATCATTATCCCAGCCTCAGCGTACAGCGCCGGCGTTCAGCCTTGCAGAGCGCCACGTATTACCTCTCGCTACCTGACGCTCTCCCATACATTTCTATGGACGATCCTTAAAACCCTTTCCTGATCCCAATTTTTTTTTCAAATCTTTCTGACATGTATCCTGGCCAGAACATGACATTTTTTAAAACGTTTTCGATTTTTCATATTTTTATGCAGAATTGTCCTTACATGTCTGTATTAAAGTGTTCATGTCGCAGTGTGATAACAATGTAATTTCATATGTTTTCGCTTTGTTACTAGTGGATACATGTTCATAAACAGACTTTAATCACACAGCTTCTGGCGCTGTGGGCTACAATGACCCGATTTTGAGCGTCTGCGCTGTTTGAGGTTAGTTTTTTGATGAATGTGGTGTGAGTCATTCACACTGAGCTGGCGATACTGTTCGCTCCCATACAGCGTAGTACTGCGACTCACACAACATATTCATCAATGCCGGCCAGCGACTGAGGCGCTCTGAAACAACTGACCATGGCCGAGCACAGCGACTACTAGCGGTCACTCTGAAATCCTCGCTACATCTGTCGCTACCTGGCGTTAGTAATTAATCAGCCTGACCGCTGATCCGATGCAGGGGTGTGCACATCAGCCTGTTACCATGTTGGCCCAGAAGTGTGTTGTCAGCAAAACTGTAAATGTAGAAACATTGAGAATGCTTTTCTGTTATTGGCTTAAGCATATAGGCCTCTAAACTGTACAGTATCTCACAAAAGTGAGTGAACCCTTCATATATTTGGAAACATCTTATTATATCTGTTCATAGTGCAATGTAAGATAATCAGTGTACAGCTTGTATAAGAGTGTACACTTGGGCCCTTATTTATGAAGGAATAGCGACAGGTAGCGACTGGTGAGCGACCGGTAATGACGGGCACCGCCACGAGAACGCCGGCTCCCCACCACAATCACACATTTATCAAGCCAATCCTGCTTAGCGACTGAGATAGCGCCATATAGCGACTCATACATCATTATTCCAGCCTCAGCCCACAGCACCAGCGTCCGACCTTGAACAGCGACAGGTATGACCTCTCGCTACCTGGCGCTCTCCAATGCATTTCAATCTTTAAATATTCATAATTAATTGTTATTACTATTTTTTTTTTTTTTTTAAATGTGAAAAATTCTGTGACCACTTCTGCCATTTTAGATAATTTTTTTTAAGGTTAAAAAAAAAAAAATTGTACAGAATTGATATTACAGGTCTGATATTAATGTATTCATAGTACAAAATTTTTTTAAAAACTTGTTTTTTTTGGTTTCCAAAAATATGGTTGTTTGGGGGTTAAAAAACTACTTTTAACCCATCGCCGCCAGCACTCTGGGGTTTAAACATGCATTTCACAGCGCGAGAATTTTTTGAGCGTGATTTTTTAATGAATATGGTGGGAGCCGGTCGCTAGGGCCAGTCGCTATCATGCGCTCCCATACAGCGCGGAACCTGTCAAATAGCGACTCCTCACCCAATATTCAACATTACGGCAAACCGACTGAGTCGCTATCAACTACCGAACAACGGCCAAGCACAGTGACTACTAGCGGGCGCTCTGAAAATGCCGCTACAGTCGCTCAACTGTCGCTACCTGCCGCTTTTAATGAATCGGCCTCTTGGTATGTGTAAGTGAGCACACCCCTAAGTGAAAATGGCCAAATTGTGACCAAAATTTTGTGTGGCCACCTTTATTTTCCAGCACTACCTTATGAACTGTCATAGACATGGAGGTCACTAGAGCTTCACAGGTTGCCACTGGAATCCTTTTCCACTCCTCCATACAGACATCACGGAGCTGCTGGATGTTAGAGCCCTTGTGCTCCTCCATCTTCTGTTTGAGGATGCACCACAGATGCTCAGTAGGGTTTAGGTCTGGAGACATGCTTGGCCAGTCCAGCACCTTTACCCTCAGTTTCTTTAGCAAGGCAGTGGTTGGTCTTGGAGGTGTGTCTCTGTAGTTTTCAGCACAAGTGAGCACGGAAAGCCACAGTGGTCCCGTAGCTGGTTCTGACCATAGCAGCACATCCACATAACTCCGAAAAGTGTGCCATTAAATCTCTTTAAACCTCTAGGCTATACCCAAAGGCTCCCAGAAAGCCACCAGGGTGTGCAATACTTTGGTATAAATAATTTTACACAGCAATCCACTCCACTTGTGGGTAAGTATTTTTGACTTTGGTCTTCATCAGCACAAGGCTGGAGCTAGATAGCTGTATGGGGGGGTGAGGTTTGAGTGTCAAAATATAGTCATGTAAAGGGGTTAAAGAGACCAAACAGCCCTTTTATTAAATGAACAAGGCAGAGAGTGCTTTCTTAAAACAGAAAATATATCCCTAGTATATACAACAAAGGATAATATAAGGTTTTCCCAAGATCCTTTGCATTAGGCAGGGCTATACAAATAAATCCATCTACATCTTATGTATGGGGGAGCTACCTGTCGCTCCCCCATACATTTCAATGGACGATCCTTTTCTTCTCTTTTAACAGGGTTTTTATTTTTTTTATTTTTCCCAAAAATCACAAATAATTCTGTGACCTCTTCTGGCATTGAGATATTTACATTTTTTAAATATTTCTTCAGAAATGACAGGTCTGCCATTAAAGTGTTCATGTTACAATGTTGCTACAATGTAATTCCATATGTTTTCGCTTTGTTACTAGTGGATAGATGCTTGAAAACAGACTTTAAACACATCGCCTCCTGCGCTCTGGGCTTCAAACAAGTATTTTTCAGCGCCAGAGATTTGTGAGGCTGTTTTTTTCCTGAATATGGTGTGAGTCGGTCGCTATGAGCAGTCGCTAACATGCGCTCACATACAGCGCTGTACTGGTCAAATAGCGACTCCTCACAATGTATTCAACATTACTGAACAGCGACTGAGTCGCTATAAAGTAGCGACTCACGGCCGAGCACAGCGACAACTAGCGGGCGCTCTGAAAATGCCGCTACAGACGCTCATCTGTCGCTACCTGCCGCTAATGATGAATCAGCCTCGCCGATAGTAAGAGAGAGAAGGCGACAGAAGGTATGTGACAAGATGGGAGGATTGTGGGAAAATTAGAGAAACAATGAATGAATGAAGGAATGAGATTAAGATGAGAGGAACGTAGAAAAACACAAGAGTGGAGGAAAAAAAAGAGAGAAAGCGAGGGAGTTATATAGGGCTAGAAAAAAAGAGAGAGAAAACAGGAATGTATAGAAAGAAAAAGAGATAAAGAAAGAAAGAAAGAAACTGGAAATGAGAGCTAGAGGAAAGGTAAAAAAGGCGATAGATCTGAAGAAGCTGAAAAAAAAGACAGACGGAAAAATGGTGATGGGAGAAAAATGGATTGAATGTGGAAATGACATGAAAAAAGGGCAAGGGAAAAACATTAAAATGGAGAGATTGTGCAATAGGAGAAGGAATATAAAGAAATGTGCTCCAAATGCGAGCTCCTGGCACCCACTTAAAGAGACATTGGGATGACACCCTGTACAACCGCACAGCTCGTACACCTCAAAGGCCGGCCATGCTTTGACCCTGCATTATCGTCTGAGGACTTTTACTGTTGCCTCAGCAAAAGGACAGATGTTGGTAAACAGGTGGAACAGCACAGAAGACAGCACACAACCTTAAGGAGAACCAGTGCTGGTGACCTTCACACTGGTTCCTAGTCTCACCTGTTGATGTTATTAGGAACAGCCAGCTGACTCGGCTTTCTGAATAAGATATTAAGACTGATGGTGTGAAAAGCTGGATTAAATTCAACAGATAGGATCCCTGCATCGTATCGTGGGCTGTCCGCATGCTCCAAGATGTATTGGAGGACCATAATGATAGTGTCCTCAGCAAATCTGCAACCTGGACGGGCATTATATGATGTTTTCCATAATGTAACACAAGACTTCAAGATACCTTTATGACTACAGGAGCTTAGGGAATAGCTTGAGAGACATGAAGAGATGATTTGCATGGCGCCACCTACTTCTAAGGATTATGGGTAAATTCTGTTACTTTTGCCTTATATGCTCCATGTAAATACGTGTTTAAGAACTGCCCAGATCTGAGCTTGTTTAGGTCTACCAGGGCTGACATCTTGGAACCAAGGATATCCAGAAGAAGCCTGCAGATTATATGACAATCGCAGTGCTCAATTTTGCCAGGGGACCGAGGAGAAAGGTAACATTTCTTGGGTTTAGCACGGTTAAAGTGGACCAACACCCAGGATTTTGATTATCCTGGGTTTCTGTCCACTTCCCCGGGGCACCCCGATCGGGGGTGCCCCGCTATATAAAACCCCGCAGATCGACTGATTTAACTCATCTCACCCTGCTCCTACGGCGCATACGCGGCCGCTCGTCCAATCAGCATGCGTCAAAGCGGCGCAAAACCTCAGCGGCTCCGAGCACGCTGGCGGCCACATCTTGCACGGGTACGCTCCCTGCTAGAGAGAAGCGCGAGATGCGGTCGCGGCCCGCGCATGCGCCGTTGGCCCGGGATGCAGGTAAGGTTAGCAGGGGGCCTGGGGGGTTTCACACAGCGGGGTATCCCAATTTTGGATGCCCTGCGGGGAGGGATTGGCTTGGCACGGGAATCTTATAGATTCCCGGGCCGATCCAGCTAGGGTGTTGGTCCACTTTAATGCGTAGGGGGGCACCAAAAATCATGATCCCCCCTGCACTAGGTAAAACCGTTTTGTGAGAATTGGGCGTTGTTCCAGTTTCGGTCTGACTCTGGCAGCAGGTAATGCTGGGCGTTTTTTTGTATGTTGATAGGTACTGTATATAGCCAGGGATGGGCTTATCATTTCTGGGGTCCCATACAAAGCTGTCTGAGGGCCCTAATCAAAGGCATTTTCATATAACAAAATACAATATTAAAAAGGAACAAATGACAGAGAGAAGCAGCTTTGAAATAGCCTCAGCAGGGTCAGATTAAGTGTGGTGGAGGCCCCTAATACAGAATGTATTTTTCCATTAAACCGAGTGCCAGATCTTCGGACCTAGGAGGGCTAATGACCCACTGGAGGTATTGTTGGAATATACACCAAGGCCATGTGAATTGGGACCGACTGGACCAAGCAGCAGTACCGCAGATTTTCAGTAGTATTTCCTCGCTGGTGCTGGGGTGGTACATTTCTGAGCACCGGAACTCTGGACCTAACGACCCACTGGAGGAGCTGTGGGAAATAGGAGAACTTCAGGTACACAACCCTGCAAGGGCATATGGATCTGGGCTGAACAGACCAATCATTGTTGCCGCAAAGTCCCTATACCCCCAACCATAGCACCAAAGGGGGTGAAGGCCCTCTTGCAGGGCAAATTGTGCCCTGCCTATAATCCACCCCTGAACTTCGGCACTGACAGCATCACCAGTATTACACCAGTAGTATAGCCAATCGCTTCCAGTGTTTACTCAGAAAAGTTCTGGGGGGCCGCAGAGAGGTGGGGGCCCAATGCAATTGCACGGGTTGCATGGTGGCAAAGCACTCCACTGTATATAGCAACCTACACAATGTAAAGCTTATGTGTGCCATGTCTCTTATCCTGGGAATATAGTGTAATATTTAAATTTTCTGCCTATGGTGCAACCTCCTACTTTGGACAAGCAGTTCAAATCTAAATACATCCGAGATAGTGTGGAGCAGTGCACTCTCTTATACTACGGCATGCACACTGAATAAAGAAGTGTGCTGGAGCCAGATACTGGGGATACTGGGGATACTGGGGATACTGGGGATACTGGAGATAATGGAGATGCTGGAGATAATGGAGATAATGGAGATAATGGAGATACTGGAGATAATGGGGATAATGGGGATAATGGAGATACTGGGGATACTGGAGATCCTGGGGATACTGGAGATACTGAAGATACTGGGGATACTGGGGATACTGGGGTTACTGGAGATACTGGGGATACTGGAGATACTGGGGATACTGGAGATACTGGAGATAATGGAGATACTGGAGATACTGGAGATACTGGAGATAATGGAGATACTGGAGATACTGGAGATACTGGAGATACTGGAGATACTGGGGATACTGGAGATACTGGAGATAATGGAGATAATGGAGATAATGGAGATACTGGAGATACTGCAGATAATGGGGATACTGGAGATAATGGAGATAATGGAGATACTGGGGATACTGGAGATCCTGGGGATACTGGAGATACTGAAGATACTGGGGATACTGGGGTTACTGGAGATACTGGGGATATTGGAGATACTGGGGATACTGGAGATACTGGAGATACTGGAGATACTGGAGATACTGGAGATACTGGAGATACTGGAGATACTGAGGATACTGGAGCTACTGGAGATACTGGAGATACTGGGGATACTGGAGATACTGGAGATAATGGAGATAATGGAGATAATGGAGATACTGGAGATACTGGAGATACTGGAGATACTGGAGATAATGGGGATACTGGAGATAATGGAGATAATGGAGATACTGGGGATACTGGGGATACTGGAGATAATGGAGATCCTAGGGATACTGGAGATACTGAAGCTACTGAAGATACTGGGGATACTGTGGATACTGGGGTTACTGGAGATAATGGGGATACTGCGGATACTGGGGTTACTGGAGATAATGGAGATCCCGGGGATACTGGAGATACTGAAGATACTGGGGATACTGAAGATACTGGGGATACTGGAGATAATGGAGATCCTGGGGATACTGGAGATACTGAAAATACTGGGGATACTGCGGATACTGGGGTTACTGGAGATGCTGGGGATACTGGGGATACTGGGGATACTGGAGATACTGGAGATACTGGAGATAATGGAGATAATGGAGATACTGGAGATACTGGCGATAATGGAGATACTGGAGATAATGGAGATAATGGAGATACTGGCGATAATGGGGATAATGGGGATAATGGAGATACTGGAGATACTGGAGATAATGGAGATACTGGAGATACTGGAGATAATGGAGATAATGGAGATACTGGAGATAATGGGGATAATGGGGATAATGGAGATACTGGAGATACTGGAGATAATGGAGATACTGGAGATACTGGAGATACTGGCGATACTGGAGATAATGGAGATACTGGGGATACTGGGGATACTGGGGATACTGGAGATCCTGGGGATACTGGAGATACTGAAGATACTGGAGATAATGAAGATACTGGAGATACTGGGGATAATGGAGTTAATGAAGATACTGGAGATACTGGGGTTACTGGGGATACTGGGGATACTGGAGATACTGGTGATACTGGGGATACTGGAGATAATGAAGATACTGGAGATACTGGGGATACTGGAGATACTGGGGATACTGGAGATACTGGAGATAATTAAGATACTGAGGATACTGGGGATACTGGAGATAATGGAGATACTGGGGATACTGGAGAGAATGGAGATACGGGGAATACTGGAGATACTGTGGATACTGGAGATACTGGAGATAATAGAGATACTGGAGATAATGGAGATACTGGGGAATACTGGGAATACTGGGGATACTGGGGATACTGGGGATACTGGAGATAATGGAGATAATGGAGATACTGGAGATACTGGGGAAACTGGGGATACTGGGGATACTGGAGATACTGGGGAAACTGGGGATACTGGGGAAACTGGGGATACTGGGGATACTCGAGATACTGGGGATACTGGAGATACTGGAGATAATGGAGATAATGGAGATACTGGGGAATACTGGGAATACTGGGGATACTGGAGATACTGGGGATACTGGGGATACTGGGGAAACTGGGGATACTGGAGATAATAGAGATACTGGAGATAATGGAGATACTGGGGAATACTGGGAATACTGGGGATACTGGGGATACTGGAGATAATGGAGATACTGGAGATACTGGGGAAACTGGGGATACTGGGGATACTGGAGATACTGGGGATACTGGGGAAACTGGGGATACTGGAGATACTGGGGATACTGGGGATACTGGAGATACTGGGGAAACTGGGGATACTGGGGATACTGGAGATACTGGGGATACTGGAGATACTGGAGATAATGGAGATACTGGGGAATACTGGGGATACTGGGGATACTGGGGATACTGGAGATAATGGAGATAATGGGGATACTGGGGATACTGGAGATACTGGAGATACTGGAGATACTGGAGATACTGGGGAAACTGGGGAAACTGGGGATACTGGAGATACTGGGGATACTGGGGATACTGGAGATACTGGGGATACTGGGGATACTGGGGAAACTGGAGATAATGGGGATAC
The DNA here is from genome assembly GCA_027917425.1 of Gastrophryne carolinensis. NCBI lineage: Eukaryota > Metazoa > Chordata > Amphibia > Anura > Microhylidae > Gastrophryne > Gastrophryne carolinensis. Next base: position 174,808,680 of record CM051243.1, read on the forward strand.
TGGAGATACTGGAGATAATGGAGATAATGGGGAAACTGGGGATACTGGAGATACTGGAGATACTGCGGAAACTGGAGATACTGGGGATACTGGAGATACTGGAGATACTGGGGATACTGGAGATACTGGGGATACTGGAGATACTGGAGTTAATGAAGATACTGGGGATACTGGAGATACTGGGGATACTGGAGATATTGGGGATACTGGAGATACTGGGGATACTGGAGATACTGGAGTTAATGAAGATACTGGGGATACTGGAGATACTGGGGATACTGGGGATACTGGAGTTAATGAAGATACTGGGAATACTGGAGATACTGGGGATACTGGAGATACTGGGGATACTGGAGATAATGAAGATACTGGAGATACTGGGGATACTGGGGATACTGGGGAAACCGGAGATACTGGAGATACTGGGGATACTGGAGATAATGAAGATACTGGAGATACTGCGGATACTGGGGAAACTGGAGATACTGGGGATACTGGAGATAATGAAGATACTGGAGATACTGGAGATAATGAAGATACTGGGGATACTGGAGATAATGAAGATACTGGAGATACTGCGGATACTGGGGAAACTGGAGATACTGGGGATACTGCAGATACTGGAGATACTGGGGATACTGGAGATAATGAAGTTACTGAGGATACTGCGGATACTGGGGATACTGGAGATAATGGAGATACTGGGGATACTGGAGATAATGGAGATGCTGGGGATACTGGAGATACTGGAGATAATGAAGATACTGAGGATACTGAGGATACTGGGGATACTGGGGATACTGGAGATAATGGAGATAATGGAGTTACTGGGGATACTGGAGATAATGGAGATACTGGGGATACTGGAGATAATGGAGATACTGGGGATACTGGAGATACTGGGGGGTGGAGATAGAGCGGGGGTTAAAAAAATTTAAAAAAAGGTGACTGCATGCAGACAGAGCCTGTATGACTAATACATATTTATTTTATTGTTTGCTTAGTTCTTTATAGGGAAAATTAGAGTATAATTGAAAGTGTTTTTTAGGAGGGGAGTCAGTGTGAAAACTTGCACCTAAAGAGCACCTCCAGTCAAAATAGACTGCAAGTCCTTTAGTCGTGGGGGCATGAGGGCATCTTGATTCAAATAACCTGCTGCACACTCCCCCCCCCCCCCCCCCCGGAAGCTAAGACCACATTACATCTTTATTTGCTGCCCCCACATCACTGCTGCCAGTCATCATCTTATTCATCCGCCAATGTACAAGTCATGTGGGTGACAGGCTGTTGTCCAGAACACTGAAGAGGTAAGTGTTGTCTTCTAGATCTTGAGCATCCTGGAGGGAGACCACCATACTGCCAATTGTAAAAAGAATCCCAAGTCTATTTTGATGGGAGGTCCTCTACAAAGTGGACCAAAACCCACTGAACCCATAATTACATTTGGCCAAAGCCCCTGCCGATACGCCCTTCTCGGGGTGTAGAACTAAAAATGGATATTTTCGCTTTTCGAATAGTTCTGGAACACTGATTTTTTGCTGTCTCTTGGTGTGAGATGGAAGGTGATCTGTCGTTGCATAGGTGTGGCAATGACATCATCGCCAAGCAAAACAGTGGCAAGGAATGGAGGAGGCGGAGCTTTACAGCTGAAACAGGCGCCATTATCTGGGATTAGAGTGAGGCAGGAGCAGTTAAAATTGGCAAAAAGCACACCTCCCAAGAGTATCTGATTTGGAGGGACTGTCCCACTTTTGAGCCCACGTCCCAGTGTCCCTCGTTGTTCTCATCTGTCCCTCTTTGAGGTGTAACATGCAGATCTGCAGCAATAAATGATTAATTTGCTTATTTAAAGTGTTTATATTGTTTTAATTGTTACATCCTATCTCCTATCCCCCCTCAATGAGGGGGCATGGCCTAATTTAACAAATGTCCCTCTTTCCCACCCTGAAAAGTTGTTAGGTATGAAAAAGTACTCTTCATTGGAGGACCAATTCAGGGGATACTAGTCAAAAATTTGGGATTTGGTCCGCTTTAACCTAGGGCTGGCCTGCTGGTCACCAGATTTCCACCCTGATTATGTCCATAGGTTTTAGCTCAATAAACTCCAGTTTATTGAGCTAAGACAGCTTGTTTTAAACTTTGTGCAATAACAACTCTTAAAGAGGAACATCGGTGGGCCCGGGAGTCTAAAAGACTCCAGGGCCTCCCGAGTTTCCATCCTTGGGGCATCCCAAATTGGAATGCTCTGCTGTGTGAAAACCCCCCAGAACACTCACCCACTCCCGGAGCCCTCGCCGCATCTGTGCGTTTCGGGCGCTTCCCTGCTCGCCGTGCGCGCGCCCGCGCGACCTTTCCCGGAAGGGCAACGCCGTCACACCACGGCTGCCCAGGTGGCTTAGCCTTCCTCGGCACCGAAGAGAGCCGAATGACAGCGAGCCGCTCAGCCAATCATCACACTCGCTCTCGCCCGTGGTAGCAGAAGGAAGGTAAGTGAAACGGGGCGACCTGAGGGGGTACACAAGGCGGGGCATCCCAATCGGGATGCCGCCGCATATAGGAACAACACACAGGAAAGTCAAAATTATGTGTGTTGTTTCTCATAAAAAAAAAATAGTTTTCCAGACATTAGTTATATCACAATTACTAGGGCGTATGGCTGATGCTTTGTCACAAGTATTAGCCTGACACTGAAAGCATTGAAAGTGTTGTTGAGTGTGACAGACCTAACTACAATGGTTGTGAGCAGGGCAGGCGTCAGCACTAGGCATACCCGGGCAGATGCCGGGGCCCCTGCACCTTGAGAGGGCCCACCTCATTCCCTCCACCCTGGGCAGCCCCTATGCAGGACACATAGCTGTGCAATAACCAGGATTAAAGACTGTCAGTCCTATTCTTTGTGTCTTTCCTTCTATTCTTTTTCATTCATTCTTTCTTCCATCTATTTTTTTGTTTCTTTCTTTCTTCTGTTTGTTCTGCTATTCTGCTATTCTCGCTTTTTGCTTTTTGTTCATTCCTTCTATTTTTTTTCTGTCTGTCCTTCTATTCTTTTTTTCCTTCTATCTCTTCAGTTTTTTTCTTATTGATTCTCCCTGTCTTTCCTGCTTTTTTCGTCA